>OZ012739.1:44710046-46206619 GCA_963859935.3 Lathyrus sativus
GATGTTCTGTATTTTTTTAAATATATATTTTTGTTTAATAGTTAAAAAAATTACACTATTTTTTAAGACTTCCCATATACAAGAAAAAAACAACATGATTTAAGACTTCCATATATCAGAAAAACAAATCAACATTGGATTCTTCTTAGCCCTTATAATTTTTAATGAAAGAATACTGAAATGTATATACTAGAAAAACAAATAAAAAATCTGTTATGAATCGGATACCTTAAAATTAAGTATAAACAATTTTTTAATGATCAAGAAACACACAAGGGTTAGAGTTGATAAAGAAGAAAACAACAAAGATTAGTTATTAAACTGCTATTCTTTCCTTTATCTTAGAACAAGATTACAAGTATACAAGAATAACAAAATAATCTCTCTCCCTTGAAATTAGGATTTTAACTTCCTATTTTTCCTCATTCCAAGATTGAGAAATTAACATCCTATTTATAAGAAAAATAGCACACTAACCTAATGAATTTTTTAACAATTACCCATTACAAGCTAACTTAGGGTACAAGCTAATTTAAACAATTGGGCTTACAAGTAAGATGCAATTCAACATGCTAACAACCCTAACAATATTGACTAATGCATGTCAGAATAAACTTCGACTACAATAAGCATTACTCGCAAACAGACTTCGACCACACTAGAGTTCGATCCAACATCTCACAAATCTCCACCTTGGATCTAACTCTATAACATCAAGAAACTAACTTTCTTCATGCAGCTTTATTAACTACATATAGTGGAAAAACTTACAATTGGGCAACGTCTTGGTGATCATATCAACAGCATTATGATCTGTCGAAACCTTCAGCACTTGGACTTCTCCACGCTTGATTACCCCTCTGATGAAATGCAGTCTCACATCAATGTGCTTGGTTCGCTCATATAGGCTGAATTCTTCGACAGGTGTATTGCACTTTGACTATCACATTTAACAGTGACAATTCGACCTTGAAGTTTTAGCTCCTTTGCAAAACCTTCAAGCCACAATGCTTCCTTCACGGCTTCAGTTAGGGCAATATACTCAGCTTCAGTGGTTGATAAGGCAACGACCTTCTGAAGTGTTGCTTCCTAACTGATTGTTATCCCAAACATAGTGAACACATATCCAGAGATAGATTTTCTAGAATCCATATAACCTGCATAATCAGAGTCGACATATCCTTCGATTGCTGCTTTGCTATCTTCACCCAAGGCTCCACCATAAATTAGGACTCTATACATAGACCCATTTATGTACCTTAAAATCCACTTCAATGCTTGCCAGTGAGCCTTTCCAGGATTCGCCATGTACCTGCTTACAAGACTTACTGCATATGCTATGTCGGGTGTAGTACATACCATAACATACATCAAAGAACCTACTATGTTAGCATATGGAATGCTATTCATATAAGTTCTTTCCACATCAGTGTTGGGACACTGATCTATACTCAGCTTGAATTGAGGTTTGTCGGAGTCACAATAGGCTTTGAATTCGACATACCAAACTTTTCGAGAACCTTCTGTAGGTATGCCTATTGAGATAAGCATAATTTTGACTGCTTTCTATCTCTCCAGATGTCAATCCCAAGAATCCTGGACGCAGCTCCCAGATCCTTCATGTCGAACTCTTTATTGAGTTTAGCCTTCACCCTCATTACATCTTCTACATTGTTGCTTGCTATTAGAATATCATACACATAGAGAAACAAAATAACAAATGAATTACCCAGTCAAAATCTGAAGTAAACACAGTGGTCGAACTGACTTCTGATGAAAGTTATGTGTGCCATGAACTTGTCGAATCTCCTATTCCACTGTCGAGGAGATTGTTTCAGTCCATATAAGTATCTATTCAGCTTGCACACATAATCTTCCTTCCATTTTTCGATATACCCTTTGGGTTGCCTCATCAGGATTGTTTCATCTAAGTCACCATACAAGAATGCAGTCTTCACATCCATATGTTCCAGTTCAAGGTCGAACTGTGCCACTGTGGCAAGCACCATTTGAATAGATATGTGCTTCACAACAGGAGAGAACACATAATTGAAGTCAATATCTTCTTTCTAAGTGAACCCCCTAGCAATCAATCTTGCCTTGTATCTCTTCAACGTCACTCCTTCGATTCCTTCCTTAACTTTGAAAATCCATTTACAGCTGACTAACATGGCTCCAGCAGGTTTCTTGATCAGTTCTCAGGTGTTTTTATCATGAAGAGATTTCATCTCATCATCCATGGCCTTCAGCTATTCAGTCTTCTTTTGACTCCTCATAACTTCCTTAGAGTCTCTAGGTTCTTCATCTAGAACCTCACTAGCAGAGATTAAGGCATAAGTTATATGATCTGCATACCTAACTCTCTGAGGTGGCTTGATGACTCTCCTCGATCTGTCTCTTACTAGCAGGTAGTCATTATCAGTCTCCTCATCTTCGACAACATCTTTTGCGTCTTCTTCGACTTCATATGGGGTAAGCAATTCAGCATCAACATGCTCCACCTCAACAAGAATCTCTCTCTGTTCCACCTCTTCGTCAGCATCATCATTTTTCTTGAAAGTCATCTCTGCTTCATTGAAAACTACATCTCGACTGGTGATACACCTTCTTTGATCTGGCTCTAGGAACCATAGCCTATAAGGTTTGACTTCTTCACGGTATCCCATGAACATGCATTTCACAGCTCTAGGTTCAACCTTGACTTACCTAATATGAGCATAGGCCACACAACCAAATACTCTCAGTCTGTCAAGACTAGGTGGATATCCTGACCAAACTTCTTTAGGTGTCTTCATTCCCGAGGCAGTCGAGGGACATCTATTTATCAGGTAAGCTGTTTTCGAAACAGCTTCTGCCTGAAACACCTTCTTCAATCCAACACTAACCAACATGCCTCTAACCCTTTCAAGGATTTCTCGATTGAATCTCTCAGCTAAGCCATTTTATTGAGGAGTACCTGCTACAGTCTTATGCCTTGCAATCCCAGACTCAACACAGTAACTGTCGAACACTTTGTTGTAGAATTCAAGGTCATTATCGGTTCTCAACCTCTTAACCTTTCTGCCAGTTTGAGTTTCGACCAGAATCTTCCAACTTTTGAAATTCTCAAAGGTTTCATCCTTTGTGTTCTCAATGAATACGTATAGTTTTCTGAAATAGTCATCAACGATTGATAGAAAATACCTTGCACCTGAGTAGGAAGGATTCCTTGCAGGCCCTCAAAGATCAGTATGAATGTAATCTAGGGATCCATGTGTTCTTTGCTTGCCTTTGTTAAACTTCGCCCTACAGGATTTACCAAATACACACGATTCATAAAACTCCAACTTTTCGACTTTGTCACCTCCTAGCAGGTTCTGCTTCTCCAATTCGACCAGGCCTCTTTCGCTGACATGTCCCAATCTCATGTGCCATAATTTTGTCTTCGACACAGGTTTCATGGATGCAACATTTGTCAAACCACTTACAACCTCATCCTCAAGGGTATACAAGCCTTGTTTCTTCACGCCTCTCAAGACTTCCTTCGACCCCTTCATAACTCTTAGGATACTTTTCTCTCCTTGAAAAACATATCCCTTTCTGTCGAATTCACCAAGAGAAATCAAATTTCTCTTCAAGTCAGGTACATACCTAACTTCAGTCAATAACCTTGTTGACTCATCATGGAGCTTGAATCTCACAGATCCAATACCTGCAATTTTGCAAGCTTTTTTGTTTCCCAGCAGCACAGATCCACCATCTTGATCATATAGCTCCTCGAACAATTCTCTGTTTATAGTCATGTGCCAAATGCAACCTGAATCCATAATCCACTCTTTTCTCAAGTCGCCACTTGAAACCACAAGAACATCAGATGAGTCAAAGTCATCTTGAACGATGGATACGTTGCCATTACCTCCATGATCTTTCAGATGTTCAGGGAACACCTTTCTTATGTGACCCTCCTTCTTACAATGATAACATCGAATACCAGATGTTTCACCACTATAAGACTTGTGTTGACTTTTACCTTTCTTCTTGTCGAACTTACCATCCTTTCGCAAGAATTTTCCCTTAACGACCAAACCTTCACCCATCGACGAAGGTTTATGCTTTTTTCATTCGCTTAAGTCCTTAGAATACAAGGCTGATTGAAATTCTTCAAAGGTCAAGGACTACCTTTCATACAAGAGAGTTTCTTTGAAGTGAGCATGTGTTATGGGCAAAGCACACAGCAACAACAGTGCTTGATCTTCATCATCGATCTTCACATCAATATTTTCAAGATCAAGAATCAGCTTGTTGAACATATCCAACTGCTAAGCCAACACTTTTTCTTCACTCACCTTAAATGAATATAATGCTTGCTTCAGGTAGAGTCGATCGACCAGAGACTTGGTCATGTACAAACTTTCAATTTTCACCCATAATCCCGATGTTGTAGTCTCCTTTGATACCTATCGAAGAACCTTATCCCCAAGGCTCAACAATATTGCGCTACGGGATTTCTCAACATGCCCGTCTTTTCTTTTTTCGTTAACGCAACGTCCATGGCTGCCTCACCCTTCAACGCTTCCAAACAACCCTGTTGAACTAGTAGGGCTTTCATCTTGAAGCGCCACAGACCGAAGTCGTTCACTCCGGTGAACTTTTCAATATCATACTTTGTTGAAGGAATCTTCTCCATGCTCACCGCACTAATTTGTTGTGAATCGGATACCTTAAAACTAAGTATAAACAATTTCTTAAGGATCAAGAAACACACAAGAGTTAGGGTTGATAAAGAAGAAAACAACAAGGATTGGTTATTAAACTGCTATTCTTTCCTTTCTCTTAGAACAATATTATAAGTATACAAGAATAACAAAATAACCTCTCTCTCTTGAAATTAGGATTTTATCTTCCTATTTTTCCTTATTCCAAGATTGAAACTAGCACCCTATTTATAAGAAAAATAGCACACTAACCTAATGAGCTTTTTAACAATTACCCATTACAAGATAACTTAGGGCACAAGCTAACTTAAATAATTGGGCTTACAAGCAAGACCCAATTCAACATGCTGACAACCCTAGCAATATTGGCTAATGCATGTTAGAACAAACTTCGACTACAACACGTATTACTCGCGAACAGACTTCGACCACACTAGAGTTCGTAACATCTCACAAAATCTATATTCACCTAAGCTTTAGAAACGTTAATTTGCACATAACTTCATGATAAATAAAAATAAATAACGATTTAGCATGCATTAGAACATCCCAAATCCCACGAGGTGTTTTAAAAAAACAGCAACACTAAAGTGTTAGACCAATGGCACTTAGCTAATTGGAAAGGCTTTTTCCAAAGCAAAATATCATCAATGGAGGCACCGCCACAACTTTGTCCAGACGGCTATGTTTTGTCATTCGAATGAAAACTAAGTCCTCAATACGTTACATGTATAAATGAGTTACTATTAGATTTATGGAAGCTCCTAGATATTTATCTGACCCATGTAAATGAGCACTATCATCAAATGTCCAACATTACCAACGACAAACTTACACATATATACCAACATAACAAAAGTTACCAAACCACAACAATTATTCATAAATACCAATAACCAATACATGTCATACACTCAATCACAAAACAAAACAAAACAAAGAGCATACATCATAATACCAACAATAATCACAAGATTTTGATCAATTTTTCCACCAATAAACACTAGCCACCAACCCATCATACACAGACCAACACACATAAGAAATACCTCAAACTAACATAAACTTCCAAATACCACAACAAAAATTTCCTTTTAATCCTGACCAAACATTATAACTAATGTCACCACTCGATCAAAAACACTATTGCTCAACCATTAACACATCAACCTAAACAGCACAGTTAAACTATAACATATGGGCAACAAACTAAATTACGAAAGTGTCTTCATTAACCAATAAGTTTTCCACTTCTCTTTGGAATTAAATTTTTGTCCTTAAAGTTGACTGCCTGAATCTACTTCGTCTCCCTCCTTATTCATGGCTTCTCCGGTTGCAATTTCCTGATTTTGCCTTGATCCCAATATTCAAAAATCAAACTTTGGAAACTTGTAGGAAGCTAGGTAAGAGATTTGATATGCCCAAAGAAACAACAACTTCTCAAAGTAAAAAAACTTATGTGGAAAAATAGCAAGAAGGAGAAAGTGGAAATACCAAAGGTAAAGACTTGGCCTCTCTTAACTTGGATGGAACCTCTGCCTCCAAGATTGTTACACCTAGTGTAGGAATACTTAATAGTTCAAATGAAGTCTCTGTTGAAGGAATCCATCAGTCTAATTCAAATCATTCTATTAGGGAAGTTTAGTCTAGAAGTCTTGTGGTTGCTTATGGAGCTCACAGTCATGGGGACTTGCTTGCTCTTCGATATTATTCCAAGAACCATAGCCTAGGGAGGAATTTGCATAAGGAGGATGAGGCTCTCAACTCTAGTGATTCGGAGTTCGTGGATGCGACTCAAATGGATAATGATTATGAGGTAGATCCAGCTTCTAATTTCAACAAAAACTTGCAGCAGGATATGGAGTTTCTAAAGCAGTCTTAGGTCAACATAGCTCAGGAGTTTGACAACCCTGAGGATATAGGCAAGAACTTTCAATTGGTTGTTTCCAAGCAGACCAAAAAGAAGTCAAAAGCTGTACAAAAACCAGTTAAGGAGGGACCAAGTACCAGAGCAAGGGCATGCTCTTTCTTCATTGCCAAATGAAGTGTCTTTATTAGAATGTAAGAGGGTTTGTTAATCAACCCACAAAATTAGCAGTCAAAAGGATAATTCTGAAACACAAATTTGATATCTGCTTCTTAGAAGAACCTTTGATAGCTTTAGATAAACTTTCTCCAGCTTTTTTCTCTAGACTAAATCTCAAAATATTTGCTATGAATCTAAGAACTGGTCTCCTCCCTAATCTTTGGTGCCTTACAGTTAGATCCTTAAATTATCTTCCAAGATGACCAACATGTTTCTTTTGTCATCAATAATAGCCCTTATAGTTTTGGATGGTTTCTATCTATGCTTTCACTAGTTACATCAAAAGGAGAGAACTCTGGTCTACATTTGTTACTTTAAAGAATTTGAAAGATGTGCCTTTGAGTTACATTAGTGATTTCGATACCATTTTGGGAGCACATGAATATAGAAGTTTCTCAAATCCTTTTAGACCCCCCATTGAAGACTTCCAAGATTGGACTGACACAAATTTCCTTGTCCATCTTCCCACTAGAGGGGTTGAATTCACTTGGCATAATGGCAAGAATGGTTCTCAGCTTGTTGAAACAAGACTAGATAGAGCCACCTATGACCAAAAGTGGATTAACTTCTGTAGTACTACTTTTGTTTCAACCATCACTAGACATAAATCAGATCACTACCCCATTCTTGTGGTGTTTGATTACCATGCTATCAAGAAGATTCCAAATTTCAAATTCCAAAATATGTGGTCAGAACATCCAGATTGTATCAATGTGGTTAAATATTGTTTAAACCCGAAATTCTTTGGCTGCCCTATGTTCATCCTATCTTAAAATCTTAAGTTGCTAAAAAGTAGGCTAAAGGTTTGGAATAAAGAAACTTTTGGAAATGTTCATGACTTGCTCAGGAAAGCTAATTCAAGTCTTGATGATATTCAAGCTCAAATCCAAAGGGAGTGACAATCAGATAATTTGCTTGTCAAAGAGCAAAAGGCTCAACTAGATATGGAAACTGCCTTAAAATTGGAGGATATGTTTTGGAAAGAAAAATCTAAAGTCAGGTGGTGTAACACCCCCTTTCTATACCCCCAAATAAACAATTAAATCATTTAGGCACTTAATGAAAAGAATTCTATCAGAGTATAATTATAACATGGTATAAAAGAGGCGCATCACATTATCATCGAAACGAAACATAAATAATACCAGCTCACGAAGATATGTAACAAAAGGGGTAAATCTCAACTAAAAACAAAGCATAGCGCTTAAAACCCACACATCAACATTTAGAATAAAGCGGAAACATCTAAACATTGAAATCACTTCATTAACACAAGCATCATATACATCGTTCAGATTAATTCAATTCATCGGTTGAGTTTACAAAACGTTCATCAGCAAATACATACACAGATGTATCACAAAAGAATCAAAATAATTCCTAACTACTCAGTGTTACATATCAGAGCCATCCGACCAAAAGAAATGAAGACTCGCTTCACAAAGACTCCAGCAATCTAATCTGCAATGCCTCATAGAGCATTATAAAACAGCAGAAGGGTGAGAAACAATATCATAATACATAATGCACATAAACATATATATATATATATATATATATATATATATATATATATATATATATATATATATATATATATATATATATATATATATATATATATATATATATATATATATATATATATATATATATATATATATATATATATATATATATATATATATATATATATATATATATATATATATATATATATATATATATATATATATATATATATATATATATATATATACACACACATAATATCCAAAAGCGTCTTTCGCATTCTCACCACAACTCTTCTCACTACACCGTACATCGCAATGTATTCACAATTAACTATTTACAAATAGAGCACCAAGCATAAACAATGTGCATCAACAATGTTTATATCAATTCATAAACATGCATACATATACACATATATTCACACATACATGTATATTCAAGCCTTCCATTCATGCCAGTTTTCAAAAATCTACATAAACATCTACATTCATGTTTATTCACCATACATCATGCACAGATGTCTACATGAAACTCACAGAGATCGACACACGACTCTATGCAGATGCAAATGCGGTACCGACTCATTTCAGCAGGTTCAATTGAAGAACCAAAATAACCATCGCTCACACCCCACATGGGCACACGAGGTTCTGCAGATTCACCGAGGAATCAATAAATAACCATCGCAATATACGAGGTTCTGCAGATTCACCAAGGAATCAATAAATAACCATCGCTCACACCCCACAAGGGCACACGAGGTTCTGCAAATCCACCGAGAGATCAATAAATAACCATCACTCACACCCCACAAGGGCACACAAGGTTCTGCAAATCCACCGAGGGATCAATCGACACAAGAATGCATACCATGATGCTTCACATGCAACATGACTCATGACACTCTTGGAATGCATACATGTTTACCAACATACTCATGCAATCATCACATTCGTCGCATATATTCATTATGCATTCAAATATATGTATCACAAAGCATATATATATATATATATATATATATATATATATATATATATATATATATATATATATATATATATATATATATATATATATATATATATATATATATATATATATATATATATATATATATATATATATATTCATCATCCATTCACACCAATTTTCATACATGGTTCACATTCACAATCAATCTCGCCATGCATCTCTATTTAATTCAAATAATGCACAAAATTGCCAAACTGCCACATTTCACACTTCACAAATCACAAACTAGGATTCACACCATACGGCTACCCACAACACATATAACAAAATATAATTAGTCACCTCAGACAAGGAATGATCGCAACCAAACCACACAACCGATCCACGAATGGAAAACACAAGAAAAGAAAATATGCTGCTGTGTTCGCTAACCTTCGCCTGGAGAAGCCTCTGGCGAACCTTCGCTACTCTGTTCGCCTGGCGAACTTGCCGGCAAAGACCACTGGGATTTATTCTGGAATTACTCGCTAGCATACTCGCCTGGCGAACCT
Organism: Lathyrus sativus; assembly: GCA_963859935.3. Classification (NCBI taxonomy): domain Eukaryota; kingdom Viridiplantae; phylum Streptophyta; class Magnoliopsida; order Fabales; family Fabaceae; genus Lathyrus; species Lathyrus sativus. Next base: position 44,719,868 of record OZ012739.1, read on the forward strand.
TCGCCACTCTCATTCGCCTGGCGAACTTGCCAACGAAGACAGGGTGGATGCTACTGACTTGGTTCGCTACTGCTCGCTAGGCTTCGCCCGAAGAAGCTTCGCTGCCATTCGCCTGACGAACTTGCGAACTCATAACTCCCATGGCTGTCCAAAAGCCCAAACCTCACAAACCGACCGATTTAATCCAAATCAGTTCCAGTAGTACAACCCACTCATCACCCGACATACTACACCGTCTATTCCAAATTCTAACCGATAAAACTCAGTTCTACCGATTAAATCAACTTCCGACCTAGAAATGGAAACATAGAAAACAATCCAACAAATCTAATCTAGCACATACATGATCATACACATTATGAAGATGATAAAACTTCTCACCCTTACCTGATTAATCACAAGCTAAGGTTGATTCTTGATGATTCTAGGTTTTGCTCCACTTTCTCTTCTTTTCTCTCCTCCTCTTTTCTTTCTCTTGTTTTTCTTCTTAATGTTTCTATCTTTCTCTATTCTCTCTATATCACATATTCTATTTCTTTCCTCCCAAATTCTTTCCACACACTTATCAATTAATTCTCACAAAATATCCACTTAATATTATCACTAATGCCCAAAATATCCCCCAACCTATTTTTACCCGAAACTCTCAAAGTCGGCAAAAATAGCTCAATATGTAAACATAACATATTATCACACAAATTCCACATAAATAAAAAAATCACTTAAATAAATCAAATAAGGACTCAATAAAAAATGGGAATTCAGAATCGGGGCGTTATAGGTGGCATCATGAGGGAGACAGAAACACTGCCTATTTTCAAAGGATTGTTAAAGTCAGAAACTGCACTAAGTTAATCTCTCACATTCAGCATGACGAGGAGATTATCACTTACTCTAGTTCTATCTCTAGTTTATTCTTGGCTCATTTTGAGAACTTATTCAATTCTAGCAATGACTCCATGGAGAATGGTCTAGTTGAAGAGGTAATTCCCAAGCTTGTTACTGATCAATCTAATATCTTACTCACCTCTGTCCATAGCCCTGCAGAAGTCCAGAATGCATTCTTTCCTCTGAACAAGGATGGATCACCAGGGCCTGATGGTTTTGGGGGTCATTTTTTCAGTATTAGTGGGAAATCATCAAAGAAGATGTGGTCAATGCAACCATTCAATTTTTTCCTCTGGATGGCTTCTTATTAATTGGAATGTGTAATACCCCAAATTTTGCCCTAAGATTAGTCGGTTCATCCCGCATTCCATTTTATTTTTGCAATTGTATTTAACCAGTCACTAACAAGTTTGTGTAGTCATTCGACTTTTGCAGGAAAATATCATTTGGCGCGCTCTTTGGTTCATGAAGGGTAAAATGATCATTTGTTTGCAACCGACTGTCAATTTATGAACTGTGAGCTGTGGTCAGAAAATGCGAGCCGTTGGATATTGCTGATGTGAATCGGGGCCGAGGTTCAGTTGGGAGCGTTTGATTGAGGCGGATTCGGACCTGGTTCGAAATTAAAATTCCAAGTTGGACTGAAGTTGGCTGGAGATTTTGTTCATTTTGAGTTTAATCGAAGGGTTGGATTTATTCAGAGAAAGTTGTCTGTTTGAGTCGCCAGAGAGATTAGTCGGGAGTCGGATCGGAACTTTAGTTTTTGTAGTATTTTCGTTTCATTTTTAAATCATCGCTATTTCCTTTTTCAATTCTTATTTTTCACTTCCTTTCAATTCTCATTCCATTTTTAAAATTTTCGTCTATTTTTACTTTAAATCATTTCTTTCTTTTTTTTTATGTGGGTCTCATTTTATTGTAAATAATTATCTCATTATTTAACGTTATTATTATTTCATGGTTATTTCCCCTAAAATGTTGTTTCTTTTAAAAATATATCTTGGTTCAAAAAATTGTTTCTATTTTAAACTTTGTGATGGTCTTATTTCACCTTTTAAATTTATAAGAATTTCATTAAAAACAAAGGTATTTCCATTAATTTACATTCTCCCAAAAATCCAAAAAAAATAAAGGAATATATATGCAAAACAAATAAAAAATAAATATTTTAAAGATTTTGTTTACCAATAAAGAATATCATTAGTAAATTTAATCCTTTACAAAAATACAAAAAATAGATAATGATAAAATTACAAAATATATTGTTCCTAAGTCCTATCCGAATTTCTGACCTCCTCCGACGTTCTTCCGATTATCCATTTTCGAACCTGCAAAATCAACAAGCAAACAAAGAAAATTTTATCGGTTAGTTCTGACACCCTTAGAGATATCATCATCGGGTGTCGGGAGGGTAACGGATTTCTCCGTCTCCGGCTCCCGACTCTATTCCGGCCATCGACTAAGATCGACAATAAATTTGTTCTTATGATTCTGAGGCTACCAGAGAAAGAGAGAGGTAAAAGGATTTTTTTTCCAGATAAGTTCTTATCCAAAAAGTGCTTATTTGAAAAAGTACTTTTGAAAAAGCACTCATTCAAGAAGCACTTTTGGCCAAGCACGACATTTCCGGAAAAGCCACGAATCCCACAAGCACAGTCAGCACATTTTTTCCAGAAAAACTCCAACACGGTTCACCAGTTCGAAAAAATTGCAAACAAATTGCAAACAAAACCAGTCAAGTACTCAACAAGCCATCAACGAACACAACAAGTTCAAGCGAGAAACCAACCAACAAAATCGCAGGAAACGTAGTAATCCCAAAGGAAAATCCAATCCATAAGTGTATGATATAAAATCATCATTAAGGATCAGAAAAAAATCCTAAGTGATTTCACAATCGAAAAATGGAGCCGCTGCGGCTCAGAGTCAAAGATCAAAGGAGATCTCTGTCAGCATCATCGCCGAAGGGATTCAGGAGCATCCTGGCTTCATCATCATCACCTCTGAGCATTGAAACAAGAAGAGGAACAATTTCTTTAAGAACCAAATTGCGAGCTCCGGGGGAGACCGCCGACGCTGTTCATCGCAAACAGCGAGCAATCAAACCACCAACCTCAGTTCCTCACACCATCGGCCTTGACCGCAAATCGAACGGAGCAACCATCATCATCAACAAATCAGCAGATTTCGTAAGAATCTGTTCACCATGGGATTTTATTTGTTGTTTTTTTGCAGGTGATAAAAGAAGAAAACCAAAGGGTCAACATGCATGGAAGGAGAAAAAGCTCAAAACCATCATCCATGGCCGTCGCACTGTACCGAAGGAAGAAGATGCTGAGAGAAACCCATATGGGTTTGTCGCCGTGAGCAAGACGAAAGGGGTTTAAAACCCTATTTGTTCTTGTGTTTCCCTTTTAAACCAGACCACCCCTTTTTTAACTTCTATTTTATTTTATTTTATTGTTTAGTTAATTAAAAATAGTCTAATAAAATGGTAAGGCCCCGTTGTTGTTTCTTAAAATTAAAGCTAACTTCCTTATTCATTAACATAGGTTTTAAAAAGGGGGAAAAGTAATCAACGTTAACTAAAAAGGTAATGAATAGATTAATTTTTCCTTAAAGTCTTAACGTTTACATAAAATTGAAACTTCTCTTTTAATTTAAAACGTATTCCTTTTTAAGAAATTTAGGACTAACATTTTAATAATAAAATAATCTTTTCAAAATAAACCTGTAAAATAAAGCTAATCACTTTTTAAAAAAAAAATTCTTTTTACTAAACTTAATACTTTTTAACCAAATTCCTAATTTATGCTCATCTAACTTTCATCTAAATTTATGTCGTTTCTGACACTGTTCTCAGTTATGCGGTTACCAATTTCATATTTTTTTGTATTTCTTTTTTCGGATTATAATTATGCGAGGGTTATTGTCGCATTTCGTTATTTTTGGCCCTTTGGGGTTTGTAATTTACGCGAGCGGTCGCGATGCTTTCATTTACCGTTTCTTTATTTTCATGTTTTATGCCTGTCATGAGATAATTCACTTACGTGCATGTTGTGTTTTACCGTTAACCTTCCGAAGGATTAGGTCTAGCAGTTTGATCGCCGAGTCAATAACCCTAACCCTTGACCGTTTCGAAAACCCTAATAGCCTAGGTGTCCTACCGTGGACGAAAATGCCCTTTAGCCTAGCTTTAGGTCAAAGAGTCGTTGTACTCTGTTTAGGGTTTCCCACCGTGGAACACCTAATTTCAACCCTAATTTAATTAACAAATTCAACGTAGAAATATGAGTTTTAAGACTCCACGTAAGTGTGTCCTTAAGATACGTTTATTCCCCATTGAAACATTGACAATAGTCAAGAAGTTTCTAACCTCCCTTTCGAGGGGAACTACGATTACTCTGATTCTATTCCCTATCCAGGATACGTAGGCACAAGATGCAAATCTTGCCGAGTAAACTTTAGGTCACTCTATCCCTTAGCTCAGTATATACTTAAAGCAGATAATAAAATGAAAAGCATACTTTAAACAAAAGGTTCCTGTAGAGTACTACAGAAGTTTATGGTGCTAGTACCTTCCCTAAGCTTAACCAACCCCTTACCTAGGTCTCTCCCTGCATTGTGTTTACGATGCAAAAATAGGTTTTCCCTCTTTTGACCATTTCCTTCGGATAAATCAAAGAGCGGTTGTGAATTAAGAATTGTGATTCAAACTAATTAATAGTTTGATATCCTATTTCCACCGCAACAGAAATGGCGACTTATGGTGAGACTCCTAATTTTTAAGGGTTGCCCCTACTTTGTTTATTGCATGATATTTCTATTTTGTTAATTATTTGTATATATTTCATCTGTACCTTGTGGGAATATCTTTCTATTGTGAGATAAGTCCTAACCCGGACTTGAGTAACCTTATTATAGGATGACGATATATTCAATGAGGCTTATAGGGAGTGAGTCCCGACCAAGCTGACTTGAGAATCAGCGCTCAATTGAGACCCTTCCATGAGATAGTTCGGTTTAACGAGTAGTCGTAAAAACTTTTACTATTTTTGGAAAGGAGTCTATGATATTGAGGACCGTAGTTACCTTAACACCACTTTGGCCTTATCTAGGACGTAGTGCGAGAACTATGTGGGAGTAGTCCCACAATAGTTGCTACGCGATACTACCCTCAAAAGAGGTTCTCTTGAGAATATTATCGACCCCCAAGTCAGTCGGAAGGTTGGTAATATCCGAAGGAAGGGCTGATGACTTTGGGCACTTCTTTAGAACCTTGTTCGGCAGGTACAACTAACCTTAGTACATACCTTATTGGGATGGGTAGACCCTAACTCCTTGTACATACCTTTAACCTAGGACTTTGCATATGTGCATTGCATCCATAAAACATCACATTGCATTACATTTCATGGAATTAAAAATTTTATGGATACTGTAGGATACTATGGATTACAATAGAAGGAAAACTTTGAAATATACTTTTAAAAGTCCTAAGCTAGATACCCTAAGGAAGCTAGGATCTTTAGTCCAAGATCCAAGACGAATTTCGAAACCGGTATGGAAGGTTGTTATCTCTATTGGAATATAAAGTGAACGAAGGACTTCTGTCGATTTTGCTACAATTCTATGATTCCGACTATCATTGCTTCACCTTACCCGATTATCAGCTACCTACTTTGGAAGAATATTCTCAGCTTGTAAGGCTGTCTATTTTGGATAAGACTTTGTTCCCTTTCTTGGAGAAGGACCCTAAAGAACAAGATCGTTGCTAAATCCATATGCTTGAAGGTATCCGATATCAAGGGAAATATGATCACTAACAATTGTGAAGACTTTTCCAACGTACCCTTGTTTGGTTTTGATGAAGGACTTACTTTCCTCTAACTCTCGATCTACCTTTTTGAAGATAGGCTCATCATCAAAAAGGCCCAGCTAGAAGAACAGATCAAGGGGCAGAACAAGAAGCTTCCTTAGGGTCATTATTAGCTTTTATTTAGCTATTATGCCAAGACTTTTCTAAGAATATTATTTGTAATCCATTTTCAATTAATAAATAAAATTTCTTTGTTATTCTGCAATATTCGTAAATATTTGAATTCCATGAAATCATTTTGCATCTTAGCATCATATTTTTGCATCGCATATGTCTCCCGGTTTCTCATACTCGGTTCTCTCGTCTTCCAGTTTCGTCACCCTGGGTCCTCCGCATCAGTACAATACTAGAGTCCAAGCTCGAAAAAGGATGGAAGAACAAAGCCAAGAGATCGCCCGTGTCAGCCATGAACTCGAAGATCTTCGAGGAAGTGTGGGGCAGATTATGGAGATGCTACAAGCTCTTAATGTGAAGATGGATACTCAGTCTACTGTTGCCTCTGAGAATACAAATACTGTTGTGGGTCCTCAACCGGCTGTTACTGTCAAGAATATACCGCCTCAAGGTCGTCAATCCAGTTCAGTGCCTCCTACGTTTGCTCAACCAGTTCGACGAGATACTCCTCCAAAGTGCAAAACTCCGAGCTTTGACCACCATAAAAGAGCTACACGTCCGAGGAATCACTTGATGGTTGCTCTTCAACATCAGCAGAGTTGTGTTCAAGGTTATCCGGTTCAGTATGCTCAACAACCCTATGTGGCTACTATTGCAACTCCTGTCAATCAACAGTTTCCTACTTATCAGCCTGTGCAATCGACTCCGGACTATCGGCATCCGGTCTATCAGCCTCCTGTTTATCAGCCTGCACAAGCTCCTATCAACTATCAACGAGCGCCTGTCGCACCCTAATTTTTGACCTTAAGATTCCACCTCCTTCGTTTTTTGCGTACTTTCTTTTTACTGTTATACTTGTGTTTGCTATGACTAACAAGTGTGTGCAGGTGTATTAAGTTCAAGGAGGTCTTCGTGTGATTGTATCGAATCTTGATGCCAAAAGGCAAGACGTAAAGTTACTCCAAGTCTTTCATTTCGAAGGTTGTCCTAAGATTACGAGTTCTTTTCCAAATCGAATTGAATGGCAAGGTTGAAGAATTGCATAATACTGTGCAAGTACTTAGCCAGAACAAGTTTGAGGGAGAAGTTGCGTTCCATTATGAATACAAGCTAAAGGACTAAAAAGTAATTTGAATTCATTCTTAAAAAGCTTTACAAGCGGCACGTTTTTCTCTTTCTCTTAGAGTCACATAACATGCTAAAGCCATAAACTCCTCAATTATAAGAGAAAATCCATTTATACTTTACAAAACAACAGTACAAATTCCGAGATTTCAAGTGTTACAAATGAACCTAAGATCCAAAGAGAGTCAAAGGACCAAATTCATGCCTCTTCTTATTGACAGTTACAAGGGCATATTAAAGGTTACATTCAGTTTTGTAATAAGGAGAACGCAGCTCCTAACAAGCCCGCCTAACTATCGTGGGAGGATGGCAATACTACCTCTAAATATTTGTCATTTATTACACTAATATTTTCTTCTAAACCTCAGTATCCATTTCTAGGCATTCAGAACTTGTCCAAACCCATTCCACTGCTGTGCTGCATCAATATGTGTTGCTCCTATCAAGAAGGAAGCCGCAAGATCTTGTAACCAGCTACAACTAGAAGAACCACTTTGTTTTACCAAAAATAACATTTGGAGTCTCACAAGGTGTCGAACGTGAAGCTTGACATCAAAGAATTCATACTGGCAGCCCCTATTCATGGCAACACATCTTCAAAACGAAGACGAAGTTTTAATTTGTAGAAGTTACCATTAGTTGGATTTGGAATAAATCTACTTCCTGCTATTAAGTTGTTACATCCTGTACGAACATCCCTCCAGCTTCAGATAAAAATAGCTTCCAGTTGCATAGGCCAAACCTACATTGAAAGACATGATAAACAAGCTTATTCACCAATGCTTCCCATTTCGCTAAACAGTTAACGGAAACACGCAGTTAAAACCACTTGCGGTGAAGATTCTAAAAGCTGGTTAGATTGGAAACACGAGCTAACGCGGGTCATTACCGTCGATTGGGATTAACTTGTGTGTCAATTTTACCTGAAATATGAAGCAATATAATCAGTTAACCGGAAGACGGAACCGTCAGCATAAACCAAAGCCATCCATGAAGCAAGTTTCGAAGAAAGCCTGCACAACCTCTGAGTTAGTCAGCGCAGAAGATCAAGCCGTACCTTGATTTGAGAATAGAATATCACATTTAACAGTCATTAGTATCCTGCAGTAAATGCATTGGCTCAATAAGTCCACAACTCGTTTCAAAGCTTGTTAAGACAAGAAGGAAAACTCAGTTAAACAACACAACTTGATTGATTACGCCATGGACATTCACTAAATACTCAACCAAACCCTCATATGAAACCTGGGCTAGGCTTGTTCAGTCAGATCAGAGGTACTCAGATATTGAGATAAGGGCATATGAATGGGATATATGTTCGAAGATGTTAGTTACTTCTAGTGATAAGCATAGCTGGTGCAGAATAGCAAAGAACTCTGATCTATGTCCTGCTACTATGGAAAATAAGAGTTCAAGTGCAATACTAGTTGATGGGGCTGAGCTGCGCAGTGGTGATAATGTTGTTATCAAAGATGGAAGTGAAATTATCTCAGGCCCTGATAGAGAAGAATTTGTCAGCTACACATTCTAAATCAACACCTACTCATACACACATAATTTCCTTTGACAGCCCCCTACTATTATATACCAGCAAAGTGGAAGAGTTACAATCTGGTAGTTGGGATTGCAATCAGTATATGTTGTAGCCTATTTCCCCCCTGCATTCAGAAACAATACATGTTAGAGCTATAACTTCTTGGTGCAAAGAAAGGAAACAAACAACATTTTCATGTCCTGTTCGAGCTATGAAGCCAGTGAAGCAACCTGCAGAGAACAATATCCAAAGGTCAATATATTATCCAAGATCAGGCACTACAGAAACAGAGGCATAAATGTATCAGTGTAAAGAGAGTGCAAACTTGACCTCAAAGCTATACTATCAAGACCTGTAGTATGCACTACTATTAGCCAAGTTTGTGCATCAAGAACGAAACCATATCTACACCTGTCCAAAGTAGTCTAAAGGAAATCGAGACTTGCGAACAGACAACCCAGGAGAAACAGCTAAGGACCTCTAACGAACGCTAAACTTGGTTTGCAGCCACTCTTTTACAACTCGGTTCCATACCTTCTTCAGATTTTGCTCAGTCCTAACACCAAAGAAACAGAGATGATAAGCCATTGAATTTACGTAAAAGAATTTTCAAATTCAGGACTGCTACCAACACTGAAGCTTTGGGGCTCACCAGTTTCGCTACCGTATTTTCCCTGGGCTGCTAGTTTCCCTTGGCCCAAATCATCTACTATCCACACCTGCCAAATCACAAACTTCAGAGTTAGTAATCAATAGGGGAATATTCTTTTTTTGAAAAAAGATCCAATCCAAGATAGCTATCAGATTCTTCAGCATCAATTAAGAGATCTTTCAAATCGAATCACAGAAAGGGATTCTCATTAACAACATTAACTCAATCAAACGAAAAAGGAAAGTTTTCAAATAATTGTCCAACACAGGAATAGAAGGTCTTAATACAGCAATCAAAAATTCAATAAGAGTTTTAAAGACGGGAAAGCCCAAGCTCGCCTATAAAAAAGAGGGATTTGAATCGAAGAAGACACTTGGGATGAAATTCGAAACTCAGTGAAATCACCGAAAGGACCCGCTCGTGTTTCGCATTCCGCCGCCGCCTCCGACCTTCGGTAAAATCCCCTATACATGTTGAAATTATTGAATGCTTGACGCCTTGATCTATGTTTCAGGTACAATCATGGAGATGAAGGATCGAGAGAGAAAGGATCGAAATGGTGAAGGATCGAGAGAGAAAGGATCAAAATGGTGAAGGATCGAGAGAGATGGCCGAACGAGTGATGATTAGGGTTTTCCTCCGTCGTTTGTTTTTCTGTTTCAATTGTTCTGTTGTTTTGTATTACTATGAATTGTATGCGTGCACGACCACGGTAGTACCGTGGTCCACCATCACCATCACCACATATCACCCACCAATCACGATCCAATGGACCACGTTGCGAGCCCACAGTAAGTTCCATGCATCCGCGCAACACTAGATCCTGCATTTTATTATTAATCTAGTTTTATTTTAATCAACCTTTTTTATTAAAAAACTAATAATCTGGTTTAACCTTTTTAAAACCTTTAATCTTTAATTAACTTTAGTTTTTATTTAAAAATAATAACTATTAATCCTTTTTTAGAATAAACTAATAACTTTTCTAATTATTCATAATCAGTTTTTTATCCTTTAATTTAATTATATAGTTAATTCACCTTTAATGATTCACTTTATTTAATATTTCAATTTAATCAACCTTTATAGTTATTTATCCTAATAACTAGAAAAACTCCTTTTAATAAAATTAATTCATTTTTGCTAATTAATTTAAATTAGTCTTTCTTTCAAATCAACTTAATAACACTTTATTTAAATAATATGTTTATTCACTAAAAAACACTTTCTTATAAATGACTTACACCTAATTGCAATTTATCTAATTAATAATAAAACCAATTTAGTATTTTAGAAACAATAATAAAACAACCTTTTTTTATTTCATATAAATTAACTTTTAAAAACAATCATGACTTTTATATAAAAATTAAATCATTTCATTTAAGATAATAAAATTAAAATCATTTAGTAAATTAAATCATTTTATTTAAAAACCTTGTCTGTTAGAATCTAATTTATATTAATCTCGCTTAAAATCAATCTGTCGCTACCGCGAAAATCGGCGCCGGCTGAACAGAAGAGTCGCCACCGTGCGTTATTTATCCCAAATAAGGGAAATGAAACGCTCGAAGTAAACCTAATGCAAAGACAGGAAAGGAATGGTCATCGTAACCAAATCCTGGATTCGGGAGTCGGTTACGCAAGGGGAAGGTATTAGCACCCCTCACGTCCGTCGTACTCGACGGGATCCACGCTTGTTTTCTGGCTAAGGGTGTGTTATTCTATCTACTCTACAGGTCTGGGTTAAAAGAAAGGAAAATGACTCGGCAAAGTATCGCACTTTATGCCTACGTATTCCCGTCTGGAACGAGAAATCAGAGTCAACGTAGTTCGCCTACCTATGAGAAAGGAGGGAAGGTTGCTCGCTAGGATATTGCATCCTATGCCTACGTACTTTCATACAGCATGAAAGATCAGAGCAAACGTAGTTCGGGCTACGGAAGACACACGTTTGTCTGAGTGTTTTTTATCTCCTTATGAAAGGGTTTTTCCTGATTAGGAGTCCAAACGGACAAAAATGACACTTTGATGTTTGTTTTCAGTCTTTTACGCAAGAACTATCTTTTATGATGTTTGCAATCTCTGACGCACTAGAGACTATAATTTGAGGGTGACTACGTCGTATGTCACCCTAAGGGTAACACACTAAGCAGTCGGATTACTGAAGAGTGACCCTCCAGCAACCCTTCTCAAATAGCTTAAGGCTCGTAGCGTACGACATCGATTGTCCTTATTACTGTGTTTTGAATTGTTCTGAGATAGAAGAGAAAGAAGCACTAAAAACCTAAGGTTTGAAAGGGGAATCAAAAATACCCTAATGTTGTCATGCATGGATTACAACCTAATGTCTGTCATAATTCCCTCCTGCACAGAGGAAATGAGAGATCCTAGGGGATAAACGGAAAAGAAATAGCAGATATACGGTAAACGGTAAATATGCATGAGATGAAGTAAAACAAGCGAGGCAAGGGAGAAAGAAATAGGCAAGAGGAGACAAGCTCCACCTCAAACCTAAGGGCAAATCAACAAACAATACAGCAAATAAAACCACACCCAAAACTAGCTCAGACAGCCACACTAGCTCCTACAGCAAGCAGCTCAAACAGTACCAGCTCTGGCAGCTACAGTTGATTAACAGCAAAAGGTTGACAGTAGCAACTCCAAGCAAGATCCCATCTTCACTTTCCAGTGATATTCAAACTTCAGGTAACTTTTATCTTCAATAATCCTCAGCTTTAGCAAGCACCGAACCCTAGTAAATGGACAGCTGCAAACAACAGTAAAACCCTAATCTTCAACAGATGTTCAGCTCTGACAAGCACAAGCTTCATCTTCTCCAATATTCAATGCATTTCTTATCTTCAAGGGGCTTCCAATCTCAAGGCAAACACTCACAGGAGAGAACCAACTATCAGATGAAGTGGGGAGGTTTAAGAAGCTTAATGATAACCCAGGGAAATCACTAAGATCTTAACACAGCAAGTGAAAAGTATCCTCAAGATTCTACCTAATCAAAGCATTCTCTACATCCCTCCTAAGGAGATATGAAGCTCTTTTAGGGGACCTTGTGTCATAGGATGGAATAGAGGCATAAGAAGCTCTCTATGTTTGACAGAAGAAATCAGTCTACTCTAGAGCGCTCCCTATATCTCCTATCTCCTAAGTCTTCATCAGGCAACCTTCAAGCACAAGAAACTTAAGATCCAAGCATCATTATTTGTCTTCAATCATCCTCAAAGTATTTATACAATCCTCAAGCCAAGCACAAGCCCCAACATCTAAAGAAAAGGCCCAAAACTCCACAAACAAAGCAACTTCCCAAGAGGGAAACACACCAATATCAATCAACTTGCAAAAATCAAATAAAATGGCAAAACTCATCATAAAAATCCTATATTAATTTATAAGGGACCCTAGCTATGTACCCTATACCCCACATAAACCCTAAGGCCTAAATCAAACTAGAAACCCAAAAATTATATGTTGAATGCACCTATGACAAGTTGAAAACCTAATTCTAGCACACTTTCTTCACACCTCTCAAAAACAATTAAATTTAAGTCACAAAAATGTGAAAAACATCCAGGGGGAACCTAATACTATAATATAACTATAGAAAAAAGAATGGCATCAAAAATCAAAGTGAAATGATCATACTAAATTCAACAAGTAACATGTATCAAATGAAAATGACATAAAAGCTATTAAAAGTAAAAATAAACCAAAAATAGAAAAATGCATGAAATGACATTTTTTATTCTTTCATAATTTTCTTGATGTCTTTATGAAAATGGGGAAAAAACTCCCATCTAAAAATATGAATTTTCCAATTTATTATGAACTTCAAAAGAAATTAAAATAAAGTGTGAAAATATAAGAAAATATGGAAAAATGGAAAAGCTGTGTGTCAAATAGCAATTGAAAATAGTTCATTCACTACCTGGGCCCAAAAGGGGGGTGTCAAGAGGAAAGCACGCTAGGCCCAATATCATTCAGAAAATTAAAATGAAAAATAGAAAGGAAAATGAGAAATTCGTGGTGCAGGAAGTAATGAAAACGCGTGTGTTTCTTGGATGGGCCTCTAGAGGGGGTGTGGATAACAGTCATCACTTAAGCCCAATACCAAATATTAAATGAAACACTGCATATGGATGCATTCAAACTTCTCCTTCACAAATGGGAATGAATCCGTGGCCGTTGGATCTTGATTGGGCCAAAGGTCTCGTTCTAATCTAAGGGTTAATAACTTGTCTTCAACCTTTTGAAATTGAGAGGGAAAGAAACTGCCATGGATGCAGAGCTAGAGAACTTCATCTTCCTCAATCGGATTCCTCCAAATCTCCATCAAAACTCAAAATTAAAAACCCTAACATGCTTGAAATTTTACCCTGAATTCAACCATGTCATCCCCATTCATTGAAACATAACCTAACTCAAAACGCGAATCAAACTTCAAAATTTGGTCCATGATCAAGACTCACCAATCTTGAAATTAAGTAGCTTAACCTCTTCACCATGTTTCAATGATCATTTCTAGCTATCAAACTAAGATTATATCATCAAGAACAACAAGATACTCGCATGAACAGAAATTGCATCACTCCACTAATGGTCTCTAAATCAACCCTAAAGCTACCAGAAAGGCCCACATGATCATCTACATTGAATCTAACTATTCAAAACTGATTGAAACTACCTAAATCAAGCTATGGATTGAAAAGTACATACCTGCAAAATATTGATGCACAGAGGTATGAAATCTTCAAATCAAGCTTTGGGAACTTCCAGACACCTTCAATGAGTCATAATCTTGCTTCTGTATGCAAAAGAATCAGTTGATATAGCTTGGATTATGGAAACCAATTCTGAGTTGCAGGTGATGAAATTCAATTGCAAGAACACGATTTCTCCACCAATTTGCTTGGAACTTGATCTGGAAACAATCACTAACACAAATGGAAGCTATCTCAATCAAAATCAAGGATTGAAATGGTGTAAAAGCTTGTAACCGATTCTGAATTGCAACAAGAAATTTCTGATCTCAATCTCTCTTCTCTCCTTCAATTCTCTCCAACTCTTGCTTGGGATCACTTTGTAACACCCTTCTACCCTGCAAAATAAATATAAATAGATCAGAGTAATTATCATGCATTTCACAAAAGGGTGTCACATAAATTTTCAAAACATCACACAACACCTGTCATGCTCAATAGTATAAAAATAACTTCCTGCTTTTCATACTCCTTCACATTAACATGTAGCAGCGGATTTGCTTTAATCATGATAGACATAATAAAAGTCTCATGCTCATCTCATTTTTATTACTAAGGCTTAAAAGCCAATTCTTCATATAATTCAAAATAACAACAACAGAATAAAGTAGAGTACATAAAATATCTCTCCAAATATGAAATCAAAATATTTCCCGGTGTTACATAATCAGAGCATGACTCGACCCAAAATAAATAAAGACACAACTCAAGCTACTCCAACGGCTACCTCGTGCTAGAAGCAACTCTACTCCTCAGTACCTGAGCGATGTCGTATAAAACATCATTCCAACAGAAGGGTGAGAATTCACATAATTATTGAAATTATAAGATAATATATAATTTAAGGCATACAAACATAATCACTATTATTCTCACACTTCAAAAGTTTCATCAACACAATATTATTCAAGTAACCATACTATTCACAAGTATATACACACAACTCCATAATTCACCAATTTATCAGTTCTACATATCACCCATAATCTCATAGCACATAAATATACATAATGAGACTCAATGCAAAACTCAATGCAACTCATGCCATGTGGTACCAACACTTGTTATTATTTTTCGGTTTTTACATTTAAACCGGGTCCGTTCCCTAGACCAATAACACACAAAAAGCCCATTCCCTAAGCTTTCAAACCCCGATCTAGGTTTGGGACAAGTCACTAGCTCCCACAGAACTAACAAACATTGTCTCTTGACACAAATGATGCGTATGCAAATTCAACAATCATATGCAATTAAGATCATTCTCTAATCTTCATATTCATGCATATCTTCAATAATTCATCACACTTGAATTACCACACATTTGCACATACACAAACATCAACACAATCCAACCTCAATTCACACATTACTAATTAAATATAAAATATTTAACTCATCATCAATAATTAAAAATCAATATTCATAAACAGTCAATATTCAATAAATAGTCACTACTCAATTCAATATTCAATAATTATATTCAATTGAATAACCAATATTCAAACTATAACAAGGAGATACCAACAATTAAATGAATATAATTAGTTATTATTATATAAATTGATATATAATATATATTATAGTTTTCTACCGGACTTCATTAAAGAAAGTATTACTTTCATGGTTTATGTATGATGCTCTACAGTTTCACAATTAAAAGAAGTATTACTTCACATTTCCAATTGATTTGTATCACTACAGTATAGTAAATGGCTCATTGTCTTATATTAAATGCATAAAGGCACATGAATAAAAAAACTACATTTCAATCTTCTTATTTCTTTCTTTGCTTTTCCATGCGCAACAGTAACAATTTGGGAGGAATCACATGTGGTCATTTATTGTTGTGTGCCACAAGAACATTATTAGGCTATCTTTATTAAATAATATTAAACAACACAATATGTAATCAAGATGTGTATTAACACTGTCAAAGGAATGCTATCTACCAACCCATAACATGCTTAAGCCTCTACACGATTAAACACACGACATAATATAATAGGTAAAGGAAGTCATATTTTCTTTTCATTTTCAGTTACCCATGCGCTACAGGTCATGAGATAAGGTGGAAGATACACCATCATTTCCTACATATTTCGCTACAGCTTGTGCATTAAATTCCCATTTCATTGCCTATATCTTATTTGCTACAGTACACAATACGTTATCACTTCATCGAGTATATCACATTTATCCGCTACAGCATACCAACTTTAAGGAATATCATATTTCCATTCTAGCTTAAAGCCGCAACATTGACTACTACCAAATATCCACACCAATTCCAACAAAATTAATCATCACAAATCAAAGAATATCATCAAAACCTAATAATTATAAAATCATGAAAATTAGGGGTTTACTCCTAAACATATTTCTACCCATTATACCCTATCAAATAACTCCAATAATCATATAAAAACCCACCCTTACCTTGAATTTCTTGGTGTTCTTGAGCTCTCTCTTGATTCTTCTTCTTCTTCCCCCACTCTATTCTTGTTGCCTCTTTTTTCCTCTTTTTCTTACTAACATTTCTCTTCTCTTCTATCTCCTTTCTCTTGTTTTCTAAAATTCTCAAAATTCATTAACCTAATAATTTTTAATGGGCTTAGTAACTCATATCTATTCACACCCCCAAATAGGCCCAATCAATTAATCTAACAATTCTATATAATTCTACAAATTAGAATATATCATATAAGTTAAATAATAAAATTAAATCAATTATAAATCAAATAATTTATATAAATTCAATAAATCAACTAATTCAATTATATCAAATAAATCACATAAATTAGTTAATTCAATTAGGCCTAAAATCACATAATTAATCAATTAATTTAATTAATAAATAATTACTAAAAATTGGGGTGTTACAACCCTCCCCCACTTAAAAGATTTTCGCCCTCGAAAATTACCTCAAACGAATAACTCGGGGTAAGACTCACGCATCTGACTCTCAAGCTCCCAAGTCGCGTTTCCACCAGCCGGTCCTCCCCAAGCGACCTTCACCAAAGAAATCTCTTTGCCTCGAAGTTGCTTCGACTTCCGATCCTCTACCCGTATAGGTGATGCCTCCACAGTTAGGTTATCTCTCACCTGCACATCATCTACTTGGACTACATGAGACGGATCTGTAATGTATCTCCTCAACTGAGATACATGGAACACATCATGAAGATTAGCAAGCGACGGTGGTAAAGCCACACGATAGGCCACTTCTCCTATCCTCTGCAAAATCTGATAAGGACCAATGAAACGTGGCGTCAACTTACGCGACTTCAATGCCCTACCAACACCAGTCATCGGAGTGACTCGAAGAAACACATGATCTCCCTCTTGAAATTCAAGTGTCTTCCTCCTCTTGTCATGATAACTCTTCTGACGACTTTGAGAAATTCTCATCTTCTCTTGAATCATCTTAATCTTGTCCGTAGTCTGCTGGACTATCTCGGGTCCAACTACCGAACTCTCTCCGAAGTCATACCAACACAGTGGCGTCCTACACCGCCTACCATACAAAGCTTCGAACGGTGTCATACCAATACTCGAATGAAAGCTGTTGTTGTAAGTAAATTCAATCAAAGGCAAGTAGCTATCCCAAGCTCCTCCTTTCTCCAATACACAAGCCCTCAACAGATCCTCGAGTGATTGAATAGTCCTTTCGGTCTGACCGTCTGCCTGAGGATGATAAGCTGAGCTCAAACGCAACTTCGTACCCAAAGCACTTTGCAAACTCTCCCAAAATCTCGAAGTGAACCTCGGATCCCGATCCGACACAATACTGGATGGAATACCGTGCAAACTGACAATCCTCTCGATGTATAACTTTGCCAATTTCTCTAAC
Source organism: Lathyrus sativus (assembly GCA_963859935.3). Taxonomy (NCBI): domain Eukaryota; kingdom Viridiplantae; phylum Streptophyta; class Magnoliopsida; order Fabales; family Fabaceae; genus Lathyrus; species Lathyrus sativus. Next base: position 44,737,685 of record OZ012739.1, read on the forward strand.
GGATAATCCATTCGCATAGGAATAAAGTGAGCAGATTTAGTCAATCTATCCACGATAACCCAAATAGCTTCAAAATTACCCGGCGTCCTCGGTAATCCAGACACAAAATCCATAGAAATGCTATCCCATTTCCACTCAGGAATAAACAACAGTTTCATCAAACCCGACGGTTTCTGATGCTCAATCTTCGACTTCTGGCAAGTCAAACAAGAATACACAAATTCGGCAATGTCCTTCTTCATACGAGGCCACCAAAATATCTTCCTCAAATCTTGGTACATCTTAGTAGCACCCGGATGAATACTCAATCCGCTACGATGTCCTTCCTCAAGAATACTCCTTTTCAACCCATCCAGATCCGGAACACAAACTCTATCCTGACACTTCATAATACCATTCTCGTCAATCCGAAAATCACCACCTTGACCTTGGTTGGTCAAAGTCAAACGATCAACTAAACTCAAATCAGATTTTTGACCTTCTCGTATCTCGTCAAGAATGCCACTAGTAATTTTCAACATGCCCAACTTAACACCATAAGATGTCTCTTCACAAACCAAACTCATATCTCGAAATTGTTCAATCATTTCCAACTCTTTCACCATCATCATTGACATATGCAAAGATTTCCTACTCAATGCATCGGCTACCACGTTTGCTTTACCCGGATGGTAATTCAAACCAAAATCATAATCCTTAAGAAGTTCCAACCATCTCCTCTGACTTGCATTCAATTCTTTCTGATCAAAGAGATACTTCAAACTCTTATGATCACTAAATACTTCAAATCTCGAACCAAACAAATAATGCCTCCAAAGCTTCAACACAAATACAACAGCGGCCAACTCTAAGTCATGCGTTGGATAATTCCTCTCATGCACTTTAAGTTGCCTTGAAGCATAAGCTACAACTTGCTGATGTTGCATCAACACACCTCCCAAACCCATCAAAGAAGCATCACAATACACAACAAATGGTTCTTCTGAATTCGGCAAAATCAAAACAAGAGATGTCGTCAATCTTCTCTTAAGTTCTTGAAAACTTTCTTCACACTTTGCATCCCAAACAAAAGCTTGGCCTTTCCTAGTCAACTGTGTCAACGACAAAGATAACTTGGCAAATCCTTCAATGAATTTCCGATAATAACCTGCCAACCCAAGAAAACTTCTAATCTCAAAAACTGATTTCGGAGCTTCCCATTGTGATACAGCTTCTACCTTCGATGGATCAACTGCAATACCTCTACTCGAAATCACATGGCCAAGGAAACTCACCTCCTTCAACCAAAACTCGCACTTAGAAAGTTTAGCATACAACTGCTTCTCTTTCAACACAGACAACACAATTCTCAGATGCTCAGCATGATCCTCTTCACTCTTCGAGTATATCAAAATATCATCAATGAACACAACCACAAACTTGTGCAAATAAGGATGGAAGATCCTGTTCATGTACTCCATAAATACACCTGGTGCATTAGTCACACCAAATGGCATCACAGAATACTCATAATGTCCATACCTTGTTCTAAAAGCAGTCTTTTGAATATCTTCAGCCTTCACACGAATCTGATGATACCCAGATCTCAAATCTATCTTACTGAACACACTTGCACCAACCAACTGATCCATCAAATCATCAATCCTTGGAAGTGGATACTTATTCTTGATAGTCACCTTGTTCAATTGTCTATAATCCACACAAAGCCTCATAGTACCTTCTTTCTTCTTAACCAACAAAACTGGTGCACCCCATGGTGACACACTCGGACGAATAAACCTCTTCTCAAGTAGGTCCTCAAGTTGACTCTTTAACTCTTTCAATTCCGATGCGGACATACGATATGGAGCTATCGACATCGGACTAGTTCCAGGAACTAAGTCAATCGAAAACTCCACTTCTCGTTCCGGCGGTAAATCTCTTATCTCCTCAGGAAAAACTTCCGGAAAATCACGGACAATTGGTAAAGCATCAATTACTTCACTTTCGCCAATATTCAAAGTTGCCATCAACATGAATACCTTCACACCATCTTGCACTGATTCCTTCACTTGCTTTGCAGTCATAAATAAGTCTCCTTCATCATCAGTTTCAGGAAAAATAATTGTTTTGTCAAAACAGTTAATATAGACACGATTAAATTCTAACCAATTCACCCCAAGAATAAAATTAAGTTGATCTAAGTAAAGACACACTAAATCAACTCCAAAGTCTTTACCAAAAATACTCAACGGACAATTCAAACACACATATGGGGTAGTTACTGAACCCGTAGCAGGAGTATCAATAACCATACCCCCACTCATAACAGACAACTCGAGATTTAATCTCTTAACACAATCCAAAGAAATAAAAGAATGTGTAGCTCCAGTGTCAATTATAGCAACTAAAGGTATACCATTAATAAAGCATGTACCTCGAATCAACCGATCTTCACTAGTAGTCTCAGATCCTGATAGAGCAAATACTTTCCCTTTTGCTTGAGCCTTCTTTGGTTTGTCACACTTGGTACTAATGTGCCCTTGCTCACCACAATTGTAGCAAGTCACATTCGCACCGCTTCTGCACTCCAAAGCCTTGTGGCCTGGCTTGCCACACTTGAAACACTTTTGCTCGACACTTGTGCACTTAGGAGCACGATGTCCTTCAACACCACATCTAAAACACTTCACTGGAGTAGGAGCTTCTCCCCCACTCGGCTTCCTTCCATTACCAGCTTTCTGTTTCCCTTTATCAGCAGGAGTCACATACGGCTTCCCTCTGAATTGACCTTTTCCCATCTTATCATTTAAACTCTTGTAGTGACTAGACCGAGCTCTGCTATCTTCATCATAGATTCTACTTTTGTTCACCAACTCAGAAAATCGCCTAATCTCCTGATAACCAATAGCTTGTTTGATTTCAGGTCTCAAACCATTCACAAACTTAAGGCACTTGGATCTCTCAGCATTAGTAGTGTTGTAGTGAGGACAAAACTTAATTAACTCCTCAAATCTTGCTGCATACTCGGCCACAGTTGAGTTACCCTGCTTCAGCTCAAGGAATTCAATTTCCTTCTTCCCACGCACATCTTCTGGAAAATACTTCTCCAGAAACGCCTCTCTGAAAACATTCCAAGTAACCTCAACCTCATCTTCTTCAAACCTTTGACGAGTGTTACCCCACCAGTCCTCAGCTTCCTCTTCAAGCATATGAGTGCCAAACTGCACCTTCTGCGCATCTGAACAATTCATGACTCGAAATATCTTCTCAATTGCCTTCAGCCATACTTGTGCTTTGTCAGGATCATGCGTTCCCTTGAAGATTGGTGGATTGTTCCTCTGAAACTTCCCCAAGGCACGAAACTCATTATCATTGTTGTTTCCAGCATTCACATTGACTTGCGGATTCTGCCCAATCGCTCCAGCCAACATCGCCAAAGCTTCAACAATCGCTTCATCATTCCTGCCTGCAACCATTGTTCTAGATTCCAACAACAAATCTTCGTTAGAACAAACAATATCGATAGTGCTACACACATATATCAAATACAAAAGGGATTAAACGTACTAACAACTTGGTCAACTGACCGACTTTGCTCTGATACCACTAATGTAACACCCTTCTACCCCGCAAAATAAATATAAATAGATCAGAGTAATTATCATGCATTTCACAAAAGGGTGTCACATAAATTTTCAAAACATCACACAACACCTGTCATGCTCAATAATATAAAAATAACTTCCTGCTTTTCATACACATTCACATTAACATGTAGCAGCGGATTTGCTTTAATCATGATAGACATAATAAAAGTCTCATGCTCATCTCATTTTTATTACTTAGGCTTAAAAGCCAATTCTTCATATAATTCAAAATAACAACAACAGAATAAAGTATAGTACATAAAATATCTCTCCAAATATGAAATCAAAATATTCCCCGGTGTTACATAATCAGATCATGACTCGACCCAAAATAAATAAAGACACAACTCAAGCTACTCCAACGGCTACCTCGTGCTAGAAGCAACTCTACTCCTCAGTACCTGAGCGATGTCGTATAAAACATCATTCCAACAGAAGGGTGAGAATTCACATAATTATTGAAATTATAAGATAATATATAATTTAAGGCATACAAACATAATCACTATTATTCTCGCACTTCAAAAGTTTCATCAACACAATATTATTCAAGTAACCATACTATTCACAAGTATATACACACAACTCCATAATTCACCAATTTATCAGTTCTACATATCACCCATAATCTCATAGCACATAAATATACATAATGAGACTCAATGCAAAACTCAATGCAACTCATGCCATGTGGTACCAACACTTGTTATTATTTTTCGGTTTTTACATTTAAACCGGGTCCGTTCCCTAGACCAATAACACACAAAAAGCCCATTCCCTAAGCTTTCAAACCCCGATCTAGGTTTGGGACAAGTCACTAGCTCCCACGGAACTAACAAACATTGCCTCTTGACACAAATGATGCGTATGCAAATTCAACAATCATATGCAATTAAGATCATTCTCTAATCTTCATATTCATGCATATCTTCAATAATTCATCACACTTGAATTACCACACATTTGCACATACACAAACATCAACACAATCCAACCTCAATTCACACATTACTAATTAAATATAAAATGTTTAACTCATCATCAATAATTAAAAATCAATATTCATAAACAGTCAATATTCAATAAATAGTCACTACTCAATTCAATATTCAATAATTATATTCAATTGAATAACCAATATTCAAACTATAACAAGGAGATACCAACAATTAAATGAATATAATTAGTTATTATTATATAAATTGATATATAATATATATTATAGTTTTCTACAGGACTTCATTAAAGAAAGTATTACTTTCATGGTTTATGTATGATGCTCTACAGTTTCACAATTAAAAGAAGTATTACTTCACATTTCCAATTGATTTGTATCACTACAGTATAGTAAATGGCTCATTGTCTTATATTAAATGCATAAAGGCACATGAATAAAAAAAAACTACATTTCAATCTTCTTATTTCTTTCTTTGCTTTTCCATGCGCAACAGTAACAATTTGGGAGGAATCACATGTGGTCATTTATTATTGTGTGCCACAAGAACATTATTAGGCTATCTTTATTAAATAATATTAACCAACACAATATGTAATCAAGATGTGTATTAACACTGTCAAAGGAATGCTATCTACCAACCCATAACATGCTTAAGCCTCTACACGATTAAACACACGACATAATATAATAGGTAAAGGAAGTCATATTTTCTTTTCATTTTCAGTTACCCATGCACTACAGGTCATGAGATAAGGTGGAAGATACACCATCATTTCCTACATATTTCGCTACAGCTTGTGCATTAAATTCCCATTTCATTGCCTATATCTTATTTGCTACAGTACACAATACGTTATCACTTCATCGAGTATATCACATTTATCCGCTACAGCATACCAACTTTAAGGAATATCATATTTCCATTCTAGCTTAAAGCCGCTACATTGACTACTACCCAATATCCACACCAATTCCAACAAAATTAATCATCACAAATCAAAGAATATCATCAAAACCTAATAATTATAAAATCATGAAAATTAGGGGTTTACTCCTAAACATATTTCTACCCATTATACCCTATCAAATAACTCCAATAATCATATAAAAACCCACCCTTACCTTGAATTTCTTGGTGTTCTTGAGCTCTCTCTTGATTCTTCTTCTTCTTCCCCACTTTATTCTTGTTGCCTCTTTTTTCCTCTTTTTCTTACTAACATTTCTCTTCTCTTCTATCTCCTTTCTCTTGTTTTCTAAAATTCTCAAAATTCATTAACCTAATAATTTTTAATGGGCTTAGTAACTCATATCTATTCACCCCCCCCCAAATAGGCCCAATCAATTAATCTAACAATTCTATATAATTCTACAAATTAGAATATATCGTATAAGTTAAATAATAAAATTAAATCAATTATAAATCAAATAATTTATATAAATTTAATAAATCAACTAATTCAATTATATCAAATAAATCACATAAATTAGTTAATTCAATTAGGCCTAAAATCACATAATTAATCAATTAATTTAATTAATAAATAATTACTAAAAATTGGGGCGTTACACACTTCATATGCATATATAGAGTGTGAATGAAGACTCTAGAATCTTCTGGATCAATCCAATGAGAAAATCAACTTCTCATGCTATGAAAATCTCTTCTCATGTTATGCACATACCATCTCATGTTTTTGGCTTGCAATGCACTTGTTCTAAGTTTAAATTCTCTCCAAATGAGATATTGGAGGTGTATGGATGGAAAGGAGCCTTGCATTTGCTTGGAAGTGTGGTTTTGCAATTGTGCCTTATGGTTCAAGTAACCAAATTACAAAGCAAGTCCTTGAAATAAACCTCAATTAAAAATTGTGGCAATGTCAATGTTCTCAAAATGCATTTTACAATCAAATTGGTATGTCATATGGCTTGTTTTGGATGTGTAGATCAAAAACCCTAATTTCCAACTTTGGTTCATTTAAAATATACCTTCATTTTAGGCCATTTTTATGATTTTGTGAATCAAGCCATTCCAAACTCTCATTACCTCTTATCTAGCCCAAAAACATCATTTTGAACACATCTCATGTTGACCATTTTTTCATTTGAAGAGTGGAAGATGGAGATTTGGACCTATGTTGAAAAATGACCTGTAATTCAACTTTCCCAAAATACCCCTGGATTGCCAAGACCATAACTTGAGTTCCACAAATCCTCTTGAGGACTTATAGTATTAAAATTAAATCTAAGATCAATATCTACAACTCTTATGTTGGCCAAGAATCCATTTGAAAACTCCTTGATGGGCAAAAGTTGCTTGGAAGTCAAGTGACTTTCACAGATAAATTTCAGTGTCCTCTGATGACCCATAACTTGCAAGAACCATAACTTGAGTTCTACAAATCTTCTTGAAGACTTCTAGTACTCAAATCAAGGCTATTGAGAAGCTATACAAGTTTCATGTTGACCAAGAATTCATTTGAAGCTTGCATTTTGACTTATCTGGCTTGGAAGTTAGGCCTATATTAGGGTTTTTTACATTGAAACCCTAATTTAGTAACTCCTCTTCTTCTTGATTCTCTTTGATTTATCCTTGGAACAACACCACACTTGTATACACATATCAAACCATGAATTCCACATCCTCCAACTAAGCCTTGATGCTTTTCAATCACTCAGTTGACCTAGGGTTGACCCAGATGAAACCCTAGTTGACTGCACTTCAACTCTGGCTCTTGTTCTTGTATCAATGACTTGTCACATCTTCAAAATGACCCTCTAGGTCTTCCATGATCTTTATGCACATTCCATGGCTCACACACTCATTGATGATCTTCAAGCCCCCAAGATTAGGAGAGAAATCCACTGGCTGACCCTCAACCTTTTCAAAGCTTCAAACCTTTCTTGATTACTTGGATGGTCTTGAACTTGAACAAAACCCCTTGATGGGCCTCTTTCTGATAAAAATGGCACTTGATCCCTTGTTGGATGACTTGTGATGCTATGCTATGCAAATGATTAGACTATGTACATGACTTATTATGCAAATGACAATGCAATTGAAACATAAACCAATTGAAATAGGTTGAGCAAATTTTAGGGTGCAACACAATCCGACTAAAATCAACTCAACCTCGCCTAAAAACAATCAACATCGTAATACAATCAACCGTGCACGCTTGCGCCTCGCTCCGATCCATTCACATTCACAATACACTCACTTACACCCTAGCGCTTTCATGCGCATGTATGGTTTTATTTATCTGCCCTTTATCATCGCAATTTATTTTACAACAATTTACTTTTCTCGCACCGCATTCCGTCCAAAGGAAGAACTTGCACGTAACGTAAAACTTGCGCGTATGCATCCCATTTGCATCATTTCCCCATGATCCTTGATCCCATTCAAGTCGATCTCTTAAGTTAGATCCTACCCCATAGGAAGGACCGTTATCTTTTACAACTTAGAACAAACAATTCAACTCATTCAAACTTTTTAAAACACATTAGAGAATAAGATGTTAATCATCTTAAGTGGGATAAAACTTCTACTCCATAACAACATAATCAATTTTCCTACAACGTTGTGATGGTTCAAATCAAGTAATCTCCCTTAAAATGATAACTCATATTTTCTCCTAAAATCAATCAATCAACTACCCTAAACCCGCAGGAACTTTGACCACAGTCAAAGAACTCCTCAAACCCTTTAGGGGAACTACAGATACTTTGATTCCACTCCCGTAAGGATATGTAGGCATAAGATGCGATATCTTATCGAGTATAATTAGAAATAAACCCCTAGGTCTCTCATCCTTAAGCAGATAAACCTTAGCAATAAAACAAACATAAAACAAGAGGTTCCTGTAGAGTACTACAGAAACTTAGGATGCTAGCACCTTCCCTAAGTTTAACCAACCCCCGAACCTAAAACTCTCTAGCTTGCATGTGCATTGCATTGTGGGAATTTCGATCTTTATCCCTTCCTTTGGACAAATCAAAGTTCGGTTGCAAATGAATTAGATTCAAGTTAATCAATAGCTTGGTATCCAAATTTCACCGCGACAGAAATGGAGACTTTACTGGGGACTACCTTAGTGGGTTTCCCTAACTTGCTTTTTTATGTTTATTTATATTTGCTTAATTGTTTACTTGTATACTTGTTTGTTTGCTGCCTTTGGGTTGAAACTCTTGAGTGGTGAGACAAAGTCCTACACCCCGACTTGAGTGAGCTTAAGATAGGATAGTGATATGTTCGACGAGGCTTATAAGGGGTGGAATCCCGACCAAGCTGACATGAAAATCACGCTCAATTGAGGCCCTCTCAAAAGTTGTATTGTTGAACGAGTTTTTAATCGTGAAAACATGCATTGTATTCTATGTTGGAGCCTATGATATTGAGGACCGTAGTTACCTTAACCCCACTTTGGCCTTTATTAGGATGTAGTGCGGGGCTATGAGGGGGTACCCCCAAAATAGTGCTACGCGATGCTACACTCAAAAGAGGTCCTCTTGAGAATATTATTAATCACCAAGTACTTGGGAAGTTGATAATATCCGAAAGATGGGCTAATGACTTTGGGAACCTTCTTAGAACCTTGTTCCGCAGGTACAATCAATCTTTAGTCTACATCCTTTGGGAATGGGTATACCCTTTGGCTCCATGCTCGTTGCAAACCTAGGGTCCCCTTTGTTTGTTTACCTTTGTGCATCTATGTGCTTACTTGTGTTTGTTGCATTCATAAAACATCATACCGCATTGGACTTCATGGGATTCACCTTTGTTTATGAACATTGTAGAGCACTATGGATCCCAATAGAAGACACACTTTGAAATACACTTTTAAAAGTCCTAAATTGGGTGACCTAAGGAAGTTGGTAACCTTGATTGAAGACCAAGAGAAGTTCAAGAGCAAATATGGGAAGCTAATATCTTTATTGAGTCGCCAAGTAGACGAAGGACTTCTTTCCATTTTATTGCAGTTTTATGATCCGCTATATCATTGTTTCACATTCCCAGACTTTCAACTATTACCTACATTGGAAGAGTACTCCTTCTTGGTTGGTCTACCTATCCTAGAAGAATCTCCCTTCCCTTTCTTGGAGAGCGACCTTGAGGAAAGAGATATTGCTAAGGCTCTTTATCTAAAGGTATCCGACGTCAAGGGAAATTTAATTAGCAAAGGTGGTATTTTTGGTTTGACTATGAAGTTCTTAATCATTAAAGCTATGTTTTATGCCGATTATACGAACAAGACTCCATTCTAGGCAATCTTCGCTTTACTTATTTATGGAGTGTTCCTATTCCCAAGTTTTGAAGGGTTTGTCGGCTTTAATGCGATCAAGATCTTTCTGAAGAATAACCCAGTGCCAACTCTATTGGGTAATGCCTATCATTATGTGCATCTCCGAAACTTCTATGGTGGAGGAATGATCACCTGTTGTGTGCCCTTACTCTACAAGTGGTTTATTTTGCACTTGCCTATGTCTAGTTCTGTTTTGAATCTCGATAAAGGGCTTTGGTCCCCGAGAGTTATGGAGTTGACCCACTCAGACATTGATTGGTACAATCGAGCGTATGATGGGACTTTAACTATTGATGGTTGTGGGGATTTGCTAATGTGTCGTTACTTAGTTTTAATGGAGGGATCAGTTACAATCTGGTCTTAGCTCATCGACAGTTGGGATATCCATTGAATGAGACACCTAAGAGTGTTCAAGTGGAGAGCATTTTCTTTAAGGATGACAAGGAACTCCAAGAGAAGATTATGGCTCCATGGGATCATTTGCATAAGAAAGGGAAGAAAAGCCTTGGGAAACTTAATTGTGTGTCCTTGGAACCATACCTTCAGTGGGTCAGAGAGAGAGCAATCAAGTTGACGATGCCATATTCTTGTCAAGATCCTATACCTCCGAGAAGAGAACCCACTTATGTCTTTATGTCTGAAGCTGAGAAGTTAGAGGTCGCTTTGAGGAAGTCGCAACATGAGTCAGAGTCATGGAAGAACAAATATCAAGTAGTGGTTGCAGAGAACGATGAACATCAGAAATAGAAGGACGAACTTCAGAAGCAGCTACAGTCGAAGGATGAAGAAGTACTCCCTTGCAAGAAGAGGAAAGCTCTGGAGGATTTATTTTTCTCCGACCCACAATGTACTATTTGGAAACTGATTGTGGACAACCTTATCCGTGAGAAGACCCAGTTGGAAGAGGAGCTCAAGCGGCGGAATTCAGAACTTCCTTAGGGCTTTCATTAGCTTTTATTTAGCTATTTATTTGGGACTTTTAAAAGTAATTATTTGTGATCCGTTTCAAAATTAATAAAACGTTTTTCTTTACCGCAATGTTTATAAATAGTTGGGATCCCATGAAGTCCTACTCATCTTGCATTGCATTCTTTTCTTTGTTAACTTCAAGAAACTCAATTTCGTTTCACAGGTATTGTAACCATGGACTTCAAGAGAGAAGCATTGGAGTACACTTTTCAGAGTCCTAACATTGAAAGCTTAAGAGAGCTAGCAGATCTCATCGAGAACCGTCACGCTTTTGCAACAGAATATGGAGAAGCCTTCCATTTTCTTGAGCTCAAGATGAAAGAGGGGCTGTTGGAGACCCTTGTTCAGTTCTATGATCCGCTGTACCATTGTTTCACCTTTCCAAATTACTAGTTGATGCCGACCCTGGAAGAGTATTCTGATTTCTTGAAGATACCTGTGACTGGCCGACCTATATTCACTGGACGGCAAGACATACCCAGCCACCAAGAAATTGCAAATTCTACTCATCTCAGCCTAGCAGATGTCCAAGCACACTTAACCACCAAGGAAGGAGTCCTTGGATTCCCAGCTAATTTCTTGATCGAAAATGTCTGTTACCATGCCGAAAGAAAAGAGGTCCTTATTTTGGAAGCTACCTTTGCTTTATTGGTTTATGGGATCTTCTGGTTCCCAAAGATTGATGATTTTGTCGATATGGATGCGATTAAACTGTTCATACTCAAGAATCCAGTTCCCACCTTGCTAGCTGATACGTACCATTCAATCCACTCGAAGAATGTCGAAGGGGGAGGACATATTGTTTGTTGTACCGCCTTACTGTATTCATGGTTCATCGCTCGCCTAGCTCGGCACCCGTCTATTTGGAAAGAGGTAGAAACACCCCGTTGGTCCGAGATAGTTATGGCCCTTACTCACTCAGATATCGTGTGGTACGGCCCTGCTTATGGAGGTGTATGTATGATTCCCAGCATCGGAGGATTCACCAATATACCACTCATTGGGAGAGAAGGATGCATAAGTTACAATCCCGCTTTGGCCCGCAGACAATTTGGGCATCCCATGATCGAAATACCTGACCAAGCTCTGTTGGAAGGGATCTTTCTCAAGGAAGGAGAAGATCCAGACCTGAAGACCGTCATAATTTATGCATGGAGATACGTCAATAAGGAAGGGATGGCTGCCTTAGGATACCCCAATTGTGTTGTCTCTGAAGACTATCTATGTTGGGTGCGTGAGAGGGCTCTCGACCTCAAGATTTTGTTCCCTTTTCATGAACCTATGGTGTTGACCTGTCATGATCCTGATTGGTTTGATGAGAGTGAAGTAGATCGGTTGAAGTCCGCCTTGGACGAGGCTCAGAAACTGAAGGCCGCTTGGAGGAAAAAGTTTTTCACCCTCAAGGTAGAGAAAGAGAAGTCTCAGAAGCTGCCAGAGATAGAATCTGCAAGGAAAAGGAAGGCGCGAGAGGATTTATTTTCCTCTCACACCTCTTCCGGAATTGTCACCAGTGATGATCTTCCCCCAGTTGTTGTGGCTTGGAAATAATGTGTCGATCAACTCATCAGTGAGAAGGCCGAATTGCAAGAACGCGTCAACCAGTTAGAAGAAGAACTTCATGCACAGAAGGAGCATAGGGAGTAGACCTCTGAGTTCTCTTTTGCTTTTGGTTCAATGTAATAAACTCTTAAAAGAGTACTTTGCTTTGTAATGCTTATCGAATATCAAATATATAAGTCTTTTTCTTTTCAATGTTATAATACCGGAAAAAAAATTTGAGTTTCTTGAAGTTTCATCCTGCATTCTGCATAGCATCTAGCATTTTAGCATGTGCATGTGTCTCTTCTCCGCTGCGTCCTCATCTGGTCTTTTGTCTTTGTCTTGTCAGTTGACATCTCGACCATTTGACCAAGCTTGAAGTATTATTGAAGGATAGTAAAGAGAACAAAGATATGGATTGCATGACTGGCTTCAGAGTAAGGACTAATCCAACATTTGACTATTCCTCCTACGACTTTGTTCAACAAGTGAATGTTCCTGTGCAACCCCAGCCTATGCACGACAACCTGTTTGTTGATCTTCAGAATACTCATACTGAGAAGAAAGTAGACAATCCTATAATTATAGCAATTGAGAAAGGATTTTGTGACCTCCAAGAACAAGTGAAGATGATGAAAGGAGCTAATGCATCTGGTCTTGATGCTCACGACCTATGTTTAGTTCTAGGCGTAATTATCCCTCCAAAGTTCAAGATGTCTATCTTCGAAGTATACAAGGGTGTCAGTTGTCCAAAATACCATTTGACGATGTTTTGTCGAAAGATGACTGCTTATATTGACAACGAAAAACTAATGATTCACTGCTTTCAAGAAAGTTTGTGTGGGGCGTCTTTAATATGGTATATGAAGTTACAAAGTAACCACATTCAGTCTTGGGAAGACTTAGCCATTGCTTTTGTGAAACAATACAATTACAATTTGGGTATAACTCCAGATAATGACAATGGATCTTCCAGAGAGTTCATAGCTTTGATACCTCATCCTCAACATCATTATGCAACGCCTGCTCAGCGCGAACAACAACTACCTCCCAAGCGGAAGTTGGCCTCTCCAGATCAACCGCAGAATCGACGGTTTCGGAAACGGTTTCGTAATCAGAAGATATCTTTGGATATTCCGAGAAAAGGAATTCGTCAGTTTGACCCCATCCCTATGAAGTATGCTGACCTTTTTCCAGCATTAATCCTGAAAGGTCATATCCAGATAAGAGCTCCACCTAAGGTACCTGAGAAAATTCCGTACTGGTACAAAGCTGACAAATTTTGCCCATACCATCAAGGTGCTCCAGGCCACGATATCGAGAACTGTTATGGTTTGAAGGAAGACGTTCAAAGGTTGGTTAAGTGCGGGACCTTATCCTTTAAGGATTCCCATCCTAATGTGCAAGACAATCCTTTACCTCAGCATGGTTCGTCCTCCGTGAACATGATCCAGGGTCATTTGGGAAACTCATATCAATATGGTGTCTAAAGGTTGCACACCAGACGATTCTGCAAGACCGAATAAAATTCTGGGAGGGGCTCATCAGAGTGTTTTCCCATTTGTTTTTGTGTTTTTCGTTTCTTTGATTAAAAGTATATTTGGCATGTAAGAACTTGTTATTTTGAATAATTAATGCAGTAAAATTTTTGTCTTGAAGAAATCCATTCGTTTTCACTCGTAAAATGTTTTTCATAATTTATAATGCCAACTTTATCAATTTTCTTTTCACTTTGGTGAATAATTGGAAGGAGGATGACGAAGTAAAATGCAGGATCCTGTGGTATGCTTTTGAATAAAAAAAAACTCTACTGATGATGTAAGGCATTGTTTCAAACCTCCTAAACACCAGAAATAGTTAACCCCTCTTCTAAGCCTTGAGAGAGAATCGGTTTTTCCCCATATCAAAACCCTCATTTTTAACCTGGGGCAAGGTATCATCAAAAATGAGCATCTTTTAAAGATTGGGTGGGCATAAATATATTTTAGCTTTTCATTCCTTTGTTTTACAAATCAGAAAAACTAAACCCAGATACAACCCTCAAAAGTCCTAATTGAAGTAAGGTTTAGTTCGAAAGTGTACTTGATGGGATATCGTTTCCTGACTCCTATGAGCCATGCTCAATTTCGTTGGCATTTTAAAATTAATTTATATCCTAACCAGTGATTTCGGTCACTAGTTATTGGGATACCTTTTTTATAAAAAAACAAACCTCGAGACAAACGTATAATGCATTGACAAATTCAGAATTAGCATTTCTGATTTGCTACCCTTGTTTGATATCTTAGAAAGATTACACATGAGCATCAATAATAAGTTTATTCTATTGGAACTTGAAGACTCTGCTAACCTAGGGCAAGTTTGTTTCCAAGTGGTTTGTTCTAATACAAATTTGACTTTCTGAAGAACCATTTTTGAAGACTCAATCTTAATACTGTCAATCAGGGCCAGTTACATGGAGATTCGGCGAATCTCTCTAAGAGTTTGAAAACAGTGGGACGCCATGTTTTCTGTAAAATCCTCTTTGAAAATTGTTGTTTCTCGTGAACCAGGTGACTTGGGACATTTGAGGATTGATATGACGACTACCATTACGCAACTCATCAATACCAAATTTCATCAAAACTCTCCGATGAATCTTTTCAATACAAAATACCAGTGAACGTTCATAAACTTCACATTGCCAAAGAAGTAGATATTATTCGACTCCTCAGTGGATCTTCTACAACACCAGTCTTCTCCAATGAAGCGGATCTTTATTTCATCCCCACTGAAGCTCAACTCCGATAGCTCAAATGACACAGGTTTCTCATTTAAAGAGGATATTTATTTTATCCCCTGTAAAACTTCAGTTTGGGTATTTCCATCTGCAACTCCAGCAGGAATCTCTCTAGGGAAGTGGATATTTATTTTATCCACGAAGTTTCTCCAATTAAGAAATGAATACGTTTCTAGTAGATCTTTTCCTGGTCTTCAACAGGACAACCTTTCAGACTTACTAAGGTGTTACATCCCCAAGTGGATTGATCTCTATTCCCCAAGAGAAATTTTGAAGCCTTGAAGCAGGATTGTGATCCCCTATTTGGTTCTCCATCTATCCCCAGTAATACTTCTATCTTCGAGGATTGGTTGGAGGTTTGCTTCGAGATGTTCATTTCATCCCCGCTTGTCTCTTTTCGCTTGTTTCGTCAGCATACGCATAGCATATAGATAGATAGCATGACATGTGCATATTGCACCTTTGTTTTCTTTGTTTTGTCACTTTGGTTGTGTTTATCCCCGAGTGGCTAGGTGTGTCTCCTCCTTTCAAGTAGAGTTTTCAGCCTTAGGCAGAAAAAGAGCACAGTACTTCTATTTCCCCACGAAGTTCTATCCTCGTGGAAGACGGTTGTTTTAGTTAGATACCATTCGAGTTCATACCTTGATGGCCGAGTCTTGCTTGACAGTTTCTCTTCAGTTATTTCCTGAATTGAACTTCGGCCTCTGACAATCATATTGTGGACATCTCCAACTTTTTAATATGGATTGAGCGTGCATTTATTTTGCACTTGACTCCCCAAGAAGGACTTTTTTTTATGAAGATAAGTATTGAAGACGGACATTTCTCCGACAACATTCTCAGCAATTTACATCTAGACTGCAAGCATCCTCTTTATTTGAGCAACTCGTTTTGGTCAGGATCCCCTCCAAAACGACAAATAGCAGACTCTTCAAGATAATATGTCCATCCCCAGTGGATTTATTAAGATTATCAATTTATCAAAAGGCATCCCTCCGGAAATCTGTTAGGGAAATGCGTCGAAGACATTACAAATATTTCTCTTTAGTTGAGAATTTACACTACAATGATATATACTTTTACAGCTACAACAAGGGTACTCCCCAGGAATGTTTTCCCCAATGAGTCCTTTACACAAGATTAATTCCATCAAGTGACATCTCCCCGGAGAAGTTGAGGAAGTTCATTACAGTCAGTCTCTCTTTATTTGAGAAGACTTATTTCACAAATTAACCGGATTACATCTCTTTTGAAGATCCCCGGTGAAGTTCTACAATCTCCAATACATTTTGGCTCACAGCCAAGAAATTTTACAATCTACGAAGTTCTACAATGACATCTACAATCTACAAAAATTTAAATCCCCTGTGAAGATGCTCTCCCGAGTTTTCATCATTTTGGGTAGGAGCTGAGACCCGTTCATGGAAAACACACCATGAGTCGTTGGGGAGATTATTTCAAGAAGCTGAGACCCGTTCATCGCAAACATACCATGAGTCGTCGGGGAGGTTATTTCAAGAAGCTAAGATTCGTTCATGGCAAACACACCATGAGTCGTTGGGGAGGTTATTTCAAGAGACCAAGACCCGTTCATGGCAAACACACCATGAGTCGTCGGGGAGGTTATTTCAAGAAGATGAGACCCGTTCATGGCAAACACACCTGTCACTACTGCGAAAATCGGTGCCGGCTGAACAGAAGAGTCGCCACCGTGCGTTATTTATCCCAACAGAGGGAAAGGAAACGCTCGAAGTAAACCTAACGCAAAGACGGGAAAGGAATGGTCATTGCAACCAAATCCTGGATTCGGGAGTCGGTTACGCAAGGGGAAGGTATTAGCACCCCTCACGTCCGTCGTACTCGACAGGACCCACGCTTGTTTTCTAGTACGGATTGTTATTCTATCTACTCTACAGGTTGTTGCACCCCAAAATTTGCTCAACATTTCTTTACCTAGCTTATGTTTCATTTCATGCACATTAGCATTATCATTTGCATTTCATTAACATGTATGCAGGAGATCAAGAGGTATGATTACCAATCAAGGGCTACACAAGACTTTGAAGCTAGCTGGTAGGCTTATTCAGGTGTTCAAGGGTTGATATCCTTGTTAGAGAAGTTAAAAGATCCTCAGGAAGAGTGATTGAAGCCAAGTGTGTAGGTCTCCCAACTTGAGGGTTGTGGGAAGCCATCAGATGATTCTGAAGTCATGAAGTTAGACTTGAGGTCTTGAGAGAGCTCATGAGAAGTGTTGAAGATCACTTTGAGGCCTAGACAGGTCATTGTGCAAGATTAAGAAGACTCAGCCATGAGTGGTGCAATTAGGGTTTGACTGGGTCAACCCTAGGTCAACTGATGATTTGAAGGAGGTTGAGACCTAATTCAAGAGCCATGTGATCATGGATTGATAAATTGAGATTCTATAAGGATGATTCCAAGGTTAACTCATCATGATTGAAGAGTTTGAGAAGTTTCAAGCTAGGGTTTCTAAGGCTTGACAGTGTAAAATCCCCTAGTTTAACCCCTATCTTCAAGGCAGTTTAGCTCAAGATGTGAGTGTCATATCATCTTACCCCCAACATGAATGTTGTAGAGCATGATCTTAGCTTTAATTTGAGTGCTATAAGTCCTTTATAGGATTTGTGGAACTCAAGTTATGACTTTAACAAGTTACAGGTCATCTGAGGTATGTGAATTTGGAGCTTGAAAGTTGTCCAACTTGCATGAAACTTTTGCCCTAGAAGGATGATTCCTATGAACTTTTGGTTAACATGAATGTTGCTCCTTATCCTATTAGCTTTCTAGAGAGTACTAGAAGTCCTTTATAGGATCTGTAGAACTCAAGTTATGGCTTTGACAAGTCAAGGGTATTTTGGTCATTTGGAGATTATAGGTCATTTCAACCATAAGGCCATAACTCCTATTTCCAAGCTTCAAATGGAAAAATGTTCAACATCAAACTTGTTCAAAATGATGTTTTAAGGCTAACAAAGAGGTCATGAGAGGTTGGAATTGCTTGTAGCTCAAAGTTGCAAAAATGACCTAAAATAAGGATGATTTTCAAATGAACCAAAGATGGAAATTGGTATTTTTGATCTACATGTCCAAACCAAGGCATGTAATATGTCATTTTGATTCTAAAACACATTTTAAGAACATTGGTTTTGCCACAATTTTGACTTGAGGTTTAATTTGTGGACTTGCTTTGAAAAGTAGTTACTTACATCATAAGTAACATTTGCCAAACCAAAAATCAAGGCATAACCAAGGCTTCTTTCAATCCAAACACATCCAAAATACCATTAGGAGAGAAATTGGAAGGGAATGAGGGTGAATACAAGCTGCTAGCAGAACTGATATGTGCATACCATCAAGAGAGAAATTCTATGACATGAGAAATTCAACTTCTCATTAGAAGGATCTAGAGCTTTCTAGATCATCCATACATGTTCTATATATTGAATAGAGGTGATCCAAGGCCACGGTTGGTGATGATTGATGGAGAGAATAGAGATTGAGATTGGAAAATTCTTGTTTGCAACTGAATTCGGTTACATCATTTTCTTCACTTTCCATCCATTTTCTTGATTGCAATCACTTCCATGGATGCTAGTGAATGATTCCAGATCATAATCAAGGCAAATTCGTGGCTGAATAGTGTTCTTGATCTCAGATTTCTTCACCTGCAACTCAGAGTTGGTTCCAAGAATCCAGAGCATTTCCATCCATTTCATTGCATACAGAATCTTTAAATTGATTCATTGAAGGAGTCTAGAGCATTTGAGAGCTTGATTTGAAGGTTTACTACTTCTGTGCACACGAAATTCTCAGGTTAGTAACTTTCAATCTCCAGCTTCAATTAGGTAGAATTAGGAGGAATTATCGTGTTAGATGCATAGTAGAATGGTGTAGGGAGGTTTTCAGATCATTAATTTGAGAGTTAGTGACCAATTAGGGTTGTTACCATTTTCGGGTGAGATGTTGTTCTTGCAAATATTGAGGTTTTAGATTGAATTAAGGGAATGAATGGAATCCTTGTGAGATTTGGGACAAGTTTCATCAAGGAATCGTGGCCAATGGTGGATTCTATGGCAAGTTAGGGTTGTGAGATGACGACCGGAGAATGTCATCGGCGGTGACTTTGGGCGCGCAGGTGGCCTGAGTTTCAGAGATTTAAATTGGGGAAGATGATCCCAGAACCCTTGGATCAAGGTTAGACTTTGACTGAAGTCCCCATCCAACGGCCACGCGTGCATGAAATTTGTGAAGGATTTCTGAACTAAATGAAACGATGCGTTTCATTAATCAGTTGTTTTTGGGCTTTATGCAATAATTGATAACCACACCCCCTTATGGCCCAATTGCTAAAGTGAACTGAATTTTATTGCTACCTGCACCGCGCGCATATCATTTTATTTTGACTTTCATATTATTTTTCATTTTATTCATGGTTATTGATTAATTCATAAAAAAATGGAAAAATGATTCAATTAATCCCATTCTTTTTGCATTGGATTCATGATTGAATCTAGTATTTTTTAGATAAAAAATATTATTATTTCATGCATTTTCTGATTTTATGGGAATTTTTACATTTTAATTGACATTAAACTAATCATGTTTGATGCTTGATATTGTTGAATTTGGTTTGATCATGTGATGATGATTTTGGCCTTGATTTTTTGTGAGTAGTTAGCATAGATATGCATGCTCCCCATAGATGTTTCTCACATTTTTGTGATGAACATAAGTGGTTGTTTAGGTTGAAACCTTTAGAAGCTCCATTTTTTAGGGTTTATGGTTGATACCTTGTGGTTTAGATCTTGTTTTTAGGACTTGGTGGATGATTCAACCTCTGATTTTTGTATGGTAGGTTCATGATTGAATTAGGATCCCTTAAGAATTTTTGTAGGAGTTTTCAATATAGTTTTCTATTTTTGCTTGATTTTAGTTTAGATGCTAGCTTTAGATGATTCTAATGCACTAATTCAACTAGATTGACTCCTTTAGTTCCCTTAGATTAGGGTTTTTCTTTGCTTGTTCTTGGATGATGTTGAAGGAAAGTTGAAGATGCAATGGATTGCTTGAAGAAGCTTGGATGTGAAGATCTTCCCTTCTTTTGGTATAGTATTGATTAGGTGTTAAGATTAGGGTTTTGTAGGCAGAGCTTCTAGATAGATTCCCTTCCTTCATAAACATGGAAGGTGTTGATCACTTCCATTCTTCCCTATGATGTAAGGTCCCCTTGTAAAGGCCTCATCCCTCCTTTGGTAGGATGTGTGGCTCTTTACAAGTTGGTAGAACCTTTGAGGGTCCCTTTCTCTGATGATAGGATGCTTAGTGGTGACCTTTGGTCTTCACTCTGCTACCAATCATCCCAACTTTGCTCTTGATGGATGCATCTTTCTCCCTTGTTAGAGGATGAAGTTCCTTGCTTGAAGAATATTAAAGGAGGAAGTTGATACTTCTTTGTGGTTGGAGATTACCTTTTGAAGCTGAAGCTTGTAGATGAAGAGGAACAAGTTGATACTGGTAAAGAAGAGAGAGCTGAAGCTTGAAGACCAAGTTGACACTTATGAAAAAGATCCAATTGAGATTGGGTGAAGGGCTGAGGCTTGAGGAATAAAGGATAAGTTGATACTTATGTTGATACCCTGAGAGCCTGAGGGAGCCAAGTTGATACTTGATATTAGGGTTGAAGCCTGAAGGTGGAGTTTACTGAAGAGCTGAGGCATGAGGAACAGAGAATAAGTTGACACTTATGTGGATGTAGTAAAAGCTCAGATAAGCAAGTTGACACTTGCTATTGAAGATGATAGCTTTGAAGAGTAGTTGAAGTCTGAAGACTGGGATGCTATCAGAGGAGCTTTGCTGTGAAGCTGTGGGGGCTGTTGATCTGCTTTTCTTTTCCTGTCTGTTTGCTTTCTGTGCAACTGTGTTGATGTGACTTGTTTGATTGGCTTGATGCATTAGAATAAGTTCATATCTAGATTGACTTGGGCTAGGAGCATGATTGCACTAGAGGTTGAGTGGCTCCCTCTGCTTGTATTTTTACTGTATGGCTTTGCTTGCGGGTATTCGGTAGAGCCCAGCTCCCTTGCCTATGTGGTTTGTGATTTGCTTGATGGCACTTTATTTCATTTCTTCTGTATGATTGAAGTTATATTTTGCTTGATAGCATGTCATTTCTTCTGTATGATTATAGTTATTCATATCTGGCTTGAGGTTGAGATGAGCTTGTGGAGGCTGATGTCCCACACACATTTCCTCCCTCACTTGCATTGCATGCATGTTACAGTCATTTACTGTTTACTGTTTAAGCTGATGCTTTATCTGTTTATGTTTATCATTGACATGATCCTCTAGGAATCTCACTTCCTTTGATAAGGATGTGATGATTAGAACTTT
The DNA here is from genome assembly GCA_963859935.3 of Lathyrus sativus. Lineage (NCBI taxonomy): Eukaryota > Viridiplantae > Streptophyta > Magnoliopsida > Fabales > Fabaceae > Lathyrus > Lathyrus sativus. The sequence goes on from OZ012739.1 coordinate 44,759,270, forward strand.
AGGTTGAAACCTATGCATGATAACTTCTAGGAGTTCCCTGTTTGAAACCTCAACCATAGGATGAATCCTTGGCATGACAACATTAGGACTTGATAGTCTCCCCGTAGTTGAGCCTGTTCTCTTCTCATCTCAAAACAAATTAAAATACAGTAATAAAGGTTAACTGATGTCGTACGTTACGAGCCTTAAGCTATCTGAGAAAGGGTTGTCGGAGAGTTTCTTTTCGACAGCTTGGATGTTTAGTATGGCACCCTTTGGGTGACATGCGACGCATTCACTCTCAGGTCATAGTCTCTAGTGCGATATTAGTTGCAAACATCCACGAAAACCAGTTCTTCCGTAAAAGACAGAAAATAAACTTCAAACCTTTTTGCCCCGTGGGCCCATAATTCAAAGGAAGCTTTCTGAAGAAAAGAGTGTCGTTAATTCCCAGTTCTACCGCAAACGGTAACGCCCAAGTCTCCAAGGGTCGAGCTGCGTACATCTAATTACTGGAACTGTTTGTTAACCCTACTCGATAAAACAGATGAATCTGAACTCCCGTAATCCGTATTATCCCGAACTACGTAAGCTCTTATCTCTCATACCTGTTGAGAGTACGTAGGCACAATACTGATGTATTGGCGAGCCACCTTCCCCGTAACCTGTAGTTGTCCGAACTACGTTGACTCTGATTTCTCATTCTCTGATGGGAATACGTAGGCATAAAGTGCGACGCTTTGCCGAGTCATTTTCTTTTCTTTTTAAGCCAACCTTGATAGGTAGATAGATACAACCAACCCGTCCAGTAAACACAAACAAGCGTGGATCCCGAGTACGATGGACGTGAGGGGTGCTAGTACCTTCCCCTTGCGTAACCGACTCCCGAACCCAGACAATGGTTGCGATGACCTTGTCTTATACCTTTTTCATCAGGTTTTTCCGATCGTTTCCTTTCCCGTTCTGAGGGATAAATAACGAAAGGTGGCGACTCTTCTGTTTTGCCGGCACCTTATTTTCGCGGTAGCGACAGCTGGCGACTCTGCTGGGGACTTCTGATAGTTTCTTGGGATCCAACGTCCCTTATGCGAGTCAGTTTGGGGATCCAACGTCCCCTGCGAGAGTCAATCCTAGCGCTTGTATGATTACTTGTTGGGTTGTGTTTATTTATCGCATTTTATTTCCCGCACTTTATTTTTCAGTATGATATGATTATCTGTGCTGTTGCGGGAGGGGCATTCTGATGAGTGAGAAGCCAGACCCAGGCTTGAGTGTACCTAGCATTAGTTGTGGAAATTAGTGGGCGCGTACTTGCTTTGCAGGCACTAGTGTCTCATGAAATCCACGCTCAGACGAGGTTCTCCCGGTTGACTTCCTTTCCGGCCCTTTGGGCCTGAGGGGTTGTTGGTTTGGAGGATTGTCGACTCTGGGGACCGATCATTTGGAATTCAGCTGAGTGAGGCCGCTTCAGGAGACAATGATGCCACACCTTATGGGTATCGTATCACCCCTCTTGAATGTTTGTGACGCTGATGACTGCATAGGATGCCGAACTTGTGTCAGTTTAGGTCCATACCTCTGAGCAGGGTCGGGTTTGTTGCAGGAAACCTTAACCTTCAGACTACCTGGTTTTCTTGATAGTGAATCAGTTTTGTTGGTATCAGAGGTTCTCATCATCGGATGTATATGTGTTCTTGACAGAGCAGAGTTATGGTCTTGTATCAGAGGTCCTTATTTTCAGAGTTGTTTGTTCTTGACAGAGCAGAGTTATGGTCCTGTATCAGAGGTCCTTATTTTCAGAGATATGTGTTCTTGACAGAGCAGAGTTATGGTCTTGTGACAGAGGTCCTTATTATCAGATGTGTGTTTGTTCTTGACAGAGCAGATTTACGGTCCGATATCTGGGTTTTCTTCTTGTCAGATCTATGGTTGTTCTTGACAGAGCAGTATTGTGGTTTTGTTGATACCGAACCTTCATATCTTCAACAACACAGTTGTCTTGATCTCCTGCCGCATGATTGCCTTTTGCATTGTTTTGCATACTCATTTGCATTTCATTAATGTGTGTCTGTGTTGCAGGTACCGTTTCCCCCTGATTCAGGTTTTCTTGCCTTCTATTGTGCTATTATGGGTTCTCTGAGGAAGACTGTGGCTTACAAGCTCCCCACTCCTGATGTTGTCCAGCTGACTAGTTTGATTGCTTTAGCAGATGATTCTGTGAGAGATGAACTCAGAAAGTCTTACGGTAAACTGCTCAGTTTGGTTCGCAAACCCTCTGTGTTTGAGTTGAATGGGTTGCACGCCCTGCTGCAGTTCTACGATCCTCCGTTGAGATGCTTTACTTTCCAGGATTTTGTTCTCGCACCCACACTAGAGGAGTATGTTGATCTATTAGGTGTGCCTATCAAGAGTCAGACGCCCTTTGTTCATATGGATGTTGAGCCTAATCTGGCTAGTTTAGCTCATTCACTTCATCTAGATGCCTTCGAATTGGTCTTGTCTAGTTGGAACACGGTTCCCGGCTTCTCCTTGCAGTTCTTAGTGGGAAAAGCTCAGCAGTGTGCCAAAGACGGTTGTTGGGTCGTGTTCAACGCCATTCTCGCTCTGTGCATATATGGCATCATTCTGTTCCCCAATATGCCCGACTTTGTAGACTTCGACGCCTTCCATATCTTTGCATCAGGGAATCCAGTCCCTACCTTGATAGGATATGTCTATCATTCCGTCCACTACAAAAACGAGAACAGAAGGGGCAAGAATATCTCGTGCTGTGTGCCCCTGCTTTATAGATGGCTTGATAGTCACCTACCTAAGAAGGGTCCCTTTGCTTCGTCTGCAGCCACAGCTGAGTGGCCCGAGCGTCTGATGAGTTTGTTAGCGGAGGATATTACCTGGTTTGACAGAGATAGATTGGGTACCGAGATCATCTTCAGCTACAGTGGGTTTCCGAACGTGCCTTTGATAGGCAGGAAGGGCTGTATAAACTATAATCCATCTCTGCTGGTCCGACAGTTTGCTTATGCTTTGAGAGCTCCGCCGAAGGATGAAGAGGTGCAGGAATCTCTGTACCTCACTGGTCTTCTAGAGGGGGATATGTTATCTAAGCTTCAGCACGCTTGGAAGGTATCGGTAAGCGGGGAAAACCATCGCTGGGGAAAAGTAACAGCCAGGCCTACGCTCCGTATGTGACTTGGATCAGAGCCAAAGCAGATGCTATAGGGATGCCATTTCCTCCTGCCAAGCCAGAAATCCCTCCAGTGATTGAAGAGCCTACCACCGTGCTTATTCGGCAGCATAATCAGGTGTTAGCTGAAAGAGATGAGCTGAAGAAGGCGAATGAAGAACTGGAGAAAGAATTGGCTCAACTCAGATGCGAGAGAAGCGAAGCCGTTCATTCTTTCAAGAGGCAGACAGAGCTGGTGAACCAGTTAGGGACAGACTTGACTAAGCAGATAGCTGAGCGTGAACGCTTAGGTCGAGATTTCAAAGCCGTCAACGATGTACTGGCCACTAAGAAGCAGCACTTGGATGAAGCGTATCGGAGAATATCCAAGTTTAATCAGCATTGGAAGGCCACCCTAGCCAACGGGAAAGAACGGGAGGATAAGCTGAAGCAACAGATTTCCAAGCTGAAAACCCAGGTGAAGGCCAGTGAGAAGAGGTTTGATGAAGAAACCGCCCGCAGATATGCCGCTGAAGGCCTGCTTAACAAAGCTCTTGCTAACTTGAAGGAGCATAAACTGATGTTTGAATCCAAGAAGCGGAAGTTAGAAGATTGCTTCGGCGAAGGAGCATGGGAAGATTCGATCGAAGGTCTTCAATACACCATTATGCAGAGGGAGTTACTCGTCGAAGGGTTGCTCACTCGGCATGATCATCCAGAAACGAAGGGGTTGTTAGAAGAGTTTCGCGCCCGTGGCCGTGCTTGACTATTTGTATCCCTTTTGTTTTGATCGTTGTTGTATGCTGACCATCACCAGGCTTGTTGGTCGAGGTCATGCTATTGATTCTGCTTGTACTCAGTGACGTTGTGTACTGCCTTGCTGGGCTTTCTTTATATATGAGATGTTATTTCCATGACTGGACTCAGACTTCTTATTATCAGCACTGGCACTCAGGCACTAGGATCGGGGGAAATCTCCCTAACGCACAGACACACGTTTGCATTTGCATGAAGCATTTGCATAACGAGCACTTTGTCGTTTTTCCTAACCCTTTTGTGTATGCAGGTTGTTTCAGGTTGTTCCAGGATTGATCAGAGACATATCCACCGCTATCCGGCCAGATCAAATCAAGCCAGAGTTATGGAGAAAATGCAAACTGACGTTCAAGAACTTCTTGAAAGGATGGACCGCTTCATGGAGCTCATGTAAGTGGTCGCCAACGGCCAGGACCAGCTCAGAACCTTGGTTCAGCCTCTGGTTTCAAGGGTCGACAGCAATGGTGTACTCCATGGTGGGACTGTGCCAACCCCTCCACCTGTTGAAACTCCTCAGAATGGCATCCCCGTGACTGGAGGGAATGGCAGTGCCAACGACAATGTGATAGCTAACATGGGACTCAACGGTAATACGACTGGCGTCGGTAATGGGAATTTCGAAGCTAACGTCAACGTTGGACTGGGCAACAGCAACGCAGGTGTAGGAAATCTGTTTGGGCCTCAGCCGTGGTTAAAAGACCTTCAAGACGATGTGTTCTCTTAGAGAGGTGCTGAAGGGGAGCTGACTGCTGAAGCACGACTAAGGTTTAAGGCACTCGAGGACAAGATGAGGAATTTCGAGAACCAGAACACCATGGGTGTTGACATGTCCAAGTTGGGACTAATTGCTGATTTCAAGGTGCCTCCCAAGTTCAAGGTACTTGACTTTGAAAAGTACAAGGGCACCACTTGCCCCCACGTCCATTTGAGATCATATTACCGGAAAATATTCGCTCATTCTGAGGACGAGAAGTTGCTGATGCACTTCTTTCAGGACAGTCTGTCCGGGCCTTCCCTCGAATGGTATATGAGTCTGGAACTTACCAGTGTGCGCACGTGGAAGGAACTTGCTGAAGCATTCGTGCACCACTACCAATATAACAGTGACTTGGCTCCGAACCGAGTTCAACTGCAGAATCTGTCACAGAGGAACAACGAAGGGTTCAAGGAATACGCCCAACGATGGCGTGAGTTGGCAGCCAGGGTTCAGCCGCCGATGGTTGAACGCGAGCTTGTGGAAATGTTCGTGGCCACCCTCCCAGGGGTTTATTATGAGAAATTGGTCAGCAGTATTTCCGGAAGCTTCTCAGATCTCATTATCACGGGTGAGCACGTCGAAAATGGGATCAAACTGGGGAAAATTCAAGGTGATATGTCCTCAGCTGGAGGAGGAAAGAAACCTTATAGTAGCAAAAGGAGGGAAGGAGAGATGAGCGTCGTGTCCAACGCTCGAAGGAAGGGCAAGGGCCAGCACCAGCAGGTGGCCAGTATAACTATCCCCGCTGTCCAACAACCCCAGCAACAGCAGCAGCCGAATCAACAAGGGTACAGAAAGTATCAGAGCAGGGCACCTCTGTCGAGCCGTCACCTCGAGACTCCGCCCATGTCTTATGCTCAGCTATTACAAACTCTGCTCCAGTTACAGCTGATCCAGAAGAGAACCTTGGCTCCCTTGATAGGGGCACCTCCACCAGGTTATGATGCGAATGCGACTTGCGAATTTCACTCAGGGGCACCAGGCCACATGATAGAAAATTGCAAAGCCTTCAAGCACAAGGTGCAGGATATGATGGACGCTAAGATCATCAACTTCTCAGATAATGTGCCAAACGTCACGAAGAACCCTATGCCGAATCATAGAGGAGGTGGAGTAAATGCCATTATTGAGGACGAGAGTTGGATTTGTTGACTGACGTCAGAGATCTGAAGACACCGCTTAGCTTCGTTAAAGCTAAGCTAATGAAAAGGGGTTTCTTTCCAGGTTGTGGAGAGCTGTGCATGGACTGTGCGACAAGTCCTGATGGATGTGAACAGTTGATAGAGGGGATTCAAAGTCTGATGACTGAAGGAATCCTGCAATTTAGCCGAAGGGCCGAAAGCGGATCGGGAGAGGTAATGCTGAAGCAAGATGATGAGGTTGCCACCATCACCATCCCTCGCCGGACGATAACTATTTCTGCACCCAGGCCGCCCATAATTACCATCACCAAAGCTGGGTCGATACCTTTCGAAAGCACCAATGCTGTCCCATGGCATTATGGGGCAGATGTCTACTGCAACGGACAGAAGTTGGAACTAGAACCCTCAGGGTCATGTGCGGAGAACCTAGTGGGCATTAGCAGAATCACTCGTAGCGGGAGAGTGTTTACTCCACCTGAGATCGTGGCGGACAAAACGGACAAAGCTGATGCAACTGATAAAGGGAAGAATAAAGTCGTTGAAGAGATCCCTCGTGGGGTAGAAAAAGACTTACTTGTTAAAGACGCCGAAGAGTTTATGAGGTTGATTAAAAAAAGTGACTACAAGATTGTGGATCATCTCCATCAAACACCCTCGAAAATTTCCATCCTGAATCTGTTGTTGTGTTCTGAGGCACACCGCAACGCGCTGCTGAAGGTGTTGAATGCCACATACGTACCGCAGGAAATATCGGTAAACCAGTTGGAAGGGGTCGTAGCCCACGTGAATGCTGGAAATGGGTTAGGGTTCACTGACCTGGAGCTGACGCCGAAGGGAAGAAACCACAATAGCGCCCTGCACATCTCGATAGAGTGTAGGGGAACGATTATGTCTCATGTGTTGGTGGACACAGGGTCATCGCTCAATGTTCTTCCGAAGAAAGCATTGATGAAGTTAGATACTCGCGGATTGATTTGCACACCTAGTGATCTGGTTGTGAAAGCGTTCGATGGAACCAAACGTCATGTTTTCGGAGAGGTGACGTTGCCAATCCAAGTCGGGCCGGAAACATTCGACGCGGTCTTTTACATTATGGACATCATGCCTGCCTACAACTGTCTCTTGGGCCGGCCATGGATCCATTCTGCGGGTGCCGTGACCTCCATGTTGCACCGGAAGCTCAAGTACACTGTCGGAGGTAGCATCGTGACTGTATGTGGCGAGGAAGACATAATGGTGAGCCATTTGTCGTCATTCAAGTATGTTGAGATGGATGGGGAGATCCACGAAACTCTATGTCAAGCGTTTGAAGCTGTTAAAGTCAAGAACGTGGCTCTTGTAATCACTGAGAAGCCAGAGATGACTCTCTCTTCCTTCAAGGAAGCCCGGGCCGTTGTTCAAGCCGGATCTACCCCAGGCTGGGGGCAAATTCTGGAGATACCTAACAAGCAAGACAAGTTTGGGTTGGGATATTATCCTACGGCTGAAGCCTCCTCTTCTCACAGTGCGTCGCGAGTTAAAAGGCCGATCCAGTTTACAAGCGGCGGGTGATATTTGAAAGCGTCAACGCGGTGTCTGAAGACGACGAAGACAGTGACTGCGAGCTAGACTCTTAGATACAGCCAAGCAAGCCAGGCGAGAGCCTCAACAACTGGTCTGTCAGGGATATCGTCCAAGTGCCAGGCAAAGAGTAATGATTTACTTTTTCCAACCCTATGTCCTACCTGGGGCATAGTGGTTTTATTGTCAGGGCCTCGTTTGATTCTGTACATGCATTTTACCAATAAATCAAAAGGCGTTTTTCTTCGTATTCAAATATCGTGATCTCTGTTATTCCTGTTTTATATTTGTTTTGAAAAACAATAAAATGGCAATAGGGTTTGTGCTAACCTGCATATCCTTGTTTTAAGCTTAACCCTTGTTATTGCAGGATCCACATAGCAGATGACATCGACTCTGGACCTTCTACGACTCACTTCGACTTCGATTGCCCGATCTATCAAGCCGAAGAAGAGATTGATGAAGACGAAGACCTTCCCGAAGAGTTGGCCCGCTTGTTGAAACAAGAAGAGAAAGTTATTCTGCCTCACGAAGAAGAGATCGAGATTGTGAATCTGGGTTCTGAAGAACTTGTCAAGAACGTCAGGATAGGGGCTGCATTGCAGAGTGATGTCAAGCAGAGATTGGTCGAGATGCTAAGAGAGTATAGTGACGTCTTTGCTTGGTCATACGAAGATATGCCCGGACTTGATACTGACATCGTGGTCCACCACTTGCCGCTGCGAGAAGATTGTCCTCCCGTCAAGCAGAAGCTTAGGAGGACACGACCAGATATGGCCGTTAAGATCAAAGAAGAAGTGCAAAAGCAGCTCGATGCTGGCTTCTTAGCAGTCACTACTTACCCTCCGTGGGTCGCCAACATAGTGCCTGTACCGAAGAAGGACGGTAAGGTGCGAATGTGCGTCGATTATCGGGATTTGAATAGGGCGAGCCCTAAAGATGATTTCCCGCTTCCCCATATTGATGTGTTGGTCGACAATACAACTCAGTTCTCTGTATTTTCGTTCATGGATGGCTTCTCCGGTTACAATCAGATCAAGATGGCTCCGGAGGACATGGAGAAAACTACGTTTATTACGCCTCGGGGAACGTTTTGCTACAAGGTAATGCCTTTCGGTCTGAAGAACGCAGGGGCCACTTACCAACGAGCAATGGTCACTTTGTTTCATGATATGATTCATCATGAGATTGAAGTCTATGTTGATGACATGATTGCAAAGTCCCAAATGGAGGAGGGACATCTGGTCAATTTGCTGAAGCTTTTTGAGAGGCTTAGGAAGTTCAGGTTGAGGCTGAATCCTAACAAGTGTACTTTCGGAGTACGGTCCGGAAAGCTACTGGGGTTTATCGTGAGTGAAATAGGCATCGAGGTTGATCCTGCGAAGATTAAAGCGATACAAGAAATGCCAGCGCCAAAAACAGAAAAAGAAGTTCGTGGTTTCCTGGGCAGAATAAACTACATTGTAAGGTTTATCTCTCAGCTCACGGCCACGTGTGAACCGATGTTCAAACTGCTAAAGAAAGATCAGGCGATCATCTGGAACGAGGATTGCCAGAAGGCATTCGATAAGATAAAACAGTATCTGCAGGAGCCTCCAATCTTGATTCCCCCAGTGGCTGGACGACCCTTAATCATGTACTTGACAGTTCTTGAGAATAGTATGGGGTGTGTCCTCGGTCAGCACGATGAGACGGGCAGAAAGGAGCATGCCATCTATTATTTGAGTAAAAAGTTCACAGATTGTGAATCTCGCTACTCGATGCTGGAGAAAACGTGTTGTGCATTAGCCTGGGCTGCCAAACGTTTACGACAGTACATGCTCAATCACACCACCATGCTAATTTCGAAGATGGATACGATCAAGTACGTCTTCGAGAAGCAAGCGCTTTTGGGCAGGATTGCCAGATGGCAAATGGTGTTGACGGAATATGACATTCAGTACGTTTCCCAGAAGGTGTGTTGGCTGAATTCCTGGCCGAACAGCCAATCGAGGATTATCAGGCGATGAAATTTGAATTCCCTGATGAGGATATCATGTTTCTTAAAGCGAAGGATTGCGACGAACCGTTGCCCGACGAGGGGCCAGATAGGAAATCCCAATGGAAATTGATATTTGACGGGGCGGTTAATTCTTACGGAAGTGGCATTGGAGCGATCATCACGACTCCCCACGGATCCCACATCCCGTTTACTGCGAGACTGGCGTTTCCGGTCACCAATAACGAAGCGGAGTACGAAGCATGCATCATGGGTCTAGAAGAAGCAATTGATTTGAGAATCAAGAACCTAGATGTATATGGTGACTCGGCGCTCGTGATCAACCAGATTAAAGGGTAGTGGGAGACTCGTCAATCAAATTTGGTGTCGTACATGAACTATGCCAGAAGGCTGCTTCCATTCTTTGATCGAGTGGAACCCCATCATGTACCCAGGGCCGAAAACCAGATGGTTGATGCCCTAGCCACGTTGGCTTCGATGTATAAAGTCAATTTTTGGAATGAAGCTCCAAGAATTGTCCTTTCTCGTCTTGATAGACCTGCATTCGTCTTTGCAATCGAGGAAGCCTCCGACGGCAAGCCATGGTTCCATGACATCCAGACCTTCCTTATGACTAAGGAGTATCCGGCGGGAGCGTCAACCCAGGATAAGAAGACTCTGAGGAGGCTGTCTGGAAACTTTTATCTCCATCCTGATGGAGTTTTGTATAAAAGAAATCACGATCTCGTGCTACTCAGATGTGTAGATGAGAAAGAGGCGAGTAGGCTCATGGAAGAAGTCCACGAAGGCACATTTGTTATGCACGCCGGCGGGCACGCTATGACGAGAAAGATCCTGAGAGCAGGATACTACTGGCTGACGATGGAGTCGGATTGCTTTAAATTCGCGAAGAGATGTCATAAATGCTAGATTTATGCTGATAAGATTCATGTGCCGCCATGCCCGTTGAATGTCATGTCCTCCCCGTGGCCATTCTCCATGTGGGGCATCGACATGATAGGCAAGATCGAGCCCGCTGCATCTAACGGTCATCGCTTCATTCTAGTGGCTATCGACTACTTCACCAAGTGGGTGGAGGCAGCCTCATATGCTAATGTGACCAAGCAGGTGGTGGCTAAATTCATAAAGAGGGACATCATCTGTCGTTACGGAATTCCCGAGCGGACCATTACTGATAATGGTTCGAATTTGAATAACAAGATGATGAAGGAGTTGTGCCAGAGTTTCAAGATTGAACACCACAACTCATCTCCTTACCGGCCGAAGATGAATGGCGTCGTTGAAGCGGCCAATAAGAATATCAAGAAGATTGTGCAGAAGATGGTTGTGACCTATAAGGATTGGCACGAGATGTTGCCATTTGTATTGCACGGTTATCGTACAACGGTACATACATCGACCGGGGCAACTCCTTTCTCTCTGGTGTACGGTATGGAAGTTGTCCTACCGTTAGAAGTTGAGATTCCTTCTTTGCAAGTTTTGGTTGACGTGAAACTCGATGAGGCATAATGGATTAAGAACCGACTAAACCAACTCAGCCTGATAGACGAGAAAAGATTAGCACCGATTGCATATGGTCTTTTGTACCAGAGCCGAATGAAGAAAGCTTATGATAAGAAGGTGCGTCCTAGAAGCTTTCAGACGGGTGATCTCGTCCTGAAGAAGATTCTTCCTCCACACTCCGATCACCGGGGCAAGTGGACTCCCAATTACGAAGGTCCGTACGTCGTCAGCAAAGTCTTCTCGGGAGGAGCTTTGTTGTTTTCCACGATGGATGGTGAAGATTTTGCATCCCCGGTGAACGCAGACGCAGTTAAAAAATACTTTGCTTAAAAACGACCCGCTGGAAAGAAAAAGAATATCCAGGCAAAAATGGGGCATCCCGGCGAACCATGAAAAAGGAAAAAGGTTCGGGCAAAAATTAGGGATATAAAAGAAAAGAATGTACACCCGCAAAGTCGAAAACCTGGAAGGGCGACTTTGGCAAAAAAGGGTATCTCGGTGAATCGAAAACCCGAAAGGGCGATCCAGGCAAAAGTTAGGGATTTGAAAAAGCAAATGACTGCGTTCCGCGGGTGGACTTTCATTGTTTAGTGGTTTGGAAGACCTGAGGGCCGTTTATCTGAATCAATCTCTTCTGAAGCTGAAGCATCGGAGAAGTATCGAAGTCGAGTGGGTCATAGAGGGATCAACTCATGGTGTTCGTCTACGCCTCATTGCCAACATTTGTGTATATACTAATGTATATTTATGTTTTACTTTTGCGCGGCTTCCTCATTCCAGGAGCTTGCATCTGTTGTAAAACATTTTTGCCCATTCAGGGGTTCGTTATCAATAAAATGTATACTATTCAGCAATTCTGTTTGCTTGTTTAGCACCTATCTGTTTTGTTTGCGAAAAAGAACGCCGATGTTTTTGATAAAATGCGCATACATAAACTTACTGGCCTAGGCCACTGATTGTTGAAACAATGAATTACCTGAACATTGTCACAAGATGATAACCTTGATAGGTCCCTTTGAGAAGGGTATCTTGTCTGTTTGTTTGTGTTGTTACAGGTACAGCATACTCCAGGCAGTACGCCGTATGCGTCCCTAAGCAGGATGATTCCTCCTTCTCCAGCAAGTTCAGTAGCACCTCCCCATGGAGTTTGGACATGAGATCGTAAGCATTGATATGTATCTCCCCAGGCAGAGAAGATTCTCTCCCCGAGCAGATGCATCCTGAAGGATCATCGTCTCCCCAGCTGAGTCATATACTGAAGGACGCAGCAATCGATAGTAGAGACTGAAGTCTCCAGAAGAATTGAAATTCCCCGCAGAGTCGTACTCTCCCCAGTGAGCAGGATGATTTCTTCTTCCCCAGCCGAGTATGCAAACCCCCAAGAGAGTCGAGTCCTTGGAAAGCGTTCATGCCACAATTGGTTTTCCCCAGTAAAGTGTTGAGTAGCTGATGTTGTATTTCCCCACCAGAGTCGTTATCTCCAGGAAAGTTTGGCTGTGAATGCAGTGCAGTTTAGTTCTGCGATTGATATCGTTTCCTTGACAGGTTGTGGTTTGAATACCCAGATGAGCAGGTTCAGGTTCTCGTAGAGCTCTACTCCCCTGCAGCAGTCGACTGAAGTTTGTTTCCCTAGGCGGAGTCCAATTGAGATTGACGTGACTTCTTCTCCATGGCAGGATGAGTCCTTCCTCCGCCAGAGTGGTTCTTTCTCCTTGACAGGAGGATTCTCCCTTCAGCATTTATTTTGCTGATGGGGTCATAGCATTTTGCATGATTGCATAGCATTTACCCTAAGAATGCGTAGCATTTCCACCGTGTGGAGCATTGTGCCATTGTCGAACCATATGCATATGAAACAGGAGCTAGGTCGTTACCGTTCTTGTTTTGCAGGTGTTCCCCGGCAGGGTGTCCGCTCAGGATGACTCCTGAAATCTCAGAAGCGTTGTGCGGCTCAGGATGATTCTTGAATTCCCCCAACAAAGTCGTTTGCCCAAGATGATTCTTAAAATCCCCTGTGAAGTCACCAGAGAGGGTCGCTCAAGTTGATGCTTAGAGTCCCCGGCAGAGTGTTTGCTCAGGATGATTCCTGAAATCTCCAGCAGAGTTATTGGTTCAGGACGATTCTTGAAGTCTCTGGCGGAGTTATTTGTCCAAGATGATTCTTGATTTTCTCAGCAGAGTGGATTCCCCCAGAATAATTTTCGGATCCCCGAAGCAGAGTTACTTGATAGTCCTCCAGAATCCCCAGCGGAGATGCGTCATCCCCAGCAGGTTTCTGAACAGCGAAGTTGAAACTTCCCTTGAAGACTTGATGATTGAATTCCAACCGTACTAACGAAGAAGTTCTCTCAGCTGATGCGGAGTGCCTGATGGCAAAAGTTTGGATATCCCCAATTGGTTCATGATTGACCGAGAATTCTAGTCCCGACTTAGTGATGAAGTTCGGCTGGCGCCCGAAAGTTTCTTTGAATGCCCAACGGCATGATTAACTTGATTGTTAAAAAGTTCCTAATGACCTGATGGGTCCCGAGGAATTCTTCTGCCACAGTGTCGCAGAATGCCTGACGGTAATATCAGTTATGTATCACCGGTTACCGTGTGACCCATTCCCCAGCAGAGTTGTCGTGCAACTGTCATGCTCAGTTTTTAAAGATGTGCCTACCAATCAAAGTACCGTTTACCCGTATGGTCGGCAAATCACCAGTTACCGTGTAACCAGTGATCCCTTGATGATTTGAGGACACAACGATATAAGATAAATCAGAGAATCATCCTGACGGAGATTCAGATCAGTATTTCTCCAGCTAGTTGTCGTGCAACTATTATTTCAGTTTTCGAAGATTTGTTCCCATCAGAGTACCGTGTATTTGTGCAGTTGGCAAATTTCCGGGTTTATTGGTATTCAACCGCCTTTTACCTTGATTGTTTGAGAGTCATTCGCTTCTCACCCAGTCAGGTCCAAGCCGTTTGAATAGGGGCAGCTGTTGCACCCCAAAATTTGCTTAACATTTCTTTACCTAGCTTATGTTTCATTTCATGCACATTAGCATTATCATTTGCATTTCATTGACATGTATGCAGGAGATCAAGAGGTATGATTACCAATCAAGGGCTACACAAGACTTTGAAGCTAGCTGGGAGGCTTATTCAGGTGTTCAAGGGTTGATATCCTTGTTAGAGAAGTTAAAAGATCCTCAGGAAGAGTGGTTGAAGCCAAGTGTGTAGGTCTCCCAACTTGAGGGTTGTGGGAAGCCATCAGATGATTCTGAAGTCATGAAGTTAGACTTGAGGTCTTGAGAGAGCTCATGAGAAGTGTTGAAGATCACTTTGAGGCCTAGACAGGTCATTGTGCAAGATTAAGAAGACTCAGCCATGAGTGGTGGAATTAGGGTTTGACTGGGTCAACTGATGATTTGAAGGAGGTTGAGACCTAATTCAAGAGCCATGTGATCATGGATTGATACATTGAGATGCTATAAGGATGATTCCAAGGTTAACTCATCATGATTGAAGAGTTTGAGAAGTTTCAAGCTAGGGTTTCTAAGGCTTGACAGTGTAAAATCCCCTAGTTTAACCCCTATCTTCAAGGCAGTTTAGCTCAAGATGTCAGTGTCATATCATCTTACCCCCAACATTAATGTTGTAGAGCATGATCTTAGCTTTAATTTGAGTGCTATAAGTCCTTGATAGGATTTGTGGAACTCAAGTTATGACTTTAACAAGTTACAGGTCATCTGAGGTATGTGAATTTGGAGCTTGAAAGTTGTCCAACTTGCATGAAACGTTTGCCCTAGAAGGATGATTCCGATGAAATATTGGTCAACATGAATGTTGTTCCTTATCCTCTTAGCTTTCTATAGAGTACTAGAAGTACTTGATAGGATCTGTAAAACTCAAGTTATGGCTTTGACAAGTCAAGGGTATTTTGGTCATTTGGAGATTATAGGTCATTTCAACCATAAGGCCATAACTCCTATTTCCAAGCTTCAAATGGGAAAATGTTCAACATCAAACTTGTTCAAAATGATGTTTTAAGGCTAACAAAGAGGTCATGAGAGGTCGGAATTGCTTGTAGATCAAAGTTGCAAAAATGACCTAAAATAAGGATGATTTTCAAATGAACCAAAGATGGAAATTGGTATTTTTTATCTACATGTCCAAACCAAGGCATGTAATATGTCATTTTGATTCTAAAACACATTTAAAGAACATTGGTTTTGCCACAATTTTGACTTGAGGTTTAATTTGTGGACTTGCTTTGAAAAGTAGTTACTTACATCATAAGTAACATTTGCCAAACCAAAAATCAAGGCATAACCAAGGCTTCTTTCAATCCAAACACATCCAAAATACCATTAGGAGAGAAATTGGAAGGGAATGAGGGTGAATACAAGCTGCTAGCAGAACTGATATGTGCATACCATCAAGAGAGAAATTCCATGACATGAGAAATTCAACTTCTCATTAGAAGGATCTAGAGCTTTCTAGATCATCCATACATGTTCTATATATTGAATAGAGGTGATCCAAGGCCAAGGTTGGTGATGATTGAAGGAGAGAATAGAGATTGAGATTGGAAAATTCTTGTTTGCAACTGAATTCGGTTACACCATTTTCTTCACTTTCCATCCATTTTCTTGATTGCAATCACTTCCATGGATGCTAGTGAATGATTCCAGATCATAATCAAGGCAAATTCGTGGCTGAATAGTGTTCTTGATCTCAGATTTCTTCACCTGCAACTCAGAGTTGGTTCCAAGAATCCAGAGCATTTCCATCCATTTCATTGCATGCTGTTGCACCCCAAAATTTGACCAACATTTATTCATTCATTGAGTGTTTGAAAGTTGATACCTTCATCAGAAAGTTCAAGAGATCCTCAGAGGAGTTGGGTGAAACCAGGGTTGTGTGCTTCATAGCTTGAGAGTTGTGGGTGCCCCTCAGATGATTCTGAGACTTTGAGAATGGACTAGATGTTTTGAGAAAGCCTATGAGATGTCTTGATAGCCATCATGAAGCCCAGAGAAGTCATTGTGCAAGAATTCAGGAGATTCAACCATGAATGATAGAATTAGGGTTTTGACTGGGTCAACCCTAGGATAACTGAAGATTTGGAGAAGGTTGAGACCCAATCCAAGGGCCATGAGATCATGGAATGATGCATAGAGATTATATAAAGATGATTCCTAGACCAACTCATCATGATTGAAGGGTTTGAGAAGTTTTGAGTTAGGGTTTCTGAGGACTGTCAGTGAAAAAACCCTAGTTTGATCCCTACTTTCCAGGCAGTT
Organism: Lathyrus sativus; assembly: GCA_963859935.3. NCBI lineage: Eukaryota > Viridiplantae > Streptophyta > Magnoliopsida > Fabales > Fabaceae > Lathyrus > Lathyrus sativus. Next base: position 44,775,480 of record OZ012739.1, read on the forward strand.
TTAGCTCTATATGTGATTGACATCTCATCTCCCCCACAACATGAATGTTGTAGAGCTTGTTCTTAGCTTTAATTTGAGTGGTGGAAGTCCTTGATAGGAGTTACAGAGCTCAAGTTATGGTTTTGACAAATTACAGGTCAGCAGAGGTGTGTGAATCTGGGTCCTTGAAAGTCACCCAACTTGCAGACAACTTTTGCCCTAGTAGGATGATTCCTATGATTTCTTGGTCAACATGAATGTTGAAGAGGATCTTCTTAGCTTTAATTTGAGTGGTAGAAGTCCTTGATTGGATTTGTGGAACTCAACTTATGGTTTGAACAAGGCAGGGGTATTTTGGTCATTTGTCAGTTATAGGTCATTTTAGCCAATGCCTAAAACTCCTATTTCCAAGCCTCAAATGGAAAAACTCAAAACATGAAAGTTGCTAAAAATGTGATTTTAAGTCTAGAAAGAAGGTCACAAATTGTTGAAAAAGCTCATAGCACAAGATTCCATGATTGGTCAAAAATGAACTAAAAATGACTTATGACTTTGAAAAGTTGAAATTGAAAAGTGATTTGGGAGATCTAGAGATCCAAAATAGGTCATCCAATATATCATTTTGATTGGAAAAACCATTTTGAGAAGATTGGTTTAAGTAGAATTTTCATTTGAGGCTTAAAAAATGAGGTTCCTTTGGAAATTTGTTGCTTGCATAAGAGGGCAACTTTGCAAAACCCTACACAAGCCAAAAATACATTTGTTTTTCACTCATCCTCACTTAATATCTCACATAAGAGTAGTTTAAGTCAAAATTACAAGGCATGGCATATGAGATGATATGGCATATCATGGAATTTTCAAGAAACTTCCACACCCTTCTAGATGAATCTAGAAGCATCCAACCATCAATATAAAAAGAATGCATCAAAGAGTGATTAGAGGTTGGTGAAACTTGAGCCAAGTCAGAGGAGAGAGAGAGATACATAGCCATTGGAGAAGTTTCTTCAAGCTGAAGCAACTCAAGAATTCTTCCATTACAAGTCTTCTCCTTCAAGAATTGTGCAAACAGAAGGCTATCCATCATCAAAGGATCATCCTGAAGGATTTGCAAGCTTGGAATCGTGCTCAAGCATCACACACCATAGTTCCTTGACAGGTTCTTTCTCCTCTCTTTTTCACCATAATTATGCATAGATGGTTTAGATTCTAGGTGTAGAATTGTTAAGCTAGGTTAGTTGATCAAATTCTGAGAATTAGGGCATGATCCATGGAGTTTCATGGCAGGTGTTAGATTCTTTAAGTTTCGAGAGCTATCTGTTTAGGAAGTTTTAGGTAACATGAAGTAGGTTAAAATGATCAGGATAACATCAAGAATAGGATTGTAGCTTTAGTTTTGAGTTTGATAAGGATTGATATCAGTTGAAAACTTTGAACCATGGTGGTACCAGGATGTTGATACCTTCTGTTAGAACAATCTAGGGCGAGATATGGAAAACTGTACGTATGGTTGTGTAGAGCTCATTTAGTAGAGCATTTCTTGTTTTTAAATCATGGCAAGTCGTGGCGTGTGGAGAGAGTTAGAAAGGCTCGAAGGTGTGAGTGCATGAGAAAGGGTTCTGCAAACCCTAGGCTGGTTGGAGAAGACGAAGGATAAGCCATTGGATCATTCCCAGCGTTTGACAAATTCACCCAATCCGATGGCTGAGATTAAGTCTGAGAAAAGAGAGGGAATTTTTAAATCCAATGAAACGCGGCGTTTCATTAAACCGCGCCTGGGCCCAATGTTCTATTCGCCCCCCCCCCCCCCTTTTGTTGGCCCAGTTATTTTTAACTAGTCTGATGTGCTAGTTGCACCCCCCCTCCCTTTAATTAATTCATTTCTTTTTAATTTTCTTTTAATTTTGTCTGTTTTGATTAATTCATTAAAAATTGTTAAAAAATGATTTTTAATTTCTTCTTTTTTCTATGAGTAGATTAAAATGTGTAGAAAATTATAAAAATAAAATGAGATTTTATTTTTAGGTTTAATATTTTTAATAGATTTTCCAATTAAATAGCTTTTTAATTGTTTAATGTTGTATCATGATTTTGTAGGAATTGTTTTAGGACATTCCCTTAGGGTTTTTAATCCATTCTTTTTTGTGCAATTAGATGATGATTCATAGTTCCCCATAAGATTTTTTCTAGATTTTTTAGAATTAATTTTGATTAGTTTAATTAGGGTAGACTTAGGGTATCCTAATTAGGGTTTAGAATTGTGCTTAGGTGATGAATCCCTTTCTTTGATTGAGTTTTATCTTGATTTTTAGGTGGAGACCTTTGTAGATGTTATGAGTAGGTGTTGAGGACCCTTGTGAATATTTGCTAGATTTTTCCCAGTTAGTTTAGTATTTTTAGGTATTTTCTGAAGTTGCCTATTGGTTTTGTCTCCCCTGTGGTTATCTGTTCATCTCTGGGGCTTGTTCTGAGGAATTTGTCGTGGGGCTTGTGTTGTCTTGAAGATATTGTTGAAGAGCATCATGAAGAGAAGCTTGTAGATCAAGACTCAGAGACCTAGAGCTTGGCTTGCTCCCTGTTTGTGAGGTTTGAGATCCTGAAGTTTGAAGGAAGTTCATGGTACTTTCCTGAGGAAGGCACTATGAATGACTTTCATTCTTTCTTCTCACCTCTTTCTTAAGTATCCAATGATGTTGGAGCCAACTTGTGAGTTTAATTTCTCCTGAGGAGGAATGTAAACTGATCACATGTTGTTGAGCCACATGGGATACAACTCCTAAGTGGAAGCCTCCTAGTACTTTCCTGAGGAAGGTCCTATGGGTCTATTCACTTAGTTCCATTAGTTTATCTAGGATTTCTCAAGTATCCAATGATGTTGGAGCCAACTTGTGAGTTTAATTTCTCCTGAGGAGGAATGTAAACTGATCACATGTTGTTGAGCCACATGGGATACAACTCCTAAGTGGAAGCCTCCTAGTACTTTCCTGAGGAAGGTCCTATGGGTCTATTCACTTAGTTCCACTAGTTCAGATAGGATTTCCTAAATATCCAGTGATGTTGGAGCCTGCTTGTGAGTTTAATTCCTCCTGAGGAGGAACGTAAACTGATCACAGTGGTTGAGCCACATAGGGTATGACTCCTGAGTATTCACCTCCTAGTGCTTGCCTGAGGAAGACACTATGAGTCTGCTTACTTAGCTCCCTTTCTTTGGTAAGCTTGTTCTGAAGCTTGAAGACTGGGATTGATTTCTCTTGTTTAGGGTTTGCTTTAGGGCTTTGTTTAGATTTGTTCAGATTCTGTGATTAGGGTTAGGATTAGAGAGTGGATTCTTTCTTTCTCAAGCCCGTGTTTTGTTTGCCTGATGGCACTTCATCTCTTTATCTGTATATTGCTTGATAGCATGTTGATTATTTTCAGTATGATTACTGTTATTTCATGACTGGCTTGAGGTCGAGATGAGCTTGTGGAGGCTGAAGCCCCACACACATTTCCTCCCTCACTTGCATTGCATGCATTTTACTGTTAAAGCTGATGCTTTTGTCTGTTTATGTGTATCATTGACATGATCCCTTAGGACTCTCATTTCTTCTGACGAGGATGTGATGATAGACTTTTAGGTTGAAACCTATGCATGACAACATCTAGGAGTTCCCTGTTCAAACCTCAACCATAGGATGAATCCATGGCATGATAACAGTAGGACTTGATAGTCTCCCTCCTAGTTGAGCCATTTCTCCCGTAGTTTCCCGAACTACGTTTGCTCTGATCTTTCATACCAGATGAAAGTACGTAGGCATAGGATGCGATATCCTAGCGAGCAACCTTCAACCTTCACCCGTAGTTAGCCGAACTACGTTGACTCTGATTTCTCATTCTCTGATGAGAATACGTAGGCATAAAGTGCGACGCTTTGCCGAGTCATTTTTCTTTTCTTTTTTAGCCAGCCTTGATAGGTAGATAGATTATAACCAACCCGTCCAAGTAAACAAACAAGCGAGGATCCCGTCGAGTACGACGGACGTGAGGGGTGCTAATACCTTCCCCTTGCGTAACCGACTCCCGAACCCAGACAATGGTTGCGACGACCTTGTCTTACCCTTTTTCGTCAGGTTTTTCCGATCGTTTCCTTTCCCGCCCTGAGGGATAAATAACGAAAGGTGGCGACTCTTCTGTCTTGCCGGCACCTTATTTTCGCGCAAGCGACAGCTGGCGACTCTGCTGGGGACCTATAGCATCTAGGGACTTTTCCCATCCCTTATGCTGGGACCGTTTCCCATCCCCTACGCGAGTCAATCCTATCGTTTGTGTGTTTGCTTGTTGGGTTGCGTTTATTTATTGCATCTTTACTTCTCGCATTTTTACTTCCCGCATTTTATTTCCCGCATTTTATTTCCAGTTTGATATGATTATCTGTGCTGCTGTGGGAGAGGGATGTTACTGTGAGTGAAAAGCCGGACCTGGGCTTGAGTACACACCTAGATATAGTTGCGGAGAAGTAGTAGACGAACCTGTCTGCTGAGCAGGCACAGTTCCCTACGAAAATCTGCGCTCAGACGAGATTCTTGCAGAGGTGCTCCTTTCCGGTCCTGAGGATCTGAGGGGAGTCCAGACGTGAGGATTGTCGACTCTGGGGACCGATCATTTGGAAGTCAGCTAAGAGAGGCCTCTTCATGACTTGGCGATGCCACTCCTTCTGGGAATCGTATTGTCACTCATGAATGTCTGTGACGCTGACAACCGCATAGGATGCCGTACCTTTGACCGTGGATTAGGTCCATCATACCTGTGAGTGGGGTTGGGATATTGCAGGAAACTTTGACCTTCAGACTACCTGGTTTTCTTGACAGCGAATCAGTTATGTTGGGTTCTCAGTTGCAGATATGTTCTTGATAGAGCAAGGGTTTGATCAGAGGATCTTATCATTGGGTGCATGTCTGTTCTTGATAGAGCAGGTTCCGATCAGAGTATTGTTATCAGAGGTTTGTTCTGGATGGAGCAGATTTTGAGTGAGGTCTGAAGATCTCATCAGCAGCTGTATTTTTGTTCTTGATAGGGCAGATTTTTGACTTGGGGTCTGAAGACTTCATCAACAGATATTCCTTGATCTTGCATCCGGGGTCTTTATTATCAGGTCTTCGTTCTTGACAGGGCAGAATGCTGATCTCGATCCTACCAGATGGTTATTCACAGCAAATCAGATCAGTGGTTTTACACCGGGGTTTCCTTCTCGTCAGTGACTGTTGATACCGAATCTCCACAGCAGCCACCTGGATATATTGTTGCATGACTGCATTTTGCATTAGCTTGCATATTCATGTTTGCATTCCATTAGCATGTGTCTGTGCTGCAGGCGCGTTTTGTACCCTGATCTTGGTGTCCCGAGCAATATGAGATATCTTCTTCCATGAATGGATCCAGTCTTATCATTGCATTGACACTATGTTGGCACGTTGACACCAAAATCAGGGGTGATCTCCTGAACGTACAGACACCCATAATTCATCTTGCATGGCAGAAGCCGGGACTTGTTTTCTAACCCTTGTGTTTGCAGGTTTGACTCAAAATCGAGCAGCTCAGATTGATGGAGCAGGTACAAGCTGAACTGGGGAAAATCCAAAGCCAGCTGGGGCAGGTCATGAATGACATACAGGCAGTGCGTCTGGACCAGCAAGTGCTCAGAGAGGAGAATCAGCAGCTGCAGAATCAGTTAAGCTTTCTCATGGGAGTGGTGAGAAGTATGCTAAATAAGGAGAGTGGTCAAGCACCCAAGGAGGAGACCAGAGTGCTTCCTCCGTTACCGTCAGTGCCACCTGTGCTGAAGCCAAGTGGACCTCATGGACCCTCTACGCAGCATGAAGCTCGAGGCCTGTCTCGTCATCAGCCGCGCCGAGCATCTCAGAATAATCCTGAAGGTTATGGTCAAAAGAGGAAGCTACTTGATAGAGCTGTAGATCCACTACCTGTGAGTTATGCCCAGCTGCTGCCGCTGTTGGTTCAGAACCGTGTTCTCAAGCTTCGGACCTCAGATCCGCCAGATGATGTGTCACCAGACGTTGATCTCAGCATGCATTGTGACTTCCACTCAGGAGCACCGGGGCACCATGTTGAAACATGTAAGGCTCTCCGGAATAAGATTCAGGACCTGATCGACTCGAGGACCATTAGGCTTGTGTCGGGCGGCATAAGAGCATCGGGAAGGTTCATCCCTTACCCTGCAGAAAAGGTGGATGATTCCACTCCTTTGCCTGAAGATGAGAAAGATCTTGAATATGTCCCGCGACCTTTGGTGACTGAATCGCCTCGCTCGCAGTTTTTACCTGGATCAAGTTCAAGGACGCAAGCGCCTAAACAAGGGACCTTAGCCACTCAGAAACGACGACCTCTTGCTCCTGGGCAGAAGGAATACCAACACCGGGATCACAAGAGACCTCGCAACCACTTGGAACGAAGGAATGCTTCTTCCCATCCAGTGCCTGTGCCGTATAGCCAGATTCTTCCACAGTTGATTCAGAAGTCTTTGGTGGAACCGAAAGCTCTCAAGCCTGTGCCAGAGCCTTACCCTCCAGGGTACAATCCTCATGTTCAGTGCGGTTACCATGGTGGATCTCCGGGGCATTCAACTGAAGATTGCAAGGCTTTCCAGGCGAAAGTGCAGCAATTAATCGACCAAGGGTGTATTTCCTTTCCAGGTGGAGTTTTGGTTGTACGTGACAACTTCTCAGCTGTCTGAGCTCGCAGATTCAGAGGGTTATTTCCAGAAGCCAGTGATCCAGACAGGCAGACGTCCTCAACATTGGCAGTCCTCGGACTTTTTACCATTTGCATTTGTAGTTTCTTTCCTGTTAGTTGCTACTTGCTGTTAAACATTGTATGTTTCGAATGGTGATGTTAATAAAGTGACTATGCATTTTTCTGAATTAGTTATGTCGTTGTCACTCATTTACTGCATTGCACTGACACTTGCATTTTATTTACTCCACTTTATTACTATGATTAGCAATGAGCGGAGGGAGGATGATGAAACTGAATACTCATAGCCAATGATCGTATCGCTTTCAGATAAAACTTTGTCGATGACGTACAAGGCATTGTTTCAAATCCCTAAACACTGGAGAGATAAGGAAGAGAATCCCTTGTTAACCACTTCGAGCCGAGAAGTAGGAGTTTCTTTCGAACTTTTTGAACCCTCACAGCTTAACCCGGGGCAGGGTAGTTGTCAGTTAACTTGATCGAGCGTTCAAGTCTTATAGAGGAGTGTTGTCCTTCGAGGACCAATCACGTCATATTCCTCGCTAGAGGTCGTACCTCATCAACCACAATGGTTAAACCTCACCAATCAGGAGTGAGACAGTTATAATCCTTTCGGAGCAATCAAGACAACCAGTGTCGCACGACTTGTTCCAAGAAAAAAAGAGAAATAAGAAAGCCCGCTAAGTAAAAAGAAAAGCTAGAAAGCAGACACTTAGGCAAAAATCAGGGCATCCCGCTGGACTTCAAAAGAAAAAATCGAAAAGAACTCAAAAGGAGTCAGTCCAGGCAAAAATTAGGGAATAAAAAAATGATGAATGAAAAAGAAAGGATTATAAAAGAGAAAAATCCTCAAACAAGGACGAAGTCGTGTAGATACAGACACCGAAAACGAAAAAGGAGTAACTGTCACTCCGAAACACCTTGCGAATTCTTTAACCAGTTATTCTCAATGTTCAACATGCCTCTCGAAGAGGCGAGCGCTCGACCCAAGTTGACCGAACTTTAGGATCGGAGAACATCACGTAGAAGGGGTGGGTACAAATCATAATTTGAGCCAAATATCCTTTGTTTCATGAACCGTGAACCCGACCACGATACAACCCTTAAAAGACCTAATTGAGGCAGGGTTTATTCCGAAAAGCGCATTACGATAAGGTTGAGTAACCTGACTCCTTCATGATTTGCTAATCATATCCTTATTGCATTTTTCACTGATTACATCAGCACTACGTTTGAACTCTTTGGTTCATTCGTCACTCACTAGCATGACACGTAAATGAGTGACAGTACAACATTTTTCGAAATTTGCATGAACACCGCATTAAAATTACTATTCGGGAATAAACAATTTTAGTTGCAGGTTAGTAGCTGATACGAAGGAACTTCAGCAGGGAATAGTCAATCAGGACTGAATCGCCAGAGGTCTGGATCAGAACGGTATGCTGTGAAACCCTGTGAATTTGGGGCAATGACTTCCAGCGAGTGTGGAATCAGTTTGTCTGAGGACAAGTCCCGGAGCATCAGCTGATTATGGGGCAGTTTATGCAAGCAGCGGTTGATCGGAAGTGAATCTTCTCGAGACCCAATCAGGGGCAGTTATCCGGAATTCTTGCGATTTAAGGGCAGATCCCTCCAGTGTTCGATCAGAGCATGTTGAGTCGCTCATCGCTCGTTCAGGGGCAAACTGCTTCAGAGATAATGAAGCCGACCATGCTGAGAGTTGATTAGTTGAGGATGAATCCTCCCGTTGTGCAGATGTTGGGGCAAGCCCTCTGAAGATTGTTTTGTTGCCAGCTGTTTTCGGCTCAGAATGAATTATTCCCAAAGGTCGGATTGGGGCAAGTTGAATTGCGCTGGGGCAAGTTGTTCAAATGAGTTTGTTCACCCTAGCAAGAATTGAGTATCGGGGAATCGTGCCATTACCCCGCCGAAACCTGAACCTTCTGAAGAAGCCTTGCGGTCATTGAATTGCTATCCTACAGCATAACCTGTTACTTGACTCCATGATTGGTAGCCTGTATCCCCTGTGTTGGCGTTGTTGAGTCAGGATTGTTTCTCCGCAGAGATGTACGGTTCGAGGTTGTTCCCCCGTACAGTTGGAGACTGCAGCAGATTGAGATGGCGTTTGTCCTTCATCAGATTAGGATCAAGATTGCCCTCAGTAGACCAGGATTGATATCCCCGAAGCGGAGCGAGTCCTCCTTCTCCAGCAGAGTTCAGTGGTCTCTTCTCCGCAGAATCTGAACGCAAGATGGTGAGCATTGATATGTCTTCCCCAGGTAGAGACGATTCTCTTCCCCAAGCAAGCGCATCCTGAAGGAACGCCATCTCATCGGCTGAGTCAAGCACCGAAGCATGACGTCGTCTTTCCCCAGCACCGGGTCACAAGTGCAGATTTCAGAGAAGTATTCGGGTGCCGAAGCTCGTGTTTTCCCCAGTAAAGTCACCGAAGCAGGTGTTATCCCCCCGCACCGGGTCACAAGTGCAGGTTTCGCAGGAAGCTAGTCGTATGCCGAAGTATGCGGTAACTGATAGTGCCAGACTGAAGTCTCCAGCGGAATTGAGATTCCCCACCAGAACCGTATTCTCTCCTGAAGTTGGACGGTTCCCTCTTCCCCAGTAGTGTGTTGGAACAGCTGATGTTGTATTCCCCTGCAGATTTGTACTCTCCCTCGAAGTCAGATGATTCTTGCGTCCCCAGTGGAATCGAATTCCCCATCAGAGTCGCACTCTCCAGTGAAGTAGAATGATCTCTCTCCCCGGCTGAACCCGCAGAAAAGCAGAATCCTTGGAAGTTGATCAGATCATGATCAATTTTCCCCAGCAGAACATTAAGCAGCCGATGCTGTACTTCCCCCAGAGTCGTACTCTCTCCAGTAAAGCAGAATGACTTCTCCTTCCCCAGCCGAGTTTGCAGATGTCCAAGAGATCCGAATCCTTGGAAGTTGATCAGATCATGATTGGTTTTTTCCCAGTGGAGTGGTGAGCAGCTAAAGTTGGTTCCCCACCGAGTGGTTATCCCCAGAAGAGTAGCCGAGACGGCCGCGCAGTTCATTCTCGCGATTGATATCAGCAGATCCAAGTTCTCGTAGAGTTTCATCCCCTACCGCAGTCAGCTGAAGTTGTTTTCCCGGCAGCAGTCAACGGAAGATCAATTCCCCGGACGAAGCCTGATTGATATTGGCGTGTTCCCGTTCTCCTCAGCAGGATGATTCCTCTACCTGAGTGTTTCTTTCTCCTTGACAGGAGGATTTCCCCCTTCGGCATTTATTTTGCTGATGGGATCGCATCATTGTGCATGATTGCATAGCATTGTGCATGACTGCATAGCATTTAAACGTTGCAATAGCATTGTGCATGATTGCATGACATTTAGCGTAAATACATATCATTCCCACCATGTGGGGCATGACGCAGAAGCATACGCATCATAAGCATGACCTAGGTCATCGTCATCCTTGTTTTACAGGTATTCCACCGAAAGACCGGTTGCTCAGGATGATTCCTGATATTCTCCCTAGCAAGGTTGTTTTCTTAGATGATTCTAAAGACCCCGGTGTGATCCCCGCAGCTGCACGCTCAAGATGATTTTTGAGATCCCCAGCGAAGTCTTCAGTTCAAGATGATTCTCGAATTCCTCAGCAGGGCCATTCGCTTAAGACGATTCTTAAGACCCCAGTACAGCTTCCCGAGTTGTTTGCTTAGTATGATACTTGAGCTCCCCAATAGCGCCTCCAGCAGGAGTTGCCCAGGAAGATTCCTGGAATTCCCAACAGAATGTTTGCTCCAGAAAGGTTATTAGTTCAGGACGATTCTTGAAGATGCCCGACGGATCTGTTTGTTCAAGATGATTCTTGAAATCCTCAGCAGCGTGATATGTCTGCTCCAACAGCGATGTCTAATCTGAAGATGGATTTCGTAAGCGCCCGAAGGCAATATCAGAAGGTTCCCGTGAGTCCAGATTTCCGTGTTGAAGAATCAACAGGTAGCTAAAGACAAGGTTCCAGGGTTGTAGATACAACAGAGTGATTCGTGTGAGTCTGAAGACCAAGTCAGTTGTCCTGAGGAGATGATTGATTGCGATCAAGTGAATAGTTTTTCTTCTGACGGAAGTCGAAGATGTTTCTCCAGCTGAAGCGGAGTTTTGCCTGAAGGCAAAGTGTTTGAATCCCCGCAGAGTCATGAATGGCTCAGGATACCATTTCTCTGACTGAAGTCACAGATTTCCTAAGCTGAAGCGAAGGTGCCTAAGGGCAAGGTTATCCCCAAGGTCATGAATGACCTAGGATTCATTTTTCGGACTGAAGGCCGAAGTATATCCCTGACTGAAGTCTCGGATGCTCTATAGCAGAGGCGGAGTTGCCTGAAGGCATATCCATGTATCCTTGGAGGCCAAGGATCATTTCTTTAGACTGAAGTCGAAGATACCTCCTGCAGAGTTGCCATCCTTGAAGGTCAAGGATGTTCTTTCTAGCTGAAGCTGGAACAGCCGACGGGCAGGGTTTCATCTATCTTCAGAAATACTTGAAGATTCTCCAGCGGATCTGGAGTGGCCAGGGGCCAGGGTTTCATATATCTTTAGTGTTGAAGTTCTACGGCGGGCAGTGCGCAGCAGTATTCCGATGTTCGTTATGGTTCTGAGGGTGAACCCCAGATCAGAGTGTGCTCGGTTAAGTCTCTCATCCCCAGCAGAGTAGTTTCAAATATGTAAATGTACCTTTTGATCCATTCACCAGGGGTGAACCCCAGGTCAGATTTGTTCAGGGTAGTATTTTGTTCGACGGCGAGGTTGAATGTTTGTTTAGCGGCGAGGTCAGATTATGATTTGTTTGACGGCAATATCAGACTCCTTAAATCCCCAACAGAGATGATGTTTGTACGACGGCGATGTCGAGTGTCTCTCAGAGCGATGTTTGCTTCCGACGGCGATGTCAGATTCAGTTTTCCAGCAGCAATGTTGGGTATGTTAGAAGATTCAGTTCTCCAGCGGCGAGGTTGGGTGTTGCGGTTGTCTGAAGGCAACGTCAGAAGAATTTAATGTGGATAGCCGATGGCGATGTCAGATCAGTATTTCTCCAGCTAGTTGTTGAGCAGCTAGTGTTGCAGTATTCAAAGATTTGTTCCCCGCAGGGTACCATGAGCTCGTGCAGTTGGCAAATTTTCGGGTTTACCGATATTCAACCGTCTCGTACCTTGATTGGTTGAGAGCCGTTCGCTTCTCACCCAGTCAGGTTCAAGCCGTTTGAATAGGGGCAGCTGTTGCACCCCAAAATTTGACCAACATTTATTCATTCATTGAGTGTTTGAAAGTTGATACCTTCATCAGAAAGTTCAAGAGATCCTCAGAGGAGTTGGGTGAAACCAGGGTTGTGTGCTTCATAGCTTGAGAGTTGTGGGTGCCCCTCAGATGATTCTGAGACTTTGAGAATGGACTAGATGTTTTGAGAAAGCCTATGAGATGTCTTGATAGCCATCATGAAGCCCAGAGAAGTCATTGTGCAAGAATTCAGGAGATTCAACCATGAATGATAGAATTAGGGTTTTGACTGGGTCAACCCTAGGATAACTGAAGATTTGGAGAAGGTTGAGACCCAATCCAAGGGCCATGAGATCATGGAATGATGCATAGAGATTATATAAAGATGATTCCTAGACCAACTCATCATGATTGAAGGGTTTGAGAAGTTTTGAGTTAGGGTTTCTGAGGACTGTCAGTGAAAAAACCCTAGTTTGATCCCTACTTTCCAGGCAGTTTTAGCTCTAGATGTGATTGACATCTCATCTCCCCCACAACATGAATGTTGTAGAGCTTGTTCTTAGCTTTAATTTGAGTGGTGGAAGTCCTTGATAGGAGTTACAGAGCTCAAGTTATGGTTTTGACAAATTACAGGTCAGCAGAGGTGTGTGAATCTGGGTCCTTGAAAGTCACCCAACTTGCAGACAACTTTTGCCCTAGTAGGATGATTTCTATGATTTCTTGGTCAACATGAATGTTGAAGAGGATCTTCTTAGCTTTAATTTGAGTGGTAGAAGTCCTTGATTGGATTTGTGGAACTCAACTTATGGTTTGAACAAGGCAGGGGTATTTTGGTCATTTGTCAGTTATAGGTCATTTTAGCCAATGCCTAAAACTCCTATTTCCAAGCCTCAAATGGAAAAACTCAAAACATGAAAGTTGCTCAAAATGTGATTTTAAGTCTAGAAAGAAGGTCACAAATTGTTGAAAAAGCTCATAGCACAAGATTCCATGATTGGTCAAAAATGAACTAAAAATGACTTATGACTTTGAAAAGTTGAAATTGAAAAGTGATTTGGGAGATCTAGAGATCCAAAATAGGTCATCCAATATATCATTTTGATTGGAAAAACCATTTTGAGAATATTGGTTTAAGTAGAATTTTCATTTGAGGCTTAAAAAATGAGGTTCCTTTGGAAATTTGTTGCTTGCATAAGAGGGCAACTTTGCAAAACCCTACACAAGCCAAAAATACATTTGTTTTTCACTCATCCTCACTTAATATCTCACATAAGAGTAGTTTAAGTCAAAATTACAAGGCATGGCATATGAGATGATATGGCATATCATGGAATTTTCAAGAAACTTCCACACCCTTCTAGATGAATCTAGAAGCATCCAACCATCAATATAAAAAGAATGCATCAAAGAGTGATTAGAGGTTGGTGAAACTTGAGCCAAGTCAGAGGAGAGAGAGAGATACATAGCCATTGGAGAAGTTTCTTCAAGCTGAAGCAACTCAAGAATTCTTCCATTACAAGTCTTCTCCTTCAAGAATTGTGCAAACAGAAGGCTATCCATCATCAAAGGATCATCCTGAAGGATTTGCAAGCTTGGAATCGTGCTCAAGCATCACACACCATAGTTCCTTGACAGGTTCTTTCTCCTCTCTTTTTCACCATAATTATGCATAGATGGTTTAGATTCTAGGTGTAGAATTGTTAAGCTAGGTTAGTTGATCAAATTCTGAGAATTAGGGCATGATCCATGGAGTTTCATGGCAGGTGTTAGATTCTTTAAGTTTCGAGAGCTATCTGTTTAGGAAGTTTTAGGTAACATGAAGTAGGTTAAAATGATCAGGATAACATCAAGAATAGGATTGTAGCTTTAGTTTTGAGTTTGATAAGGATTGATATCAGTTGAAAACTTTGAACCATGGTGGTACCAGGATGTTGATACCTTCTGTTAGAACAATCTAGGGCGAGATATGGAAAACTGTACGTATGGTTGTGTAGAGCTCATTTAGTAGAGCATTTCTTGTTTTTAAATCATGGCAAGCCGTGGCGTGTGGAGAGAGTTAGAAAGGCTCGAAGGTGTGAGTGCATGAGAAAGGGTTCTGCAAACCCTAGGCTGGTTGGAGAAGACGAAGGATAAGCCATTGGATCATTCCCAGCGTTTGACAAATTCACCCAATCCGATGGCTGAGATTAAGTCTGAGAAAAGAGAGGGAATTTTTAAATCCAATGAAACGCGGCGTTTCATTAAACCGCGCCTGGGCCCAATGTTCTATTCGCCCCCCCCCCCCCCCCCCCCCCTTTTGTTGGCCCAGTTATTTTTAACTAGTCTGATGTGCTAGTTGTACCCCCCCTCCCTTTAATTAATTCATTTCTTTTTAATTTTCTTTTAATTTTGTCTGTTTTGATTAATTCATTAAAAATTGTTAAAAAATGATTTTTAATTTCTTCTTTTTTCTATGAGTAGATTAAAATGTGTAAAAAATTATAAAAATAAAATGAGATTTTATTTTTAGGTTTAATATTTTTAATAGATTTTCCAATTAAATAGCTTTTTAATTGTTTAATGTTGTATCATGATTTTGTAGGAATTGTTTTAGGACATTCCCTTAGGGTTTTTAATCCATTCTTTTTTGTGCAATTAGATGATGATTCATAGTTCCCCATAAGATTTTTTCTAGATTTTTTAGAATTAATTTTGATTAGTTTAATTAGGGTAGACTTAGGGTATCCTAATTAGGGTTTAGAATTGTGCTTAGGTGATGAATCCCTTTCTTTGATTGAGTTTTATCTTGATTTTTAGGTGGAGACCTTTGTAGATGTTATGAGTAGGTGTTGAGGACCCTTGTGAATATTTGCTAGATTTTTCCCAGTTAGTTTAGTATTTTTAGGTATTTTCTGAAGTTGCCTATTGGTTTTGTCTCCCCTGTGGTTATCTGTTCATCTCTGGGGCTTGTTCTGAGGAATTTGTCGTGGGGCTTGTGTTGTCTTGAAGATATTGTTGAAGAGCATCATGAAGAGAAGCTTGTAGATCAAGACTCAGAGACCTAGAGCTTGGCTTGCTCCCTGTTTGTGAGGTTTGAGATCCTGAAGTTTGAAGGAAGTTCATGGTACTTTCCTGAGGAAGGCACTATGGATGACTTTCATTCTTTCTTCTCACCTCTTTCTTAAGTATCCAATGATGTTGGAGCCAACTTGTGAGTTTAATTTCTCCTGAGGAGGAATGTAAACTGATCACATGTTGTTGAGCCACATGGGATACAACTCCTAAGTGGAAGCCTCCTAGTACTTTCCTGAGGAAGGTCCTATGGGTCTATTCACTTAGTTCCATTAGTTTATCTAGGATTTCTCAAGTATCCAATGATGTTGGAGCCAACTTGTGAGTTTAATTTCTCCTGAGGAGGAATGTAAACTGATCACATGTTGTTGAGCCACATGGGATACAACTCCTAAGTGGAAGCCTCCTAGTACTTTCCTGAGGAAGGTCCTATGGGTCTATTCACTTAGTTCCACTAGTTCAGATAGGATTTCCTAAATATCCAGTGATGTTGGAGCCTGCTTGTGAGTTTAATTCCTCCTGAGGAGGAACGTAAACTGATCACAGTGGTTGAGCCACATAGGGTATGACTCCTGAGTATTCACCTCCTAGTGCTTGCCTGAGGAAGACACTATGAGTCTGCTTACTTAGCTCCCTTTCTTTGGTAAGCTTGTTCTGAAGCTTGAAGACTGGGATTGATTTCTCTTGTTTAGGGTTTGCTTTAGGGCTTTGTTTAGATTTGTTCAGATTCTGTGATTAGGGTTAGGATTAGAGAGTGGATTCTTTCTTTCTCAAGCCCGTGTTTTGTTTGCCTGATGGCACTTCATCTCTTTATCTGTATATTGCTTGATAGCATGTTGATTATTTTCAGTATGATTACTGTTATTTCATGACTGGCTTGAGGTCGAGATGAGCTTGTGGAGGCTGAAGCCCCACACACATTTCCTCCCTCACTTGCATTGCATGCATTTTACTGTTAAAGCTGATGCTTTTGTCTGTTTATGTGTATCATTGACATGATCCCTTAGGACTCTCATTTCTTCTGACGAGGATGTGATGATAGACTTTTAGGTTGAAACCTATGCATGACAACATCTAGGAGTTCCCTGTTCAAACCTCAACCATAGGATGAATCCATGGCATGATAACAGTAGGACTTGATAGTCTCCCTCCTAGTTGAGCCATTTCTCCCGTAGTTTCCCGAACTACGTTTGCTCTGATCTTTCATACCAGATGAAAGTACGTAGGCATAGGATGCGATATCCTAGCGAGCAACCTTCAACCTTCACCCGTAGTTAGCCGAACTACGTTGACTCTGATTTCTCATTCTCTGATGAGAATACGTAGGCATAAAGTGCGACGCTTTGCCGAGTCATTTTTCTTTTCTTTTTTAGCCAGCCTTGATAGGTAGATAGATTATAACCAACCCGTCCAAGTAAACAAACAAGCGAGGATCCCGTCGAGTACGAAGGACGTGAGGGGTGCTAATACCTTCCCCTTGCGTAACCGACTCCCGAACCCAGACAATGGTTGCGACGACCTTGTCTTACCCTTTTTCGTCAGGTTTTTCCGATCGTTTCCTTTCCCGCCCTGAGGGATAAATAACGAAAGGTGGCGACTCTTCTGTCTTGCCGGCACCTTATTTTCGCGCAAGCGACACATACAGAAGCTTGGAATTGATTCATTGAAGGAGTCTGGAGCATTTGAGAGCTTGATTTGAAGGTTTACTACTTCTGTGCACACGAAATTCTCAGGTTAGTAACTTTCAATCTCCAACTTCAATTAGGTAGAATTAGGAGGAATTATTGTGTTAGATGCATAGTAGAATGGTGTAGGGAGGTATTCAGATCATTAATTTGAGAGTTAGTGACCAATTAGGGTTGTTACCATTTTCGGGTGAGATGTTGTTCTTGCAAATCTTGAGGTTTTAGATTGAATTAAGGGCATGAATGGAATCCTTGTGAGATTTAGGACAAGTTTCATCAAGGAATCGTGGCCAATGGTGGATTCTATGGCAAGTTAGGGTTGTGAGATGACGACTGGAGAATGTCACCGGCGGTGACTTTGGGCGTGCAGGTGGCCTGAGTTTCAGAGATTTAAATTGGGGAAGATGATCCCAGAACCCTTGGATCAAGGTTAGACTTTGACTGAAGACCCCATCCAACGGCCACGCGTGCATGAAATTTGTGAAGGATTTATGAACTAAATGAAACGATGCGTTTCATTAATCAGTTGTTTTTGGGCTTTATGCAATAATTGATAACCACGCCCCCTTATGGCCCAATTGCTAAAGTGAACTGGATTTTATTACTACCTGCACCGCGCGCATATCATTTTATTTTGATTTTCATATTATTTTTCATTTTATTCATGGTTATTGATTAATTCATAAAAAATGGAAAAATGATTCAATTAATCCCATTCTTTTTGCATTGGATTCATGATTGAATATAGTATTTTTTAGATAAAAAATATTATTATTTCATGCATTTTCTGATTTTATGGGAATTTTTACATTTTAATTGACATAAAAATAATCATGTTTGATGCTTGATATTGTTGAATTTGGTTTGATCATGTGATGATGATTTTGGCCTTGATTTTTTGTGAGTAGTTAGCATAGATATGCATGCTCCCCATAGATTTTTCTCACATTTTTGTGATGAACATAAGTGGTAGTTTAGGTTGAAACCTTTAGAAGCTCCATTTTTTAGGGTTTATGGTTGATACCTTGTGGTTTAGATCTTGTTTTTAGGACTTGGTGGATGATTCAACCTCTGATTTTTGTATGGTAGATTCATGATTGAATTAGGATCCCTTAAGAATTTTTGTAGGAGTTTTCAATATAGTTTTCTATTTTTGCTTGATTTTAGTTTAGATGCTAGCTTTAGATGATTCTAATGCACTAATTCAACTAGATTGACTCCTTTAGTTCCCTTAGATTAGGGTTTTGCTTTGCTTGTTCTTGGATGATGTTGAAGGCAAGTTGAAGATGCAATGGATTGCTTGAAGAAGCTTGGATGTGAAGATCTTCCCTTCTTTTGGTATAGTATTGATTAGGTGTTAAGATTAGGGTTTTGTAGGCAGAGCTTCTAGATAGATTCCCTTCCTTCATAAACATGGAAGGTGTTGATCACTTCCATTCTTCCCTATGATGTAAGGTCCCCTTGTAAAGGCCTCATCCCTCCTTTGGTAGTATGTGTGGCTCTTTACAAGTTGGTAGAACCTTTGAGGGTCCCTTTCTCTGATGATAGGATGCTTAGTGGTGACCTTTGGTCTTCACTCTGCTACCAATCATCCCAACTTTGCTCTTGATGGATGCATCTTTCTCCCTTGTTAGAGGATGAAGTTCCTTGCTTGAAGAAGATTAAAGGAGGAAGTTGATACTTCTTTGTGGTAGGAGATTACCTTTTGAAGCTGAAGCTTGTAGATGAAGAGGAACAAGTTGATACTGGTAAAGAAGAGAGAGCTGAAGCTTGAAGACCAAGTTGACACTTATGAAAAAGATCCAATTGAGATTGGGTGAAGGGCTGAGGCTTGAGGAATAAAGGATAATTTGATACTTATGTTGATACCCTGGGAGCCTGAGGGAGCCAAGTTGATACTTGATATTAGGGTTGAAGCCTGAAGGTGGAGTTTACTGAAGAGCTGAGGCTTGAGGAAGAGAGAATAAGTTGACACTTATGTGGATGTAGTAAAAGCT
The DNA here is from genome assembly GCA_963859935.3 of Lathyrus sativus. NCBI lineage: Eukaryota > Viridiplantae > Streptophyta > Magnoliopsida > Fabales > Fabaceae > Lathyrus > Lathyrus sativus. The sequence continues at coordinate 44,794,199 of OZ012739.1, forward strand.
CAGAGAAGCAAGTTGACACTTGCTATTGAAGATGATAGCTTTGAAGAGTAGTTGAAGTCTGAAGACTGGGATGCTATCAGAGGAGCTTTGCTGTGAAGCTGTGGGGGCTGTTGATTTGCTTTTCTTTTCCTGTCTGTTTGCTTTCTGTGCAACTGTGTTGATGTGACTTGTTTGATTGGCTTGATGCATTAAAATAAGCTCATATCTAGATTGACTTGGGCTAGGAGCATGATTGCACTAGAGGTTGAGTGGCTCCCTCTGCTTGTATTTTTACTGTATGGCTTTGCTTGCGGGTATTCGGTAGAGCCCAGCTCCTTTGTCTATGTGGTTTGTGATTTGCTTGATGGCACTTTATTTCATTTCTTCTGTATGATTGCAGTTATATTTTTCTTGATAGCATGTCATTTCTTCTGTATGATTACAGTTATTCATATTTGGCTTGAGGTTGAGATGAGCTTGTGGAGGCTGATGTCCCACACACATTTCCTCCCTCACTTGCATTGCATGCATGTTACAGTCATTTACTGTTTAGTGTTTAAGTTGATGCTTTATCTGTTTATATTTATCATTGACATGATCCTCTAGGAATCTCACTTCCTTTGATAAGGATGTGATGATTATAACTTTAGGTTGAAACCTATGCATGATAACTTCTAGGAGTTCCCTGTTTCAAACCTCAACCATAGGATGAATCCTTGGCATGACAACATTAGGACTTGATAGTGAAGGTGAGAAAATACTTAGAAGGGGGGGTTGAATAAGTATGACAGAAAATAATCAAAGATAAAACTCAAGTATTTTTATCCTGGTTCGTTGAACTCAACTACTCCAGTCCACCCCTTTTTCAGAGTGATTTGCCTTTCTCAACAAGGACTTAATCCACTATTCAAATCAACTGATTACAAATAGCAACACCTAAGAACAACTGTTCTTAGTCTTCTCAAGAGCTACTGATCTAACCTAGATCCTCTTAAGGAAAACTTCCTTTACAAATTAATGTAATACAATGTAAGAGTAATAAATTGCTTCTATGAAAGCTATAAACACAACTGTGTTATTTCTCTAAGTTTAGAACAATGTATGAACAGCAAGAATATGAGAGTTTCTTCGCTTGAGAGTTTTTCGCGTGAGAGTATTCTTGCTATGATTTCGTCGCTTGAAGAATGAGCTATCATTTCCTTTATATAGCCACTTGAATATTGGAGAGAATATTTTACCGTTGGAGAAGATATTTCCAATATCAAATAGTACTGTCCTTTGTACTATTGCAGCAGAGAGACGGCGCACAAAATGTGGGTGTAGCAATTGTCTGCTGAGCTGTGAATTTACCATATATGGAATGTATCAGAGGAATAATCTTCTTGCAGAGAATTATGTCTATCCCAATTAAGGAAAGATTTGCTGGCATATTCCAACGGATATATTAAAATAATCTTCTTCAAATAATTCTTCAGATAGTTCAGATCAACAATCAATATCAGAGTCTTCAGTCTTCAGAATCTTCTGGAAACTTCAGAGCCTAAGATATTCTTCAGATGTTGATGAATCAGAGTCTGGTGCAGCTGTGTGCTTGAAGCGTATCATGCTCTTAGATCAGAGTCTTCACTCAGATCAGAGTCTTCTCTCATTCAGAGTCTCTTCACTCAGAGTCTTCTTTCATTCAGATTCTTGATAATATATGCAGCGTGTTGTATCTTCAGAATCTTGATGACTAAGCTCTTATACTTCAGATTCTTCTAATCTTCAGATGCTCTTGAGCCATTCAGAATTTATTGTTCACATCAAATTTGCTCTTTAAGATTAAAATCTTTTGTGCCTGTAGAAAACAGTTTAGAACAAATTTAGAGAGTATAATTCTTGTATACAAATTATCATTAATGTTATCATCAAAACATAGAGATATTACTAAGACACAATCTGTGCTCTTACAATCTCCCCCTTTTTGATGATGACAAAACATGAGAAATTTGTTCAATAAAAATATGAATTAAAATTACTCCCCCTGAGATTAACAATCTCCCCCTGAAATGAATACTCTAATGGAATTAGATACTTCCCTTTCTGGTTGAGTACATTTCAGATTCAGAGCCTGATTGAAGCCTGGTTGACATATGTTTGACTTCTAGAGTCAAAGCTTGATGCCATATTAAAGCTTGATGCCAGATGAACAACTTCAGAACACCTGGTTGTTTATCTTGCCATTTCCTGTCTTGAGTTATCTTTTAGATCATAGTACTCAAGGTTAGATATCAGAGTCTGGTCTACTCAGATTTAGCTATTTTTGATCAGGTTCTGAAAAGATAGATCTCAGGAAAAGCTTCAATGAAATTTGTCAGATTTTTTAATAATATCTGGGACACTTAAATTCAAAGAATGTTAGTAACATGTCTGACTTAGTTCAGATAATTGCTTATAGATTTGAACAATCAGATTCTTTGTTTCTCCCCCTTTTTGTCATAATCAAAAAGAATTTTAAAAGACAGTAAAGATGCAGAAGAAACACATATCCAGATAAGCAAAAAGATCATTGTCACTAAGTCAAGAGAACATGCAGATTCAGATAAAAGCATATATCAGAAGAAAATCAAAACAAAGCAAAACATGAAAAACTTGTGCAAAACATCAAGAAGGTTTAGCAGATGAGGCTTGTTGAGAAGCAATGAGTTGCAGCAGTGCTGTAATCCTTTCTGAATTTTCATCTTGCTTAGCCATCCAAGTTTTCATTTCTTCATTTGTTTTCTTTTGATCAACCATAAAATCCTTAAGTTCTTTGACATCCTTCTGAAGATCTGTAGATTCTGAAACAGTAGATTCTGAAACAGTCTGAGTAACATCAGGTGCAGGAATTTCTGGAGGTGGAGGAGCTTCTAGAAGAAGAATAGGAGGAGTGTTTCTCTTAATCCGTTTTTGATAAGCAGCAAACCTTACTTTTGACAATCTAAGACATTGAGTCCTGATTTTCAAAGCCTCCCTATTCAGTCTGTAAAGATATTTCTTCCAAACAGCGTCAGCAGCCTCTTTGTCCATAGTAGTCATGCAAACATCCATAATGTCAGCAAAGTCTGAGACATTATCCTTATCAAAATCTCTTAACAGAGTATAAACACGTGATCCCAATTCTGCTTCATCAGGGATTCTGGGTATTCTTGGTTGGGTTAGGTGTGTTTGTGGTGTTTGTTCAGAAGGTTGAGGTTGTGAAGATGGATGTTCAGATGTTTGTGGTTCAGATGTTTGTGGTTCAGAAGGTTGAGGATTGATTTGTGGTTCAGATGTTGGTTGGTTGGTTTGTGGTTCAGATGTTTGTTGGTCAGAATGTTGTGGTTGAGGTATTGAGGGAATTGGTTGGGTTCCTGTTGGTTGTGGAGTGTTTTGGATTTCAAGAGGTTGTGGAGTGAGAGTTTGAGTTGGGGAATTTTGTGGAGAAGGGGGATGTTCAGAAGTTGGAGATTTAAACAGCTGTTTCCAAGCACTCTCAGAACGAGGTTGTTTGAGATCATTCAAGCATTCATTAATGTAACCAGATGATTCATCATCAGATGATGTATCAGAGTGGTTAGATTTTTCAGAAGTTGAAGATAAAATGACAGACTGGTTTAAAGGTGTGACATCTAATATCTCATCAGGATGAACATCCTCTGGAATGGTATATTCTGGGATAGTGTTTTGTGGTTGTGGTGTTGTTTGTTGAGTTTGTTGTGGAATTTCTGGTTGTGTGTTTGTTGGTTGTGGTGTATGAGTCTCAGATGGTCTAGATCTTTTAAATATAAGGGGTGAGTCAGATGGTGTGGGGGTAGCAGAATGATGAACAGGATTAGAATCAGTGTTAAATACTTGTTTCAGAGTATCTCTAATTTCTTCAAAGGTTGCTGCAGGAGGATTTGGTTGAACCTTCTTCAGCTTCTTCCTTTTCTTCTTCTTTTCAGCATCTGAATGCTTCCTTTTCTTCTGATGACCTTCACTATCAATTTTTCTCTTACGTCTTCTTTCCCTTGTCAAATCAGGAAGAACTTGGCCTTCCTTCTGCACAAGATTGGCAGGAATCTCAACACCATCTCTTATGCAGCGAGCAACATACTCAGCAATAAGTTCTCTAGGTTCATCTGAGGTGAATAAAGGAAAATCCTCAACAGGAATCCTTCTTCCCCTAACTTCTTCAGAGTTAGTTTTCCTTGGTTTCTCAGATAAATCATCAACCAGTTTCATCCTTCTCAGAGTTAAACCGTTTATTTCAGAGCCAATGATATAAGTCAGATCTTCTGTCAACCCAGCCTCTTGCAGATGCGCCACAAGTTGGTTTTCTATCAGAATATCTGAAATCAGCCTTCCCATAGGGATCCATGTTCTGACTTTTCCAGATTTATCTCTGGCTGTTTCCCTTGTTTCCTTGACGTGAGACACCAGATGATTAAACAGCAAGTATGGAAGATCAATCTGAATGTTTTGGTGTAAACAATACATGAAGTAAAGTTGTTCAGCATTAACATAATCAGAAGAGTTTGAAGAGGGTCTGTGAAAGATGGTGTTCATGAAAATCTTAGCCCATATCTTGTAAGTGGGTCTCAAGAACTTAACCTTCTTACAAGGTTCACCAGTAGTACAGATTTCTTGACATACATCTTTCAGGTCTTCACGCGCAGAAGACAGAGAGGTTACTCCATCAGTTGCCTTAAAACCTATGAGTTTCCTTATCAGGTTTTCAGTGATAACTATCTTTTTTCCCAGTACAGAGGAGTGAATGAACTTTGGAGTAGCATATGCATGGATCCAGAACTCCTTCACTAACGTTGGATACACAGGACCCATAAGCCTGTCAAAGTAACCGTCCCAGCCTTGTGCTTTGATTGAAGAAATCAGATCAAACCCATTTTCAGCAAGATCTTCTAAGTCCACGAAACTTTCACACAGTACTTCTAGTGAATCAACAGCAGTTAGGAGAGTGCGTACTGGTTCTTCGACAGTGGTAGCATTCTTGGTAGTAACAGCTTTTGAAGTAGATGCCATTGTTGACGATGATGAAGAAGATGAAGGTTTCTGAGTTCTTTTAGGGTTTGCAAAGAGAGAGAACAACAAACAAAAGCGCATATGTGTTTGAGAATGTGAAAAGTGTGAATGTGTTATGAGAGTGGTTTATATAGACAAATAAAGCAAGCATGGGAAACACAACAGACACACATAGGACACATACGCACGTTTGCATTAAATGAAAAGTAATCATTTTTAATTATGATATGACATTTGGGGGAAAATCAAGACAGATTGAGATTTTCAAAGCAATACCTTAAACGTCATAATCAGTAGGTGTACTCCATCTTTTCAGATTCTGAGTGACACGTGTTTGCTTGCATGTGATTCTATAACTCTTAAGAAATGAAACGTTTTCAACTTTCAGATCCTCTGAGATGGTCAGTTCAGAGTTTCACACAAAAAAATAATAGATAAATTAAACAAGCAAGACAGATGAAATACTTCAGAGTGTTAAACACTTAGCATCTGAGAAGTTGACTCTGAGAAATATTACTCTGGACAAAAATCCATACAAATATTTTTCAGAATAAACTTAAACCTATCTTCAGCAAGGGGTTTTGTGAAAATATCTGCCCATTGATGATCTGTATCAACAAAGGCTAAATTTATTACACCCTTCTGAACATAGTCTCTGATGAAATGATGTTTAATTTCTATATGTTTGGCCTTAGAGTGTAAAATTGGATTTTTGGATAAACATATAGCAGAAGTATTATCACAGAAGATAGAAAGATTACTCTCATAGATTTGATAATCTTCTAGTTGACTCTTCATCCAGAGCATCTGAGTGGAACATCCAGCAGCAGCAATGTATTCTGCCTCTGTGGTTGATAGTGCAATTGTTGGTTGCTTCTTGCTGTACCACGAGATCAGATGACTTCCAAGAAACTGACAGCTTCCAGAAGTACTTTTGCGCTCAACTCTATCTCCAGCATAGTCAGCATCACAGAATCCAACTAGTGAATATTTGTCAGATCTTCTGTAACACAAACCAACATTAGCAGTACCTTTCAGATACCTTAGAATCCTCTTAACAGCAGTTAAGTGTGATTCTCTAGGATTTGATTGGAATCTAGCACATAAACAAACACTAAACAGAATGTCTGGTCTAGAAGCAGTCAAATAAAGAAGAGATCCTATCATACCTCTGTAGAGTTTCTGATCTACCTTCTTACTTACCTCTTCCTTACCTAGAGTGCTTGTAGGATGCATTGGAGTCTTTGCCATTTTGCTATCCAGCATGTTAAACTTCTTCAGAAGCTCTTTAACATACTTGGTCTGATGTATGTAGGTGCACTCTGGAGTCTGATTTACTTGGATTCCCAGAAAGAATCTCAATTCTCCCATCATGCTCATCTCAAATTCTGCCTTGCAACAGGAGCATATGTTTCTGTGTAGTCTATGCCTTCTTGTTGACTGTAGCCTTGAGCAACCAGTCTTGCTTTGTTCCTTTCAACTTCTCCTTTCTCATTAAGTTTATTTCTGAAAACCCATTTTGTTCCAATGTCATTGAAACCTTTAGGTCTTGGAACCAGATCCCAGACTTCATTCCTTGTGAATTGATTCAGCTCCTCTTGCATAGCTAAAATCCATTCATTATCTTCCAGAGCCTCATCAACAGATGTTGGTTCTATAATTGACACTAAGCCACAGAAGGAAGATTCAGAAGTTCTGAGAAATGCTCTTGTCCTTATTGGATCATCTTTCTTTCCAATAATCACATCCTCTGGATGAGAAGCTTTCATTCTGGAAGAAGATCCTCTGACTGTTGGTCTTTCAGAAATATGCAGATTGTCAAGTTGGGAAGTTAGAGGCGTAGCATCTGGGTTTGCTTCAGAGTCTTTGTCTTCAGTCTTGTCTGCCTCTGAGCCTTCAGAGTCTGTGAGAATAACTTCTCTATCTGCAGAACTTTCAACTTGCTTTGGCTTTTCAGAGCCAAGCTTATCATCAAATCTAACATGAATAGATTCTTCCACAATCTGTGTTTTAGTATTGAATACTCTGTAGCCTTTAGAGCGTTCAGAATAACCAAGCATGAAACACTTCTGTGCTTTGGAATCAAACTTGTTCAGATGATCTTTAGTGTTAAGCATATAACAAATACATCCAAATGGATGAAAATAAGCAATGTTGGGCTTTCTGTTTCTCCACAATTCATAGGGAGTCTTTTCCAGAAGAGGTCTTACAGACACTCTGTTCTGAATATAACATGCTGTATTTATTGCTTCTGCCCAAAAGTATTTTGCCAGATTTGTCTCGTTGATCATGGTTCTGGCCATTTCTTGCAATGTTCTATTTTTCCTCTCTACAACTCCATTTTGTTGTGGAGTTCTAGGACAGGAGAAATCATGTGCAATTCCTTTTTCAGAAAAATATTTTTCAAAATATTTGTTTTCAAATTCACCACCATGATCACTTCTGACTTTAATAATTTTGCATTCTTTTTCAGTCTGGACTTGATTGCAGAAGTCAATGAACACAGAATGAGACTCATCCTTGTGTTTTAGAAACTTTACCCATGTCCATCTGCTGTAGTCATCTACAATGACTAACCCATACTTCTTGCCTCTGATGGATGCAGTTTTCACTGGTCCAAACAGATCAATATGAAGTAATTCCAATGGTCTAGAAGTGGAAACAACATTTTTTGGTTTAAAATGAGATTTTGAAAATTTACCCTTTTGACATGCGCCACACAGAGCATCTGAATTGAACTTCAGATTAGGGAGTCCTCTGACCAGATTGAGTTTATTAATCTGAGATATACGTCTCATATTAATATGTCCCAATCTTCTATGCCAGACCCATTGCTCATCATTCACAGATAAAAGGCATTTTACATTTTGAACTTTAAGTTCTGAAAGGTTAATTTTGTAAATGTTGTTTTTCCTCTTTCCACTGAATAGGATTGAACCATTCTTTTGACATACAGCTTTGCAACATTTTTGATTAAAGATGATATCATAACCATTGTCACTTAATTGACTTATGGACAATAGATTATGTTTCAATCCTTCAACTAACAGAACATTAGAAATAGAGGGTAGGTTACCATTACCTATTGTACCAGAGCCAATGATCTTGCCCTTCTGGTTCCCTCCAAATTTCACGTCCCCTCCAGATCTAAGTTCCAGGCTTTGGAACATAGACCTTTCGCCCGTCATATGTCGTGAGCATCCAGAGTCCAGGTACCATGATTGGTGTCTGGATTTTGCTGCTAAGAACATCTGCAACAGGTATTATTTTACTTTTAGGTACCCAGATCATCTTGGGTCCTTTGGGGTTAGATGTTCTGTGGTTTTGCCTAAACTTCTGTTTTTCAACATAGTGTTTATTCTGGCTAGCCCTTGGCTTAAACACATAAGTACTCTTTTCAGAGCTTGTATGTTTAATATCATTCAGATGACCAAACTTAAAATGAGAATACAGAGGAGTCTTCTTGATGAAGAGTTTATCAACAGATTTTGGATTGCTTCTAGAGGAAGATTCACATCCAATGCCTCTTCTGTTGTTCCCACTAACACCATAGATCATAGAAGCCATTTTGCTTCTGTCTATGCTTTTAGTGAGGAATCTTTTAAAACTGGAGTCATATTTTTCTAAAATATTTTCACTTGACTCTGTTTCAGTATCAGATTCTTGTTGAGTTGTTTCTAAATCATTTTTGAGTTTTAAATTTATTTCTTTCTGCTCAACAAGTTCTGTTCTCAGAAGATCAATCTCAGATTCAAGATTGCTTTTCAGCTTCTTGTATTTGAGTTTAATCTTGCTGTAGCTTTCCAACATGTCAGATAAACTTTCAACAAGTTCAGCTCTGGAGAGTTCAGAAAATACCTCTTCAGAGTCAGAGTCTGATTCTGACTCAGATTCAGATGATGACGTTCCTTCATCTTGATCATTTGTGTTGGCCATCAGCGCAACATTTGCACATTCTTCCTCAGATTCAGAAGATGATTCAGATTCATCTGAGTCATCCCATGTAGCCATCAGAACCTTTTTCTTTTTATCAAACTTCCTTTTGGGTTTTTCCTTTTGAAGTTTGGGACATTCACTCTTGTAGTGTCCAGGTTCTTTACATTCAAAGCAGGTGACCTCTTTCTTGCCAGATCTTCTGTGTCCAGAAGATTCTCTCTTTTGATCAGATCTTCTGAAGTTGTTGAACTTCTTCCCTTTGTGCTTCCAGAGTTTGTTGATCCTTCTGGACAGCATGGATAGTTCATCTTCTTCTTCAGAAGAAGATTCCTCAGAGCTTTCTTCATTTACCTGCAAAGCTTTAACAGATTTGTTAGATTTAAAAGCTAAGGATTTACCTTTATCTTTCTTCTGGGGTTCATCTTCCTCCAGCTCAATCTCATGACTTCTCAAAGAACTGATGAGTTCTTCTAATGAGATTTTGTTCAGATCCTTGGCCAGCTTCAATGCAGTCACCATAGGTCTCCATCTGGTAGGAAGACTTCTGATGATCTTCTTGACATGATCAGATGTTGAGTAGCCCTTGTCCAGAACTTTCAACCCAGCTGTTAGAATCTGAAATCTGGAAAACATAGTCTCAATGTTCTCAGATTCTTCCATCTTGAACGCTTCATACTTCTGTATCAGCGCCAGAGCCTTTGTTTCTTTCACCTGAGAGTTTCCCTCATGAGTCATTTTGAGAGACTCAAACATATCATGAGCAGTGTCTCTGTTGGTAATCTTCTCATACTCTGTATGAGAGATTGCATTAAGAAGTATGGTTCTGGCTTTGTGATGATTCTTGAATTCTTTCTTCTGCTCCTCAGTCATTGATTTTCTATCAATCTTTTTGCCATCCTTAGTAGGATGTTCATATCCATCAATGACTAAATCCCAGAGATCAGCATCATACCCCAAGAAAAAACTTTCAAGTCTATCTTTCCAATAATCAAATTATTCTCCATCAAACATTGGAGGTTTGGTGTTGATTCTGTCTCCTTCATATTTGTTGCTTGATGTAGGAATATCACCCATATTAGCAACCAAATAAATAACAGAGTATTCTTCTCACTGGATCTTTATCTGTCACGGTTAAGTGAATGCACACGCAGAACCGGAGCTCTGATGCCAACTGAAGGTGAGAAAATACTTAGAAGGGGGGGTTGAATAAGTATGACAGAAAATAATCAAAGATAAAACTCAAGTATTTTTATCCTGGTTCGTTGAACTCAACTACTCCAGTCCACCCCTTTTTCAGAGTGATTTGCCTTTCTCAACAAGGACTTAATCCACTATTCAAATCAACTGATTACAAATAGCAACACCTAAGAACAACTGTTCTTAGTCTTCTCAAGAGCTACTGATCTAACCTAGATCCTCTTAAGGAAAACTTCCTTTACAAATTAATGTAATACAATGTAAGAGTAATAAATTGCTTCTATGAAAGCTATAAACACAACTGTGTTATTTCTCTAAGTTTAGAACAATGTATGAACAACAAGAATATGAGAGTTTCTTCGCTTGAGAGTTTTTCGCGTGAGAGTATTCTTGCTATGATTTCGTCGCTTGAAGAATGAGCTATCATTTCCTTTATATAGCCACTTGAATATTGGAGAGAATATTTTACCGTTGGAGAAGATATTTCCAATATCAAATAGTACTGTCCTTTGTACTATTGCAGCAGAGAGACGGCGCACAAAATGTGGGTGTAGCAATTGTCTGCTGAGCTGTGAATTTACCATATATGGAATGTATCAGAGGAATAATCTTCTTGCAGAGAATTATGTCTATCCCAATTAAGGAAAGATTTGCTGGCATATTCCAACGGATATATTAAAATAATCTTCTTCAAATAATTCTTCAGATAGTTCAGATCAACAATCAATATCAGAGTCTTCAGTCTTCAGAATCTTCTGGAAACTTCAGAGCCTAAGATATTCTTCAGATGTTGATGAATCAGAGTCTGGTGCAGCTGTGTGCTTGAAGCGTATCATGCTCTTAGATCAGAGTCTTCACTCAGATCAGAGTCTTCTCTCATTCAGAGTCTCTTCACTCAGAGTCTTCTTTCATTCAGATTCTTGATAATATATGCAGCGTGTTGTATCTTCAGAATCTTGATGACTAAGCTCTTATACTTCAGATTCTTCTAATCTTCAGATGCTCTTGAGCCATTCAGAATTTATTGTTCACATCAAATTTGCTCTTTAAGATTAAAATCTTTTGTGCCTGTAGAAAACAGTTTAGAACAAATTTAGAGAGTATAATTCTTGTATACAAATTATCATTAATGTTATCATCAAAACATAGAGATATTACTAAGACACAATCTGTGCTCTTACAGATAGTCTCCCCGTAGTTGAGCTTGTTCTCTTCTCATCTCAAAACAAATTAAAATACAGTAATAAAGGTTAACTGATGTCGTACGTTACGAGCCTTAAGCTATCTGAGAAAGGGTTGTCGGAGAGTTTCTTTTCGACAGCTTGGATGTTTAGTATGGCACCCTTTGGGTGACATGCGATGCATTCACTCTCAGGTCATAGTCTCTAGTGCGATATTAGTTGCAAACATCCACGAAAAACAGTTCTTCCGTAAAAGACAGAAAACAAACTTCAAACCTTTTTGCCCTGTGGGCCCATAATTCAAAGGAAGCTTTCTGAAGAAAAGAGTGTCGTTAATTCCCAGTTCTACCGCAAACGGTAACGCCCAAGTCTCCAAGGGTCGAGCTGCATACATCCAACTGCTGGAACTGTTTGTTAACCCTACTCGATAAAACAAATGAATCTGAACTCCCGTAATCCGTATTATCCCGAACTACGTAAGCTCTGATCTCTCATACCTGTTGAGAGTATGTAGGCACAATACTGACGTATTGGCGAGCCACCTTCCCCGTAACCTGTAGTTGGCCGAACTACGTTGACTCTGATTTCTCATTCTCTGATGGGAATACGTAGGCATAAAGTGTGACGCTTTGCCGAGTCATTTTCTTTTCTTTTTAAGCCAGCCTTGATAGGTAGATAGATACAACCAACCCGTCCAGTAAACACAAACAAGCGTGGATCCCATCGAGTACGATGGACGTGAGGGGTGTTAATACCTTCCCCTTGCGTAACCGACTCCCGAACCCAGACAATGGTTGCGATGACCTTGTCTTATACCTTTTTCGTCAGGTTTTTCCGATCGTTTCCTTTCCCGTTCTGAGGGATAAATAACGAAAGGTGGCGACTCTTCTGTTTTGTCGACACCTTATTTTCGCGGTAGCGACACAGGTCTGGGGTTAAAAGAAAAGAAAGTGACTCGGCAAAGTATCGCAATTTATGCCTACGTATTCCCGTCTGAAACGAGAAATCAGAGTCAACGTAGTTCGCCTACCTACGGGAAAGGAGGGGAAGGTTGCTCGCTAGGATATCGCATCCTATGCCTACGTACTTTCATACAGCATGAAAGATCATAGCAAACGTAGTTCGGGCTACGGAAGACACAAGTTTGTCTGAATATTTTTATCTCCTTATGAAAGGGTTTTTCCTGATTAAGAGTCCAAGCGGACAAAAATGACACTTTGATTGGTTTTCAGTCTTTTACGCAAGAACTGTTTTTATGATGTTTGCAATCTCTGACGCACTAGAGACTATGATTTGAGAGTGATTACGTCGTATGTCACCCTAAGGATAACACACTAAGTAATCAAATTACTGAAGAGTGACCCTCCAGCAACCTTTCTCAAATAGCTTAAGGCTCGTAGCGTACTGCATCGATTATCCTTATTACTGTGTTTTGAATTATTCTGAGATAAAAGAGAAAGAAGTCTAAAAAACCTAGGGTTTGAAAGGGGAATCAAAACTACCCTAATGTTGTCATGCATGGATTACAACCTAATGTCTGTCATAATTCCCTCCTGCACGGAGGAAATCAGAGATCCTAGGGGATAAACGGAAAAGAAACAGCAGATATACAGTAAACAGTAAAATGCATGAGATGCAGCAGAACAAGCGAGGCAAGGGAGTCTCACTCAACCTCGAACTTGGGAAAACAATAGGCAAAGTGAAACAACTTCACTTCAAACCTAAGGGAAAAATCAACAAACGATACAGCAAATAAAACCACACCTAACACTAGCTCAGACAGCAACAACAGCTCCTACAGCAAGCAGTTCAAACAGCACTAGCTCTGGCAGCTACAGTTTGATTAACAGCAACAAGGTTGACAGTAATGCCTCAAGCAAGATCCCATATTCACTTTCCAATGATATTCAAGCTTCAGGTAAGCTCTTATCTCCAATAATCTTCAGCTTTAGCAAACACTGAATTCCAGCCAGTAGACAACTTTAGTTGGCAGCAAAACCCTAGCCTTCAACAGATATCCAGCTTTAACAGGTACAAGCTTCCTCTTATCCAGTCATCAATACCCTTCTCCTCTTCAATAGGCTTTCAACTCCAATGCAGACACTCACAGGAGAGAATCAACTGATAGATGAAGTTGGACTGTTAAGAGGCTTAATGAAAACCTAGGGAAATCATTAAGATCTTATCATAGTAAGTGAGAGGTATCCTCAAGATTCTACCCAATCAAAGCATGCTCTACATCCCTCCTAAGGAGAGATGGAACTTCTTTGGGGGACCTTGTGTCATAGGATGGAATAGAGGCACAAGAAGCTCTCTATGTTTGACAGAAGAAAGCAGTCTACTCTAGAGCTCTCCCTATATCTCCTATCTCTTAAGTCTTCAGAAGCAATCTTCAAGCACAAGCAACTTCAAGCTCCAAGCATCATCATTTGTCTTCAATCATCCTCCAAGGTCTTCATTAGCTCCCTCAAGCAAAACACAAGCCCCAACACCCAAAGAAGAGGCCTAAAACCCATCAAACAACACAACATCCCAAGAGGGAAACACACCAATAACAACCAACTTGCAAAAATCAAATAAAATGGAAATACTCATCATAAAATCCTAGATTAATTTCTAAGGGACCCTAACTATATACCCTATACCCCACATAAATCCCAAGGCCTAAATCAAATTAAAAACCCAAAAACTATGTGTTGAAATGCACCTATGTCAAGTTGAAACCCTAATTCTAGCACACTAAAGTTTGATGTTCAAAACTAACTAAAATTAAATCACAAAAATGTGATAAAAATTCCAGGGGAACCTAATACTATATACTAACTATAGAAAAAAGAATTGCACAAAAAATCAAAGTTAAATGACCATACTAAATTCAGCAAGTTGCAATATCAAATGAAAATGCAATAAATGCCATAAAATGCAAAAATTCCCCAGAAAATAAAATGAAGGAAATAAAAGAAAATGTGAGAAAATGCAAAACATGTGTGTTGAATAGCAATGTTGGGCAGTGTAAGTACAGAGATGGGCCCAGAGGGGGGCGTAGGCAGCCAAGCGCGTATTAGGCCCAATATCATTCAGAAATTAAATGGGAAATAGAAAGAAAATGAGAAAACCCCGGTACGAATAGCAATGAATATTAGTGTATTTCGTGATGGGCCCTGGATGTGGGGTGTGGATATCATGTTTTATCACTAAGCCCAACACCAGCGTTTAATGAAACGCTGCGTCTCACTCTCCTCTCAGAACTCTTCCCACCTTGAAAACGAATCCTGGCCATCAGATCCTAATTTGGTCAAAGTCTTACTCAACATCCTAGGGTTAATAACTTGTCTTCAACCTTTTGAAAGTTGGAGGGAAAGAAAATGCCATGGATGCAGAGCTAGAGAACCTCATCTTCCTCAATCGGATTCCTCTAATACTTCATCAAAAATCAAAATTAAAAACCCTAACTCACTCCATTTTTTACACTGAATTCAACCATGTGCTCCATGAACATTGAATCAACCCCATCTCATAACACGATTGAATTCTCAGAAATTGCTCAAAATTGGATCAACACAAAACTCCAAATTGAATAGTCTAAACTCATCACCACTTCATCTTGAGTAAATTCCAACATCTAACTAAGTCTAATTCAGTAAGAATCACCAGATACGATCAAGAACAGAAATTGTGCCACTCAACTAATTGTCTCCAAATCGATCCTAAAGCTACCAGAAAGCTTCCTATGATCATCTACAATCTATCTAACCACCTAAAACCTATTGATCATGCACATACCAAGTTGTGGATTGAAATTTACATACCTGT
This sequence comes from Lathyrus sativus, assembly GCA_963859935.3. NCBI lineage: Eukaryota > Viridiplantae > Streptophyta > Magnoliopsida > Fabales > Fabaceae > Lathyrus > Lathyrus sativus. Next base: position 44,809,327 of record OZ012739.1, read on the forward strand.
TAAAATCGATTGAACAGAGCACTCAAACCTTCAAATCAATCCTCACGAGCTTCCAGATTCCTTCAATGGAGTACAACCAAGCTTCTGTATGCAAAAATATTGATTGAAACCTAGTGGATTCTTGAATTCGATTTTCAGTTGCAAGTGAGGAACTCCAAGTGCAAACACCCAATTCTTCCACGATCTTGCCTTGGATTTGATCTGAAATCACTCACCAGCACTAGAGAAAGCTAATGCAATCAAGAATTTGGATTGAAAGTGGTTGAAATGCTGTAACCGATTTTGGTTTGCAATGGAAAAGTTGAAAATGTAATCTCTCAAATCTCTCTCAATTATCACCAACTCAAGCTCTGAATCACTTCATATGTATATATAGAATGTGGATGAAGGCTCTAGAAAGTTCTGGATTGATCCTATGAGAAATTCACCATCTCATGTCATGAAAATCTCATCTCATGCTTGGTTCATGTCAGCTCATGATAGCAGCTTGTATTCACCTTGTTCTGAGTTTAAATTCTCTCCAAATGAGATTTAGGAAGTGTTTGGATTGAATATAGCCTTGGTTATGCCTTGAAGATTGGCTTGGCAATTGTTACTTATGATGCAAGTAACCAATTTACAAAGCAAGTCATTGAAATAACCCTCAATTCAAAGTTGTGGCAATGTCAATGTTCTTAAAATTCATTTTACAATCAAATTGGTATGTCATATGGCTTGGTTTGGATTTGTAGATCAAAAACCCCAATTTCCAACCTTGGTTCATTTAAAATTTACCCTCATTTTAGGCCATTTTTGTGACTTTGTGAAGCAAGCCATTCCAAACTCTCATGACCTCTTATCTAGCCTAAAAACATCATTTTGAACACATCTCATGTTGAACATTTTTTCATTTGAGGAGTGGAAGATGGAGATTTGGACCTATGTTGAAAAATGACCTGTAATTCAACTTTCCCAAAATACTCCTGGGTTGCCAAGACCATAACTTGAGTTCTACAAATCCTCTTGAGGACTTCTAGTACTAAAATTAAAGCTAAGATCAAGATATACAACTCTTATGTTGGCAAAGAATCCATTTGAAAACTCCTTCATGGGCAAAAGTTGCTTGGAAGTCAAGTGACTCTCACAGATAAATTTCAATGTCCTCTGGGGACCCATAACTTGCAAGAACCATACCTTGAGTTCTATAAATCTTCTTTAAGACTTCTAGTACTAAAATTAAAGCTATTGAGAAGATCTAAAAGTTTCATGTTGACCAAGACTTCATTTGAAACATGCATTTTGACATATCTGGCTTGGAAATGAGACCTAAATTAGGGGATTTTACACTAAAACCCTAATTTAGTAACTCCTCCTCCTCTTGATTCTCTTTGATTTATCCTTGGAAAAAAACCACACTTGTATCCACTTATCAATTCATGAATCCCACATCCTTCAACTAAGCCTTGATGCTCTTCAATCACTCAGTTGACCTATGGTTGACCCAGATGAAACCCTAGTTGACTGTACTTCAACTCTGGCTCTTGTACTTGTATCAATGAATTGTCTTATCTTCAATATGACCCTCTAGGTCTTCCATGATCTTTGTACACATTCCATACCCTCAGTCATGGCTCACACACTCATTAATGATCTTCAACACCCCAAGATTTGGAGAGAAATCCACTAGTTGACCCTCAAACTTCTCAAAGCTTCAACTCATTTCTTGATTACTTGAATGGTCTTGAGCTTGAATAAAAAAAAAACCTTGATGTGCCTCTTTTGATAAGAATGGCACTTGATCCCTTGTTATGTTATGCTATGCAAATGATTAGACTATGTACATGACTTATTATGCAAATAACAATGCAATTGAAACATAAACCAGGTGAAATAGGTTGAGCAAATTTTGGGTTGCAACAGCTGCCCCTATTCAAACGGCTTGGACCCGACTGGGTGAAGAGCGAACGACCTTCAAACATTCGAGGTACGAGACGGTTGAATACTAAGAACCCGGAAATTTGCCAACCGCAGAAATAAACTGCACCGCTGCTTGGGGAACCCCATCCATCAATTGAACCTGATTGTTATGGTCACAACCGATCAACCCACCTGATACAGATCTGATTTCGACACTAACTGCCTGCGCAACACCAAACTTGTCAATATAGGAATAACCTGGATGACTTCACTGGGGAAGTACTTCTGTCAACAAAACATGACCCTGCCAACGATACAGGAAAATAACTCCGCCATCACTACGGGAAATAACACCGCCATCGCTACGGGTAATAACTCCGTCATTACTACCGAAAAATAACACCGCCATCGCTACGGGTAATACTCTGTCATCACTACAGGAAAATAACACCGCCATCGCTACGGGTAATACCCTGTCATCACTACAGGAAAATAACACCGCCATCACTACGGGTAATACTCTGTCACCACTACAGGAAAATAACACCGCCATCGCTACGGGTAATACTCTGCCATCGCTATAGGAAAATAACACCGCCATCGCTATGGGTAATACTCTTCCATCGCTACAGGGAAATAACACCGCCATCGCTACGGGTAATACTTCGTCACCACTACGGGAAATAACTCCGCCATCGCTACGGGTAATACTCCGTCACCACTACGGGAAATAACTCGGATACAGCTTCTCTGCCTATCTTTGCGGTAGCTAACTCCATCAATCAAATGGGTAACACAATACGAGTCTAGTCTTCCAATTTTCATTGCGGACACGGCAGCAAATCTGAGAAGGACTCTACTGGGGATTTTCTGACCCCAAACTGCCAGACACCTACTTTGACATAGGCGGCAACTTCCAAAAATCGATTCACAAAATCTTTTTGATACTGTCATAACAACAGTCTCGAAGAAATACTCCGCTGCAGAGGTAAGAGAAACTTAAACAAGCAACTCTGTGGGGAATAATGACAAGGCGGGCATTATCATCACATGTCTCATGCTAAAAAATTTAATATTTGGTAATTGATCTGAGCAAGAGCTCCCTCCACCTGCAAGGGAAACAACACTTGAGAACCAAAGGTTAATCAACCTGGCTTATGTTTCAAAATGCGCATGTTTGACAATGGCGTAATGCTCCATACAGCACGGATATGCTACACGTTTTTGGGTAGATGCAAATATGATACTATATGCAAAGGAAAATGCCGGCTCAAGCTGCTGGGGAAACTTTGACAAGCTTGCTTCAACACGGCTGTTGAGAGCAAATACCACCATGTTGGGGATGAACGGGTATCATAAAGTCCTCCGGCAAAATAAATGTCGGACATACAACCAAACTTCACCGGGGAGAGATTAAACTTCGATTTCCAATGGGAGGAAAGAACATCCTCGGCTGGGGAGAGTAACCCAGCTAGGGGAAGAAACGACTCTCTTGGGGAAAGTAAACTGACTGAGCAAGAAACGACTCAGCTAGGGAACGTCCTTCTGGAGGAAACGATGTTGCCTGGGCACAGCTTACAAACTCGGAACTACCACTCCGCTGAGGATAATCCCTCTGAACCAACTATGACTTGGTCAAACACTGCGGACATTCTCCCAGCTGGGGATCGATCGTTCACATACTTGACTCTCTGGGGAGTGCAACCTATGCAGAGGATACTGATCTTGACTGGCTGGGGATAAGTTGCGACTAGCTGGGGAAATTGATCTCTTCGGTAAGGGACAAAAATCATCCCAACTTTTGAAGATGATGTGCGACCTGCATGGGGATTGGTGTCGCACAAAGTCAAGTCTTTCACCACGAACCTCCGGCCGGGGGTCACAATTTCTGATGGTCCGCTTTAAAGGCGAGAACCCTGCAAAACACAAACGAGACAAGACAAAATCTATACAACCAAATCTATTCGGGTTAGTGTCCGTACCATTACTTCAGTCAATTCGAAGTTTTAGCAATTATTGGCAAGGGCCAGCAAAGTTATGCACATGCAAGTTCATCGGAACATTGGCATTTTTCACATACAAAATAGTAAAGCATATTCATCAAATACTGAATAACATATTTTATTAATAACAGACCTCTGAATAGGCAAAGTTTTGTACATCGGATGCAACTCCTAAAAAGAGGAAGTTACGCACACACACATGCATATATGCACAAAAAGCATAAAAAATACAAATACAACTCGAATTTGTACACATGTCGGTAACGTGGTGCAGACAAACATCGTGAGTTGATCCTCCTATGACTCGCCTGACTCTGGCGCTTTCCCGATATTCAATTTTCGGAAGAGATTGTGTTGGATAAACGAACCCTCAGGTGCTCCCAAACCACTAAGCAATGCAGTATCAGACCCGGACCGCAGTCATTTGCTTTTTTCAATCCCTAACTTTTGCGTGAACCGCCCTTTGCGGGTTTTCAATTCACCGGGATACCCTTTTTTGCCGAAGTCGCCCAATGCAGGTTTTCGACTTCGCGGGTGTACATCTTTTCAATTTTATCCCTAACTTTTGTCCGAACCTTTTATTCTGTTTTTGGTTCGCCGGGATGCCCCATTTTTGCCTGGACTCTATTTTTACTGTCCAGTGGGTCATTTTCAAGCAAAGTATTTTTTAACTGCGTCCGAATTCACAGGAGACGAAAAGTCTTCACCATCCATGGTAGATAGTAGCAAAGCTCCCCCTGAGAAGACTTTTCTGACAATGTATGGCCCTTCGTAGTTTGGCGTCCATTTGCCCCTGTGATCTGTTTGTGGCGGGAGAATCCTTTTCAGCACAAGGTCGCCCGTCTGAAAGCTTCGCGGACATATCTTCTTATCGTATGCTTTCTTCATCCGGCTTTGATATAACCGACCGTATGCGAGAGAAGCTAGCCTCTTCTCATCCATTAAGCTGAGCTGATTCAGTCTATCTTTAACCCATTCTGCCTCGTCAAGTTGGACATCTCATAAAACCCTCAAGGAAGGAATCTCAACCTCTAATGGTAACACTGCCTCCATTCCGTATACCAAGGAAAAAGGGGTTGCCCCGGTTGATGTGCGTACCGTCGTACGATAACCGTGCAAAGTGAAAGGTAGCATCTCGTGCCAGTCCTTATACGTCACAACCATCTTCTGAACAATCTTCTTTATGTTCTTATTGGTCGCTTCAACAGCGCCATTCATCTTGGGTCGATAAGGAGAAGAGTTGTGATGTTCAATCTTGAAATTCTGACACAGCTCTTTCATCATCTTGTTATTCAAATTCGAACCGTTGTCGGTGATAATCCGCTCAGGGATTCCATATCTGCAGATAATATCTCGCTTGATAAACCTGGCGACCACTTGCTTGGTGACATTGGCATATGATGCTGCTTCCACCCATTTGGTGAAGTAATCAATTGCCACCAAAATGAACCGGTGTCCGTTTGATGTCATCGGCTCGATCTTTCCAATCATATCAATTCCCCACATCGAGAATGGCCATGGTGATGACATCAAATTCAGAGGACTTGGGGGTACATGTACCTTGTCCGTGTAAATTTGGCATTTGTGACACCTCTTTGCAAACTTGAAACAGTCTGTTTCCATAGTTAGCCAGTAATAACCTGCCCGCAGCAGTTTCCTCGTCATAGCATACCCACCAGCATGTGTACCAAATGTACCCTCATGTACCTCTTCCATTAGCAACTTTGCTTCTTTCTCATCTACATAGCGTAGCAACACCAAGTCGTGGTTTCTTTTGTATAGGACACCGTCAGGGTTTAAATAGAAATTGCCAGCCAATCTCCTGAGAGTCTTCTGATCTCGACTGGATGCCCCAGCCGGGTACTCCTTATTCTTCAGGAAATTCTGGATGTCATGGTACCAGGGTTTATCATGAGATGCTTCGTCAATAGCAAATATGAAGGCAGGCCTATCAAGCCAGGAGATAACAATCTGGGGAGCCTCGTTCCAGAAGTTAACTTTATACATGGAAGACAATGTTGCCAATGCATCAGCCATTTGATTTTCTGCTTGCGGCACATGATGCAATTCCACCTTGTCAAAGAAAGGCAATAATCTTCTTGCATAATTCATATATGGTATCAAATTGGGCTGCCGTGTCTCCCATTCTCCTTTTATTTGATTCACCACTAGAGCTGAGTCTCCGTACACATCCAGATTCTTAATTCGCAAATCAATAGCTTCTTCGAGACCCATGATGCAAGCCTCATATTCAGCTTCATTATTGGTAACCGGAAAGGTCAATCAAGCAGTAAATGGGATATGCGACCCATGGGGAGTAGTAATAATCGCACCTATTCCGCTACCATAGGAATTTATAGCTCCGTCAAATATCAACTGCCACTTGGAATCCAACTCTGGTCCTTCGTCCGGCAACGGTTCTTCACAATCTTTCATCTTCAGGTACATGATATCCTCGTCAGGAAAATCAAACCTCATCGATTGGTAGTCCTCAACAGGCTGCTCCGCAAGGTACTCCGACAGCACACTACCTTTAATAGCCTTTTGCGAGACATACTGAATATCGTATTCGGTTAACACCATCTGCCATCGGGCAATTGTTCTGGAGAGCGCCTGCTTCTCAAACACGTATTTGATTGGATCCATCTTTGAAATTAGCAGGGTTGTATGACTTAGCATGTATTGCCTCAAACGTTTGGCGGCCCAGGCTAGCGCACAACACGTTTTCTCGAGCATTGAGTATCTGGACTCACAGTCAGTAAACTTCTTACTCAAATAGTAAATTGCATGCTCTTTACGCCCAGTCTCGTCGTGTTGACCGAGAACACAATCCATACTTTCCTCAAGAATTGTCAAATACATAATCAAAGGTCTCCCGGCCACTGGGGATATCAAAACAGGAGGTTCCTGCAAGTATTCTTTTATCTTGTCGAACGCCTTTTGACAATTTTCATTCCAGGTCACAACCTGATCTTTCTTTAACAGCTTGAATAACGACTCGCATGTCGCAGTTAAGTGAGATATGAATCGGGCGATATAGTTCAATCTTCCTAAAAACCCGCGCACTTCTTTTTCTGTTTTAGGCGTCGGTATTTCTTGTATTGCTTTTATTTTCGCAGGATCAACCTCTACCCCTTTTTCGCTCACGATAAACCCCAATAGTTTACCCGATCTCACCCCGAAGGTGCACTTGTTAGGGTTCAGTATCAGCCTAAACTTCCTAAGCCTCTTGAATAATTTCAGCAGATTAACCAAATGCTCCTCCTCCGTCTGGGATTTGGCAATCATATCATCAACATAAACCTCGATCTCTTTATGCATCATGTCATGAAAGAGAGTCGTCATAGCACGTTGATATGTTGCCCCAGCGTTCTTTAATCTGAAGGGCATCACTTTGTAGCAAAATGTTCCCCAGGGAGTAATGAAGGTAGTTTTCTCCATGTCTTCTGGCGCCATTTTGATCTGATTATAGCCCGAGAAACCATCCATGAAGGAGAATACGGAGAATTGAGCAGTGTTATCAACCAGCACATCGATGTGAGGAAGTGGAAAGTCATCTTTCGGGCTCGCCCTGTTCAGATCACGGTAGTCTACACACATCGCACTTTACCGTCTTTCTTCGGCACTGGCACAATATTGGCGACCCATGAGGGATATTTTGTAACAGCTAGGAAACCAGCATCCCACTGTTTTTGAACTTCCTCCTTAATCTTCATAGCCATGTCCGGTCTAGTTCTTCGGAGTTTCTGCTTAATAGGCGGGCATTCCTCTCCCAGTGGCAGACGGTGAACAACCATATCCATATCCAACCCAGGCATATCTTCGTACGACCAAGCAAAAATATCACTGTACTCTTTGAGCATCTCAACCAACCTTTGCTTGACGTCGCTTTGTAGTGCAGCCCCTATACGGATGTTTCTTACAACCTCTTCCGACCCCAGATTGATAATCTCAATGACTTCCTCATGAGGCAGAATGATTCTTTCTTCTTGTTTCAATAACCAGGTCAGCTCTTCTGGTACGTCGCCATCTTCAACAATCTCTTCCTCAGCCTGAAATACCGGGTGCTCAAAGTCGAAGTGAGTCATAGGCAGTTCATAGATGTCATCTAAAATAGTAACCCTGCAAAGGAAATGGTTAAATGCTTCAAAACATGTACAAAGCAAATAACCACGTTGCCATTTTATTGTAAAAGATAAAAACAGGAAAAACAGGGATCACAACATTCGCATATGAAAAACGCCTTTATTCATGATTAAACAATGTAATGTACATAACCAAATGGCCCTAAGCGAAATCATTGTGCCCCGAGTAGGACACAGGATTATTCAACAATTAAAAAAACAAATCATTACTGTTTAGTTGTCACAGGAACAGTTTCCTGGATAGACCAATTGCAGAGACTTTGTCCTGGCACGCCTGGCTTGATCCACGCGTCCATATCACAGTCGCTATCTCCTTCCTCAGAATCAGAAACAGCATTGATAGTCTCGAAGCTCACCCCGCTTGGCGTAATGGTTATTGGTCCTTTGAACTTGGGCGTTCCTGACGAGGATGCTGATGACGAAGGATGATATCCAAGCCCGAACCTGTCATTCTTCACGGGAATCTCCAACACCTGACCCTAGCTGTTGGCTTCGCCTGCCTGTACTAGAGCCCGAGCCTCTTTGTACGATGACACTGCCACATCTTATATCTTGAGTACTGGAGCTTTGTCTTTAATCTTTAGCCCTTCAAATGCTTGAAAGGGTGTCTCGTGGATTTCGCCGTCGACCTCCACATATCTGAATGAAGACAGATGGCTAACCAGAATATCTTCTTCTCCACAAACAGTGACGACACTATCCCCCACCATATACTTCAACTTTTGGTGCAACATGGATGTGACTGCCCCAGCAGCATGGATCCATGGGCGTCCAAGAAGACAACTATATGCTGGCTGGATGTCCATTATATAGAATTCAGTTTCAAAAATTTCCGGCCCCACCTGCAATGGTACTGTTATTGATCCAAAAACCGACCTCCTCGTTCCATCGAACGCTCTTACCACTAAGTCACTGGGCGTGCAGAGAATCCCCCTGATATCCAACTTCATCATGGCTTTCTTCGGTTGCACATTCAGGGAAGATCCAGTATCCACCAACACACGGGACATGACCGTGCCCCTGCATTCAACTGAGACGTGCAGCGCCATATTGTGCTCTCTTCCCTTTGGAGTCAAATCAAAATCTGTAAAGCACAAACTGTGCCCTGCATTAACATGCGCCATCACCCCCTCTAATTGATTCACCGAAACGTCTTGAGGAACGAATGACGTGTCTAGGATCTTCAGCAAAGCGTTCCGATGGGCCTCGGAACATAATAGCAGTGACAAGATCGAGATCTTTGATGGCGTTTGCTGGAGATGCTCAACGATTTTGTAATCACTTTTACGGATGAGCCTCATAAACTCTTCCACATCCTTAAGCGATGTTTCCTTTTCCTTTATCTGCGAGGGGCCACTCTCGTCTACCTTGGCTTTCCCCTTTGCCAATCTTTCTGCCTCTACCTCAAGCGATGTCAAGATTCTCCCACTTCTGGTCATACCGCCTGTTCCAACAACATTATCTACAACCCCAGCTGGTTGTTTATTTACTTCAATTTTCTCACCGTCGCAATATACCTCCAACCCGTAAGTCCACGACACCGCTTTAGTACTCTCGAAAGGAATCGGTCCTGCTTTAGTAATAGTGATCGTCGGCCGCCTGGCGGGTGCCGTTATTGTTATTGTCTTTCTCGGAATTGTTACCGTCGCAACATCGTTCTGCTCCTCACACAATGCCTCTACAGGCTCTTCAACCGCGGTTCTATCAAACTGCAAAGTTCCTTCATTCATCAAAGCCTGAATACCCTGTTTCAACTCATTACAACCCTCTGGCCGTATCCAACAATCCAAGCAAAATTCGTCACACCCCGGGAATACACCCCCTTTTAACAACCTGCTTTTGATCTCACCCAATGGTGTCTTCAGCTCATTGACATCCGTCACTAGATTCAAATTCTCCTCGGTCAGGATGGCGTTTGCCCCATGATTGGGCATAGGCTGTTGTACTATATTTGGACCCGCCTGTCCAAAGTTGATAGCTTTGCTGTCCAACAAGTCTTGGACTTTATGTTTAAACGCATGACAGCCTTCAATATCATGTCCGGGCGCCCCGGAGTGGAACTCACAGTGCTTACCAGCATCATAGCCAAACGGAGGAGGGCTCGTTAATGGCGCCATGGTCCTTTTCTCGACCAACTTTAACCCTAGCAGTGTTTGAAGCAGTTTGGCGTATGTTGAAGGAGGCGTTTCAAATATTCGCCTTGGCTTGCCCTCTAGGATTCTGCGTTGGGCGGGGTGTTGCCTTTGTTGTTGCTGCTGTTGCGGCTGCTGTTGCTGTTGTGGAAAAGGGATGGTAACACTAGCGACCTGTTGATGCTGAGCATACTGACTTCGTCCTCTGCCCCGGCCTCTGCCACCAAACACGGCACTAGTATCACCTTGTCGCCTACCACCGAATGCTTTTCTTGTACCTCCTGCGGGGGTAGACTCACCTGCGTGGAATCTTCTAACCTTAATACCTTCTTCGGCCATCTCACCCATAAGAATCAAATCTGAAAAACTGCTCAACGAAACATTAAATAATTTTTCGTAATATATCCCCGTAAATGTCCCAATGAACATACTATTCATTTCTCTTTCAGCTAACGGAGGATGTACTCTTGCTTCCATATCGCGCCATCTCTGCGCATATTCTTTAAAGCTTTCCCCGTTCTTCTGCGACAAACCTTGCAATTGAACTCGGTTCGGTGCCAAATCACTGTTATATTTATAATGCAGGACGAGAGCATCCGCCAATTGCTTCTAGGTTTTGATTTGAGCGGGCTCCAACCCCATGTACCACTCGAGTGACGGTCCTGATAGGCTGTCTTGAAAGAAATGCATAAGCATCCTTTCGTCATCTGAATACGCGGACATCCTTCTGTAATAAGCGCGGACATGCACCTTAGGGCAAGTGTCCCCTTATATTTGTCGAACGTGGGAGCTTTGAATTTCAGCGGTACCCTCAGCCCAGGCACCAGGCCCATAGTAGTCATGTCTAATCCGGTAGAATTCTGATTAGCCATACCCTTCACCTGCTCTTCAAGCATTTTGATCCTCTGAGTATTATCAACGGGTCCCTCAAATCCCATGCCTCTTCCAGAAAAAGCGTCCTCTTGACAGTCTTCGCCCCAGTTCACATTTTCATTTCCGTACCCGTTATAACCGGTGTTGCGACCAAACCCTTGTTGATTAGTCATGGGACCTTGTCCCCCATTACCATAACCTTGATTGACCCCTACATGCCCGAAACCAGTGTTGACAGGAATCAATCCAGCACCATTTCCCCCATAACCCTGGTTAGCATTACCAAAACCGTCGTAGCCGAAACCCTGAGTGTTGAAGCCGAACTTTCCGCCCTGATTGCCGTACTTAAACCCCTAGTCATTATAGCCGAACCCATTGTTACCAAAACCATTACCACCATTGTTGTTACCACCGCCCAGATTGGCGTCTCCGAATCCAACATTGTTAACAACAGTCTCATTTCCATTCGCTGCGTTACCATTGCCAGCGCCAGCGTCATTGTTTACAACCACAACAGGTGGGGTCACCATAGGAGGAACCACAGGCATAGGGGGACCATCCTCATGAAGAGTTTCGACATGCACAGAGTTGTGGTCATTGTTGCCACTCCCATTAGCCCGCGTCAGCAATGGCTGCACCAAAGTTTGGAGATTCTCCTGGCCTTTAGCAATGCTCTCCATGGCCTGCATGAACAAGTTCAACTTCTCGCGAATTTCCTGCATCTCCACTTGGACTTGATCCATGATTCTCTTGCAGTTGTTTCGGGTCGAGTAGCGGTGAACTCTTTGTTCGTCAATCCTGGGAACCTGTAGATGCAGGAAATAAGATACAGATTCAAGAATACCGGTCATGCAATATGAATGCAGATGCAAATGTGTAAATATGCTACAGGTTATATTCCCCCGATTCTAGTTTCGGAGAGAAGGCCATCACGACAATGGAGTCCCCATCAAGCAAGCAAGGAATCAGAAAATCCTCATACATAAACAAATGCCAATAGACTGAGTCCAAGAGCACAAATGAATACAACCGAATAGACCTCGGCCAACAAGCCTGGCGATGGTCCAAATACAAACACAAATAACAAAGGCAAGGCAAAGATAAATCAGGCCAAGTGGCATGCTCTGACGTCCTCCAATATCCTCATCGTCTCCGAATGCCCTAGTCGGGAGATCAGCTCCTGAATTAGTAAAGCATGCCGCTCGGTAGTGGATCTCAGCTTTTTGGCATCGTCCTAGTAGGTTCCTTCGCCCGACCTCTCGTCAGATCTGTACCTCTTGGAACCGGCCTTCTCTTTATAACCCCTCGGCTTCTCGTCAATGTCGCTTACTCTGAGCTCAGCAGCACTCCTAAGTGATGTCTCTTCAGCAATCTTTGCGTCTTGGGCTCTAACCTATGCCTCTAGCGTGGCAATCTGCAGCTTCAGTTCGTTTTCCCGCTCCTTCCGCTTGGTAAGCGTGGCATTCCACAAGGCTTCCCACTTGCTGATACGAGCATAAGCTTTGCTTAGAAGTTCCTTCTTGGAAGTAAGCACCTTGCTAACACCGTTCAAGGCTATCCCCACTTTTTCTTTCTTGTTGGTCTCTTCCGTCAGCTCCGATCCCAACCTCTTAATCAATTCAGTTTGTTCCTTCACAGTGAAGGTGGCTTCATTCTTCTCACGACGTAACTGGAAGATCTCCTTCTCTAACTCCTCATTGGCTTTCTTCAATTCCTCGTTTTCAGCCAACAACTTGTTATACTTCTCACTCTCTTCCGAAGGAGGTACCTCAATCAATGGAAGATACAGGGGTTCCACAGCAGGATAAGGCATCAAAGAAGTACTAGCTCTCTCGCGGATCCAAGCCAAATAAGGATCATAAGCTCTGTTGTTGCTCTTACCGAGCAAAGCTTTACCTCTCCTATGGATGTTAGCCCATGCATGTCTCAATCTGATCAAAACAGCTGTGTCCAATAAGCCTGTGAGATACAGAGATTCCTATATCTCCTTCTCAATAGGAGCGTCCCTCAAAGCATAACCGAACTGTCGTACCAACAATGAAGGGTTATAGTTAATGCAGCCTTTCCGTCCAATCAGGAAGCCACTGCAACTATATATAATATCAGTGCCAAGCATACTCCGATCAAACCAAACGACGTTCTCAGCAGACAGTCCCATCAACCGGGAAGACCAATCCAAAGTATCAACAGCATCAACAAAAGGTCCTGTCTTCGGAAGGTGCCCCTGGAACCACCTGTACAGGAGAGGAAGACAGCAGGAAACATTCTTGCCATGACGTTTCTCATTCTTATAGTGAATAGAATGATAAACATCGCCCAAGAGAGTAGGAACTGGATTCTTCGAGGCAAGAATCAAGAAGGCGTCTGAGTCGACAAAATCTGGCACGTTAGGAAACAAGACAATCCCATAGATGCAGACAGCTAGGATAACACTAAAGGCAACCCAACATCCACTCTTCGCGCACTGTGTAGCCTTCTTAACCAGGACAGACAGGTGAAAACCATAAGCTTCATTCAGCTTGACCAAGCCTCCCGGAAACTTAGAAGTGTCTAAACTGACAATCTCAGCAAGTGTAGCCAACTCGGGCTCAGCATCAACATGTACAAAGGGCATCTGGTCTAACACAAGAACTCCCAACATCGCAGAATACTCCTCCAGAGTGGGCGCTAGAATATAGTCGGGAATTAAGAAACACCTCAGCTGTGGCTCATAAAACTGCATCAAAGTATACACCCCAGTCGTCTCAAATGCTGAAGGTCTGTATAACAAGCTGAGTAATCTCCCATAAGATACTCTGAACTCAACCGTCACTTTCTCATCTGCTAGAGCCACTAATCCCAGCAAGGAACTGATATCTGGCGAATGCAACTGGTAAGCAACTGTCCTCTTCAGGGACTCCATGTCTGGCTAGGAGATACACTAGAATCAGAGGGGAATGATCATCTGCAACATAAATACATGTTAATGAAATGCAATCATGAAAATGCACATGCATATGCAAACAAGGGACCAAGTGCAATGCTGATGAACTAGGTTGCTCTGTACTGAAGCCTGAGAACCATCCAATCTTCATCTCAAACGAAACTAACCACTCAAATGAACCTTGTAACCACATCTCACTGACAGAGATAAACCAGGTATTCTGAGGTCAAAGGTTTCCTGCAAATAGACCCATCTACCCCTCACAGGCATGTACTTAACTCGCAGACGAGGTACAGCATCCTATGCGGGTTCAACGTTACAGACTTTCAAGAGCGATGATACGATACCCAGAAGGTGTGGCATCATCATCCCTTGAAGCGACCTCACTTAGTTGAATCCCAATTGACAGGTCCCCAGAGTCGACAATCCTCGGGTCAGACAACTTGTTGATTCCTAAGGGCCAGGCAAGAAGCATCAAAGAGAATCTCGTCCGAGCGTAAATTTCGTGGCTAGCTGGTGCGAGCTAAGCAAGCAGGCTAACCACTACTCTCTACTTCTAAGTCTATGTGTAATCCTCAAGCCCAGGTCCGGCTTATCTCTCGACAGATCATCCCTTCCCACAACAGCAATGATAATATAAGGCTGATAATAAAATGCGGAAAGTAAAGACAGAAAAGTAAATCTATACAACACCCATGACGGGAAAACAAGCGCTAGGATTGACTCGCATAGGGGATATTCCTGTCTCCAGCAGAGTCGCCAGCTGTCGCTACTGCGAAAATCGGCGCCGGCTGAATAGAAGAGTCGCCACCGTGCGTTATTTATCCCAACGGAGGGAAAGGAAACGCTCAAAGTAAACCTAACGCAAAGACGGGAAAGGAATGGTCATCACAACCAAATCCTGGATTCGGGAGTCGGTTACGCAAGGGCAAGGTATTAGCACCCCTCACATCCGTCGTACTCGACAGGATCCATGCTTGTTTTCTAGTACGAATTGTTATTCTATCTACTCTACAGGTCTGGGGTTAAAAGAAAAGAAAATGACTCGGCAAAGTATCGCACTTTATGCCTACGTATTCCCGTCTGGAACGAGAAATCAGAGTCAACGTAGTTCTCCTACCTACGGGAAAGGAAGGGAAGGTTGCTCGCTAGGATATCACATCATATGCCTACGTACTTTCATACAGCATGAAAGATCAGAGCAAACGTAGTTCGGGTTACGGAAGACACAAGTTTGTCTGAATATTTTTATCTCCTTATGAAAGGGTTTTTCCTGATTAAGAGTCCAAGCGGACAAAAATGACACTTTGATTGGTTTTCAGTCTTTTACGCAAGAACTGTTTTTATGATGTTTGCAATCTCTGACGCACTAGAGACTATGATTTGAGAGTGACTACGTCGTATGTCACCCTAAGGATAACACACTAAGTAATCAAATTACTGAAGAGTGACCCTCCAACAACCTTTCTCAAATAGCTTAAGGCTCGTAGCGTACGACATCGATTATCCTTATTACTGTGTTTTGAATTATTCTGAGATAAAAGAGAAAGAAGTCTAAAAAACCTAGGGTATGAAAGGGGAATCAAAACTACCCTAATGTTGTCATGCATGGATTACAACCTAATGTTTGTCATAATTCCCTTCTGCACGGAGGAAATCAGAGATCCTAGGGGATAAACGGAAAAGAAACAGCAGATATACAGAAAACAGTAAAATGCATGAGATGCAGCAGAACAAGTGAGGCAAGGGAGTCTCACTCAACCTCGAACTTGGGAAAACAATAGGCAAAGTGAAACAACTTCACTTCAAACCTAAGGGAAAAATCAACAAACAATACAGCAAAGAAAACCACACCCAACACTAGCTCAGACAACAACAACAGCTCCTACAGCAAGCAGTTCAAACAGCACCAGCTCTGGCAGCTACAGTTTGATTAACAGCAACAAGGTTGACAGTAATGCCTCAAGCAAGATCCCATATTCACTTTCCAATGATATTCAAGCTTCAGGTAAGCTCTTATCTCCAATAATCTTCAGCTTTAGCAAACACTGAATTCCAGCCAGTAGACAGCTTTAGTTGGCAGCAAAACCCTAGCCTTCAACAGATATCCAGCTTTAACAGGTACAAGCTTCCTCTTATCCAGTCATCAATACCCTTCTCCTCTTCAATAGGCTTTCAACTCCAATGCAGACACTCACAGGAGAGAATCAACTGATAGATGAAGTTGGACTGTTAAGAGGCTTAATGAAAACCCAGGGAAATCATTAAGATCTTATCATAGTAAGTGAGAGGTATCCTCAAGATTCTACCCAATCAAATCATGCTCTACATCCCTCCTAAGGAGAGATGGAACTTCTTTGGAGGACCTTGTGTCATAGGATGGAATAGAGGCACAAGAAGCTCTTTATGTTTGACAGAAGAAAGCAGTCTACTCTAGAGTTCTCCCTATATCTCCTAGCTCTTAAGTCTTCAGAAGCAATCTTCAAGCACAAGCAACTTCAAGCTCTAAGCATCATCATTTGTCTTCAATCATCCTCCAAGGTCTTCATTAGCTCCCTCAAGTAAAACACAAGCCCCAACACCCAAAGAAGAGGCCCAAAACCCATCAAACAACACAACATCCCAAGAGGGAAACACACCAATAACAACCAACTTGAAAAAATCAAATAAAATGGAAATACTCATCATAAAATCCTAGATTAATTTATAAGGGACCCTAACTATGTACCCTATACCCCACATAAACGCCAAGGCCTAAATCAAATTAAAAACCCAAAAACTATGTGTTGAAATGCACCTATGTCAAGTTGAAACCCTAATTCTAGCACACTAAAGTTTGATGTTCAAAACTAACTAAAATTAAATCACAAAAATGTGATAAAATTCCAGGGGAACCTAATACTATATACTAACTATATAAAAAAGAATTGCACCAAAAATCAAAGTTAAATGACCATACTAAATTCAGCAAGTTGCAATATCAAATGAAAATGCAATAAATGCCATAAAATGCAAAAATGCCCTAGAAAATAAAAAATGAATAAAATGCCAATTTTATCCTTTTATAATTTTCTTGATGTTTTAAGGAAAATGGAAAAAAACTCCCAATTAAAAATGACCATTTTTCAATTATTTATGATTTTTTCAATTAACCTAATAAAATGAAGGAAATAAAAGAAAATGTGAGAAAATGCAAAACATGTGTGTTGAATAGCAATGCTGGGCAGTGTAAGTACAGAGATGGGCCCAGAAGGGGGCGTAGGTAGCCAAGCGCGTATTAGGCCCAATATCATTCAGAAATTAAATGGGAAATAGAAAGAAAATGAGAAAACCCCGGTACGAATAGCAATGAATATTAGTGTATTTCGTGATGGGCCCTGGATGTGGGGTGTGGATATCATGTTTTATCACTAAGCCCAGCACCAGCGTTTAATGAAACGCTGCGTCTCACTCTCCTCTCAGAACTCTTCCCACCTTGAAAACGAATCCTGGCCATCAGATCCTCATTTGGTCAAAGTCTTACTCAACATCCTAGGGTTAATAACTTGTCTTCAACCTTTTGAAAGTTGGAGGGAAAGAAAATGCCATGGATGCAGAGCTAGAGAAGCTCATATTCCTCAATCGGATTCCTCTAATACTTCATCAAAAATCAAAATTAAAAACCCTAACTCACTCCATTTTTTACACTGAATTCAACCATGTGCTCCATGAACATTGAATCAAACCCCATCTTATAACACGATTGAATTCTCAGAAATTGCTCAAAATTGGATCAACACAAAACTCCAAATTGAATAGTCTAAACTCATCACCACTTCATCCTGAGTAAATTCCAACATCTAACTAAGTCTAATTCAGTAAGAATCACCAGATACGATCAAGAACAGAAATTGTGCCACTCAACTAATTGTCTCTAAATTGATCCTAAAGCTACCAGAAAGCTTCCTATGATCATCTACAATCTATCTAACCACCTAAAACCTATTGATCATGCACATACCAAGATGTGGATTGAAATTTACATACCTGTTAAAATCGATTGAACAGAGCACTCAAACCTTCAAATCAATCCTCACGAGCTTCCAGATTCCTTCAATGGAGTACAACCAAGCTTCTGTATGCAAAAATATTGATTGAAACCTAGTGGATTCTTGAATTCGATTTTCAGTTGCAAGTGAGGAACTCCAAGTGCAAACACCCAATTCTTCCACGATCTTGCCTTGGATTTGATCTGAAATCACTCACCAGCACTAGAGAAAGCTAATGCAATCAAGAATTTGGATTGAAAGTGGTTGAAATGCTGTAACCGATTTTGGTTTGCAATGGAAAAGTTGAAAATGTAATCTCTCAAATCTCTCTCAATTGTCACCAACTCAAGCTCTGAATCACTTCATATGTATATATAGAATGTGGATGAAGGCTCTAGAAAGTTCTGGATTGATCCTATGAGAAATTCACCATCTCATGTCATGAAAATCTCATCTCATGCTTGGTTCATGTCAGCTCATGATAGCAACTTGTATTCACCTTGTCCTGAGTTTAAATTCTCTCCAAATGAGATTTAGGAAGTGTTTGGATTGAATATAGCCTTGGTTATGCCTTAAAGATTGGCTTGGCAATTGTTACTTATGATGCAAGTAACCAATTTACAAAGCAAGTCATTGAAATAACCCTCAGTTCAAAATTGTGGCAATGTGAATGTTCTCAAAATTCATTTTACAATCAAATTTCTATGTCATATGGCTTGGTTTGGATTTGTAGATCAAAAACCCCAATTTCCAACCTTGATTCATTTAAAATTTACCCTCATTTTAGGCCATTTTTGTGACTTTGTGAAGAAAGACATTCCAAACTCTCATGAACTCTTATATAGCCTAAAAACATCATTTTGAACACATATCATGTTGAACATTTTTTCATTTAAGGAGTGGAAGATGGAGATTTGGACCTATGTTGAAAAATGACCTGTAATTCAACTTTCCCAAAATACCCCTGGGTTGCCAAGACCATAACTTGAGTTATACAAATCCTCTTGAGGACTTCTAGTACTCAAATTAAAGCTAAGATCAATATCTACAACTCTTATGTTGGCCAAGAATCCATTTGAAAACTCCTTCATGGGAAGAAGTTTCTTGGAAGTCAGGTGACTTTCACAAATAAATTTCAATGTCCTCTGGGGACCCATAACTTGCAAGAACCATAACTTGAGTTCTATAAATCTTCTTGAAGAATTCTAGTACTCAAATTAAAGCTATTGAGAAGATCTAAAAGTTTCATGTTGACCAAGACTTCATTTGAAACTTTCACTTTGACTTATCTGGCTTGGAAATGAGACCTAAGTTAGGGGATTTTACACTAAAACCCTAATTTAGTAACTCCTCCTCCTCTTGATTCTCTTTGATTTATCTTTGGAACAACACCACACTTGTATCCACTTATCAATTCATGAATCCCACATCCTTCAACTAAGCCTTGATGCTCTTCAATCACTCAGTTGACCTATGGTTGACCTAGGGTTGACCCAGATGAAACCCTAGTTGACTGTACTTCAACTCTGGCTCTTGTACTTGTATCAATGACTTGTCTTATCTTCAATATGACCCTCTAGGTCTTCCATGATCTTTGTACATATTCCATACCCTCATTCATGGCTCACACACTGATTAATGATCTTCAACACCCCAAGATTAGGAGAGAAATCCACTGGTTGACCCTCAAACTTCTCAAAGCTTCAACTCATTTCTTGATTACTTGAATGGTCTTGAGCTTGAATAAAAAAACCCCTTGATGTGCCTCTTTTGATAAGAATGGCACTTGATCCCTTGTTATGCTATGCTATGCAAATGATTAGACTATGTACATGACTTATTATGCAAATGACAATGCAATTGAAACATAAACCAGGTGAAATAGGTTGAGCAAATTTTAGGGTGCAACAACACCATGAGTCGTTGGGGAGGTTTATTTCAAGAGATCGAGACCCGTTCATGGCAAACACACCATGAATCGGGGAAAGTTTTATTTACACTATTATCAACAGGACATTCAAAAGCAAAATCATGTTTCGATCAAGAGAGTTCGTTTTGGTTATCACCGTTGTTCGGACTGCTACCGGTTGACATCAAACTATCCTCCTATTACAAGCCTCTCACCTATTGTTAAAACACCGTACTCTTGGTATATGGGCTATACTATTATACTTTGGAGATTCCCCATTGATGGTTGTTTTCTGTCCCCATGGAGTCCCGTTTTGTTGGATCTGTGGCTCCTGTGCTTCGCGTGTTGTGTCCAGTTCACCCCCCTGCGACATCTTTCCTAACAGGATCGTCTGTCTTGCATTCTCATGTCATTGCATATCATTTGCATTCGGTGGCTTCTTAGCGCCAAAAATCCGTGCAATGTTTGTATTTAAGTCCCTCCTATCTCGTCGAGACGAAGATTTCAATCTCCATATCTCCGGATAGAAGAAGCTTAAATAGGGGCATCTGTCGCACCCTAATTTTTGACCTTAAGATTCCACCTCCTTCGTTTTTTGCGTGCTTTCTTTTTACTGTTATACTTGTGTTTGCTATGACTAACAAGTGTGTGCAGGTGTATTAAATTCAAGTGGAGATAACACTCATAATCCAATCCTTCCGGACATGGTCAGTTGGTTCTATTCAAAGTTGTTCCTAAGGTTTCAAATTGGGTCGGGCCACTTTCATAATTATCTCTCATGGTCGCAAGCTCAAGCATGACAAAGTAAATCCAAAAGGGAAAGTCTACGCTTTTGAAGATTTCATCACTTAAGTAGCCAAGCATCAAGTTCAAGGAGGTCTTCGTGTGATTGTGTCGAATCTTGATGCCAAAAGGCAAGACGTAAAGTTACTCCAAGTCTTTCATTTCGAAGGTGGTCCTAAGATTACGAGTTCTTTTCCAAACCGATTTGAATGGCAAGGTTGAAGAATTGTATAATACTATGTAAGTACTTAGCCAGAACAAGTTTGAGGGAGAAGTTGCGTTCCATTATGAATACAAGCTAAAGGAATAAAAAGTAATTTGAATTCATTCTTAAAAAGCTTTACAAGCGGCACGTTTTTCTCTTTCTCTTAGAGTCATATAACATGCTAAAGCCATAAACTCCTCAATTATAAGAGAAAATCCATTTATACTTTACAAAACAACAGTACAAATTCCGAGATTTCAAGTGTTACAAATGAACCTAAGATCCAAAGAGACTCAAAGGACCAAATTCATGCCTCTTCTTCTTGACAGTTACAAGGGCATATTAAAGGTTACATTCAGTTCTGTAATAAGGAGAACGCAGCTCCTAACAAGCCCGCCTAACTATCGTGGGAGGATGGCAATACTACCTCTAAGTATTTTCTTCTAAACCTCAGTATCCATTTCTAGGCGTTCAGAACTTGTCCAAACCCGTTCCACTGTTGCGCTACATCAATCTGTGTTGCTCCTATCAAGAAGGAAGCCACAAGATCTCGTAACCAGCTACAACTAGAAGAACCACTTTGTTTTACCAAAAATAACATTTAGAGTCTCACAAGGTGTCGAACGTGAAGCTCAATATCAAAGAATTCACACTGGCAGCCCCTGTTCATGGCAACGCATCTGCAAAATGAAGACGAAGTTTTAATTTGTAGAAGTTACCATTAGTTGGATTTGGAATAAACCTACTTCCTGCTGTTAAGTTGTTACATCCTGTACGAACATCCCTCCAGCTTCAGATCAAAATAGCTTCCAGTTGCATAGGCCAAACCTACATTGAAAGACATGATAAACAAGCTTATTCACCAAGGTTTCCCATCCTGCTAAACAGTTAACGAAAACACGCAGTTAAAACCACTTGCGGTGAAGATTCTAAAAGATGGTTAGATTGGAAACACGAGCTAGCGCGGGTCATTGCCTTCGATTGGGATTAACTTGTGTGTCAATATTACCTGAAATATGAAGCAATATAATTAGTTAACCGGAAGACGAAACCGTCAGCATAAACCAAAGCCATCCATGAAGCAAGTTTCGAAGAAAGCCTGCACAACCTCTGAGTTAGTCAGCGCAGAAGATCAAGTCGTACCTTGATTTTAGAACAGAATATCACATTTAACAATCATCAGTATCCTGCAGTAAATTCATTGGATCGATATGTCCACAACTCGTTTTAAAGCTTGTTAAGACAAGAAGGAAAACTCAGTTAAACAACACAACCTGGTTGATTACGCCATGGACATTCACTAAATACTCAACCAAACCCTCAGATGAAACCTGGGCTAGGCTTGTTCAGTCAGATCAGAGGTACTCGGATATTGAGATAAGGGCAGATGAATGGGATATATGTTCGAAGATGTTAGTTACTTCTAGTGATAAGCATAGCTGGTGCAGAATAGCAAAGAACTCTGATCTATGTCCTGCTACTATGGAAAATAAGAGTTCAAGTGCAATACTAGTTGATGGGGCTGAGCTGCACAGTGGTGATAATGTTGTTATCAAAGATGGAAGTGAAATTATCTCAGGCCCTGATAGAGAAGAATTTGTCAGCTATACATTCCAAATCAACACCTACTCATACCCACATAATTTCCTTTGACAGCCTGCCACTATTATATACCAGCAAAGTGGAAGAGTTACAATCTGGTAGTTGGGATTGCAATAAGTATATATTGTAGCCTATTTCCCCCATGCATTCAGAAACAATACATGTTAGAGCTGTAACTTCTTGGTGCAAAGAAAGGAAACAAACAAAATTTTCATGTCGTGTTCGAGATATGAAGCCAGTGAAGCAACCTGCAGAGAAAAATGTCCAAAGGTCAATATATTATCCAAGATCAGGCACTACAGAAACAGAGGCATAAATGTATCAGTGTAAAGAGAGTGCAAACTTGACCTCAAAGCTATACTATCAAGACCTGTAGTATGCACTACTATTAGCCAAGTTTGTGCATCAAGACGAAACCATATCTACACCTGTCCAAAGTAGTCCAAAGGAAATCGAGGCTTGCGAACAGACAACCCAGGAGAAACAGCTAAGGACCTCCAACGAACGCTCAACTTGGTTTGCAGCCACTCTTTTACAACTTGGTTCCATACCTTCTTCAGATTTTGCCCAGTCCTAACACCAAAGAAACAGAGATGATAAGCCATTGAATTTACGTAAAGGAATTTTCAAATTCAGGACTGCTACCAACACTGAAGCTTTAGGGCTCACCAGTTTCGCTACCGTATTTTCCCTGGGATGCTAGTTTCCCTTGGCCCAAATCATCTTCTATCCACACCTTCCAAATCATAAAATTCAGAGTTAGTAATCAATTGGGGAATATGCTTTTTTTGAAAAAAGATCCAATCCAAGACAGCTATCAGATTCTTCAGCATCAATTAAGAGATCTTTCAAATCGAATCACAAAAAGGGATTCTCATCAACAACATTAACTCAATCAAACGAAAAAGGAAAGTTTTCAAATAATTGTCCAACACAGGAATAGAAGGTCTTAATACAGCAATCAAAAATTCAATCAGAGTTTTAAAGACGGGAAAGTCCAAGCTCGCCTATAAAAAAGAGGGATTTGAATCGAAGAAGACACTTGGGATGAAATTCGAAACTCAGTGAAAATCACAAAACCTTAAGTAAATCAAATCGAAAGGAGAGAGGGAGAACTCATCTTTTTCGCTGAACCTTCGAAGATTATCGCCTCCGAAGCCAATCGCAAAATCACCGAAAGGACCCGCTCGTGTTTCGCATTCCGCCGCCGCCTCCCACTTTCGGTAAAATCCCCTATACATGTTAAAATTATTGAATGCTTGACGCCTTGATCTATGTTTCAGGTACAATCATGGAGATGAAGGATCAAAAAATAAAGGATCGAAATGGTGAAGGATCGAGAGAGAAAGGATCGAAATGGTGAAGGATCGAGAGAGATGGCCGAACGAGTGATGATTAGGGTTTTCCGCCGTCGTTTGTTTTTCTGTTTCAATTGTTCTGTTGTTTTGTATTACTATGAATTGTATGCATACACGACCACGGTAGTACCGTGGTCCACCATCACCATCACCACATATCACCCACCAATCACGATCCAACGGACCACGTTGCGAGCCCACAGTAAGTCTCATGCATCCGCGCAACACTAGATCCTGCGTTTTATTATTAATCTAGTTTTATTTTAATAATCCTTTTTTTAAAAAAACTAATAATCTGGTTTAACCTTTTTAAAACCTTTAATCTTTAATTAACTTTAGTTTTTATTTAAAAATAATAACTATTAATCCTTTTTTAGAATAAACTAATAACTTTTCTAATTAATCATAATCAGTTTTTTAGTCTTTAATTTAATTATATAGTTAATTCACCTTTAATGATTCACTTTATTTAATATTTCAATTTAATCAACCTTTATAGTTTTTTATCCTAATAACTAGAAAAACTCCTTTTAATAAAATTAATTCATTTTTGCTAATTAATTTAAATTAATCTTTCTTCAAATCAACTTAATAGCACTATGTTTATTCACTAAAAAAGCTTTCTTATAAATGACTTACACCTAATTGCAATTTATCTAATTAATAATAAAACCAATTTAGTATTTTAGAAACAATAATAAAACAACCTTTTTTTATTTCATATAAATTAACTTTTAAAAACAATCATGACTTTTATATAAAAAATAAATCATTTCATTTAAGATAATAAAATTAAAATCATTTAGTATATTAAATCATTTTATTTAAAAACCTTGTCTGTTAGAATCTAATTTATATTAATCTCGCTTAAAATCAATCCGACTACAATCAACTCAACCTCGCCTAAAAACAATCAACATCGTAATACAATCAACCGTGCACGCTTGCGCCTCGCTCCGATCCATTCACATTCACAATCCACTCACTTACACCCTAGCGCTTTCATGCGTATGTATGGTTTTATTTATCTGCCCTTTATCATCGCAATTTATTTTACAACAATTTACTTTTCTCGCACCGCATTCCATCCAAAGGAAGAACTTGCACGTAACGTAAAATTTGCGCGTATGCATCCCATTTGCATCATTTCCCCATGATCCTTGATCCCATTCAAGTCGATCTCTTAAGTTAGATCCTACCCCATAGGAAGGACCGTTATCTTTTACAACTTAGAACAAACAATTTAACTCATTCAAACTTTTTAAAACACATTAGAGAATAAGATGTTAATCATCTTAAGTGGGATAAAACTTCTACTCCATAACAACATAATCAATTTTCCTACAACGTTGTGATGGTTCAAATCAAGTAATCTCCCTTAAAATGATAACTCATATTTTCTCCTAAAATCAATCAATCAACTACCCTAAACCCGCAGGAACTTTGACCACAGTCAAAGAACTCCTCAAACCCTTTAGGGGAACTACAGATACTCTGATTCCACTCCCGTAAGGATATGTAGGCATAAGATGCGATATCTTATCGAGTATAATTAGAAATAAACCCCTAGGTCTCTCATCCTTAAGCAGATAAACCTTAGCAATAAACAAACATAAAACAAGAGGTTCATGTAGAGTACTACAGAAACTTAGGATGCTAGCACCTTCCCTAAGTTTAACTAACCCCCGAACCTAAAACTCTCTAGCTTGCATGTGCATTGCATTGTGGGAATTTCGATCTTTATCACTTCCTTTGGACAAATCAAAGTTCGGTTGCAAATGAATTAGATTCAAGTTAATCAATAGTTTGGTATCCAAATTTCATCGCAACAGCGCCCAGTGCTCTTGCTTATCAACAGCCTAAGAATCTGACACCTAGTCAAAATGCTCCGATTAGGAGGCAATACAAGTCTTGTCTGCCGATTTCGATGACGTTCACCGAGTTGTATCCTTACTTAGTGAAAAGAGGTTTGATCACTACCCGAGCATTGGGTCTACCTCCCAATCCTTTGCCTGCCAACCACAACGCCATCGCTCATTGTTCATTTCATGAGGGTGCGCCTGGTCACGATTTGGAAGGGTGTTACGCGCTCAAGAGCATTGTTAGAGATTTGTTGGAACATAAAATATTGTCTTTCGATGATCCTCAGTCAAAGATCAAGACTCCTCTCCGGGTTTTCAACATATCTCAGCCAGTTACTTCTCCCGTGAATCATTCGAAGCCGGTAATGGTTCAGAAGCCGAATCCACTTTATTTCAGTCGTCCTCAAGATGATATGACCCCGATCAACAAAGAATCTGGGAGAGTTATTCTGAGTGAAGATTTGAAGACTGATAGTGAATTAATGACAGATATAGCTGGGGCAAGCAAGGTGGTTTGCAGTGATCATACTCCCCACGTCATTGAGGCTCCACCAGAGGGAACCCCATTACCATGTCGGTTTTGAATGCGAAGAATTCATGAAAATATGTCGAAAGACTTTGAGACAGTTCATTTTGGCTTACTTATATGTATTTCGTTTTCTTTGATTAAGCATAATTAGCATGTGCGAACTTGTTTATTTTGATTAATTAATGCAATGCATATGTTTGTCTTGAATAAATCCATTCGTTTCACTCACAAAAATATTTTTCATAAAATTATAATGCCAACTTTACCCGATCTCTTGCTTTGATAGAGAATTGGGAGGAGGATGATGAACCAAAAACATCAAATCTCTTGTCGTATGCTTTCAGTTGAAACCTGCTGATGATGTAAGGCATTGTTTCAAATCCAAAAACAATGGAGATATAAGGACGATGATCCCTCTTTACCCCCTTTGAGCCGTGAAGTAGGAGTTTTCTTATTTTCCAAATTAAAACTCTCATATTAACCTGGGGCAGGGTAGTTTTTCAGTACAACCGATCGAGCGCTCAGACCCTCAAAAAGGAGGAGTGAACCTTCGAGGATCTATCCTTAGCATCTCAAGAAGTCAAAAACACAATGACTATCCTTCTACTACTTAAAGAGTGGGGCAGTCACTCACAAGCCTTTCAAAAGAGTCATACGACCTGTTCACAAAAATATAGAGCCCGCTAAGTCACAACCTATGAAGGAGACTTAGGCAAAACTGGGGCATCCCGATGGACTCCAAAGTCAAAAAGATGTCGTCCAGGCAAAAGTTAGGGAATAATATAAAAAAAGGGATTACCTTAAAAAAATCCCCAATAAAGAACAAAGTCGTGTGACAATCGACCAAACCAAAGTAGGTAAGTGACCGCCATTGTCCAAAGCCTTGATGAGTTCTCGACCATATCAAATCCGATTGAGATATGAGTGCTCGTATCCCGTTAACTGAATAGGATTGGAGAACATCGCGAAGAGGGGTGGGTACAAATAACCTTGAGCCTTTATCCTTTGTTCCTTAAACCGTGAACCAAGCCACAATACAACCATTAAAAGACCTAATTGAAGTAGGATTTCTTTCGAAAGCATACTCGGCGAGATAACGTTTCCTGACTCCTATGAGCTATGCTCAATTTAACGTTGGCATTATAAATTAAATTTATATCCTAACTAGTGATTCCAGTCACAAGTTATCGCGATATCTTTTTCAAAAACAAAAACATAATCTTCAAGACAAATATATGTTGCATTGATAGTTTCCAGATAGCATGTCACGCATGTTGATTTTGCCTAACATCTTAGAAACATACATATAGACGTCGTAAATAGGACTCGAAGATCCTGCTAAACAGGGGCAGGCGGTTTCCAAGTCGTTTATTGATGCAAGCCTGATTCTCTCAAGAGTTATTTTTGAAGACTCAGTCATGTCACCGTCGATCTGAGCCAGTTACGTCGAAATCTGACAGATCTCTCCAAAAGTTTGAAAACAGTGGGGCATTTGGACTTCATGTTTCTCTGTAAAATCCTCTTGAGATGACTTTCTCATAACGCATGTACTCTGGGGCATGACATTTTCAAAATGGCGACTACTACAAAGCCCATTAAGATCAAAACTAGCGTGTTTCACGACATTCTTCATGCACCCAATGGATCTTACTCCAGGTGGTCTCCATTCCCCAGTAAATCTCATCGGTGCAGAAACATGTCTAAACCTTCGCCTTAGAATAGTCCCCAGAGAGACTTTAAGTTGACCCAGTCCCCAGCAAAACTATAAGCTGACAACACGTTGGACCGAGTCGGTAATGTCCTAGAGTACAGAGATCATACCAGCATCTTCCCCATGATAGTCCCCAGCGAGACTTTAAGCTGTCCTCACTTTTGGATCCATCCGATAAATCCCCAATGACCTTCAAGACTGCACGGATGTCCCCGGTATCCTCCAAGTGATATATGTTCTTGAACCCCTTTCTCAGTGGAATTATTTGGTCCTCAGTGAGGGTGCTTACCTTCCTCGGGAATAATCCCCAGGAGATTGCCATATTCTCCCCAAGAAGCCGAGATACTTTCCACAGGAACGTCTGTTGATTTCTCCCCAGTAGGTCTGAAGAACTCTCCTCAGGGAAGTTTTGATATCTTTTATCCCCAGCTGGATGTACCTTTTCCCCAGGAAGCCGAGGTACTATTCCCAGGAAGTTGTTATGCTTTTCTCCATAAAGCTGCGTAGCTCCACATCTCCCCACGAAGCGGATATTTATTTTATCCCCGGAAGTCTCCGATCCTAAGAGTTCTTTGGCTGATTATGGTCCATGATAGCAATCCCTCCCGTGAAGTCATGACATCTTATCCCCATGCGGAGGTCATGGATCCCCAGGTGAAGTCATGATATCATACTCTCCAGTGAAGTCGTATCCCCATGTGGAAGTCATGATATTTTCTGCCCAAGGAAGTTATAACTTTGAAGCAAGATTTGGTTCTGCCGTCAACTCTTCTTATCCCTCGATAGACGTACTGTTGCAGAGGTCGCAAGGTATTTCTGTCAAGATGTTTATTTCATCTCATGTATCCTCTCGTCTGTTTTGTCAGCATATGCATAAGCCTAAGCGTCACATACTCATTGCATGACATTTTCATACACTTTGGCGTACGCATTAGCATCCATATTGTTTGGCTATCCGAGTTATCCTTTGTCGTTACCGACGAGTAACGGGGTTTGTCCACTCTCTCCAAGTAGATCGTCAGCCATAAGCATAAAATACTATTTATTTCCAGCTAATCCCCACAGAGTTCAACCCTCGTGGGCGATGGTTATTCCCGTTATCTTTCCTCGATAGGATAAGATAGTTCCTATGTGAGCTCCTTTCTCAATGGAGTTTTTTTTGGCAAGTTCTTTCTAGCCAAGTTCTAGATTAAACTTCGGTCCCGTCTGTGGAGGCAAATCGCCACACATCACACAAGTCTGCAAGACATTGGTCAATACAGGTTTCGATGATGACAAATTACAGCCTTGGATAGATTGGAAATTATAAACTCCAGATCTACTAAACAGATGCAACGTATCACCTACCATATCCTTTTATACTTGTCTTAAAACTGCTGTAATAAATATACTATGTGTAGATAAAATGCAATCATGACCAGAGGCATGAAAGACCACAAACTGATGAATTATTGCAGGTTTGCAGGGGATGAGTCGACCATAGGGTCGGTGCATGCATCAGAGCAATTCTCCACTGGTCAGCGCACAAGGCAATGAGTTGACCACAGGGTCGGCGCATGAGGGAAAAATTTTCCAACGGGTCAGCGCGTAAAGGCATGAGTCGACCATAGGGTCGGCGCATAAGGGAAATAGTTTTCAATGGGTCAGCGCACGCCGACTGTATGGTCGACGCATACTGATGAATTTTCCAGATTTCCAAACAACACAGGCCATGCGTCGATGCATAGACCTGCTGCGGTCGACCGTTCGTGCGGAAATTCTGTTTTTAAATGATTGCCTCTTATATTTGAAATATTGTTATGTCTAAAATTGGGTTGGTACTATATATACTTGTTTAACCACTTGTGTCATTTTAACATTTGATAATCTTTTGATTCATGTGTTCAAAAACAAGAAAGAGTGAAATAGGTGTCCAAGATTCATCATCTTCATCTTCAACATCTCACAACATTTCAATTACACACAATCATTTTTGAAATGCATTTGTGAGAGATTCAAGGTGATAAGGTTCGAAGCTTAGATTGGAGAATCAAGTTCGGGTTGAAGCTTGTGACAGGTTCTTTCTTGAATAAAACCGTTGGGGTTTTATCCTCCAAGATTGGTTTGAATTTTGGGGGGTTTTTGGACAAGATTCTTCATCAAGGGTCAACTGAGCGAAGGTGATTGTGAAGAGGTATTCTTCACAAGTCTAGTAGCGGATTCAGTGAAATTGAAGGGAAGATCTCGGGTTCGATTTGTTGCTGTTGAGATCAGCCGGAGCCGAAGGTTTGAACAACAACGCGTTATTCAATAAGGTGGCTGGAATCGGAGGTCCATCAACACAAATCGGAGGACTTGATTCATCTTGAATCAAGGGGCAAGGAGTGAAAGCAACTTTCAACACATTGAGATTTCTGTTGTATATTTGCTGCTCAATCCTTGTATAAACTGTTAAATTCAACAGGTGTTATCTATAAAATCTATCTCAATTCTAGTTTTAGAATTGAGGGCAGACGTACCCCGAAGTGAGGACAACGGGGGAACTGCCTCACCAAATACTTGTCTTCTCTATTTTTCAGCATTTATGTTATAGCTCAAAATAAGTGATTTTTGTATAAGCACTATTTGTCAAAATTGTGATATCAATTAAGTAAGAGGTTAAAACTCTGTTTTTGGCTCCGAAGTACAATAAGACATTGTACTAGGCTAGTTGGAATCACTTACTCAACATAAATATCACTTGGAGTGTTGTGCACACCAAGTGTTTGACAAATTGCTTGAACCAAAATTATCTTACTTGTGTATCTAGTTTTGGTTTGCTCTTTGAATCATTGGAACTAGGAATCCTAACAACTGAAGTAGATAATTGATAAGTGTGATTAGTGTTGTGATTCTATTTTCCAAATTGTCATTAATCCAAAGGCTTACGCATATCCGGTTTTCCAATAACCGTTCGTTTTAGACTATATTTTCCTCAGCCGCTTCCGCACTTAAAACAATTTTTAAAATCAATTTTTAATTGGTAGCGCCGACTCAAATTTTAATTGGGGATCTATTCAACCCCCCCTTCTAGATCCGTGCCATAGTCTAACACATTCGGTTACTGAACCTACCTGAACGTGTATTTATTTTGCACTATCTTTCAAGGAAAGCATTTACAATCCTTTATAGACAAGCAATAGTTCCCAGCCGAGGAGCTTATCACCTACATTAAACCTCAAGACATTGAGTCGCCGCACTCATTCTTAGGCGTCCCGTCATGGACATATCATTTAAACCTTAAGACGTTGAGTCGCCGCACTCATTCTTGGGCGTCCCGTCATAGACATATTATAAAAACTTTAAGACGTTGAGTCGCCGCACTCATTCTTAAACGTCCCTCCGTGGACATATCATTTAATCCTTAAGAGTTGAGTCACCGCACTCATGCTTGGGCGTCCCGCCATGGACATATCCTTTCCTAAACCTTGAGAAGTTAAGTCGACGCACTCATGCTTGGGTGTCCCGCTGTGGACATATCTTTTTCTAAACTTTAAGACGTTGAGTCGCCGTACTCATGCCTAGGCTTCCCGCCGTGGACCATTTTACCCTTTAGTAATAGAAGGAGCCGAATTGTATTCAGGGCGCCGACCTTGAGATATGAAGAAGTTCATTTTATCCTTTAGTAAAAGACGGAGCTGAATCATGTTCAGGGCGCCGACCTTGAAGTAGGAGGAAGTTCATTTTATCCTTTAGTAAAAGAAGGAGTTGAATCATGTTCAGGGCGCCGAACTTGAAGTAGGAGGAAGTTCATTTTATCCTTTAGTAAAAGAAGGAACTGAATCGTATTCAGGAGAGTGTGAATCTTGAAGTATAAAGCAGTTTATTTTATCCTTTAGTAAAAGAAGAATCCAAATCGTATTCTGGGCGCCGACGTTAAATATGAAGAGGTTTATTTATCAGATGAGTGACAATCCTCCAGCGGAGCTCATCAATCAATCAATTTTCATCTATTGTTCACCGATAAGCAGCAGTCTCTTTATTTGAGAGCTTATCCAGTTTGGCATATAAGTCCCCTCCAACGATAAGTGGCAGTTCTCTCTCGAGAAAGCTTATCAGGGCGTTTCCCATTTAAGACCATTTATTTTGGCATACAGTCGGTTTTACCCTGTATATTTTCTACGGATTTCATAAATATTATGTTTGATCCTGTCACGAGGGAAAGTTTACAGAAGCTCGAATGTTATTCTTTGCTCAATGCTCCAGCGCCTTGTTAATCGATTCTACAGTCGTGCAGATCCAGTTTTATCTTTTACCCTAGAGCATCAGCCGGTCACGCATGAACCTGTTCAATAATTACTCTTAGATATTCCCCAGTGGAAGCCGTCTCACCGGTGTCATCTCCTCTTAGGACCCCGTTCTTACTATTCCCTTTCTAAAAATGGCAATTGGTCGCGTTTCGCGCCAGTTGACTACCACTTTAGAATTCCCCAGTGTCGTGTTGTTTCTCAGTGTGTCGTATTCCCTAGTGCGGTTTGTTTATCGCGTATGTTGTAACACCCATTTTAATTATTTAGTCATTTTATAATTATTTTAAATATTATACGTTGGTGTGTCCTTTGGTGGGGGTGTATTTGGTGATGTTTGGTGGGTGTCCCTAATGTGGAAGGACTATTGGTGGTATTTTGGTGTGAAATATAATAATATAAAAATAATAGTAACATTGGTGGGGGTGTTATTATTATTATTATTATTATTATTATTATTATTATTATTATTATTATTATTATTATTATTATTATTATTATTATTATATTTATTATATTTGTTAATATTATTAATATTATTATTATTTTGGTGAAATAATGATATTATTATTATTATTATTATATTTATTATATTTGTTAATATTATTAATATTATTATTATTTTGGTGAAATAATGATATTAGTATTATTATTATTATTATTATTATTATTATGTTTATTATATTTGTTAATATTATTAATATTATTATTATTATTTTGGTGAAATAACGATATTATTATTATTATTATTATTATTATTATTAGTATTATTAATAATGAGTATTATTATTATTATGATTATTATTATTATTAGTATTATAATATTATTAGTATTAATAATAATATTGTATTATTTTATTAAGTTATTTTATTAATTGGGATTAGATTTAATAAAGAAAATAGTATGTGAAGGGGTGGGGAGAGTGGTACGATACATTTTAGAAAATTGAGAAAAAAGAGCGATAGAAAGAGAGAAGAGGAAAGAACGAGGAAAGTGAAAAAGAACGAAGGAAAAAGGGAACGAAGAACGGAAGAGGAAGGAGAAGGCCAAGAGACCAATTCTAGGAGGAATTCTATCGATCGACCAATTGTCAAGGTAAGGGGGGAGAAATTTGATTGGGAATGGTTTATACATGTATAGGGTAGAGGGGATTCCTTAACCCCGTAGGAATTTATCGTTATATAAAGTTTTATATTGGCATGCTATGATTATTGTTGATGTTGGGGGATTGATGAATGCTGATGATGCATTTTGGGGTATATATATATATGGTGATGATGTTACTGTAGTATTGATCCATTTTGTTGGATTGTTGATGTTACTGTAGTGTTGATAGTAACTAGGAATATAAAGCTGATGAGATTATGTGTTGTTACCGTAGTGTTGGCAATGACCATGATTATAACTTTGGGAAAGTTATATGTTGTTTCCCTATAGTGTCGTTAATGACTATGGTTAGGACCTTGGTGAGATTCAGAGTGACTCTGAAGTGTCGGTAATGTACCGTAATGTCGGTTCTAGAGTAGAAATTATAGGATAATTGGTAAGTATAATATCTATTGGCATGTTTGTGATTGTGGATTGATGTTGATGAATTATTGATTTTGGTGTATAGGCTGAGGTGTTGGTTTAGGGAGGTTCTGAGTAACCTCAGAGACTTTTGGTGAGATGTCTGAATTGGTCTCGTGTGATCCTTCTAGCCTTGCTGTAGTGTGAAAATGATGAGTATGGGATATAACTTGTGTACTTGGTGATAGTACGCGTTTCCCTTAATATTGTTGGTGAGCAATTAGTTAATGTATATGTGTGTAGTGATCAGTAGGATCGTGTATCCCCGAGTGGGGGGGGGGGGGGACGTAGTTATATCCGGTGTGATAGTATGAATTTGTTTACTATCTGATTGATTTATATGGTGTTGGTGTAATATATCTATACATATGCATTGTTGTATGATGATATGATCAGGAGGATCGTGTGCACTTAGCGTGCCAGAATATAATAATTATGCATTGGTGTCTTGCATATCATGGTGTTTTGGTGGGATGAATCATGTCTCAGGAGGAGCGTAAGTGATTCATCCGTACTCCTTTGTGGAGAATGGTGGGGGATAGATCATGTCTCAGGAGGAGCGTAAGTGATCTATCCAGGTTCGATTGAATGAACCAATGAGTCGGTACCGCATGCATGGTGTTGAGTTGCATAATTGCATTATAATATGTTATATTGTAATTTGAACAGTAGGTTCGTTATATGGTGTTGTTGGGGTGAATAATTGATGTGTTGGTGTGTTTTACTGCCTTATTACATGTATTACATTACCATTATATTTTTGATCATGATTTCTCACCCCTTTGCTGTTGTTGTGTCTGTGCTTCTCCGGAAGTACAGATAATCCAGGTACTTAGCTAGCTTGGATTATGGTGTGACAGTCGAGTCTAGGATGCTCTGATACGTAGCACGGGACTTGGGCGCTTTTATTTGTTTTATGAAGAACTTATATTTTATTTTCCTGTGAACGTATCAAACTTTTATTGGTTTTTATATTTAATATTCCGCTGTATTTGGAGAAAAACCTTTTTATAAGGAAACGTTGTTTTCATGTGATATCCCACTTGGGAAATTGGAACTCTGATTTTGTTTATTTATAATGTTTATTAATTTAATTGATTTTGGGAAGTGGGGTGTTACAATTGGTATCAGAGCAGGTCGGTCCGTCCGGCCAGTGTTGTTGAGTCGAGTTGAGTCTGTCCTTTATGATGTAGTTGAATATCTTTTAACTTGGTGTTGCTATGTTTGAGCAGTATGGCAGGAAGGAACGATGCTGCATTGGCTGCTGCTATGCAAGCAATGGCGCAGGCAGTTGCTAATCAGAATCAAACTGCAGATGCCCAATTCAGGAGTTTGGCGCAGTTTCGGAGCAATAAGCCACCAACGTTTGAAGGAGGAATTCTGGACCCAGAAGCTGCTCAGAAGTGGCTGAAGGCAATTGAGAAGATCTTCAGAACGATGGAATGTACTGATGAGCAGAAGGTGAGATTTGGTACTCACATGCTGGAAGGTGAGGCTGAAGCCTGGTGGGACAATAGTCGCCAAAGATTGGAAGCTGCTGGAACCGCCATTACTTGGGAGGTGGTTCAGAAGGGTTTTTTGGAAAAGTATTTTCCAGAAGATATTCGCAGTGCTAAGGAAATTGAATTCTTAGAGCTAAAGCAGGGTAGTATGACTGTAGCAGAGTATGCTGCTAAGTTTGAGGAGCTGGTGCAGTATTGTCCTCACTATAATGTGGAAGGGGCAATGACTTCTAAGTGCTTAAAGTTTGAGAATGGACTGCGTCCAGAGATTAAGCTGGGGATTGCTTGTCAGAAGATCAGGAGCTATCCTGAGCTGGTAAGCAGGAGCAAGATCTATGATAACGATAACCGGGCAAGGATTGCACACTACAAAGCTGTTAATGACCGTAAGGGTAAGCAGAGGTTTAGTGGTACTCCTTATGGTGTTGCTGCTGATAAGGGAAAACGTAAAGCTGTTGTTGATAAGAAGCCTAGAGATGGGAGAGCATCTGCTGAAGGGAAATGTTTTCGGTGCGGTGGTATGGGACACCGTGCTAATGATTGTCCTAATGAAGCCAAAAAGTGTTTTAAGTGTGGAAAACCAGGTCATGTGATAGCTGACTGCAGAGCAACCATGCCGACCTGTTATAACTGTGGTGAGAAGGGTCATATCAGTACACATTGTGAGAAGCCGAAGAAGCCTCAGACGTCTCCGGCTAGTGGGAAAGTGTTTACCTTAGCAGGGACTCAAGCTGCCAGTGATGAGCGTGTTATCAAAGGTACTTGTATTATCAATAATATTCCTTTGATTGCTATTATTGATACGGGTGCAACACACTCGTTTATTTCTGTGGATTGTGTGGAGAGAATAGGATTGGTGCCGTCTACTCTGGAGAGACGAATGACTATTGAGACACCCTCTATAGGTTCAGTGACTACTTCTTTGGTATGCCTGAAGTGTCCGCTGACTATTTTCGGTAGAGAATTTGAAGTGGATTTGATTTGTCTACCACTTGGTAAATTGGATGTCATTCTGGGTATGAACTGGTTAGAGTTCAACCGAGTCTACATCGACTGTTTTCGGAAGGAATTGTTGTTCTTGACCCCTGAAGAGGAAGCTTTAGCAAGTTCTTTGTCTAATAAAGAATTGAGGGCTTTGTTGGAAGATGAAACTAGAGTGTTTGCTTTATTTGCAACTTTATCGGTGGATAGCAAAGTGTCAATGGAGGAATTGGCAGTGGTGAATGAATTTCCGGAAGTGTTTCCTGACGACATTACGGAATTGCCTCCGACGCGAGAAGTGGAATTTGGTATTGATCTTGTTTCTGGTACGAGGCCTATTTCTATGGCGCCGTACAGGATGTCTGCAGTGGAATTGGCTGAGTTGAAGTCTCAGATTGGAGAATTGTTGGATAGAAAGTTTATTAGGCCAAGTGTATCGCCGTGGGGAGCTCCAGTGTTGTTGGTGAAGAAGAAGGATGGTAGTATGCGTTTGTGCATCGATTACCGTCAGTTGAATAAAGTGACGATTAAGAATAAGTATCCTCTCCCGAGGATTGATGATTTGATGGACCAGCTGGTGGGAGCTCGTGTGTTTAGTAAGATTGACTTAAGGTCGGGTTATCATCAAATAAGAGTAAAAGAAGGTGATATTCAGAAGACTGCTTTTAGAACTCGATATGGACATTATGAATATGCTGTAATGCCGTTTGGAGTGACTAATGCGCCGGGAGTATTTATGGAGTATATGAACAGAATTTTCCATTCTTATTTGGATCAATTCATTGTAGTGTTTATTGATGATATATTAATTTATTCTAAATCTGATGAAGAGCATGCAGGACATTTGAGAATTGCCTTGCAAGTGTTGAAGGAAAATAAATTATTTGCTAAACTGTCAAAGTGTGACTTCTGGTTGAAGAGAGTGAGTTTCTTGGGGCATGTAATATCTGAAGATGGAATAGCGGTGGATCCGTCAAAAGTAAGTGCAGTATTGCAGTGGGAACCGCCAAAGACAGCGACAGAAATTAGGAGCTTTCTGGGTTTAGCTGGTTATTACCGCAGGTTTATTGAAGGTTTCTCTAATTTGGCGTTGCCATTAACTCAGTTAACGAGAAAGAACCAAGTCTTTGTATGGGACGCTGCTTGTGAAGAAAGTTTTGAAGAGTTGAAAAAGAGATTGACTACGACACCGGTGTTAGTGTTACCGACTCCGAGTGAACCGTTTGTGGTGTACTGTGATGCGTCTAAGATGGGATTAGGTGGAGTTCTTATGCAGAATGGTAAAGTAGTAGCATATGCATCGCGGCAATTGAGAGTGCATGAGCGAAATTATCCGACTCATGATCTTGAATTAGCTGCGGTTGTTTTTATGTTGAAAATCTGGAGACATTATTTATATGGTTCAAGATTTGAAGTGTTTAGTGATCATAAGAGTCTGAGATACCTGTTTGATCAGAAAGAGCTGAATATGAGGCAGAGAAGATGGTTGGAATTTTTGAAGGATTATGACTTTAGTTTGAGTTATCATCCAGGAAAGGCCAATGTAGTGGCAGATGCTTTGAGTAGGAAAGCAATTCATATGGCAGCTCTAATGGTGAAAGAAATTGAGTTAATTGAACAATTTAGAGATTTGAGCATGGTTTGTGAGACTACTGCAAATAGTGTAATGTTGGGTATGTTGCAGGTAAATAATGACTTCTTGGATATGATTAGAGAAAATCAGAAGTTGGATGTGAAATTGGTAGATTTGATGCCTGGAGTAGGAAGTGACTCCGATAGTGACTTTAAATTGGATAGTACAGGTGTGTTGAGATTTAGAGGCAGGATTTGTGTACCAGATAATGAGGAATTAAAAAAGCTGATTTTGAGTGAAGGACACCGTAGTAATCTGAGTATTCATCCTGGAGCTACGAAGATGTATCATGATTTGAAGAAATTATTTTGGTGGTCTGGTATGAAAAGAGACATTGCTCAATTTGTGTATGCCTGTTTGACGTGTCAGAAGTCGAAGGTAGAACACCAAAGACCTTCTGGATTTATGCAACCATTAGAGATTCCGGTTTGGAAATGGGATTGCATTACTATGGATTTTGTTACAGGTTTGCCGAATACAGCGAGAGATTTTGATGCTATCTGGGTGATTGTGGATCGATTGACGAAGTCTGCACATTTTGTACCAATCAACATTAGTTTTCCATTAACGAAGCTGGCGGATATTTATATTCGAGTAATTGTGAAGTTGCATGGCGTTCCATCCAGTATTGTATCGGATAGAGATCCGCGGTTTACTTCAGAATTTTGGAAAAGCTTGCAGGAAGCTTTGGGGACTAAGTTGAAGTTGAGTTCAGCTTATCATCCGCAAACTGATGGTCAGTCGGAGAGGACTATTCAGTCACTTGAGGATTTGTTGAGAGCTTGTGTGTTGGAAAAGGGTGGTGCGTGGGATACTCATTTACCATTGATTGAGTTCACGTACAATAACAGTTACCATTCTAGTATCGGAATGGCACCGTTTGAAGCTTTGTATGGGAGGAGGTGTAGGACTCCTCTGTGTTGGTATGAAACTGGTGAGAATATGGTGCTTGGACCAGAAATTGTACAGCAGACTACTGAGACAATTCAAATGATTCGTGAGAAAATGAAAGTGTCTCAGAGTAGGCAGAAAAGTTATCATGATAATCGGAGGAAAGAGTTGGAATTCTGTGTAGGTGATCACGTGTTCCTAAGAGTTAATCCGATGACTGGTGTGTGTCGTGCATTGAAGTCCAAGAAGCTGGATCCTAAGTTTATTGGACCTTATGAAATTCTGCAAAGAATTGGTGTTGTAGCTTATAGGGTGGCGTTGCCACCTGAGTTATCGAACTTACATGATGTGTTTCATGTGTCGCAATTACGAAAGTATGTTTCTGATCCATCTCATGTTATTTAGAGAGATGATGTTCAGGTTCGGGAGAATCTTACTGTTGAGACGATGCCGTTGAGGATCGAGGACCGTAAGATGAAACAGCTCCGAGGGAAAGAGATACCTTTGGTGAAGGTAGCTTGGGGAGGTGCTGCAGGAGGCAGTGTGACCTGGGAGTTGGAAAGCAGGATGCGAGAAGCGTATCCGGAGCTATTTCCATCAGGTAATTTTCGAGGACGAAAATAATTAAAGTGGGGGAGAGTTGTAACACCCATTTTAATTATTTAGTCATTTTATAATTATTTTAAATATTATACGTTGGTGTGTCCTTTGGTGGGGGTGTATTTGGTGATGTTTGGTGGGTGTCCCTAATGTGGAAGGACTATTGGTGGTATTTTGGTGTGAAATATAATAATATAAAAATAATAGTAACATTGGTGGGGGTGTTATTATTATTATTATTATTATTATTATTATTATTATTATTATTATTATTATTATTATTATTATTATTATTATTATTATTATTATTATTATTATTATTATTATATTTATTATATTTGTTAATATTATTAATATTATTATTATTTTGGTGAAATAATGATATTATTATTATTATTATTATTATATTTATTATATTTGTTAATATTATTAATATTATTATTATTTTGGTGAAATAATGATATTAGTATTATTATTATTATTATTATTATTATTATTATGTTTATTATATTTGTTAATATTATTAATATTATTATTATTATTTTGGTGAAATAACGATATTATTATTATTATTATTATTATTATTATTATTAGTATTATTAATAATGAGTATTATTATTATTATGATTATTATTATTATTAGTATTATAATATTATTAGTATTAATAATAATATTGTATTATTTTATTAAGTTATTTTATTAATTGGGATTAGATTTAATAAAGAAAATAGTATGTGAAGGGGTGGGGAGAGTGGTACGATACATTTTAGAAAATTGAGAAAAAAGAGCGATAGAAAGAGAGAAGAGGAAAGAACGAGGAAAGTGAAAAAGAACGAAGGAAAAAGGGAACGAAGAACGGAAGAGGAAGGAGAAGGCCAAGAGACCAATTCTAGGAGGAATTCTATCGATCGACCAATTGTCAAGGTAAGGAGGGAGAAATTTGATTGGGAATGGTTTATACATGTATAGGGTAGAGGGAATTCCTTAACCCCGTAGGAATTTATCGTTATATAAAGTTTTATATTGGCATGCTATGATTATTGTTGATGTTGGGGGATTGATGAATGCTGATGATGCATTTTGGGGTATATATATATATGGTGATGATGTTACTGTAGTATTGATCCATTTTGTTGGATTGTTGATGTTACTGTAGTGTTGATAGTAACTAGGAATATAAAGCTGATGAGATTATGTGTTGTTACCGTAGTGTTGGCAATGACCATGATTATAACTTTGGGAAAGTTATATGTTGTTTCCCTATAGTGTCGTTAATGACTATGGTTAGGACCTTGGTGAGATTCAGAGTGACTCTGAAGTGTCGGTAATGTACCGTAATGTCGGTTCTAGAGTAGAAATTATAGGATAATTGGTAAGTATAATATCTATTGGCATGTTTGTGATTGTGGATTGATGTTGATGAATTATTGATTTTGGTGTATAGGCTGAGGTGTTGGTTTAGGGAGGTTCTGAGTAACCTCAGAGACTTTTGATGAGATGTCTGAATTGGTCTCGTGTGATCCTTCTAGCCTTGCTGTAGTGTGAAAATGATGAGTATGGGATATAACTTGTGTACTTGGTGATAGTACGCGTTTCCCTTAATATTGTTGGTGAGCAATTAGTTAATGTATATGTGTGTAGTGATCAGTAGGATCGTGTATCCCCGAGTGGGGGGGGGACGTAGTTATATCCGGTGTGATAGTATGAATTCGTTTACTATCTGATTGATTTATATGGTGTTGGTGTAATATATCTATACATATGCATTGTTGTATGATGATATGATCAGGAGGATCGTGTGCACTTAGCGTGCCAGAATATAATAATTATGCATTAGTGTCTTGCATATCATGGTGTTTTGGTGGGATGAATCATGTCTCAGGAGGAGCGTAAGTGATTCATCCGTACTCCTTTGTGGAGAATGGTGGGGGATAGATCATGTCTCAGGAAGAGCGTAAGTGATCTATCCAGGTTCGATTGAATGAACCAATGAGTCGGTACCGCATGCATGGTGTTGAGTTGCATAATTGCATTATAATATGTTATATTGTAATTTGAACAGTAGGTTCGTTATATGGTGTTGTTGGGGTGAATAATTGATGTGTTGGTGTGTTTTACTGCCTTATTACATGTATTACATTACCATTATATTTTTGATCATGATTTCTCACCCCTTTGCTGTTGTTGTGTCTGTGCTTCTCCGGAAGTACAGATAATCCAGGTACTTAGCTAGCTTGGATTATGGTGTGACAGTCGAGTCTAGGATGCTCTGATACGTAGCACGGGACTTGGGCGCTTTTATTTGTTTTATGAAGAACTTATATTTTATTTTCCTGTGAACGTATCAAACTTTTATTGGTTTTTATATTTAATATTCCGCTGTATTTGGAGAAAAACCTTTTTATAAGGAAACGTTGTTTTCATGTGATATCCCACTTGGGAAATTGGAACTCTGATTTTGTTTATTTATAATGTTTATTAATTTAATTGATTTTGGGAAGTGGGGTGTTACATATGTCCCCTGTGTCATCGTGTCGTCTGCATCCTTGCATTTATCATTCCATCATGTGCATTGTACTATATTCATGGCATTGTCAGCATTATCACTTGTCTCGTTTTGTCCATAGCATTGCATATCACTGCATCTAAGGGCAAAATTTTCGGTTATCTATATTTAAATCCCTCCACCATGATTTCTCGAGCCTACGTCGCTCAAATCATCCGGTGAAGCTATTTAAATAGGGGCAACTGTAATACCCCAAAATTTTCCCTAAGATTAGTCGGTTCATCCCGCATTCCATTTTAGTTTTACAATTGTATTTAACCAGTCACTAACAATTTTGTGTAGTCATTCGACTTTTGCAGGAAAATATCATTTGGCGCGTTCTTTGGTTCATAAAGGGTAAAATGATCATTTGTTTGCAACCGACTATCAATTTATGAACTGTGAGCGGTAGTCAGAAAATGCGATGTGAAACGAGGCCGAGGTTCAGTTGGGAGCGTTTGATTGAGGCGGATTCGGACCTGGTTCAAAATTAAAATTCCAAGTTGGACTGAAGTTGGCTGGAGATTTTGTTCATTTTGAGTTTAATCTAAGGGTTGGATTTATTCAGAGAAAGTTGTCCGTTTGAGTCGCCGAAGAGGTTAGTCGGGAGTCGGATCGGAACTTTAGTTTTTGTAGTATTTTCGGTTCATTTTTAAATCATGACTATTTCCTTTTTCAATTCTTATTTTTCACTTCCTTTCAATTCTCATTCCATTTTTAAAATTTTCGTCTATTTTTACTTTAAATCATTTCTTTCTTTTTTAGGTGAGTCTCATTTTATTGTAAATAATTATCTCATTGTTTAACGTTATTATTATTTCATGGTTATTTCCCCTAAAATGTTGTTTCTTTTAAAAATATATCTTGGTTCAAAAAATTGTTTCTATTTTAAACTTTGTGATAGTCTTATTTCACCTTTTAAATTTATAAGCATTTCATTAAAAACAAAGGTATTTCCATTAATTTACATTCTCCCAAAAATCCAAAAAAAAATAAAGGAATATATATGCAAAACAAATAAAAAAATAAAGATTTTAAAGATTTTGTTTACCAATAAAGAATATCATTAGTAAGTTTA
The DNA here is from genome assembly GCA_963859935.3 of Lathyrus sativus. Taxonomy (NCBI): domain Eukaryota; kingdom Viridiplantae; phylum Streptophyta; class Magnoliopsida; order Fabales; family Fabaceae; genus Lathyrus; species Lathyrus sativus. The sequence continues at coordinate 44,852,352 of OZ012739.1, forward strand.
ATCCTTTACAAAAATACAAAAAATAGATAATGATAAAATTACAAAATATATTGTTCCTAAATCCTATCCGAATTTCCGACTTCCTCTGACGTTCTTCCGATTATCCATTTCCGAACCTGCAAAATCAACAAGCAAACAAAGAAAATTTTATCGGTTAGTTCTGACACCCTCAGAGATATCATCATCGGGTGTCGGGAGGGTAACCGATTTCTCAGTCTCCGGCTCCCGACTCTATTCCGGCCATCGACTAAGATCGACAATAAATCTGTTCTTATGATTCTGAGGCTACCAGAGAAAGAGAGAGGTAAAAAGATTTTTTTCCAGATAAGTGCTTATCCAAAAAGTGCTTATTTGAAAAAGTACTTTTGAAAAAGTACTTTTGAAAAAACACTCATTCAAAAAGCGCTTTTGGCCAAGCACGACATTTCCGGAAAAGCCACGGATCCCACAAGCACAGTCAGCACCTTTTTCCAGAAAAACTCCAACACGGTTCACCAGTTCGAAAAAATTGCAAACAAATTGCAAACAAACCCAGTCAAGTACTCAACAAGCCATCAACGAACACAACAACTTCAAGCGAGAAAACAGCCCACAAAATTGTAGGAAACATAGTAATCCCAAAGGAAAATCCAGACCATAAGTGTATGATATAAAATCATCATTAAGGATCAGAAAAAAAAAATCCTAAGTGATTTCACAATCGAAAAACGGCGCCGCCGCGGCTCAGAGTCGAAGATCAAAGGAGATCTCCATCAGCATCATCACTGAAGGGATTCAGGAGCATCCTGGCTTCATCATCATGACCTCTGAGCATTGAAAGAAGAAGAGGAACAAGTTCTTTAAAAACCAAATCGCGAACTCCGGGGGAGACTGCCGGCGCTGTTCATCGCAAACGGCGAGCAATCAAACCACCAGCCTCAGTTCCTCACATCATCGGCCTTGACCGCAAATCGAACGGAGCAACCGTCATCATCAATAAATCAGCAGATTTCGTAAGAATCTCTTCACCATGGGATTTTGTTTGTTGTTTTTTTCAGGTGATAAAAGAAGAAAACCAAAGGGTCAACATGCATGGAAGGAGAAAAAGGTGAAAAAGCTCAAAACCATCATCCATGGCCGCCGCGCTGTACCGAAGGAAGAAGATGCTGAGAGAAACCCATATGGGTTTGCCGCCGCGAGCAAGACGGAAGGGGTTTAAAACCCTATCTGTTCTTGTGTTCCCCTTTTAAACCAGACCACCCTTTTTTAAACTGTTATTTTATTTTATTTTATTGTTTAGTTAATTAAAAACAGTCTAATAAAATGGTAAGGCCCCGTTGTTGTTTCTTAAAATTAAAGCTAACTTCCTTATTCATTAGCATAGGTTTTAAAAAGGGGGAAAGGTAATCAACGTTAACTAAAAAGGTAATGAATAAATTAATTTTTCCTTAAAGTCTTAACGTTTATATAAAATTGAAACTTCTCTTTTAATTTAAAACGTATTCCTTTTTAAGAAATTTAGAACTAAAATTTTAATAATAAAATAATCTTTTCAAAATAAACCTGTAAAATAAAGCTAATCACTTTCTTTTTAAATCTTTGTACTAAACTTAATACTTTTTAACCAAATTCCTAATTTATGCTCATCTAACTTTCGTCTAAATTTATGTCGTTCCTGACACTGTTCTCAGTTATGCGGTTACCAATTTCATATTTTTTTTGTATTTCTTTTTTCGGATTATAATTATGCGAGGGTTATTGTCGCATTTCGTTATTTTTGGCCCTTTGTGGTTTGTAATTTATGCGAGCGGTCGCGATGCTTTGATTTACGGTTTCTTTATTTTCATGTTTTATGCCTGTCATGTGATAATTCGCTTGCGTGCATGTTGTGTTTTACCGTTAACCTTCCGAAGGATTAGGTCTAGCAGTTTGACCGCTGAGCCAATAACCCTAACCCTTGACCGTTTCAAAAACCCTAATAGCCTAGGTGTCCCGCCGTGGACGAAAATGCCATTTACCCTCGCTTTAGGTCAAAGAGTCACCGTACTCTGTTTAGGATTTCCCGCCGTGGAACACCTAATTTCAACCCTAATTTAATTAACAAATTCAACGTAGAAATAAGAGTTTTAAGACTCCACGTAAGCATGTCCTTAAGATACGTTTATTCCCCATTGAAACCTTGACCATAGTCAAGAAGTTTCTAACCTCCCTTTCAAGGGGAACTACGATTACTCTGATTCCATTCCATATCCAAGATAAGTAGGCACAAGATACAAATCTTGCTGAGTAAACTTAGGACTAACCCTTAGGTCTCTTTAGGTCACTCTATCCCTTAGCTCAGTATATACTTAAAACAGATAATAAAATGAAAAGCATACTTTAAACAAAAGGTTCCTGTAGAGTACTACAGAAGTTTAGGGTGCTAGTACCTTCCCTAAGCTTAACCAACCCCTTACCTAGGTCTCTCCCCGCATTGTGTTTACGATGCAAAAATAGGTTTTCCCTCTTTTGACCTTTTCCTTCGGATAAATCAAAGAGCAGTTGTGAATTAAGAATTGTGATTCAGACTAATTAATAGTTTGATATCCTATTTCCACCGCAACAGAATGCTAATTCCATAATTCTTATTCCTAAATGTCACAATGCCAATATGGTTGACCATTTTAGACCCATTGCTTTGGCTAATTTCAAATTCAAGATTCTCTCTAAAATCTAAGTAGGCATGCTTGCCTCAATCATGCACATCATCATTTCCCCTAACAAAGAGGACTTATCAAAGGAAGTTCCATAGCAGATTGTATTTTTTTGACTTCTGAGACCTTTAATTTGCTCCACAGCAAGTCTTATGGTGGTAATATTACAGTCAAAATTGACATAAGGAAAGCTTTTGATACTTTGAATTAGGACTTTTTGCCTCTTGTGGTGAACAAGTTTGAAATTTTAGATAATTTATGTTCTTGGATCAAGGCTATTATGCACTCAGCCAAGCTCCCAACAGAGCTTTAGCTTTTTAGCCTCATTAACTTTAGCCAAAGATCTTATGCCAAGACCACCTTTAATAATAGGATGCTTTCAAACCTTGGAATATAACTCTTATTGGAACCTGGCTGATGGAAATAAAATCGACTTCTAGACTGACTCTTGGTATGGAGTTCCTTTGGTTGATCAACTTCATATTCCTCCTATTGCTCATGACAAGCTCCAATCAACAGTCAGTGATTTTTTTCTAGACTTCAATTGGAAAGTTCCTCCAGACTTGGTAACTTTATTCCCTAATCTTTTAAATATCATTAACCAAATTCATATCCCCATCTCTCCTAGTTTTAATGAGCTTAGATGGGCCCACTCAAAGAATGACTCTCTATCTCTTAAAGATGATTACCTATTCCTTTCTCCTCCTAGCCCTAAGTTTGGCTGGGCTAAGCTAATTTGGAGTGCTTGCATCCCTCCTGCAAAGTCCTTGTTTGTTTGGAAACTAATCATTTCCAAAGTCCCTGAAGATGACCTGCTTGCTAGAAGAGGTTGGATCATGTTTCCTTCCAGATGTGAGTTGTGTGGATCTCAGGAAGAAACTTCCAATCATCTGTTTTTCCACTGTAGTTTTGCTATTTCCATTTGAAACTAGCTGTCCAATATTACTCAACAAGGATTCATTTTCAACTTCACTAAGATCTGGGATATTTGCAATTAGTCTTAGTGTAAAAAAATGTAAGTTGGTGCTCCAGTATGCCATCATCAATTCCCTTAACACCATTTGGTTTTGCAGGAATCAGAGAAAATTTTAGAATAGTCTCATACCTTGGAAGTCTGCCTTGAACACCATTACCTCCAATGTCAATTTTTCAAGTAATCTCTTCACAGGCAACACAACTTGTAGTATGAGAGATTTTATAATTCTTAAAGCTTTTAGAATCACAGTGCCTCCTCCTAAAGCTGCTAGATTAATTGAAGTAATTTGGAAACTTCCCCTCCTATCTTGGATCAAGTGTAACACGAATGGCACTTCCCTTGGGATCCCAGGTCAGGCTGCTTGTGGGAGAATTTTTAGAGATCACTCAGCTTCTTGGATTGGTTGTTTTGCAGAAAACCTTGGTGAAAATCATGCCATTTTTGCAGAATTCATGGGGTGATAAGGGCTATTGAGATGGATTTTGAAAAAAAGTGGAATCACATGTGGATTGAAACAGATTCTCTATTGGTATCTAGAGCTATTAGAAACCATCTTGTTCCTTGTTCTTTGAAGGTGGCTTAACTGTATTCATAGAACTCTTAGTATGTCATTTATCCTTTCGCATATATTTAGGGAAGGTAACTATTGCACAAACAAATTAGCTCCATTAGGCCTTGCCATTCGAGATTTTATTTGGTGGAATGAAACTCCTGTGTCTGTTTTTGACAATATGGTTTGTAATAGACTAGGTCTTCCATATTTTAGATATTGTCTTAGAGGGTTTTTGGTCTATGCCCCCCTCTCTTTTGTATTCTCTTTCTTTTTATTTATATAATTTTCTGTTGATTAAAAAAAAATTTCTCCTGAAAGTGGGTTATATTTCTTTTTCCTTTATATATATTTTATATTATTTAAAAGTAAAACTCCTTGGTCAACCAAACAAAAAAAGTGCAATACTAATGCTATATTAAAAGCTTTATCTTGTCTTTATTTGAAGTATTATAAGCATATATATTTTTTTTCAAAAGGCGATTTGATTACTAGAAACACATAATTATGTAATCTTTAAGTTTATAGAAAAATATAGTTGTAATTACTTTACTAAAATGGAAAACCACTAGTTGATTTTGAGATTCTTTTACCATGGTATCACTTTTCTTGAAATTTTGTTCTCTATATATAAAGATGTCAAACACAATGTGTATGACAAGACGGATGTAATAATAATTAAAATGCTAATAAAGTAAATTGAAAATTATAATTGGTAATTTAGTTCAGTGCAATCACACCTATGTCTAGAGGGAATTAACCCATGAAAGGAAATTCACTCTTAATAGTAAAACTACAAATTGGTCTAAGATGAAATCTTCTAGTCCAATATCTTTTTTTCTTAATACTACCCATGAATTTCTATTTTGGACTCCCCGTAAATATAATACCCTTCTCACTTTCTCTTAACAACTATCTCTAATGTTGGAAAGATTACAAAAGTTAGAATGATGAAATTCTTACAACTTAATACACTAATCTCTATCCCTTTGGATATGAATGTTCAAATGAATAAAGTGTTGTGAAGACAAACTTTTCAAGCGATTTTGGTGACGACATAATCCACAACATGAAAGGATGGTTTCACAACTTCAAATATATCAAGTTTCAAGCAACTCATTTTCATTTCACTATGTCAAAGCTTGATCAAGAAATAAGTCAAGTTCTACACATGGGAGGTACAAAACTTAAGCTATTCTATACCTTACACAAGTGTTCAACTTTATCTCTTTCTTGCATTTCATAAAAACCCTTTTAAAATTCATATATGCACTTATGCCTCATTTTTGAAAATCTTGTTTCTGAAAATTTGTACTGAGTTACCCAGACCTGGTAACCGATTACCTGTTATAAAATTTCAATTTTTTGGTTATGTTGAGACTGGTAACCGGTTACTCACTTATGGTAATCGATTACCACGGCCGCTGCAGGCCATAAAGGTGCATATTTTGGCATAAAAAATGTTTCTTCTTCTTCTTGAACCATGGAATCCTTTGGCCGTTATATCTCCTCTGAACAAGTGTTAAGAGGAATATATATACCTCTAATCTCCGATTTTGAATCTCACCTTCTTGTAAAAAAATTCAAATATTTTTCATCTCTCATTTTTCTATTTTCTATAAGTGTCAAAATTCTGAATTTTTAAAAGAGTGAAACTTGCATACCTTAATTTTCTGAAATTCTTCATAGTTTCATTCTTACTCATTTGAACACTTGTTAAGATATATAAGAGGTGCAATATCAAGAGAAAGATCAATAATAAGATTGATATATTGAAGATAATTTCAAATCTACTCAAACAAAGTTATTCGTTTATTCTTTTGATTACATACTTAGTGTTCCAGGATTGTTGGAATTAAGTTTGTAAGGTTGTTACCTTGCTGTCCAGGATTGCTGGAAGCAAGAGTTCCACATTGAGAGGATTGTTCTCATTGGACTTAGTTGAAAATCCAAGAGTGTGTTCTTGATGGTTTGATTGATTTGTGTCTGTATAGAAAGCCTAGGTAGAAAGTCTTGTCTTAGGACCAAACAATATTGAAAAATATCTTTCATATTGAAAGGGGGCTGGAGTACTCTCGGGCTGTGAGGGGAACCAGGATATATCACCGTGTCTCTTTTACTTTCCGCATTTATAACATTCCTCACTTAGAAAATCTTTAGAAAAGTAAAACAAGATTCCTACAACAAGATCAGAAATTTTTAAGTACCTAATTCAACCCCCCCCCCCCCTCTTAGGTGCATTTTTCACTTACAATTGGCATCAGAGCAGGTTATAGGTAACATGTTCCTAAGAAGATCCAGATGGCTTCCACTAGCGCAAATCCGATGTTCAAATATGGCGGTAGCAGTAATAAACCTCCTTTGTTTTCTGGTGAATATTTCGACTTCTGGAAAATTTGCATGAAGGCACACTTAGAGGCACAAGGAAATGGCATATGGGAAACTATTGAAATTGGCCCTCATGTACCAACTAGTGTTGTAAATGGTGTCGGTACTCCAAAAATTCAAAGTTCATGGGATGATGATGATAAAAAGAAAATCCTAAATGAGAAAAAGGCTATCAATATTTTGCAAAGTGCTTTAAGCATGGATGAGTTCTTCCGAATTTCACAATGCTCAAAAGAATCAGTAGTAAGACCTGTGATATCCCTCCAGAACTCAAAGGCGTTCTTTCCCTATTCTGACTCAAGTAGAGTCTCACAGGGAATTCCTTCCCCATGGGGAAGTTCCAACATAGCAGCAATTTCATCAGTGGAAAATGAATACTCAGTGTTAAATATGTGGAATTGAACAGTTCCTATTGTACTAGCAGAGTCAGGTCTGACTTTATAAATTAAAGAACTCAGGAATTCATGGGTTAACAACTCATAAGTCGAATCCTTCAGCTCAAACAAACTTCTCAATCCTAAGTTATTGATCATAAAATAGACATGGTTGTAAATGCATAAAGTTTGGAGACAAGAGACATTGAAATACCTCGTGGAACTTATTTTCTGATTTATAAGCGCTTCAAATTTTTCTCTTTGTCGTTCTCCCGCAGCTCCTGCTCAGAATGTTATCTCCATTTCCTCCGCCATTGTTGTGGGTATGAAGGTTTTTGGTGAATTTAGGTTTTGTCTCAAGATGAGAGGGTTTATGGTTTTAGGGATGAAATGGAGTGAAACTTTATGGGTGGAAGAATGAGGGGATAATGGAGTGTTAGGGGGTTTTGGATATTATTGGAAGTTATGTCAGTGAACGGGGTAATGATGGGTGTTAGTGGAGGAAGAAAATGGGTTTTGGAAGAAGAATGTTGGAGAAGAATGAGGAACAAAGGTTATGTCCTGTAACTGCTATATTTTTTACTTTTCCCTAATGCCATGGCGATCGCCATGCGGTGGGCGGCGACCGCCACACCTCACAACTCCAACTCTAGGCTCATGGTTTATTATTGGGCCTGGTTTAGGTTGTTTGGAGTGCACACCCCTTTTTTGCTTTTCCTAGACAACATAACTTGGAGAATATATGGTTATTCAAATAAATGATGAGTTAATGAATAAATATTGATAACTAAGGGTAGGCAAAAAATTATCGAAAATAAAATAAAAATAAATCCCAAAAAATTTGAAAATGTAAGAAAAGTTTCAGCGGAAAAATAAATCTAGCGAAAATATAAAAAGAATAATGGTGGAATAAATCTAATAGGAGACTAAGTGGAGTGATAAGTAGGATCTGGAATTTGTCGTGGACAGGATACATGAGCCTCTGAAAGCTGGCGTCGAAGATCAAGAACTTCCTGAGAGAGATAGTCTTCTACCTTAGTATGAATGGCATTGTATATCTCTGCCTTTTGCCTCAAATCGCTGATTTCTCTTCGGAGTGTAAGAATTTCCTGGCGCAATAAAGTAAGCTCGTCATCTCTGCCTCGTTTCCTACTAGGTCCAGAAGAAGAGATTGCAGTAGTCCTATCTGAAGAAGGTATAGGCAATGGGTGATACTCTGGTGTAGGAGGTGTAGCAGGTCTAAATGGTGTCTTGTCTTGCGCCTCTAAAGCTTAAGTCAAATTCTCCGTTTTTGGATGTTAGTTCTTTTTGGGTTAGGCAGGTAGAAATGGTGGATGACTTTGTTATTAATGAGAAGTTTGTATTCATTCATCCTAAAGTATGTTCTATGTACCAAACCTCTTTCAAGGCAGTGGTCCGTGTCCAGGAGTGTATAACCACAGTAAGGAATTAAGTGGGACAACTTGTTTTGTAACTGAAGTGCATAGGCTTTACGAGTGACTATCCCCCCTACATGAATATTTCCTACTAAAGATCGGCCTATACCTTCTAGCTTTTGAATGAGGAGGGTACCATATGCAACAAAATCATCTTCAGTGTTGCAGTAAAGAATGAACAGCTCCTCCGTACTTACTGGCTCACAGGCTTCACTCCTACCAAAGAATCTCTGGGCTAGAATCAGTTGGAAGTACCTAAGCACTGGGTTATGGATCTTGTTTGAAAACTGGGTGGCTGGGTTAGGGTCTGCATTATGGGTGATTTCCTTCCAAAATATTTCCAAAGTATCATCTTGGTAAAAATAGAGTGAGATTTCAGGATGGGCATTCAGACTAGTTTGGAATCCTAAAAGGCTTCTGAATCCTCGGTGGTTAGATCATACTCTTGTCCAAATAACCTAAAGGATATGCGGCCGCGGTGGAGTCCATGCCCTTGACGAGGATCGTAGATAAGTGAACTGAGGAACTCAAGGGTGATTTTTCCATAGGTCTCATGCTTAAACTCTGAAAACTCATCCCAATCAATTCGGCTAACCATATAGTTGAGACTTCTTACAATTCCTAGGGCTGTCATGCAATTTTATTCAGGATATATGGTGGGTAGCATGGGCCTTTCAGATAGGACTACGTAACGTCTTCTCTGGTCATCATCTCTGAACATGATCTCCATGTCATCAATGTTCTGCATTCTCAAAATATGGTTAGAATAAGCTATGTAGAATGATGAGCCCTGAAACATTCGAAATCAAATAAGTTAGCCTTGTTAGAAGAGATAATCCACCTTTTAAGGAAAAATAAGAAAAAATATAGAATCATGGGTTGTCTCCCATGCAACGCTTTATTTAATATCAGTAGCTCGACTTATTAGAGAAAAATTATGGAGGGAAGGTCCATTCATTGGGTTATTTCTATGGTCACTTATCGAGCCATCTCTCATATCCTCCCCCCTTTCTTTTCTTTCCATTATAGAGTGCTTCATATCTTAAGTAAGGCAGGATTAGATCTAGCTCATTCTTTGGTGTTGAAGTTACCAGTTTGGCGTTAATTTCTTCTCTAGTTTTATGATTCCTTAGTTTTCCTCTTTTAGTTGTAGCGGTATTGCCTATTGATCTAGGTTTTAATGAATTTAGTGGAAAAGGGTTTCTATTATTTTCTTTATTATGACTCTCCTTGATTAATTTATTGATTTCTTTAGGTTTTCCTATGGGGTCAGCCTTATAGGTTGTTATGCCAATAGATATTTGTGTAAGCGATGTTATTTTTGTCTCTAATTCCTCATTACTAAGTACTAAGGATTGAATATTATTGTTTAGTCGCTTAAGGGTTTCATTAGCAAGAAGAGCATGGTTTCTAAATTCCCTATTATATGCAGTTTGAGTTGCTACAACTCTTTGCACCATGGATTCTAACCTAGAGAGGGCTTGTGAATTAACAAAGCTTTCCACCAATATTTCAAGGTTTGATTTATAGGAATATTGTGGGCTTTCGAAATGCTTAAATTGGTGATTAAGAGAAAGATTTGAGTGATCCATCTCGAATTCCTTAATCTAAATGGAACGACAACTAGTTTACGATGTTTTGACGTAATTGATCCCCGACAACGGCGCCAAAAACTTAATCGGGCTTAAACCAACTAACTACAACTGCACAACCTATCGTGTAGTTTTAAAAGATATCAATCCCACAGAGACCAATAGACAAAAATCTATCGTTACAGGTTGCTATGGTGTTTATTTAAGGCGAATATTAAGGAATTTGAGTGCGATAATAATAAAAATTATGCTAAGATAAGAACTAAAAAAAATTGGGTAAGCAGTGCGGAGATGTAGGGATCTGTTAATTAACCGTACTCTTATTGTTCTAAAAAGGGATTTCTAGTGGGACAATATTCTCTATTTCGAAAAGGATTAATTTAACGGGAATCGTTGCTTTTACGCATACAGAACCGAACTTACTCTCTAATTTATACCTTTCGTCATCACTCACGGTAAACGCCTATTGCGTTAAAGTAGTAAGTCTATTTTTAAGAAATTAAACTCTTTACTAAATAGAAAAGTGATTTTTGGTTGGAAAGTATAATTTAGAAAGGGTTATTAAGCTTTTGCTTAAGTACCAGATCCTAAACCTATAAACGTGCACGTTCGTAACTAGTTTTAAAGTTAGCCTGCTAGATACCTTAAACTTTCCTGATTAATTAATAAAAGGCTTTCACGGAAATTATTAACTAAAAACTTAACAATTTAAATTGTTTGTACCAGAAAACTTTCGATCTTACCCGATATTTTCACTGCATCACTTTCGTTAAAGCAGATTAAAATAAGATGTAGTAAAATTGTAAAAAAAAACAAAACAAAACATCCCCAAGGGTAATTCTATAAGAACGATAAGGGTCTGCTTAATTAAAATCCTCACATCTTGACACCAATAAAATTAACTTGATATGATAACATAAATAAATTCAATTAAATTGACAACGGGATAAAACAAGGCAAGAGTAATTAAAAAGTGTGATTTAAACGAAAGTAGGTGATAAACGGGGAATTAAATAAAGGCGTCGAAGGTAAATAAAATAATTAAATAAAAACCTGCTTCAAAAGGAGTCTTGAATCTGATACAATAAATGTTGAGATAATTCGGAAGGAAACAAAACTTGTACATGAGCGATCCAACCTTGATACAGACTCGATTCGTGATGCGATAACTCTTCGGTGTGAAGGGTTACGCTTACAATTAGACAATATATGGCCTAAGTATGCATAAAACTTGGATGCCTCAAAGAGGAGGCATCAGGGGTCATTTATAGGAGTCTAAAACCCTAGAAATCACCCCTGAACTTATTCCAAGTCGTGGAGAAAAAATAGGACCGGTTGTGGAGACTTGGAGACCAAGGGAAACCCTCTCGTGGCTGCTTGGCATCCATAACGTGTGGCAACCGCCACACCTTCATGGCGAGCGCCATGCTTCCAAACTAGACTTGACTTTATCTTTTGACTGTTAGTGAGTGGACCACTCATGGCCACCTCATGGTGAACGCCATGGTGGTCGCCATCAACATGGACCAAGTCTCGCTTCTTCCGTTTTTTGTCTGTTTTGCTCTGTTTCTTCGCACAAGGTTCCTGAATGACTAAATGCCTGAAAACATAGAAAATACCAGCATAGCAGTACAAATGTAAACCAAAACAACTCTAAAAATACACTAATTAAGTCAAATAAACAGTGAAATCTAATGTCATCAAGATTCTAGCTCCAAGTCCTCAACAAAAGAGTATAATGAAAGTGGAACAAGTGATAATAAAAAGTCGGATGATAAAGAAATAAGGTTGTTTGTTAAACGACATCATAGATACATTAAGAGAAATAGAATAAAGCACCCTGACAACAATCTCATCAACTTTAGAAGAAAAGTTAAGTCCTCAAAGCAAGATAATAATAAGAAAGGAAAGTCAAAGGGTTCATGTTTTAATTGCGATAAAGTTAAGCACTATAAGCCGGATTGTCCACAACTTAAGAAAGAAAAAGATAAGGGTCAATACAAGAAGTCTGGTAAGACTAGAAGAGCATACATACCTTGGGAAAGTGATAGTGAATCCTCAAGTGAAGGTAGCTCAAGTGAAAGTGACGTAGCGACTAATCTTTGTCTCATGGCTCATCATCATAAGAATAAAAACGTAAGTCACTCTAAAAGGTAACATCTTCTTATTCATTGACTTTTTGGAAAAGAAGAAGGATGTTGTGACCTATGAGGTTAACAAATATAAGTGTTAAATCGTGAAATAGGTTGTGTAGGTAAATCCTTACTTCACTACTATCTTTGATATCATAATTGCTTGAGAATACTTAATATTATTAAGGTTGAATACATCACTTGTGGTGTATTGTACCCAAGAAATGTCAGGAAAAGTTTTTTTGATACAGATGAATATTTAAAAGACATGCTCAAAGTTGCCAAAGATGGACTGATCTCCCGAAAATGGTAGAACTTGAGGAGGAGAAAAGATGACCATTAATTCAAGAGAAAACAAGTCTCCTACAATATCTTGGAAACTTGACCAAAAGTGTGACTATACGTTTTTATATGAGTATTTTCTGTTATCTCTTAAATTGTGATTCAATTCTTATCTTAAATCACTTGTTGTCGTCTTTGATGAGCATTGGCCTAAGGGCGTGCTATTTTAGTTAAAATTATTGTGTGGGACTTGGTCTGATATTCACGAGATCATCAATATATAGATACCAAGTGTATTTGTGAAAACAAATTGGACGAAATCAAATTGATAACAAAGGGATTTCATCATTGGATATATAACTAAAATAAGTGTAAGTGATTACTTTCTCCGTTTTTCGTCCAAGAGGTAATATTTTTTCACATCTCTCTTTGTGCATAAGTTTATTATAATTCACATGTGCTACTTGTATGCCATGCCCTTTGTTATTGCTTGTTGTGCTCAAAATTGTATGATTTATTTTATGTAAGATGAATTTTGTGTGTTCACTTCAAAAAAATTCATTGATAACAATTGATTGTTTTTCAATCTATATGCTTATAGTGGCATCATGTTTGAGTTTTTCATTACATGCATTTCATGACATAAATCTCTTCATCATATGTATTTGAGCATGTTGGTTACTTATTCTTACATGGAAAATACCATTTATGCATAAACCCTACCTTGTCCACCATGTATGTGAAAGTGAGAAAATACTTAGAAAGGGGGGGGAGGGGGTTGACTAAGGATTTAGAAAATATTATGGCAATAAAAACACAAAGATTTTTATCCTGGTTCGTTGAACTCAACTAATCCAGTCCACCCTATCAAGAGTGATTTGCCTTTCTCCATAAGGACTTAATCCACTATAATCAAACTGATTACAATATCAACCACTAAGAGCAATTGTCTTAGTCTTCTCAAGAACTACTGACCACAACTTGGTCTTCTTAAGGAACTTTTACAATCAAATGTAAACTAAACAAGTGTTTAAAATGCTTCTAAGAAAGCTATATCACAAATGTGATTTACACTTAAGTTGAAGAACGTATGAAACTATTCAACAAAGAAATATATTTTGTATGAGAGCTTTGAGAGAGTTTTCAATGAATTTGTCAAAATACGTCAATTCCGTCAAAAATACGTCCACTGAAGAAAGTTATTGAAGGCTTGCTTATATAGACAAAGAAGTCCAAGAAGTTGCAAGCTTGAAGACCGTGTACTACAAAGTAGCTGTAGCCTTTTGTCTTCACATCACTTGACCTTTCCTAGAAGTAGAACGTTCAGAGAAATACTTTTTGCCTGAGTTCTTGTGTCTAGCATGAAAGAGAAAAGAGTCGTTTGACATAACCAACGGATATAACTTTGAATAATCTTCTTCAACAAGTTTCTATTTCACAGCAATTAACATCAGAGCCTTGAGTGATCAGAGTCTTGATGTCATCAGAGTTTGCTGTATCAGAGTGTTGCAGCAAGTGTGCATCAGCGTGAAATCAATCAGAGCAGAGTTTGGAGATCAAATCCTCAGTACTTGCAGCGAACAATACTATCAGAGTCTTCTGAAAAACAGTGCTTGAAACTCTTCATACAAAGTCTTCAGTCTACGCTTCAGATGCTTCTGTAGCTTCTGCTTCAGAGTCTTCTGTAGGCAGCGCTCAGATTCTTCTAACGAGATGCTTCTGACGCTCAGACCTTGCGTAGTTCAACGTTCAGATCCATTTTTGCTTTCAGAAGAATATTAAATTTAATATCTGCAGCAAAAATACTTGAACAAATTTAGAGTATATAATTTCTTAATACAAAATTTCATTAGTGTTATTATCAAAACATAGAGATAAAACTAAGAACCAATCTGTGTTCTAACAGTATGCACCAATCTTAGGTCTAGAAAATGTACTCATTCTTCAAACATTTCTTTTGGCTGATACATATTGGTCTAAGGGTTGATACATATGAAATTACATTCTCCTATTTTAATCTCTTGTATTGATACATGTGCTATCTTAAAATTAATTTCTTTCTCTTTTCCTCTTCCTACACAGATTTGACCAACTTCTAACCACTCATTTACTATTCTCCTCTCACATTTCTCATCATTTCCAAACAAATCTAGATTAAATTCTTTTTTCTTTTCAAGAAAAATCCATTCATCTCCTATTATTTCGAAATCTCCTCAAAACCTAATTTCAATTCTTCTTCCACAATCCCTCATTTTCTTCTTATTTCTTCAAATTGATGTGATTGGTAACCTATTTTCATATTTTGGGTCAGTAAATTTATCTCATTTCACTCAAAAATCAATTTCTTTCATTCATACTTTTTGTCAAACACTTGGTAAGCATTTCTTCAAATCCAAAAATTGTGGCTCCCAAAATGAAGAAAAACAAAAATATTGCAGGTACGTCATCCTCAACACTTGTCAGTGTTTTATCTTTTTTACATTCTTCTTGTCTTGAAGACTTTGAGAAATCTTTCTGACATAGACTTGTTGTGAAGCAACATGTTTATGATCCCATTGTCACCAACACGTTACTCATTCCTGAGATTGTTGAGCCTAATGAACATCAAAAAATTAACAATCTCTTGAAGGTTTCCATTGACTATAATGAAGATCTAATATGTGTCTTTTATGTTGGGTGTGATTGAGGATGCAACAAATTGGTGGATTGATCTTGATTCTTTGGTTAAACTCTCAATGGAACCCTAATCCTTGGTTTTGGATCTCTAGTCATATTTACATCATGACATTGATATTTAGGAACCATTCTCATTTAAAATCTTACTTAGTGATCATCATTGATTGTTGTTTGATTTATGACATGGTATTTCATTCAAGTGGTCAGAAGCAAATCAAGATTCAAGAGTTCATTCAAAATTCAAATTCAAGAAATGTTCAAATACTATTTTGAAATTTAGAGGGAAAACATTTTGCTTGGAATACAAGTTACATGCCATTCAAAGAGCCATTTCCATTACAAAACCTTAAAAATTCCATTGCAAAAGCCAAAATCAAATTATATACACAAAAAAAATGCTAATTTGACTTAGAGTTTACTTTTGATCAACGGTTGATTTTTTGGTCAAATAGTTGACCAAAGTGGTCAACTACCTAAACCTAAGCCTTATTCTAAGGCATCCCTCCAAAACCTTCAATCTTTTTATGAGCCTTGGTGTGTTTCAAAGAAAATACATTTTGATGTGCCATAACTTGTTCCTTGACTCATGTCTTGATTCCATGCCTTGACCAAAATCTTCACGAGCATATGCTCATTTCAAGCCCATACCAGCCCTGCAAAATCACACCAAACATACATACATAATCAATAACACAAGCACCATACACATGAACTTCATAAGTCATGACAATGATGTTTAATACATTCACGTGACTTACACAATACATTATCAAATAAGTCATGGCTATTCAATGCATACACACACATTCAAACCTAACAAAACCAGTTCAAACTAACCAACATGATCAAATCAGTATAGGCGTGCTTCTAACCTGCCTAAACTACAAACACATCAGGGCTAAGTCATTGGCACAACAACAATAATAGTTCACCTAGCACAATCCACTAACAAGTTAGCATAACCCTAATCACTAACATCCAATCCAAGATAATTTAACATATAGTTTTAATTGGTTTTTGTTCATTTCTAACAGCACTGACAGATCAATCTTGTTCATATTCGAAGCTAACAATTCATGCATTTTTCACCAACATGTTAGCCTTTATGACATACTAATCCCATTCACAAATCAATTTCAATAGTTCATAACAGTTAAACTTCAATACAGCAATATAAATAATTAACCTGCATAGTTCTCATAATTGATTTTCCATCTAACTTTTTTTTACCTCCTAGCAATTAACTAACTACTAGCATTCATTTTATAACTAATTTTTGAATATTACTTTTAATAGTACAACAATTGAAACCAATAACAATTCAAACTTCAAATTAATTAATTAATGGTTTGCAGACTCAGTTCATTTTGTTACATGCTCATTAAATGGACTTCTAAACTTTAACAACACAATAGCTCCAGTTCAGACTAGCATATGCTAACAAGCTTCATAACAATCCAATACACTACTGGCCAATTCAGTTCCATTTAACATCATAATATTTAACACCATATTAACATTAATGCAAACAGAGTTCTAACCAAACCTTTATGACAGTACATGAGGCACACTTTCCTCGAGCTTTTTGACAGTTTTATTTATGATCTTCTTGCTAGTCATCACCTTTGCCCCCTCTAATGTTAAGTTCCACAAAACTGAGCCTTCTCTCACAATGTTCAAACTGCACAATTGCAACCGCAAGTGAGTTTGCAGCAGCAGCCAAAAGATGTTTCTTTTGAAGTTGTCAATTACTCTGTTGAAGAACTTCCATGACACTTACTAACAATCTAAACATTCCACTCATAATATGACTAATCTAACACTATAATTTCCTATATTTTCACTAACCTCACCATTACTACTTTCCATTCCCATTAACTAACTGTCATGACTAATTTTACACAACTGAATTCAGCTCAACTAACTCTTCTAACATTGAACTAACCATTAGCAACTTCAATTTAAAAGTACATTAACTGTTATTAATAGAACTTAACAGAGTGATAACATCCAACAAAGTTTCTCCTCAATCTAACTTAGACTTAACCGTGCCCTAACTTCATTAACAGCACTGCCCAACCTGCCAAATTCTGTTAGTCTCATCACACTCTATATAATCATCATCACTCTTCAACCATGAAAACAATCACATTCATCAGAAAAATTCCAAACCACTCTCAATCGATTCTCTCTGAAGCTATCTCTCTCTGCAAATCACTCCATCAATTTCACTCTGAATCCTCTCCACTCTTACACATAAGCAACACAAAGCAGCAACCATAACATAACCTATAGATTAGGACGCAGAAGAAGAAGATTGCGTTGGATTAGGAGTTCGAACTGCTTACCTTGTTCGAAGTTCCTCTGGTTTTATCTGCATTTCCATGACCTCCGCATTCAACGTATTCTGAGGCCATCTCCGCCTCGTAAGTTGGTGGCACCTTAATTTCTTCTTCTTTCTGCTTAATCTTCGTTACTGCGATGTAGATTTGGTAGAGAGGAGCCAAACCCCTAAAGTTTGAGCTCCTTTCCACTCTCCGTTGTTGTTTAATTGCCAAGTTCATTCTTATGGTTTGTGAATATTCTGATTCAATTTGGAGTTGTGGATAAGAATTCTGAGAAATTGGGTTGAGATTGAGGAAGAGGGTTTAGGAATGAATAATTTAGTGGTGGTGTTTTGTTTGTTTGAACAACTCCGTCGCCTCCGGCGTGGCGGAGTAGATGTCCGGCGATGAAGGGAAGAGAGAGAACTGAACGCGTATTTGGACATGGAATGAAGTAGGGATTGGATATCTGTAAAATTACTCTCTAGGTATATGATAAATGGATATGAGTGCCAACTCGAGGAATTACCTATTTAAATATGTGGAAATAAATGTGTGTATGAACATTTTAGTACCACTATCCTCCATATAACATAATATATATTTATATATTTTAATTTATATTATTATATTAAATTAATATTTATAAAATTTTAAAACACATTAATTTTAAATTATTACATATTTAATATAAATAATATTTATTTCTTAATTTTTCATTATATATTTTTCTAAAACTTTTTTGAAATTTTTAAAAATTTAAAATATTATAATATTTTATACTTGATATATTTATTTTTTATTAAAAATACGGAGACTGGTGCTAATATTGATACTTAATCGGATATGAATTCGGGTACAGATAGTTTTTCCAACTACGAGTATGAGGGTGAATACTATAGTACCCTATTTAAATTCTACCAACCTAAAATGAAGTGAGCCAACCTAAAATGAAGTGAGTCTCTGCTCTTTTATCCCTCTATTAGTTTGAAATTTTTTGGCCTCAAAAAGTCTTGGCCCAAACACATCACTACTCCACACCACTATCTTTTCATGCACACCTCCCTCATAAAGCAATAATAGAAGTCTTGGGGCTTTCTGTAAACCCACACTGAATTCTAGGCTACATGTCCCTGCTGGCCAGGTACCCCTGCCTCTATTTCCTTTTTTGTTTTTTAATCTTTTGTATTTATTTTTAATATTATTTTAGTTAATTCTTTTAAATACATTTTAGCTATTTCTTTTTAAAACATTTCAATACTTTTAATACATTTCATTTTATCATGAAAAACACTTTGAAAATGAATTATGTTAATACTTAGTTTTTTTTTGTTTTTTTTAGTTACATTGATCCACATTAGCTTGATTAGCAAATAATCTTTAGTGTTAGAAGTAATTTTCAATAATTTTTTTTAGAAATTAATACACATTGATATTAGATTTTGATTAGCATTTTAATGGATAGTTATAATTTTAGAAATTAATAGGTGTTAACATTGTAATTTCTTCTTGATTTTAGTTCTTTAATAAAATTTACGTGCTTGTATTTCTTGATGATATTCGTGCTTGATGAGTTGGTCAAAGTCCTCTTTGATCAAGTAATCATTTGATTTTTTCGCTTCTCTTATCCAGTTAAGTGATCATAAGCCTCTCGATCACTTGATAGCACTAGCCATCTGCATTGGCATTACACTGGACCTTAAATCAAGTCAAGCTTCTCATGCAAGACTGTGAAGACTCTAGACAAAAACTTGATCACTATTGAGCTTCATTCAAGCAAAATAAAAAGATTTTTCTTCAACACTTCTCAGTTATGATATGAATGGTACGTCACGAGTCTTAAGTGATGAAGAAGGAATAAGAGGGAGTATTCTTATCGTTATTCTGAATATCTTTGGATATGGGACGCCTGACCCAATTATTCAAAGTATTCATCTCAATTCATAAATTTTAGTGCAATTCAAATTAAATAATTGACATGTTTTCTTCCTCATATTAACACTGCAATCAACATCAACAAAACTGATTTATGCACCATACTGCTTGGTTTAAACACCACTTTTTTCTCTTGGTTTAAAAACCATTTTTGTTTTTGCTTGGTTTAAACACCACTCTTTTAGTTTAAAAACCACTTTCTTTTCCTGCTTGATTTAAACACCATTTTCTTTGTTTAAACACCATTTTCTTTTTCTTTTTTTTATGTGTTTAAACACCGCTTTTATTTCCTGCTCGGTTTAAAGACAACATATCTAGTTTAAACACCATTTCTATTACTCTTTGGTTTAAACACCATTTCTATTACTCTTTGATTTAAACACCGCTCTTGTTTTCTCTTTGATTTAAACACCACTTTTATCTCTTGTTTGGTTTATACGTCACTTTTATTCTTGCTCGGTTTAAACACCACTCTTATTTCTACCTTATAGATTCAAACAACATTTTCCTTATTCAAGCAATTTTGTTTCAATTCAAGAAAATTCTCTTGTATTTCAAGTCAATCAACTTTTTCTTATTTTTTTTATCACACAAACCTTTTTCAAAACAACTTTCTTTCATTTTCATAAAAGAACTGTTATATCCCGTTCCTTAGAATTCAGACTAAAAGCTTGGATCATTCAAACTAGGATCAAAATCAGCTAACGTCTACACACTTCTAGGATACGATTATAATTTTTCTCTAAAATCAACCAACAAATTCGTTTTTTCTACCCCGAACTACAAAGCTCTAATTTCTCATTGTACTATAGAAACATGTAGGCACAGGATTTCAAAATTTTAGCGAGCACACTAGTTAAAAATTATTATTTTTCCCTTAATTAAAACCAATCGCTAGTAACCTTCAGATGATAACACTCATTCACACAAAGAACAAACAAAATGGTCCCCATTGAGTACAGCATATGTGAGGGATGTTAATACCTTCCCCTCGCATAACCAACTCCCTTACGCGTTTCTCTCCCCTTGGGTTTTATTGATATTTTCCCTTTCCTTTTGAAATAAATGAATTTCGCTTGTGTCATACCCTAATTTTTACCCCTAAGATTCCACCTAACATATCATTTGCATTTCATCAAAATCACAAACATGGTTTCTCTTAACTTTCACCTCCTTGGGTTTGACTTTTGTAGGAGATCACCAAGCACCAATTATGTTTCCTTTTGCCTTTATGTTTGTTTATGTTTTACTAACCCTTAATCAAAATCCAAAAATATGCGCCTTTTTCTTTCATTTTCTTATTGTATAATCCAATATTTTGTAAGGATGAATCAAGACTCATTCAAGGTTATCAAGTTAAGTGTGTGAGGCCATTCAGTAATGGTTGGGATTCAAGTAAAAGTTTGACCTAATCTTGGTCAAGAGAAAGGGGATTTATTCATTGTTAAGTTAACTTTGTCATGGATCATTTTGAGGGCAAGGATGTGTCAAATTCAAGTAATTTATGTTTGAAGATCATCAAATTAAGGTTTTGTGCAAGTTCAAGTTCATTTGGCGAAATCAAGTTGCGAAGTATTCAAATTTGGTGCATTTAGCCTCATATTTTAAGTCATTGCAAGCCACCCATTCTTCAAGGTCTTAGTTCGTCCATTGTTACTTGATGTTCAAGGAGAATTTAAGCTTGTAGAAAAGAGGTTCATGTATTTGGATTCCAAGAAAACAAGTTTGCATTGTGGTATTGTTTCATTTTAAGTGTGATATCAAATGAAATGTGGAACTTGGTTACATCATCCTTGGAATCATTATTCAAGTTCAATTGTAAAATCAAAAGTGTCATCTAAACACATGATAAAGGTGCAAATAACAAAATTCAAGGCCCATTACAATACAAATGTCAGCCCGTTACTCACTACATCCAAATACAAGGCATGTACAAATAGAGTTTTACAAAGGAAAAGTAATACATGACCAATGATTTTTGAAATGTAGCTGCAACATTGCAATACCAAGAGCAAAACGCAGGAAAATGAAATGTAAACGCACAAGAAGCATTTCCAATTACACGAAAAATTTCACAATAGAGTTTTCAATCTAAAGTCCTTATTTACCCTTCAATCTCTCTATAAATCGAAGCACTCTCTACACAATTGAATCCAAGCTTGAACAGCCAAACATATCCTGCAAAAATTTCACCAAACTTTAATCATAAATTTTCTTCAGACCTTTAATCTTCAAACATAAGCTTCAACCTTAAATTCACCTTCAACTTTTACCATTCAACATCCTGCAGTAACAATTCAACATCACAAAATCAATTCAACAAATTAAACTCAACAACACTTCAAATTCGCAACAACTTCAAGGATAGCATAGAAACAACAATTCGAACAACAAACGCAACCACCTCACTGCAATTCAACATGCAGCAGCTACATAACCACATCAACGCAAATTCTTCAATACAAACTCGTCACGCAACTACAAAACAAGAACACGTAATGAACAACAACAACACTCTCACAACACATCAAGAAGGCAGAAACAATGCAAAAAAAGAAGAGGAAGGAAAAGTGAAAAAGTTGTGTACCTGAAGGTGTCCCTCTTTTTGAATTCGTTTAAGATCCACTTGAGTCTTGATTTGGTTTGCACATTTGGCGAAGAATTGAGAAAAAATGTTGAGAACTTAGAATAGAGGATGGTGATATGATCAAATGATGTGAACATTGTAGTGAATTGAGCTCTACTGTCGACGACGATGAGCTCCGCCTCGGTGGAGCTGTGTAGATTTCCGGCAGGAGCATGTAAGAGAGAAATATGGGAAAAACACGTAAGAATGAGTGTGTTTTCTAAATTGATCTTGTGCCTTTTTTCTTTGTTTTTGCGTGAGTGTTAGGGCATGGCCCATCTCAAGTTGTTTCCTGCATACTCCGATGGATCACATGCCCCCTCCTTTTTCTTACACTCTTTCATTTTATTTTTTTTATTTTTTTTTAATTATAGTTTATTTTGTCAATTTTCATTATCTTAATATTTTCTACTAAATCTCTACTATTTTCTTTTATTTTCTACTTTAATAAATCATTTTGTGATTCTTTTATTATTATTATTATTTTGTTTATTTTTTTATTTTCACTCTTACAATTGATTGGTTGATGAAATCTTAAACGTCATTGAGTAATGATTCCTAGGTTGATTGAATCTTCAATACTTCAAACATGTTAGTGAATGATCATTAGATCATTCTTAACACTTTAGGTATTGATAGGTTGCATTTGGTTGACCATACTTTGAAGCTCTTGATGATAAATGAGACCATTGTGCCGACTTGAATTTGCTTCGTCTTTTTCTCTTTATGCTACATGTTTTGGGAAAATGATTTTGTATCATTTCTCTAACATGCTTAGCATATAAATTGTTATTGAACGACCTCAAATAGGTGCGACTTCTACATAAGTCCACTTACGATTGCTTAACATAGCTCTAAATTTGTCCTGATTCGATAATTGATCTTTTGATCGTTAACCACTAACTACTAATATCAAACCTCTAACTTTTAATTTCTTGCACTTTATTTTCTCGTAATTTAATTTCTGCAATTTATTTTATTCCTCTTTATCATTCTCGCACTTTACTTTATATCATTTTCTTTTTCTTTTACTTTAGCATTTATTCTGTGCTTGAGGAGAATTTGTACTATTGGACTTAAACCTAGGGTTTTCCTTTGCTTGGGGTATTTTCATCTAAGACCCTGATTTATCTGAGACTTGGCTTTCACCTGAGAACTCTGAACCTTAGCTTTGTAGCTTCATCTGGATCTCCTGTATTCATCTGCTCAGCTGATTATCTTGTGGCTTAATCATAAGGGAAAGGAATGTTGGTTTTTACCAATGTCAAGTGCTTGCTTTTCTTGGTTAGTTCACTTGCACACATAAAAGCTTTCTCTTGGATTACCTGACAATGAGACCATTTACTTTTTTATTTAAGATAGTCTCTTCATCTTCTCCTTTTCTTAAATTTTCAAAACTTTTCCCTATTTTAAAAATTTCTTGTTTTCAAAAACTTCACACTTGATTTCTTAATAAACCTTGACTTTGTCAAGTGATTCAGACATTTTTTCTTAATAAATGCTAAAACACTTAAGCACATCCAAACTCATTTCAAAACTTTTAAAAAACACAAACATCATCAAACTCTTTTTGTGTCTTTGTGCACCTTTTTCTTTAAGAGCTTATTTTTAGAAACATTAGATATTGGTTTAATTCTTGTAGTGATGCAAACTACTATACTTCTACATGATGCTGAGAAATGATTGACATTTCCCCATTGAATGTTAAGATGTACTTATGAGAAAGTCCAAGTAAAAGTTCTCCATTTCAAGATTGATGCAAATGCTCATTTCCTCATACTTGTGGGTGGTAAGTTGATTTTTCCACTTGAATATGACAAAATATTTTCTCACTTAAAATCAAATAACAAACATCATATCCTTTTTTAACACCGATAAGCATGTGGTTCTTGTGGAGTACCACAGATGTGAGCGGTGCTAATACCTCCCCCTTGCATAACCAACCCATATATCCAGATCTCTCTTTTTAGATTTTTTTAGCTTTTTGTGGGTTCTGTTCGATCTTTTCCCATTCCCTTTGTAAATAATAAAGTTCGGTGGTGATTCTTGCTTTTCAAGTTAAAATCAATAACTTAATCTCAAATTTCTTTCTGTCGCGACAGCTGGCGACTATGCTGGGGATGCCTCCCTAAGAGGGTTAAGCCTAGATTTGTTTATTTGTGTTTTATTACTGCTTTTTTTGTTGTTTCTGTTTTTAGGTGCTTGTCAATCTTTGTGTGGTGAGGATAGTCCCTTACCCATACTGAGTGCATGTAAGTTAGGATGGTGGTATAGTTATGAAGACCTAAGTGGTGAAAGGCCTTATTAGGTTGACATGAGAACCCTGCTCAGATGAGGCCCTTTGGAATTACTGATGTCATATGAGTAGTCGTAATGTAGTTACTTTTTCTGACATGGGATTCTATGATTCTGAGAGACCTTTAGAACCTTTTAACCCCTCTTGGCCTTTAGGATGTAGTGTGGTGACTTTCCCAACGTAGGCTTGGAATGGTTGATACACGATACTACACTCAGACAAGGTTCTCTTGAGAATATTATTGGTCTATAAGAAATTTGATAAACCGGTAATATCTGAAAGATGGATTTATGACTCTAGGAACTTTTTAGAACTTGGTTACTGTTCGTGTTATCCAAAACAATAAAATATACCATGTGGGATGGTCGTTACCCTGTCCACATGGCTTTATGCTCGTGACGTCAAACCTTTGAACCCACCATGTTTTTTTATTGTTGCACTCATACATTCATAAGCATATGTTTCACCTGGTTTTCAAGGAACTTAGGAACTCAATTTGCAAACATTGCATGTAATTTGAGTATAAACTCTGGAAGGAGATACACTCATCAGTTCTGTTTCAAGCGTCTTGAATTGGAAGAGCTGAGGAAGCTAGGATCCCTAGTTTCTTGTCCTTCTAATTTCAAAGATCGGTATGGAAGACTTTTGTCTGTGTTGAACACTGGCCGTAAAGACGAAGTTCTGAACACCTTGGTCAAGTTCTATGACTCAACGTATATGTGTTTCACTTTCCTCATTATCAGCTTGCACCCACTCTGAAGGAGTATTCTTATCTCATAGGATTGCTTGTATCAGATCAAATACCATTAAGTGGTTTAGAGGAGATTCCTAGGTCTCATTTTATTGGAGACGTTGTGCAGTTGAGGAAAGGAGACATTGATGCTCATCTTGTGACAAAAAGAGGAATTCTCGGTATACCTGCTAAGTTCTTGATGGAGAAGGTTGCTACTCTTGCAAGTGATGGGAGTATGGTTTCTTTTGAAGTTGTTCTCGCTTTGCTTATCTATGGGATAGTCTTGTTCCCTAACATTGACAACTTTTTAGATATTAATGCTATCCGTATATTTTTTATTCGAAATCTGGTTCCTACTTTACTCGTATATACCTACTATTATATCCATCTCAGGACGGAGAAGAACAGAGGAACTATTATGTGTTGCGCACCTTTGCTATACAAGTGGTTTATTTTGCACTTGCTGGAGTTCACCTTATTCAAGGATAACAAGAAGTGTTTGAGGTGGTCTCAGAGGATTATGTCACTCACCAACGCATATTTACTTGGTATTCTAGAGTTTCTGATGATGTGAAAATTATTGGCAGTTGTTGTGAATTCCCTAACGTGTTTCTTCTTAGTATAAAGGGAGGTATCAACTATAATTCAGTTTTGGATCAAAGTTATTCGAGAAGGTGTTGATAATATTGAGTTGAAAGAAAAGATAATCCACGTCTGGTGCAAGATTCACAAAAAAAGGAAGAATGAGTTAGGGTTGAAAGATTGTGTTGCTTTGGAGCCTTACACTCGGTGGATACAAGCAAGAGCCGCTCAGATCAAAATGCCTTATCCTCTTGAAGAACCTATGTTCCCTAAAGTCCTATCAATCACTCTTGATCCAGTTGAAGATATAGAAAGGCTCTAAGTTGCTTTAGTTCAGATGAATCAAGAGAGAGATGCTTGGGAGAGCAAGTTTCATGATTTGCATAGGCATTTGAAGAAAAAAGACGATCTTTTTCTCAAAAAGGATGAGTTACTTGAGCAATATGGAAGGAAAAGGAAGAGAGAGAAATTGACTATGTCAGGTGCTTGGAAAGGTGTTGTTGACAAGATCTTGAAAGAAAAAGCCGAGATGAAGACTGCTTTTGAAGTTCGGATCAGGAAGCTCAAGAGGAAGTTGCAGCATGAAGATGGATCTTCTTTAGTTGGGGTGCCCTCAATCCCTAGGCCTTAGTTTATGCCTTATTTAGGATTATTTTGAAATCATTATCGCACCTCGAAAAATCAACGATAACACGACCCTTGCGCGAAAGAAGCGGAATGCGGTTCGACAGAGTCGCCAGCGAACTTTATTTATCCCAAAAGAGGGAAAGGAAAATATCGAGAAAACCTTTAGAGAGAGAGATATAAGAACACGGTCATCATAACCACATTCTAGGTTCGGGATTCAGTTACGTAAGGGGAAGGTATTAGCACCCCCCCCCATGTCTGTTGTACTCAACGGGAACCTCTTAGTTCAATTTGCGATGAGCATTATCTAAGCTTCTTTGTTTTCTTCTCAATGATAAATCCGAAAATGATACGATAAAAGGAATTATATACTAAGGGGAAATGGTGGTTTTAGTATAGGATGCTTGGTAAGGATTGGGGCCCTTGTGCTTACGTATGCTCATTCAGATGAGAATGAGAAATTAGAGCTCTCGTAGTTCGACTACGGGAAAGTTTAGAGGGAAACAGAAGATGGAGGGAATTGTGATAGGAATGACGGAAAAAGATGGAGGTGTGCTCGCTAAGATCATCATAATCTTGTGTCTACGTATATTACATTCAGACAAGAATGAAGAATCAGAGCATCCATAGTTCATGGAGACGACCATGAAAAGAGATGGGTTGAAGTGTTAAAGTTTGATTTGGAAATGAAAGATTGAATGACAAACGACCTAAGGGACGTGCCTCAAGAGTTGTCACTCAAGAATCCAAGGAATGTGAGATTCCAAGAACTCAGTTCTTTCAGGAGTTGATTGAAAAGGTTTTGAGGAAAGGTTGAACATTTTGAATTCGAAAGATTGAATGAATAATAACCCAAGGGGCGTGCCTCGAGAGTTATTCATTCAAAGGTTCAAGGAATTCTAGATTCCAAGAATCTCCTTCTTTCGTAAGTTTGATTACGAAAATGTTTGAATAAAGATACGGTGTTTTGAGATGAAAGGTTGAATGAGTGACAACCTAAAGCGTGCGCCTCAAGAGCCATTCATTTGAAGATCCAAAGAATGTTAGACTCCAAGAATCTTCTTCTTTTGTTATTTGTTTAAGAAAGAGTTTGAAAAAGATTAATCGAATTGGTTGAAGAGAGGTTGATGGGAAAATAGCTCAACGACGAGTTGAGGGTTTGGTTGAAAAGAGGTGGGAACCAATACTAGTCCCTAGTGGTGCTCCTAATAATGAAACTATGATGAAATGTGATAGTGGGTGCGATACGTTGGTGGTGAATGCTAACGAGCAATTGACTTACAATGGGTGTTTGAAAATGGCTCGATGACGAATCGATAGTTTAAAAATGGTTTAGTCTATGCTAGTCCCTAGGGGTGCTCCTAGTAAACAAACCACAATCAAAGAAAATACGAAATAAATGGTCTCATTATAAGGTAGCAGGGTACATCTAAATTACACGGGGTTGCACGAAATAAATGGTCTCATTGTAAGGTATCCCAAGAGGAAGCCGTGTGTGTGCGAGGTGTCCAAAACTAAGCCTTGAGCAAGTATCGGACAAAAGCTCCAAGCTAGGGTTTTTGTATACAGTCCAAGTTCCGTTGCTCGGAAAAGTAACCAACAGTCCACCAACTTAGGATTTTAGGGTTCGATAATTGTTAATGTGTTTTCGAATAATGTGAGCCAGATGTGATGAATATGAATATGATATGAACAATGTGAATAATATGACAAGATATATAACAATATAATCAAGATATTATCCCCAATAGTATAATCAAGATAATATTAACAAGTATATGAAAATGATAATAAAATTAAGATATATTGACTGAAATGTAAAACAAGAATATATTGACAAAAGTTAAAGTTAGTTGTTAGTCGTTTTTAAACGAATCAGGTCAAAATGTAGCATTAAACCGTCGTAGCTCGACTTATGATGAAGATTAAACTCTAGGAGGTTGCACAAGTTGATATTCATGCTATAACACGATGGAGAAATGATATTGAGGATTATTTTCCAAAGTAATTGTGTCACACGAAAAGAAAAGCGGATGATCTCGTCTTAATCACAAACATGCGTCAATTAATTGAGGGTAACCTATCTCGATCACAAAGTATAAAAAATGATCTCAATGATCATTTCCTACAGATTTGAAATAATGAAGGTTAACAACCTCAACCAATCAACATTTGAGAATTTTAAAGGCTTCATTGACCAAGATTGAAATGAGAAATAGTATGAAATAAAATACAATGAAATAAATCATGCGAATGAAGATTAAGACATGGGAAATTAAGATCTAAAAAAACTAAAACCAAAAGAAAGAAAAAACTATAACAAAGTTTTATAAAAATAATAAAAAGAAGTTTTTTTACAAAAAAAAAAGAGAAGAAGAAGAGGTGGTGCATCCGAGCAATAGGGTGGTGTGTGTGTTTAAAATTAATGGGATGCGAGCCAAGTTCAAAACATGGCATGTTGAAAAAAAATTAAAAAAAGAAGGAATGGTTTGAACAATAGACTTCTGTGGGCTCCAAAAAAACCCAACAAGACATGATTAGAAAACACTCAAAATAAATGTTATCAGCCTTATCTTGTTTTAAAACAACCTTATCAAGGTCAAAAGAGACACCAGAACAAACCAAACGATGACCGCATCTCTTTTTTTAAAGCGAAGACAATTTTCAAAATAAAGAGAAAAAAGATCATAAATAGAACAACCGCAGTATGCCAACCTGCTCGTGATCCCATTCGCCTAAATCTATATGTCTCGCTCTCTCGTTTCAAATTGATTAAGTTAGTTTTGTGTTGTGAAATCAAGATTCTCAAATATCAACTTATGTTTTGATGAAGACAAACCACTTGACAAGAAGGCAAAAATGTTCAACCATTTTCAAGACATCAAAATCAGGACAAAGACTTGACATGAAGAATGATCTCATTGGAAGGTATAATGAAATTTTTCATCAAGTATTTAAGTCCTAGTTGCTCAAATATTAAAAACCATGTGCATTACTTTTTCACACTTTCACAAAGCTTTTTAAAACAAGATTTTTTATAAATTTTTGCTAGTGCAATCGATTGCATGATCAAAATTTCACTTTATTTTTGCTTCTATTTCTTAGTGCAATCGATTGGTGCTTTGGTGCAATCGATTGCATACATAAAAATATTTGTATTTTTGCTTCTGTTTCAGTGTGCAATCGATTGGTGTTTTTGGTGCAATCAATTGCTCTGTTGAAAAATTCAAATTTCAAGTGTTTTTGTGAAGGTACAATCGATTGGTCTATATGTGCAATCGATTGCTCACTGAACATTTTTGAAAAATTGTTATGAAAAATTGCACCTCTTCAACCAATCTTCTATGAATTGTTTCCATTAAAACATGGCAATTGTTCATCATTTTTTCTGAATATTTTCATGATATTTCAAAGGGGTGCTTGTGTAAATATAAATACCTAATCTTTCATTTTTCAAAAGCAACCTCTTTCCAAATCTTTACTATAATTTTCATCTTTCCACATCTTGAATCAAATCACATTTCATAAAGAATTTTCTACATATTTTCATATCCTTTGAATGAAAATTCTTGAGCAACAAAGTCTTAGATAATTATGGAAATTATCATTGAAAAAGAAGATCAATCACAGCGTTGATAAACTTTGTATACACTGTTTCAAACTCATTGTAAATTCAAAGATTGTAACTATTCTCCTTGTTGTTCAGGATTGTTGAAAGCAAGTGTGTGCATTGAAGAGGATTGTTCTTCTTACACTTAGTGTTCAGATTTTAAAGGTGTTAAGAACCTTTAATTCACCTATAGGTTAAACAGTAAGTTGTACACTCATCCTAACTATAGTGAAATCTCTTTCGGTGCGAAAGGGGACTGGAGTACCTTTAGAGTGTGAAGGGAACCAAGATACTTCTCTGTGTTATTTACTTTCTGCATTTTACTGCTTTCATAACCCTTCGCATCTCAAGAAAGTAATAACCTCATTCGATAAAACTAGAAAATTTCAAAGAACCTAATTCACCCCCTCCCTCTTAGGTGCAACCCAGACTATCATGTGTTGCATTTACATATCAAATTCTCTCTTCGTCTCCGCTTTCTGAGTTTCACGTTGTTGATGTTTGGTTGATTTGAATTAAGTTTTAGGTGAAGACGGATTGATGAAGGTTTGTAGGTTTTGTTTGAGGGTGGGTGAAGAGTTGATTAAGGTTGAAATTTATGGTTGGGGTTGTCATTGAATCGATGGTGTATGAAGAGTCAATAAGAGGATGAAATTGGGGATGGTTTTTGGCAGAGTAAGATTGGCTGAAAGCTTGGAGAAACGAGGTAAGAGGAGTGTGGTTTTATACGGGACCTTGAGGGTATTGGAGGAAGAAATAAATTATGAGCTGAAAATGTGTGCGTACGATTTCTCAAATATCACGGTTTATTTGTACGAAATTTTTTTTGGTGGGTGAAGGAATCATTGAGGAAATGTTGTTGCCTCAAAGAATCACGAGCGAGTTGTGTATGATTTATTTGTCTGTCATGGAGTGGAGTGAATTGTGGTGATTGTGTGACATTGTGAGTGAGGTGTAATGGATGGTATGAGTTGGAGGATGTAAGGGCAGTGAGTCACTTAAAGGAAGTGGTGTGCACAAGGCTATTGTTGAAGGAAATTCTTTATCATATACTTTCTTGACAAATTTATTCTTTTATGTATTGTCCTGATATATCTTCAATTTTACTGATGGAAACTTGGTTGCAGACTAAATGTGATGTTTCAAGAAGGTGGCTCGATGGTATGTTGTGCTTTGTACGGGATGCGTGATCATCATGATAAGTGTTTGGAATTTTAGTGTTGTGTCAAAAGGAGGCTGGGAATGGCTGGTGATGTCGCTGACATTAAGGCATACACAAAGCATGTACATTTGGAAAATACTCTATTATTTTTTGATTGAATGAGCTTCACATGGTGGGCTTTGTATAGGATAATGTAATGGACTTTTTTTATGACTTTTGTTGTAATTTTGTGGAATGAACTCTTGTCATTGCATAGCATAAGCATTCTTTATTTTGAAAGTTGTTGGTGTAATGTGGTAATGGGCTTGAATTTTTGTGCTTGTGCTTGGACTTGAATATGCACCTCTAATTTCAAATATCAATATCGATTACTTGCACCTTTCCTCCATAACCTCGCATATTCCTTGAACATCAAGCAACCATGGATGAAATACGACTGAAGAATGAATGACTTGTTATAACCTATTTGAATCTCTTGAATTTGGCCATGTCTTGAATAGATCCTCAAATGAAGCATTTTTTGAACCTACGGCCACATGATCAAAAGGAACTTGACTTTAAACCAATCCTTTCATAGAATCAATGCTTGATAACTTGATGATTTCCACCATAAAAAACTTGGAATTTTGATACACATTTGCCTTCAAAAATAGCCCGTGACACCGATGACTTATAAATGAGATAATCCCCTTTATTTGAACAAGATCATGTAAGACTCACTTGAATCTTAATCATTAATCTTGCACACTCACTTGACCCGATAACCTTGAGTGAAACTCAATTCATCCTTACAACTCTTGGACTTAAACAACGAGAAGAATGAAAACAACTGGCACATTTTTTTTTGGATTTTTGAGTATAATGGTTAGTGGGTGGAAGTTCAGATGAAGGTAATGTACAAGTATGACAAATTTGGGGCATGACAATCATGTACTGATATCGTAATCCTTCCAAATTTTTAATGAAATGAAATTTCAATTTCCTTTTAATATGTTATTTACTTATGATGTTTGCAATATGGTTAATTCTATAGATCCTTGAAAACTATCATTTGCATATGCATTCTAAGCATCATTTACATCATTTTGTCTTGCTTTCTGCAAGTTTGTCAAAGTTTCATTTGCTTTCCCTTTGTCTTCGTAGAAGACAAGCTAACACACTGGTATTTAACTCGTGCCAATTTAAGACGAAAGATGGAGACTATTGAGCAAGATCAAATAGAAATCCTTGAGGAAGTGAATTGATTGAGACCTGGAATGGACAAAATGACTGCTCTGTTGGAATCTTTAGTGGCTTCTCAGAATCAGCCTCCACCTGCTTCTCAGCCTCAAGTGACTGTTATCTCAAATATTGAAACTACTCATGTTGTGTCTGCTCGACCTCCACATCAGAATCAAATGCCTGCTGGTTATCTCAGAGATTGCAACTACTCATGTATGCCTTTCAACTTTGTGCCAGAGAATTATGTTCTAGCTAATGAGGCTCCTATGGTGAGTCAACTTCCTCCAGTTCAACCAGTGATGGCCACCGCTCCTCCAATTATGCATGTTGTGCCACAAATTGATGATCCTATTTTTTACACTGCTCCTAGTGAGAATCAGGATGTTTATGAGAGAATGGGCGAGTTCTAAGATCAATTTTAGGAATTGCAGAAAGAATTAAAAGCTATGAAGGGTAAAGATTTATTTGGTAAGAACTCTCATGATTTGTGCTTGGTTGTCAATGTCAAGATCCCTAATAAATTCAAGGTCCTTGAATTTGAAAAGTACAAGGGTAATTCTTGTCCTCATAGTCACTTGACTATGTATTGTTGGAAGATGCCTGTTCACATTGATAACAACAAGTTGTTAATTCACTACTTCTAAAATAGTTTGACTGGTACAGCTTTGAAGTGGTATATGGAATTGGACAATACTCATATTAGTTCTTTCAATGACCTTGTATAAACATTTATATGTCAATACAAGTATAATTTGGATATGGCTCCGGATCGTAACCAGTTGTGTGTCATGTCACAGAAAGATATGGAATCGTTTAAAGAGTATACATAGAGATGGCATGAAGTTGTTGCTCAAATTAGCTCTTTGATGGATGAGAAAGAAATGACGAAGATGTTTCTTAAGACTCTGAGTTCACTCTGTTATGGAGGATAGTTGTTAGCACTCTAAGTGATTTCACTGAAATGGTGGGTATGGGAGTCAGATTGGAAGAAGTTGTTCGAGAGGGTCATTTGACCAAAGAGGCGAGTTCATCAGCAAAGAAGTATGGAAATAATTTCCAAATGAAAAAAAAGAAGGGGATACCAATTCTATTTCTCCATGAGGAAGGAAGAGAAGACCCAGAGAAGAAGGTAGTCAGAGTCAATCTTAACAACAGTATTATCAACAACCTCATATTATCGCAGTAACTCCAGTGGTTAGTCCGACTCCTGTTGTTTAGGCTTATCTTCCATAACAACAGAATTAACAACCTAATCACAATCATCAAGCTCAAAGGAAGGCTCAACTTGACCCCATTCCTATAGCTTATACAAAGGGGTTGATTCATATTAGGGATCCTCCAGCTGATTCAAATGCACTTCCATGGTGGTATGAACCTGAAGCTCATTGTGCCTTTCATTAGGGAGCACCTGGTCATGACCTTGAGGCCTGTTTCTCTTTGAAAGCTGAAGTTCAGAAGCTCGTTGAGAACAACTTTTTGAAATTTCGAGAAGCCGGACATAATGTGCAAGTTAATCCTCTGCCAGAGCATGGTGGATCCTTTTTCAATATGGTAGGTGTTTTTCCAAGAGAATATTTTATTCTGACGTTAACTCAGTGAAGACTCTTTTGGATGGTGTGCATGTCAAGTTATAAAAATCTTGTTTGTTCATAAGTGATCATTCAGATTGTTAGTTGTGTGAGGAGAATCCGGAAGGGTGTGCTTTAGTTAAGAAAGATATCCAGGGTTTAATGGACCAAGGTGTTCTGCAAATCAGTGCTAAGTGTAAAGATGATGAGATACCTGCCATTGTTCCTCATTTTGATATTCCAGAGCTTGTTAAAGCCACTTACCAGAGCAAGGGAAATGTTGTGGATCCCTTGATTTTGTGCTTGTCTGGGTTGTTTCCTTATGAATCAAGCAAAGTTGTTCCATGGAGGTATAGTGCCACTGTGGTTGTAGATGATAAGAAAGTGATAGCTGAGTTAGAAAGACCAGTTAAGAATATATCAGATGTTAGTGGAATGATTGAAAGTGGTTATTTGTTTACCCCAGCAACTCTTCGAAAGGTTGATTCTGCATCAACAAGTAAGAAAGTGCATGGTAAAGATGTTGCTAATTAAGAACATGTGGTTGTCAGCCTATCAGATGAATCTATGAGGAATGGTGATGTTAAATAATTGATAAGATTAATCAGAATGAGTGATTACAAAGTAGTATATCAACTTCTTCAGACCCGTCAAAAATATTGATATTGTCTTTGTTGTTGAATTCTGAAGCTCATCGAAAATCTTTGATAAAGGTGTTACACCAAGCTTATGTGGATTATGATGTGATAGTTGATCAATTTGATGGTGTAGTGGGAAATATTACAGTTTTTAATGTGTTGAGCTTCAGTGATGAAGAGCTACCATCAGAAGGCAAGAAGCACAATCATAATTTGCATATATTTGTAAGATGCCAAGAGGATAATCTGCCCAATGTATTGGTTGATACGGGTTCATTGCTCGATGTTATTTTGAAAGCAACTTTGTCTATATTGTCTTACCAAGGTGCTCCTATGGAACACAATGGTGTTGTAGTCAAAGCTTTCAATGGTTCAAAGAGGAGGATAATTAGTGAAGTTGATCTCCCGATGATGATAGGTTCACATGTTTTCCAAATCACTTTTCAGGTGATGTATATTTACACGGCTTACAGTTGTTTATTCGGAAGACCATGGATACATGATGTTGGGGAAGTAACCTCAAATCTACATTAGAAGCTCAAGTTTGTGAGGAATGGTAAGTTGGTGATTGTTTATGGTGAGGAAGCCTTGCTAGTTAGTCACCTTTCCTCTTTCAGATATATAAATGCAAATGATAAAGCTGTTGGGACTTAGTTCCAAGCCCTTGATATAGTCAATATTGTTAAAAAAAAGTGGGGCATCTATTGCTTCGTTGAAAGATGCATAACAAGTTGTGAAGAGTGGTTAATCATATGGTTGGGGCCAGATTGTTGAACTTGTTGAGAATAAGAATAGAGTTGGTTTAGGGTTCTCTCCTTGTATAACTAGAAAAGAGTTGAAGCGTATTCAAAAAGTGTTTCATAATGCTGGATTCATTTACCCTGGAGATTCAGTTGTTGCTGCCATCAGTGAAGATGACTAGCTTGAATTGGACTACTGTCGATGTTCCTAGTGTCGTTCATTTATTAAATTAATTTTTTTTCCAAATTATTCCTTTCACTCTGCCCAAGGTGAAAATGAATTTGTTCAGGCACCTTTGTTTCAAATTTTAAGATCATTAATAAAATTCATTTTGTTATCCAATATGTGTTTTTACTTTTTGCATTTTTCTGGAAAATGGTAACTAAAAACCTGTTAAAAACAATTTTCTTATATTGCATTTGTTTATTTTCTAAATCAAAGCATAAATCATGTGAAGATTAATGCACAATAAACCCATTAAAAACAATGACCCTACACCCCCTCCCAACTTTGAATTCCCTGTATTTTAAGCTGAAGAAAAGAGTGAGGAAGACGATGATATTCCAGAAGAAATTATTTGGTTTCTTGAGCACAAGGAGAAGGCTATTCAGTTGTATAAAGAGCCTGTTGAATTGATCAACTTGGGTTCTGAAGAGAACAAGAAAAAGGTCAAGATTGGGGCATTTGTTGGTGAAGATGTCAAGAAAAGGTTGATAGAGAAGTTGAAAGAGTATGTTGATGTATTTACTTGGTCGTATCAAGATATGTTAGGATTAGATACTGATATTGTAGAGCACCAACTGCTGCTTATGCTAGAATTTTTGCTAGTAAAAAAAAAGAAAAGAAAAAAGGAAAGAAGGAAATAAAAAGAAAAAAGAAAAAGGAAAATAATATAGATAAATGTCATAAATGTCAGATTCATGCAGACAAGGTGCATGTGCCTCTGACTCTACTCAATGTTATTTCATCTCCGTGGTTATTCTCTATGTGGGGAATTTACATGATTGAGCCCAAAGCTTCAAACGGACATCGATTTATTCTGGTAGCTATTGATTATTTCACCAAGTGGGTTGAAGTGACATCGTATGCCAATGTGACCAAACAAGTAGTGATCCAGTTTATCAAGAATCAAATCATATGCCAGTATGGTATTTCAAGCAAGATTATTACCGACAATGGTTCAAATATGAATAAAAAGATGATGAAAGAGCTTTGTGAAATCTTCAAGATTGAAAATCAAAATCATTCACCTTACAGGCCCAAGATGAATGGGGTTGTTGAAGCAACAAATATGAATATCAAGAGAATCCTATAAAATATGGTTGTAACCTACAAAGATTGGAAACCCCTTTCTCTTTAGTTTATGGGATGGAAGCAGTGTTGTTGCTACGCGAAAAATGACACAGAATCGCCATCGAATTTTAATTATCCCAAATAGGGAAAGGGAAATAGCGATAAAACCTTTAGGAAAAGAGCATGGTCATCGCAACCAAGTCTTAGGGTTCGGAAGTCGGTTATGCGAGGGAAAGGTATTAGTACCCCCTCGCATCCATCGTACTCGATGGGAACCTTCTAAGTTTGTTTGCCTGAATGGGTATTTTTATTAAAAGTGTGCTTGCTAAAGGGAAAGAGGGGTGGTTTTTTATTTTAATGCTCGCCAAAGATTGTGTCCCTTGTGCCTACATATTTTAACTTAAAAGAAGTGAAGAATCAGAGCTCCGTAGTTCGGAGACTTGTGAAATGGTTATTCGTTGGTTGATTTATACCTTGAAAAAGGGTTTTCGGATTTGTGCCCTAAGGCGAAAAGAAGTTTGATGAGTTTATGTTATTTTTAGGTTTTTTGAAATGAAATGGTTCTTGATTAGGATTACACAAAAGACTTTGGATAGAGATGAATGTTTCGAATAACCATGTCGAGCGCCTTGTATTCAAAACATTTGGAACGAGTGTAGGAGGGTTCCATTCTCATTCCTTCTCTACCACCTTAAAGTCCATGACGTATAACCCTAATGGTATATTTATTGTATTTTGGATTTTTATGAGAAAAAATACCACTTGATGTTGGGTCAAGGGTTTTATTGTTTATGAAAATATTTGAAGTGATACGAACAAGGTCGATGGCGAATGCACAAGGCGGTCGACTTACAAGGGTGAAAATGGCTCGATGAAATCGAGAGTTTATTTTTTAAAATAGTTTTGGAACTAAAAGTAAAACATAACCATAATAATGTCCACATACAATGGTCGTTCAACCACATCGGGTTATTCGGCATAAACAACACAAAACATGAAAAAAACGCGAACTCCTTGAAAAAAATTTGGAAAAAAAAACTAGAAAAACAAAGGGAAGTTCGCTAGGCGAATGTTGTAGCAAAGGAAGTGTTCGCTAGGCAAACATGACAGTAAAGATGAGTATTTTTCAACTCATCTTACTATGTCAACTACACTATGTTCTTTCTCTTTTCTTTGTTTTCTTACAACATTTCTTGGTCATATCAAGACCTTATTACAACATACAACACAAGCAAAAACACATGAAAATAAAATATGCAAAAAATATAAAGAGGTGAGAGTTTTAAAGGAAGGATACCCAAGAGCTACTAGCTTCCTTAACCAGCAATGGCTTTGTTGGATGTCCTCCTCCTTCTGATTTTCTAACACTCTTTTATTCTCTCAAGGTTTTCTTTTCAATCTTTTTTTCTGTTTTTTCTTACTCTCTTTTTTCTGGTTTTTTCAATGTTTCTTGCTCTCTATCTCTCTCTATGTCAATGTGTAGTGAATAGTCCCCCTTTGTTCGCAGCCCCCTCTCCTCTTTTATCTCAGCACATTAGGGTTTTCCCTTCTTTCAAAACATCAGATTTTTTCATGAAGAAATGCCTCTTGCCACTTTCCTCATGTCACCCTTCTTTCCCTTTTGGTCAATGTTAACCTTTGGACAAAATTTTGAAAATTCTGATATTTGATATGTAGATGCATCATTGTGAGTTTATTTCTTTGGTCTTGTGACATGTAATGGTTTTGTGATATAATGCAAATTGTCACTTCTTGCATGAGGTTGTTTTGGATCATATTAAAATTACCCATGGCTAAGAAAACATAGTCTTGATCTTGACATGTTCCAACGTTGAGTTGTATCTTAATTATTTTCCTTGGATGTTTGTAGGCACAATGAGGATCATGTGGACTTGATGGGGCATGAAGGGTACCATGGCATGAATTTGATTAGAAACTTGAATGAAGATTAGAAATAGATTAATTTCTAAACATTACTTAGAGTTGGAAATTTTGTAACAAATGACATTCTTGTAATGTCATGAAATTTATCTTCGTAACATTCTTGCATCTAATCTTGAATTCATGAATCTTGAATTCATGAATCTTGAATTTGAAAAAATAGATCTCCCTTATGCCATTGAAATGGAATGAATGAAGCCTTGAATTATGAACTTATGATCTTAACTCATACTTTGCAAATTTGGACTCCATTTGATCAAGAATTTGAAATAAAGTTGGAGGAAGAAATCTTGAATTAGGCATTGCACTTCATGTATATTAGGAATATTAATCTTGAATATCCTAATATTTTTTCAAGTAACTTCTCCTTGAAGGAATCTACATGAGTAGACTTTCCAACTTGAACCAAACCTTAGATGATGAACCTTTCCTTCAATGTAGCCCATCATAGGCAATTCCTCTTATTTGAAATGGAAAGCAACAAACCGACCCAATCCTTACCTTGTGAACCCACGTGCTCGATATGTAATAGAACAATGTATGATATGATGAATGTAGGGTATGAAATGCTAAAGGTGATAATGAGGGTGTGACAGCTGCCCCTATTTAATCCTCCTTGACCTGAATGTCTGGAGGATAAAGATGTTCGAACATTCATGGTAGAAGAGAATTAAATACTAGAATACCCGGGATTTTCAACTGGAAAGGTGTGGAATGAAAGTAGACAGTCAGCAAGATGGTTTGAAAAAGGTGTCTGTTAGTGAAGAAGGGTTAATGGGGGATATGATGATATGCTTGAGATGCATTGCAGAATGAACATGAGTGTTTTGCCATCCAGAAGAGGAAACACCTCGTAATAGGGGACCAAAATTGGCTAGGAGATATTCCTTCTATAAAAGATAGAGAGGACTCAAGAAATATAAAAATGCGAGATATTCCTTCTACAAAAGGTAAATAGGACTCTAGAATAAATACTATGAGATATTCCTTCCACGAAAGGTAGAAAGGACTCTAAAATAAACGAATGTGAGATATTCCTTCTACAAAAGATAGAGAGGACTCTAGAAATTGGTTTTCCTCTTACAAAAGGCAAGGAGGACCCCTGAACAAAAGGTTAGGAGAAAATTTTTCCTTCTACAAAAGGTAGAGAGGACTCCAAAACAAAAGGTTTTAAGACAAAATTCCTTCTATAAAAGGTAGAGAGGACTCCAAAACAAAAGGTTATGAGAGATATTCCTTCTACAAAAGGTAGTGAGGACTCCAAAACAAAAGGTTTGAAGATATGGTAACTCCTTCTACATCGAGTAGAGGAGACTCCCTTGGGAGAATACGATTGTATTTTCATCTGTAAAGGCAGAAAGAACTCTAAAACAAAAGGTTAGGAGAAAATGTTCCTTCTACAAAAGGTATAGAGGATTCCAGAACAAAAGGTTTGGAGATAATTCCTTCTACAAAAGGTAGATAGGGGACTCTCTCATGAGAGGACGATCGTACTTTCTTCTGCGAAAAGCAGAAAAGACTCTTAAACAAAAGGTTAGGAGAAAAATTTCTTCTACAAAAGGTAGAGAAGATACTTACAAAGGGTAAGCTGACAAGAATCTGTACAAAAGGCACGAGAGGTCTTACTAAAGGTAAGTTGAAATGTTGCAAAAGGCAAGGTGGAGATACTTCGTGAAAGAGACACGAAAAGACTAACAAAAGGTGAGTTCAGGGCAAAGACCATCCTCTTGCAAAAGTTAGAGGAAACTGTTATAGGGTATTAGAACATCATTTGACCTCACAGGCACAACGACGGAGTTGACATCCTATAAGCATAGCGACCATTCAGTTCTTGGCCACATAGGCGTCAAGCATCCAAATTGATCGAAGATACCCTAAAACAAAGTATGTCGCGTGTAAAAGACAGCGAGAAACGCTTACAAAAGGAAAGTGAAGGGAAAAGATTTCACGCGAAAGGCCATGAAATCCCTCACGAACGGTAAGGCGACTCATATGCGAAAGGCAGAGAGGAGATTTTCCGTGGAAAAGACACGGAAGGACTTACAAAAGGTAAGTGGAAGGTAATAACCATCATCAACAAAAGGTAGAGGAAACTTTCATAGGGTATTAGAACATCATTTGACCTCACAGGCACAAAGGTGGAGATGACATTCTTTAAGTATATGGACCATTCAGTTCTTGGCCACATAGGCATCAAACGTCCAAATTGATCGAAGATACCCAAAACAAAGTTTTATCGCGTGCAAAAGATAGCGAGAAACGCTTACGAAAGGAAAGCGAAGGAAAAAGGATTTCACGCAAAAGGCAATGAAATCCCTTACGAAAAGTAAGGTGAGAAGATATCTCAAAATGAACTTACAAAAGGTACGTGAATGGGTAATAACCACTCTCATGCAAAAGGCAGAGGGAACTTGGAAAGGGTATTAGAACATCATTTGAACTCATAGGCACAACGACAAAGATGGCATCTTATAAGTATGGCGACCATTCAGTTCTTAACCACATAGACATCAAGCGTCCGAATTGATCGAATATACCCAAGACAAAGTTTTGTAGCGTGCAAAAGACATCGAGAAACGCTTACAAAAGGAAAGCAAAGGAAAAAAGATTTCACGCGAAAGGCAATGAAATCCCTTACGAAAATTAAGGTGAGAAGATATCTCAAAATGAACTTACAAAAGGTAAGTGAATGGGTAATAACCACTCTCATGCAAAAGGCAGAAGGGGACTTGGAAAGGGGATCAGAACACCATTTTACCTCATAGGCACAACGGCGGAGATGACATCCTATAAGTATGGCGACCATTCAATTCTTGGCCACATAGGCATCAAGCGTATGAATTGATCGAAGATACCCAAGACAAAGTTTTGTCGTGTGTAAAACACAGCGAGAAACGGTTACAAAAGAAAAGCGAAGGAAAAAAATTTCACGCGAAAGGCAATGAAGTCCCTTACGAAAGGTAAGGTGGGAAGATATCTCATGCACTAGGTCTGGATAGACTTGCAAAAGGTAAGTGAATGGATAAACACTCTTAAAGGATCCTATGAGGATGTCCACAAGAAATTCACATCTTTGAGACTGACTGGCTAAGCACTCATGTAATGATGTAGGATGGATGCAAAAATGTTGGGGATGTAAGGATATGGAGGTTATGGTGATGGACGTGACAAGTAAGATTGGGCTTTTGTTTTGGGTGCCACCGAGGTTGGGCTTTAAAGGTGAATTACCAGACGATAACTGGTTTTTACAAGGAAGGCTACCAGACGAGGACTAGACTTTGAAAGGAATATTGGCCACCAGACGAGAACTGGAGTCTAAAGGTGGGCTAAAGAAAAAGGTGCCCAGACGAGAACTGGTTTAGAAGTGACTTGGGTCACAAGGCTTTTTGTCTTATTAGCTTCACGTTGTGGGATAGGCTCAATGAATAAGATGATATGTTGGACTTTATGCGTGAGAGAACTGATGCGACTAATGCCTAAGGATGATTCATGCAATGATATGAAGGTTTCCAGAAACGGAGTGAGGATCTTTTATAACAAGGCTTTTATTTGAGAAGGGTGATTTGTTCGGGTGGGCTAATAGCATGATTCCCTGACACTCGCTTTAAACTCGAAAGAGCTTGCTTGAATATCCTAATATTTTTTCAAGTAACTTCTCTTTGAAGGAATCTACATGAGTAGACTTTCCAACTTGAACCAAACCTTAGATGATGAACCTTTCCTT
The DNA here is from genome assembly GCA_963859935.3 of Lathyrus sativus. Lineage (NCBI taxonomy): Eukaryota > Viridiplantae > Streptophyta > Magnoliopsida > Fabales > Fabaceae > Lathyrus > Lathyrus sativus. Next base: position 44,894,451 of record OZ012739.1, read on the forward strand.
CAATGTAGCCCATGATAGGCAATTCCTCTTATTTGAAATGGAAAGTAACAAACCGACCCAATCCTTACCTTGTGAACCCACATGCTCGATATGCAATAGAAAAATGTATGATATGACGAATGTAGGGTATGAAAGGCTAAAGGTGAAAATGAGGGTGTGACAAGTGCTCCCCATGGAAGTCGAGGTCCCATCAATGTGAGTCTTGATGGAGACCGAGTTGACAGAAGTTGAATGGTGTCAGAACAAATATGACCGGTTCAATTTGATTGAAGAGAAGAGAATGACAATCCTATGTCATGGTCAGTTATATTAGAAGAGAATAAAGAATGCATTAGACAAGAAGGTTTTTCCTAGTGAATTCATAGAAGGAGACCTCATACTTAAAAAGATATTGCCTATCCATAATTATTCTCGTGGCAAGTGGACTTCCAATTACGAAGGGTCATATGTTGTTAAGAAATTCTTTTCTGGCGGTGCATTGATTCTTGCAACTATGGATGGTGAGGAGCTCCCTCGTCCGCTGAATGCCAATGCAGTCAAGAAATACTTCACCTAAATATAATCAAAAGAAAAGCTCTCTAAGTTGAAATCCCGAAAGGACGGCTTAGGAAAAAATGAGTGCCTCAGTAGATTCAAAACCCGAAAGGGCAATCCAGGCAAAAACTGGAGACATAAGCAGAAATAATTCATCTCGGTAGATTGAAAACACGATAGGGAGATCAATGCAAAAGTTACAGATTTTATGGCAAGTAACTACATCAGGAAAGGCTTATAAGTTGAAGCAACGATGTCGCAACTGCGAAAAAACACCCGACAGAAAACAGAAGAGTCGTAACCTTTCGTTATTTATCCCAAAGATAGGGAAAGGAAACGATTGGAAAACCTTAACGAAAAAGGGGAAAGACGAGGTCATCGCAACCAAGTCCTGGATTCGGGAGTCGGTTACACAAGGGGAAGGTATTAGCACCCCTCACGTTCGTCGTACTCGACGGGATCCATATTTGTTGTCTATCTAAGGGTGTGTTTAATCTATCTACACTACAGGCTCACAGGACAAAAAGAAAAGAAAGGTGACTCAGCAGAGCATCACCGCTCTGTGCCTACGTATTCCCTCGTGCAATAGGAAAGTCAGAGTCAAATTAGTTCGGCTAACTACAGGCGAAAAGGGGGAAGGTTGCTCGCCAAGACATCGCTTCTTGTGCCTATGTATCCTCGTCTAGTATGAGAAATCAGAGCAAACGTAGTTCAGGCTGACACGAAACCACAGGCTGATTAAGTATTTTAACCGAGTAGGGTTAAACCTCCATTCCAGCAGTTAAGGACGATGCCTGTTTATGGTGGAACCGAAGTTTAACAACACTCTTTTCTGAAAAATGGTTTCCGATTAATCCCGAAGGAAAAAAGTTTGAATTTTGTTTGTGTTTTTTAGTAAAGTGAATTAATTTGGTTTGTGATTCACGTTGCACTAAAGACTATGACATAGGGGCGAATGTGTCACGTATCACCCCCAAACAGGACGTACACTAAACACTCTAGACGAGCGAGAGGAGACCCCTCACCCATGATTCCCCATGTAACTTAAGGCTCGTAGCGCACAACGTTCATCGCATTTATTAGATGAGTTAGAATTGTTTTGAGATGAGGAGAGAGACGCACGGAAGGTCTAAGGGAAACTCGGCCCTAACGTTGTCATGCAAAATAGTCCTAAGGTTAGGATAAAAAGGGGGAACATCTACCCTAGTGTTAGCATGCTTGGATTGAACACCTAATGTCTCTCCTACTCCCAACTCAGACGGAGGGACTAGGAACCTTATGGGGATCATGGCAAAAAGCACAAGAAAGAACCAAGTAAATTCAATCACAAGTACGAGATGCAAACATGAAAGATAAACATGCAAAGAGGGAGGAAAAAAGTGTGGGGCAGCCGCCGCCACAAGCGCGTCTCGACCTCTTGGAAGCAAGCCACAAATGCAATTAAAAAGAGAAATGCATGAAGGCAAGCAAACATTAACATGCAAGCACAAAAGAGAGTGGATGAGACAAAACAGGAGAAGTGAACTTCTACAACCATCGACTATCAATCATCGGAGACAAGTGGGAGGAAAAGAAGTGTGGGTCAGCATCCGCCACAAACGCATCTCGACCACTCGACTCAAACACTCAAGCGAAAGATAAACATCACGTTGAACAACATATATGAGAGTATGCATTCAGGTGGAAAACAAGCACACGTGTCAAAGAAATCTCGATTAAATAATCAAGAACAACGATAAAATGTCCAGAACATTTCACCTCTAATGAATCATATTGAATTACTATGATTCGATACGAAACGGTACCCAAATATGCAAGAAAAACAGCAAAACAGACCCACTGGCACAGTGTTAATCGGTTAACCACTATTAACGTTTCAAAAATTTGAATATTTGAACTGGTTAATCGGTTAACCATATGTGTTAACCGATTAACACTCTGAAAACTTTGAAAATTTTGAAAATATGTAATGGTTAATCGATTAACCATATGTGTTAACCGATTAACACTGTGCCAACAGCAGAAAAACAGCAACAGAACAGCATTTTCAGCAAATAAGCACTTATCCGATCAACCGGATGATCGCATAATCACTTAATCACGAAATTAAACCAGCAAATCATGATTCAAACAGCATGTGAACAAATTAACACAACCAATTCAAGGATCAAACAGATCAAATTAACCAAAAGCTAATCAAATATGAAAATCCACATGATTATGCAAATAAGCTAAAAACAGATTCAAATCCAACCTTCAAAGTGGAGATTTGCTCCGGTTAGTGTTGATTCAACTGGAATTGAATAGATCCAATGCTAGAAGTACGGAATACTTCAAGATCCACACCAATTCTTGTGATAGCAATGAAGATCCTTCAAGATTAATCCAAAATAAGCCAAATAATCACTTCCAAAATCACTTCCAGATTCAGATCCAATTTTGCACGAAAATTGGATGAAGAAATTGATCCAATGAAGATGATGGATGGAGGTTTGAGCTCAAGAATTCATTGATTCCAAGGAAGAATCAAAGAATTCAATGAAAAAGAGCTTTGGTGAAAGTTTTGGAAGATGGAAAATTGAGAGAGAATTGAGAGAAAGTGAGATCAATTCTGAATTTGAAATGAAATTATGAGTGATTAGATGTGTGAGGTTTGGAATGGATCACTTAAATACCAATTAGGCTTGGATCCAAATGTAAGGTTTGGAATGTGGTGTGAAAAATATGGTTTGGAATGAGGAATGGGAGTTTGGAGGGAAAAATGAAATTAATTAAATTTCAAATAGGTTCTAGATCCTTCCCAAGGTGAAAATCAAGTTTGCACATGACCAAAATTGGACCTCAAAGTGGTTTATGTTGAAAATTCACGTGCAGAGGCAAAATCTGCACTGGTTAATCGATTAACCATATAGGTTAATCGGTTAACACCTTCAAAATCCCAATTTTCCCTAATTCTTCCTTGGTTAATCGATTAACCATATAGGTTAACCGATTAACACCTCCAAATTTTGAATTCTTGCGCATTTTGGAGGGAAATCTGCCCATTTGCCCTGTTTCGATTGTTTGGAGCTTTGTTAAGCTTCTGAATTCCGTTCTTGAATGTTGCAACTGTAAGAATGCTTGATATGAGCCTGAGTGTTGCTTCCTGAAGTTATCCTGCAGAATAAAAATAAAATCGGCCACTTGACCGCTGGGCAAAATAAATGCCGGAGCCTCTGATACTCGTTGTTCAGTCTTTTAATCCTTTGCACCAAAATGAACCTAAGCCACAAGAATGCCTTGACCCCATGCCTCGGGAACAGATTCTATGATATGCCAAAAATGCAAAATGCAAAGAAACAAAATCCAGTTAAACTTAAAACGAAAGGGAAAATTTTGGGGTGCTACAGCTGCCCCTATTCAATCGACTTAGACCTGAAAGGGTGAGAAGCATCGGCTTCCAAACATTCAAGGTATGAGGTGATTGAATACAACAAGAACCCGAAAATTTGCAACCGACGAGGATGCAAAACAGCGAATACCAACCAAGAGTTGGGATGCGACACGCTGGGGATAGCAACCCAATATGAATAGGCCTACCCATAAAACTTCCAGAGATAACTGAATCGATATCTGACATCATCGCCAGGCATCTACACCCAGTTGACAAAACCTCTAACCTCGCCATCAGGAATCTGCAAACCCAAGAATCCAATCAACAACGGACTGAAAAGTATCTGACATCGCTGCCAGGCACCAGCAAAGACAATTGACATCGCCACCAACTCTCTGTAGAGGATAAGCATCTTCTGACATCGCCGCCAGGCTACCACAATATTGACAAACATCTTACATTGTCGTCAGAAAAGCACAAGACTGATGGAGATCTGACCTCGCTGCCAAAAAACCACCTATATCTGACATCGCCGCCAGAAAAGCACAAGCGTCTGCGGGGGATGAGAACTCCAACATCGCCGCCAGAAATTTTGAACACCTGACCTTGCCGTCAGAAAACCACAAACGTCTGACATCACTGCCAGACAAACCTTAGGCTGAAAAACGTTTAACATCGCCGCCAAACAAACATAATGTTAAGAAACGTCTGATATCTTCGCCAGACAAACTGTCGGGGATAACACATCTGACATCACCGCTAGAACTCCACGCAGTTAGGAATCAACTGATAAACATCCAACATCGCCGCCGGATAAACCCCATGCTGATAAACATCCGAAGTCGCCGCCAGGTACACAAAAGGCTGAACATCTGGCATCGTCGCCGGATAGCATAAACCTGATACACATCGAACATCGCCGTCAGAAAAACACTAAACATCTGACCTCGCCGCAGACTAAAGGATAGTATGACATCACCGTCATGCCTCGACATCACATCAGAATATCTCAAAGTTAATAGAAAACCTCTAACATCGCTATTAAGCTGATAAAGGAACCTGACATCGCCTTCAGACAACCACAAGGCTGATAGACTTCTGGCATCACCGCCAGTCCTCTATTGAACACAAACAAGTAGTGAACCCAAAGGTCAGGACATCTGGCCTCGCCGCCAGGCATTCACTAAATAAAAGTGAGCAACAACCCAAAGATCGGATCCATACGAAGCTAAAATAACCATCGCAAGGAAACTCCGCTGGGGAAAGAGGAAACTTGAACAAGCAACTCTGATGAGGATCACATGATAAGATGAACGCATCTACCACACATCTTCTACCGAGGTCTGAACACCTGTACGGACCTGGAGAATAGAATATCACAAACCGAAGTCTGACGACACCTCTGAGGAATACCATAAACTGAGAGCGAAATAAACGCTGCTCGCCGGGTCTGATATTGCGAAGAACCTTATTGGATAAAGGATTGCTTCGATCACCCGAAGAATCTCATTTGTGTTCAGAGATACTGCTTTGGTATCACGAAGAACCTTAATGGATAAGGGACTACTTCGACTACCCGAAGAATCTTGTTTGTGTTTAGAGATACTGCTTTAGTATCTCTAAGAACCTTAATGGATAAGGGACTGCTTCGACAACCCGAAGAATCTCGTTTTTGTTCAGAGATACTACTTTGGTATCATCGAAGAACCTTAATGGATAAGGTACTGCTTCGACCACCCAGAGAATCTCAATTTTTGTCAAGATACTGTTTCGGTATCGCGAAGAACCTTAGTTGATAAGGGATTGCTTCGACCAACCAAAAAATCTAGTTTGTGTTTAGAGATACTGCTTTGGTATTGTGAAGAACCTTAATGGATAAGGGACTACTTCGACCACCCGAAGAATCTTGTTTGTGTTCAGAGATACTGCTTTGGTATCGCAAAGAACCTTAATGGATAAGGTGTTGCTTCGACCACCCGAAGAATCTCAAGTTTTATCGAGATACTGCTTTGGTATCATTGAAGAATCTTAATGGATAAGGTACTGCTTCGACCACCCGGAAAATCTCAAGTTTTGTCAAGATACTGCTTTGGTATTGCGAAGAACCTTAGTTGATAAGGGATTGCTTCGACCTCCCGATAAATCTAGTTGGTGTTCAGAGATACTACTTTTGTATCGCGAAGAACCTTAGTTGATAAGGGACTACTTCAACTACCCAAGGATCCTCAAGTTTTCTTATTCAGATTTCGCGTCCTATTATCCTATCTCTGTTATTTCACTTTACCTTCTCGTCAAACAAACTTCGGGGTCTTCTTATATCTAATTGACTTTCACCTTAAAAATAAACACCATGCAGCAGTTCATTCTCTCGGGTTTAAGGCAATTAGATAGGGGCATCTGTCATACCCCAATTTTGTCCTACCTATATAATGTTCGTCTGTGATTCCATCCACTAACCACATTTCAAGAATTCAATATGCTGTCTCTTCTTCTATTCTTCTTATTGCATATCTCAAGTCAAGTGTGTGGGAAATATTGATGTTGATTCAGTGGTTTTGACTTAAGCTTGGTCAACCAAGAATCTGTTTCATAATCAAGGTTATCTGGATGTGATAGTTCTAGTGCTTCATCAATTACTGGCTCATTTTGATTAGGGTTTTATGAAAAGTTTTGATATTTATGGGACAAGTCATTATCTTATGACTGAGCATTTGATTCGTTATGAAGAACGTGCTCATTGATATTCAAGTGGCTAGGTGCAGAAGGATTCATTAATTCAAGGTTTTAGTTTATCCCAAGTTCAAACATTAGATCAAGATTCACATGGATTCAGTGGTCCCATCCATTAAAGATTCAAAGATCAAGTCATGATTTCTCAAACACACCACACAAAACTATCCTCAGTTATCTGTTTCGGTTTTCATGCTATTATCCATAAAAATAAAACCAACTATCATTTCACTTCCAAATTCCTACAAATTTCACATCCATTTGTCAAACCCACTCCTTCCAACTCATTCAAGTCCATATTCCAATTTCACTTCATGTTCAATGTCTAAAGTGCAATTCAAAATCAAGATTTCAAGTTCATTTCAATATACCATTCAAGCAGAAAATTTTATTCAAAATTCTAATTTCTTTTCAAATTTCCAAAGTGCAAGTTTATTCCAAATCCAATGTCGTTGCAAATCCATTCAAGTTCATGGCCAAGTCGCCAAGTCACAAAGTCAATTTCATTTAAGTTTTAATTTATTCAAATCTCAATTCCATTCAAAATTTCACTTCATGAATCCAATTTCAAAGTCAAAATCCATTTACAACATTACAAAAATAAAAAAAGGGCCCATTTCAAGAGCTACGCCAAAAGGCCCAAGTCTATCATACAAGTCCAAAAATCAATAAGGAAAATGCAAAAAAAAAAATATTAGGAAAATGACTAACAATTACCCCAAGTGAACATTCACTCGTGATACACTAGCCACAACAATTACAAGCTGGTCTTGCTAAACAAAACTTGGTAGAAAAACTTCACTATGTGAAATGGAGACCCCCCACATAATCCTTCCTTACAAACTTCACATCCTGCAAAATCTTCACAAGCGCAACCTGACCCCACCCTAATTCCTCACGAGCCTTCACGATCTCCTTCAAAACCGCAACATAAAATCATTCATTTGACACGGAAAAACGGTAACATGACGTTACCACTCGCACCTGCTACAAACACACCACGTCTAATCTGCAATTGCACCAAATGTGTACGACCAATAAACCAAAACGATAATGCATATTGTACGACAATATACCTACCCTGATAACCTTTGTACGAGATGTTGTACATACCTGTTGCCGACAAAAACGCAATGCAAATAACACAATTTTAAAACGCGGGAAAATTCTCAAAAATGGAAAAAGCAGATGTGAATCAAAATCTCAGCTATAAAATTAAACTTTTCCACGCATTCAAGAGGGATCTTCCTCCAATATTCTCTCTGAAATTTCTTCTCTACCACTCGCCTTCACCTTTTAAAAAGCAAAAACCAATATCTCAATCACCACCCTTATCACCAAGCTATAAATCTTCTTCTTCTTCTTAAACGTCAAAGTTTTCAAAACACGGACAAAATCACAACCTTCTCCACACCCCAGAAACTCGAATCAAACCAGAACCACGCGTTAGAGAGATTAAGATGAAGGGAGAACAAGATGATACAAACCGAAAGCACAAATGAGATATGAGTTTCACACTGATTTAAAGCCAACACGAACACGAGCAATGAGGTTGCGTCTGTACCTAATTTTTTTCCTCCATAAGTGTGTTATCGATCCAATTTTGAAATGAATGATGCTTTTGAACAAAATAATCGCAGCTTTTGAAAAACGTTGAGAACTTTTCATGGTCGTTCTCCTTTTCCAATTCCATGTTTTGGGCTGTATTGTTAAACCGTGTGGTACTTCTAAGCTGGAATAGTTTTTTCATTTTATTTTAATGCTCATTCATTACTTATGGAAGCTTTTTTTAGGTAAATGGGATTATCAGCCTATACGATATCCTCAATCACACATCTTGTTTTGGTTCAGCACCCCCTCTTTAAATGATAAATTCTTTTTTTAAGTTTTGGTCGATGAAGTCTTTACAATTGCGAATGTAGAATGTTGAGGTTGTTTAACCTTCATGACTTCAAATATGTAGAAAATGATCATTAAGATTATTTTCTATACTTTGAGATCGTGATAGGTTACCCTCGATTCATTGACGAAAGTTTGTGATTAAGACGAGACCGTCACCTTTACCTTTTCGTTTGGCACAATTTCTTTGGAGAATGATTTTCAATATCATTTCTCCATCGTGTTTTAGCATAAATATCAACTTGCATGACCTTCTATAGTGTTATCTTCGTCATAGATCGTGCTACGATGGTTTAACGCTATAGTGGATCTGATTTATCTGATTAATCGCTAACCACTAACTTTACTTTCGGTCAATATATTCTTGATTTACTTTTCCGTCAATATATCTTAATCTTATTATCATTGTTCATACACTATAGTGAATATTATCTTGTCATATTTATCATCTTGTTCATATCATATTCATATTGTTCATATCTTGTTCATACTATTCAAAAACACGCTAATAACATCAAAATCCTAAAAGCCTAAATTGGTGGACTGTGGTTACTTTTCTGAGCAACGGGACTTGGACTATGTGCAGAAACCCTAGCATGGAAATTTTTGTCCGACTCTCACTCATGGCTTAGTTTAGGACACCTCACACACACACGTCTTCCTCTTGGGCTACCTAACAATGAGACCATTTATTTCTCGCAATCCCGTATAACTTACATGTATCCCGCTCCCATTCAGATGTACACACTTTACTCATTTGTTTTAATTGTGCTTTTATGTTTTAAAACATTTTTAAATAAGTTCTCGATTCAACGTTGAGCCATTTTTCACCCTTGTAAGTCGATTGCTTTCAAAGCATCGCCATCAACCTTTTGGTCACAATACACAACATTCAAAGCTTACTCCTGGGCTTCCTTACAATGAGACCTATTTGCTAGTATACACGATTAAAATCCAATTTAATTGCTTGTTCATGTACCATACCCAACTTGTAAGTCGAGCGCTTTCGCCTCGCCATCGACCTTACCCTAAACCAATAGGACCTCCTTACCGTTTAGTTCAGTTATAAACCATATCATACGCAAATTCCAACATCGATTAACATCGAGCATTTTTCTCAAAGTAAACTTAATATACTTAACCATACTTAAACATAATTTCAATTAAAGATGAAAAGGGAGTTGAAATGGAGTCTTTGATTCCTCTCCTCAATTATTTGGGCCCAAGAAGCCTTTCTTAAGTCCGAACAATTGTCTTCTATAAAAGATTCATAATGCGAAACGAAATCAAAATTTATTTTCTCAACACTTAGATGAAAAAGAGAGAGAGAGAGAGAGAGAGAGAGAGAGAGAGAGAGAGAGAGAGAGAGAGAGAGAGAGAGAGAGTTAAGCCTTTGACTCATTTTCCCGATTACTTGGGCCCAAGGAGCCTTTCTTAAGCTTCGAGTAATCGTCATCCATTTAAAATACTCTAACTATGTCAAAGCTCTTTCATAATATAAGATGAAAAGAGAGAGAGAGTCAAACCTTTGACTCATTCTCCTGATTACTTGGGCCCGAGGAGCCTTTCTTATGCTTCAAGTAATCCTCATCTATTTAAAATACTTTAACTATCTTCCACCGTTCAAAGCGATTTCCAAACACAACCTCTTTTCGAGATGGAAAAGAGAGAGAGAGAGAGTCAAGCCTTTGACTCACTCTTCCGATTACTTGGGCCCGAGGAGCCTTTCTTAAGCTTCAGGTAATCGTCACCTCTAACAAAACATCCAACACGTCTAACTCTCTTTTCTCGCCCACGTGTGATTGAAACTTCTCAAAACACTAATTCCTCACCCTCGTGCAATCTACAACTCGAACAACCTTTAGCAAAGAACATTGTTTAGTCCCTTCTTCCGTGCATATGAACTAGTGTTTTAGCCTCCCCTAGCGAGCAGACAAGCCAATGTTTAGCAGTTAGAATGCGACCTAAATACTCGTTCCCTTCAAACCTAATCCCACCACTCATAGTCTTTCGAACTACGAACGCTCTGATTTCTCATTTATCAATGATAATACGTAGGCATTGGATTGTGAGATCCTAGCGAGCTACCTTCCCTCCATTTTTTGTTTACCCCAAACCTTTACTCGTAGTCCCATGAACTATGATGCTCTGACTTTCCCATTGCACGAGGGAGTACATAGGCATAAAGGCCCCAATCCTTGGCGAGCACCCTAATACAAAACCACAAATTTTCCCCTTAGAAGCGAATCTTTAGAAGATAACAAATAAGCGTAGCTAACTTTTCTCTCGAATCGAATCAAGAGGTTCCCTTAAGTACAATGGAAGTAGAGGGTGCTAATACCTTTTCTTTGCGTAATCGACTCTCGAACCTAGAATTTGGTTGTGATGACCATGTTCTTATCTCCTTAAAGGTTTTATCGATATTTTCCTATTCCTTCCTTGGAATGAATAAAGTTCGGTGGCGACTCTGGTCAAACGTTTTTCTGCGTCCATCGTGAGGATCGCATATTTCGAGGTACGACAGAACCACTCTTAGAACCAGTTTCTATATTGGTGGTCGTGTAGTGTTAGTCTCCGAGGACCCGCTCCTTGTGTGCCTAGCACGAGGACTCCGCTCAGGAGAGACCTTCTCGTACTCTCGTCATAAGGCATCTAGCCTGTTGCGTGATGTTGATGCGATTGGTGTTCGTGATCCTGGGAACCTTATCCATCAACATAGAAGTTATCCCGTGAGTGGGTCTATGGATAAAGAATCTAGAACTTTACTTATATAGCCTACCGGTTAGGGTGCTTTGAGTTTCTTATTGTTGTAACCCAAAATTTGACCTCCTTCTTGCCTTTTGCATAAGCATGTGCATTCACATCATTGACATATGCATTCACACTTTTTCTTTGTGATTTTTGTTGCAGGAATATTCAGGTTTTGCAATCCCGATTAATCACATCCTCTCAAAGATATCACATCACCAAAACAAGCACAAAATGAAGGTTTTTATGCCTATTCATCAAAGCAAATGGTCGAAAATCGGAACCGTGGCCACAACACTATTTTTCAAGTAAATATGCAAGTTTTGCCAGTGGTAACCGGTTACCACTTTTCTAGGCAAAGTAGGGTAACTGATTACCCTGTGTAAAAATGCAGTTTTTGCTGCATTTTTGTGACAGCAACTTTCACTCTACATTTTGGGGTCGACATTGCTCTAGCATTGTGTGGAATATTCTAGACATCTCTAGACAATTCAAGACCTTTCTAAACACTTCAAGGCATTTGCTCTAATACATCAATTTGGATTAAGACCGCCATGTTACTTCATTCTCAAGCATGTGAGCCCTTAGATTCAAGTTTGCATTGGGATGGTTACCGAGTCAACTACCTAACTAACTGAGTTAACCTCCAACTCAATGAGTTGAAGCTAACTAACTCCAAGGCTAGTTCCAAGGCTGCATCCAAAGCTCACTCCGAACCTAGCGACTCCGAAGCAAAACTATATATAAGCAAATCACCACCATTTCACAAGGGGTTCAATCATTTTCTCAATTTCTACATTCTTCACTCTCAATTCTCTCACATTCTCTCTGAATTTTCTACAAACATTTTCACATTCATCTTCATCCTCTCTCAAAAACCCTCACAAAAGCTCAATTTCCACCATTATAGTGTAACAATCTTCACATCGAAATTGTTATTCTCTTGAGCTAAACCTCATTCCACCATATTCTTAGTTGGATTTCTGGATTTACAGTAGGCTCTTCTCCAATTCAAGTAATCATCTCAAGCTTCTTCGGTGCAAATCGGTATTCTGAGCATTTATCGCATTTTTTGTCGATTTCACTACGATTGGATCTCAAGCTTGGATTTCTCTAGTTTTCTTTGCTTAACTCTCATCACATATCAATAGCAATAATTATAAAGGAAAATCTCTGCCTTGTAGGTTGGTAATTCGCACTTGATTGACTGTTTTAATCACTTTCGCGCGTTTACGATGTAGTTCGATCATTTTTTGGTGTTGATTGATCATGTAATTGTTTGATATTTGATCTTCATGTTTAATTCTTTCAATTGATTTTTAATTGATTACTAATTAGATTTTGAACTTCATTTTTCGTGCTCAAATGCTAATCATAGCATGCAGATGATTGGATAAGTCTTTTGGTTGCTGAAAGTGCTTTTTCAAAAAGCTATTTTTGTCACTGTCATAGTGGCAACCGGTTACCTTATATAGCGTAACCAGTTACCCTGCATAATTTTCACCTAATTTTTCCATTTTTAAGCAAGTAACCCATTACCTGCATATGGTCATCGGTTATCACAGTGACAGAATGTCATTTTTTTCCTATTTTCAAGTTTGTTTGCTATTCTTTCCTCATCTAACTTTCATGGCTCGATATGCTTGACATTTGTGGATATTTTTTGAGCTGTTTAAATTTTTCCTGAGGCATGTATGCAAAATTTCAATGTGGGATCTGTCGATTCTCAATTATTTTCATTTTTGACATTGTAGGATCATGATCATTCTTGCACATTCTTTGATCACATGCTACGTGATTTGTGATGCATACTAAATTACATTTGGTACTGTTTTACATTTCCATTCATGTTTGCATTAAGTTTTTTCCTCATTGGAATGAACTTAATCTTATATAATCAGTAATTCATCCTTTACTTTAATGATTTTTCATCCCTTTGGAAAATTGTTAGCATCTTCCCTTTTAGATGGATTAATCAAAACTTTGTTTTGATTAGTCGATCCTTCCTTTTTCTTCTCCTTTGGATATTCTAGAGCTTTGTCCTCTCTTTTCCCCCATGGAGTTGAAGATTAACAACGCGTTAGAGCACTATACAAACTTGGCACCGTTGTGTTGCCCGTTTTGTTTCTCGCACCGCACTTTGGTGTTAGAGAAGGAATGAGAATGGATAATTCCTACACTTATTCTGACTATTTTGGGTAGGGGACGAATGACCATGTGCCTAGAATAGTCGCCTCTATCTCCTTACTGTGGTATTCCTGCTTTCTCCAGTCGATTCGATCCTTGATCACTTGCATCCTTATCTCCTCTTTGGAAGTAACTTCTTCCTTTCAATTCAACAGTATTTTCTCTTGAGGAAAATCCATTCTTGGTTCCCCAGATATTCGTAATCACTTCTTTCCTTGCTTATTCAACCATTCTTTGGATAAAGCTAATTATCTTCTTTCCAACAAAGTCAGTCTTTCTTCTTCGATTTATACAGTCATCCTGTTAAAACCTAATCCCCATCATAGTTCACAACCTTCTCTTGGTTCTCTCTTCTTCGTGTTTGGTTGATCACTGCCTGTCAGTTAAACACCAGTCAGCTTTTCCTTGGTAAATCACAACCCGTCTATTAATACTGAATTCTCTTTGGGTTAATCTCCTTCTCCCGGCTAATCACCTGATCTTTGGTTAATCACAACCCGTCTGTTACTACCAGCTTTTACTTTGGCTTAATCGCCTTCTTCCGGATAATCACCCGATCTTTGGTTGATCACGGTCTGCCCGTTAAAACCAACTTTTATTTGGGTTGATCACCTTCTCTTGGTTAATCACCTGCCTTTTGGTCAATCACAGTCCGCCTGTTTGAACCAATCACTATTCTTCTCAGTTAACCACAGCCCGTCTGTTAAGATGTTAAGTTTCTTTTGAGTTCATCACCTTCTTTTGGTTAATCACTCATTCTTTTTAGTTAATCACATTCCGTCTGTTAAGCACCAAACCCCCTGCAGTTAGCAAACTTTCTTTGGTTCAAACACTTCTAGCTTTGGGTTAGTAACCTTTGTTCGGTTTGAATACCCCTTTCCTTTGGCCAAGTGTTGTTTGTTCAGTTAATGTGTCATTCTTTGGGTCACAACCTTTGCTTGGTTCCACACTCGTCTCTTGGTTAATCACCATTTATCGGTTAAAACCAGTTCCTTTCTTCTTCTAGTTAACCACTGTTTATCAATTAACATACCATTTTTCCCTTAGAATCAAACACCTCCCTTTGGTATAATACTCTCTTTCACTTGGTTCGTCATAGTCCATCTGTTGACACCAACCTTTTTGCTCTCCCCATAAAGTTTTACTCTTATCTTTCTTCGGTTAATCACTCCTTACAGTTAATGCACCAAGTCCCCCGTGGATCTTACCTTTATTTTGATTCTTGTCCTTTACTCCTTTATTCCTCGTCCGCGTCGCCATTCTTTGTTTTCTCCCCAGCGGAGTCATCGCTTTTCTTCTGCATTCCTCGGCAGAGTTCTTTCTTCACTTCTTCATTCCTTAGTAGAGTTTTCTTTCATCTTTCTTTCTTGGTGTTGACACCATTCCTTTTGCATTCCCCATTTAGGTCTTGCTTTATATTTTGGTTCTTGGCTTTGACGCTGTCTCTTTCCCTTTTCTTTTTTAGTGTTAGTTCCCCGAACTATGTAGGCTCTGACTTCCTCATTGCAGTATGAGGGTACGTAGGCACAAGATTGCAAAATCTTGGCGAGCCACCTTCCTCCACCTTCCTCCGTCTTCTCTCATTCTTCTGCCTCTCTGGTCCATCCAGGTCCTCTTCTTTCTTCCTTGGTTCCTTGAACTACGAAGCTCTAACTTCCTAATTGCACTATGAGGGTACGTGGGCACGAGGGCCCCAATCCTCTACGAGCACTTTCCTTTCTTTCTTTTTCTTTCTTTTTGTTCCTTCCTTTTTTATCTAGAAGCCTTTAGATAAATAACCCATCCAAGCCTAGAAGCAAGAGAAATGGTTCTCGTCGGGTACGACGAATGCTTAAGGTGCTAGTACTTTTCTTTCGCATAATCGACCCTCTTTCCCATTTCTCCCCTTGGGTTTTATCGATATTTTCCCTATCTTTTGGGACTAAATAAAGTTCGGTGGCAACTCTGTTGTATCTTTGAGTGTGTGATTCACTCAGGTATAATCCCACTAGCTTCACTTATGTCATCCCAGATCCTGTTTATGCCTGCATTGCATTCCTTTGCATACCATTACATTTGCATTCATCAGCATTACATATCATCTTCCTAAACCAGACCAAAAACTCACAACGAGAAACTTATGATTCACTATTTCCAAGACAGTATGAGTGGGACATCGTTGAGTTGGTACATGCAGTTAGAGAGTAACCATATCCAGTCATGGTCGGACTTAGCCAATGCCTTTGTGAAACAATACCAATATAATCTCGACGGGGCTCCAAACCGCATACAGTTGCAAGGCTTATCTCAAGAGGAAAATGAGTCTTTCAGAGGATATGCTCAGCGATGGAGAGAGGTAGTTGCTCGGGTTCAACCATCGCTCTTAGACAGAGAATTGGTTGTGTTCATAGATTCGTTGCAAATCCTATATTTGGAAAAAATTATAGGCAATAGGACATCCAACTTCTCTGACTTGGTATCAGTAGGAGAACGCATTTAGAGCCATCTCAAGAGTGGAAAGATCCAAGACGCCTCAAGCATCCCAGCTAGTGAAAGTGAATTAGTTGTCAGCTCCCAAAAGGAAGAAGAGGATGAAATCAATACAATATGGGACACTCCACAAGCTCCATCACCAGTACCTTATCCTCTGTACCCAAGCATATCAAATGTTCAAAGTCAGCAATCCTATGGATCTACCTGTGTGACTTCGGTCTCTCCACATGGTTAATATCCTCCTGTCAATAGAGAACCCCTTTATCAACAATGGACTACACAACAGCATCCTCTGTAACGGCAACGTTATTATAACCAAAGACCAAAAAGACATGTTGATCCATTACCAATTCCATACAATCATGTGCTACCACGTTTGATTGGTAGTGGACTGATAGTGCCAAAGGGCTTGGATCCTGTGGTTCTGTCATACCCCAAATTTGTCATACCTATTCATACTTTTCATCTGTGCATCTACCCACTAATTGTCATTCAGAGAATCTAGAAATATGTTGTTTTCGCTTTCATTTTAAGTCCAAGCTTCATTCAATGGTATCCAGGCCAGGGTGCGTGATTCAAGTGACGTATGTCTGAAGCCTCAGTCATGGTTTTGTGTCATATTCAGGGTAGTTATGTTTAAGTCGAGGTGTCAGGTCAAGTGTGGTGGAGGTTCAGTAGAATTTGACTTGATTTTGGTCAAAGTAAAATTAATTCAGTTACAAGTATGTGCATCAAGTTGTCAGGACTATGGAAAATTCAAGGCATTTTCTGGCTTAAGGATTTTCATATTAAAGGCTTCGGTTTACTCAAGTGTCCAGGTTCAGATTTATTTTATTGATTCAAGGCTCTAGCCCGTTCCCAATCTAGGATAACACAAGATCAATTCATGGTGAATTCTATTTAAGGACTAATTCAAAGTTTTGTCCATTTTAAATAAAATTCAAGAATATTTTCAGAATACGAAACATGGAGTTGATACGGAGGTGTGAAGTTCAAGTCATCATTGTTTTTTAATCTAGAACTTGAAGAGTTGCGGGATCAATTCAAGAATAATATAAGTCGATTTACAAAGATTGCTTGAAGAAATAACTAAAGGGTGGCAATAGTACATTTCAAGGCCCATTATCATTTTCACAAAAAAAGAGTTCACATTTATGCATCAAAGTTCATCTATGTACAAAATAAAAAGGCTATCATTACTCAAGCCCATTTTAAAGAATCCCATGTACATTTACTAAATTAGAGTCTATTACATGAAAAGAAAGCAAAAAATAATAATAATAAAAATTGTCAAAACTTAGTCCCAACCTGGCCAAACGAAATTGATACACACAGCCAACAATAATCACAAATGAGGACGCATAAAATCAGACCATTCTGCAGCAGCCACAAAATCCGAACCATTCCACCAATTCAAGTCATACGTATAACATGATGAGCAGCTACACATAATCAAAAACCAATTCCACAGTGTTCAAGTCATACGTATACCTTTGATTCAAAACTACAACAACAACAGCCTTTGCTTCAAACCTAAATCCTAAAAACATATAAAACTTCAAAACCAACATCGTGAATTCATAACAACAACGAGAGAAATCCGAGATGAAAAAGGAGTTTGAATCAGAGCGAAATTGAGATCAAAATAGGGGAAAGTAGAAACCTGAAATTGGAACAACATGGGGGGAGATGGTTCGAAGAATGCCGCAATTTCGATTAAGAAGGTTGGAGCGAGACGCGTTTTATGACCCGAGTTCTTCGTTTGAGATTTCATTCTGTTTGTAAAGAGATTGGATAATTTGTGCTTAGGAAATTTTACCTAATACCCCTGCATTTATACCCATACCCCTACATTTTTTAAAAAATACCCATTTTATCCTTATATATTTTAATATTTTATTATTTTTTTCACTTTTTATATTTTTCAGTCTTCCGAAAAATTCATCCCACGATCTATCGGAACACTTTGAAGATGACTTCTGGTAGGCATTTTTTCTCAAACCGGAAGACTTGGAGAAAGAGTTCTGGTTCACAAAAATACTGTACCGGAAGACTTCAGAAAAGACTTCCGGTGTGTTAATTTTCGTGAATGTTCACCGGAAGACTTGTAAAAAGTCTTCCGGTTTGTTTTTTAGCTACCGGAACACTTGCTACAAGTCTTCCGGTTTGTTTTTTTGCTACCGGAACACTTGTAGCAAGTGTTCCGGTTTGAGATTTTTTTTTAATTTTTTTTGAATTTTTTTTATGTAATCATTTCAGAAATTCCTTTACAAATATGCAATAAAGATCCGATATCCGTAGATACGTCTGATGTTTTTTCAACAACTCAGAGATTTGGTACACGAGAAGAGGTTTCAGACATTCCTTTACAAATTTGTGATAAAGATCAGATATGCGTAGATACGTCTGATGTTTTTTCAACAACTCAAAGATTTGGTACACGAGAAGAGGTAATAAGATGGATTAAAGAGATCGGAATCCGAAATAAAGTTATGGTTATCATCACTCGTTCAGATATTAAAACAGACAAGAGAGGAAGAAGTAACAAATTAATATTTGGATGTGATAAAGGAGGAAAACACAGAGATATTGGTAGTGGTACCTAGAGTGCGACGAAAAAATGTGGATGTCCATTTAGTATCAGATCAATTCCAGCGGCTGATGGATCTGGATGGAAGATTGACAAAAATGTGGAGTTCATAACCATGGTTTACCTGATAGATTAGAAGGTCACACATTTGTCGGTAGGTTGACAGCTGATCAGAAGCAACATGTTGTTGATTTGACAAAGAGAAAGGTTCCACCTAGACATATATTGCTTTCATTGCAAGAGCAAGATCCAGATAATGTCACTCGGATCACACAAATATACAAACAGAAGAGTATGATAGAAAAAAATATAAGAGGTCCTAGAAGTGAGATACAACATTTGTTTAAGCTTATTGAGGAAGCAGGTTATGTTTATTGGAGTAGAAAAAGAGACGACTCTGAAGTAATTAGAGATATCTTTTGGGCTCATCCAGATTCAGTTAAGTTGTTGAATATTTTTCCTATTGTGCTAGTTATGGACAGCACTTACAAGACAAACAAATATGGGTAACCTCTGTTTGAAATAGTTGGCATGACATCAACCGAGTTGACTTTTTCTGTCGCATTTGCCTATATTGAGTCTGAGCGAACTGAGACTTTTTGTTGGGTGCTAGATAAGCTTAAACAATTGTTTGTGAAGAAAGAGTTGTGTCCACAAGTGATTTTGACAGATAGAGATCTTGCTTTGATGAAAGCCATTGAAATTGTGTTTCCAAGGTCGATCAATATGCTATGTCGATTTCATATTAACAAGAATGTTGGTGCAAAACGGAAACAATATGTGGCTAGTGACATGCAAAAGAAAATTGACGAGTTATGGACGGATGTTGTATGGGCTAGTGATGAGGTTGAGTATGATCAAAGGTTGAGCCAACTTGAGCAGGCGTGTGTTGATTGTAATGAATTTATTGATTATGTGAAGGATACATGGTTGACACCACATAGACAAAGATTTGTTGGAGCATGGATTAATCGAGTGCTACATTTGGGTAACACTACGACTAATCGGTATGTATTTATTTTTAGTATTTATAAATTGTATTTTTTTTTTTGAATTTTTTTTAAAATATTTAAAATATGTATTAATTTTAGGGTTGAGTCTGCTCATTGGAAGTTAAAGCAAATGTTGGGGAACAGTATTGGTGACATGGTCAAATGTTGGGAGGCTATGAATGACAACTTAAAGTTACAATTGAGTAATATTAGAGCTTCTTTTCAAAAGAGTTTTTATGAAGTTGAGCACGCCCACGTAAGTCCATTTTACAATAATTTACGTGGTTCAGTGTCTCGAGAAGCATTGAGACGCATTGCTGAAGAGTTAAAACGAGTTGATTATGTTGGAACTAACAAGGAAATATGTCGTTGTACTCTTAGAACAACCTACGGATTACATTGTGCTTGTGAGTTGACAGGATATAGAATTGATGGTTTACCGATACCAATAGATGTTGTACATGTTCATTGGAGAAAACTAAGTATGGAAGTTAAGTTGGACGAAGATGTAGATGATGGATCAGAGGTGGATATGAGTAGTGCAATAGATGAGTTATGGAAAAGGTTTAAGTCACTGGATGTTGTTGGGAAAAGGGCATTAAAAAGTAGGGTTTTTGAACTTGCCTTCCCTATAATGACTTCTATGTGTCCACCACCTGAGAAAATAAAAACTAAAGGGGGAGTCAAGAAGAAAGACAAAAAACCAGTAGGATATGATGTTTATAGAGACCCTTCGTATCACGAGTATGTTGATCAAGCATCTCAATCTTCACAGAAGCAATTTCAACCATCACAAACTTCGAAGAAATTGAAATTATCACAGTCTTCACAAAAGAAATCTCAACCAGCACATGCTTCGAAAAAGTTGAAATTATCACAATCTTCACAGTCATCTAAGCAGTTCATCCTTCAATTTCCTAATCACATCAGGTCATATATTGATGATGTAGTTAATGTTGTATCAGATGGTAATTGTGGATTCCGAGTCATTGCTTCATTGCATGGATATGGTTAAGATGGTTGGCCGATGGTTCGTCGAGACTTGGGGTTGGAAATAATACATAATGAAAGATCAAGTTTGTATGTCAATTTATTTACTGATTAGTTAGCAGTAGTGAGAGAATCTTTGATGATAGAGGAAGTTGGTCCTCAGCCACCACATAAATGGTTAACTCTACCAGATATGGGTTACGTGATAGCGAATCGTTATAATGTTGTACTTGTCTGTTTAGGAATTGAATGCTGGACTTTCTTCCCTATGACATCTTCATTTTCACCGAATGTAGCAATTTACTGCATTGGTTTTGTAAATAGAAATCATTGGGTTCAGGTACTTAGTTGTTTTTAGATAATGCGATTAAACCTAATTCTTTTTCGTTATTTTTACTTAATATTGTGAGTTATTTTTTTATTTAGGTAAACATGAAAGCAGGGTTTCCATTGCCACCAGTGGCAGTAGATTGGAAGAAGTTTCGTTCTCCAGCAGCAACATCTTGGATGATAGGATTTGTAGGACGTCTAGAACATTGGCAACAACTTACGCCTATATTACCAACGCATTTTGAATTATAAATTATGTTACTCATTTTTAATTTTAAAACAAAAATCGTGAATTATGTTACTCGTTTTTAATTGCAAAACATGAATCGTGAATTATGTTACTCATTTTTAATTACAAAACATGAATCGTGAATTATGTTACTCGTTTTTAATTGCAAAACATGAATCGTGAATCACGTTACTCGTTTTTAATTGCAAAACATGAATTGTGAATTATATTAACACATAAACATAAACTAAATAGGTCAAATTAGTCTAAAAGTTAACACATGAACATAAACCAATTAGGTCAAATCTGTCTAAAGGTTATCATATAATCATAAATATAAATAAAAGTCACTGTGATAGACCAAGATGTAAAGCTTCGAACAAATCAGCAAACTGTGGGTCATCCTCTTCAGCACCAGTCTGCTGAAGATAACGATGTATCAATGAAGACATACGAGCCGCTATAGGATCAGATGGTCCTGCTTTGTATACAAGAACTGACATCTCTGTTGTCGCATCAACACTGAGCGGTACCAGACGAGGATGCGAAACACGATAATACCACTCAAGATACCCATCATCTGTCTCATATGGGGGGTGGCCGGCGCTGTCGGACGAATCACATTCTGAACGCTCTGATGGTAACTAATCCAGTCAACATCAATATCACCCGCCGTTCGAGAATCAAGAGGTGGATGTGGAACATACTACCTGTATCCAAACTGACGCAAACATCTGTCGGGCATGTATGGAACAATAATGTCACCCTACCTCAGACACCCCCTATAGAGGCATAACTCATCAAACTGGCGCCATACTCTATGATTCTCGAATGGGCACCATATGACATCAGCAGGTGTCAGCTCGTCCAGAATAGGCCGCAATTCATCCACCTTCAAGGTACCTTGTCTATATGACCATCTCATCGCTCGTGGGAGACCCACATTATTAGCTGGTATCCAGTTCTCTCCTCTTTTTCCAAGTGTGGGAAAATACTCATGAATCCAGCACTGTTACAAAATGTAAAATAATTAATTATAACATAATAAACTAGATAAATAAAATTAATATACTAGATAAAATTAATTAAAACAAAATATACTAAATTAAAATAAATACCTGTAGGAGAGTCGGATAACCACCAAGCTGCTTACAGCTAAACATGGAAGCATCTCCGAGATATCGGTAAAGAGTAACCAACGCAGCTGCTGCCCAACTGTATCCTAATAAGCCATCCAAGTCTATAAACAGTGACAGGTATCGTGCCTCGACAAGCGTAAACGTCTTGTCCGCAAAAATAGTGGAACCCACTAACATCAGCAAATAAGCTCTAGTGGCATAATCCCATCGATATGCAGCTCTGTGCTCTACGAACCGATCATATAACCACTCCAACTTATAGTAGGAACCCCTGCACTCACGGACTTATTGCTGTGCTATTTTATGTGACACTCCCAAATAATCAACAGCCCACTCAACAGCAAGCGCTTCACTGATATCTGGAGGGTTCCAGAAAACTCCCCTGATGGGCAAGTGAAGTAGGCAAGATACGTCATCTAGAGTAATCGTCATCTCACCAAACGGCATGTGAAATGAAGATGTCTCTAGATGTCACCTCTCTGCAAAAGCGGAAACTAGGTTTGTGTCTATCTTTGTTAAACTGGTTCTCTGAAGTGAAGCTAGACCAGACCTAGATATCCAGCTCTCCATCTCTCTGGGTAACTATAGTGGAACCCTTTGAGTCAACTTTATCCCATGTCCCGCCACCTTTACCTCTTTCTTCGACCCTCTCTCCTGGAAAAAATTAAAAGTAAAAATATTATAAAATTCAATATTAAAAATTCGAATTCTATTCAATATTAAATAATTTTCGTTTACTTACCTCACAAAACCATATACGGTATGCAACATGTTGTTCGTATTTAACTAACAGAGACGTATCATACGGTCCTCCGGGATATCCAACCGGCTCGGATGCTGATGTTGATGCTGATGCATCAAAATGTTCTTCTTCAGCCATCCTCGATGACTCGCCTCGTCCTAGTCCACGAGGGATCCTACCATCTCTGCCTCTTGTGCGCACCACTGGAAAAAAAAATCAATATAATTAAAAATTAAAAAAATAAATAAATAAATAAAATTAGAAAACAAAAATAACAAAAATTAAAAAATAAAAAAGCAATGAACCGGAAGTCTTTCTTTGAAGACTTCCGGAGTTGAAACGATGCATTAACAGAACCGGATGTCTTTAGGAAAGACTTCCGGTGTGTAAACTAAATTATTTTCTGAACCGGAAGTCTTCAAAAAAGAGTTCCGGTGAGCAACCTAAAAATTTTGTTTTTCGGAAGTCTTACTCTTAGTGTTCCGGTATGTAGTTCAAATGAAATGTGTTCCGGAAGTGTTTGGGAAAGAGTTCCGGTATGTATCAAAATTTGGAGAGTTCCGGTAGTCTCAAAATGGAAAGTGAGAAATAGAAGTGAAAAATGAAAAAAATGTAAGATTATAAATTTACTAAGGGTATTTTGGTCCAAATTTTTTGAGTGTAGGGGTGTAGGTATAAGGGTAGGGGTATAAGGTAAAACTTCCTTGTGCTTAACCTGGTTTTCTTCACCTGATACAATCAATTTGTTTTTTTGGGATCGTGTGGTCTTGGGCTTTAAGCCCGTTTTTTTATTTATTCACTACACCCTTTTTTTATCAAACCGTATCCTTTTTATTAGGATGAATGGGCCTTGGCCCATGATGATTCCCTAACTTCTACTCACCACCCTTCAATTCTCAATATCCCTATTTCTTGAACACCCCCATCTCATTTTGTTTTTAATTTCTAGTTTTTTTAATGGGAAGTCTTTTATTTATTTTGTTTTGGTAAACTTTTTACTAAAGAATTTAATATTTGTTGTTAAATTACTGTTGATTTTATCTAGAAAATTGCTTGCTTTTTCTCCATTTTGATTTCATTTTAGTTTTATTCAACATTTTTAGGTCGATGAAGGAATCAAAAAAAGTCACCACTAGTCAAATTATTGATAAATGGTGATGAATATGAGTCCATTTCTTTTTTCTCTTTTCATTTTCTTCTACATCTTTCTCATCTCGTTTTTATTTTCATTTATCGATCGATGAAGTCTTTGGATTTGTAAACGTTAAATTATTGAAGTCGATAACCTTCATTATATCAAATCTATGGAAAATGATCATTGTGGTCATTTTCTATACTTTGGGATCGTGATAAGCTACCTTCGATTAATCGACACGAGTTTATGATTAAGACGAGATCCCCCTTTTTTTGGTCCGTGCGACACGATTAAATTGGAGAATGATCCTCAATATCATTCCTCTATCTTGTTTTTAGCACGAATATCAACTTGCGCGACCTCCTATAGTTTGACTTTCATCATAAGTCGAGCTACGACAGTTTAGCGCTACATTTCGTCCTGATTCAATTCACAAATTAGCTAACAACTAATTTTACTTTCCGTCAATATACAATTGTTTTATTTTCAGTCAAATACACCCTTGATTTAATTCCAGTCATTATCATCTCGATTTATATTATCTTGTTCATATACTTGTTAATATTTATCTTGACTATATTATTATGGATATTATCTTGATTATATTATATATCTTGTCATATTATTTATAATTGTTTATATTGTACATACTCATATTGTTCATCTCCTATTCATATTATATTCAAAAACACATAAAAATTATCGAAACCTAAAAGCCTAAATTGGTGGACTGTTGGTTATTTGTCCGAGCAACAAATTATTGGACTTTTTTCAGAAACCCTAGCAAGGGGATTTTGTACGAATTTTGCTCGAGGCATAGTTTAGGTCACTTTGCACACACACGGCTTTCTCTTGGGCTACCTTACAACGAGACCATTTATTTCATGCAATCCTGTGTAACTTACATGTACCCCTCTCCCATTTCAATGTACGCATTCGTATTTCTTTGATTATGGTTTATCTTATAGGAGCACCCTTATGGACTAGCATAGACTAAATTGTTTTCAAACTAATTCTCGATTCGTCATCGAGCCATTTTCAAACACCCCATGTAAGCCGAGTGCTCGTCCGCATTCGCTATCAACCTATCGCACGCATTTTCACATTTCACCGTGGTTTCGATATTGGGGGCACCCTCAAGGACTAGTATCGTTTCTCACAACTTAACCCTTGATTTGTCGTCAAGCCAGTTCCATTTTCACTCAAACTATCGACTCGTCGTCGATCCATTTTCAAAATAACTTCCGTTCCAACACGTTCTTGCACGCAAATATGAGTCAATTCCTTTATTTAATGTCAAACGGTATTTTAAACCAAGTTGTAAGTCGAGTGCCTTTTGCCTCGCAGTTCACCACTTTTCGCAACGTATTCAATCCAATCTTTTTACAAATGTTTTTTTTAATAAATAATGAAAGAAGAAGATTCTTGGAGTCTAGCATTCCTCGAATCTTCGAATGAATGGCTCTTGAAGCGCATGTTTTGGGTTGTCCTTCATTCATCCTTTCGTCTTAAAGCACCTAATTCTTTTTTTTGCAATCAAACTTACGAAATAAAGATGTTCTTGGAGTCTAGCATTCCTTAAATACTCGAATGTATAGCTTTCGAGGCGCGCGCCCCTTGAGTTGTTATTCATTCAATCTTTCGAATTCAAAACATTTAACCCGTTCTCCTACCTTATTTTCTATCAACTCCCGAAAGAACTGAGTTATTGGAATCTCGCATTCCTTGAAATCTTGAGTGACATCTCTCGAGGCACGCCCCTTGGGTTGTTTTTCAGTCAATCTTTCGTTTCCAAATCAAAACTTCAAACTCAATTCAACCTTTCATCTTTTCGTGGTCGTCTCCACGAACTACGGACGCTCTGATTCTTTATTCTCGTTTGAATGTAAGATACGTAGGCACAAGATTGCAATGATCTTGGCGAGCACCCTATTCTATAACCATCAATTTCCCCTTAGCATCTTTATCCTTTTATCCTACCAATTCACATTTTACCGTTGAGAAGAAAACAAGCAAGCTTAGATAACGCCCATCACAAAACACCCTAAGAGGTTCCTGTTGAGTACAACGGATGTGAGGAGTGCTAATACCTTTCCCTCGTGTAATTGACTCCCGAACCCGGAACATCAGTTGTGACAACCTTGTTCCTGTCCTTTCGTTTTAAAAGGTTTTCTCGATATTTTCCTTTCCCGTCTATTCGGAAAAAATAAAGTTTGGAGGAGACTCTGTCGAACCGCATTCCGCGCCTTTAGCGCGAGGGTCGTGTTTTCGAATTATCTATGTGATTTTTTGAGGTGCGACAGGTTCCTCCATACCCACCAGGATTTGACACCAATACACGATGCGGCTACCATGCTGGTGCCATGGGGCATTCAACAAGATTGCAAACAGTTCAAGAATAAGGTTCAAGATCTGATTGATTCCAAGCTAATCTCATTTATGCCTCAAGGTCTTCATATCCATATCAATCTTTCATCTAGTCAGGCAGGCCAATCATTCCCTGTTATGGAAGAAGCTGTAGAGAGTAGATATGAAGAAGGTTATCATACGGGTCTCGATGAACAAGAAAGCTAGTCCAGAAGTTGATCAAGAGAGAAAAGCTCAGTTCCTCAATGCTAGCAGTTTTTAGATCATATCATTTCTATGAATTTGTATTTTCTTTTATGTTAAGTGATATTTTCTTTTAGACAATGTTGTTTATTAATGGTATTTCTAATGTAATAATTATGTGTGTTTTGAACAAATCCATTCGTATTCACTCACATTTTCTCATTTATCGCAAAAATAAAAAAAAATTCACTTCACTTCCTTTATCACAC
The DNA here is from genome assembly GCA_963859935.3 of Lathyrus sativus. Taxonomy (NCBI): domain Eukaryota; kingdom Viridiplantae; phylum Streptophyta; class Magnoliopsida; order Fabales; family Fabaceae; genus Lathyrus; species Lathyrus sativus. The sequence continues at coordinate 44,921,360 of OZ012739.1, forward strand.
TTCTGTTTAGCAAAGACTTAAGGGAAGATGAAGAAAACAAAATACACATAATTGTTAATGGTATGCTTTTGGATAAAATCCTGATGATGATGTACATGCATTGTTTCAAATCCCAAACACTAGAGAGAAAAGGAGATAATCCCTAGTTAACCAGTTCGAGCCTAGAAGTAGGAGTTTCCTTCGGATTTCTAAACCCTTAGACTTAACCTGGGGCAGGGTAGTGTTAAGTTAATTTGACTCTACATTCTTCACACACGTCTTGAAGTTTCAAAGGAACCATGCAAAATCCAAAAGACATGACGGTTGTTCTTCAATAACCAAGAACTTGGCAGTCACAATCCTCCAACGAAAAAAAATAAATCAATCAAAAGCCTGCTAGGTCAAACACCTCAAAAGGGGACTTAGGCAAAAATCAAGGCAAACCCGATGGACTCGAAGAGCAAAATCAGTCCATGCAAAAGTTTGGGATCAAAAGCAAAAACGAAAGAGGTCTCCAAATCCTCAAAAAAAATAAAATAAGATCTGGTGACCACTATGTTAGAATCAAAAGGGTCACTGACATTTGTGATAGGAAAAATAAAGTGACTATCATTTCAAGCGAGTCTCAAATTATCACCTTCATTCTTACACCGTCAAAATATAAGTGTGTGTATGTTGAATTAACTGAATGTAGGACTAGAGATCATCACGAAGAAGGGATGGGTTAAAATCAAATTTGAGCCTTATACCCTTTGTTTCTATAACCGTGAACCAGGCCGCGATACAACCCTCAAAATACCTAATTGAGGCGGGGTTTATTCTGAAAGCATAATACAATAAGGTTGCGTAAACTTACTCCTACATATTTGCTAATCATTTGCATTGTGTTATATTCTTGCCATATCTTTCATACACCAGCTAAATCAGCACTACGTTTAGACTAATAGTCCACTCATCACACACTTTCACATCATTCTAATAAATGATCTTTTTAAAACTTGCATGAATGTTGCATTAAAATTACCATTTTTGAATGAACAATTTTAACTGCAAATCAGTACTTGGCATCAAGAAAATTACAAGGGGCAATCAAAGAGGAACTTGATCATTAATTAGTGTTGACCTGAATCAAGACTTTCTCATAACCCTGTGAATCTAGCGTAAGTTCTTCCGAGGTTCAAATAAAGGTAGACCATTGTAGAGTCTAGACACTGGGGTAAATCACCTCAGACTATCTCATGACATAAACCTTTCAAGGGGAACTCCTTCAAATACTCTGTAGATTGGGGTAGACTAGTTGATCATGGGCATTTTCCCTCCTTGCTTTCAAGTGGGTCAAGTTGAGACACTAGTAATGGTTGAGGTCAATAAGCACCAAAAGCCATGGGACAGAGCAAAAGCACAACCAACATGCTTTGGTTATGTTGCTACGCTCGTACCATCATTTGTAAACCATTACGCCATATCATATAGAAGTGAGGTTCTTACAGGAACAAGCATATAATCTCTACAAAGGGTTCAACTTGTGGCACCAAGAGCATCCACATCTGTTCTCTGATCATGGCATCGTCAGATAAAGAGTGTCGGGAAGTCAAATCCTTTCACCTCTTAAAGTTTAACCCTGCTTGGCAACCACCTATCAAAGTCCAACCCTGCTTGGCATATCTCCTAAAGTCCAACCTCGCTTGGCAACCACCTATTAAAGTCCAACCATGTTTGGCACTCCTCAAACTCCAACCCTGCCTGGCATCACCAAAAGTCCAACCTTGCTTGGAAGCCACCAAAAGTCCACCCTGTTGGCACCTTCATAAAACCTATCACCTGCTTGCATTCACATATACATCGCATGCATACATAACATAATCATTTCCTCTTTCAACCCCCGAGTTGACATATTATTACAAATCTTGACCCCTGAGTCATTGTTATTTTCTTTTCTCGACCCCCGAGTCGATATTGCCTTTATTTTCTCGACCCCCGAGTCGATATTGTCTTTATTTCCTCAACCCTCGCGTTGATATTTTAATTTTTTCTTGACCCCTAAGTCATTGTTATTTTCTTTTCTAGACCCCCGAGTCGATAATGCCTTTATTTTCTCAACCCCCGAGTCGATATTGTCTTTATTTCTTCAACCCCCGCGTTGATATTTTGATTTGTTCTTGACCCCTGAGTCATTGTTATTTTCTTTTATCGACCCCCGAGTCGATATTGTCTTTATTTCTTCAACCGCCGCGTTGATATTTTAATTTGTTCTTGAGCCCTGAGTCATTGTTATTTTCTTGTCTCGACCCCCGAGTCGATATTGCCTTTATTTTCTCGACCCCTGAGTTGATATTGTCTTTATTTCTTCAACCCCCGCATTGATATTTTGATTTGTTCTTGACCCCTGAGTCATTGTTGTTTTCTTTTCTTGACCCACGAGTCAATATTGCCTTTATTTTCTCGACCCTCGAGTCGATATTGTCTTTATTTCTTCAACCCCCGCGTTGATATTTTGATTTTTTTTTCTTGACCTCTGATTCATTGTTATTTTCTTTTCTCGACCCTGAGTCGATATTGTCTTTATTTTTCTCGACCCTCGAGTCGATATTGTCTTTGTTTTCTCGACCCCCGAGTCAATATTGTCTTTATTTTCTCGACCCTCGAGTCAATATTGTCTTTACCTTTTTTCAACCCCAAGTTGCTAATTATCTTAATGTTTCTTCAGCCCCCGAGTTGACTTGTTGTTCTGATTTTGTTCTCGACCCTCGAGTTGGTAGTATATTTGTTTTTCTCAACCCCCGAGTTGATATATCAACCTACCTAATGAGTCCTTTCATTTTGCTTCATCTAATCCGGAAAAAAATCTTCCGTTGGAAACCAGAAATAAAGCCTAACCTGAAATCCAATTACCAAGTTGCATTCTCGTGCGCATTGTGCATCAATCATTTGCATATGCATCTTGGATTTTCCCTTACAGTTGCACCTTAGTGGCATATCCGTGCATCATGCAATGCATGGCATTTCTGTCCCCAGCGGAATAACATAACAGGATCCAGGATCAGTTTGTAAGCATCTTGGTCGGTCCTCCATTAAACATGTCAGTATTCCTCTGAAAAGAGTTAATACCCCGCGTCTTCATGGAATTATATTCCCCAACAAGTCATTCTTCAACCATGTAGTTGATAATGATGATCTCCAATAACTTTTTACTTTTGTTTCTCCCCAAGCAGAGTTTTATTTTAAAAGTTTTTGTGAGCGTTTTCCCTGCCATTCAATTATGTTATTTCTTATTTCATTCTTGCATTTTCACTTTACTTCCTTGTCAGACAAATTTTGAGGTCTTCTTGTATCTAATTGACTTCCACCCTAAAAATTAACACCATGCAGTTGTTCATTTCTCTCGAGTTCAAGACAATTAGATATGGGCATCTGTCATACCCCAAATTTGTCCTATCGTTTTCAAATTTCATTTGTCCGAATTTATTTTCAATTTTGCACCGCTTGTACAGTATGATGGGCATTTTAGCATGAATAGTTCCTAAAATGATGAATTTCTTGGATATACATATGGACTTGTCGAATTGTGTCTCAAATATACGAGAAAAATCACTGATTGAAAAGTTTCAAATTTAAGCTTGTAGACGTTAGTGTTTTTTACCTACTTTCAATTAAAGCTTGGCCTAGTGCGCTCATTTTATCTCTCGACAAATTTTCAGTCACTTTTGATCAGTCTGAGCCTTTTTACTGGTCCCGGTCAACTTTCAAAGTTGACTAAGTGTTGAATCTTTCCAAGTCATTTATTTCGTGTCAATCTTTTGTGTGCAGTTGATTTATTTTTAGGGCACTTTTTCGCCCGATTTTTATTCATCTTCATCTAATTTTATTTTTATATTTTCACCAAAATGTCCGGAATAGTTAATTAGAATTTTCCATGCTTGCATTTTATTTTTATCATTTTTATTTAATAAGTTGTGAATTTTAGCGATTTTAATTGATTTGATTCTATTAAATTAATTAAAGTTTCTAGAAGGAGAAACTTTGTCATTTTAATTTGAGTGTGTTTCTTTGATTAAATGTGGATCGTTATATTTAAATTTAATCAAGGGTACACATGCACTATCCTCACTTTTCCTCATTAGCCAATCATACTTTAGCATTTTATTTTATTTTGATTTAATTGATAAAAAAATCATAAAAATATAAACCTTTTTATTCATGTCATTAAAACACTTGTTCACCCACAATTGGATGATTTTGAAATTCTTATCACCTTATCCAATCATAAATTGACACATGTCTTTTAAGGGTTGGCTTTTTTTTTGTTTTTTTTTATTTATAATTTTTTTTAGTTTTAATAGTTTTAATAATAATAATGTAATTAAAAGAATTAGAAAATAGGGATAAGAAGGAGAGGGAGAGGGTCTTCTTCTTCATATTTTTCCGTTTCTTTTCACGAGCCATCGTATCCCCCTTCTCCTTCCACTCTCCCTCACCGCGCCTCCGAACCACTGCTCTTCACCCTTTTTCTTCCACCGTCACATAAACCTCTGTTCTGCCATAAACTAATTCCTACACCCTTCAACCGTCTTCGATTCAAACGTCGTTTTCAACACCATCAGTCTAACAACGTAACAACAGAGCTATCTAATGCTCCGCATGTGCACAGAAATATCGAAGTAATATAAAAGATTGTCGAACCCACAGAGACCAATGTCAACCTACCATTATCTATTGTTGCGATGTAATGTTAAGGCTAATGAATTTCTAATTTGGGGTGCAATAATTTAAATGGAAATTAAAACTAGATCTGAATTAAGATATGATGTTCCATCGCTATGTAATTTCATCGGTCATCGGGGGTTCGGTAATTCAGGGACGTCTGTTAATAGATGAAAAATATTATTCTGTAGAAAATACCCGTTTAAAAGCCGGTATCCCACACTCTTGTTCTCTTGGACTTAGACTATGCTTTTAAATCAAACTGCAGCTCTCGCTCTCTCATTTTGCAGATAAAAACACTTTTTGGAAACAGATAAATCCTAAATAAACTCAAAGTGCTCTCGTTGTATTTAAGCCTAATATTCTATTTCAGCTATCCAATTAAAACCTCAAACTCTCGCTCTATTAATTTTAACCTTTTTTACTTTCTCACTCTCGTGACAAAAGTTATTAATTTTTGGCAAAAGAAACACAGACCAGAAAACTTTTATTTCATGTTTTATACGTCAAACTTGTTATTCTATTTCAGCTATCCAATTAAAACCTCAAACTCTCGCTCTATTAATTTTAACCTTTGTTACTTTATGTTTTATACGTCATGTTTTACTTAGCCCCCTCCGACCGATTGCGATTACATACCGATACTACGGGTTTTAGCCAGACATGGCTTTCATATTTTCACTAAGTTCAATCCTAATACTAACCATAAGGCAGAAGAAATGCATAAAATTAAAGCAGTAAACTTAAGGCAGATAAAATAAAAACCTGGCAATTAGCAGGACTTGGATTTTATTTCTTGAAGGTCGGCTTGTATTGTCAGTACAATGTTTACAACCTTGGTCGAATCAATCCTAAACTAATGGCATAATAATTTGCCTTACAAAGCCTTAAAATAATACCGAGGAAAGTAAAAACAAAAAGCAGGAAAACTTAAGAATTAAAACTGGAAAAATAATGCGTGAAAAAGAAGCTCCGTTCTTCACAAACTGCTCCCTTTTTATCCTCTAGTGGGCTGGCCTTGAGGCTTCAAATTAGGAGAGATTTTAGGAGAAAATGTAGTGGGAAGTTGAGAAAGAAATGGGAGACTTCGTGCAGGAAATTTAGGGGAGGAAGTGGCAGGCGCCACTTCCCGTTCAAATAGGGGTGGGAGTTACCACTTTCCTAATATTTAGGAGTGGCACTCGCCACCCCTTTCCATGTGGCAACCGCCACCTTCCCCTCATTATATAGGTGGCAGGCGCCACCTCTCTTTTATGTGGCAGGCGCCACATCCAAGTGGCAAGTGCCACTTGGTATGTGGTGGCCCCCACACCTTTTCTTTCCTTTCTCTTTCTTTCTTCTTCTTTTCTTTCCTTCCAATTTCTTCTTATTTTTTTTCCACTTTCTTCCTTTTATTACTTTTCCGATTATTTCCTCATTTCTACAAAAACAAATAGAATGATTAAGTAATATGATAAAAATCAGACAAACTAATAATAATCAAAGGTAAAATCCAAGTAAATCAAGTCAAATAAACCATATGATTTTGCGTTATCAAACTCCCCCACACTTGAATGTTTGCTTGTCCTCAAGAAAATAAAACATATTAGGCATGGATCTCCATACGACAGAACACAAATTATGTATTGATGCAAGGCATTCGTACGAGAGATAGGTACTAGATAGAAACACTAAGGATACCGTAATAACACTAAATTACTAAGTGCAATCAAAAACTCCCTCTCTATGCAGACAAGTTCGAATCATGTTATTATAACTCAACCTATTCATTTTCACCTCTTTTTCATTCTCGCGCAATCACATTAAGCCTGTTATCCTTGCACGCCCATGATAAATAAACCTGTTAGTGTTCAATGATCTCTTTCAAAACTTCTTCACATTCTTTTTCTTGTGTATTTTTGAATTTCAAGAGTCTAATCCGTTAGGCTAAATGGTCGGGTGAGGACCACCTAACTTAGTAAGAGCATATTCTTCATTCACTTTTCTAATAATTTTACTCGATTCGCATTTTTGAGATAAAACACGAATTTACATCGGTTTATTACTTAGGTTGTGCTTCAGGATGATGTTGACTGCTAGTATAAACTAATCAAGAGGCTACTTTAAACTTTAAGGCTTTGGCATAATAAGTACTCAAACTCATCAGCAAATTAAGGGGGTTCAGGGTGTCAAGACGGTACCAATATTATTAATGCTTTCCCAAGTCTCTCGAATTAGCCTAAATCAAGCAATATACTTTTTGGGTTCGTGTCATGCTTTAAAACCAACAATTAAAAAATTTCTATTATAGCTCAAGATTTTGGGAGAATCCGACAAATGACAGAAACTATCTAAAGTGACTCGACAACACATGAATTTATTTTATTGGCACTAAAACGAAAAGATTAAGCGAAAAATTTGAAAATTTTAAATCTACCTAGAAAACAGTAAATAAAAGCGGTAAAGCTAGAAAATAGTAAATCAAAGCGGTAGAGTTCCTCCCCCACACTTAAACCAAACATTGTCCTCAATGTTTTGATAAAAGGTGGAAAAAAAGGAAAGATATAACCTGTATCAATGCTACTGCGTGCCAAATATTCTCTGATCCTCCCCCTGCTATCCCTGTCATCACTGACCACTTCTACTCCGGCATATGGCATTTTGAGATATCTTCGTTTGTGTAATTCTCGAACCAACTCATCATATTGCCCGCTTCCAGATAAAGTACCTGCAAAAAGTGTTAGAAAAATATGGTGCGGTGCATGCAGATGGAACTCGACCATGCAAAGAGAGAGGAAGAGGTGAGTTACTAATGGGAGATACATTCTCTCTCTTATCATACTCATCATCAGTGTCACCACCAGCAGCGACACTCGTAGGAATTCCCGTGGGCACCAGCTCATCATCCAAGATCGTCATCTAGAGAGTTTCCGCCTAGATATAGCTAAGACGTGATAAGCGATACATTTCTTTATTTTCTGCAAATTCAAACAAAAAACCATAATAACTTAAAAAACCTCGTGGGTTGCCTCCCATACAGCGCTCTGTTTATAGTCGATAGCTCGACAGCTAAGGAGTGCAAGCACTCATGGTGTTTCTTTCGAGAATGGCTCATCGGTCAAACTTTTAATAGTCTTTGGTTTCCATGGCCACTTATCAAGCCATTTCTCATATCCTTCACCTTTTCTTTTCTTTCTTCTATGGGGTGGTTCATTGTTTTGAACTTGTAGTGGTGGTTTTGGATCTATCCTGAGTATCATTTTTTCAAGTTTGGGCTTAGTTATTTCATCCACCACCTCAAAAGTTAATCTTACCCTTTTAACAGTAATGATAACCCTAGTTTCATGGTCCTTGAATTTTCTTTTTTTATGCGGGACCTCAGAAAAAGGTGTGTTGGTAAGGATATTTTCCAATACCTCCACATATGTTTTGGATTGGGAGTCTACCTTAGCTTCCACTACCCTTTGTGGGAAAGAAATAGGAGGGGTATAGAGATGAGGAACAACAATTGATGTTTCCTTCTCTACCTCTTCGACAACCTTTTGCGGTGAAGAAATAGGTGGGGTATAGGGAGGAGGAACAACAATAGGTTATTCCTTCTCTACCTCTTCGACAACCTTTTGCGGTGAAGAAATAGGTGGGGTATATGGAGGAGGAACAACAATAGGTTCTTCCTTCTCTACCTCTTCGACAACCTCCCTTTCGGGTGGTGTCAGTGGATTTTTCTCAATATGTATGCTTTTCTCACCGGAACTTTCCTCAAACTCATTATCACTCTCCCTAGGATTTTCTATTTGTTCTTCACTACTGGTTGTTACAACATCCACATGTCTCTCAGGGAAGGGTCCTAGAGGTGTTTGTGTAAGCAGGGAGGTTTGAGTCTCCAATGCCTCACTGTGAGTCACGAGGGAATCGATCATAATGCTCATCTGCTTAAGATTTTCATTAATTTGGAGATGTTGTTTTCTAAAATCTTCATTTTGAAGAGTTTGTGTTTCCACAAAGCGCTCCATCATAGTTTTTATCATAGAGTGAGTAAACGTCGCATTGAATTCCTCTAGTAATAGTTTGAGGTTGGATTTATTGAAACCTTGCGGTTCCTCAAAAGATTGGGAGTGGTAATTGTAGAGGGAATTTGGGTGAGAGTGTGTCGTATTGAAATCCTCCAACAATATTTCGAGGTCAGATTTAAGCGGATCTTATGGTTCCTCAAAATATTGGGGGTGGTAGTTATATTATTAGGGGTGGTAGTTATAAAGGAAATTTGGGTTATACATAGTAATTGAGATAAAAGTGCCTTAGTTTATACTATGCAACAATAGAATCACAATATTGACTGTTGAACCCTGACAACAGTGCCAAAAACTTGATGCTTCGCAAGTGCACGGAAATATCAAAGTAATATAAAAGATTATTATACCCACAGAGACCAATGTCAACCTACCGTTATCTATTGTTGCAATGTAAAGCTAAGGCTAATGAATTTCTAATTTGGGGTGCAAGAATTTAAATGGAAATTAAAACTGGATCTAAATTAAGATATGATGGAATATCGGTATGTAATTTCATCGGTCATCGGGGGTTCGGTAATTCAGGGATGTTTGTTAATAGATGAAAAATATTACTCTGTAGAAAATACCCGTTTAAAAGCCGTTATCTCACACTCTCGTTCTCTTGACTTAGACTATGCTTTTAAATCAAACTGCAACTCTTGCTCTCTCATTTTGCAGATAAAAACACTTTTTGGAAACAAATAAATCCTAAATAAACTCGAAGCGCTCTCACTGTATTTAAGCCTAATGTTCTATTTCAGCTATCCGATTAAAACCTCAAACTCTCTCTCTATTGATTTTAACCTTTGTTACTTTCTCACTCTCGTGACAAAAGTTATTAATTTTTGGCAAAAGAAACAGAGACCAGAAAACTTTTATTTCATTTAAATTATACGTCATGTTTTACTTAACCCCCTCTGACTGATTGCAATTACATACCGATACTACGGGTTTTATCCAGACATGGCTTTCATATTTTCACTAAGTTCAATCCTAATACTAACCAGAACGCAAAAGAAATGCATAAAATTAAAGCAGTAAACTTAAGGCAGATAAAATAAAAACCTGGCAATTAGCAGGACTTGGATTTGATTTCTTGAAGGTCGGCTTGTATTTTCGGTACAATGTTTACAACCTTGGTTGAATAAATCCTAAACTAATGGCATAATGATTTGCCTTACAAAGCCTTAAAATAATACAGAGGAAAGTAAAAACAAAAGCAGGAAAACTTAAGAATTAAAACTGGAAAAATAATGCGTGAAAAAGAAGCTCCGTTCTTCACAAACTGCTCCCTTTTTATCCTCTAGTGGGATGGCCTTGAGGCTTCAAATTAGGAGAGATTTCAGGAGAAAATATATTGGGAAGTTGAGAAAGAAATGGGAGACTTCGTGCAGAAAATTTAGGGGAGGAAGTGGCAGGCGCCACTTCCCGTTCAAATAGGGGTGGGAGTTACCAATTTCCTAATATTTAGGAGTGGCACTCGCAACCACTTTCTATGTGGCAACCGCCACCTTCCCTTTATTATATAGGTGGCAGGTGCCACCTCTCTTCTATGTGGCAGGCGCCACATCCAAGTGGCAAGTGCCACTTGGTATGTTGTGGCCCCCACACCTTTTCTTTCATTTCTCCTTCTTTCTTCTTTTTTTCTTTCCATTGTCTTCTTATTTTCTTTCCACTTTCTTCCTTTTCTTACTTTTCTGATTGTTTCCTCATTTCTACAAAAACAAACAGAATGATTAAATAATATGATAAAAATCAGAAAAACTAATAAAAATAAATGGTAAAATCCAAGTAAATCAAGTCAAATAAATGATATGATTTCGCGTTTATCACTATCTAACATCCAACAGCTTGGGAATCGAAAATGGAGCAAGAACCACAACAAGCAGTTGAGCTTGCATCATCGATCTAAATTAGTGTTTGGTGGTTTCAAATCCACGAAGTCGGTTTTCTATTTTTTATTGTTGTCTGTGATTAATATGTAGGTTATAGATTCATGATTCGGAATTTAAAGTCGATTTGGTTCTCATCAACACCACACGCAACAGCAGCAGTCTCACCAAGTGACATCTTCACAAAACATGTGTTTGATGAATTCTTCCCTTTGCATTGCGGTAACACAGCTCGAATCTAACATCATCCTTCTTGTTGTCGTCGTTGACAACGATAACATCAACTTGGACTCGCAGCTGTACTCCAAATTTCGGACGATGCGAGAGTTTCACTATAAAATTGATTGTTCAATTCTTGAGGTATTTTCATTTTCTTTGGTTTGAGGGATTTTTTTTGTTTCGATTACTCTGGAAGTATTCTGGAATTATGCTCATAAATACATCGTTTGTTGTTGCTTGCATATTTTGATGTTAGAATGAATGCCTGCACCAGCTAGTATTAGATTATGTCACGGTATCGCCTGGACTTGTGTTAATTCGACTGAACTTTATTAAAGCCATTGTTCATTTGTGTTGACTCTATTGTTATTGAGTTGTTGTTCTGTTAATCTTATGTGTTGTTTGGATTCACATCTATAGTATATCATTGCACCATACAAGTTGAATTTCTGCTAGCTTCGATTACAGTTTTTCTTACTATTACGATGACGAATATTCTATGATGTATTTATATTTAACCTTGTATACAAACTCTGTGATAGTGGGAAGGTATTTGGATTAGTAAGTTGTTGTTACGACATTCGACTTTGTTTCGGTTATGGGCATGTTCTGTGAGAATTTCATTCGATTTTTGCAGTGTTGAATTCACAGTGAAGTTATGTCATATACTTTGTTGCGACTGTTTTGGGTTGTTTGTGACGCTTCTCCGTGGATTTGAAATTCTATTATAAATGATGTTACGTTTTTGTTCAAGTTTGTGTTGTGTGGCATGAAATTTGTTGGATAGTTCGTGTTTTATTTGACTTTGTGAGGCTGTCATGGAAATGCTATTCGATTTAGTCTCATAGAAATGTAGGTAATTCTTGGTGAAGGTTGTGCTACGGTTTCTGCCGTTATCGATTTCATTTTTTTCATTCATTTCAAGATTGGTAAATGCATCGATTAGCATGACTTATTGAAGTATATGTTGTGCTCACCGATTCTATTTTGCTTTTGGTGTATTGATGTTTACAAGCTTAGTTTGGTTGTTTGCATTTAATATGAATTTCAGATTTGTCTGGAACCTATTTCTTCGATTATTCGACGTTTTGATAACGATTTAAATCTAGTTTGTTTTGGTATTGGGTCATCCGTTGTTTTGATTATGTGTTTATGTTTTTGATCGACGGTAAGCTAGTATTGTTAGTTGTATGACTGTTGTCGTTGCTGTTACTATTTTAAATTCTATTTTTTTAGCTTTTTGTCATCACAACTACAATGTTTCTTAGAAGCGTTGTTAAAACTTTTATCCTGTTGTGTACCATTTACAGTTGCCCTGAAACAGGCGCTGTTAAAAACTAGTTTTATTATTCCTTTTTCTTTATAATATGTATTTAGTTTTTTTTCTCTTTTTTTTTCTTCTTTTTGCTATAATTTATTTATAAAAATCATGTAAGTATATAAGAAAGTGTATTATTATTTTATTAAATGCATTTATTTAATATTAATAAAATAAATCATTTAATTAGTTTTATTAAATATTTGTCTTTAGTTTAATTAATAATTTTGTATGATTTAGCAATCTTTGCCCGATTATTTCGGTTGTACAATTTCCTTGACTTGCTAATGTTATAATAATGTGTATTGACCTTATCTCACTTGCACACTCGAATTATCTTTCAGTTAAATCTCAATTCGATACCGAGTCTGTTTTCACGTACGTGAATTCAAACTTTGATCCATATTAAGTATTTTCTTCAAACCAAATCAAAATTCGTAATCTTTACAAATATCAGCTGAATTAAAATCATGATTCATCTTGTTTAACACTTCTAAAAAATTTTCTTAACTAATAATGGAAGTAGTTAGTTCTTGGGGTCTAGCACTCCTTGGATCTTAGATGAATGCTCTTGAGGCGCACGCCTTAGGTTATGTTCGTTTCGTCTTTCATTTCTAAAATACTTAATTCTTTTCAAACTTCTTCTTACACTTGAAAGAAATCCTTATTCGATTAAAATTTTTAACCTAATTGAATCAACTCCTCAAAGTTGGCTAAGCAAACTATACTTTTCTCAATTAATAATGGAAATATCGACCTCATTTAGGTCTAGCACTTCTTGGGTTCTCGAAAGATTGCTCTTCGGGCGCACGCCTTGAGTTGTGATCCTTTCAATTTTGCATTTCTAAAGTGCCTAACACTTCTAATCAAAATACACTAATAAAATTCAAAATCTTTTCCTTAATTAAATTACAAAAGAAATGAGTTCTTGGAGTCTCGCACTCCTTGGATTCTTGAGTGATCGCTCTTAGGGCGCACGCCTTGGGTTGTGGGTATCTCGAACTTTTGTCCCTAAAACACTTGCGCTAATTATTTGGACAAAGACGTTTCACTGTCCAATAAACATGATTCTATAATTGAATGAAAAAGGTGTCGTTGAGATCTAACATTCTAATAATACCCCGATTAATTGGTTGCGAGGCTGACGTCTTGTTTACCAAATAGTCGTCATTCTCCCTCAAAATACTTAACAAATCAAATGTTATTTTCTCGCTCCCGTGCGACCGAAACCCTAAATACTTACACAAATCAAATTCTCTTTTCTCAATTCAAACCCTAAAACATTAAGTCATTGCCCCCGTGCGATCTACAACTCAAACAACTTTTCATAAAGAACATTGTTTAGTCCATTCTTCCGCGTGTATAAACTCGTGCTTTAGCCTCACCTAATGAGCAGACAAGCCAATGTTTAGCAGTTAGAATGTGACCTAAACACTCGTTCGCTAAAAATACAAACCAACCAACCATAGTTTTCCGAACTACGATTGCATTGACTTCCTCATTGCACAATGAGGGTACGTAGGCATAGGATTGCGAGATCCTAGCGAGCTACCTTTTTCCTTTTTACCCCAATCCTTTACTCGTAGTCCATGAACTACGATGCTCTGACTTTCTTATTGCACAAAGGAGTACGTAGGCACAAGGGACCCAATCTTTGGATAGCACCCTAAATAAAACCACTCATTTCCCCTATAGACAAAACCTTAGAAGAAAACAAACAAGCGTAGCTAACTTTTCTCTCGAATTGAATCAAGAGGTTCCCGTTGAGTGCAACAGACATAGAGGGTACTAATACCTTCCCTTTGTGTAATCGACTCCCGAACCTAGAATTTGGTTGCGATGACCATGTTTTTATCTCTTTAAAGGTTTTGTCGATATTTTCCTATTCCTTCCTTGGAATGAATAAAGTTCGATGGCGACACTATTCGAACATTTTTCTACGTCCATCACGAGGATCGTATTTTTCGAGGTACGACACTAGGTTGATGACTTAGATGTCTTCTTAGTATGGATGGATGACCTTTTCTTATTGCTTGAGTAATCTAGCCAGCTCGTTAGGGAGTTCATAATCTTCCTCGCCTTCATATTCAGCTTGTTAGATTGGACAATCCAAGTCATATAGGCCCGTAGCAGCATCGTTATCAAGGACCTCGATGGTGTTTCTGCATGTTATAATTTATGCAGTTTATTTAGGAAGTGCGTTCATGAAAATATTTCCATTTATTGTAAAAGAAAATGCGAAAGAAACTTGAAACGTGACTTGAATATGACCTAAAATCACCTTGAAACAAATTGAACAATAACTTGGAAACAAACTTGAAACAAGTTAGGTCAAGGTTTAATAAATTAATGGCACAAGATCAACTTGAAGGATGGCTTGAGAATGAATTGAAACAAGGCTTGAAATCATTTTGAAACCAATTGAATTTATTCTTGAATAATTTGATCCCATGACTTAAAATCAACTTGCAATAAATTATGTCATGTCTTGGAATGAATCAATCATATAACTTGGATTATGGCTTGAGAACAAATGACCATATAGTTTAAAATCTACTTGAAATCAATTGATCATATCTTGACTAATTGACCATGAGAATTAGGACACATTTTTTCTCTTATCTCCACTTGAATTCAGCATACCTGCAAGAGCCTGCAATCACAATAAGCACAAACAAGACTTCTATGACCTGTATTTTTAGAGGATCATGGCCAAAGGCCATATGATTATCCAAAGAAAGATCATGAGGCAGCACAAAAGCTTAGTATAAGAAAAGTAAAAAGGGTAGGACAAGATCTAACAACTATTTTCACCTATTTTTGTGCTTCATCTCCAACACATATAATTGTTATACCGGTGGTGACAAATTCTAGTGAGAAGAAGAAGGTTCTTCTCTCCAAGCCGACATTTTTAGTGATGTGTGGAAGCCTACGGATAAGGCAGGAGTTCATATCAATCTTCGGACACTTTCGCTTAAGAAATCAATGGGATCAGAGGTGGTTTCCACACACGAAGACTTGGAGGAGATTGGTGAAGTTGGAAGATTTTGGAAGTAAGAATCAAGTAAAAATTTTGCAGAGAGTTCAGCATAAAGGTTATGTACAAGTCAAGATCCATATAGGAGATTTACTTTTCTCAGTATTATTGTAGATTAGTGATTGTATGAACTCATGTAATATTTGTCAAAACATAGTTGTTCCAAACTGGCCCAATGCATAGGCATGACCCAGTCCACTTCTGCTCCTAGAATGGCCCAATTGCCTAATTTCAACAACTTGGGGGAGAATTTACCTTTTCTGCCCCCCCCCCCCAATAGGGGAGGCTGACCAATTTACCCTTGGTCACAACACTTCTCCTCGTCAGTCTCTGCCCGTCATGCACGGTCCCACCATCCAGAAATAGCCAAGATTCATGTGCCCATAGCAACAGATAGTTATGGGCACGTCTGCCCGTTACAATGGCTAGTTCTGGAAGTTACCTATTCTTAGGGAAACGGTTATCTCGCCCCGAAATCAGGGACCAACGGCCAAACACTGGGAGAGTTATATAAGCCCTCTCACTTGAGAGGGGTAGGCATCCATTATTCACCCTGATATACTCATATTTTGTACTTGCTCTCTCTTTTGCTTGTTTTCTTACTTTAGCATCAGAGTGCCTTGCAGGTACACCCCTCCTCCACTTTCACACCCAGCATCACAGAAGATTGTCTTTGGCCCACCTCAGGTTTTGATCAACCAGTAAGATCAGTGGCACCGCCTACGGAAACTTGTTATCCCCGTCTTTTCTCTTTTCATATACACGAGACCAAAACAATTCTTCAAAATGTCGATCATGGCCAGCCGTGACAACAGTCTTGATGCTTGCAACTCTACTTTCCTCCCTGTCAGCAAGACTAAACACCAGTGGGGCCACCACCTCTCGTGGCAGTGACATCCTTCGTTAAAAGGACGGAGCCACGACTTCTCCATCCCCTGTTCACGCAGATCACAGCAAAGTTCTGCTCGTCCCGCAGCACCTGCTAGTCCCAGTTTCGCTCAGTGCCGACCCAGCCATGGCGGTCCTCCTTGAGGTTATCAACAAGACCAACCTCCTAATACTCAACCAGAACGTGAGGATTATAGCATTAGAAGAGTCTAGTCGTCCAAGGTCCCCTATGCCGAGGAAGGAGCGTCAGCGACCACAGAGTCCCCCTCCCCGGTGCGAGAGGAACTGTTAGACACCTCCGGAGCCAGAGACCCTGACCATTTGCAAACGTGAACACATCTCTCCTTGGAACCAGAATTCCCCGCAACCCAAGAGGACCATAAGAGGCCACCAGGCAGAATCCAAACGTTCTCCTCCTCCCAGATAAGGGTCGAGCATGAACCTCGTCTCCTCGATGAGACCGTCATCCTACGTACAAACATGACACCCGCTCCCCGTCTTGGACCAGCAGCAGCAGTGACGACGAGCCTCGCGGCCCATTGTCCTAAGAGATTATGGCCATGCACCTGCCTAAGGGACTAGAGAACCCCTCCTCTCTGGGTACATAGACAGAACAACAGAGCCCGACGAGCACATCGAAAATATCGATGCACTGCTCAATTATCGTAGTGCCTAAGGTGCTATCAAATTCAAGTTATTCCCTACCATTCTTAGGAAGGGGCAATGACCTGATACAAAGGACTTCCTGATGACTACACCACCTCATGGAGACAACTGGGGAGACTGTTCTCCAGACACTTCACGACCTCTCGTCGCTATCTGAAGACCGAAGCCTCCCTTAAGGCCATCATTCAAGGGAGAGATAAACCCCTGCAAGCCTACATCGAAAGGTTCAACAAGGAGGCCGTCCAGGTTTCTACAATCGATGACATGAAAAAGTTTCTGCTCGAACGCGGGCTATATCCCCGCACCGAATTTGCTAAAGCCGTAGGCCTCCGGTCCCCAGCAACGCTGGACGCCTTCCTCTTTAAACCACAAGCGTACATTCAGTACGAAGAGAAGAAGGCTACCAAGTCTGCCCATGATTCCAGGCACAGGGAGAATGCCCGACCCTCCAGGTCCGACGAGCCCTTGATATCCCGCCGGGGAGATAAAAGGCAAGAAGACTGTCCCCGCAAGCTTTGAGACAACAAAGGACCCTCTGGTCGGTTCCACGAGTACAATCCCTTGACAATTTCAAGGGAAAAGATCCTCACTGAATGCGTCAACTTAGAATTCCGACAAGCGAGAATCCGGTTTCCAAAGCAGATATCATTCAAACCCAACACTGATAAGTCTAAATATTCTCGATTCCATAAAAGCCACAACCATATGACTGAAGACTGCATCCACCTGAAGGATTTCATAGGGATACTCATCAGGGACGGACATCTGAAGTAATTCTTCAAACAAAAGGACGTTCTTCGACCAGACGCTCAGGAATCCCAGAAGGTCGAGGAAGAGGTACCTTCCTCCGAAGAAGCCAACCTTCAGGTCGTTATGAGCGTCTCACGGCCTGAAGTTTTCTACATCCCCGAGGGGCTAAATTCCCCTCTATATTTCTCCGTGCACAGTCCGTGGAAGACATTTCCCTCCGCCATGGTCATCTCTGGAAAAGGCTTCAACTAAGTGACGGTAGGGTCCGTCAAAAGAAAATTCAAGCACCTTATGAGCAACAACTCGAATCGAAACTCCACGCTCGATAAGGCCTGAAGAGAGTCTGTTCTCATCTGCCCTCGGTGGAGCCCCCAACGGCAGCATCCCTCTGCTCGTAAGAGCTCAGATGGCAAATTTGACGTCCGACGAATCCTCGTCGACCAAGGCAACTTGTAACACCCTTTTCTACCCCATAATTAAAAGGCACATTTATTCAAAATCATCAGAGTAAAATGTTAAACTCAATAATAAATCACCTCAAAGGGCATACATTTCTCAAACCTCAAAATAAGTCAATGCTCCGTGTATAAGGGGTTTTCCCAAAAGATATCAAAATTTGCTCAAAGGCAGCGGAACTCACAAGGCATATTCCAAAGTTTTCCTTATATGGAAAGGTAATCAAAGTATCTCAATAAAACATAGCTCGACTCAAAGACCCCAACCCAATGTTACACTGCCAGAGCAAGACCCTCTAAGTTGACCAAAGGCCAACAACTCAAAACTTCAAAAGTCCTCATTGGCATCCACGACTAAATCTGGTCATCTGCTCGTTACCCATGTGGAGGTAACATTCAAACAGGTAGGGTGAGTAAAACGATTCATAATAATCAATGTATGAAAATTAACATATAAAATGGCGTCATAGTCATATTCAATATCATCATATTCATCAATAGGCCTCCAAGGCCACAACATCACAAATTATTCCAAATCACTCATAAATGAAAATGCAATAAGACTCAATGCATGTGGTATCAATCATCACAGCGTGATGAACACTGGGCCATCAACCCTCCATAGATCCCCATCAATAGGATCGATTCTACTAGAGAACCGAAGCACATCAAAACACTTCACATCCGCACAATGAGATTGAAGTCAAAGTAATCGAGGTCCTGAACCGAATTTCGGATGCACATGAATGCATGATGCACACTTCATAAATCATCCTCATAATAACATCATAGGTGCATCATCATTCATCATAATCATCATCATCAAAATCATATCAGCATAGATCATCATAATAATCACCATCATACATCATGTCATCATAGCTCATCATAATAATCATCATCATACATCATGTCATTGTAGCTCATCATAATAATCATCATCATACATCATGTCATCGTAGCTCATCATAATAATCATCATCATACATCATGTCATTGTAGCTCATCATAATAATCATCATCATCAAAATCATCATCATCATCATACACACATCACATAGAATTCACAGTCATACTCATGTTAATTCATCATATTATCACATATTAATCACATAGAATTCATAATTATACTCATGGTAATCATCATATTATCGCATATTAATCACATGGCATTCCCAGTTATACTCATGCTAATTCATCACAAAAATCATAAAATCAAACATCAAGGCATCACTGCACGCAATCAATATTTCTGAAACTCGGCTACGTTCGTTGGCATGTCCGCTAGGCGAGTCTGGGGCGAGTTTCTTCGTTGTACAAATGATTCTTCGCTAGGAGAGTCTGGGAACAACATTTTTCGCTATGCGAAGCATTCTTCGCTAGGCGAACAGTGCGATGACAACAAATTCTGCTATGCACCAGAACTTAATTCAACCCAAAAGTCCACACGATTGACTTCTCCAATGCCCCCAAAACATCCCTAAATCACCCATAAGGTCTTACGACGATAAAGGCACAAAACCTACGATTCATTAGGCCAATCCCGTATCATATTCACGCTCTAAATCACAAATTCCTCACAATTACCCTGCAGGCATCAGAGTTACTCACTATCTAATATTCCCATCCCTTCAGGGTTAGACAAATAACAAATCATGCTTTTGGCCACGAAGGCCAAAGATCACTAATTCTCATATCCACCCTCAAAACCCTTAAACTTTAAATCGACCTTAAATACATTAAAAGTTACACATGGAAAATCATGAAGGTAATACTCCCCATACCTTAATTGTCGACTCAAAGCCTTCTCAAATCTTTCATAGAACCTTTCGAAGCTTTTGCCTCCAATCTTCCTCCTCAGAGCTCTGGCCTCAATTCTTCTCACGGTCTAAAAAATGAATCCTAATCCCATCATAATTTCCTTTTTGTTAAACCTAGTCTTGGGCCTCACTATTGGGTTTTTCCTATATTACCCTCACTAACTCCTCTCCATTGTCCAATTTGCCCTTATTTCACTTATATTTATTTTAATTAATAATAATACTAATATATTCATCTTATATACTATTATTCAAAATAAATAACCCAAATTACATTAATTTCCAATATTCCACAAAACCACCGAAAATCACTGAAATGCGAATATTCTTATTTAAATCAATTAAATAAATATTCCAATTAAATTTGGGGTGTTACACAACTCAGTTGATATTTTGTACTCCCAGCTATTATGTTGAGCTGATCGTAACCTTCGGGTCCACTAAAATAGCCAGGTCAATCAAGGTCCAATTCCTGGTCAAAGATTGTCCGTCACTATACCAGTGCATTTTCGGGCGAGCAACTCTGGTTGAATTGGTGGACGTACCTTCGACGGTACACTTGAAGATGAAATATTATACCTCTAAAGGCCCCGTGGTAACTCTACACAGGGACATCGAAGTCGCAAGGATATGCTTTGAAGCAGCATCCAAGGGACTAAATACCATCGCCACGAGGACGAAGACTCCCAACTAGACTTCTCTATCCAGCAACGCCGAAGAAACGAAACTTCTGCCCCGCGTCGACTCCATCGACCTTGATAGTCGCTTCTTCGAAGACGACCAGAAGACTCAAAAGGCAAAGGGGAAAGAGATCGATTCATCCTCGAACATCCCCTCTAGTAGTGGCGTAGCTATCCATCTGATGCGCCCAATTCCGGATGGAGAATTAGAGCTTGTCTTACTCGGCGATGACCCTCAGCGGGGAGTGAAGATTGGGATCGGCCTCCTCTAGCTAGCAAGGAAACAACTAAGAGCATACCTTCGAGAGAATGCAGACATGTTCGTGTGGAGCGCCTCGGAGATGCCCAGGCTAGACCCTGACGTGCCCTGTGACCACCTCACTATCGACCCCGTCGTTAGGGCGGTGTCTCAACATAGATGACGGCAGTCTCTAGAGAAGACGGAGGTTGCCGAACAGGCTGTAAAAGACCTCCTAGAGGCAAACTTCATCTTAGAGGCCAAGTAGACCACTTGGTTGTCCAATGTTGTACTCATTAAAAAGAATAATGAAAAATGGAAAATGTGTATTGACTATACCGATATGAATAGGGCCTGCTGTAATACCCCAAATTTTGCCCTGAGAATTAGTCGAATCTTCTCGTATTTCATAACATTTCGCATCGCATTTTAACTAACCACTAACAGGTTGTGCAGTTGGTTGATTTTTGCAGATAAATATCATGTGGCACGTTGTTTGGTTCATGAAGGGCAAAATGGTCGTTAAGTCGTAGTTTATTGACAGTTCGTGAGTTTAAGTTGTCATCAAGGGTTCCGCGGGTAGTTTCGGTTTTACCATTTAAAGCTGCGTATCTGGTCATGGTCACCTTTAATATCAAGACACAATTGACTTGCAAGAGGTTGGTTGAGCTTAATGGTTGGGGGTCAGACGTTGTGGTAATCAGAAAAATTTCGTTACGTAGATTTATCTGGTTAAGCTTAAGCAAAGGATTTATCAGATAATTTGGAGTGAGAAATTCGAGTTATTGGAAAAATAGAGTTCCTATTTTATTATTTTGGTAGCCATATCTAAATAATAAAATATTAATTTTATTGATATTATTATTTCAATACAATATCCATGAATGAAGAAAAATACAAATTAATTAGATTGTCCTAAATGTCTAAAAAAATCCTAAAGTTGTCTTCGACTCCCAATTCTTCGATTCCGAGCCGTTTTCGCCAAACCGCAAGTCAATAGCAGAACAAACAATTCCATCTGTCGTTGTAGACCATGTTGGTGTGTATTCAGGCTCAATTAAGGAAAGAGGCCTTGTTGTAGAAGTAAAGGAATATAACGTGGTCAAATCCCTCACTATGGCAGGCGATGATGTTAAAGCCAATGGCCTGGAGAGTCTTAACAAATAGCTTGTTAGTTATTCTGTTGATAAACAAGCTAAAGCAGCAGGAGAATTTAAGAAATCCACGCATGGAGCTGCTGCTGATGGTAGCAGTAGCGATGAGGCAGGAAAATTAAAAATCCTAAATTTCCAACCACCCATTGTATAATCAACCGCAGAGTCACACAAGTCAGATAAAGGAAATAATAATTACCCCAAACATGCTCAAACAATATAATGGTGGTGCACAATAATTTGAGGCGACCTCACAATGATGATGTATTAGATGCAGCTTGCGGACGGGGGAGAAGTCAACATCGTCGAAAAAGGTGCACGGATAGGGGGGAACCGTTGCGAATCCGGTGTATTTTCCTTCGCGTTTCAGAGGGATTAAGTTTGGTTTCAATGCATATTCATCATTTCACTGAAAAGTGACTACCGCCATGGCCGAGGATTGGGACCTATGATACATTCTGATATATGTCCAATGCAGCAAGATTGGTAATATTTTTTCTCATCTGCAAGTTGTACAATATCACCAATCCATTTTACAGCATGTGAGCTATCTGAAGATAAAGCAGAGTGCAGAATACCTTCAGTATTAGTTCCAGAACTTCCGACAAAAGTTGTTTGTGCAACATATAAATCATCATGCTTGATGTCGTTAGTTATATTTTCTCCTCCATGAGATTCCTTTTGATTACTAATCATAAAACTACTGCTATCATGTCTATCTGGTGATACTTCAGCATTGCCACCTCTGAAACTATGGGAGCAGGGACGCTTGAGATAGTCATTGTAACTAATAATCCACAAGTCCATTCGCACCAAAAGATCAACTTCAAATGAGATTAAAAGCCTGCAAAAACAATAAAAACCAAAGTCACAAGGCATTCAGTTTACTTCAAGAAGAGTTGCAGCTACTAACCTCAATTCGCAACCAAATTTATCACAAGCTAATGAACCTCAATTCAATAACTCAGAAGCTCACGTTTCATTCGATTGTTAACCCATCAATCTCCACGGCAGGACAATCTTCTGGTTTACCTTCTGCACCGTCGAGGCAGACATCATCAACAGATTGACGACTGATTGATTTGAGCTCGTTATCGCATCATGACAAGCTCAGTGGTCATAGACCTAACCAATCTCACGACTGCCATACGTACGTGCTCCTGTGAAAGAAACTGCAATAGGAGTAAACACATTAAGCCTAGCCTAAAAGGATACAACAGGAAAAGAAAGTCCAGAGGTGAGTATGCCATACCGGAAAAACTCGCAGCAGCCGTTAACATCAATGACGGAACTTGAATATTGGCTTTCAAGAATAAGCCTCTGCTACCGACTGAACTTTATCAGTAGATGTTGGCCAAGGCTTCAGCCCATTACTTTGAGGACAGGTTACTTCTATTAAGTTCAACTAAGTCTTCATTGAAGATTCAGAGTTAATTTGGTTCTAGCAGCAACATATACTCTTTCGAGAGATCCACTTCATAGTCAACTTTGGAGAAGATATTTGAGTCATTACGATCTTTTCGCAAGCCCTGTTGAAAAAAGCGGAAAAGAAGGCTGAAAGTGCTGCTTCAAAGTGGGAATCAAAACAAACTCGTCAAAATGGTAATGACAAAACAGATCCAGGCCCAACAATAGTTCAAAGGGAAAGGTTTTTTACGTAGTAATATAAAGGGTCCAGAAGAAACCCTAAGGGGGAAGGCCAGAGTGATTCACAGCAAGGAATAATTGACGGCAGCAATAGGCACGACAACATACCGGATTAACCTCTCGCCGCCGGTAAGATGACTTTTAATTTCCCAACTTGTTCCATTTTACAATTTTCTTTTGTTTGCATTTGAAAGGGCGACAGTTCATCGAAGAATGGCCGTGAGACGCTTCCGTCATCGTCGTACGTTGGACCTTCAGCTGTGGGTGGGAGAAACTTGTAGTTGCACGGACGATTTGAATTTGAAGGAGATGAACTCCAACCGGAAGAGGGTGCCGCCGACGAGCAAGAGGAAGGGATCAGAAGGCTTCCCTATCTTTTAAATGACCGTTCCAATGCCTCATATTACTATTTTTTAGTTTTTGTTTATTTTTTGGTATTTTTCTGGTATGGTTTTGTTTTTAATAATTGTCTCTAACTATTAGTAACCGTTTGATTAACGCTAACAACTGGTAATTAAGTGGGTATTAATTTTAGATAAGTGATATGTTAATAATTTATAGGTAGATTCTAAAAAGGGGGGGAGAACATTTTTTATCATGAAAGAGTTAATAATTCATAGGTTTCTTCATAAAAAAAAAAACCTTAAAATAAAAATATTTTTCTTTAACTAAATTAAAATTAAATTCTTAGTAAAAATAAAAATTAAATTAATTTCTCCTTTAAAAATAAATTTCAAAAATAAGGTTATTGATGCAGTCGTTCATTTGCGTCTAACCTTCGTTAATTTGTTTGTTTCAGCTCATTATTTATTCCATTTGTCTGTTTTGTTCCATGGATGTAATTTACGCAAGACCATGGTCGCGGTTTATTCTTTATCTTTTTCGCATTTTTGGGACTTGTAATTTACGCGCAATGCTTTCTTTACTGCTTTCTTTATTTCCGCACTTTAATTTTGCCGTAAAATAATTTGCCAGGTTTGCATGTTTTACCGTTATTTTCCTTCCGAAGGATTAGGTCTAGCTATTTGACCACCGAGTCAATAACCCTAACCTTTGACCATATCAAAACCCTAATAGCCTAGGTGTCCCGCCGTGGACGAAAACGCCTTTTACCCTAGCATTAGGTCAAAGAGTCGCCGTACTCTGCTTTAGGATTTCTCGCCGTGGAATATTTAGTTAACCCTAATTTAACCCTAATTTTCAATTACAAATTCAACGTAGAAATAGGAGTTTCAAGACTCCATGTAAGTGTGTCCTTAAAGATACGTTTATTCCCCCCTTGAAACCTTGGCCACAGTCAAGACGTTTCTAACCTCCCTTTCGAGGGGAACTACAATTACTCTGATTCCATTCCCGTCAGGATATGTAGGCACAAGATGCGACGTCTTGCCGAGTAAACTTAGTGTTAGACTATGGCACGGATCTGGAAAGGGGGGTTGAATAGATCCCAATTAAAATTTGAGTCGGCGCTACCAATTTAAAAATTGGTTTTGAAAATTTATTTTAAGTGCGGAAGCGGCCGAGGAAAATATAGTTTAAAATGAATGGTTATTGGAAAATCGGATATGCGTAAGACTTTGGATTAATGACACTATGGAGAATAGAATCACAACACTAATCACACTTATCAATGATCTAATTCACTTGTTAGGATTCCTAGTTCCAATGATTTAAAGAGCAAAGCAAAACTAGATACACAAATAAGATAATTTTGGTTTAGGCAATTTGTCGAACACTTGGCGTGCAAAAACACTCCAAGTGATATTTATGTTGAGTAAGTGATTCCAACTAGCCTAGTACAATGTCTTATTGTACTTTGGATTCAAAAACAGAGTTTCAACCTCTTACTCAATTGATACCACAGTTTGACAATAGTGCTTATACGAAAATCACTTATTCTTAAGCTAAAACGAAAATGCTGAAAAATAGAGAAGACAAGTATATGGTGAGGCAGTTCCCCGGTCGTCCTCGCTTCGGGGTACGTCTGCCCTCAATTCTAAAACTAGAATTGAGATAGATTTAATAGATATCACCTGTTGAATGTAACAGTTTATACAAGGATTGAACAACAAATATACAACAAAAATCTCAAGACGTTGAATGTTGCTTTCACTCCTTGCCCCTTGATTCAAGATGAATCAAGTCCTCCGATCGTTGTTGATAGACCTCCAATTCCAGCCACCTTATTGAATAACCCGTTGTTGTTCAAACCTTCGGATCCAGCTGATCTCAACTGCAACGAATCGAACCCGAGATCTTCCCTTCAATATCACTGAATCCGCTACTAGACTGTTGAAGAACACCTCTTCAATCACCTTTGCTCAGTTGACCCTTGATGAAGAATCTCGTCCAAAAACCCCCAAAATTCAAACCAATCTTGGAGGATAAAACCCTAACGGTTTTATTCAAGAAAGAACCTGTCACAAGCTTCAACCCGAACTAGATTACCCAATCTAAGCTTCGAACCTTATCACCTTTAATCATTCACAATGCACTTCAAAAATGGTTGTGTGTAGTTGATGTGTTGTGAGATGTTGAAGATGAAGATGAAGAATCTTGGACACCTATTTCACTCTTTCTTATTCTTGAACACATGAATCAGTTTTTATCAAAATGTTAAAAATGACATAAGTGGTTGAACTTGTATATATAGTACCATACCAACCAAAGACATAACAACTTTTCAAATAGTAGAGGGAATCATTTAAAAACTGGATTTCCGCGCGAACGGTCGACCGCAGCAGGTCTGTGCGTCGACGCATAGCCTGCATTTTTTGGAAATCTGCAAAATGTATCAGTATGCGTCGACCATACAGTCGGCGTGCGCTGACCTGTTGAAAATTATTTCCTTCATGCGCCGATCCTATGGTCGACTCATGCCCTGCAAACCTGCAAAAATTGATTTTTTTGTGGTTTTTCATGCCTCTGGTCATGACTACATTTTATCTACACATAGTATATTTATTACAATAGTTTTTAGACAAATATGAAAGGATATGATAGGTGATACGTTGCATTTGTTTAGTAGATTTGGAGTTTATAATTGCCAATCCATTCGAGGTTGTAATTTGTCATCATCGAAACCTATATCGAGTAATGTCTTGCAAACTCGTGAGATGTGTGACGATTTGCCTCCACATTCTCCCCCTTTTTGATGATGACAAGCTGTATACAACCAAAAACAACCAAAACCACAACAATGTGCAACAATATGCAATGTATACACAAGCTCCCCCTTTCTTTTGTAATATGAGGCTGCAGAACAAACAACCATCAACTGTTGTAACCATCAACTGTTGTGAACATCCTGGCTTAGCTTTGGTGCTTGCTACATGTTCCATGTTCTTCTACCCCTTTGAAAACATCAAAAAGAGAAGGAGAACGCATCAATTAACATAAAAACATAAAACATAGAGTGATAATAAACAAAAAAAACGGAATTAATAGATAGTGAAAAAAAACTACATGCAAATAGGTGAATATTCAGGCAAACATAAAACGGAGGAACGGAAAGTACACAGAAGAAAAAAAATATGCAACAATGTAACTAATATCCCCGACCTCAGCCCCTCCCCCGGTATGCAATATCTGGATTGCGGTGAGGATCCGAGAAGTCCACAAACGCTTCTACGGACATGTTGAGGTGATGGAGACATTCGGTGATTTCCATGTCTTGTCGTTCATGTGATGCAACAAGAGCTTCAAAACGGGCGTCCATCCAAGTTGAAAATGAATTTAACCTTTCATTTTGAGTACGAAGCTCACCTCTGATCTGTTCCATTTGCGTATCTTGACTCCTCATGAAGGTCTGTTGATCTAACTGCATGGATTGCAGCATATTAAGTACTTCAGAGTTGTCCGATGGTGGAGGAGGTGATGAGTGCTGGGAAGGTTGATGATCTTTAGGGTAGCCGTGATATGGATCGTAGAATCTACCCAGGGTGGTCCAGCCTGTGTATTGCCATTCACCCCATCCCTGATTTGTGTAACCTTCTTCCTGTTCTTCAGATGGAGCTGAATGCTGGAGCCAATTAGTATTTGGAATCTCATGTTGAACTGGTGATTGATAATAGTCTTGCGTCTCGCATACAGGTTCTTGTACCTCTTCTGCTGTATTTTCTTCATCATCTTCCTTTTCACCTTGTTCTTCACTTTCCTGTTCAGAACTGTCATCAGAACTGTCATGAGTCACCCGAGGAATGTTTGCTCGACGGACAAACTTGTATGTTTATCGTTCATCACACCAAAAATATCCCATCATGGCAAAGGTTTTGGTACTAAATTCTTTGTTAGAGGATACTGAAACACAAGGAAATGTTAGGTATACAACATTTGCTGCGGCAAGAACTTCCGAAATAAACGACCCATAGGCTAGAGCAGTGCGTCTACCTGAGTCTCTCAGAGCAAAAATCCTGCTTGCAATATAGTACGGCCAGTTTATTTTGATCTTATGTTTCAAGATATAGATGAGATGTACCTCAGCTTGTTCGACACGGGACAGGCCACCTTTTTTCGGTCGCAGGATGCGAGCGACAATCCACTGAAGGATGCGCTCCCCTGTTTGGAGTTTGCCTGCTGTAACCGTTCTAGGAAAGGCATCACTATTGACAATAGCATCTGAATAGGGCCTTTTGAGCATGTCATTCAGAGCACTCTTAAACTCGTATCCCGGCACCGTACGAGAGTCTGTTACCTCATGAAGAGGTGGTGCATCAGCATCTACAGTCAAATCAAAATATTTATTCCAGACTTCAAAATTTACGTTTACCAGTTTATTGCCGACAAAGGTGTGGAAATATTGACTTTGAAAGTTATCACGCAGACTCGTGTAGAACACCCGGACTAAATCCTCACTGTATTTTGTGTTGCACTCCAGAAAGTTGAAGAACCCCTGAAACTCCAGCAGAGACAGAATTTAGGTGAGATGCATGCGCTCCGCCGTTGCCTTGTAGAAGGCATGCTGTGGAACGATTGCTCTTTTGCTGAGATTCTTGTTGAAGTTTTCAACCGCAGGTGGAGGAACTAGTGAGACAGCGGTAACGGGTACTGAAGCGGATGATGATGAGGCCCTTGATCTCTTTCCTGTATTTTTGCGAAATAGAGAAGCCATTGATGATGATTTTTGGAGATTTTGTAGAGATGAACTTTAATGTTTTTGGAGAGAGTAGTTGGGGATGATTTTGGAGAAGATGAAGACTATTCCTTTTTATAGAGAGAGGTTTAGGGTTTTGGTAAGAGGGAGGAGACAAGGGGACACAATAGATGTCTAGATGCAACTTACAAGAAAATTCACTTTCAAATCATAGTTGCTTTTGACTGCACATTTAATGGAGAAATGAGGAGATGGAACGGTTTTCAAAAAGAAAAAAAATTTTGGGTTTTTGGGCGAGCCGTCGACCATAACCCCTGCATGCGTCGACGCATACTGTGTGATTTTTGATAATTTTGAAAGTCTACAGCATGCGTCGACCGCTGTCCTGTTTTGGTCGACTCATAGTGATCAAAAACTCAAATTTTCAGTTTTATGTCATGTAGAATACCACACTTGCCTATTTACCATGCCTATTTACCCTTTCACAATATAATTTACATCCAAAACACATAGTATTTGCAGCAAGTGTCATATATATAAATGAAAACCATGATTGTCAAACGATATACTTAGTTTAAGTCATGAATGATTAGAGAGAGAGAGAAAGAGAGAGAGAAAGGAGCAATATCACCTCTATACCGACAACACTTAATAACAACATATTTGTGCTTGCAACAAAAGCTAAAACTTGTTAGAAGTACAAGAATATAAGTGTAAACCAAGTAATACAAAACTACCAATCATTTAAACCCGATCAGAAATGTCGAGAATGCCAAGTTCTCGACGGATATGAAAGAAAGGTTCAGTGGCTAGCGGCTTTGTGAAAATGTCCGCTAGTTGATTTTTGGTGTCAACGTGTTCAAAGACAACGTCACCTTTCTCTACATGATCCCTCAGAAAATGGTGTCGAATCTCTATATGTTTGGTACGCGAGTGTAGCACCGGATTTTTGGTAAGGTTTATAGCACTAGTATTGTCACAAAATATTGGAACGCGTTCTAGTTTTAAATTGAAGTCCAATAGTTGCTGCTTAAGCCATAGGACTTGCGCACAACAACTACCGGCGGCTACGTATTCCGCTTTGGCGGTTGACAGAGCAACAGACACTTGTTTCTTGCTGTGCCAACTGACCAAGGAATTTGAAAATAAGTGACACGTACCGCTGGTGCTCTTCCTATCCGATTTGCAACCGGTAAAATCGGAATCAGAGAAACCTACCAATGAACAATCATTACCTTTGGAATACCACAGTCCATACTTCGAAGTACCAGATAGGTATCGAAGTATACGTTTGACAGATTTTAGGTGGGATTCCTTAGGACATGATTGGTATCTTGCGCACATGCACACGCTAAACATAATGTCGGGACGAGAAGCAGTAAGATAGAGAAGAGAGCCAATCATACCTCTATACCTTTTTACCTCAACGTCCTTACCACTTTTATCTTTACTCGTATTTACACATGTTGGCATAGGAGTGTCTATGGCTTTTGAATTTGCCATGTCAAATCTCTTGAGAAGCTCCAAACAATAGTTTGTTTGGCTCACGAATGTTCCTTCTTTCAATTTCTTGATTTGCAAACCGAGAAAGTATGTGAGTTCACTCATCATACTCATCTCGAATTCACCCTGCATAAGCTCAGAAAACTCTCTTACGAGACTCATGTTAGTGGATCCAAATATGATATCGCCAACATAAATTTGTACAAGAATTAAGTGCTTTCCTTGGCGTTTAATGAAGAGAGTAGTGTCAACCTTTCCTCTTGAGTAGCCTTGATCAAGTAAAAATTTACTTAGTCTCTCATACCAAGCTCTAGAAGCTTGTTTGAGACCGTATAAAGATCTTTTCAGTTTGTAGACATGATCAGGATACTCATGAGACTCAAAACTAGGAGGTTGAGCAACATAGACTTCTTCATTTATGAACCCGTTAAGGAAGGCACTCTTAACATCCATTTGAAATAACTTAAAATCCTTCGCACAAGCGAAAGCAAGCAAAAGGCGTATAGCCTCGAGTCGGGCAACTAGCGCATAAGTTTCCTCATAGTCGATGCCTTCCTCTTGGTTATACCCTTGCGCGACTAACCGCGCCTTGTTGCGAGTTATTACTCCGTTTTCATCCAATTTATTTCTAAACACCCATCGGGTGCCGATTACTCGATGACCTCGCGGAGGAGGGACAAGGTCCCAAACCTCATTTCTAGTGAACTGATTCAGTTCCTCCTGCATTGACAAAAACCAGTGTTCATCGAGTAGGACTTCCTTAGGGTTTTTAAGTTCCATTTGTGAAACGAATGCGAAGTGATAACAGAAATTACTTAGCTTCGATCGAGTTGTTACACCCTTTGTGATGTCTTCGAGAATGTTTTCACTTGGATGGTCTTTGGAAGACTTCCAAGCTTGAGGGAGATCATTGTTTGAAGGCGGATGAACTTCCTCGGTTACATCATGGTGTACATCCTTATCCTCCTCAACTTTGGTTTTGTCAGGTTGATCAATCCCCGTCTCACCACCTTTGAGTATGTCTTCTGTAGATGTACCTGCACCATTAACAACACTATCCTTTCCGACATTTCTCGGATAGGACTCATCAAAAGTAACATGCACAGACTCTTCTACAGCAAGCAATCGTTTATTATATATTCTATATGCTTTACTCGATTGAGAGTATCCGAGGAAGATACCTTCATCGGCCTTGGAATCGAATTTGCCCAAGTTTTCCTTTCCATTGTTTAATACAAAACATTTGCAGCCAAACACATGCAAGTGAGAAACATTTGGCTTTCGCCCTTTTAGAAGTTCATATGGTGTTTTATTTAGAATGGGGTGAATAAGCACCCTATTCAAAACATAACACGCCGTACTAATGGCGTCGGCCCAAAAATATTTTGGTAAACCACTGTCGTTAATCATTGTTCTTCCCAATTCTTCTAAAATTCGATTTTTACGCTCCACAACCCCGTTTTGTTGAGGGGTGCATGGAGCGGAGAAGTTATGATCTATACCATGGTTACCACAATATTCTTCAAATAAGTGATTTTCAAACTCACCTCCATGGTTGCTTCTAATTGACACTATGTTTGTATTTAACTTATTTTGAGAAAGCTTAGCAAACCTTTCAAAAGCAACAAATGTATCACTCTTACTTACTAAAAAGATGGTCCAACAAAACCTAGAAAAGTCGTCCACTGTTACGAACCCGTAATACTTTCCTCCTAGACTTTTAATCCTAGACGGCCTAAACAAGTCCATATGAAGAAGTTCGAGAGGTCTCGTTGTTGAAACGATCTTTTTGGATTTAAATGAGATCCTCGTTTGCTTCCCTTTTTGACAAGCATCACAAAGGTGATCCTTGGTGAACTTTATTTTGGGAAGTCCTAAGACTAAGTCTTTTGAGACTACCTTATTTAGTAAGTCAAAGTTAAAATGCGCTAAACGCCTATGCCATAGCCATGAATCTTCACTCATAGTTATGAGGCATTTGTCGCTTGTTAACGATACTTCATTTAAGTCAAGCATATATACGTTGTTTACTCTAAAACCATTAAACATATTCTTCTTATCATTATCATGCACAATTTTGCAACAATCTTTTGAAAAAGATACATTGTATCCTTTGTCGCATAATTGGCTAATGCTAAGCAGATTATGTTTAAGGCCCTCGACAAGCAACACGTCGGAAATTGTAGTAGAGGAGGGATTACCTACACTACCTTTGCCTAGTATTGCTCCGCGGTTGTTATCACCATAAGTTACATACCCTTTCTTCTTAGCCATGAAGTATATGAATAAGGATATGTCTCCAGACATGTGTCTTGAGCAACCACTGTCGAGAACCCATCTTCTCTCGGTGGTCTCGACACATTTTACCTATTAAAACATAATTAGCAAAAGGAGGTACCCAATGGCATATTGGGTCCTAATAGGTTAGCGACAAAATGGTTGCGTTTGGGCAACCATTGATAGATGCCTTTAGGAACAAGAAATCTCCTAAATCGGCATTTACCAATGGAGTGGCCTTTCTTGCAACAATATAAGCATGCAAAATCGACTTTAGAATCACTTTTACTTGCTTGATCCTTAATTACATATGCATATTTTTGATATGGGTTTATCATACTTTTTCTAAAATCCTTTTTATCAATAGCAAATGTAATTTTAGGCTCAAGTGCCTTGTTTAATTTGGCCTTAAGGTTTCTAACCTCACCTTTCCAAATATGACAAGTATCACACCCAAAGTCGAAAGGATTTCTATTGTCCTTACAATCCAATTTATTACCTTCCACAATGGAAGCCTTAAGGTCCTCTAGTTTCTTTTCGGACTCTTTAACTTTGTGCTCTAAGTACGTAAAAATTCTTTTATTAGAGGCAAGTTTCTTAAGGGCTTCAGCTGCTTCATTATGTAAAGCATTAAATGCGGTTTGTAATTCTGAATGCGACATATTTGAGGACTTCTCATATATAGAGTGACGTACCTGCTTTTTCTTATTTTTCTGATGAGCGGAGAGGCATAGATTCACGAACTCTTCTTCATCACTAGAGCTTTCATCAGAGGAGGATGAGTCGCCGTCACTTTCCCAAGCTATGTACGCTCTCCTTGGCTTTGATGATTTCTTGTATGACTTTGATGATTCCTTTTCCTTTACCTTTTTGTTCATCGGACAGTCCGGTTTGTAGTGACCGGGCTTTCCACACTTGTAGCACGTTCCTCTAGTCTTTTTACCTTTTGAGTCATCATCTTTGGAGTACCTCGATTGTTTCCGGAAGTTTACCAAGTTCTTCTCGGAATGTTGGATGTCGTTCTTTCTCACGTAACGGTTATACCGTTTAACGAGCAACCCCATATCTTCGCTCTTGTCCTCTTATTCTTCGTCGCTTGAGGAATAATCACTTTGCTCTTTTGCTTGAGACTTCAAGGAGGAAGTCTTGAGAGCTATCGATTTCTTTTCACTCACCTTCGTTTTGTCTTTCTTTTCCATATTTTTGCGTTGGTCTAGGCTCAAGAGTACCTGTTCATGCTCTTGTAGTTTGCCAAACAATGTTGTCAGGTCTAATAAGGTAAGATCATGTGCTTCTTTGATGGCGGTTACTTTTGGCTGCCACTCCCTGTTAAGACATCTTAAGATCTTATTAGTAGCAACATCATTGGAAACATGCCTACCTAATGAATGTAAATGATTGATGAGATGAGTAAATCTCTTTTGCATGTCAGCAATGGTTTCCCCTTGCTCCATGAAAAAGAGATCAAACTCTTGTGTTAATGTGTTGATTCTAGCCAACTTAACATCGTTCGTCCCCTCATGGGCGATTTGTAGTGAATCCCACATGGCCTTAGCAGTAGGACAATGGGATACACGATAGTATTCATCTACACCTAATGAGGAGATTAAGATATTTTTGGCTTTCCAATCATAATTGTATTTTTTTCTCATCGTCATCGGTCCATTGTGCTTTGGGCTTTGGCACAACTACGTTATCCGCATTGGTCATAGTAATTTCTATTGGACCATTGAGGATAACGTTCCATATTTTTCTATCTATGGAGTTTATGTGCACCCGCATACAGTCTTTCCAATAACTATAATTTTCACCGTTGAAAACGGGAGCTCTATTGTACGCCCCTTTTGGTTCATTAGCCATTTTCTATCAACGTTGTATTTGAAGCACCGAGTAACCAGGCTCTGATACCACTTGTTAGACTATGGCACGGATCTAGAAGGGGGGGTTGAATAGATCTCAATTAAAATTTGAGTCGACGCTACCAATTTAAAATTTGGTTTTGAAAATTTATTTTAAGTGCGGAAGCGGCCGGGGAAAATATAGTCTAAAATGAACGGTTATTGGAAAACTGGATATGCGTAAGCCTTTGGATTAATGACACTATGGAGAATAGAATCACAACACTAATCACACTTATCAATGATCTAATTCACTTGTTAGGATTCCTAGTTCCAATGATTTAAAGAGCAAAGCAAAACTAGATACACAAATAAGATAATTTTGGTTTAGGCAATTTGTCGAACACTTGGCGTGCAAAAACACTCCAAGTGATATTTATGTTGAGTAAGTGATTCCAACTAGCCTAGTACAATGTCTTATTGTACTTTGGATTCAAAAACAGAGTTTCAACCTCTTACTCAATTGATATCACAGTTTGACAATAGTGCTTATGCGAAAATCACTTATTCTTAAGCTAAAATGAAAATGCTGAAAAATAGAGAAGACAAGTATTTGGTGAGGCAGTTCCCTGGTCGTCCTCGCTTCGGGGTACATCTGCCCTCAATTCTAAAACTAGAATTAAGATAGATTTAATAGATATCACCTGTTGAATGTAACAGTTTATACAAGGATTGAACAACAAATATACAACAGAAATCTCAAGACGTTGAATGTTGCTTTCACTCCTTGCCCCTTGATTCAAGATGAATCAAGTCCTCCGATCGTTGTTGATAGACCTCCGATTCCAGCCACCTTATTGAATAACTCGTTGTTGTTCAAACCTTCGGCTCCGGCTGATCTCAACTACAACGAATCGAACCCGAGATCTTCCCTTCAATATCATTGAATCCGCTACTAGACTGTTGAAGAACACCTCTTCACAATCACCTTCGCTCAGTTGACCCTTGATGAAGAATCTCGTCCAAAAACCCCCCAAAATTCAAACCAATCTTGGAGGATAAAACCCTAACGGTTTTATTCAAGAAAGAACCTGTCACAAGCTTCAACCCGAACTAGATTACCCAATATAAGCTTCGAACCTTATCACCTTTAATCATTCACAATGCACTTCAAAAATGGCTGCGTGTAATTGGTGTGTTGTGAGATGTTGAAGATGACGATGAAGAATCTTGGACACCTATTTCACTCTTTCTTATTCTTGAACACATGAATCAGTTTTTATCAAAATGTTAAAAATGACATAAGTGGTTGAACTTGTATATATAGTACCATACCAACCAAAGACATAACATCTTTTCAAATAGTAGAGGGACTCATTTAAAAACTGGATTTCCGCATGAACGGTCGACCGCAGCAGGTCTGTGCGTCGACGCATAGCCTGCGTTATTTGGAAATCTGCAAAATGTATCAGTATGCGTCGACCATACAGTCGGCGTGCACTGACCCGTTGAAAATTATTTCCTTCATGCGCCGACCCTATGGTCGACTCATGCCTTCATGCACTGACCAGTGAAAAATGCTCTGATGCATGCGCCGACCCTATGGTCGACTCATGCCCTGCAAACCTGCAAAAATTGATTTTTTTGTGGTTTTTCATGCCTCTGGTCATGACTACATTTTATCTACACATAGTATATTTATTACAACAGTTTTTAGACAAATATGAAAGGATATGGTAGGTGATACGTTGCATTTGTTTAGTAGATTTGGAGTTTATAATTGCCAATCCATCCAAGGTTGTAATTTGTCATCATCGAAACCTATATTGAGTAATGTCTTGCAGACTCGTGTGATGTGTGGCGATTTGCCTCCACACTTAGGACTAACCCTTAGGTTTTTTAGGTCACTTTATCCCTTAGCAATATATTTCAAACAGATAATAAAATAAAAAACATACAATAAATAATAGGTTCCTGTAGAGTATTACAGAAGTTTAGGGTGCTAGTACCTTCCCTAAACTTAATCAACCCCTTACCTAGGTCTCTCCTCGCATTGTGTTTACGATGCAAAAATAGGTTTTCCCTCTTTTGAGCTTTTCCTTCGGATAAATCAAAGAGCGTTTGTGAATCAAGAATTGTGATTCAAACTAATTAATAGTTTGATATCCTATTTCCACCGCAACAGAAAATGGCGACTTCACTAGGGAGACCATAACTTTTAAGGGTTATCCCTATTTTGTTTATTGCATGATATTTTTCATTATTTATTCTCTTGTATATATTATTATTGTGCCTTTCTTGGGGGGTACCCTATTATGGTGAGATAAGTCCTAACCCGGACTTGAGTGACCTTATTATAGGAAGGTGAGATATTCGACGAGGCTTGCCGGGAGTGAGTCCCGACCAAGTTGACTCGAGAATCACCACTCAGTTGAGACCCTTTCAAAGATGGTTTGGTTGAACGAGTTAGTCGTGAAAACTTTTACTATTTTCGATTGGGGTCTGTGATATTAGGGACCGTAGTACCTTAACACCACTTTGGCCTTATATAGGACGTAGTGCGGGAACTATGTGGGAGTAGTCTTACAATGGTTGCTACGCGATGCTACACTCAAAAGAGGTTCTCTTGAGAATATTATCGACCCCCGAGTCAGTCGGAAAGTTGATAATATCCGAAGGAAGGGCTATTGACTTTGGGCACTTCTTAGAACCTTGTTCTGCAGGTACAACTAACCTTAGTACATACCCTATGGGGATGGGTAGACCTTAACTCCTTGCACATACCTTTAACCTAGGACTTATGAATATATGGGCATTACATCCATAAAGCATCACATTGCATTACATTTCACGGAATTCAAACCTTATTTATGAATATTGCAGGATACTATGGACTACAATAGAAGAAAAACTTTGAAATACACTTTTAAAAGTCCTAAGCTAGATGACCTAAGGAAGCTAGGATCTTTAGTCCAAGATCAAGACGAATTTCGAAATCGGTATGGAAGGTTGTTATCTCTGTTGGAATTTAGGGTGAATGAGGAACTTCTTTCGATTTTGCTACAATTCTATGATCCCGACTACCATTGCTTCACATTCCCCGATTATCAGCTATTACCTACTTTGGAAGAATATTCTCAGCTTGTAAGGTTGCCTATTTTGGATAATATGACTCGTAAGGGTGAAATTTTTGGGTTACCTACAAAGTTCCTAATGGAGAAAGCCCATTATTATGCCGATCATTTGAGCATGCCTACCGTTGAGACGATCCTTGCTTTGCTTATCTATGGAGTGTTGCTTTTCCCTAATTTTGAAGGATTTGTGGACCTTAATGCCATCAAGATTTTCATGCAAAGGAATCCAGTACCGACCTTATTGGGTAATACTTATCATTCAGTCCATCTCTGAAACCTCCATGGTGGAGGGGTGATTACCTGTTGTGTGCCGTTATTGTACAATTGGTTTATTTCGCACTTGCCTAAGTCGGTCCTTTTTGGAGTCCCACTCAAGGACGTTGGTCACAAAGGGTTATGGCCTTAACTCACTCCGATATTGATTGGTATAACCATATGTATGATGGAATATTACTCATTGATGGTTGTGGAGACTTCGCTAACATGCCTTTACTCAGTTTTAATGGAGGAAATAGCTACAATCCAGTCCTAGCTCGCCGACAGGTACCCCTTGAAAGAACCGCCTAAAAGTATCTATGTGGAGAAGATCTTCTTCGAAGACAACAAAGAACTTCAAGAACAAATTATATCCTCTTGGAAACATCTGCATAGGAAAGGGCGAGAAAGTTTGGGAAGACCGAATTGCATTTCTATGGAGTCGTACTTCCAGTGGGTCCGAGAAAGAGCTATCAAATTGAAGATGCCCTATCCTCGTCAAGATCCCCTACCTCCAAGAGAGGAACCTGTCAAATATTTCATGTTTGAGGCTGAAACGTTGAAGGTCGCTTTGAAGAAAGCTCAACATGAAGCAGAAACATGGAAGAACAAATACCAGGTGATGGTCAGCAAGTACGATGTACTTCAAAAACAGCTTCAGTTGAGGAACGAAGAAGCACTTTCCGACAAGAAGAGAAGACTCTATGAGGATTTATTTTTCTCCGATTCTCCGCCTGCTCTCCGAAGTTGTGGATGATGTTTCCTTAGGGTCATTATTAGTTTTTCATTAAAGACTTTATATTTACTTGTAATCCAATTTTTCAAATTAATAAATACAATTTATTTTTTATTCCGAAATATTCGTAAATATTTGAATTCCATGAAATCATCTCATTCGCATCGTAACATCACATTTTGCATTTCATGAGTCTCCCAGTTTTCTCATACTCGGTTCTCTCGCCTTCCAGTTTCGTCACCCTGGGTCCTCCGCACCAGTACAATACCAGAGCCCAAGCTCGAAAAAGGATGGAAGAGCAAGCTCAAGAGATCGACTGTGTCAACCATGAACTTAAAGATCTTCGAGGAAGTGTGGGGCAGATTATGGAGATGCTGCAAGCCCTTAAGGTGAAGATGGATAATCAACCTACTGTTGTTTCTGAGATCACCTATACTATTGTGGATCCTCAACCTGCTGTTACTGTTGAGAACATACCTCCTCATGGTCTTTAACCCAATTTGGTGCATCCTACCATTGCTCAACCAGTTCGACGAGTTACTCCTTCGAAGTGCAAAACTCCGAGTTTTGACCACCATAGAAGAGCTAAACGTCCGAGGAATCGCATGATGGATGCTCTTCAACATCAGCAGATTTAAGTTCAAGGTTATCCTGTTCAGTATGTTCAACAAGCCTATGTGGCTACTGTTGCAACTCCTTTCAATCAACTGTTTCCTACATATCAGCCTGTGCAACCGGCTTTGATCTATCAGCATGCGATTTATCAACAGCCCCCTGTTTATCAGCCTGCACAAGCTCCTATCAACTGTCAACGAGCGCCCAATGCTCCTGCTTATCAACAGCCTAAGAATCAAACATCTAGTCAGAGTGCTCCGAGTAAGAGGCAATACAAGTCTTGTCCGCCGATTCCGATGACGTTCACCGAGTTATATCCTTACTTAGTGCAACGAGGTTTGATTACCACTAGAGTTGTGGATCCACCGCCTAATCCTTTACCGGCCGACTACGACACTGCCGCTCATTGTTTATTTCATGAGGGTGCACCTGGTCACGATTTGGAAGGTCGTTACGCGCTCAAGAACATTGTCAGAGATTTGTTGGAACAAAAAAAATTGTCTTTCGATGATCCTCAGTCAAAGATCAAGACTCCTCTCATGGTTTTCAACATGTCCCAGTCAGTTAACTTGCCGAAGCCGGTAGTTATTCAGAAGCTTGGGCTGTGTCATTTCAGCATGCCTCAAGATAGCATGACCATGATCGACGAAGAATCTGAGAAAGTTATTATGAATGAAGATTTGCAGATTGATAATGAAGTCGTGACAGATATAGCTGGGGCATGCAAGACGATTCATTCCAGTAAGGCTCCGCTAGAGGAAACCACTATTACCATGTCGGTCTCGGATATAAAGACTTCATAAACATTTAGAGAAATTTGTTCGACAGTTCATTTGTTTATTTATATTCTGTTTCTTTTGATTAAGCATAATTAGCATGTACGAACTTGTTTATTTTAAATAATTAATGCAGTGCGTGTTTGTCTTGAATAATCCATTCGTTTCACTCACAAAATTATTTTTCATAAACTTATAATGCCAACTTTACCCGATCTCGCTTTGATAGAGAATTGGGAGGAGGATGATGAACCAAAAACGTCAGATCTCTTGTCGTATGCTTTTGATTGAAACCTGCTGATGAGGTAAGGCATTGTTTCAAATCCCAAACAATGGAGATATAAGGATGATAATCCCTATTTACCCCCTTTGAGCCTTGAAGTAGGAGTTTTCTTCGTTTCCAAGTTAAAACCCTTACTTTAACCTGGGGCAGGGAAGTTTTTCAGTTAAACCGATCGAGCGCTCAGAATCTCGGAAGGAGGAGAAAACCTTCGAGGATCCATTATATCCTTAACATCTTAGGAAGTTTAGAAATCAATGACTATCCCTCTACTACCTAAAGAGTGGGGCAGTCACGAGCCTTTCAAAAGGGTCACACAACTTAGTCAAAAAAAATAAAAGTAGAGTTCGCTAAGTCAAAACCTATAAAGGAGACTTAGGCAAAACTGGGACATCCCGTTGGACTCCAAAGTCAAATCCAAAATACGTCGTCCAGGAAAAAGTTAGGGAACAAAAGCATAAATATAATAAACAATGGATTAGCATAAAGAATCCCCAATAAAGAACAAAAGTCGTGTTGATCGAACACCAAAATAGGTGAGTGACTTCCATTGTCCAAAGCCTTGATGAGTTCTCGACCATATCAAATCCGATTGAGATATGAGTGCTCGTATCCTGTTAACTGAATTAGGATTGGAGAATATCACGAAGAGTGGGTGGGCACAAATAACTTTGAGCCTTTATTCTTTGTTTCTTAAAACCGTGAACCAAGCTACGATACAACCTTTCAAAGACCTAATTGAAGTAGGAATTCTGTTGAAAGCATAGTCGACGAGATAACGTTTCCTGACTCCTACGAGCTATGCTCAATTTACCGTTGGCATTACAAATTAAATTCATATCCTGACTATGTGATTTCAGTCACGAGTTATAGCGATATCCTTTTTCAAAACAAAAACAAAAATTTCAAGACAAATATATTGTTGCATTGATAGTTTCAGGATAGCATTTCACGCGTGTCGATTTTGCCTAACATCTTAGAAACTTACATATAGACATAACCAATGGAGCTTGAAGATCCTGCTAAACAGGGGCAGGTGGTTTCTAAATCGCTTACCAATGTGAGCCAGACATTCTTAAGAGCTATATTCTTGTAGACCCAGTCGTAACACGGTTGATCCGTGCCAGTTACGCCAAGATCTGACAAACTCTCCAAGAGTTTGAAAATAGTGGGGCAAATTAAACTCCACGTTCTCTGTAAAATCATCTTGAGATGACTCTCTCATACAACAGGTACTCTAGGGCACATTGTTTTTCAAAATGGCGACTATCCCAAAGTCCATTAAGATCAAATATAGCTTGTTTCATGACATTCTTCATGCACCCGATGGATCTTACTCCCGATGGTCTTCATTCCCCAGTAAATCTCATTGGTGCATAAGTGCCATTAAGCTCGACAAAGTCCTCAGAGAGACTTTAAACTGACGCAGTCCCCAGCGAGACTATAAGCTGACAACACTTTGGACCAAGCCAGTAATTTCCCAGACAGCAGAGATCTTACCAACATCTTCCCAATGATAGTCCCCAGTGATACTTTAAGTTGACCATACTTTGGGATCCCTCCGATAAATCCCTAGTGACTCTCAAGACTGCAGAGATGTCCCCGGTATCCTCCAAGTGATATATGTTCTGGAAGACCCATTTCTCAGTGGAATCATCTGTTCCTCAGTGAAATTGCCTTATTTTCCTTCGTAATTTTCCCCAGGAGTTTGCCATATCCTCCCAAGAAGTCAAGATACTTTCCCCAGGGATGTCTCGGTGAATTCTCCCTAGTAGGTCTGATGAGCTCTTCGCAGGGAAGTTTGATATATGTTATCCCCAGTCGGATATACCTTTTCCCCAGGAATTCGAGGTATTATTTCTAGGAAGTTACTACACTATCTCCATGAAACTACTTAGCTTCACATCTTCCCTATGAAGCGGATATTTATTTTATCCCTAGAAGTCTCTGATCCAAGAGTTCTTTGGCTGATTACGGTTCATGATAGCAATCCCTCCCATGAAGTCATGATGTCGTATCCTCATGCAGAGATCAAGGATCCCCAGTTGAAGTCATGATATCGTACTCTCCAGTGAAGTCGTATCGTATCCTCATACCATACCCCCAAGTGGATTAGTTTCTCCCCAGGAAAGTTAGAACTTTGAAGCCAGATTTGGTCATATCATCAACTCTTCCTATCCTCTGATAGATGTACTGTTGCAGAGGTCCCCGGATATTCCCGTCGAGATGTTTATTTCATCTCATGTCTCTTCTCTCGTCTATTTTGTCAGCATATGCATGAGCCTAAGCATCGCATACTCATCGCATGACATTTTCATACACATTAGTGTACACCCATTAGCATCTACATTGTTTGGCTATTTGTCGTCATCCTTTGTCGTGA
Source organism: Lathyrus sativus (assembly GCA_963859935.3). Taxonomy (NCBI): domain Eukaryota; kingdom Viridiplantae; phylum Streptophyta; class Magnoliopsida; order Fabales; family Fabaceae; genus Lathyrus; species Lathyrus sativus. Next base: position 44,963,724 of record OZ012739.1, read on the forward strand.
CCGCCGTGTAACTGAGTTGTCCACTCTCTCCAAGTAGGTCGTCATCCCTAAGCATAAATACTATTTATTTCCAGGTAATCCCCACAGAGTTCAACCCTCGTGGACGATGGTTATTCCAGTTATCTTTCCGCGCTAGGATAAGATAATTCCCCTTTGAGTTCATTTCCTCAATGGGGTCTTGTTTGGCAGTTCTTCTAGCCCAATTCTAGATCGAACTTTGGTCTCGTCGGTCACCAAACCTACCTGGACGTGTATTTATTTTGCACTATCTTTCAAGGGAAGCATTTACAATCCTTTGCAGGCAAGTGACAGTTCCCAGCCGAGGAGCGTATCACCTACATTAAACCTTAAGACGTTGAGTCATCGCACTCATGCTTGGGCGTTCCGCCGTGGACGTATCCTTTCCTACACCTTAAGATGTTGAGTCGCCGCACTCATTCTTGGGCGTCCTGCCGCGGACATGTCATTAAACCTTAAGACGTTGAGTCGCTGCGCTCATTCTTGGGCATCCCGCCGCGGACATGTCATTAAACCTTGAGTCGCCGCACTCATGCTTGGGCGTCCCGCCATGGACATATCTTTTCCTAAACTTTAAGACGTTGAGTCGCTGTACTCATACTTAAGCGTCCCACCACGGACAATTTTATCCTTTAGTAAAAGAGGCAGCTGAATCATGTTCAGGGCACCGACCTTGAGATATGAAAAAGTTCATTTTATCCTTTAGTAAAAGAAGGAGTTGAATCATGTTTATGGCATCGACCTTGAAGTATGAAGAAGTTCATTTTATCCTTTAGTAAAAGAGGGAGCTGAATCATGTTCAGGGTGTCGACCTTGAGGTATGAGGAAGTTCATTTTATCCTTTAGTAAAAGAAGAATCTGAATCGTATTCCAGGCACCGAACTTAGATATGAAGAGGTTTATTCATCAGATGAGTGGCAATCCCTCCGGCGGAGCTCATCAATCAATTTCTCAATCAATTATCCATAGATAAGCAGCAATCTCTTTATTGGAGAGCTTATCAGTTTTGGCATACAAGTCCCCTCCGACGATAAGTGGCAGTTCTCTCTTTCGAGAAAGCTTATCAGGGCGTTTCGCATTTAAGACCATTTATTTTGGCATACAGCCGGTTTTACCCTGTATATTTTCTACGGATTCCTAAATTCTGTTTGATCCTGTCATGAGGGAGAGTTTCCAGAGGCTCGGATGTTATTCTATACTCAATGCTCCAGCGTCTTGTTAATCAATCATACAGTCATGCAGATCAAGTTTTATTTTTACCCGAGAGTATCAGTCGGTCACGCCTGAACCGGTTGAACAATCACTCTCAGTATTCCCCAGTGGAGGTCGTCTCATCGGTGTCATCTCTATTGCGGATCTCGCTCTTACCACTCCTTTTCTAAAAATGACAATTGGTCGTGTTAGCACCAGTTGACTATCACTTTAGAATTCCCCAGTGCATCATATTCCCCAGTGTGGTTCGTTCGTCGCGTCTGTCCCCTGTGTCGTCGTGTCGTCTGCATCTTTGGATTTCCCATTCCATCATAAGCATCATACTAGATTCATAACATTTGTCAACATTATCACCTATTTTGTCTATAGCATTGCGTATCACTGCATCTAAGGGAAAAATTTTCGGTTAACTATATTTAAATCCCTTTCACCATGATTTCTCGAGCCTACATCGCTCAAATCATCTGGTGAAGCTATTTAAATAGGGGTAACTGTAATACCCCAAATTTTTCCCTGAGATTTAGTCGAATCTTCTCGTATTTAATAACATTTCGCATCGCATTTTAACTAACCACTAACGGGTTGTGCAGTTGGTTGACTTTTGCAGATAAATATCATGTGGCGCGCTGTTTGGTTCATGAAGGGCAAAATGGTCGTTAAGTCGTAGTTTATTGACAGTTCGTGAGTTTAAGTTGTCATCAAGGAATATAACAGAACAAACAATTCCATCCTTCATTGTAGACCAAGTGGGATTGTATTCAGGCTCAATTAAGGAAAGAGGCCATGTTGTAGAAGTAAAGGAATATAACATGGTCAAATCCCTCACTATGGCAGGCGGTGATGTTAAAGCCAATGGCCTGGAGATTTTTAACAAACAGCTTGTTAGTTCTTCTGCTGATAAACAAGCTAAAGCAGCAGGAGAATTTAAGAAATCCACGCATGGAGCTGCTGCTGATGGTAGCAGTAGCAATGAGGCAGGAAAATCAAAAATCCAAAATTTCCAACCACCCATTGTATAATCAACCGCAGAGTCACACAAGTCAGATAAAGGAAATAATAATTAACCCAAACATGCTCAAACAATATAATGGTGGTGCACAATAATTTCAGGCGACCTCACAATGATGATGTATCAGATGCAGCTTGCGGACGGGGGAGAAGTCAACATCGTCGGAAAAGGTGCACGGACGAGGGGGAAACCGTTGCGAATCCGGTGTATTTTCCTTCGCGTTTCAGAGGGATTGAGTTTGGTTTCAATACATATTCATCATTTCACTGAAAAGTGACTACCGTCAAGGCCAAGGATTGGGACCTATGATACATTCTGAGATATGTCCAATGCAGCAAGATTGGTAATACTTTTTCTCATCTGCAAGTTGTACAACATCACCAATCCATTTTACAGCATGTGAGCTATCTGAAGATAAAGCAGGGTGCAGAATACCTTCAGTATTAGTTCCAGAACTTCCGACAGAAGTTGTTTGTGCAACATCTAAATCATCATGCTTGATGTCGTTAGTTATATTTTCTCCTCCATGAGATTCCTTTTGATTACTAATCATAAAATTACTGCTATCATGTCTATCTGGTGATACTTCAGCATTGCCACCTCTGAAACTATGGGAGCAGGGACGCTTGAGATAGTCATTGTAACTAATAATCCACAAGTTCTTTCGCACCAAAAGATCAACTTCAAATGAGATTAACAGCCTGCAAAAACAATAAAAACCAAAGTCACAAGACATTCAATTTACTTTAAGAAGAGTTGCAGCTACTAACCTCAATTCGCAACCGAATTTATCACAAGCTAAAGAACCTCAATTCAATAACTCAGAAGCTCACATTTCATTCGATTGTTAACCCATCAATCTCCACGGCAGGACAATCTTCTGGTTTACCTTTTGCACCGTCGAGGTAGACATCATCGACAGATTGACGATTGATTGATTTAAGCTTGTTATCGCATCATGACAAGCTCAATGGTCATAGTCCTAACCAATCTCACGATTGCCATACGTACGTGCTCCTGTGAAAGAAACTGCAATAGGAGTAAACACATTAAGCCTAGCCTAAAAGGATACAACAGGAAAAGAAAGTCCAGAGGCTAGTATGCCATACCGGAAAAACTCGCAGCAGCTGTTAACATCAATGACGGAACTTGAATATTGGCTTTCAAGAATAAGCCTCTGCTACCGGCTGAACTTTATCAGTATATGTTGGCCAAGGCTTCAGCCCATTACTTTGAGGACAGGTTACTTCTATTAAGTTCAACTAAGTCTTCATTGAAGATTCAGAGTTAATTTGGTTCTAGCAGCAACAGATACTCTTTCGAGAGATCCACTTCATAGTCAACTTTGGAGAAGATATTTGAGTCATTACGATCTTTTCGCAAGCCCTGTTGAAAAAAGCGGAAAAGAAGGCTGAAAGTGCTGCTTCAAAGCGAGAATCAAAACAAACTCGTCAAAATGGTAATGACAAAATAGATCCAGGCCCAACAATAGTTCAAAGGGAAAGGTTTTTTATGCAGTAATATAAAGGGTCCAGAAGAAACCCTAAGGGGGGAGGCCAGAGTGATTCACAACAAGGAATAATTGACGGCAACAATAGGCACGACAATATACCGGATTAACCTCTCGCCGCCGGTAAGATGACTTTTAATTTCCCAACTTGTTCCATTTTAGGTTTTCTTTTGTTTGCATTTGAAAGGGCGACAGTTCATCGAAGAATGGCCGTGAGACGCTTCCGCCGTTGTCGTAAGTTGGACCTTCAGCTATGGGTGGGAGAAACTTGTAGTTGCACGGACGGTTTGGATTTGAAGGAGATGAACTCGGACCGGAAGAGGGTGCCGCCGACGAGCAAGAGGAAGGGATCAGAAGGTTTCCCTATCTTTTAAATGACTGTTCCAATGCCTCACTTTACTATTTTTTAGTTTTTGTTTATTTTTTGGTATTTTTCTTGTATGGTTTTGTTTTTAATAATTGCCTCTAACTATTACTAACCGTATGATTAACGCTAACAACTGGTAATTAAGTGGGTAGTAATTTTAGATAAGTGATATGTTATAATTCATAGGTAGATTCTAAAAAAGGGGGGAGAACATTTTTTATCATGAAAGAGTTAATAATTCATAGGTTTCTTCATAAAAAAAACCTTAAAATAAAAATATTTTTCTTTAATTAAATTAAAATTAAATTCTTATTAAAAATAAAAATTAAATTAATTTCTCCTTTTAATTGCAAAATTAATTTCTCCTTTAAAAATAAATTTCAAAAATAAGGTTATTGATGCAGCTGTTCATTTGCGTCTAACCTTTGTTAATTTGTTTGTTTCAGCTCATTATTTATTCCATTTGTCTGTTTTGTTCCATAGATGTAATTGACGTGAGGCCATGGTCGGGGTTTATTTTTATCTTTTTCGCATTTTTGGGACTTGTAATTTACGCGCGATGCTTGTTTTACCGCTTTCTTTATTTCCGCACTTTAATTTTGTCATATAATAATTTGCCAGGTTTGCATGTTTTACCATTATTTTCCTTCCGAAGGATTAGGTCTAGCTATTTGACCGCCGAGTCAATAACCCTAACCTTTGACCATTTCAAAACCCTAAAATAGCCTAGGTGTCCCGCCGTGGACGAAAATGCCCTTTACCCTAGCATTAGGTCAAAGAGTCGCCGTACTCTGCTTTAGGATTTCCCGCCGTGGAACATTTAGTTAACCCTAATTTTCAATTACAAATTCAACATAGAAATAGGAGTTTCAAGACTCCACGTAAGCGTGTCCTTAAAGATACGTTTATTCCCCCATTGAAACCTTGACCACAGTCAAGACGTTTCTAACCTCCCTTTCGAGGGGAACTACAATTACTCTGACTCCATTCCCGTCAGGATATGTAGGCACAAGATGCGACGTCTTGCCGAGTAAACTTAGGACTAACCCTTAGGTTTTTTAGGTCACTTTATCCCTTAGCAATATATTTCGAACAGATAATAAAATAAAAAAGCATACAATAAACAAAAGGTTCCTGTAGAGTATTGCAGAAGTTTAGGGTGCTAGTATCTTCCCTAAACTTAATCAACCCCTTACCTAGGTCTCTCCCCGCATTATGTTTACGATGCAAAAATAGGTTTTCCCTCTTTTGACCTTTTCCTTCGGATAAATCAAAGAGCGATAGTGAATCAAGAATTGTGATTCAAACTAATTAATAGTTTGATATCCTATTTCCATCGCAACACATGCCCTAAAGACGCATATCCCCTCTCCAACATAGATAAACTAGTTGATAATTCTGCCAGTTTTAAATTGCTATCTTTCATGGACGCCTATTCGGGCTACAACCAAATACCTATGGCAAAAATCGACAAGAGGTAAATGGCTTTCATGATCAAATCGGGAAACTATTACTATAACGTAATGCCCTTCGTCCTGAAGAATATCGGCGCTACCTACCAAAGGATGATGAGCAAAGTCTTCCGAGGAGAAATCAGGGACATGCTCGAAGTCTATATGGATGACATGATCGTGAAGTCCCACGAGGAATCCGATCACACGACCCAGTTGAGGAAGGTTTTCGATCAAGCCAGGAAGTACAAGATGTGCTTTAATCTAGAGAAGTGCATGTTCGGATACGAGCGAGCAAGTTCCTCGGTTTCTATCTAACCGAACGAGGAATTGAAGCTAACCCCGACAAGTGCAGAACCTTATCCGAGTTCCCCATGCCGAACTCAAAAAAGTCCATCTAGTCCCTCAACGGGATGCTCGCATTGGTTTCTCGCTTCATAGCCAAGTCTGCCCAACACGCTCTCCCCTTTTTCAAACTCCTCCATAAGGAAGCCACATTTGAATGGACAGAGGAATGCGACAAAGCTCTCCTCCACTTGAAGCAAGCCATGTTGACACCACCAGTCCTCTCCCAGCCAAAAAAATGGAGAAACCCTATTTCTCTACCTCGTCGTCGCAACTGAGGCTGTGAGCGCCGCTCTCATCCGTGAAACTCCTGATGGGTAGAAACCCGTCCATTTCACGAGCAGGGCATCACAAGGGCCAGAGCTGAGGTACCAACAGATAGAAAAGACAGACATCTCCCTTATCAATGTTGCGAGTAGACTGAGGCACTATTTTCTGGCCCCCACAATTGTGGTACGCACGGACCAGCCTATAAATCAGCTATTGGGCCATCCAGATATAGCCGACAGGATGCTCAATTGGTTGCTTGAGCTATCCGAATTTGACATCCAGTACGAAAGCATAAAAGCCCTCAAGGCACAAGCACTAGCTGACTTCGTAGCAGAAATGACCTTGCTCGGCCAACCGAACAAGAGCGCCCACAAATGGGTCATATTTGTCGACGGAGTATCCAGCTCGGCGGGGAGTGGAGCAGGTGTCATCCTGGAAAACAAGGAGAGAATCTTCATTGAATCTTCGCTCACGCTGTCCTTCCCCACCTCTAACAACCAAGTTGAATACGAAGCCTTCCTGGCCGGTATACGCCTGGCCGAAGATTTGGGAGCGGAAGAAGTCGTCATCTACACCGACTCTCAGCTAGTGGCTCTCCGAGTCCAGAGAGAATACCAGGTCAAAATGACAACTTGTCCAAATACCTGCCTTGGTTAAGGAGGAGATGGAAAAGTTCACCTCCGTGGAGGTAAAACACGTTCTCCACAAACATGACATCTGGGCAGAGATCCTATCAAAACTAGCAAGCACAAAGAAGAAAGGAGGAAACAAATCCGTCATCCAGGAAATACTCCCACGACCTAGCATTGAGAAAATGTACACAACCCTAGACGTGCACGTCGTCAGCGGCGACCATTATTGGATGACCCCAGTGTACAATTATCTCACGAAATACGAACTATTGTCCTACCCTAAGGAGGCCAGCATAGTAAGGCATAGAGCATGCTCCTACGTTTTGGTAAAAAAATAAGTTGTACAAGCGAGGATTCTTCATACCCCTCCTCAAATGCATCAAAGAAGAAATGGTCGCCCATGTCTTGCGAGAGATCCATAAAGGAATCAACTCCCAACACCTCGGGGAGAGATCTCTCGCGAGGAAAGCTCTTCGAGCAGGTTATTACTGGGCAACCATGCAACATATTGCAAGGGAACATGTGAAGAAGTGTGACAAATGCCAACGGCACGTGGACATGAACTTAGAACCGCCCAACGAGCTCAAGGCAAAATGTCCTCCCTATGGCCATTCTCCTGGTGGGGACTGGACATCCTGGGACCATTTGTCGTAGGTTCAAACTAGAATAAGTACTTGATAGTAGGCATAGACTACTTCACCAAGTGGATAGAAGCTGAGGCCTTGGCCAAGATAACGGTCCACAACATACTTCGTTTCTACAAAAGGAACATCCCTGTCCGCTTCGGCATTCCTCGAGCAATCGTCACAGACAACGGGACATAGTTCACAGACAAAAAGTTCCAGGAGTTCGTCGCTCAACTAGGCACTAAACAACACTTTGCGTCCGTCGAGCATCCCCAGACTAACAAGAAAGCTGAAGCAGAAAACAAAGTAATCTTACGAGGCCTCAAACGAAGGCTAGACGAAACAAAGAGGTAGTGGGTCGAGGAGCTACATAGCGTGCTTTGGGCCTATCGCAGTACACCCCATTCTTCAACCGGGGAAACCCCTTTTTGCATAACATACGGGACAGATGAGGTAATCCCCATTGAACTTCATGTGCCTTCCAGATAGACTGAAGCACCTTTGGACAAAGAAATGAATAGCGAGGCTTTGAGAGAAGAACTCGATCTCGTCGAAGAAGTCCGATCAGGTGCAACCCTCCACGAGGCCTCACTTAAACAAAAAATCACAATCAGGCACAACACCAAGGTTATCCAATGAGAGTTCTAATTAGGCAGCCTCGTCCTAAGGAGGGATCACAAAGATTCTCGTGAAGGCATGCTCGCCGCATATTGGGAAGGACCCTACCACGTTAGAGCAACAACAGAGAACATGACCTACTATCTAGAATACCTTACCGGGGAAGAATTAGCTCGACCATGGAACGCTGAAAAGCTGAAACAATATTACAGCTAAGGCCCTCACTGTCGGCGTGTCTCGTCCAATCAACGAGCACAGTCACCGACCACAGGAGCGCACCCTGGTACAAGCGTTGCGCTACCAACACATATCTAAGCAAGGTTTAGTCGAAGAGAGACTTAATCCATGTTCGACAATGGTTCCTCAACCGAGCCCACCGTCGTTAAAGTACCATGAATGGCAGAACCCCTAGCTCGCGATGGGAAGTTCACGCCGCAAACTCAGACCACAAACACGGTCTGAGCTCCACTCCCCTTCCCGAAAACAACCCAGGACTTTCGACCAGTTCCCCGCATTTTCGAATATCATTCGTCGAGCATACCTGAAACATAATAAATTATTAAGTGCCTCGTACAACCGCATTGGACGGTGCAGGAAACTTAGAAAAGTAACAAAAATTATAAACAAGCATACAAGTACATATTAACATAAGGCGTCACAAGTGTGCATGTTACAAGTACATAATAAATTATTAAGTGCCTCGTACAACCACAAGGGCCGCAAGTGTGCATGTTACAATAAAACAGGGGTCAAACCCCACGAAATAAAGTTACAGATTAATCAAGTGGCGCGCAGGCCAAAATATAAATCGAGGAAGATTCATTGCTCCTCCTACTGGGTCTCCTCTTGGATCACTTGCTCGTGCTCTTCACCACCTTCGCTGAACTGGAGGAACTCAGGGACGACTATCTTGCCATCCTTAATAGAATAGAAGAACCATGTGCCTTCGGTAGTCAGCTCGACAATAGGGTTCACTAGCTTCAATTTATCCACGACATTCTGAAAAGCCTCCTGCCGATAGCCAGGAGATCGTCGTCGGCCTGAGTGATCCGGACAACCAGCTCCGCCTGAGTCGACAACTTCTTCATCTCGCCGTTCGCTGACTAAGGTGAATTTTTCCTATGGGCACGCCGCCCTTCATCTTTTCATGGGCATTCTTCACCATCCGCTCCTGCGCCAAAGACATATTACCTGCAAAAACAGCAAACATACCAGCATGTGAAAAGAGAAGCATTTCGAACAAAATAAGAAGAAGCAGAAAGCTACCCAAGAGTTTAAGAGCCTCCTCGCGAGTGCTACACTCGAGGAGCTGTATCATGTTGAAATACCGAGATTCCATCTATAGCCCCCCATCTTCTTTGTAAAGCACCCTCCCAACGCGAGTCACACACTGGGCAGGGAGGAAATCGTCCACAAAGGCCACCAGCTTAGTATAGTTGGCCCGATCATTGTCCCCCAGATGTTAAAGAGTAACTATATACTCATCAGTTGAGCGGGTAAAATGAGCCCCACTCCAGCAGTAGGGGAACAAGAACAGTATTTTGGAAACTATCTTGCCTTTCTCGTCTATCAGATCCTCTCCGTTCTCATCTGTAGAGACCTCCCAAACGAAGGTCGAGTCAGTAGCTTTCTCCGACACAGGCTCGATCACGAAGAACCTCTCTTTGAAGGTCCAAATAGATTCAGAAAAGGGTTTGAATAAGTTTCTCCCCTGTTTAAGAGAAACCCAACCAAATTTTCTCCCCGAAACCTGTCGTTGAAGATGGAAGATGGTGAAGAAAAGCGGAAGAGTGGCCCCGATCTGCAAATACTCGTACACCAATTCATATGCCCGCATAAAGGCAATAGAATGTGGATGCAGTTGGGAGGGCGCCAAGTCCAAATGTACGGAGACTGCCTGCTGGAAGTCTGTGAAGGGCATCCTTAACCCTATCTCTTTGAAAACATACTCGTACATGGGAAACCTTTCCCCATACGAAGAGCATATGCGGTCATCCTCCGAAAGGAAGTGGACGTTCCACTCTCCCTCTGGCCCCGCCATGGTAAACACATCCCCAATGTATGAAGCAAAAAGCGGGGCATGCTCCATCGGCTCGGCTACAATCCACTCGTCGGCCGAGGTCCTTGTAACAGTCACCCCTCCAGCCTCAGGAGACATGGAGTCATCATCTATTTCAGTATCTTCTGAGGATCTCTCCTCAGAAAAATCTCTAAGGTGTTCTTCTTCGTCGCCCCTGCATGACATTGCCTTTACCTGAAAAGCATAGGATAAAAGTGATTTCGATGACAAAATCAAATCCACCCTTCCACTGCTAGTCAAGTGGAAAGGCATGCAAAGGGCCAAAGATAGCATCCTCGACCTAAGCCCTACTCAAATGGCACAGATAAACAAATGTGGAAGTGCTTGAGAGTTCTCCCTGACACATTCGGGGAAAACTCCCTGCGCATAAAACCTAGAAAGCTCATAAGCACACCAAAATCCACGGTTCCCTCCGACAGCGAACGCCGCCGTGTTGTTACTTCCCCGGGATCAACTAAAAGCTTAAGGCTTTCTAAATTTTTCTTCCTAAACGACCATTACGGCGCCAACAACAGATTCCTTCATGCACAAGGTAGCTTACGACGACTATGCCCGAGAAGCAGACTGTTCTTAAGTCATCACTACCATGCTCGGTAGCAACGACTTAGGAGGCTACTGTTTCGAACTGGCCCAATGGCTAGGCATGGACCAATCCACTTTTGCTCCCAGAACGGCCCAATTGCCTAAGTCCAACCTGTCGCTACTGCGAAAATCGGCGCCGGCTGAACAGAAGAGTCGCCACCGTGCGTTATTTATCCCAACAGAGGGAAAGGAAACGCTCGAAGTAAACCTACCGCAAAGACGGGAAAGGAATGGTCATCGCAACCAAATCCTGGATTCGGGAGTCGGTTACGCAAGGGGAAGGTATTAGCACCCCTCACGTCCGCCGTACTCGACGGGATCCACGCTTGTTTTCTAGTACGGATTGTTATTCTATCTATTCTACAGGTCAAGGGTTAAAAAGAAAATAAACTGACTCGGAAAAGTATCGCACTTTATGCCTACGTATTCCCGTCTGGAACGAGAAATCAGAGTCAACGTAGTTCGCCTACCTACTGGAAAGGAGGGGAAGGTTGCTCGCTAGGATATCGCATCCTATGCCTGCGTACTTTCATACAGCATGAAAGATCAGAGCAAACGTAGTTCGGGCCACGTACGACACAAGTCTGTCTTGATTGTTTTTATCCTTCTGAAAAAGGTTTTCTCCTGATTTTGGGTCCAAGCGGACAAAAATGACACTTTGATTGGTTTTTAGTCTTTTTACGCAAGAAGTATTTTTTTAGTGTGTTTGCAATCTCTGACGCACTAGAGACTAGGATTTGAGAGTGACTACGTCGTATGTCACCCTAAGGGTAACACACTAAGCAATCAGATTACTGAAGAGTGACCCTCCAGCAACCTTTTCTCAAATAGCTTAAGGCTCGTAACGTACGACATTGGTTAACCTTATTACTGTGTTTTTGAATTATTTTGAGATGAGAAGAGCAAGGAGCTCTAAAAAGCCTATGGTTGAAAAGGGAATCAAAATCTACCCTAATGTTGTCATGCATGGATGAAAGCCTAATGTCTGTCATATTTCTCTCTTGCACAGAGAGAAACAGAGATCCTAGGGGATAAACGAAAAAGCAACAGCATATACAGTAAAGCAGTAAAATGCATGAATGCAGCAGTACAAGCGAGGCAAGGGAGTCCCACTCAACCTCGAACCTAGAAAACAATGAGCGAAGTGAAACAGCTTCACCTCAATCTCAAGGGGACAATTAACAAACAATACAGTCAAGAAACTCAAACAATACATCAACAACTCTAAACAGCACCAACAGCTCTAAACAGCAAAAACCTGACAGCACAAGCTCCTGCTTCCATCAGTCTTCAAGGAAATGAACTTCATCCTCAATCTCCAAGGGATCCTTCAAAGCAAGCTCTCCAACAGAGAAATGATGTTATCAAAAGAAATTGAATGTCAAACCGTTCATTGACGACCCAAGGAAGCCTATGAACAGTTGACATTAGAGGAGACTGTTTCCCTCAAAGTTCTACCTCTAGGGTATGGACATTGATCCCTCCTAAGGAGAGAGGTGAAGACCATAGAGGGACTTTATGTCATAGGGAAGAATGGAGGCAAAAGAGGCCATCCATATTTGTGAAGAAATTTTCTATTCTAAGGCTCTATCTAGCTCCTATGTCCTAGGTCTTCAAACAGCTTCAAGCAAGCCAAGCATCTTCATCAAGCTTTGATCTTCAGCTTCAACTCTGTCTTCAATAGCTCCATCATCATGCTCTTCAGACCAAGCCCACACCCCAAGCAAAGCCCAATAAGCCCACACAAACAATATAGAACCCAAAAAAGGCACACCATACAATCAAACAAATTACAAAATATACTAAAAATATTAATATAGTAGGGAAAATTCTAATATTATTTCTAGGGGATCTAATATACCTACCCTTAATACCCTATATGCCCCAAGTCCTAATTCAATCTAAAAAACCCAAAAGAAATTGTTTTAATGCACCTAAGTTATGTATAAACCCTAATCTAACCATCTTAATATCCACTAACCAAAATTACCTAAAGATAATCCTAAAAATTATGGAATAAAATCCAGGGGTACCTAATATGTATATCTAATTGTCCTTAAAAGATTGGCCTAAAAAAGTAATGAGAACTACGTAAACAAAAATTTACAAGATCATGTATCAACATAAAAGAAATAAAATGCAATAAAAGTAAAAAATATACAAAAAAATACTAAAATGCATGAAATGAAAAATGTTTTTATTTTATATTTTTCTTGACATGAATATGAAGTGGGAGAAAAAACTCCCATTAAAAAATCATTATTTTTCCAATTGATATGATTTTTCAAAGTGTGAAATAAAATGATAAAAATAAAATCAAAATGAAGGGATGGGGTGCAGGAAGCAAGATAATGCAGTTCAATATGTGTTTGGGCCCAGACTGGGGGGTTTAGATAGCATGCGCGCTGGGCCCATCATCTAATCAGAAATTAATTAAGAAAAATAAAAGAAAAAAGAAAAGGGAACAGTGCGAAAAGCAAGGAATTTCAGTTCATTATTGAAGTGGGCCTCAATTGGGGGTGGGGATAGTGATCCATCCCAAGCAACCTTTTAATGAAACGCATCGTTTCGTTGTAACTCAGATTTTCCTTCACACGCGTGAGAATAGATCCCAGCCCTCAGATCTTGCTTTGGTCAATTGGTCTACTCATGATCCAACGGTTTGGTGGTTGTCTTCTTCATTTGAATCAAAGTGGAGCCAAAACTCCATAGATGAACTTTCCAAGAAAGCTCCAAACTCAGCAACTCGTGCTCCCTCAAATTTGAACCAAAATCAACAAAATAAAACTCTAACATGCTCAGAATTCTTCCCTTGTTCTATCTATGACATTGAAATTCATGGACATCATCTCTAACATCAAACCCGATCCCCTCCCCAAAATTGATCAGAAATTCAACCATCACCAATCATCAAATTAAGTATCTCAATCTCTTCCTTGCTCATCACTAATCAATTCTAACTAAAAAACTAAGTCTATAACTCCATATTCACTGAGTTCTTGATCTCAACAGAATTTGTGTCCACATATGAATCATCATAAATTCCTCTCAAACTCTCCAGAAAGCTTCTCCTAACCACATACATTGTTTCTATCCTAACAATTCTTGATGATTCTATCTAATTCAAGCCATGGTGAGAAAGTTACTAACCTGTGAAAATGGAGAAAACAGATGGTGTAATGCTTCAATCCAAGGCTTGCAAAGCTCCAGAATCACTCAATGTCTTGATATCTTGCTTCTGTATGCACTAGTTCTTGCTCAAAATGCTTGGATCACCATAATCGATTTTCATTTGCAGTTGGATGTGTGAAAACTCAAGAACACGATTTGGCCAATGATTCACTCTGGTTTTGATTGCAATACACTCAGTGATGACTATTGAATTGATTTGGATCAAAAAATTGAAGAAATGATGAAGAATTGGGTGAATTCGAAATTGAATTGCAAGTGAGCAAGATGAATCTCAATCTCTCCTCTCTGCACCAAATGAAGTTCCACCTTGGCTTAGATCAACTCAAATTCATATATAGGTGATGTTAGAACCCTCTAGAAAGATCTGGAATGATCCTATGAGATTTTGGATATCTCATGTCATGAATTTCTCATTTGATGATATCACCATATCAGTTCTGGTTTTAGCTCTCAATGCAACTTATCTTGTGTTAAATTTACCTTCTAAGGAGATATTGGATGTGTGTGGATAGTTAGCTTGGCTTAAATCAGCTTGTGTTGGATTTTGGTTATGTAACTTGGATTTCAAGTAAGTGGTTTACAAAGCAAGTCCATGATTCTGACCTCTAATAAAAAAAGTGTTAATGTCATTGTTTTTAAAGGATGTTTTCCAATTGAAATGAGTATTTGGATGATGCATTTTGGACTCATAACTTGAAAATTACATTTTCCCTCCATGAATCCATTTGAAATTCTTCCATATTCAAGCCATTTTTGGGCATTTTGTGATGCAAGCCATTCTAGCTCACCATGACTTCTTGTATAGCTTAAAAATGCCATTTGGAACACATCTCATGTTGGACATTTTTTTATTTGAAGCTTGCAAGTAGGAGTTTTAGGCATATGATTGAAATGACCTATAATCTTACTTTCCCAAAATACCCCTGGCTTGTCAAGATCATAAGTAGAGCTCCACAAATCAGATTGAGGCATACCATACCTTTCTAGAAAGCTAAGATCATGAGGAACAACTTTCATGTTGGCCAAAAATCCATTTGAAAATTCCTCATGGGGTAAAAGTTGCTTGGAAGTCAAGTAACTTTCATAGATAAATTTCAGATGCCTCTGAGGACCCCTAACTTGCAAGAACCATAACTTGAGTTCTATAAATCTCCTTGATGCCTTCCACCACTCAAATTAAAGATCTTGAGATAATCTACAAGTTTCATGTTGGCAAAGGATCCATTTGAGACTTGCATTTTGAACTACTTTGCTTGGAAGTTTGACCTAAACCAGGGGATTTTACACAGAAACCCTAATTTAGAAACTTCTCTTCTTCTTGATTTCTTTTGATTTCTCCTTGGCACAACACCACATCCATATCCACATATCAAATTATGAACCCCACATCCTTCAAATAGGCCTTGATGCCCTTCAATCAAGCATTTGACCTAGGGTTGACCCAGGTGAGACCCTAGTTGACTGTCTTCAACTGTAGTTCTTGTCACCACACCAATGACTTGTCTCATCTTCAAAATGACCCTCTAGGTCTTCCATGATGTCTCTACACATTCCATGCCCCAGTTCATAGCTCACAACGTCTCTGATGATATTCAAATACCCTCAAGATAGGAGAGAAACCCGCTGCTTGGCCTTTAAACTTCTCAAAGCTTCAATTTCTTTCTTGGTGACTTGAATAGGCTTGAATCTTGATAAGAACCTCTTGAATACATTCCTTGAGATGAAAAATAGCACTTGATCCCTTGTTGGATGGCTTGCCCATGCTATGCTATGCAAATGAATGAACTATGTATATGATCTACTATGCAAATGATAAAGCTATGAAAACACAAATCAGGTAAAACCAGTTGGTCAAATTTCAGGGTGCAACAGTTGCCCCTATTCAAACGGCTTGGACCCGACTGGGTGAAACACCCAGAGCCTTCAGACAATCGAGGTACGAGATGGTTGAATACCAATAAAACCGGAAATTTGCCAACTGCCAGAAATAAATTGCGAAATAAACTGCACCACTACTTGGGGAACACTATCTACAAATCTGATTTCAACACTATCTTGTCAATACTGGGATGAACTTATTGACTTCACTGGGAGAAGTACTTTTGTCGAATATAAGAACGCAACTCTGTCTTGTCATACAGGAAAATCTTCTTCTGCCCATCCATAACTCCGCCCTTGCTACGGGAAAATAACTCCGCTCTTGTTACGGGACGCACACTGTCCATCCATACAGGAAAATAACTCCGCCTTTGCTACGGGACGTACCCTGTCCATCACACAGGAAAATAACTCCGCCTTTGCTACGAGACGTAACTCTGCCAAATACAGGAAAATAACTCCGCCTTTGCTACGGGACGATAACTCTGCCAAATACAGGAAAATAACTCCGCCTTTGCTACGGGACGATAACTCTGCCAAATACAGGAAAATAACTCCGCCTTTGCTACGAGATGATAACTCTGCCAAATACAGGAAAATAACTCCGCCTTTGCTACGGGACGATAACTCTGCCAAATACAGGAAAATAACTCTGCCTTTGCTACGGGAAATAACTCTGCCAAATACAGGAAAATAACTCCGCCTTTGATACGGGACGTATCCTGTCTATCACACAGGAAAATAACTCCGCCTTTGCTACGGGACGTATCCTGTCCATCACACAGGAAAATAACTCCGCCTTTGCTGCGGGACGTACCCTGTCCATCACACAGGAAAATAACTCCGCCTTTGCTGCGGGACGTACCCTGTCCATCACACAGGAAAATAACTCCGCCTTTGATACGGGACGTATCCTGTCTATCACACAGGAAAATAACTCCGTCTTTGCTACGAGACGTATCCTGTCCATCACACAGGAAAATAACTTCGCCTTTGCTGCGGGACGTACCCTGTCCATCACACAGGAAAATAACTCCGCCTTTGCTGCGGGACGTACCCTGTCCATCACACAGGAAAATAACTCCGCCTTTGCTGCGGGACGTACCCTGTCCATCACACAGGAAAATAACTCCGCCTTTGCTGCGGGTAAACACTCTGCCAAATACAGGAAAATAACTCCGCCTTTGCTACGGGTAAACACTCTGCCAAATACAGGAAAATAACTCCGCCTTTGCTACGGGTAAACACTCTGCCAAATACAGGAAAATAACTCCGCCTTTGCTACGGGATGATAACTCTGCCAAATACAGGAAAATAACTCCGCCTTTGCTACGGGAAAATACTCTTGAATACAGCTCCTCTGCCTATCTTTGCAGTAGCTAACTCCATCAGTCAAATGGGTAACACATAATGGTCCAATCTTTCAATGATAAATTTGAAAAGGACTCTACTGGGGATTTTCTGAACTCAAACTGCCAGACACCTACTTCGACATATGCGGCAGCTTCCACAAATTGATTTATGAAATCTTTTGATACTGGCATAACAACACCCTTGAAGAAATACTCCGCTGGAGGGGTAAGAGAAACTTAAACAAGCAACTCTGTGGGGAATAATGACAAAACGAACATTATCATTACATGTCTCACGCTGAGACCTTGAATGTTTGGTAATTAATTTGAGCAACAGCTCCACCTGCAAGGGAAACAACACTTGAAAACAAAAGGTTAACCAACCTGGCTTATGTTTCAAAATGCATATGTTTGACAATGGCGTAATGCTCCATTCGACATGGAAATGCTACACGTTTTTCATTTGGTAGATGCAAATATGACACTATATGCCAATGCAAATGCAGGCTCGAACTGCTGGGATAGCTCTAACAAGCTTGCTTCCTCAATCTTGGCCGTCGAGGACAAATATCACTCGGCTGGGGAGTGAACGGGTATCACAAAGTATTCCGGCAAAATAAATGCCAGAACACACAACCAACTCTGTCAGGGAGAGCTTTAACCTTTGATTTCCACTGGGAGGAAAGAGAACACTTGCTGAAAAGAGAGAACTCCGCTGAGGACGAAACGACTCTCTTGGGGAATAAACGACCCTGCTGGGAGGGGAATCTCTACTGGGAAGAGTAGACTGTCTGGGTACAGCTCACAAGTTTGGAAATATTAGTCTTCTGAGACTAAACCACTCTGCTCGGGATGGGGGAATCCTTTTGGGGGACACCGCACTGTCTGAATGCAGCCTTCGATCTTGGAATTGTCAATTCTGCTGAGGGTAAACGACCTTGCTGAAGAATGTCCTTCGGATAAGCTATGACTAGCTGGGGAATTTGATCCTTCATTGTCATCTCAGCTTTAGAGAATGAAGCGCGACCCGCCTGGGGATTCACTTCACACGGTGATCAAGTCTTTCATCAAAAGCCTCTGGTTAGGGCAACATGAACTCTATTCCTTCTCGGAAATTTGCCCCATAAATACCAACATGCCCCAGTCCGAGCATTTCGTCTGGAAAAGAAAGGCTAGCCATAGTGCTACTCACAATACCTTGCCCCTGAATCGGAACCAACCTTATGATAAGGACTCTTCGATCTCTGTACCCTGACGGTTAGATCTGAACTGTTTCTGCACGTCAAACCCCAAAAGAATGTCCCAACAACATCTTTTGTTTTTAGGGTGTTCTGCCCTAGTCTTGTGATAATCTTTTGCCCTTGATTGACTGATTCGTGGAGCAGCGCCCATAGCCGCGAGAGATTTGCCAAATCTCGACCCAATTGCCCCAGATGAACTGATTCTCGAATGTACGACTTTATTGGGGATAAACGAACGTGCCAAGTAGGCTGGGGCTTTTGTACATCCGTGATAGGTCATACACTCCTGATGCTGGACAATACCCTGTCCAAATTCACGGCTTCTAGTAGAAGGATCAATGGATGGCAGCACGATTTCCCGATATTTGTCTCAAACTTGAAGATTGGCTGAATCTGCTCAAGTAGCTCTGAGTAACTCTGATGACACTGAGAAGAACAATTCTTTCGCCTCTGTTATGCCCCGGCCTGCAGGAACCTCTGTGGGATAGTCTGAAAATCTGTACCCTGACGGTTTAATATGAACTGCCCCAGTATTCCGAACTTTAGTGAGATACTTCGAATCGAACGCCTCTTGAATGAAAAATGACCCCTGTGCTCTTAGGATGGCATGCCCCTGTCTGCAATGACTTTGCCTTAATCTGGTTCTTGGAAAAACCCACTCTGAACCGAAAGCACCTTGCTACAATACGACCTTGCGATGGCTTACCCTGGTGGTTGCACGACAAAAGGATTCCCTCAATTCAACAACTATCAACATAGTAACTTGCCCCTGGACGAGCGTTGAGCGACTTAACCTGCCCTGATCAAACATAGCATTCTGGATAACTGCCCCTGATTGGCTCTCGAGAAGATTCGCTTCTGATCAACTGCTTCTCAAGTAAACTGCCCCATAATTAACTGATGCTTCGGGACTTTTCCTCAGACTAATTGATTCCGAACTCACTGGAAGTCGATGCCCCTGATTCACAGGGTTCCACAACATACACCATTCTGATCTAGACTGCTGAATTAGTCAGTCCCGCTTGATTATTCCCTGGTGGAATTTCCTTTATGTCAACTACTGACCTGCAAGTAAAATTGTTTATTCATGAATGGTAATTTTAATGCAGTATTCATGCAGATTTTGAAAAAACCTTGTGCTGTCACTCATTTACATGTCATGATTGTGAGTGGCGAATGAACCAATAGTTCAAACGCAGTGCTGATTTGATCAGTGAAAAAAAATACAACGAGGATATGGTTAGCAAATCTTGAAGGATTCAGGTTACTCAACCTTATCGTAATGCGCTTTCAGAATAAACCCTGCCTCAATTAGGTCTTTTAAGGGTTGTATCATGGTCGGGTTCACGGTCCGTGAAACAAAGGATATTTGGCTCAAATTATATTTTGTACCCACCCCTTATACGTGATGATCTCCGATCCTAAAGTTCAGTTAACCTGGCTCGAGTGCTCGCCTTTTCGAGAGGTATGTTGAATGGTGAGAACCATCGTTAAGGAAAACTCACAAGGTTTTCGGAGTAACAGTTACTCCTTTTCATTTTCGGTGTCTGTATCCACACGACTTTGTCCTTGTTTGGGGATTTTTCTTTTTATATCCTTTTTTTCGTTCCTTTGATTCCCTAATTTTTGCCTGGACTGACTCCTTTTGAGTTCTTTTCGATTTTTGAAGTCCAGCGGGATGCCCTGATTTTTGCCTAAGTATTAGCTTTCCAGCTTCTTCATTTTCTTTTTACTTAGCGGGCTCTCTTGTTCTTTCTTTTTTCTCTTGGAACAAAGTTGTGTGACACTAATTGTCTTGATTGCTCCGAAAGGATGGTAACTGTCTCACTCCTGATTGGTGAGGTTTAACCATTGTGGTTGGCGAGACGCGACCTCTTGAGAGGCGTAAACTGTGATTGGTTCTTGGAAGGCAACACTCCTCTATAAGACTTGGACGCTCGGTCAAGCTAACTGACAACTACCCTGCCCCGAGTTAAGATGTGAGGGTTTAAAAGTCCGAAAAAACTTCTACTTCCTGGCTCGAAATGGTTAACAAGGGACTAACTCCTTATATCTCCAGTGTTTAGGGGATTTGAAACAATGCCTTGTACGTCATCGGCAAGGTTTTATCTGAAAGCATACGATCATCGGTTATGAGTATTCAGTTTCGTCATCCTCCCTCATATCGTTGCTAATCATAGTGATAAAGTGGAGTAAATAAAATGCAAGTGTCAATGCAATGCAATAAATGAGCGACAGCGACATGATTAATTCAGAAAAATGCATAGTCACTTTATCAATATTACCATTCGAAAACAAACAATGTTTAATAGCAAGTAGTAACTAACAGAAAAGAAACTACAAATGCAAATAATAAAAAGCCTGAGGACTGCCAATGTTGAGGGTGCCCGCCTGTCTGGACCACTGGCTTCTTGAAAAGGACCCTCTGAATCTGCGAGCTCAGACAGCTGAGAGGTAGGCGTGAACAAACAAAACTCCTTCTGGAAAGGAAATGTACTCTCGGTCGATCAACTGTTGTACTTTTGCCTGAAAAGCTTTGCAATCTTCAGTTGAGTGCCCCGGGGATCCGCCATGGTAACTACACTGGACGTGGGGATTGTACCCAGGAGGGTAAGGCTCTGGAACAGGCTTAAGAGCTTTCGGTTCCACTAAGGAACTCTGTATCAAAGATGGAAGTATCTGGCTATACGGCATAGGCACTGGGTGGGAAGGAGCATTCCTTCGTTCCAAGTTGTCACGAGGTCTGTTCTGATTCTGGCGCTGATTTCGATAACCTCGGCCACGAGTTCGCTGATTTGCAAGAGAAGTGACATAACGTTCCTGATGGGGTGCCCCAGGCACAATGGTCTGTCCAGCATAACAAGGTACAGGAGATACTGATCCAACAGATTTCACCACTCCATCTCGAGGATATCCAACATCTGACATGATTGCATTGATCACAACTCCTTCTTCATTCTGACAGTCATAAAGAGATTCAGCTTCACTAGCCTGACTGTTTGATGTAACTCCAAGCATTCTTTCGAGGTACGGGCTCTCCAGGGAGTGTACAAACATGCTCATTAACTCTTGGTCTAGGAGCGGCGGCTTCACTCTGGCAGCAAATTCTCTCCATCTCTGAACATACTTCCTGAAAGGTTCATCGTTCCTTTGAGACAATTCTTGCAACCGCATGCGACTAGGAGCCACGTCTAGATTATAATCGCACTGCTTCAGCAAAGCTCTGGCTAAACCCACCATGATCGGATCTGATTACTCTCTATTGCATATACCAACTCAAAGATGCCCCAGTCAGACCATCTTGAAAGCAATGGATCATCAACTTGTCATTTCGCACAAACGAAGTCATTCTTCGGCAGAACATCACCAAATGTTGCTTCGGACAGCTATCTCTTTTCAAATTTCAGCGCTTTGAACTTAGGAGGTAACACCAGGCCAGGAACCAAACACATGTCTGCAGCATTGAGGTTAACAGCATCTTTTAACTTTCAAGGCTTTAACTTTTTCTTCCAACGCTCGGAGCCTTCTATCATCCTCAAGAGCTCTTGGATCTACAGTCCTTGATACTGGGATCCCTCTTCGGATATTCGCCCTAGGGAAAACAACACCTTGACTGTTGATAACAGGAGGTCGTTCATTGCGGACAACAAACTGCTCACGTCGATCTCGGTCCATAACAGGAGGTTGCACAAACTGGTCTGCAGTAAGGTGGTTCACTTGCGAGAAGTCTTTGTCATGCAGGGAACCATACAAAGGATTGGACGTTGCAGTGAACCCTGACAAGGTATCAACAAACCGGGAGTGGCTCTCTGACATAGCTACCAACAACCTTCAGCTGACTTCACTGCTCAGTTCTGCCCCAATCTATTTCAACCCCCTGGTCGTCTTCTACCAATCAATATTTGTTCAGACCAATCACCGGAGAATCACCCTTAGAATCAAAGCAACGGCTGGATAAGGGCTCTGGCTAGCTGGAGAATGATATGCAACATGATGCAAACATGTTTGTGCAAATGCAATGCAATATGCAACAAATACGGGATCACATCCCCCACAAATCTCTGAATATTGCTGCGCTGCTGATTGAGTATGTTCGCTCTGACAAGAAGACCAAAATACTGGGCTGTCTGGAAGTCAAGTTTCCTGCAACCCCCCCCCCCCTCCCCACTCACGGGCATGGACCTAATATGACAAGGTACGACATCCTATGCGGGTATCAATGTCACATACTTTCAAGAGCGATGATACGATACCCAGAAGGTGTGGCATCATCATCCCTTGAAGCGGCCTCACTTAGTCGAATTCCCAATTGATCGGTTCCCAGAGTCGACAATCCTCGGGTCAGACAACTTGTCGAGCCCTAAGGGCCAGGCAAGAAGCATCAAAGAGAATCTCGTCCGAGTGAGATTTCGCGGCTAGCTGGTGCGAGCTAAGCAAGCAGGCTAACCACTAATCTCTCTCTAAATCTATATGTGTACTCAAGCCTGGGTTTGGCTTATCTCTCAAATGATTACCCCCTCCCCACAACAGCAATAATAATATAAAGCTGGTAATAAAATTGCGGAAAGTAAAGACAGAAAAGTAAATCTATACAACACCCCTGACGGGAAAACAAGCGCTAGGATTGACTCGCGTAGGGAACCACTGGTATCCCCAGCAGAGTCGCCAGCTGTCGCTACTGCGAAAATTGGCGCCGGCTGAACAGAAGAGTCGCCACCGTGCGTTATTTATCCCAACGAAGGGAAAGGAAACGCTCGAAGTAAACCTACCGTAAAGACGGGAAAGGAATGGTCGTCGCAACAAAATCCTGGATTCGGGAGTCGGTTACGCAAGGGGAAGGTATTAGCACCCCTCACGTCCGCCGTACTCGATGGGATCCACGCTTGTTTTCTAGTACGGATTGTTATTCTATCTATTCTACAGGTCAAGGGTTAATAAGAAAATAAACTGACTCGGCAAAGTATCGCACTTTATGCCTACGTATTCCCGTCTAGAACGAGAAATCAGAGTCAACGTAGTTCGCCTACCTACTGGAAAGGAGGGGAAGGTTGCTCTCTAGGATATCGCATCCTATGCCTACGTACTTTCATACAGCATGAAAGATCAGAGCAAACGTAGTTCGGGCCACGTACGACACAAGTCTGTCTTGATTGTTTTTATCCTTCTGAAAAAGGTTTTCTCCTGATTTTGGGTCCAAGCGGACAAAAATGACACTTTGATTGGTTTTTAGTCTTTTTACGCAAGAAGTATTTTTTTAGTGCGTTTGCAATCTCTGACGCACTAGAGACTAGGATTTGAGAGTGACTACGTCGTATGTCACCCTAAGGGTAACACACTAAGCAATCAGATTACTGAAGAGTGACCCTCCAGCAACCTTTTCTCAAATAGCTTAAGGATCGTAACGTACGACATTGGTTAACCTTATTACTGTGTTTTTGAATTATTTTGAGATGAGAAGAGCAAGGAGCTCTAAAAAGCCTATGGTTGAAAAGGGAATCAAAATCTACCCTAATGTTGTCATGCATGGATGAAAGCCTAATCTCTGTCATATTTCTCTCTTGCACAGAGAGAAACAGAGATCCTAGGGGATAAACGGAAAAGCAACAGCATATACAGTAAAGCAGTAAAATGCATGAATGCAGCAGTACAAGTGAGGCAAGGGAGTCCCACTCAACCTCGAACCTAGAAAACAATGAGCGAAGTGAAACAGCTTCACCTCAATCTCAAGGGGACAATTAACAAACAATACAGTCAAGAAACTCAAACAATACATCAACAACTCTAAACAGCACCAACAGCTCTAAACAGCAAAAACCTGACAGCACAAGCTCCTGCTTCCATCAGTCTTCAAGGAAATGAACTTCATCCTCAATCTCCAAGGGATCCTTCAAAGCAAGCTCTCCAACAGAGAAATGATGTTATCAAAAGAAATTGAATGTCAAACCGTTCATTGACGACCCAAGGAAGCCTATGAACAGTTGACATTATAGGAGACTGTTTCCCTCAAAGTTCTACCTCTAGGGTATGGACACTGATCCCTTCTAAGGAGAGAGGTGAAGACCATAGAGGGACTTTATGTCATAGGGAAGAATGGAGGCAAAAGAGGCCATCCATATTTGTGAAGAAATTTTCTATTCTAAGGCTCTATCTAGCTCCTATGTCCTAGGTCTTCAAACAGCTTCAAGCAAGCCAAGCATCTTCATCAAGCTTTGATCTTCAGCTTCAACTCTATCTTCAATAGCTCCATCATCATGCTCTTCAGACCAAGCCCACACCCCAAGCAAAGCCCAATAAGCCCACACAAACAATATAGAACCCAAAAAAGGCACACCATACAATCAAACAAATTACAAAATATACTAAAAATATTAATATAGTAGGGAAAATTCTAATATTATTTCTAGGGGATCTACTATACCTACCCTTAATACCCTATATGCCCCAAGTCCTAATTCAATCTAAAAAACCCAAAAGAAATTGTTTTAATGCACCTAAGTTATGTATAAACCCTAATCTAACCATCTTAATATCCACTAACCAAAATTACCTAAAGATAATCCTAAAAATTATGGAATAAAATCCAAGGGTACCTAATATGTATATCTAATTGTCCTAAAAAGATTGGCCTAAAAAAGTAATGAGAACTACCTAAAAAAAATTTTACAAGATCATGTATCAACATAAAAGAAATAAAATGCAATAAAAGTAAAAAATATACAAAAAATACTAAAATGCATGAAATGAAAAATGTTTTTATTTTATATTTTTCTTGACATGAATATGAAGTGGGAGAAAAAACTCCCATTAAAAAATCATTATTTTTCCAATTGATATGATTTTTCAAAGTGTGAAATAAAATGATAAAAATAAAATCAAAATGAAGGGATGGGGTGCAGGAAGCAAGATAATGCAGTTCAATATGTGCTTGGGCCCAGACTGGGGGGTTTAGATAGCATGCGCGCTGGGCCCATCATCTAATCAGAAATTAATTAAGAAAAATAAAAGAAAAAAGAAAAGGGAACGGTGCGAAAAGCAAGGAATTTCAGTTCATTATTGAAGTGGGCCTCAATTGGGGGTGGGGATAGTGATCCATCCCAAGCAACCTTTTAATGAAACGCATCGTTTCGTTGTAACTCAGATTTTCCTTCACACGCGTGAGAATAGATCTCAGCCCTCAGATCTTGCTTTGGTCAATTGGTCTACTCATGATCCAACGGTTTGGTGGTTGTCTTCTTCATTTGAATCAAAGTGGAGCCAAAACTCCATAGATGAACTTTCCAAGAAAGCTCCAAACTCAGCAACTCGTGCTCCCTCAAATTTGAACCAAAATCAACAAAATAAAACTCTAACATGCTCAGAATTCTTCCCTGGTTCTATCTATGACATTGAAATTCATGGACATCATCTCTAACATCAAACCTGATCCCCTCCCCAAAATTGATCAGAAATTCAACCATCACCAATCATCAAATTAAGTATCTCAATCTCTTCCTTGCTCATCACTAATCAATTCTAACTAAAAAACTAAGTCTATAACTCCATATTCACTGAGTTCTTGATCTCAACAGAATTTGTGTCCACATATGAATCATCATCAATTCCTCTCAAACTCTCCAGAAAGCTTCTCCTAACCACATACATTGTTTCTATCCTAACAATTCTTGATGATTCTATCTAATTCAAGCCATGGTGAGAAAGTTACTAACCTGTGAAAATGGAGAAAACAGATGGTGTAATGCTTCAATCCAAGGCTTGCAAAGCTCCAGAATCACTCAATGTCTTGATATCTTGCTTCTGTATGCACTAGTTCTTGCTCAAAATGCTTGGATCACCATAACCGATTTTCATTTGCAGTTGGATGTGTGAAAACTCAAGAACACGATTTGGCCAATGATTCACTCTGGTTTTGATTGCAATACACTCAGTGATGATTATTGAATTGATTTGGATCAAAAAATTAAAGAAATGATGAAGAATTGGGTGAATTCGAAATTGAATTGCAAGTGAGCAAGATGAATCTCAATCTCTCCTCTCTGCACCAAATGAAGTTCCACCTTGGCTTAGATCAACTCAAATTCATATATAGGTGATGTTAGAACCCTCTAGAAAGATCTGGAACGATCCTATGAGATTTTGGATATCTCATGTCATGAATTTCTCATTTGATGATATCACCATATCAGTTCTGGTTTTAGCTCTCAATGCAACTTGTCTTGTGTTCAATTTACCTTCTAAGGAGATATTGGATGTGTGTGGATAGTTAGCTTGGCTTAAATCAGCTTGTGTTGGATTTTGGTTATGTAACTTGGATTTCAAGTAAGTGGTTTACAAAGCAAGTCCATGATTCTGACCTCTAATAAAAAAAAGTGTTAATGTCATTGTTTTTAAAGGATGTTTTCCAATTGAAATGAGTATTTGGATGATGCATTTTGGACTCATAACTTGAAAATTACATTTTCCCTCCATGAATCCATTTGAAATTCTTCCATATTCAAGCCATTTTTGGGCATTTTGTGATGCAAGCCATTCTAGCTCACCATGACTTCTTGTATAGCCTAAAAATTCCATTTGGAACACATCTCATGTTGGACATTTTTTTATTTGAAGCTTGCAAGTAGGAGTTTTAGGCATATGATTGAAATGACCTATAATCTTACTTTCCCAAAATACCCCTGGCTTGTCAAGATCATAAGTAGAGCTCCACAAATCAGATTGACGCATACCATACCTTTCTAGAAAGCTAAGATCATGAGGAACAACTTTCATGTTGGCCAAAAAATCCATTTGAAAACTCCTCATGGGGTAAAAGTTGCTTGGAAGTCAAGTAACTTTCACAGATAAATTTCAGATGCCTCTGAGGACCCCTAACTTGCAAGAACCATAACTTGAGTTCTATAAATCTCCTTGATGCCTTCCACCACTCAAATTAAAGATCTTGAGATACTCTACAAGTTTCATGTTGGCAAAGGATCCATTTGAGACTTGCATTTTGAACTACTTTGCTTAGAAGTTTGACCTAAACCAGGGGATTTTACACAGAAACCCTAATTTAGAAACTTCTCTTCTTCTTGATTTCTTTTGATTTCTCCTTGGCACAACACCACATCCATATCCACATATCAAATGATGAACCCCACATCCTTCAAATAGGCCTTGATGCCCTTCAATCAAGCATTTGACCTAGGGTTGACCTAGGGTTGACCTAGGGTTGACCCAGGTGAGACCCTAGTTGACTGTCTTCAAGTGTAGTTCTTGTCACCACACCAATGACTTGTCTCATCTTCAAAATGACCCTCTAGGTCTTCCATGATGTCTCTACACATTCCATGCCCCAGTTCATAGCTCACAACTTCTCTGATGATATTCAAATACCCTCAAGATAGGAGAGAAACCCACTGCTTGGCCTTTAAACTTCTCAAAGCTTCAATTTCTTTCTTGGTGACTTGAATAGGCTTGAATCTTGATAAGAACCTCTTGAATACATTCCTTAAGATGAAAAATAGCACTTGATCCCTTGTTGGATGACTTGCCCATGCTATGCTATGCAAATGAATGAACTATGTATATGATCTACTATGCAAATGATAAAGCTATGAAAACACAAATCAGGTAAAACCAGTTGGTCAAATTTCAGGGTGCAACACAACCACTTATGGAAGAATTTACCTTTTCTGCCCCCCCCCCCCCTCAATAGGGGAGGTTGGCCAATTTACCTTTGGTCACAACATTTCTCCTTGTCAGTCTCTATCTGTCACGCACTGTCCCACCATCCAGAAACAGCCAAGATGCCTGTGCCCGTAGCAACAACTAGTTATGGGCACGTCTGCCCGTTACAACGACTAGTTCTGCCAGTTACCTATTCTTCGGGAAACGGTTATCTCGCCCCAAAAATAGGGACCACGACCAAGCGCTGGGGGCATATATAAACCCTCTAACTTGAGAGGGTCAGGTATCCAATATTCACCCTGATATACTCATATTTTGTACTTGCTCTCTCTCTCTCTCTTGCTCGTTTTCTTACTTTAGCATCGAAGTGCCTTGCAAGTACATCGCTTCCTCCTCTTTCACACCCATCATCACAGACGATTGTCTTTGGTAACATCAATAGTGGAAGAACAATTTTCAATAGGAAACCATTGGAGAGTGGAAAAGACTCTTGTAATATTCTAGGATTGTCACAAAGAAGCTATATTGATAAGGTACTTAAAATATTTGGCATGCAGGATTGTAAATCAGGGGATACTCCAGTTGCCAAGGGAGACAAATTTAGTCTCTGTTAGTGTGCCAAAGGAAATATAGAATTTCAAAAACTGATAAATATGCCTTATGTGTCAGCTATAGAAAGTATGATATATATCGAAGTACATACGCGTCTGGATATTGCGTTCATAGCTGAGATGTTAGGTAGATATTTGAGTAATCTAGGAATGGATCATTAGAAAGCAACCAAAAGGGTCATTAGGTATTTAAAGAGAATAAAATAACATATGCTCATATATAGGAGGTTAGACCAGTTAGAGATCACTAGATATTTTAACTCTGATTTTGTTGGATGCCAAGGTAGCAAAAGATCCACTTCAGACTATATCTACATGTTGGTTGGTGTCGCGGTGAAATTTGGATACCAAGCTATTGATGAGCTTGAATCTTATTCATTTGCAACCGAACTTTGATTTGTCCAAAGGAAGGGATAAAGATCGAAATACCCACAATGTAATGCAAATGCAAGCTAGAGAGTTATAGGTTCGGGGGTTGGTTAAACTTAGGGAAGGTGCTAGCATCCTAAGTTTCTGTAGTACTCTACAGGAACCTCTTGTTTTATGTTGTTTATTACTAAGGGTTATCTGCTTAAGGTTGAAAGACCTAGGGGTTTATTTCTAAGTATACTCGATAAGATATCGCATCTTATGCCTACATATCCTTACGAGAGTGGAATCAGAGTATCTGTAGTTCCCCTAAAGGGTTTGAGGAGTTCTTTGACCATGGTCAAAGTTCCTACGGGTTTAGGGTAGTTGATTGATTAATTTTAGGAGAAAAGATGAGTTGTCATTTTAAGGGAGATTACTTTGATTTAAACACCACAACTTTGTAGGAAAATTGATTGTATTGTTATGGAGTAGAAGTTTTATCTTGCTTAAGATGATTAACATCTTATTCTCTAATGTGTTTGAAGATGTATTGAGTTAAGTTGATTTGATTTGTTTGTTCTAAGTTGTAAAGATAAAGGTCCTTCCTATGGGGTAGGATCTAAACTTAGAAGATCGACTTGAATGATATCAAGGATCATAGGGGAATACAATGCAAAAGAGATGCATACGTGCAAGTTTTACGTTACGTACAAGTTCTTCCTTTGGACGGAATGCAATGCGATGAATTAAATTGCGGAAAAGGTAAATTGCGGAAAATAAGGCGGATAAGTAAATTCATACACGGACGCATGAAAGCGCTAGGTGAGTGTGTGAATTGTGAATAGGTGAGTGAAAGTGAAGCATGCACGATTGATTAAATTTCACGATGTTGGTTGATTTTAGACGAGGTTGATTTTATAAAAAAAGTTGGATTGATTTGAGTGAGATTAATTTTAAGAGAAATGTTGTATTGGATTTTTTTTAAAGGTTTTATTAGTTTATTTGAGTCGATTTGTAAGAAAATGTATTCTTTTTGTGAAATTGATTTTATAAAAGAAAGTTAAATTAATTATATTAAGTTTAATGAAAGGTTTTACTATTAAAATATTTTAGCCATTAATACAAATTAAATTATTTAGAAAAAAGGTTTTCTTTTTTAAGTATAATAGGATAAATTATTTTGTTTAAAAAAGTTTATTTAGAACATGAGGGAAAAAAGATTATTAATTGAATTGCTAAAATATGTAAATTAATAATGTTGAAATATTAATAAAATTGAGAGTTGATTATAAAAAAAATTGGTCTTAATTAAATTACATAAAATATAGTTAATTAGTTTAGGGATTAAAGGTTAACTTAAAAGTTATTGTTTTAATAAAATGCTTAAGGTTAATGAAGGGATTAAAGGTTGATTAGATCTAAAAAAGGTTAACATTATATTAAAAACAGATTATTAGTTTTAAAAAGGATTAATTAAAGTTAATTAGATTAATAAAAAAAGGCGCTGGATTTGGTGTGCGGTGGTGCATAGGATTTACTGTGGGCACACAATAAGGATCGTGTGATCATGAGGTAAGTGAAGTGTATGGTGATTGTGACGAGGGACCATGGTACTACCGTGGTCGTGCACACATATGAGTTACAACAATACAAAACAACAGAAAATTAAAACACAGAAAAAACAAAACAATGAAGGAACCCTAAATCCCAAATCGTTCACTCGCTTGGCTCCATCTCTCCGTTTCAATCTCGCTCAAAACCTTCATCGTTTCGTTCTCCATTTCGCACCTGAAACACCAATCGAAGCATCAACAGTTCAACAATGTTAACATGTATAAAGAATTTAACCGAAGGTGGGAGACGGCGGAATGGAAGGTGAAGCGCGAACGGGTCCTTCCGGCGGGTGTGATTGCTTCAACGGTCCTGACGGTGGAAAAAGATAAGTTCTTTCCTTCAATCTCTAGGGCTCCGGAATTTAGGTTTTCTGTGGTGATTACGGATTCTGCTTTTTTTCTTCCGTTTTCTCGTCTCAAATCCATCCTTTTATAGGCTTCAGAAGAGATTCTCTGTGTTTAAACTCTGATTAAGCCGTTTTGAATGCTTGATTGGGCCTTCCATTTTGGTTCAGACAAGATTTGAAATAACTTCCTTTTTCGTATTATTTCATTGATGCTTGTTAATGAAAATCTCAATCAATGTGATTTTGTATCATTCACGTTAAATGCCCTGACTGTCCAGGTTCAATGTTCTGGATTAACCAAAAATTGCTAGTTGTCTTGAATTGAATCTTCTTTTCAAAAAGGTATATTCCTCAAGGGTTTACAAACTCTGGATTTGTGATTTGGCAGGTGTGGATAGCAATTGATCTTGGGCCAAGGAAGACTAACAGCCCAGAGCGATTATGGTAATGGAGCTGGTGGATTAGCTGCCCCCTAGGAACAACAGTTTGACTCCTAGATACATCTGATGATACGTTCTACAATGAGCTTCATATTTCCCAATATTCTTTGATGGAGATGTTGGTCGTGTGGGATTTTGTTGGATATGCAGTTGCTATCTTGTGAGTTGGGCCCTTGGTTTGAAGCTGGATTGTGCACCCACTGCAAGACAGCTGAGCTTATCTGAGATTCCGCAACTAACTGGTATGGATACAGTATTTGTAGTGAACTTTGAGGTGTTGATGACGATGAATCATGCTGACCAGATGGAAAGGTATTGAGTACTCCTAAAACAATCTTCATATGTGTTTTGTTGGAACTGATTTTGCATATATGGACCTGTTCAGGAACATTTGAATTGAGCACTTTATGGTGTTTAAATCCAGGCTATATCTTCATTTGGTCCTCTAGATTGGAAGGCAACTGAGATTGATTGAAATTATTGTTGTGGTTGTGAATCCTGTTGAGAAAGATGTCGATGATACCCCAACTCACAAGAAGAAATATCAGGTTCGAGGCTTGGTATCTGGTCATGTTGGTATTGTGGAATAGCAGACTGTTGATAAGGGTAATACTGTTGATATTGCTGTCGGCATTGATCTGCTGTTGTGAAAAGTCTTAGCCCAATGTCATGTGTTTTGCATGTTGTCTTGGGCTTTTTTTTGCAGCGAGTTTGCTCCTTGGAGGAAGCCTTGTCGAATCACTGAATTCAAGTCTTAGAAGATGGTTGGGCTCGTTCCGAAGACGTCGCGCTTGCTACTCGGTAATTTTCCCACCAAACTGTATGAATCCCTTGATGGATTTCTGTTGTCCCTTGTTTGGCCGGAGATGATTTGTATTCTCCACTTTCGTGCAGGTGGTGGAACATTGATGGTGATGACACCGACTTTGCGAGCTATTTTGTAGGATACGTCTTTGAGATAAGTCATGAGCGTGGCCACGACATAATGGAAAGACGAGTATATTCAGTTTTAACTCCCTTTTGTTAAATTCCCATTGATCACCTTGATGAACACATGGTTTTAAAACTGATTTTATGCTGAAACCGCACTTGTCTAGACTTGCCAATATCATCTTTTGACAGCGTGTAATATTAATGTAGGTACGAGCACGTCAACCACTTCGACATGGGGATTGATATTCTTAGTTGAGATGAACATTGAGAGAGGAGGACTAACAACTTCGGAGATGCGAAAATGAGGGATCCATTGTATCGTAGTTCAATCGTGAATCTTCAAGTATAGGCTTTTAACTTCTTTAGATGTTGGAAGATTTATTAGTTTATCCCACTTGTGGCTATACAATGAGAGGAAGAATTTGAATGTGTCTACAAAGTGAATCTTTATAGTACTATCCAACTGAGCAATAGTAATATATTCGGCATCGGGACTAATTGCAACCACAAGGACATTCTCATAGCCTTGACGTTTGAAACAGCGAGTTTTTTAGTAGCTTGACCAGGTTTTTCCTAATTTGGTAGTCCCACAATTCCACTTCATGGTCTGCACTTTCTGTGACAAAACCAAGCTTCTCCGGCAGAGCAGCAATGTCACACCTGCAGGTAAAGCTCTTTTACGCAAACTTGTTTCAAAATTCACTTTCATTCGGATGTTGTAGTATCGTATGGTTTATTGTTGATGGTTTTGAAAATGCACATGCTATGGGTTGGTAGGAGATGCTTTTGTTGGACGTTTCTGGTTCACACGCGTTCCAACCCGTTGGTTCAACAGCGACAGAAGTTGATAAGCTAACGTCAAAACCTCGTGCGCTAAAGCTCTAAACTTCTCTCTCTTCAGGAATTCCAATTGTTGTTGCACCGGATACGCGTTTTAAGTCGACGTCTACTGTTCTTGCTCAGTCTTTCGTTCATGAAAGGGGCTTAAGTTGTAGTGCAGGCTGAGTGGGCGAACCACCGTGCTTCCGCTTTCCATGTTTCTTTATGAATTGAATACCGGCATAATTCCTCTGGGTCATATCCAAAAGCAAGAATGTAGGAAGTTGTATAGCTTTTAGCATGCTGTGCGAAAAAAGTGTAGCTTGTATGGTTTCTCAATGGTCTGAGACTTTATAACTCCTTGTAAATAAAACATCTGTCCTTATGAATATTGGAAATGCGTTGTAATACCAGTATGAATTTATATTAGAATTTAGACATTCCCATTTGTGTTGAAGAAAAATGGAGTCTCATGCACTTTCCATACTTGGTTATAGATCATGTTCAAGAATTCTTAAATTCGCAATACCATGAATCTTTAACCCCTTTGTAAAACTACAAATCATGATATGCCTCACACCTTGTAATTTAAGTGGCGGTCTTCAATCCTTGGCCATTTAATCACGCGTTAACCAATTCACTTGTCGTAGTAGGGACATTACTAACACTACTTCCAATGTAAGATGCGTTTACATCAAGTGTTGAAGTCGTAATCCTGATCTCGAGAATCACAACGAGATCTTGTAATTTGTCTTTAAAGTTGCGCTTTGTAAACCGAATTTGATGTAGCTTTGGCACCGCCTTCGCACGATGAGTGCCTTTAACCATTGGACCTTCATAAATTACAAACCTTTGACCCTTACTTTGAAGACTTGATGCTTAATGTCTTGAGGGGTACCGCTCAAAACTTCTCTTGCTTTTTGTAATGGCGAGAGCGAATGTTGGTCTATTTGAAATCACTGCATCTGCACAAGTTGGTTAGCCATACAAGCATAAATATTAAATCAGTCAAATGGCAACAAAAACGCGAAAACAGGTGGGCTCTTATGGTCAAAAATTGGGGTGTGACAGATCCCCCTATTTAGATTTCTTCTATTCGGAGATATGGACATCGAAATCTTCGTCTCGACGAGATAGGAGGGACTTAAATACAAACATTGCACAAATTTTTGGCCCTAAGAAACCACCGAATGCAAATGATATACGATGATATGAGAAATGCAAGACACTAGATCCTGTGGAGCTAGGATGCCACAGGGGAAGCAGCTAGACACAACACGCGAGAAACGCAGGAGCAACGGGAAAGACGGGCTCAGCGAAGCGAGACTCCACGGGGACAGGAGACAACCGGCAATAGGACATCTCCAAAGTATAAATGTGCAGCACACACATCAAGGTGAGGGACTTGTAATCGAAGGATAATTGACTATCAACATGTAGTAGTCTAGACGACGGTAATGCCCAAAGTGAATTTCTGATCGAATCAATAATCAAAATTCTGATTTTATTATTATTGTTTTTCTCTGACTGGAAATAGTAAAATGTAATAAACCTCCCCGAGCGTCATGGTTTGGATGTCGTGAGCTAGTCTCAGTCTCTTGAAATAAACCTCCCCGAGCGTCATGGTCTGGATTCCATGAGCTAGTCTCAGTCTCTTGAAATAAACCTCCCCGAGCGTCATGGTCTGGATGCCATGAGCTGGTCTCAATATTCTCTTGAAATAAACCTCCCGAGCATCATGGTCTAGATGCTATGAGCTGGTCTCGGTCTCTTGAAATAAACCTCCCCGAGCATCATGGTATGGATGCCATGAGCTGATCTCAGTCTCTTGAAATAAACCTCCCCGAGCGTCATGGTCTGGATGCCATGAGCTGGTCTCAGTCTCTTGAAATAAACCTCCCCGAGTTTCATGGTTTGGATGCCATGAGCTGGTCTCAGTCTCTTGAAATAAACCTCCCCGAGCGTCATGGTTTGGATGCCATGAGTTGGTCTCAGTCTCTTGAAATAAACCTCTCCGAGCGTCATGGTCTGGATGCCATGAGCTGGTCTCAGTATCTTGAAATAAACCTCCCCGAGCGTCATGGTCTGGATGCCATGAGCTGGTCTCAGTCTCTTGAAATAAACCTCCCCGAGTGTCATGGTCTGGATGCCATGAGCTGGTCTTAGTCTCTTGAAATAAACCTCCTCGTGCGTCATGGTGTGGATGCCATGATCTGGTCTCAGTCTCTTGAAATAAACCTCCCTGGGCGTCATGGTCTGGATGCCATGAGCTGGTCTCAGTCTCTTGAAATAAACCTTCCCGAGCATCATGGTCTGGATGCCATGAGCTGGTCTCAGTCTCTTCCTGGAATGATGAAAACTTGTGAGAGCTTCTTCACAGGGGATGGATGTCATTGTAGATTGTAAAGCTTCACCGGGGCTCTTCGGAAGAGATGTAGGCCGAATGATTTGCAATATATGTTTTCTCAAATAAAGAGGTCAATTGTAATAGACTTCCCCCAAACTCGGGAGATGTGCCATTTGATGGAATTAATCTTGTGTGATAGACTTCTTGGGGAAACATGTTCTTGAGGAGTGCTTTTTTTGTTGTAGCTGTAAAATGTGTATCCTTGTAGTGTAAGTTCTCAAATAAAGAGAAATATTTGTAATGTCTTCAATGCATTTCCCTGATAGATTTCCAGAGGAATGCCTTTTGATGAATTGATAACCTGGATGAATCCACTAGGGGTGGACAATACTGTCTCGAAGGGACTTCCATTTGTCGTTGTGAAGGAGATCCTGATCAAAACGAGTTGCTCAAATAAAGAGGATGTTGTAGCCCAGCTACAAACTGTTGAAAAGTTCTGATAACATTGTTGGAGAAAAATCTGTCTTCGATGATCGTCCTCAGAGGGACCCCCTTAGGTAGTAAAGTGCGAAATAAATTCACGTTTAATTCGTTATTCAAGCGTTGGAGATATCTACAATGGGGTTGCCAAGGACCGAAGTTCACTTCGGGAAATAACCGGGGTGAAACTGTCAAGCAAGACTCGACCATTGAGGTGCGAACTCAAATGGGATGTACTAAAGCAACCGTCTTCCATGAGGATCAAACTTCATGGGGAAGTAGAAGTGTTGTGCTCTTTCTGCCTAGGGATGACGACTCTACTTGGAAGGGGAAGATACACCCAGTCACTTGGGGATAAACACGGCCCTAAAGTGACAGAACAAACAAACACAACGATGCAGGATGCATATGCTATGCTATCTATCTATATATTATGCGTATGCTAACAAAACCAACGGGCCGGAGACCAAAGGTCCCAACTCAAGCTACGTCTCCACAGATCTGTCACCTCTCGAGGGAAATCTCCACCTGTCTTGTACGGGATACGATAAAACTCTGTCTCCGTGGATGAAATAAACATCCATGGACATCCTTTTGTCATTCATATATCAAATAAACACAAGGTACTCTTTTAAAAAGATATAATTCAGGATTTTGCTATCATGACAAAAATATTTAACGTGCCACAATTGGAAAAAACTTCATTTATTAAAGCGGTAGTCGGCAGAACAGCGCGACTTCAATATTACAATGTTGGAAAGTAATAATAGTGATTACATCGATGGAATAATGATTTTGTTCCTTAATCGACTAGAACTTCTTAAGTTCTAGGCAAAATACTTTTTGACAGCATCTATGTTCACGGGGCGGGTGATTTCTTCTCCGTCCATTGTGGCTAACATCAAGGCACCTCCTGAGAAAACCTTCTTTACCACATACGGCCCATCATAGTTCGGAGCCTATTTCCCTCTGGCATCGGCGAGGAAAGACTGGATCTTCTTGAGCACAATGTCGCCTTCTTTGAATTCTCGGGGCCGAACTTTCTTGTCAAATGCCTTCTTCATCCTTTGCTGGTACAACTGCCCATGGCACAAAGCCGTCATCCTCTTATCTTCAATTAGGTTCAACTGATCGTATCTGCTCTGGCACCATTCAGCTTCTGATAACTTTGTCTCCATTAATATCCTCATGGAGGGAATCTCGACTTCTATCGGGAGTACAACTTCCATACCGTAGACAAGTGAAAACGGAGTTGCCCCAGTTGATGTGTGTAGCGAAGTACGATACCCACGCAGAGCGAACAGGAGCATTTCATGCCAATCTTTGTATGTGACTACCATCTTCTGGATTATCTTCTTAATATTTTTGTTGGCAGCTTCAATGGCCCCATTCATTTTCGGTTTGTAGGGAGAAGAATTATGATGCTCAATCTTGAATTCTTCGCATAGTTCTTTCATCATACTATTGTTCAAATTGGACCCATTATCTGTAATAATTCTGCTCGGCACACCGTATCTGCAAATGAGCTGATTCTTGATAAATTTGACAACCACATGTCGAGTTACGCTAGCATAAGACGTAGCTTCGACCCACTTAGTGAAATAGTCAATTACCACTAGGATGAAACAATTCCGTTAGATGCCTTGGGTTCTATCATTCTAATCATATCAATTCCCCACATGGAGAATGGCCAAGGAGACGAGATAACATTCAACAAAGTCGGAGGCACATGAATTTTTTCGGCGTAGATCTAACACTTATGACATTTCCTATCAAACTTGTAACAGTCAGACTCCATTGTAATCCAATAATAACCAGCCCTTAAAATTTTCTTAGCCATGGCATGTCCATTTATGTGAGTACCAAAGGACCCTTCATGAATTTCCGTCATCAACAGGTCTGCTTCCCTCTTGTCGACACATCTTAGCAAGACCATGTCGAAGTTCCGCTTGTATAACACATTATTACTCAGTAGAAAATTACCGGCCAACCTTCTCAGTGTCTTCCTATCTTTGTTGGAGGCTCCCAAAGGGTACTCTTGCGTTCTGAGAAACATTTCAATATCATAATACCAGGGTTTACCATCTTCAGTGTCTTCAATGGCAAAGACGAAAGCGGGTCGGTCAAGACATCTTACTTCGATCCAAGGACATGCATTCCAAGTGTTTACTACAATCATGGAAGCCAAAGTTGCCAATGCATCTGCCATCCTATTCTCATCGCGAGGGATATGGTGAAAATCGATCCTGTCAAAGAAAGGTAATAGTCTTCTTGCATAATCTCTATACGGGACCAAATTATCCTGTCGAGTTACCCACTCTCCTGTGATTTGATAAATGACTACAGCAGGATCACCGAACACATCCAAATTCTTAATTCTTAAGTCCACTGCCTCCTCGAGGCCCATAATACATGCTTCATACTCGGCTTCATTATTGGTGCACTTGAATGTTAGCCTAGAGGTAAACGGAATATGAGACCTATGAGGAGTCACAATAACCGCGCCTATTCCTCTCTCGTGAGCGTTGACGGCTCCATCGAAAATCAGACCCCATTGAGAACCGGGCTCGGGTCCTTCACCTGGTAGAGGTTCTTCGCAATCCTTCATTTTCAAATACATAACCTCTTCGTCCGGGAAATCATCGTTCAAAGGTTGATGATCCAAGATAGGCTGGTGTGCCAAATGGTTAGCTAAAATACTTCCTCTAATAGCCTTCTGAGTGCGGTACTCGATGTCATATTCTGATAACAGCATGTGCCATCTAGCAATTCTTCCAGTCAGTGCAGGCTTCTCAAAGATATACTTGATAGGATCCATCTTCGAAACTAACCAAGTAGTGTGACTCAACATGTACTATCGTAGATGCTTAGTGGCCCAGGCCAAAGCACAACAAGTTTTCTCGAGCATGGTGTATCTGGACTCACAGTCGGTAAACTTCTTACTCAAATAATAAGTGACATGATCCTGCTTCCCTGTCTCATCTCGTTGACCGAGTACACAACCCATCGAATCTTCCAACACAGTCAAATACATGATCAAAGGTCTCCCTTCCACTGGCGGTATCATGATGGGTGGTTCAAGCAAATACTCTTTTATACTATCAAAAGCCTTTTGACAATCTTCAGTCCAAACATAGCCTTGTTCTTTCCTCAGCAGCTTGAAAATAGGTTTACACTTAGCAGTCATATTAGATATAAACCGGGATATGTAGTTCAAACGTCCCAAAAATCCTCTGACTTGTTCTTTGTAGACGGAGCTGGCATTTCCTGAATGGCCTTCACTTTATCAGGATCCACTTCAATACCTCTCTGCTTGACAATGAAACCCAATAATTTCCCGGATCGTACCCCAAACGTGCACTTGTTGGGATTCAAACGGAGCTTGTATTCTCTCAATCGACCGAACAGTTTCAATAAATGCTTGACATGATCATCTTCAGTCTTCAACTTAGCTATCATATCGTCCACGTAAACTTCAATCTCTTTATGCATCACATCATGGAATAAAGTAGTCATAGCCCTTTGATATGTTGCCCCGACGTTCTTCAATCCAAATGGCATAACTCTATAGCAAAAGGTGCCCTAGGGAGTAATGAACGACGTCTTCTCTCTGTCTTCGGGAGCCATTCTAATATGATTATATCCTGAAAATCCATCCATAAAAGAGAAGATTTCATATCTCGCAGTGCTGTCAACCAAAATGTCGATGTGAGGCAACGGGAAATCATCTTTTGGACTGGCTTTATTCAGATCTCTGTAATCCACACACATACGGACTTACCCATCTTTCTTCAGAACAGGTACAATGTTGGCTAACCAAAGCGGATACTCGGCAGTGACAAGAAAACCTGCATCGATTTGTTTCTGTACCTCTTCCTTGATCTTCAGAGCCATATCGGCCCGAGTTCTTCTGAGTTTCTGCCTAACCGGTGGGCAATCTGGTTTCAACGGCAGGCGATGCTCAACTATGGTAGTATCCAATCCTGGCATATCTTGATAGGACCACGCGAACACATCAACAAACTCTTTGAGCAACTCGATCAACTGCTCCTTCACATTGGGCTTGAGCAGAGCTCCAATTTTCACTTCCCTACGAATTTCCTCTGTTCCCAAATTGATCACTTCCACGGGCTCTTGATGAGGTTGGATATCCTTTCCTTCCTTTTCAAGTAGTTTGGAGATCTCTTCTTGAATATCATCTTCTTCGTCTTCAGCCTCAAACACAGGGAATTCGAAGTTCGGCGGAGGAAGAGGATCATTATTCCCGAGATGTAATGGGTGTAGCAATCTGCGCATGTGATATTATTTTAGTTTTATAAAGTGAAAAGTATGTGTACGCGAGATGCTACTCATTATTCTTTTCCAACATAGTAATAATAATAATAACACAAAAGAATGGCACACAAATGGAAACAAAAATTTATTGATGATAGCAAAAATCCGAACAACAAAATGCCCAACAGGGTCACCTTTGCCTTGGGCAGAGCAAAGGGGATTATTAAAAGCAAGCCCACACAACAATATTTTCACCTTGGACAGAGCGAAAACTTTAAAAACAAATGTTTACTTTGATATATGAATCACAGCAGGGGCTTCAACCACACTCTAATTCTTGACCAGAACTCTCGGAGTCACGAAATCTGGTACATCTTCATCAGAACCCTCTTCAGCAACAGCAAAGACTCCAAAAGTGTAATCGAAGTCGTCAGAGACATAACCTGGATCTTCCATATAGGGCTCATAATCTTCATATGGAATGGAGAGACTTACTGAACCATCCGATATGTAACCTTCATACTCGTCTTCGGACACGACATTGATATGAGGGGGATGGATAACCCCTCCACTATGGAACACCTCGTTGATCGGCGGGAACTCTTGATTTCTGCTGACCTGTTGAGTAGACCCACTAGAAAAACCAAGACCTTCCTTGTTCTTATTCTCCAGCAAAAATAGCATTTTTCCCCAACCTGCCTAAGGACCACTGCTCACAATCTGCTGCGCATCCTTGAATGATGACATAGGTACTCTGGGTTTTTGAACACTGTCTCCTGCGATAGATAAAGCCTGGAATTGCGTACCAACCTCTTCTTCAGCTTCAACATAAGAAAATGATGATAAATGACTCACCACCAAAGCTCTTTCTCCATAAAATGTAACCGTTTTGCCTTCAAAAGCGTACTTCAACTTCTGATGTAGGGTGGAGGTAACTGCCCCAGCTTCATGTATCCACGGCCTCTCTAACAAACAGCTATAGGCGGAGCGAATGTCCATGACTTAGAACGTGATCATGAAAGTCTGCAAACCTATAGTCATCGGCAGATCTACTTCACCAATTACCGCTTTTCTAGATCCATCAAAAGCTTTGACGATGACATGACTGGGCCTCATCGGCGGTCCCTGATAAGACAACTTGGATAAAGTGGTTTTAGGCATCACATTCAGAGAGGATTTGGTATCAACCAACACACTGGACAAAGAATCGTTCCCACAATTCACAGAAATATGCAAGGCCATATTATGCTTTTTCCCTTCTTCTGGGAGGTCTTCCTCATTGAAACCCAGATTGTCGCATGCGGTAATATTACCGATGATATTATCAAAGTGCTCCATTGTGACATCTTGCTCTACATATGCTTGCTCTAATATCTTTTGGAGCACTTCCCTATGTGCCTCAGAACTCATTAGCAACTGCAGAACAGAGATTTTAGATGGGGTTTGCAGAAGCTGATCCGCAACTTTGTACTCACTTCTCTTGATTACTTTCAATACTTCGTCTGCCTTGGACAGATTGGATCCACCAGATTGATCCACAATTGGGTCCTTTGAACTTGGTTGCTCTACTTAAATCCCTTTGTCTTTTGAAGGCACTGAAGGGTACACTCGACCACTTCTGGTT
Source organism: Lathyrus sativus (assembly GCA_963859935.3). Taxonomy (NCBI): domain Eukaryota; kingdom Viridiplantae; phylum Streptophyta; class Magnoliopsida; order Fabales; family Fabaceae; genus Lathyrus; species Lathyrus sativus. The sequence continues at coordinate 45,005,613 of OZ012739.1, forward strand.
ACTCTGTTGACATCCGCGACGTTAACCACCGAAGGCAAAGTAGGTAATGGTACCTCCTTTCCATCTTCTAACATCGTAGCGCTATATCGGTATGGGATAGCCTTACTAGAAGTGTAAGGGACAGGTCCTGGCACATTGATTACCAGGGGAGTAACAGTTGACTTCCTACTATCATACGTGATCTCAATACGTTCCACGTCTTTGAAGTGGCGCACTATAACACATACCTCTTCAGTCTCCTCATTTGAAACTTCCTGATTACTTCCCTCTGAGTAACTCTGGATCATGTTTACGAAGGTTGAACCATGTGGTGGCAATGGATTGTCCTTCACATTAGGATTGGAATCCTTAAAGGATAAGATTCCGCACTTAATGAGCCTATGGACGTCTGCTTTCATTCCAAAACAACTCTCAATGTCATGTCCTGGAGCACCTTGATGGTATGGTCAAAACCTGTCAGCTCTGTATGAAGGAGGGGGATTCTTGGGAATCTCAGGTGGAGCTCTTGTCTGGATATGACCTTTCTGAATCAATGCGAGGAAAAGGTCAGCATACTTCATAGGGATGGGATCAAAGTTCATTTTCCTGTATACGCGGCCTTGATTGTTGAATGGTTGATTCTGTTGAGGAGACTGTGGACTTTGTTGATATTGCGGTTGCGGTTGATAAGCTGGAGCGTTGAACACAGGTGATATTGCGGCAACCTGACGTGGCGATGAATATCTCTTTTTGAATTGCCCTCCTTGTACAGCATTCACTTCCTTCTCCTTCTTATTCACAAAACCACTTCCATACTTCTTAGTACTGCTAGTAGCATTCTCTTCTTTGACCAATCTTCCTTCTCGGATCCCCTCCTCTAAACGCATTCCCATATTCACAATCTCGGTGAAGTCGTTGGGTACGCTTGCAACCATTTTCTCATAAAAGAACGGACCAAGGGTTTTCAGAAAAATCTTGGTCATTTCCCTTTCCTCCAATGGCGGCGTTACTTGTGCTGCTAACTCGCGCCAACGTTGAGCATACTCCTTAAAGTTCTCTTTGTCTTTCTGCATCATGGTCCTCAACTGATCTCTGTCAGGAGCCATGTCTACGTTATATTTGTAATGCTTGATGAAGGCCCCACCTAGATCGTTGAAAGACCGAATCTTCGCACTATCCAACCCCATATACCATTTGAGCGCAGCGCTTGTCAAACTATCCTTGAAGTAGTGGATGAGCAATTGATCATTATCAGTTTGTGCAGACATCTTTCTAGCATACATGATGAGATGACTTTGAGGGCAGGTATTTCCTTTGTACTTCTCAAAATCAGGAACCTTGAACTTTGGTGGAACCTTAATATTCGGGACCAAGCACAAGTCAGAAGCACTCTTTCCAAATAGATCTTTTCCACAAAGGGCCTTTAATTCTTTCTGAATCTCAGAAAATTGGTCTTGAAAACCATCCATCCTCTCTTCAAAACCCACAGTTTCAGTCGGAGACCCATGCAAAATTGGTTCGTCCAGAATATACGGAGTAACATTCACATGCGGTGATGCAGTGGTCATTACGGCAGTAGTGGCAGGAATAGCTTGCATAGTGGTCATAACAGGGACCTCAGGAACAGGTGGGCGATACCCACTAGGAGCGAAGTGAGGAGGCATTCCCCACGGAAAACCTGGCGGCATGTTGTAGGTCACTTCGGTAACAATAGGCACCACTGGGATCGGTGCTGACACAACTTCGGATATAACGGTCCTCTGAACTTCTTGATTGTTAAGTGTGGCTTGATTGGATAGAGCTTCCACTAGACTATTCAACCTCTCCAAACTTTCCTTCAGAATTGCAACTTCATCACGGAGCACCTTGTTCTCTTGTTCAAGCTGGTCTATCTTTTGGCGTTGATTGGCGCGAGTATTGTACCGGTGATTCAGCTTGTCTGTGGAGATGAAGCAAGAGTGAGACCCTGGAATGCAAACAATGCTATGCAGATGCAAAAATGCGAATGAGTATGAAACTCCAAGAAACCCAAATCGTTTTTTTCGGTATTATAACGTTGGATAAAAACTTATTTTAATATTGATATTCAAGAAGCATTACAAAGCAAAGTACTCTTTTAAGAGTTTATTACATTGAAACAAAAGCAACAGAGAACTCAGAGGTCTATTCTTATGCTCCTTCTGCGTACAAAGTTCTTCTACCAACTGGTTGACTCGTTCCTGCAATTCAGCCTTCTCACTGATGAGTCGATCTACGCATTCTTTCCAAGCCATAGTAGTTGGGGGAAGATCATCACTGGTGACAGTTCTTGAAGAGGGGTGAGAGGAAAATAAATCCTCTCGCGCCTTCCTTTTCCTTGCAGATTCTATTTCTGGCAGCTTCTGAGACTTCTCTTTCTCTACCTTGAGGGTGAAAAACTTGTTCCTCCTAGCGGCCTTCAGTTTCCGAGCCTCGTCTAAGGCGGCCTTCAGCTGATCTACTTCACTCACATCAAACCAATCAGGATCATGAAAAGTCAACACCATGGGTTCGTGAAAAGGGAACAACATCTTGAGGTCGAGAGCCCTCTCGCGCACCCAACGCAGATAGTCTTCGGAGGCAGCACAATTAGGGAACCCTAAAGAAGTCTTTCCTTCCACGTTGACGTATTTCCACGCATATATTGTGACAAACTTCAAATCTGGATCCTCTCCTTCCTTGAAAAAGGATTCCCTCTAGTAGGGTTGGGTCAGGTACTTCATTCATTGGGTTCCCTAATTGTCGGCGAGCCAAAGCGGGGTTATAACTGATGCATCCTTCCCTCCCAATAAGAGGTACATTAGGGAATCATCCACAACTATGAATCATCTCAACACCTCCATAAGTAGGGTCATACCACACAATATCAGAGTGAGTAAGGGCCATGACTATTTCAGACCAACGGGGTGCCTCTATCTGTTCCCAAACAGACAGGTGCCGAGCTAGGCGAGCAATAAACCACGAATACAGCAAGGCGGTACAACAAACGATATGTCCTCCTTCTTCATCATTCTTCGAATGGATCAAATGGTACGTGTTAGCTAACAAAGTAGGAGTTGGGTTCTTGAGGATGAACATCTTAATTGCATCCATGTCGACAAAATCATCAATCTTTAGGAACCAGAAAATCCCATAGACCAACAAGGCAAAGGTAGCTTCCAATAGCGGTACCTCTTTCCTTTCAGCGTGATAACAAACTTTCTCGATCAGGAAATCGGTTGGAAACCCAAGGACTCCTTCCTTGGTGGTTAAATGGGCTTGAACGTCTGTTAGGCTGAGACGGGTAGCATTTGCAATCTCTTGATCACTGGGTATGTCCTTCAATCCGGTAAACACAGGTTGAGTGGTCATGGGTATCTTCAAAAAATCAGAATACTCCTCCAGGGTCGGCATTAACTGGTTATCTGGAAAGGTGAAACAATGGTACAATGGATCGTAGAACTGAACAAGGGTCTCCAACAGCCTCTCTTTCATCTTGAGCTCGAGAAAACGGAAAGCCTCTCCATATTACGTTGCAAAAGCATGATGGTTCTCGATAAGATCTGCTAGCTCTCTTAAGCTTTCAATGTTAGGACTCTGAAAAGTGTACTTCAATGCTTCTCTTCTGAAGTCCATGGTTACAATACCTGTGAAACGAAATTGAGTTTCTTGAAGTGAATAAAGAAAAAGAATGCAATGCAAGATAAGTAGGACTTCATGGGATCCCAACTATTTATAAACATTGCGGTAAAAGAAAACGTTTTATTAATTTTGAAACGGATTACAAATAATTGCTTTTAAAAGTCCCAAATAAATAGCTAAATAAGAGCTAATGAAAGCCCTAAGGAAGTTCTGAATTCCGCCGCTTGAGCTTCTCTTCTAACTTGGTCTTCTCACGGATAAGGTTGTCCACAATCAGCTTCCAAATAGTACATTGTGGGTCAGAGGAAAATAAATCCTCTAGAACTTTCTTCTTCTTATGGGGAAGTAATTCTTCATCCTTCAATTGTAGCTGCTTCTGAAGTTCATCCTTCTGTTTCTGAAGTTCATCGTTCTCCGCGACCACTACTTGGTACTTGTTCTTCCATGACTCTGACTCATGCTGCGACTTCCTCAAAGCGACCTCTAATTTCTCAGCTTCGGACATAAAGACATAAGTGGACTCTCTTCTCGGAGGTATAGGATCTTGACGAGAATATGGTATCTTCAACTTGATTGCTCTCTCTCTCTCTCTCTCTGACCCACTGTAGGTATGGTTCCAAGGACACACAATTAAGTTTCCCAAGGCTTTTCTTCCCTTTCTTATGCAAATGTTTCCAGGCAACTAGAATCTTGTATCGGAGTTCCTTGTCATCCCTGAAGAAAATGCTCTCCACTTGAACACTCTTAGTTGGTTCCTTCAACGGATATCCCAACTGTCGACGGGCCAAAACCGGATTGTAACTGATCCCTCCATTAAAACTAAGTAACGGCACATTAGCAAAATCCCCACAACCGTCAATAATTAATGTCCCATCATATGCTCGGTTGTACCAATCAATGTCTGAGTGGGTCAACGCCATAACTTTCGAAGACCAAAGCCCTCTATCGAGATTCAAAAAAGAACTAGACTTAGGCAAGTGCAAAATAAACCACTTGTAGAGTAAGGGCACATAACAGGTGATCATCCCTCCACCATAAAAGTTTCGGAGATGCACAGAATGATAAGTATTACCTAAAAGAGTTGGCACTGGGTTGTTTTTCAGAAAGATCTTGATCGCATTAAGGTTGACAAACCCTTCAAAACTTGGAAATAGGAACACTTCATAAATAAGTGAAGCAAAGATCGCCTCGAATGGAGTCTTGTTTGTATAATCGGCATAAAACATAGCTTTACTGATTAAGAAATCTGTAGTCAAACCAAAAATACCACCTTTACTAATTAAGTTTCCCTTGACGTCGGATACCTTTAGATAAAGAGCCTTAGCAATATCTCTTTCCTCAGGGTCGATCTCCAAGAAAGGGAAAGGAGATTCTTCTAGGATAGGTAGACCAGCCAAAAAGGAGTACTCTTCCAATGTAGGTAATAGTTGAAAGTCTGGGAATGTGAAACAGTGATAAAGCGGATCATAGAACTGCAATAAAGTGGAAAGAAGTCCTCCGTCCACTTGGCGGCTCAATAAAGATATCAACTTCTCGTATTTGCTCTTGAAAATGTTTTGGTCTTCAATCAAGGTTACCAACTTCCTTAGGTCACCCAATTTAGGACTTTTAAAAGTGTATTTCAAAGTGTGTCTTCTGTTGGGATCCATAGTGCCCTACAATGTTCATAAACAAAGATGAATCCCATGAAGTCCAATGTGGTATGATGTTTTATGAATGCAACAAACACAAGTAAGAACATAGATGCACAAAGATAAACAAACAAAGGGGAACCCTAGGTTTGCAACGAGCATGAAGCCGAAGGGTATACCCATTCCCAAAGGATATGGACTAAAGGTTGATTGTACCTACAGAACAAGGTTCTAAGAAGGTTCCCAAAGTCATTAGCCCATCTTTCGGATATTATCAACTTCCCAAGTACTTGGTGATTAATAATATTCTCAAGAGAACCTCTTTTGAGTGTAGCATCGCGTAGTACTATTTTGGGGGTACTCCCTCATAGTCCCGCACTACATCCTAATAAAGGCCAAAGTGGGGTTAAGGTAACTACGATTCTCAATATCATAGGCTCCAACATCGAATATAGTGCATGTTTTCACGATTTAAAACTCGTTCAACAATACAGCTTTCGAGAGGGCCTCAATTGAGCGTGATTTTCAAGTCAGCTTGGTCGGGATTCCACCCCCTATAAGCCTCGTCAAACATATCACTATCCTATCTTAAGTTCACTCAAGTTCGGGTGTAGGACTTTGTCTCACCACTCAAGAGTATCAACCCAAAGGCAATAAACAAACAAGTATACAAGTAAACAATTAAGCAAATATAAGCGAATATATAAAACAAAACAAGTTAGGGAAACCCACTAAGAAGGTCCCCAGTGAAGTCGTCATTTCTGTCGCGGTGAAATTTGGATACCAAGCTATTGATGAGCTTGAATCTTATTCATTTGCAACCGAACTTTGATTTGTCCAAAGGAAGGGATAAAGATCAAAATACCCACAATGCAATGCAAATGCAAGCTAGAGAGTTATAGGTTCGGGGGTTGGTTAAACTTAGGGAAGGTGCTAGCATCCTAAGTTTCTGTAGTACTCTACATGAACCTCTTGTTTTATGTTGTTTATTGCTAAGGGTTATCTGGTTAAGGTTGAAATACCTAGGGGTTTATTTCTAAGTATACTCGATAAGATATCACATCTTATGCCTACATATCCTTACGGGAGTGGTATCAGAGTATCTGTAGTTCTCCTAAAGGGTTTGAGGAGTTCTTTGACTGTGGTCAAAGTTCCTACGGGTTTAGGGTAGTTGATTGATTGATTTTAGGAGAAAAGATGAGTTGTCATTTTAAGGGAGATTACTTTGATTTAAACACCACAACTTTGTAGGAAAATTGATTGTATTGTTATGGAGTAGAAGTTTTATCTTGCTTAAGATGATTAACATCTTATTCTCTAATGTGTTTGAAGATGTATTGAGCTGAGTTGATTTGATTTGTTTGTTCTAAGTTGTAAAGATAAAGGTCCTTCCTATGGGGTAGGATCTAAACTTAGAAGATCGACTTGAATGAGATCAATGATCATAGGGGAATATGATGCAAATGAGATGCAAACGCGCAAGTTTTACGTTACGTGCAAGTTCTTCCTTTGGACGGAATGCAATGCGATGAAGTAAATTGCGAAAAAGGTAAATTGCAGAAAATAAGGCGGATAAGTAAATTCATACACGGACGCATGATAGCGTTAGGTGAGTGTGTGAATTGTGAATAGGTGAGTGAAAGTGAAGCGTGCACGATTGATTAAATTTCACGATGTTGGTTGATTTTAGACGAGGTTGATTTTATAAAAAAGTTGGATTGATTTGAGTGAGATTAATTTTAAGAGAAATGTTGTATTGGATTTTTTTTAAGGTTTTATTAGTTTATTTGAGTCGATTTGTAAGAAAATGTATTCTTTTAGTGAAAAAGTTAAATTAATTATATTAAGTTTAATGAAAGGTTTTACTATTAAAATATTTTAGCCATTAATACAAATTAAATTATTTAGAAAAAAGGTTTTCTTTTTTAAATATAATAGGATAAATTATTTTGTTTAAAAAAGTTTATTTAGAACATGAGGGAAAAAAGATTATTAATTGAATTGCTAAAATATGTAAATTAATAATGTTGAAATATTAATAAAATTGAGAGTTGATTATAAAAAAAATTGGTCTTAACTAAATTACATAAAATATAGTTAATTAGTTTAGGGATTAATTATGAGGTTAACTTAAAAGTTATTGTTTTAATAAAATGCTTAAGGTTAATGAAAGGATTAAAGGTTGATTAAATCTAAAAAAGGTTAACATTATATTAAAAACAGATTATTAGTTTTAAAAAGGATTAATTAAAGTTAATTAGATTAATAAAAAAAGGCGTTGGATCTGGTGTGCGGTGGTGCATTGGATTTACTGTGGGCACGCAATAAGGATCGTGTGATCATGAGGTAAGTGAAGTGTATGGTGATTGTGACGAGGGACCATGGTACTACCGTGGTCGTGCACACATATGAGTTACAACAATACAAAACAACATAAAATTAAAACACAGAAAAAACAAAACAATGAAGGAACCCTAAATCCCAAATCGTTCACTCGCTTGGCTTCTTCTCTCCGTTTCAATCTCGCTCAAAACCTTCATCGTTTCGTTCTCCATTTCGCACCTGAAACACCAATCGAAGCATCAACAGTTCAACATTGTTAACATGTATAAAGAATTTAACCGAATGTGGGAAACGGCGGAATGGAAAGTGAAGCGCGAACGGGTCCTGACGGCGGGTGTGATTGCTTCAACGGCCCTGACGGCGGAAAAAGATAAGTTCTTTCCTTCAATCTCTAGGGCTCCGGAATTTAGGTTTTCTGTGGTGATTACGGATTATGTTTTTTTTCTTCTGTTTTCTCGTCTCAAATCCCTTCTTTTATAGGCTTCAGAAGAGATTCTCTGTGTTTAAACTCTGATTAAGCCGTTTTGAATGCTTGATTGGGCCTTCCATTTTGTTTCAGACAAGATTTGAAATAACTTCCTTTTTCGTATGATTTCATTGATGCTTCTTAATGAAAATCTCAATCAATGTGATTTTGTATCATTCACGTTAAATGCCCTCTGGATTAACCGAAAATTGCTAGCTGTCTTGAATTGAATCTTCTTTTCAAAAAGGTATATTCCTCAAGGGTTTACAAACTATGGATTTATGATTTGGCAGGTGTGGATAGCAATTTATCTTGGGCCAAGGAAGACTAACAGCCCAGAGCGATTATGGTAATGGAGCTGGTGGATTAGCTGCCCCCCTAGGAACAACAGTTCGACTCCTAGATACATCTGATGATACGTTCTGCAATGAGCTTCATCTTTCCCAATATTCTTTGATGGAGATGTTGGTCGTGTGGGATTTTGTTGGATATGCAGTTGCTATCTTGTGAGCTGGGCCCTTGGTTTGAAGTTGGATTGTGCACCCACTGCAAGACAACTGAGCTTATCTGAGATTCCGCAACTAACTGGTGTGGATACAGTATTTGTAGTGAACTTTGAGGTGCTGATGACGATGAATCATGCTGACCAGATGGAAAGGTATTGAGTACTCCTAAAACAATCTTCATATGTGTTTTGTTGGAACTGATTTTGCACATATGGACCTGTTTAGGAACATTTGAATTGAGCACTTTATGGTGTTTAAATCCAGGCTATATCTTCATTTGGTCCTCTAGATTGGAAGGCAACTGAGATTGATTGAAATTGTTGTTGTGGTTCTGAATCCTGTTGAGAAAGATGTCGATGATACCCTAACTCACAAGAAGAAATATCAGGTTCGAGGCTTAGAATCTGGTCATGTTGGTATTGTGGAATAACAGACTATTGATAAGGGTAATACTGTTGATACTGCTGTCGGCATTGGTCTGCTGTTGTGAAAAGTCTTAACCCAATGTCATGTGTTTTGCAGGTTGTCTTGGGCTTTGTTTTGCAGCGAGTTTGCTCCTTGGAGGAAGCCTTGTCGGATCACTGAATTCAAGTCTTAGAAGATGGTTGGGCTCGTTGCAAAGACGTCGTGCTTGCTACTCGGTAATTTTCCCACCAAACTGTATGAATCCCTTGATGGCTTTCTGATGTCCCTTGTTTGGTCGGAGATGATTTGTATTCTCCACTTTCGTGCAGGTGTTGGAACATTGATGGTGATGACACCGACTTTGCGAGCTATTTTGTAGGATACGTCTTTGAGATAAATCATGAGCATGGTCACGACATAATGGAAAGACGAGTATATTCGGTTTTAACTCCCTTTTGTTAAATTCTCATTGATCACCTTGATGAACACATGGTTTTAAAACTGATTTTGTGCCGAAACCGCACTTGTCTAGACTTGCCAATATCATCTTTTGACAGCGTGTAATATTAATGTAGGTAGGAGCACGTCAACCACTTCGACATGGGGATTGATATTCTTAGTTGAGATGAACATTGAGAGAGGAGGACTAACAACTTCGGAGATGCGAAAATGAGGGATCCATTGTATCGTAGTTCAATCGTGAATCTTCAAGTATGGGCTTTTAACTTCTTTAGATGTTGGCAGATTTATTAGTCTATCCCACTTGTGGCTATACAATGAGAGGAAGAGTTTGAATGTGTCTACACAGTGAATCTTTATAGTACTATCCAACTGAGCAACAACAATATATTCGGCATCGGGACTAATTGCAACCACAAGGACATTCTCATAGTCTTGACGTTCGAAAAAACAAGTTGCTTAGTAGCTTGATCAGGTTTTGCCTAATTTGGTAGTCCCACAATTCCACTTCATGGTCTGCACTTCCTGTGACAAAACCAAGCTTCTCCGGTAGAGCAGCAATGTCACACCTGCAGGTAAAGCTCTTTTACGCAAACTTGTTTCAAAATTCACTTTCATTCGGATGTTGTAGTATCGTATGGTTCATTGTTGATGGTTTTGAAAATGCAGCTGCTATGGGTTGGTAGGAGATGCCTTTGCTGGACGTTTCCGGTTCACACGCGTTCCAACCCGTTGGTTCAACAGCGACAGAAGTTGAGGAGCTAACGTCAAAACCTCGTGCGCTAAAGCTCTAAACTTCTCTCTCTTCAGGAATTTCAATTGTTGTTGCACCGGATACGCGTTTTATGTCAACGTCTACTGTTCTTGCTCTGTCTTTCGTTCATGAAAGGGGCTTAAGTTGTAATGCGGGCTGAGTGGGCGAACCATCGTGCTTCCGCTTTCCATGTTTCTTTATGAAGTGAATACCGACATAACTCCTCTGGGTCATATCCAAAAGCAAGAATGTAGGAAGTTGTATAGCTTTTAGCATGCTGTGCGAAAAAAGTGTAGCTTGTATGGTTTCTCAATGGTCTGAGACTTTATACCTCCTTGTAAATAAAACATCTATCCTTATGAATATTGGAAATGCGTTGTAATACCAGTATGAATTTATATTAGAATTTAGACATTCCCATTTGTGTTGAAGAAAAATGGAGTCTCATGCACTTTTCATACTTGATTATAGATCATGTTCAAGAATTCTTAAATTCGCAATACCATGAATCTTCAACCCCTTTGTAAAACTACGAATCATGATATGCCTCACACCTTGTAATTTAAGTGGTGGTCTTCAATCCTTGGCCATTTAATCACGCGTTAACCAATTCACTTGTCGTAGTAGGGACATTATTAACACTACTTCCAATGTAAGATGCGTTTACATCAAGTGTTGAAGTCGTAATCCTGATCTCGAGAATCACAACGAGATCTTGTAATTTGTCTTTAAAGTTGCACTTTGTAAACCGAATTTGATGTAGCTTTGGCACCGCCTTCGCACGATGAGTGCCTTTAACCATTGGACCTTCATAAATTACAAACCTTTGACCCTTACTTTGAAGACTTGATGCTTAAGGTCTTGAGGGGTACCGCTCAAAACTTCTCTTGCTTTTTGTAATGGCGAAAGCGGATGTTGGTCTATTTGAAATCACTGCATCTGCACAAGTTGGTTAGCCATACAAGCATAAATATTAAATCAGCCAAATGGAAACAAAAACGCGAAAACAGGTGGGCTCTTATGGTCAAAAATTGGGGTGTGACAGCTGGTGGTACGTTTATTGGCGCAGTTCCAAGCAAACTCGCATTGCTTCATTCACAATGGCAGCATAATTTATAGCATACTTTGGGGCATCTAACCATGGGATTTGGTTGAGGAACTTTGTCACTGGGCTGCAAATTATGGAAGGAATTGAAAGACCACTTAAGTTATATTGTGACAATAAATGAGTCGTCATATATTCCAACAATAATATGAGTTCGACCAAGTCAAAACATATTGACATCAAATGCGTAACTATTAAGGAAAAAGGACAAAGTGGACACATTTCCATATAACATTTAGGGACGAACTCCATGATAGTAGATTTTCATACAAAAGGTCTTCCACCCAAGGTCTTTCATGGACACATTATTCACATCGGTGTTTTATGGTTTGAGAAATCTTTGGTTTAGTGAGAGTTAGTTGTTTAAGAATTTTGTATTCTATGTTTGGTATTATGTACACATACTCTAGTTTTGAATATTTTTTTCAATTAATAAAGTTTAGTATTCAGCTAGTTGCATTTTGTACAATAAACTAATTAAATGATCTCACTAAATTAAAGTAGGACCAGTTGAAAATTGATATGAACAGAACAAATTCATGTGATTTTCATGCTACACATTTCATGATGAATCTATGTCATTTAATTATGTGAGTATTAGTGATAAATGATGGGTTTAATTATGATTGATATAACAAAAATCACTTTGGTTCTGTATACTGGCATGACTCATAGGCGAGATTATTCGGATATGCTTGAAGTATATATTAATGTCAAACTTGAGCTCATAAAGTCTAAAACGTATGTTAAATTACATGTGACAAATAGGAGATTGTTAGAATTTTGGGTCACAATCAAGGTGTTATGAACATTGTCTAATTAGTCAACTTTAAAGGGGTCTAATTAATATTAAGTAAGTCTGTGACAAAAAGTATAAATATCATGAAATGTAAGATTATTGTGTAGATACCATAAGTCAAAATGTAATTTGATAATGAATCAAATTAAAATATTGAAAACTAAAAAATAACCTTTAATTTATTTATATAGGTTATGATCTCCATTTTGAGAGACAGAAAAATACATTTGATTTTTTCTTCACTCTCTAATTAAATTTGAATGAGTTAATGGATTATCAATTTATAGAAATTAGTTTCGAGTTGTGCTCTAAATTGTGTATATGAGTGCATGAACATTTTTTTTATTTTTAAAATTGAGTAAACTTATGTTGAAAAACAACAATTTGATTTGTCATATTGACTAATATGCAAATGCCAAATCAGAGAATATTTCTTTTACAGATATGGATATTGGATTTAGCATCACCTTGGATCGGTACATTGCGATGGGAGAAAATCGGACTCAAAAAATGAAGAGAGATCATATAATTCAATGTGATTTGGTGTATTATAAAATTTATGATCTGTTTAATTTAATGGATATTAAATGTAATGGTGAGGGACTTAATTAATGGCTCACCTTAAAAGCCACCAAATTTTGAGTCTAACTTTTTCTTATTCTAAATTTTTTAACGCAAGTTAATATATATATATATATATATATATATATATATATATATATATATATATATATATATATATATATATATATATATATATATATATATATATATATATATATATATATATATATATATATATATATATATATAATGGATCTAGAATTTTTAGGAGTAGGAGAATTAAAATTATAATTTTTAAAAAAACTATTTATATATAGGATTATTTTTTTTATGAGATTTTATACGATAAAACAGTATTGAAAAGTGTCGATATTGATAATGTTATTCGCCGTTTTATAATAAAAGATAAATTATGAATAATTCATATTACGACTATCGTAATCAGAACCGTAACAATTATACCGATTAAAATTGTAAAAAATTTTACATAATCGCAACACAATTATAATTATTATTTTAAACTTTTGCATCTATATTTTTGAAAAATATTTTAAAAAATAACATATCCAATATTTTTTATTTTAAAGTTGGATGAGAGATTCAATAATTTTCTTTGATCTTGAGACATAAAACTAATAAAATAGTTTTCACCATAATTAACATGATGTTATTTTCTTCTTAAATTTACAAAACACAGTTATTTTTAATAGACATTGCAATAAAGAAAATATTTTAACTTATTACTATGCTTTTTAAATCTATAAAAGACATATATGCTTACTAATATTTAAGTGGAGGCAATTGACCCCCATATCTCTTTACGTGAATATATATATATATATATAAACAAATCATGACTGGGGGCTGTGACAATTTTTTACTTCTACTATTTACTTTTAAAGGTAGACTGAAATAAAACATGTTACTTGTTTTGATTTTATTTATAAAAATAATTTAAAATTTATTAATTGTATAATAAATTAAAATATTAAAGTTTAATATATATATATATATATATATATATATATATATATATATATATATATATATATATATATATATAATTTATTAATTGTATAATAAATTAAAATATTAAAGTTTTATATATATATATATATATATATATATATATATATATATATATATATATATATATATATATATATATATATATATATATATATATATATATATATATATATATATATATATATATATATATATATATATATATATATATATATATATATATATATATATATATATATATATATATATATATATATATATATATATATATATATATATATATATATATATATATATATAAACAAATCATGACTCTGGGTGTGACATACCTCTGCTATTTATTTTTAAAGGTAGAGTGAAATAAAACATGTTACTTGTTTTGATTTTATTTATTAAAATAATTTAAAATTTATTAAATAATTAATATATTTGATATGTATAATAGATTAAAATATTAACGTTTAATATCTTGTTTAGTCTCGTATCTTAATTTCGAGGTTCATTTTTGTCCCTTAATTTAAAAAAAGTCCATTTTAGTCTTTTAACTCTTTAATACGTTTCATATTAGTCCTTCTTGTTTAATTAGAAACGAATTTAATGATTGATTTTTGAATTTTTCTGCCGCTAATATGATAAAAAGAACTAATTGAAACGTTTTGAAAAGTTAATGGAGCAATATGAACCTTTTTAAAATTAAGGGAGCAAAATAGATTACGAGATTAAGATATATGATCAAAAAGAGTATTAAAACAAATATTAATTATTTAATAAATTAAAAATGTCAATTTTCTTTTATAAATATAAGATCGCAAATAAGATTATCAGACAAACGGACACATCTATCCTACAAATAAATAAGTGGAACTGTAATATAGTTGATAGTATAAATTTAAAATCTAATTTAAAAAAAAAAAAAGTAAACCTAGCGTGAGAAAATTCAGGGGACATTGCATATATATATATATATATATATATATATATATATATATATATATATATATATATATATTATATTCATTCTCGTCCAAGGATTATCAATAAAATCAATGAATATATAATGAACAATAATGCAATTATTCTTTACCAAAAAAACACTAATCCAATTACTACCTCCTCTTCCAATAAAAGCCAACCCACTAAACCTAACAAAAAAATAATCCCTAACTAATTATTTTTAGAATTAAAGAGAACAACAATAACACTATTATTAATACCTACCAATAAAGTAAAAAGACGCATTACTATTTTAATTTTTATATCCTATCATATCACTGACATAAACACGTCACACATACCCATGGGACAAGAAAAGGTGGCAAGAAAAGTAGAACAACAACAACATCACCAACTTGAGTTGAAAGAAAAAAATATATATATAAAAAAAGAAAACCCACTTGTACAAATTTAATTTGAAAAATAAACAAGAAATGTTTGATACGCTTTCTCTACTTGGCCTATATTCCTTTTCCATTATCAACCTCACAACCCATCACAAACAGAATACAACTCAATTCTTCTCTCTCATAACAATCTCTCATCTTCTCTTAAATTAAAAACCCTTGATTATCAATTTTTTTGTTAGAAAAATAATTATTGTTAGCATGGCTCAAAGAACAGAAAATGAAGAAACTGAATTCAAAGTACCTGAAACGATTTCTCTTTGCATCAACAACTGCGGCGTAATCGGTAATCCTTCGACCAATAATATGTGTCAAAATTGCTTCACCGCTTCAACCGCAACCACTTCTTCTACCGGCGGGATCGGAATAACCGGAGTCATGCCTCAATCTTCCAGATCTGTTCGATCTCCGAAGAGATCTCTACCGGAGGAATCATCATCGGTTGTTACAGATCGGAGTTCGTCGGATCAACCGATGGTTTCCGAGGCGAAGCGTGTTGTTAGCCGATGCTCCGGTTGCCGGAGGAAGGTAGGGTTGACCGGATTCCGATGTAGATGCGGTGATCTTTTCTGCTCCGAACATCGTTACTCCGATCGTCATGATTGCAGCTATGATTATAAAAGTGCTGGAAGAGAAGCTATTGCGAGGGAGAATCCAGTTATCAGAGCAGCGAAAATCGTTAAGGTTTGAAAATCTGAATCCGAAGAAGAAGATGAAGAAATTAATCAAAACGTGAAATTCTGGAAATGGATCTATTTGACCCGGTTCTTATCGACCGGTTCGGGTCACACGTGTTTATTTTATTTAAATTTATTTACTTTTTCAGATTTTATTTTTATAAATAGGAAAAAAATCGTTAACTTAAGATAGTTATTAAGAGAGGTTGTGTGTGTACCGTTACTAAAAAAATGAAGAATCTGAATTTCTATGTGTTTGATCATGCTTTGATCTTTTCATTTTCTTTTTCTTTTTAATTTTTATCTTGTTTGAAGTTTGAAATGATAAATTATTATTGTGGTTTCTGATTATATACTTGTGTTAATTATGTATCTGATCGTTATTAGTAAGTATACAAAATAGTCTTTGAAATGAAATAAGTAGGAATTTATGTATATTAGACTAATTAAGTTCTTATTAAAGTTTGTTTCTACTTTCTATGATATAATATTGGAGTAATATTTTCAATTCAGATGAGACCGAAATGAGTAAACATAAGGCTCTCTACTAGTACATTAACAAAGTTCCGCGAGTTTTAAGGTCATGCTTTTAAAAGTAAAATAATATTAATAATGAAGACTATAATAAACATAAATGTATTTAAACAGAGAGAGTAATCGATTATATTAAGAAATTTATATAAGTTAAGAAATTTATTTATAAAAAGTTTGAGTTGAAAAAAATAATTGGTTTTATATATTTATTAAAATTAATAACAATTTTCAATACAATATTTTTTATTTAATTCTTAATTTATATTTCAAGAGTACAAATTAATATTATGTAATAATAATATAGTTATTTAATATATTTAAAAATATTTAAAAATAATGAAGACTAATAATATAGTTATTTAATATGTATTTAAAAATATTTGTATTTATAAGTAAAATCAAAGATAGTAATATATTAAGATTTAATATTTTATCAAATCAAAGAGTAAGTTAATTAAATAATATAACACATTATAAATGTATTTTTCTTCTATTTTTGTTTTGTTTGGTTTTTTATGTAGCTTTTGGTATATCTTAGTTTAATCGAATGTTTCTACGTATTTTATCTATATTTTTTATTTTATATTATTAATATTATTTTATATTAAATAAATATGTGTTCTATTAATTTAGTTTTATTGGTATCCAGAAAAACATTATTTATTTTTAAAACAAATTTGTAACTATTATATACTCTTTAGTTTTTAAATCATAAGAAGTTTTTTATCTTTCATACAAATTAAAAAATATGACTATTATGGTATAGGGAAAAAATTTATATTTTTTTATTTATTATAAATAAAAAACAAATTTAAAAATGAAAAAATAATAATAATAAATAATAAAAGATATATTAAGAAAAAATGTATTAATATTATATTAAAATTATAAAAAAGATTATAATTTAAAATAATTTTTTTTTAACAAGATGATTTATAATTTGTGACTGGTAAAGAAAAAGTAATATATTTAACAAACCAAAAGTTTAATAAAAAATTTTAATGAACAATACTAAACTGATCATTTTCTCGATGAATACAAAGTCAAATTTGGTGTATTTTTCTATGAATTTCGGCGATGGGGTGTTTCTTAGAAATGGGACCAAGTGCGGCTGCAATGGCATCGGTAGGTAAATTCAGCAGCATGTATAGGGGCATAATTGTCATATAAGGTGTTTTGAAAATGGAATTTTGGGTAAAGCGATTAATGAAAGTGGCTGGTGGGCCAAATGATTTTGATGCGTGACGATAAATTGGGGGACGAAATCGTATCGTGTGTTTAGTTCGTGCACGAGATAGCAATATCTCTGGGTATGGTTTTTTCCTTTATTGATAGTGACTTGTGAGTTGTGACTTTTGTCGACCAATGATATTTTGCAAAGTGTTTCTTTGTGTAAAGGTTTATGACATATTTAAGAGTGGTTTGTTTCATATGCATATAAAATAAATGTTATTTTTGGAATGTGTGTCACTGAAATTTACATATTTTTTTATTTGTTTTAAATTTTGATAAATTATATCTGGTATTTTTTATTTTTAGGAATATATTTTGTTCATACATTTTTTATTTATTTTTATTCTCACGTTAACGGATGAAAAACTTACATAATCAATCATAACTTTCTATTCTCAAATTATTTTAATACTTTTTTTTTTTAATTTTTAATTTTAAAAATTATTAAAATAAAATATAAAAATATTTCTAAAAACTTTACTTATTTGTCAAACATACTTAAAAATAAAGTTTTTAACAATAATATTCTTAAAAATGATATTATCCATATTATAATTTTACTTCATCAAATTAATACACTCTAATTTATTTTTCCGAATGAAAATATAGAAGTAAAATTAATTAAAATATATAAATTTTTTATTCAATTTTTTTATATTTTAAAATGATAAATTATTTAAAAATAAAAAATATGATTTAGTTAATCTTGTGATCTCTTCACTCAATTTAAGGTTTCACTTGATCCTTATCTATTAAGCTTAGGTTTTTGTCTTCAATCCTTATCTATTAAGCTTAGGTTTTTAGCTTCAAAAACTATTATGATAGACAATTTAACTCATTATATTAACTTTTAACTTTAAATATTTTTTGACGAGGCAATATTATTGATTGTCTACCATAGATTATATATATATATATATATATATATATATATATATATATATATATATATATATATATATATATATATATATATATATATATATATATATATATATATATATATATATATATATATATATATATATATATATATATATATATATATATATTAATTTTTAACTTTAATTATTTTAGGCAAGATAATATTATTGATTGTCCAATATATATATATATATATATATATATATATATATATATATATATATATATATATATATATATATATATATATATATATATATATATATATATATATATATATATATATATATATATATATATATATATATATATATATATATATATATATATATATATATATATATATATATATATATATATATTGGACAATCAATAATATTATCTTGCCTAAAATAATTAAAGTTAAAAATTAATATATATATATATATATATATATATATATATATATATATATATATATATATATATATATATATATATATATATATATATATATATATATATATATATATATATATATATAAAATTTTAATTATTTAATTTTTTTAAGGTCTACTAAATATAACACTATATCATTAACACTTGACTTTTTTTTTCTTCTTTCTGAGATTTGGATGAAGATGGTGATGAAGATCAAAATCAAAAAGTGTCAAATTTGTTAAAAAGATCAAATGGTTAAAATTTAAAATAAAAATAAAGTCTATGGTAGACACTAATATTGTCTCGCCTATGACATTAAAAATTAAAAGTTAACATAATGAATTAAGTTGGCTAACGGAATAATTTTTTAGGAACTAAAATGTAATATTTATTAGATAAAGAACATGTTTTGGACCGGGAAAAGGCCTAATAAACCAAGGCTCAATCCATGTCAAATCAACTTTATTTGATGCAATGTATAAATCAGTTCACACAAAAAGACCATACTAATCTCCATTTTTCAATATACTCATCTTGAATCTTGAACTGCTTAGGTGTTGGAGTATTAACCATGCAGGTCCATCTCGCGCCGTCGTAAAAGACATCAGAGCAACCGTTCAAGATCACTGCTTATCCATGTGTCTTCATTTCTGGTTCCTTCATGAAGGTAGAGCATCCATTTTTGGTTCCCAAACGAAATAGTGGCGTCGTCTATGGGTATCGACTTTTGATTCCTACGTTTTTCACAAAAGTCACATTCACTCTTGAACTCCATCATGCGAACGGTGAAGTTCTAGATCTGGGTTCACATGCAGAAATTTCACCCGCCACTAAGGCAACCACACATAAATTTTATTCGTCACTAAAGTAACCATGCATAAATTTCACCCGCCACAAAGGCAAACACACAAAAATTTCATCTAACACTAAGGCATTCACACAATACATATGACATGTCATGCATAATGCAAAATAAAAATATAATCCTGCCACTTATGCAACTACAAAATGAATATGTCATATCATGCACAACACAAAATAAAATATAATTCTGCCACTTAGACAATCACAAAGAAAAATAATACTCATTCTTCCCAAACTTAAGTAAACATAATTCATCCACTATGTAGTAAACCACATTAATTCAAGAAGATCGTCTTTTAATTTAATCACTTAAACGAAATTTGTAACATATGGATGTATATGTATCATAAGCTAAAAAGATTTGGTCTATCAATTATAACACTTTCATTTACTAGATATTATCATATACTATGTAATTATTATTGTGATATGATCCAAGTTAGTTATTTAGTTAGCAAGTTAGTTAGTTTGGTATGCTAACTATTTGGGTTACAAGTAACCTATTGTATATAAATACATCTATAATGTAATTAGTTTTATTCATTCAATACAATTACTTTTCATTCTCTCAATATATTTTCTCTCATTCCTTCCCCACCCAAAGTGCTTCAATATTAATAAATTGGTATCTAGAGCTTCTGGTTTTCCTTTTTGATCGTAAATTCAAGAACTGCATGTCGGTGGTCGTCTTTATAAAGATCATGAATCATATTTAGTGCAAAGGTGAATGGTATCAATGATATTCTCAATTCTCTTCCAATTCTTGATGGCAAAAATTAGATACGATAGAGAAAACTGATGTAGTCATTGTTTGGTTTTCATAAAACCCAAGAAGTGGTCACTAATGACGTTCTTGAGATTTCTAACAACACAAACTATGCTCATAGAATCACTCACAAAGAAGTCGGGACGAAAGATTGCAGAACTGCGTTTTGTATTCAATCTGTAGTAGAAACGATGAATTTTGACCAGATTTCTCATGTTGAATCGGTGAAGGAGGCATGAAATGTTCTTGTCAAGTATTATGAAGGTGGTGAGAAGGTTAAAGTTGTCAAGTTGCAGACACTGCGAAGGCAGTATGAGTTACTGCAGATGACAGAAGATGAAAAGATTGCAGGCTATGTCTCAAAGGTGGAGAATCTTGTTCATCTCATGAAAGGTTATGGTGAAGTCATAAATGATAAGATGATAGCTGATAAGGTAATGCGTACATTGACCTCTCACTTTGACCATGTTATTGTAGCCATTCAAGAAACTAACATTCTTGAAACCTTAAAATTGGAAGATTTGGTTGATTCGTTGGAGGCTAATGAATTAAGGATTGTCGAGAGGAAATGGGTTCATGTTGGGTGTGAATATGGAGGTAGAAAAATGGTCTAGAGGGGTGAATAGACCTAAATTTAAAAAATCAACCGGCATTTTCCAAAATCAGAGTGTTTTCAAAAATGAGTTGCGAGCGAAAGATTTTGATGCGAAAATGAAAATTATACTATTCAAATATTGATCAAGTTAACTCGAACTATTTCACAAATATCAAAGGTTAATATGATGAAACACTTGGTATCTATTGATTCAATTTCCTAATTCACAAGAAGTGTTTACATAATGATTCAATAGATAATGTTCTAAGTTCAATTTGTTTCAGATTATTAATCACATAACTAGCTTAACTAGTTATCTAACTCCAACAAAACCTAATGCTTACACAATAAATATTTATCAATGAAGAATGATATAATACGATGGAATTGAAAAACCTAAGCATGAATTACTACAAAATTAAATGCAAGATTAAGAGAGAGAGAGAGAGAGAGAGAGAGAGAGAGAGAGAGAGAGAGAGAGAGAGAGAGAGAGAGAGAGATGACACTGAGATTTGTAGTGCTTCGACGTTCATCCTCGTTTTTCCTACGTGTAATCTTAAATGGTTTCCCATAGGAACGTGCATAGTTCCTTGTTATTTGAAAAATATTTCTAGGAGTTCATACAATCACCAATCCACAATTCAGCTAAAAAATAAATTTCCTATTTGGATCTTGACTTGTACACAACACACTTTCCAAACTCTTCTATGTAATATTCATTCAAATTAGGTTTCTTGAATCATCCAATATCACCAATTCTGCTCTAAGCCTTCGTGTGTAACTATCAACCCCTTGATCCTACCAATTCCTTGAGTGGTGAAATTGTCTGAATATCTAAGAAGAACTCCTCCTTATCCTTAGCCTTCCACACATTTACTACTAAGGCAATTATGGAGAGAAGAACCTACTTCTTTTTTATGGAATTTGTCACCACCATTGACAATCACCTCAATCTTGCTAATAACTTGAAAAACTCAGCAAGATCTTCAGTATAACACCCCATATAATATATATCTAGAATAATATCATACAAGTGTTAATATTTGGTACTGACACCATCATAAGTGCCTATTGACACATTTACATACTCGACCATTTCTAAAATAATGAAACAACCTATGGTACAAAATATGGAAAGTGCCAAAAAACCAAAATCTAAGATCTAAGTACAATATCCTTCATTGTACAATATACACAGCAGAAGGTCCAATAAAGCTTCCCTTGAAACATCAATGCACAACTTCTCATGAAAACTAAACCTGCAACCAATACCAGAAAAACAACAACAATAATGGGGTGAGATAATAATCTCAGTGAGTTCCCCTATCTTATGAGTCTGTTCTGCTCTACAAGGTTCTAATCAAATTCTAACTCAAATCAAATGGGAAAGGGAAATAAGACTTGAGCTTACAAAACTTACAATGTATGGAAACTTGTATCTTGAGTTCATCAACTCAAATAATCACTAGTTTGGAAACCATACCAAGGAAAACTTCCTCGTCCTCTCCTACGTCTAGGACATTCAGCACGGGTCACAGATCCTTGTAGCTTACTTTGACATGCGAAATGAATTTGGATTTAAGGTGCTTCCCACATGAATCATCACTTTCCATGGGACCTCTGCCCATCTCAAGTCTTTTACCTGTAGGCTTTATTCGTACATAGATACTAAAACATGTCAAAGTAAAGGGTGCATACATCCCAAAGGAGCTCGACATAAGCATCAACTCTTGGGATGACACAAGTAAGGGGTTGTTTTTTACTACGTGATGAAATACAACATAACGTGATTGTATTCGACCATCACAAGGTGAACACATTCACCTTAATCATACAATAACAATACATGTTCCATACAATGCATCTCACTCACAACTATGGTATCATAGCATAAGTGTCACCCTCTAGTGTTGTCTAAATCATACTTGCAACCTATTTCTCTTTTTAATCCATTTTCCTAATTTTAAGCCTAGGTTTCCTCACTCGTCTTCATATTGTTTTAAGCATGTTATCACATAATCAAACATATGAGCATACACATATACCATACATGAAACACATATAGTGACATAACAAGTCAGGTATAAATAATGCACACAAGGCGTATGATCATCTTAATAAATAGGACTTTCAGAGCCAAGCCCCTCACCAAAATAGGACTTTTAGGACAAAGGTACTTCACCAAAATAAGACTTTTAGAACAAAGGTCCCTCACCAAAAGAGAATTGGAATAGTTTTCCAATGCTTCTGACTGTGTCTCAATCTGAGTTACGGTTCACAAGTTATGAAGAAAACAAGAAACGGGAAAACTGAACTCTGTCATGGTCGCACAACGACCGCAAAGAGAGGTTGGCTCGCTTTCAGTTTTCACAACAAACTCAAGGTGAGATGTAGACAAACTGAAAGTGGTTTATGGTCGCCTAGCAAACTCAAAACGAGGTGCTCGCTTTTCGTTCGCTCAAGCTCGCTTTGCGACCATAGCAGAAACAAGTCGCCTTGGGATTGCATAAGCTCACACAGCGACCCAAGTGAAACTCAGAATTCTAGTAGCGTGAAAAGAAGGTCATCCACGGCCAAAAATCACATCCATATGTTTAAACAACATCCACACACTTAATTAACATGGTATAACATCATATATGCATGCAATTCATCATGTTAACTGTCGTACCTCGAAAAATAAGAATGACCTTACGAAGCGCAGTCGCACGCTCGCGGGATGTACTTGATAGAGTCGCCACCGATCTTTATTTAACCCCATAGAGGGAGAGGAAAAATATTGAATAAAACCCTTAAAAGTAGGACAAGGATATGGTCATCATAACCAATATTTGAGTTCGGGAGTCGGTTACGCAAAGGGAAGGTATTAGCACCCCTCATGTCCGTTGTACTCAACGAGAACCATTAGGTTAGTTGTGCGTGTTAGTGTTTTATTAAAATTTAGGCTTCTCAAGTTATTAAAAAGGGAAATAAAAGAGAAAGGGAACCTAAAGGTTTTTGTTACTAGGGGGTCTGACAAGATCTTGCAATCTTGCTCCTACGTATCTCAAAAGAGAAATCAAGGCACACATGGTTCTGTGTAAAAAGTGTGTAAAAAGAGCTACGTAATTAATTGACTTAACACAATGAGAATGATTAAACAAAAATAATTAAGTAATTATCTTAACAACAGAAAAGGAAACAATTAAGTAAAGTCTAAATTGGTTAATCGAATGAAAATCTAATCAAATAAATAAGTGATAACTTAAATAATTAACCGAAGAAATGATAATAAAAATAAAAATAAAAAGAGAAAAAAACTAAAAAGGGTGCATGTATGGGTAAGGGGTTCCACTAAGTATAAGCAAGATGGGCTTAAGGCCCATAAATAAACCATAATCTAATATTATTAAATTTTATTAAATAAAAGAAGAAAATAAATTTAATTAAACAACAAGAGAGAAAAAATGTTGCTAAATGAGGAAGCAGCGCAACATCACAATGTTTCACAAATCTAACTTTTTCCAAAAAGTTGTTTTAAAAAAGGAAAGAAAATAATAGTACCATGAAGCAAACAGTTAAAAAAACAAAAACATGATATTGAATATCTTCCTCTCTCACAACATCCTGTTATAAACACAACAAAAATGCTCACCTCTCTTCTCCCTCAATCTCGCTCTCGTGCTCACCTTCTCTATTCAAAATTCCATCACAAAAGCACAACATAGCAGTACAAAACCTCAACCAATAAATATGAATAGAGAATAATACAAGAGATCAAAAAGGTTTGCGAAAAGGTAATGAGGAGGTTATTAAATAGGTGTTGTAACAACAACGGTGGTGGATCTGAAGCTTTAATAGCGGGGGAATGCATGGAGTTGGCAACAACGATTGAAGGTCTTTGTGATGTTGTTGATGGTTGTCTGATTGAGCCGTATCAAAAAGTATAGTTGAAGAGGATACAATGGTGTTTGTGCGAAGGGATGTTTAATCATGATATGTAGTTGAGCTGCAGTAAGTTGCTCTTATGGTGGATGTCTATCGTTTTTTGTGTGGCAATAACGAATGATTTCACGTACGTTTGTTGGTGGTTATGGTGTAATGTTGTTTCAACATGGGGAAGAGGTTTGTGGTGGAAGGTTTGGTGATTTCATGGTGGCGCAGCGCCATAATAGTGTTTTTGGGGGTTGGTGGATGGCTTGTGTTGTGTAATGGATCGTGAAAAACAAGGTGGTTCGTTGTAGTAAGAGGAGGTTGGTAGTTACAATATGGTAACTTGGTTAGTAAAAGTAAGAGTGATGGGTTTAATAAGAGAAAGAAATGCAAGGATGATTTATGAGTGGAGTGAAAAAAAAAGACCATGGAGAATAACACATATTTGTCCAAGAAAGGAAGAATCCTTACCTTTTTCTCTATGTTCTTTCCATAGTTTTTATCATGAGATAAAAGGTTGGTCCATTCATGAAGGGTGAAAGTGAGAGAAATTGTGTAGTTTGATGAAGAGAGGTGATGTATGTTGTAGGTTTTACAAGGAAGAACTTTTTTATGTTGAAGATCTAATGAATAATAGAATCATGAAGGCGTGTCTAGGAATGCCTACTGTATGTAGAAAAGAACAAAAATGGGTGTAACATATGGTTGTAACTTGTAAGTTACTTTTTAATGTGTGTGTGTGTGTGTGTGTGTGTGTGTGTGTGTGTGTGTGTGTGTGTGTGTGTGTGTGTGTGTGTGTGTGTGTGTGTGTGTGTGTGTGTGTGTGTGTGTGTGTGTGTGTGTGTGTGTGTGTGTGTGTGTGTGTGTGTGTGTGTGTGTGTGTGTGTGTGTGTGTGTGTGTGTGTGTGTGTGTGTGTGTGTGTGTGTGTGTGTGTGTGTGTGTGTGTGTGTGTGTGTGTGTGTGTGTGTGTGTGTGTGTGTGTGTGTGTGTGTGTGTGTGTGTGTGTGTGTGTGTGTGTGTGTGTGTGTGTGTGTGTGTGTGTGTGTGTGTGTGTGTGTGTGTGTGTGTGTGTGTGTGTGTGTGTGTGTGTGTGTGTGTGTGTGTGTGTGTGTGTGTGTGTGTGTGTGTGTGTGTGTGTGTGTGTGTGTGTGTGTGTGTGTGTGTGTGTGTGTGTGTGTGTGTGTGTGTGTGTGTGTGTGTGTGTGTGTGTGTGTGTGTGTGTGTGTGTGTGTGTGTGTGTGTGTGTGTGTGTGTGTGTGTGTGTGTGTGTGTGTGTGTGTGTGTGTGTGTGTGTGTGTGTGTGTGTGTGTGTGTGTGTGTGTGTGTGTGTGTGTGTGTGTGTGTGTGTGTGTGTGTGTGTGTGTGTGTGTGTGTGTGTGTGTGTGTGTGTGTGTGTGTGTGTGTGTGTGTTGTTAGAACACAGATTGGTTCTTAATAATTACTCTTTGTTTTGATGATAACTGTTAGGAAATTTATATTTAAGAATTATATACTCTAAAATTTGTTTGAGAGTTTTACTGCAGATTAAAATTATACTGACTCTCTAGAAGCAAATCTGTCTTTGAATACAAGAAGGTATTCTGAATCTGAAGCGCCAGATGCATCTTACAGAAGAATCTGCTTGCTCCTTACAGAAGATCCTGAGCGTAGTCTCCAGAAGGATCTGAAGAAAGAAGCTCCAGAACATTCTGAGTCAGAAGCATCTGAAGATAATCAGAAGCATCTGAAGATGAAGCATCAGAAGAATAGAAGAATATTGATTGAAGAGTTTCTCAAAGCATTGATCTACAGAAGTTTCTGAAAGTACCTACGCTGCCAAGTACTGAAGTTCTGTGTCAAGATGCTCTGATGATCTACACGCTAGAAGCACACAAGCTGCAGAAGACTCTGATACAGCATAGTTCTGAATCTCATCAGAAGACTCTGATCTATTCAAACTCTGAAGAACTTGCTGAAACTGAAGAAGTGTTTTCAAGAATGTATCTGTTGGAATCATTCAACGTCTCTTTCCTTATTTGTGCTAGACACACTTACACAGACAAAAAGGATTTATCTGTGCCATCTATTTCAAGGAAAGGTCAGTACATGTGAAGACAAAAAGGCTCAGACCTTTTGGACTCTCTTTTCAACGTGGAAAATTCAGTTGCCTATAAAAGGAGCCTCTCACTTCATTCTTCAGTTACACACTCTTGAGCTATACACTTGCTGAAAAGAAATCAAATATTCTTAAGCTCTCATTCTTATTCTTCATAGAATCTTTGTACTTAAATCTTAAGAGAAAAATCACTGTTGTGATTATAGCTTTATAGAAGCATTAAAAACTCTTGTATTTTATTTACATTGTTTGTAAAGGAATTTCCTTAAGAGGATTCAGTGTGAATCAGTAGCTCTTAAGAAGACTAAGAACTGTAGTTCTTAGGTGATACTATTGTAATCAGTTTGATTTAATAGTGGATTAAGACCTTGTTGAGAAAGGCAAATCACTCTGGAAGGGTAGACTGGAGTAGTTGTTTAACGAACCAGGATAAAAATAATTGTGTGATTTATTTCAAGTATTAATTTTCTAAACTTATTCAACCCCCCCCCTTCTAAGTTACATCTCACCTTCAGTTGGCATCAGAGCTCCGGTTCTGAGTGTGCTATCACTTAACAGTGTCAGTAAAGATCCAGAGGAGATATACTTTGATCTATATATTTATTTGTTATCATGGCTGATAATTCAATCAACAATAAATATGAAGAGAAGGATAGGATCAGTACCAAACCTCCAATGTTTGATGGAGAAAAATTTGACTATTGGAAAGATAGAATAGAAAGTTTTTTTCTTGGGTATGATGCTGATCTTTGGGATTCGGTCATTGATGGATATGTACATCCTACTGGAGAGGATGACAAAAATATTGATAGAAAATCAATGACTGAAGTGCAGAAAAGAGACTTCAAGAATCATCACAAAGCCAGAACTATATTGCTTAATGCAATCTCTCATACTGAGTATGAGAAGATGACTAACAGAGATACTGCTCATGACATGTTTGAATCACTCAAAATGACTCATGAGGGAAACTCCCAGGTTAAAGAGACAAAGGCTCTGGCGCTCATACAGAAGTATGAGGCATTTAAAATGGAAGATTCTGAAAATGTAGAAACTATGCTTTCTAGATTTCAGATTCTTACAGCTGGTCTGAAAGTTCTGGACAAGGGCTACTCAACGTCAGATCATGTCAAGAAAATCATCAGAAGTCTTCCCACCAGATGGAGACCAATGGTGACTGCATTAAAGATGGCAAAAGATCTGAACAAGATCTCCTTAGAAGAACTTATCAGTTCTTTGAGAAGTCATGAAATTGAGCTGGAGGAAGATGAACCCCAGAAGAAAGATAAAGGTAAATCCATAGCTTTAAAATCTAACAAAACTGCTAAAGCTTTGCAGGTTATTCAAGAAAGCTCTGAAGAATCTTCTTCTGAAGAAGAAGATGAGTTGTCCATGCTGTCCAGAAGGATTAACAAACTCTGGAAGCACAAGGGAAAGAAATTTAACAACTTCAGAAGATCTGAAAACAGAAAAGAATCTTCTAGTCACAGAAGATCTGCCAAGAAAGATGTGGTGTGTTATGAGTGCAAAGAACCTGGGCACTACAAGAATGACTGCCCTAAACTTCTGAAAGAAAAACCTAAGAAGAAGTTCAACAAGAAGAAAAAGGTTCTGATGGCAACATGGGATGACTCTGATGAGTGTGAGTCATCTTCTGAATCTGAAGAAGAATGTGCAAACGTTGCATTGATGGCCAGGACAGAGGATCAAGAGGAAGGTACCTCTGGATATGAATCAGAATCAGAATCTGATGATGATGCAGAAGAGGTAATGGCCAAACTTACCAAAGAAGAACTCATTAAAGTTTTAACAGAAGTTCTTAAAAGTTACAACAACATCAAACTCAAATACAAGAAGCTGAAAAGCAATCTTGAATCTGAGATTGATCTTCTAAAAACAGAACTTGTTGAGCAGAAGGAAATAAATTTAAAAATCAAAGATGACTTTGATAGAACTCAACAAGAATCTGATTCTGAAACTAAGTCTTGAGAAAATATTTTAGAAAAATATGACTCTAGTTTTCAGAAGTTTCTCACTAAGAGCATAGACAGAAGCAAGATGGCTTCCATGATCTATGGTGTTAGTGGAAACAACAGAAGAGGCATTGGATATGAGTCTTCATCTGGAAGCAATCCAAAACCTGTTGACAAACTTTTTATCAGTAAGACACCTCTGTACTCTCAATTCAAATTTGGTCATCTGAATGACATTAAACACACAAGCTCTGAGAAGAGTACTTATGTGTTTAAACCAAAGGCAAGTCAGAATAAACACTATGTTGCAAAACAGAAGTTTAGACAAACTTGCAAACCAACTAACCCCAAAGGACCCAAGAAGATCTGGGTACCTAAAGACAAAATAATTCCTGTTGCAGATGTTCTTAGCAGCAAAGTCAGGACACCAATCATGGTACCTGGACTCTGGATGCTCACGACACATGACAGGAGAAAGGTCTATGTTCCAAAGCCTGGAACTTAGATCTGGAGGGGACGTGAAGTTTGGAGGGAACCAGAAGGGCAAGATCATTGGATCTGGCACTATTGGAAATGGTAAGCTTCCCTCTATTACTAATGTTCTGTTAGTTGAAGGATTGAAACATAATCTGTTGTCCATAAGTCAATTAAGTGACAATGGTTATGATATAATCTTTAATCAAAAATGTTGCAAAGCTGTATCTCAAAAGGATGGCTCTATCCTATTCAGTGGAAAGAGGAAACACAACATTTATAAAATTAACCTTTCAGAACTTAAAGTTCAAAATGTAAAATGCCTCTTATCTGTGAATGATGAGCAATGGGTCTGGCATAGAAGATTGGGGCATATTAATATGAGACGTATATCTCAGATTAATAAACTCAATCTGGTCAGAGGACTTCCTAAGTTGAAGTTCAACTCAGATGCTCTGTGTGAAGCATGTCAAAGAGGTAAATTTTCAAAATCTCATTTTAAATCAAAAAATGTTGTGTCTACCTCCAGACCATTGGAATTACTTCACATTGATCTGTTTGGACCAGTGAAAACTGCATCCATCAGAGGCAAGAAGTATGGGTTAGTCATTGTAGATGACTACATCAGATGGACTTGGGTAAAGTTTCTAAAACACAAGGATGAGTCTCATTATGTGTTCTTTGACTTCTGCAATCAAGTTCAGATTGAAAAAGATTCCAAAATTATTAAAGTCAGAAGTGATCATGGTGGAGAATTTGAAAATAAACATTTTGAAAAATATTTTTCTGAAAAAGGCATTGCACATGATTTCTCCTGCCCTAGAACTCCACAACAAAATGGAGTTGTAGAGAGGAAAAATAGAACATTGCAAGAGATGGCCAGAACCATGATCAATGAGACAAATCTGGCAAAACATTTTTGGGCAGAAGCAATTAACACAGCTTGCTATATTCAGAACAGAGTGTCTGTAAGACCTCTTCTGGAAAAGACTCCTTATGAATTATGGAGAAACAGAAAGCCTAACATTTCTTATTTTCATCCTTTTGGATGTATTTGTTATATGCTTAATACTAAAGATAATCTGAACAAGTTTGATTCCAAAGCACAGAAGTGTTTCATGCTTGGTTATTCTGAACGCTCTAAAGGCTACAGAGTATTCAATACTGAAACACAGATTGTTGAAGAATCTATTCATGTTAGATTTGATGATAAGCTTGGCTCTGAAAAGCCAAAGCAGTTTGAAAGTTCTGCAGATAGAGAAGTGATTCTCACAGACTCTGAAGGATCAGAGGCAGAAAAGACAAATATCAAAGAATCTGAAGCAACTCCAGATGCTACACCTTTGACTTCCCAACTAAACAACTTGCAAATTTCTGAAAGACCAACTGTCAGAAGATCTTCTTCCAGAATCAAATCATCTCATCCAGAAGATGTGATTATTGGAAAGAAAGATGATCCAATAAGGACAAGATCATTTCTCAGAACTTCTGAATCTTCTTTATTTGGCTTAGTGTCAATAATAGAACCAACATCTGTAGATGAGGCTCTGGAAGATAATGAATGGATTATAGCTATGCAAGAAGAGCTGAATCAGTTCACCAGAAATGAAGTTTGGGATCTGGTTCCTAGACCTAAAGGATTTAATATTATTGGAACAAAATGGGTCTTCAGAAATAAGCTGAATGAAAAGGGAGAAGTAGAAAGGAATAAGGCAAGGCTGGTTGCTCAAGGATACAGTCAGCAAGAAGGTATTGATTAAACTGAGACATATGCTCCAGTGGCAAGGTTAGAATCTATACGCCTTCTGATTTCTTTTGCTGCACAGAATAACATCACTTTGTATCAGATGGATGTTAAAAGTGCTTTTCTTAATGGTATTATAGAAGAAGAAGTATATGTCCATCAACCTCCTGGATTTGAAAGTGAAAACTTTCCAGATCATGTTTTTAAATTAAAGAAATCCCTTTATGGATTAAAACAAGCTCCCAGAGCTTGGTATGAGAGGTTGAGCAACTTCCTTCTGAAGAAAAATTTTATCAGAGGAAAAGTGGATACAACTCTATTCTGTAAAACTGTTAAGAAAGATCTGTTGATTTGTCAAATTTATGTAGATGACATTATTTTTGGATCAACAAATATTACGCTTGGAAAGGAGTTTGCTAAATGTATGCAGGAAGAGTTTGAAATGAGCATGATGGGAGAATTGAGATTCTTCTTGGGAATCCAAGTCAATCAGACTCCAGAATGCACCTACATACATCAAACCAAGTATGTTAAAGAGCTTCTGAAGAAGTTCAACATGGTTGATAGCAAAATGGCAAAGACTCCAATGCATCCTACAAGCACTCTAGGTAAGGAAGAGGTAAGTAAGAAGGTAGATCAAAAACTCTACAGAGGTATGATAGGATCTCTTCTATACTTGACTGCTTCTAGACCAGATATTCTGTTTAGTGTCTGCTTATGTGCTAGATTCCAATCAGATCCTAGAGAATCACACTTAACAGCTGTTAAGAGGATTCTAAGGTATCTGAAAGGTACTGCTAACATGGGTTTGTGTTACAGAAGATCTGATGAATTTTCATTAGTTGGATTCTGTGATGCTGACTATGCTGGAGACAGAGTTGAACGTAAAAGCACTTCTGGAAGCTGTCAGTTTCTTGGAAGTCATCTGATCTCATGGTACAGCAAGAAGCAACCTACCATCGCACTATCAACTACAGAGGCAGAATACATTGCTGCTGCTGGATGTTGTACTCAGATGCTCTGGATGAAGAGTCAATTAGAAGATTATCAAATCTATGAGAGTAATCTTTCTATCTTCTGTGATAATACTTCTGCTATATGTTTGTCAAAAAATCCAATCTTGCATTCTAAGGCTAAACATATAGAAATTAAACATCATTTCATCAGAGACTATGTTCAGAAGGGAATCATAAATTTAGCCTTTGTTGATACAGATCATCAATGGGCAGATATTTTTACAAAACCCCTTGCTGAGGATAGATTTAAGTTCATTCTGAAAAATATTTGTATGGATTTTTGTCCAGAGTAATATTTATCAGAAGCAATCTCTCAGATGCAAATTGTTTAATGATCTGAAGTATTTCATATGTTCATTTGTTCTATTCTGATTATTATTTCTGATGTGAAAATCTGAACTGACCATCTTTAGAAGATCTGAACATGGCTAACGTTTCATTTCTTGAGAGAATTCAGAACAGCATGCAAGCAAACACGTGTCCCACAAAATCTGAAGAGGTGGCATGTGGACAACTGAAAATACATTTGAGGTGAAATTTGAATAGTTAAATTCTTGATTTTCCCCCCAAATCTGTCAGAAGCATTTATTATTTGAAATGATTTTATTCTTTTCATTTAATGCTCTCAAACGTGCTTTAATTCTGTCTTTTGGTGTGCCTATGTGTTTACTATAAATACTTAAAGTGTTTTCACTTTCACACTTTTCACTCTCAGAATTTATATGCATTTTCATCTCTTGTTCTCTCTTCACAAAAACCCAAAACCTAAGTGTTCTAAAAAGCATTCTTCAATGGCGTCTTCTTCATCAACAACTGCTCAGTTTCAATCAACAATGGCTGCTGTAACTTCAGACAATCTTGGTGCTAATCCATACATTCCTCCTCAGAGAACTCTTCTCACACCTATTGAAAAGTTAGAAGTGTTGTGTGAATCCATGGTTGAGTTTGACTCACTGGCTGAAAATGGGTTTGATTTTCGCTCCATTGTTAGAGCTCAAGGCTGGGTAAAATACTTTGATAGACTGTTTGGACCAGTTTACCCTTTGCTTATTAAGGAATTCTGGATCCATGCATCTGTGTATCCAAAGTTTATTCTGTCATCTGTACTGGGAAAGGAGATCATCATCACAGAGGATCTTATTAGAAAACTGATTGGTTATGAAGAAACAGATGGTGTTTCACATCTGCCAGTTGGACGTGTTGATATGGATGAAGTCTATGATGAGGTTATGACTGCTGGACAAGCCTCTAACAAATTCAAAGATCTGAAACCAGAATACAAGATCTGGGCCAAGATCTTCATGGGATGCATTCATCACAGAAAATCAACAAACTCCCCAGATTATGTCAACAATGAGCAGATCTATTTTATGTACTGCCTCAGTCAGAGTAATAAGGTAGATCTTCCTTACTTATTGTTCATGCATCTGTGGAATCACATAAATGCATCCAGAGAATCTGTGAAGGAAAAGACTCAGAAGATCAGGAATTGGATACCTTTTGGAAGGTTGCTCTCAGATCTTCTCACTGAAAATGGTTTAGTGGCTGCTCTGTATGATGCTGGTGTAACAGAGGAACTTGAGTTCATTATGGGAAAGCCTCTGAACGCTAAGAGCCTTCTGAGACTCAAGATTGTAGATGAACTTACCACTGCTCCAAAGAAGTTGAACATGTCTGATCTAAATAAAAGGATTCCAGTATCAGATTTCCCTCTATTTTTTGCTGAAGAACCTAGACACATTGTTCTGATGTATATAGAGGAATGAAAAAGAGAAGGAGTGCCTGTACCTGCAAATGTGTTTCAACTTGTCAAGCAACCCCTGCCAGATGCAGGAGAAGAAGAAGAAGAAGCAGAAGTTCCACTTTAGAGGAAAAGATCTCAACCTGCAGCAGAATCTGAACCTGTCCAGAAGAAGGCTAAGATTGCTGAAAGTCCCAAGGATCTTCTGAAGAGAAAGGACTCTGGAGAAGCTGCATCTGCTAAGAGGATTAAACTCAAAGGTACTAAAGCTTCTGTCTCTTCTAAAAATGTTGTTATAAATGATTCTTCTATTAAGTCTGTTCCCAAACCCCCTGTCACTCAAACTACATCTGTTGCTGCCCCCAGTTCTGTATCACCTCAGAAATAACCCACTGCTCCTATATCAAAACCACCTCAACCAAAATTACACATCAAACACTTCACTCCAAAACCATCAAAATCTGTTCCAAAACCATCAGAACCACAACCTAAAGAAAAACAACCAACAGAATCACAACCTACAGAACCACAACCAACTGTTCCACAACAAACAGAACCACAACTAACACAACCATCAGAACTACCACAAAATTCTGATAAACAAAAATCTGCATCACCCACAACAGAAAATCTCCCAGAAAAACAAACCTCAGAAGATCAACCACAAAATGAATCGTTCATTCCACCTTCACCAATTCAATCTTCTGAACCTGTAGCAACTGTTACTTCTGAACCTACTCAAGTAACTTCTGCTCCTATTTCATCTGAACCACCTACTCATCAACCTGAAATTCCTTCAGAACCATCTCATATCCCTGAGACAGAAGTTCTTGATATCACTCCATTAAAAACAGTGTTTCAAGTTTCTTCTACCTCTTGTACACCAGAAACATCCTCAAATTCATCTGAATCAGAAATTCACCCTGATTTTCTGATTAATCCATCTGACAAATACCCTGTTCATGACCCTGAACCTGTATCATCTGTACCTACCAAAACTGCAATTCCAGAACCTATGCCTCCACCTGAACCTTCATCTGAGATGATTGTGCCTTCATCTATTCCATCATCATCTGGAATCTCGTGTGCTCAAGTGTCCTCTCTGTATCATAATTTATCTTATGGTTTCAAACTTAAAGATTTTTATGATAGAGTTGAGCCCTCTGAACCCTTGACACCTCTGAGACCTAAACTTACACCAACCCTTCCATCTGTGATCCTTTCATATATTAAATCTATGGAAAATGAAGGATCTTTAGCCACCATATCTGATAAATCTGGTAAAGCTGCTGTTTCAGCTCTGCATTCTGCATCTGACAACACAGTTGCATCTGATAAACCATCAAAATCTGCTTTTGTACCATACTCTAATGCAGTTTTTGATGATGTTTACCCACGCACCAGACCTCAACCCAATCTGATTAATGCTTTAAACAGATCCCTTCCTCAGAAACCAGAAATTCCATTCTTTCCATATATTCCCCCTCCTCTGATTTCCATTCCAACATCATTGATACCACCAACTCCAAAGCCTAAACAGATGACTCTGGAAACCTTGCTTAAACCTCCTCCCAGACTTAATATTGAACATTTATTTCAAACGTTTTTGCAAGAATTACAGATGTCTTTAGGTACTGTTCAAAGAAGATGCTCTGAATCTATGGATGTAAATGAGACTGAAATCATCTGGAAAGGATTTCTGAATAGATTCAACACTGTAGCTTCTAATCTAAAGAACATATGTTCTGATGATGCAAAGCTCAGAGCTGAAAGGAATCAATTCTGGATTGATAACAAGACTGGGCCTCTGCTGTGTCTGGATGCTCCTCCACCACCTCCTCCACCAGAACAAATTGCCCCTACCTTAACTATGACTCTGGTAGAACCCTCTTCAGGATCTCCAGAACATATGGCAATTAACTCTGTTCAGGATACAGAACCTCCATCATCTGAAATCAAGACAGAGAATCCAGATTTGGCAAACAAGATTGCTGCTCTGGAAGCTGGTCAATCTGAAATCAGATCTTGGATGGCGAAGCAAGACAAGAAATCTGAGGACATGTCAGAATGGATGACCAAACAAGATGAGAAGAATGAGACAATCACTAAGTTCATGTCAAAACAAGAGCAATCACAATCTGAGATCACAGACCTATTGAAGATGCTTTTGTCTAAACACACTTAGATTTTTTTTCTCATGTTTGTGCATCTGTTATCTTTGCATCTGAATGTTTTGTAATATCTTCTTATGTACTTTGTGATCTGTTATCTTTAATTAAATCAGACTGTTTTTCTCCATTGAATTATCTGCTTTTATTCCTTTTACTTGTCTTTATTAAAAGTTTTTTTTTACTTTTTGCTTATGACAAAAAAGGGGGAGAAAATAAAGATCTGAACTATTTAATATAATTTCACTAGAATGAATCTTCAGACATATCTATTTTTTTTCTAATATCTAAATTGACTATTTCAGAACTTTTGATAAGAACACTCTATAAAAGAACCTCTGAGTTTCTCAGATCATTTATCCTTTATCAAAATCTGAATCTTATATCTGCAAGATATTCTGACCATTGATTATTACAAGACAGGCAAGATCTGACTCTGAAGATTACTCAAGATAAAAAGGGAAGTTTCTATTCCTTTTTCATATTTAACTCTGGGGGAGAGTCATCATCTCAGGGGGAGTTATAATTCTTTAAGTTCAATTAAATAAAATTTCTGATACTTTTTGTCATCATCAAAAAGGGGGAGATTGTTAGAACACAGATTGGTTCTTAATAATTACTCTTTGTTTTGATGATAACTGTTAGGAAATTTATATTTAAGAATTATATACTCTAAAATTTGTTTGAGAGTTTTACTGCAGATTAAAATTATACTGACTCTCTAGAAGCAAATCTGTCTTTGAATACAAGAAGGTATTCTGAATCTGAAGCGCCAGATGCATCTTACAGAAGAATCTGCTTGCTCCTTACAGAAGATCCTGAGCGTAGTCTCCAGAAGGATCTGAAGAAAGAAGCTCCAGAACATTCTGAGTCAGAAGCATCTGAAGATAATCAGAAGCATCTGAAGATGAAGCATCAGAAGAATAGAAGAATATTGATTGAAGAGTTTCTCAAAGCATTGATCTACAGAAGTTTCTGAAAGTACCTACGCTGCCAAGTACTGAAGTTCTGTGTCAAGATGCTCTGATGATCTACACGCTAGAAGCACACAAGCTGCAGAAGACTCTGATACAACATAGTTCTGAATCTCATCAGAAGACTCTGATCTATTCAAACTCTGAAGAACTTGCTGAAACTGAAGAAGTGTTTTCAAGAATGTATCTGTTGGAATCATTCAACGTCTCTTTCCTTATTTGTGCTAGACACACTTACACAGACAAAAAGGATTTATTTGTGCCATCTATTTCAAGGAAAGGTCAGTACATGTGAAGACAAAAAGGCTCAGACCTTTTGGACTCTCTTTTCAACGTGGAAAATTCAGTTGCCTATAAAAGGAGCCTCTCACTTCATTCTTCAGTTACACACTCTTGAGCTATACACTTGCTGAAAAGAAATCAAATATTCTTAAGCTCTCATTCTTATTCTTCATAGAATCTTTGTACTTAAATCTTAAGAGAAAAATCACTGTTGTGATTATAGCTTTATAGAAGCATTAAAAACTCTTGTATTTTATTTACATTGTTTGTAAAGGAATTTCCTTAAGAGGATTCAGTGTGAATCAGTAGCTCTTAAGAAGACTAAGAACTGTAGTTCTTAGGTGATACTATTGTAATCAGTTTGATTTAATAGTGGATTAAGACCTTGTTGAGAAAGGCAAATCACTCTGGAAGGGTGGACTGGAGTAGTTGTTTAACGAACCAGGATAAAAATAATTGTGTGATTTATTTCAAGTATTAATTTTCTAAACTTATTCAACCCCCCCCCCCTTCTAAGTTACATCTCACCTTCATGTGTGTGTGTGTGTGTGTGTGTGTGTGTGTGTGTGTGTGTGTGTGTGTGTGTGTGTGTGTGTGTGTGTGTGTGTGTGTGTGTGTGATAATATGTATGATTGGGGCGGCTCTGTGTGTGAGTGGAATTGGTCTCTCCCTTATGCAATACAATGCAAGTATAAATATATTAAGTTTTCTAAATGAAGCCAATAAAAAAATCTCTTTCCAAGAGTTAGTGAACAAGACTACTAAAAAAAGAGATAAAAAACAAATATTTTTGAATTATTTTTAAAAGAAAAGAAATGTGTAGATAATTAGATTAAAAAATAAAATCAACTAATAAACTTAAACTAATTCTAATTAATTCTAAGTGAACTGAATGATTATTTTATCTAAAAATTTAAAATAAAAATGATTAAAAATAATAAAAATTCAGGCACCAAAGTGCTCGAAAAATAAAAAAGATTGCACCAAAATTATCAGCGCGAAATAAACCACTCGGAAAAATACAGCATTTTGTCAAATTTTGAAATAAATATGGACCGGTAAAAATGCTTAGACGGATCAAAATATGGTCAAAAAGTCATCGAAAATTAAATCGAGCACGTCAGATTAAACTATGTGAAACGTAGATTAAAATAAATGATGTCTGCAAGCTCAAATTTGAAATTTTTCGTTCATTGATTTTACGAACAATTGGCATTCAGTTTGACCGATTTTTCTATAAATCCAACAAGTTTATTCTGGATGATAATTTGGAAATTGTGCAAGATGAAATGTATATCATGCTATGCAGATGCTATGATAATTGTATTGATTCGACAATTCAGGGTAAAAATTGGGGTATGATATTGACATATTTTACTCAACCTAATCCCAATATCATACAAATTTTCCCCCAATTTCTACCCAAAGTTCCTAACTAGTGGAAATCACCTTATTGAAGTAGGGGATGAATTAATGATGGAGATGATGAAGAAATTGATGAAGATGATGAATCCAAGCTTCCTTCTCCTCTTTCTCCTCTTTCTCTCTTCCTCTCTTTTTCTCTTTTCCTTCTTTCTTTTCTTCTCTTCTTTCTCTCTTACTATCTTTCTTTCTCTTCTTATTCATAAATATACATATAACACACACACATACACACACGCGCGCGCGCACACACACACACATACATATTAATACAAAATATCTCAATTTAATATCTTGTCATCTAACACCAATTGACCAAATATTAATGTTACCAAAATGTCCTCTCTTGCACTTATTAGTTTTGCTTTGTCTCTTTTATTAATAATTGCTTTCTCAAGAGTTCACTAGTTACTTTATTGATGGAGCACTTAGGAGTTCCAATTGTTCTAACCGTAAAAAATAGAGTACATAGGAACCTTGTTGATCTCAACTGATACCCAATTGAGCATTTAAGGGTATATGGGATATTACATCCAAGAACGATTAACTTTAAAGATGTGCCTCTTCAATCAATTATAGAGCTCTTGTTGTCAAGATCTGAGTCAAAAGAAGTTAAAGATGCAAGAATTTTGTTACAAGACTTTGAACACTCAAAACAGAGGAAATTGATGTTTCATTAAAATCACACTGAAATTCATGATCAAAATGATAGATATTATGTGACAAATGATGACAAAAAGGTTTTATATGTGATTGAGATTAAACACAAAAACTGGTTGAAAAAGTCAGTTAGATTTGAATCAAGAGTAATCTATTATTTGAATCAAATGAGCAAGTGTAGTGGAATAAAAGGAAAACTGAAATTTGAAAAATTTCTAGTTGATTCGAATCAGGGAAAAAGTGATATGAATCATGAGCCACGTGATTCGAATCATTTAAAAATAATAATTCAGATCAAATGCCACATACTTGATAGTGAAATGTGGAAAAAGTGAATGATTTAAATCATGTTTAAAATTTGATTTAAATCAAATCAAACAAAAATGAACATCAGGAAAATGATTTGAATCAAGTGTAAAAAATGACTTGAATCAAATGACCTACTTTTACCTTTGTCCAATTTGAATATAATCACAAAATGTGTGTAAACACTATGATTTGAATCAAACATGTAAAATCTCAAATTTTCAAATTTTTAAAGGCACTTTGAGATTTTACTTTGAATCCAACTCAAGTCAAAAACATAAATTATTTTTATTCCACTGACTCATGCAATTAATCAAAAGACATCATGATCAAGGTCAAATCTAACCAAAGTTTTATGCATGCTAAACACGAATCTTTTCAAACTTCATAACGAGAAGTGAAATCATGAAAGAGACTCAACAAATCAAAATGAAAGA
Source organism: Lathyrus sativus (assembly GCA_963859935.3). Classification (NCBI taxonomy): domain Eukaryota; kingdom Viridiplantae; phylum Streptophyta; class Magnoliopsida; order Fabales; family Fabaceae; genus Lathyrus; species Lathyrus sativus. The sequence goes on from OZ012739.1 coordinate 45,045,910, forward strand.
TGAAAGCAATAAGACAAGCAACAAAATAAATGAATATATATATATATATATATATATATATATGTGTGTGTGTGTGTGTGTGTGTGTGTGTGTGTGTGTGTGTGTGTGTGTGTGTGTGTGTGTGTGTGTGTATGTGTGTGTGTGTGTGTGTGTGTGTGTGTGTGTGTGTGTGTGTGTGTGTGTGTGTGTGTGTGTGCTCCCCTTGAATGAAGTAGAGACATGCACCTACAATTCAAGATTCAATACAAGCACTGCATGCCTAGACATGGAAGAAGCATGGTGGTTTCAACAAGTTCAAGGGCAAAGGATACAATATTCAAAAGCATAAGGTTGACGATAGGGATTATGAATCCTCAAAGAGAGGGGAATGAACCTCACATCTGAAATACCAATAGGAGAAGAAAAATATGCAATGTTATAACTGTGAAAAGTAGGGTCACTTGGCCAAGAATTGTTGGTACAAGAAAGATAAGGGACCGACAAAAGCAAGGATGATGAAGGAGAAAACCTTGCACGTCAAGATTATGATGACTCTGATGGTATGGTGCTTAGCTGCAGTTGTAGATTAGCATGTCGACTTCAAGAACTAGTTCCTCGATACAGGCTACTCAAATCACATGATTGGTCAAAGAGTATGGTTAGAAAATTTTGATGAGTCAAAAAAAGAGCAAGGTTAGGCTTGCAGATTATAGCTCATTGCAACCATAATGTACTGGTAACACATACATTCAAATGAGTAATGATGTAAAAGTTATGATCAAAGATGTACTCTATGTACCCGGCATGAAGTGCAATCTGCTAAATGTTAAATAATTGGTCAAAAAAGGTTTCTTAGTGGTTATGAAAGATGGAGCCATTAAATTGTTTGACACCCATAATAACTTGGTCTTAAAATCTCCTCTGTCGAAGAATAGGATATTTAAGACCATGATCAGTTCGACTGAGGTACAATGCCTAAAAACAATTGTCAACCACAAGCATAGTTGGTTGTGGCATTTTAGGTTTAGCCATTTGATATTTAGGTCACTCAACCAACTGATTACTCTAGATATGGTAACTAGCATACCAAGTATTGTGATGCCCGATAAACTCTATGAAGGTTGCTTTGTAGGTAAACAATCCAAAAAGTATTTCGTTTTGACTATGCTAATGAGATCCTCTTGCATACTAGAAGTAGTACATTAAGATGCATATGGCCAATTTGAGGATCACACCTAGGGATGTAAATGGATATCCATGGAGACAGATACTATGATATTCGTATCCACCCTGTTGGATAAATATGATATCCATATCCGCCCCATATCCATGCGGTTATCCATTAAGCGGGTAATCTGTGGGTTTTACGATATGCGCGGATATTTACGGATATCCATGAATAATATTTTTTTCTAAAAATCATTTTTTGGAAAAAAATATTTTTAACTTATTTTAAAGACAAAAAAGTTATTATCACATAAAAACCATATAATTCACTCTTAATTTAAAAATAAAATTTCATCATATTAATTTTCTTCTTATTCACCAAAACATAATTAGATCCAAGCATGATATCCATACATTTCATTTTTAACCAAAAAAATAAAAGATATTGTGATTGTGAGTTATGATGAAAAAGCAGACGACAAAGGAGTAGGAAGAGAGACACTGGTTCGATAGAGGAATGACTACATTAGTTGGTTGGACTTTGAAATTGTTAAAGTGAGTTATGAAGTATTGAAGAGTTTAAATATGAAATGGCTAATAGAATTTGAATGAAATGTGAAATATTTTTTTCAAAGAAAAGTTCAAAAAAAGAAGAAAAAAAAGAAATATAAGAAGACTAACTTTTTTTTAGAAGATGAAAATATAAGGTATAATAAACTAATGATATTTAAATTATTTTTATAATTTATTAACAGATATTGATATCTGCAGGCACAAATATTATTAAACCCGTATCCATATCCATTAATAAATGGGTATTTAAATATCCATTTATTTTATCTGTGGATATCCATTAAGCTACCAGCCCTATATCCGTGACGGATTTTATCCGTCGGTACGAATTCTTTTGATATCCTTAATCATACCATTGGTGGAAACATGTATTATGTCTCATTTGTCGATGATTACAGTCAAAAGCTTTGGATCTATGTAACCGGACGCAAATACGAAGTATTTTTAATCCTTAAGAGATTCAAATTGCTTGTTGAAAATCATAGTGAAAAGAAGATCAAGGTTTTACAAACAAATGGAGGTGGCGAATACACATCCAAGATATTTGAAGAGTTTTGTGTAGAACATGGCATTAATCATGAGGTAACTGCTTTTTATACGCCTCAACATAATGGAATAACATAAAGAAGAAACTGACCATGTTGGGTATGGCAAGATGTACGTTGAAACAAATGAACTTTCCAAAATCCTTGTGGGATGAAACAGTTACTACTAATGTTTATATTCTGAACAGGTCCCCTACCAAGAAAATGAAGAACAAGGTTCCCGAAGAAGTATGGAGTGACAAAAGACCATTAGTGAGTCATCTGAAGGTATTTGGCTCTATTTGCTATAAGCATGTTCCTGATGCTAGGAGAAGGAAGCTTGATGATAAGAGTGAACCTATGATTCTGCTAGGATATCATAAGACTGGAACATACAGGCTATTCAAGCTAATGAATGATAAGATCATGATAAGTTGAGACATTGTGATTGATGAGAACTCTGCTTGGGATTAGAATTCAGGTGATACAACTAACAAGCCATTGATGAGCTATAAGTTTGATGAATAAAGTAGTGAGCACAAAGAAATTCCATTTATTAACATTCCAATCACAGTTAAAGTCGAAGAAGACAATAAAGAGAGTATGGCTAGTACAAGCCAAAGACCTCAAACAACTAGAGTTCTCCCAGCAAGACTTTAAGATTTTGAAGTGGTTGGTGATGATGAAGTCACACCAAATAGAGATTTGGTTCATTTAGATTTACTTGTAGGTGTTGAACCAATCAACTATAGTGAGGCCTTAAGGAACAAACACTAGAAGGCGTCTATGGTTAAAGAGTTACAAGCGATTAAAAGAAACAGTACATCGAAGCTAGTCGAATTGCCAACACATGTAAAAGCTATCAAAGTGAAATGGGTGTTCATGTTTAAGAATAATCCTAATAGGTCTATTGTAAGACATAAGGAAAGACTAGTAGCTCGAGGATTTCTTCATAGAGAAATACTCGAGTATTATGATGTATATGCACTAGTAGCAATATTGGAGACTATTAGGTTGGTGGTAGCCTTGACATGCAAGCAAGGATGGTCGACTAGAAGATTTTGTATATGTAACACAACCTCATGAGTTTGTGATACATAAGGAATCAGGGAAAGTGTACAAGTTACACAAAATCATTTATGGTATCAAACATGCACCTAGGGCATGGAACAAGAAGATCGACTCATACTTAGTCGAATTAGGATTCATCAAATGCAAGTCTGAGTTTGGTGTCTATATACAGACCATGTCAAAAGATATAACTATCATCAGGTTATATATTGATGACTTACTAGTAATTGGAAATAGCATGGAGAACTTGTCAAAGTTCAAAGAGCTGATGAAAAGGGAATTTAAAGTTTTGGATATGGGAAACTTGTCGTATTTCCTAGGCATTCAATTTCAAATTACTAAATAAGGTATGATGTTGCATCAAAGGAAGTATTTAAAATAAATACTCAAGAGATTCACGATGGATGATTTGAATCCTGCATCCACATCTATTGAACCTAGAATAAAACTAGAGACGCCTAGAGAAGAGGACAAGGTTGATGTCACTTTGTTCAAACAAATTTTAGGATCTCTGAGGTATGTGTGTAATAATAGACCTGATATAGGTTTTTCAGTCGGATTTGTAAGCAAATACATGGATGAACCAAATGTGTCACACATGAAGGCTGCAAGAAGAATCCTGAGATACCTAAAAGGATCAATAAATTGTGGAATCATGTTTCCACGAGATTCTGAAAGCAAAGAAGTTGTGATTAATTGATATTCAGATGTTGATTGGTGTGTGTCGTACCTCAAAAAATAGGATTCTTCGTGATGGACACAGAAAAATTAGTTTGAACAGAGTCACTGCCAAACTTTATTTATCCCAATGAAGGAATAAGAAAATATCAATAAAACCTTTAAAAACAAAATAATGGTTGTCACAACTATATTCGGGTTCTGGAGTCGATTACGCAAGGAGAAGGTATGAGCACCCCTCATGTCCATTAACCATTGTACTCAATGGGAACCTCTTAGTCAAATTTGAAATTGAGTGTGAACTCATGCTTATTTGCTTTCTTCGAGTGATAAAAGGATTAAAAAGAGAAAAGAAAAGAAACCTCAAAAAAGGGGAAATAAAGGTTTTAATTAGTGTGTTCGCCAAATATTGGGGCCCTTGTGCCTACGTATCCTTATTGTCAAATGAGAAATCAGAGCTTCGTAGTTCGGAGGACTACGGTGGAAAAAGAAAAAAGTTTGCTCGCCAGGATCTCGCAATTCCGTGACTATGTATCCTCATGGTGCAATAAGGAAATTAGAGCTCTGTAGTTCGGTGGACTACAATTTTTTGGTTTGTATCTTTTAATGAATAAGTGTTTATATCGCGTTCTAAGGGCTAAACATTGGCTTGTCTACTCGCAGTGGAGGCTTAAACACTAGTTTGTATGTTCATCAGAAGGGAGTAAATAATGTTCTTTTGTAAAAAAGTATTTGATTGCACGGGGGCGAGTAATTAGGTTTGATGTGTAGATGTTGATTTAGGGTTTTGAAAAGAGATTTATTTACTTATTTGAATATCACTAAAGACTATGGATATAGGTGAATATTTTAAACTACCAAGTCAAGCATCTTGTATCCAAAATACTCAGAGTAAATGTAGGAAAACTTCATTCTCACTCTTTCTCCACCACTTAAGGCTTGTGACATGCAATCCTAATCATATTTTATTGCATTTTTGAGTTTATTAAGAAAATGTTGCTTGACATTGGATCAAGGGTTTTATTGCTTCGAGATGATTATGAAAATGACTTGAGATTGAAATGGGATAGATTGATGGTGACACATGAAGCGGCCGACTTATAAGTTGGGTATGACTTGATGTATGAATCAAGAATGCTTTGGATTTGGTTGATGGCTATGCACAAGGCGATCGACTTACAAGGGTTAAGAGAGAATACCACTTGACTTGGATCAAGGGTTTGAGAAAAAGGTGAGGTCGGTCCTAGTCCCTAAGGAAATTTAGCAAGCGAAACCAAACCAAAGGAAAGCGGAAAAGTAAAGAAAGTACACCAAAATGGGGAGAGGGATACATGAAAAATATAAGGGAAGTATGCAAGAAAGAAAGAGTCTTGTTGTCAGGTAGTCCAAGAGAAAGTTGTGTGTGTGTGTGTATGTGTCCTAAGCTAAGACAATGAAATAAAGAATCCAAGTCCAAGTCTCCTTTTGCTATGGTCCACATTAAGTCCAGAACTCTATGATGCTAAGGTCATTTGCATAGTCCACCATCCATTTATGTTTCACAAGTCTTTTTAGGTATTTTCTATTTTATCATATTTTTGTGTTTTTTATAAGATGAATAATAAAAATCAAAGAATAAGAAAATGACATAAAGTAAAGAGAATGATAAAGAGTGATAAAGTAAATTGTGGAAAGTAAATGGTGAGAAGTAAATTGGGAGAAAATAAAGTGTGATAATGTAAAAGTTAGAAGTTAGAAGTTAGTAGTTAGTAGTTAATGATCAAATGATCGATTAATCACATTAGAACAATTTAGTGCTATATTAAGCAATCGTAAGCGGACTTGTACAAAAGTCACACCTATCTGAGGTCGGTCAATAAGAATTTATGCGTTCAAACATGTTAGAGAGATAACACAAAGTTATTCTCCTAAAACATGCAACACAATGAGAAAAATCTAAAAAGAAGGAGAAATAGAAAGCAAACTCAAGTCCTCACAATGGTCTCATCTATCATTAAGAGATTCACAATATGATCAACCAAAGACAACCTATCAACACCCTAAAGTGTCAAGAATGATCCAATGATCATTCAGCAACATGTTTAAAGTATTGAAGGTTCACTCAACTTAGAGATCATTACTAAATGATGTTTAACATTTCATCAACCAATCGATAACAAAAATGAAAATCAAAAGTAAACAAAAATAATAAAAAGAATAAAAAATGATTGTAAAAATGATTTTTATAGAGAAATTAAAGAGAAAAAAGAATAAAAAAACAAATAATTATACATTGTGAAATCAAAAATCCAAGATCAAGAAATTAAAAGAAAGTAAAAAAAAAAGTCAAATAATTTGTAAATAAATTAAAATAAAATTAAGCAAGAGAAACAGGAGGCGCAAGAAACAAACCATCCTGGGCTTAACCATCAAAGCCCACAAAACAAAAGCCATGGTCAGGGGTGGTGTGAATTGATGCGCATTGGTGTAAGAAGTAATCAGATGAGCTTGGAATCCCAAAACCTTGTGAAAGGAAACAAGCAGGGTTTTAAAGAGAAAAACAGCTATTCACGTTCATTTTCTTTCACGTGTTTTCATTTCTTTCTCTTCAAAAATCCCGCGCCGGAAACCACCATCTCTATCGCGCCGGAGCTCATCGGCGATCGCAGAGCACAATCCACAACCAAATTTACTATTTCAACCGCCTCTTCTCGCTCTATTCAAGTCTACTGTTGATTTTAAGTAAGTGATTCAGAATCTCCCTTAAACTCTCTTTATGTTGCTTTTGAACTTGTTAGTAGGGTTTCGCGTCTACGTGTTGCTGAGTTTGTTCGATGCTCCTTTGACATGCGTTGTGTTGTTATGTTCTCGTGTCGTAAATCATCGCGTGAGTTTTGTGTTGTTCATGATTGTTATTGCAGTGTATGTAGCGTTGAGTCTGAATTTGTGTCTGCTTGTAGCTGCGATTGAGTTTGTTGTTGCAGTGAATTTGTGAGGTTACATTGATGTTGAACTTGTAGAATTGTTGTGCATCGTTTATTGCAATTGGAGATTGAAGATGAACTTCAAGGTTGAAGATGTGGAGGGTGAAGAATAACGTGAAGAGGAAAATGAATTGTGAAGAAGGTTGGAGATGAGATGTGAAAATGGTGATTTTTTTCTGCGTGAAGAATGAAGAGGAAATTACTGCAGTGAATTGAGCTTGTTTTATAGAGTAGGGAATGGTAGTTTAGGCATTGAATTGGAAAGTTTGTCATGCAATTTTGTTTTTAAATGCAGGGCTTTTATCACTTGAAATTTGTTGTGAAATTTGGCTTGTTTTCTCATTGATGTGTTCTCTTGCATTGGCTTGTATCTTGAATGAAATGCCACTTGTATTGGGCCTATAATATATGTGTTATTTGCACCCTTTGATTTGGCTTGAATAATACCTTGAATTTGAATTATATTGATGTGATAAATCCATAATCATGCCGTACTTAACCTTGATTTATGATGAAGTTTGTATGATTATTGCCCAATGATGGAACCATGACCAAATGCCACATTTTTATCTTTTAATTATATTTGACTTGAAATAATGATTTCTTAACGGTGAAGAATAACCATGCCATACTCATAGCAACTTGATGAACTTGAACAAGATGCAACCGTGATGATGGAGACTTGACTTGCCTATGACCAAAATGAGTTTGCCTTAAAATTAGAGGTCATGCTTTGTGAAATGAATCCAAAAATGAAACAAACTTGAACATATGCCCACTTGAATCATAAGAAACTTTGATTTTTGAACCAAAACTCTAATTGGACCAAGACTTGATCACTATGATTTCCAACACAAAATACTTGAATTCGACTCACATTTTTTTTTCAAAATGATCCATAACTTACAATAGATTGTAAATGAAACAAAGATCTTGTGTTTGGTCAAGATTAGGTCAAACTTCCACTTGAATTGAATCATGAATGAATGGCCATTGAAGCAATATCAACACACTTGACTTGAAACAGTAATCCTTCCTTGGTAGCTCCCTTGCAAATCCTAATCCACACAAAGAAAGAAATGGAAGCCAATGCATGTATTTTGTATACACAATGGTTAGGTGACATGCTAATGAATGACAAGAATGAATAAACAAAAGTCGTAAGCATAAGAACAAAGATACCATGATAGAAGACAAAGGGGACCTTGGTGAAAACTTGGAAAGCAGCTAAATGAAATAGTCATATGCACACCAATGAGTGTAATACTATGTAGGTAGGACAAAATTGGGGTATGACAGTTGCCCATATCTAATTGCCTTAAACTCGAGATGATGAACTGTCACAAGGTTCATTTTTAGGGCAAAAGTCAATTAGATACAAGAAAATTCCAAAATTTGTCCTCCAAAAAGTAGAAATGTAATGCAAGGATGAAATACAGGGAGATAGAAATATAACAGCAGATCGTGATTTTGAATAAAACACATGAGATTTTCTAAATCAACGAAGCAATATCTTACATGATATAATCGTGAAATTTCAACAAGGGAACAATACCTTAATCATATCTTAAGACTCTCTGAGGACACGTAGAGCAGTATCTCAAGCAACAAATGAGATTCTCCGAATCAACAAAGCAATGTCTCAAACAACAAATGAGATATCTCTGGATCAACAAAGCAGTATCTTATAAATTAATACTCTTCGAGGATACTTAGAGTAGTATCTCAAGCAACAAATGAGATTATTCAAATCAACGAAGCATTATCTCAAACAACAAATGAGATTTATGTGAATCAACGAAGCAGTATCTTATAAATTAAGACTCTTCAAGGATGCTTAGAGCAATATCTCAAGCAACAACTGATATTTTTCGAATCAACGGAGCAATATCTCAATAACAAATGAGATATCTCTGGATCAACGAAGCAATATCTTATGAATTAAGACTCTTTAAGGATACTTAAAGCAGTATCTCAAGCAACAACTTAGATTCTTTGAATCAACGAAGCAGTATCTCAATAACAAATGAGATTCTCCGAATCGACGAAGCAATATCTTATAAATTAAGACTCTTTAAGGATACTAGAGCAGTAAAGAAACCTCTGGTGTTGCAGATTGACAATAAGTCAGCCATCAATCTTGCAAAGAATCCAGTTCTGCATGGAAAGAGTAAGCACATTTAGACTATATTTCACTTCCTAAGGGAGAAGGTAAATCAACGTGAACTTGAAGTGAGACATTGATCGAGTGAAAACACAGTTGACATACATTTTCACCAAAAAACTAAAGATCGACAAATTCCTAAATTTAAAAAAGAAATTAGGAATAGTTTAGATTGATTAGATCGTGGTTATTAACCTGAATTATAAAGGGGTATTTTGTAATATAATCCAAGTTAGTTAGTTACTTTGTTAGCAAGTTAGTTAGTTTTTTATGCTAACTATTTGAGTTACAAGTAACCTATTGTATATAAATACATGTAAAATGTAATTAATTTTATTTATTCAATACAATTACTTTTCATTCTCTCAATATCTTCTGGCTCATTCCTTCCCCACCCAAAGTTCTTCAACACTAACAATTGTTTCTGATGCACTTATGTCTCATGAGTTTAATCTAATACAACGTTATACATTCATCGTGAACTCATATGCTACACAACAAGTAATATGTGGTTGTTTCTTGGTTGCTTTCAGATATGTAAATTAATATATGTAATCTAGGGGAAACCGTTGGAAGGATTATAACCATACATATTACATGAGTCATTTCACACATTACACAAACAACCATACCTTATTTATTTATATAAACCAAGAAACTACCAAGTATAACTACACATCATACACCTATGTAAGCCCTAATATATTGTAGAGTAACTACAACCATTTACTACACATCATTATACAAATATTCAACCAATTTGTAACTCAAATCTAGTTTATAATCGAATGGGAAAAAACCTTACCTTAAAAATTTTTGTTCTCAACCGCATTTAAAGATCACTGCACGCAAGATCCTATATTTAACATTCTTTTAGATATTAATTCGAGTCCATATATAAAAAAATTTCCTCTCTTGACTCTTCATTTTTCAATCGTTTCATTTTCGATAATTTATGAATAAAAATTTAAAATAGAATATTAATATACACTACATATTTCAATTTTGAAATTAGGTTAAAGAAGCTTACCCCTAAACAAAACTAAACTCGAGGAGAAAATTGATTATGTTCACCTGCTCGTTTTGGCGTTAGTTTCGCTTAAATCGGAGTTATAGTTATGAATTTACGAATAAAATGTCGATGTTTAACTGACAAAATGACATTTTTAACGAAATAAAAGAATAGATGAAAACTAAAATAAATATAAAAACTTAACTAATTAATTAATAAAAGTAACATACTGAAATTTGAGACAAAACGAAAAAACTTTTTTTTCGACGACTTATTTAATTCCAAAAAGAAATTTATTTTTCCTCTATACACAATTATCGATGAATTTGCTATTCCCGATCACTGTAGCTAGAGGTGAGAATAGGTCAGACCGACTAACATGGGCCTACAGCCTAGCCTACATAGGCTAAGGTCAGACCAAACTTTTTTTTCTAGTATAAAAGGCCTAGGCTTTCTTATAAGTCTATTTAATTAAATAGGCCAGACAACATGCCGTAAAAAAAACATTTTAAGCCTATTAGACCGGCCTATTTTAATAAATATAAATAAATAAATTATTTTTATATATTTTATTTTGTATTTTATATTAAAATACAAAAGTAAAGTTTAGTTATCTTGAAGTAATTGTGAATATAAGTTGAAAAAACATTACAAATATGGCATAAGTTGTTTTCACAAGTTCTTCTAAATAAATAATCTCACAAAACTTATGTTTTTATGTAAGCTCAAATAAGTCTATGTAAACAAGCATTTAGCCTCATTGTGCTTTTGATTCTCTACTATATATAAACATTAGTTGAATTGTTTATTTACATATGTTCAAATGATATAGGCTTTTTAAGTAGGATAATTGGCTAATCAGACCTTTTAAAAGGTTAGATTCATGCCAAAAAATGAGTCTTTAGTAGGTCATAGGTCAGACTTAAACTTTTATATTTTTAATAGGTCAGACTTAGAAAAGCCTATTTGCCTCAGTCTATATCCACCCCAAAATGTAGCGTGTAGGTTTTTGATGAAAAATAGTTATTTTTTTTTCCTTTTTCTTTTACTAGGTAAGTTTGTCGTGCATTGCATGAATTTTACCTCAAGTATTATTTATATATGAAAAATAATTTTTTAGTAAGTATAATTATATATAATATAATTGATAAACATTAAATATATTTTAGTATTATATTAAATATAAAAAAGTATTTAGAAATATGAGAATTCATATTAGTTCATATTATAATTTTATTTAATCATTTTAGTTGTATTTTTTAAATTGAAAATAAATGTCATATTTTCAAAAATAATGTAACATTATTAAAAAATTAAATTATTTTTATATATTAGTTTTCATTAATAATTGAACTCATTATATATATATATATATATATATATATATATATATATATATATATATATATATATATATATATATATATATATATATATATATATATATATATATATATATATATATATATATATATATATATATATATATATATATATATATATATATATATATATATATATATATATATATATATATATATATATATATATATATATATATATATATATATATATATATATATATATATATATATATATATATATATATATATATATATATATATATATATATATATATATATATATATATATATATATATATATATATATATATATATATATATATATATATATATATATATATATATATATATATATATATATATATATATATATATATATATATATATATATATATATATATATATATATATATATATATGAAGGTAGATCAATTTATATTTTAATTATTTATTTAGGGTTTAGTCTAAAATTTAATAAACCTAAGAAATATCTTAAATTTATAATTATTATTATTATTATTATTATTATTGTTATTATTATTGTTGTTTGTAAATGTTGTTTTATAATTTTATTTATATTAAGTTTAAAGGATAAATATGATAGTTATGTTTTTAAATAGTTATGTGATTTAAGAAAGCACTTGGAGGTTATAATATTAAATGACATTATTATTATTGTTATTATTGATTCAATTTAATAAATTTTTATTACATAATCAACATATCAATGAAAATAGAATGAAGATTCATTTTAGTCCCCCACAAAAACTGCATAAATCCGAATTAATCTTTGAAAAAGATTCTCTATTTAAACTCTTACAAAATTAAACCAAATCTAGGGCTGGACAAATATATACCAACCGATGGTAACTGTCCGAGCCTAACCATATATTTGACATTCGGTCGGGTTTAAGCGGTTATTGGGTTGGGTCAGATGGTTAATTTGGATATATTAGGATTCAAACGGTTCGGTTCGGAGGGTTATTTTGAGTCCATCGGAAACCGAACCCGACCGTCATATTTTATTTTTTAATTATTATCTATATTTATATTATTAATTAACATAATATTGGGCTTAGCCCAAGAATTGTCACTCTTCTCTCTCTTAACCTCAGTCTCAAAGAACCCTAATTTCATTCTCCCTCACTCCATCTTCATTCATTCTCTCTTGTCCCTGCTGCCGCTTCATCAACCATCATCGTATCATTTCATCGTTACCTCTTCCTCGCAACACCTTCGCCTCCGTTTCTCATGTTGGTCTCACCGTCCATTTATCTTCACCTGTCTCCTTCATGTTTTGATTTGTTCTTAGCTTTTGAAGTGATTTGATGTTTCAAGATGTGGATCTACCACTTTGAAGGCATGATATCCCTTTCCTTAAAGTTGAAAAAAGTGAGATAAGTAGTTAACAATACTACCTCTTTTTTCTTGGAAATAGCAGCTTTGGTAGAGATATGGTCGAGAAGGTCATCAGCAACATATAGAGCGTCTTTGAGATCATCAAGCCATTTGTTAATAGTAGAATCTTTGATCTGTTTGTGTTCAGCATCATTAAGCACAACTTCAACAGCAAAAAAGTGTTGTTCAACCAAATTGACGTCAAGTTTCTTTCCTATGATAAAGTTAGCAACTTGAGGAGAAGTAAGCTTGTCGAGAACAACTTCAATGAAAGCAGACAAAAATGCTTCACTAATAGCTGCCACCGCCATGAAGTTGGAATGGAAGAGAGGAAAACAAAAAATAATTTTAGCTGAATGAATTAAGGTCAAGTGGTTTGGTTGCTTTACTCTAAAATTGGTTTTTTTTGGTCAAAATTATTAATTGAATTGTTATTAATTGCTTTCCTAATTACTAATTTCTTAATAATAATTAAAAAAATTAGAAAAAAATTAGAAAAAAATATATTGAATTTTCAATTTGGACAAAATTTTGTAATGGCCCAATTATAAATGAAAACCGAAACAAACCGATTAAGTTACCCAAACCCTTTTTAAACCGAATCCGAAAAAACCGATAATTAAACTGATCGGAATTGGGTTGTTATATGCCACCCGAGGGTTGGGCCGGATTGGGGTTTTGGGCCCGAATCCGAACCTACCCGAACCGATGTCCACCCCTAACCAAATCATATTAGTCCCTAAATCATTTGACCTATTTTACCATACCTACTACTCAAACCCCAAGATTGATGGGGAAAATAGTTAACCACCGGATATTGTGCCTTTAGTTATATGATTTTCAATTTCATATTAAATATATATAAATACTATCTCATTTTTTTTGAGATATTACAAATAAATTACTATTGAAATGTGTTTAGATTTAATTTTTAAATTCATATAGACATGAGTGATTTTTTAATATCATCCAAATATATTTTAGTAAATTAATTTAATGTAATATTATTTATACATGTGAATTTTATATGTATACATATAATGTGTTAATAAATATACATATCCATTTGTCGCACCTCAAAAATTCATTCGGACATACGACCATCGCGGGAAAGGCGCGAAATGCGGTTCGACAGAGTCGCCACCAAACTTTATTTATCCCGAAGAGACGGAAAAGGAAAATATCGAGAAAACCTTTTAAAAGACGGATAAGAACGATGGTCGTTGCAACCAATGTTCCGGGTTCGGGAGTCAGTTACGCAAGGAAAAGGTATTAGCACCCCTCACGTCCGTTGTACTTATCGAGAACCTCTTAGTTCGAATTGTGATGAACGTTAGCTAAGCTTAGTTGTTTTCTTCTCAATGATAAATGTGAATCGGTAGAATAAAAGGATAACGATGCTAGGGAAAAATGGGTGGTTATAGGATAGGGTGCTCGCCAAGGATTGGGACCCTTGTGCCTACGTATGCTCATTTGGACGAGAATGAGAAATCAGAGCTTCGTAGTTCGACTACGGGAAAGGATAGGGGGAAACAGAAGATGGATAGAAGGTAGCTCGCCAAGATCATCGCAATCTTGTGCCTACGTATCTTACATTTAGACGAGAATGAAGAATTAGAGCGTCCGTAGTTTGTGGGCACGGTCATGAAAAGAGAGGGGTTGAATGGTTGAAGTTTGGTACGGATGACGACTACTCGAAGCTTAAAAAAGGCTCATCGTGCCCAAGTAATCGGGAGAATGAGTCAAAGGTGTGACTCTCTCTCTTTTTTATCTGGAAAAGAAGTTGTGTTTGAATGGTGTTTTGGATAATGAGTGGTTGGAAGATGGTTTGAAAGTTGTCGAGTTGGAAATATTTTAGAGGCGTCAATTGCTCACACACGAGTAAGATAACTCGCACCCAAACAACTGAAGAGAGATCAAAGGTTAAATCCCTCTCTTTTCACCTTGAAAAGAGTTAGATAATTGTTAAATTTTTTGATAGTTTGATTGAGAAAATCCACTTGACGTTGGATCAAGGGTTTGACTTATATTTGCATGCAAAACCGTGGTGGAATGGAAGTTGGTTTGAAAATGGCTCGATGGCGAGTTGAGGGTTTGGTTATAAATGGAACCGGCTTGACGACGAATCAAGGGTTAGGTTATGAGAAACGATATTAGTCCCTGAGGATGCTCCTAATAACGAAACTATGATGAAATGTGAAAGTATATGCGATAGGTTGATGGCGAATGCGTATGATCACTTGACTTGCGAGAGGTGTTTGAAAATGACTTGATGATGAGTCGATAATTTGTTTGAAAACAATTTAGTTTACGCTAGTCCCTAAGGGTGCTCCTAGAAGAAAAACCATAATCAAAGCAAAACGAATGCGTACATCGAAATGGGAGAGGAGTACATGTAAGTTACACAGGTGTCATACCCCAAATTTTACACTTAGATCACTGATCATTTTGCATTTCATTTTGTTCCATATTTCGTTTTAACTAACCGCTAACTGGTTTTGTCCAGTTGTTCATTTTGCAGGTGTGTGGAGAAAGCCGAAAAATATTACTGTGTGCGCTTTTAATTCATGAAGTGCAGGAGTATCGTTGGTTCACAATCTGTTGACGATTACAAGGCCAATTCATTTTCAGAGGATTCCCCAAGCGACTAGGGTTTCCTATTTATCTATTCACATGACACTTGGTTTGAGACTGGTTCAGATTTCTATGACAGTATTGACGTCAGATTCTTCTTGATACGGTCCATCCTAATTCGAGAACCGGGATTTAGTCGTCAGTCGGGTTTTGGAATGTTGTTTAATTTATAAACTGTATTGATTTGAGGGCGTTAAAACATGAATGGATTTGGATTTGAATCGGTGTGAGAATTATTCAAAAGGAAAGTAATCTAAACAAGTTCGAGCACACGTTCATTTTTCTTTTTATGCTGGTTACGAGTCATATTTTAAAGGCGCAGTGGAATTTCGGTTTGCATTGAGTTCATAATAAATATCAGTTGGCTTGATCGCGAGTATTAGTCGAATCGATTCAGGTTACAATGTCAGGTTACTCGAGATACAATTTGGATTTAAATGCGGAGGAAAGTTCGTTTTTGCCACTAAAATGGATTTATCTGTTTATCTATTCAAGGCCATATTCACCGATTTTTATTACCGAGTACGGGTTAATTCTTTCAAGGCTCGGTGGAACTCATAATTTGCATCAGACGTCAGTTAATTCTAAGTTTGTGCAAGCCGTTAGTTGCCGAGTTTCGAATTGTGAAATGTCGAGTTTTATTCAGATGGATTTGAGTCAGAAAATAAGAACTCATTTTATTAAGGACGTGATTTAATTTATTTTTCAAATTTTGTACAAATTCTGATTACAACAATATTCGGAATATTTAGATTTTTGAAAATTACAAATTAAATCCTAAAATCCTAAAATTGTCTTAAACGATCTAACTCCGAAGTTCTTCATATCCGATTCTTCATCATCTCTAAACTTCTGAACCTGCAAAACCAGACAACATCAGAGAAAAACAATTGTCAGTTGGAAGAGTTTAATCGAAAGAGAGTTTATTATTTTCGGACCCTCAGAGCACATTCATCATTGGGTCCGAGAGGGGCAACAAGTGATGCCGCCAAACCCCCCGCTTTCCGTTTCCGACCTCGGCAAAAATTCGATAAAAGTCTGTTCAAGGCGTCCAGAGAGAGAGAGAGAAAAAGAGATTATTTGGAAAAGTGACTTTGTAGCCATACAGATCCTTAAGGAAATCCAAACCAAATCATATCCAGACACAAAAATCCAGCAAGCCAAATCCGAATATCCAAAAATCCAGCAAGCAAAAAAATCTGGATTCATAATCCGTATCAGAATCTGGATTTCACAAAATCCATATCCAAAACATCAGAAACAAAATAAAATCTAGATTGTATCAAAAAACGAAACAAAATCCGGAAATCAGTAAGCAAGGACTGTGAATCCGAGAAATCATATATCATCATAACAAATCCGTGGATCCTCAGTGGTTTCAAAACCAAAACCAAAACAGAAAAATAACGTAAAACATAGGATATCACAAATCCAGGCCCAAAATATCAAAGAAGAACAATATAAAACATCAGAAGAAGTTCATCATAAGGGGATGGATTTGAAAAACCCTAAGAGAACAATATCAAGGGACGGCGGCCAGAACCCTAAGATCCAAATCATCACCAACATTCATCAAGCCCTTGCAACCGTGAATCAAAACCCTAAAAATCCTCAGCATAAAAATCATCAGACATCAGTGAAAAAAGGATCCGCGACCGTTAATCATAAAAAACAAATGGATTTTTGGAAACCCTAAAAGGTCATCATCACCAATCATTCAACTGCGGCTGAGAACAGCTCAACAAAATCACCCGTCAAGCGGCCAGAACCCTAAAATAATTATCATCATCGGTCATTCAGCAACATCCGTGAAAAAAATCACAGACGAGCATCACCATCAGGACGGCCGTAAAACCATCAAGGAGACCCACGGCGAATCAAAATCGAAAACCCCGACCTCAGTTTATAACATCACCGGCCCGAAAACGGATAAAGCACCTAACATCCATCACCGTGAAACCGCTCCAAACCCCAAAAGGGTGAGCAATTTTTCCTTTAACATAATGCTTTGATCTTTTGCAGAAACCATCACGAAAAGAAGAAGAAAAAATACTCATGCAAGACGAAGAAGAATGAAAATCGCGGCCATGGAAGTGAAAAGAGACAAATAGAGAGAAACGGCGGACAACATGAAGGAGTTGGGGGGGGGGGGGGAAGTCTAAAATTAGGGTTTCTGGTTTTTTATGTTTTTATATTACAAATTAATTCTGTATATGCACACACACCGTATTACCATGCGCACTCACAATCACAACCACACATCCCTTCATATTTTTTAATCACACGCCTTATACATGCAGGACCACCGTGAACCATCACCCAGGGTCCACACCAGTTCATACGGACCCCCCCTCATTTTACCCTTTCATTTTTCATTTTTTTATTTATTTTTAAATTTTGATTAACTAAAAATTAAATCTTTTTTAAAAATTAAAATAAACACTTTTTAAAAAAATAATAATAAATCTAACACTTTTTAAAATAAATAAAAACAAACCTTTTCTTCTTTAAATAAATTCTAACCCTTTCTCTTAATCAAAATCCTAACTTTTTTAATTAAAATTTTAACTTTTTTATTTTTAAAATCTCTAAATTCTTTTCTCATTAAAATTTGTAAATTTGTTATTTTTAAATTCTAATTTCTTAATTTAACCCTAATCTTCTTTTCTATCACATTAAAAATCCTCACTTTTCTAAATTTCACAAAAAAAAACCTAATTCCATTCTAACTCTTTTCCTAATTACCTAAATTCTCATCGTCTCAAAACATTTATCAGTCCGCTTTATCATTCCCGACATTCACTCTCGTTTATCCATTGCTTACTAACTCATTTATTTTTACATTTATTTAACATTATTCATTCTATTATCGCTTGTATGTTATCACTATCTTCATTGCTCATTATTTTTTCACTGTGTATCATTTACCGTTATTCCCCTCCGAAGGAAAGGTCTAACCGTTTGACCGCCATGTCAATAGTCCTTAACCCTCGTTCATCTTTCACCTTTCAAACCTCAAGACTTTGAGTCTCCGTACTCATGCTTAGGCGTCCCGCCATGGACAATTTTACCCTTTACCCTAGCCTTAGGATAAAGAGTCGCCGCACTCCATATAAGTTTCCCACCGTGGAATACTTATCTTTACCCTTTCAATTCAACTTTACAACGTAGAAGTCGGAGTCGCCGCACTCCACGTAAGTGCTTCGCTATGAATGCTTACTTCCCCTTTGGAACCTTGACCACAGTCAAGAAGTTTCTCTTCCTCTCTTTTGAGGGGAACTACGATTACTCTGATTCCATCCCCTACCTCGGATACGAAGGCACAAGATATGAGTCTTGGCGAGTAAACTTAGGACTAACCCTTAGGTCTTTATTTTTACCTTTAACCCTTAGCATACCTTAAGTAGATAACTATAGCAATAACATATTTAAAACAAGAGGTTCCTGTAGAGTACTACAGAAGTTTAGGATGCTAAGACCTTCCCTAAGCTTAACCAACCCCCGAACCCTAGATCTTTCCCCGCATTGTGTTTACGATGCAAAATAGGTTTTTCCTTTCTTTAACCTTTCCTTCAGATAAATCAAAGACCGGTTGTGAATCTAAGATTGTGATTCAAATTAATCAATAATTTGATATCCTATTCTCACCGCAATAGAAAATGGTGACTTCACTAGGGAATCACTTCTTATCTTTTGAGGGTTATCCCTATCTTTGTTTTTTATGCTTGTTTATTTGCTTCATTATCTGTTTATGTATATATATTATTGTACCTTGCTTAGGGTATACATTATTCTGATATAAGTCATACACCCAGACTTGAGCGCAATTATTATAGGAAGGAAATATATTCGACAAAGCTTATAGGGAGTTGAATCCCGACCAAGCTGACTTGAGAATCACCGCTCAGTTGAGGCCCTCTTGAAAAGTAGTACTGTTGAACGAGTTAATCGTGAAAACATTCACTATTTTCGATTGGATCCTGTGATACTGGGGACCGTAGTTACCTAAACACAACTTTGGCCTTATTTAGGACGTAGTGCGATGACTATGAGGGAGTATTCCCAAAATATTTGCTACGCGATACTACATTCAAAAGAGGTTCTCTTGAGAATATTATTAACCACCGAGTTAGTCGAGAAATTGATAATATCCGAAAGATGAACTAATGACTTTGGGCACCTCTTTAGAACCCTTGTTCTGCAGGTACAACTAACCCATAGTACATACCTTTTTGGGATGGGTAGACCTTGGCTCCGCTCATTGTCCCTATAACCTAGGTCCTTTGTGTGCTTTTGTGTGTTTGTGCATTGCATAAAGCATCATATCATTCCTAGTTTCAAGGAATTCAACAGTCCTTTGAAAATTCAAAAAGTCTTACATTTTAAAGTCTAAAACTTCTTCTCGCTTTTCTAGAAAATATTTGTAATCGACCGTTGAAATTCTTGAAACCATTGCATTGCATTTTAGCATCATATTTTTGCATTGCATTTCCCCCCCAGTTTCTCATTATCAGTTCTCCCGCCTTCCAGTTCTGTCACCCTGAGTTCTCTGCATCAGTGCAACACTAGAGCCCGAGCTCGGAAAAAGATGGCTGAACAAAATCAAGAGTTTGACCGTATTAGCAGTGAACTCGAAGATCTTCGAGGAAGTGTGGGGCAGATTATGGAGATGCTACAAGTTATTAATGTGAAGATTGACACTCAGCCCACTGTTGTTTCTGAGATTACCGGTAATATTGTGGGTCCTCAACCAGCTGTTACTGTTGTGAATGTACCTCCTTATGGTCTTCAACCCGGTTTGGTGCCTCCTCCTATTGCTCAACCAGTTCAACAAGTTAGTCCTCCAAAGTGAAAAACTCCGAGCTTCGACCATTATGAAGGAGCTACACACCCGAAGCGCCGCTCGACCATGCACTATCGTAAAATGGTTGCTCATCAACCTTGGTAACGTCAGCAGAATTATGTTCAACAACAAGGTTATCTCTTTTAGTATGCTAAACAACCATATGTGGCTGCTGTTACACCTACCTTCAATCAACAAGTTCCTACTTGTCAACTTGTGCAACCAACTCCAGTTTATCAGTCTCCGGCCTATCAACAACTTCCTGGTTATCAGCCTGCACAAGCTCCTGCCAATTATCAAGAAGCGCCCAACACTCCTGCTTATCAACAACCGAAGAATCAGGTACCTCCCCAGAATGTTCCCAACAGGAGACAGTACAAGCCATGTCCTCCGATTTTGATGACTTTTACCGAGATGTACCCTTCATTAGTGCAACAAGGTCTGATTACCATTAGAGCTTTGGGTCCACCTCCAAATCCTCTACCTGCCAATTGCAACACCACCGCTCATTGTTTATTTCATAAGTGTGCGCCTGGCCATGATTTAGAAAGCTGTTACACTCTCAAGTACCTTGTCAAGGAGTTAATTAAAAAGAAGATCCTGTCTTTTGATGATCCTCAGACGAATATCAAGAACAACCCTCGACCGAACCAAGGGGCTGTTAATGTTGTTGATGATATATCTGATGAAAGCATTAATCCTCTCAGGGTTTTCCCTTTACCAAGATCAAGCTCTGCAAAGCCTGTTTTCAATATATCTAAGCCAGTTACTCCTCTAGTGAATCAGCCAAAGCTGGTAATTATTCAGAAGCTGAGTCCATTTAATTTCAGTGATCCTCAAGATGATGTGACCATGGTTGACAAGGAATCTGAGAAGGTTATTCCGAGGGAAGATTGAAGACTGTTAATGAATATGTGACAGACATGATTGGGGCAAGCAAGATGACTCGCAGTGATCGTATTCATACTCTCTGTTTCAATAAGGCTCCGCCAGAGGAAACCACTACTACTGTGTCGGTCTTGGATGCACAGACATAAACTCCTTTAGCTAGGCTTGTCAGACAGTTCATTTTGTTTACTTATATGTATTTCATTTCTTTTATTATAAAAGTATAATTAGCATGTACGAACTTGTCTGTTTTGAATAATTAATGCAATGCATATGTTTGTCTTGAAGAAATCCATTCGTATTCACTCACAAAATATTTTTTTTTTATAATGCCAACTTCACCCGATCTCTTGCTTTGATAGAGAATTGGGATGAGGATGATGAACCAAAAAACGTAAAATCTCTTGTCATATGCTTTCGAATGAAACCCTGCTGATGATGTAAGGCATTGTTTCAAATCCTAAACACTAGAGATATAAGGAAGATAATCCCTTTTTAACCCCTTTGAGCCTTGAAGTAGGAGTTTTTTTTTCTTTTCCAAATAAAAGCCCTCAATCTTAACCTAGGGCAGTGTATTTTTTCAGTTAAACTGACCAAGCACTCAGACTCTCAAAAGGGAGGAATAAACATTCGAGAATCCATTTCATCTATCCTTAACATATTAGGAGGCTGGAAGTCGAAAAAAAACACAATGACTATCCTTATACTACCTAAATAGTGGGACAATCACAAGCCTTTCAAAAGAGTCACATGACTTGTTCAAAAAAATAATGAATGAGAAAGAAAGAGCCCGCTAAGTCAAAACCTATGAAGGAGACTTAGGAAAAACTGGGGCATCTCGCTGGATTCCAAAGTCAAATTCAAAAGACTCCATCCAGGAAAAAGTTAGGGAATGCGAAAAGCAAAAACAAAGGATTACAATGAAGAATCCTAGTAAAGAACAAAGTCATGTGATTAGACACCAAAAGAAATTAGGTGAGTGACTGCCATGTCTAAAGCCTTGACGAGTTCTCGACCATATCAAATCTGCTCGAGAGATGAGTACTCGTGTCCAGTTAACTGAATATAGGATTGGAGAACATCACGAAGAATGAGTGGGTACAAATAAACTTTGAGCCTTTATCCTTTGTTTCTTAAACCGTGAACCAAGCCAAGATACAACCTTCAAAAGACCTAATTGAAGTAGGATTCATTCTGAAAGCATACTCGATGAGATAACGTTTCCTGACTCCTACGAGCTATGCTCAATTTGATGTTGGCTTTGTAAATTAAATTCATATCCTAACTAGTGATTCGGTCATGAGTTATTGCAATATCTTTTTTTCAAAAAACAAAAAACAAAAACAAAACAAACTTCAAGACAAATATATATGTTGCATTAATAGTTTCAAGATTAGAATTTCATGCGTGTAAACTTTTCCTGATATCTTAGAAACTTACATATAGACATAAACAATGGAACTCGAAGATTCTGCTGGACAGGGGCATGTGGTTTCTAATTCACTTATTGATGTAAGCCTGACGTTCTTAAGAACTATTTCTGGAAGATTCAGTCATAACACTGCTGATCCGGGCCAGTTACGTTAAGATCCGACAAACCTCTCCAAGAGATTGAAAACAATGGGGCAATTAGACTCCATGTTCTCTATAAAATCCTCTTGAGATGACTCTTCCTCACAAAGCAGGTACTCTGGGGTATTATGTTTTTCAAAATGGCGACTACTACAAAGTCCATCAAGATCAAAACTACTGTGTTTTCACAACATTCTTCATGCACCCAATGAATCTTACTTCAGACGGTCTTCATTCCCCAGTAAGTCTCATGGTTGCAGAAGCACTTTCAAACCATTGCCTCAGCGCAAGTCCCAAGCGAGACTATGAGCTGACAACACTTTGGACTAATTCGATAATCTCTAGTGACCTTCAAGACTGCAGAGATCTCCTTAGTATCTTCCAAGTAACACTTATTGTTTGAGGACCCACTCTCAGTGGAATCATCGTTCCTCACCGAAGTTGCCACACTTTACTCAAGAATTTTTCCCCAGGAGACTGCCATATTCTCCCCAAGAAGTCGAGATACTTACCCCAAGGAAGCAGACGTATTTTCCCCAAGAAGTTGATGTACTTTTCCTAGGAAGTTGCTACACTTTCTCCATGAAGCTGCCTAGCTTCACATCTTCCCCAAGAAGCGGATATTTATTTTATTCCCAGAAGTCTCTAATCCTAGGATGACTCTTCCCAGTGTACATGTCTTATTTGATCAAGATTCAGGTTCATGATAGAAATCCCTCAAGTGAAGTCATGATATCTTCTCCCCAAGTGGAATTTTGTTCTCCCCAGAGAATTTGGAACTTTGAAGCAAGATTTGGTTCTGCCATCAACTTTTCCTATCCCTTGATAGATGTACTGTGCAGAGGCCGCTGGGTATTCCAGTCGAGATGTTTATTTCATCTCTTGTTTCCTCCTCTTGTCTGTTTTGTCAGCATGTGCGAGCATGAGTATAATCATTGCCTACTCATTGCATTTTCATTTACATATGCATTGACATACGCATTGGTATTTGCAGGTTTGCTATCCTTCTATCTTTTGTCGTTACTCTGGCTGTGGTCACCACCAAGTTTTTGGGTTTTTCCGTTCTCTCCAAATAGATCGTCATCCCTAGACATAAAATACCTATTACTTCCAGTTTCCCCATAGAGTTCAACCCGCGTGGATGATGGTTATTTCAATTATCTTTTCCGTGTCTGGATAAGATAGTCCCCATTTGAGTTCATTTCCTCAATGGAGTCTTGTTTGACAGTTTCTTTCTAGCTCGATTCTAGTTTGACCTTTGGTCTCTGTCGGTCGCCGAACCTACTTGGACGTGCACTATCTTTCAACAAGAGCCTCTTACAACACCTTTGCAGATAAGCGGAAGTTCTCGTCAGAGAAGCTTATCATTACATTTTACATTGGTATGCGACAGTTCTCGTCCGAGAAGCTTATCATTACATTTTATATTGGTATGTGACAGTTCTCGTTCGAGAAGCTTATCATTACATTTTACAATCGGTATGCGACAGTTCTCGTCCGAGAAGCTTATCATTACATTTTACAACATCAGTATGCGATAGTTCTCGTCCGAGAAGCTTATCATTACATTTTACAACATCGGTATGCGACAGTTCTCGTCCGAGAAGCTTATCATTACATCATTACCAACCGGTAAGCGATAATTCTCACTCCGAGGAGCTTATAATTACATCATTACCAACCGGTAAGCGACAGTTCTCATTCCGAGGAGCTTATCATTACATCATTACCCAATGGTAAGTGACAGTTCTCATTCCGAGGAGCTTATCATTACATCATTACCCATCGGCAAGCGACAGTTCTCATTCCAAGAAGCTTATCATTACCTTTTGCAACACCGATAAGCGGTAGTTCTCATCCGAGAAGCTTATCATTACATCTTACAACCGGTATGCAGCAATTCTCATTCGAGAAGCTTATCATTGCTACCCTTGTAAATAAGCGGCAGTTCTCGCCTGAGAAGCTTATCCTATCTTCATCATGACTAGTAACAAGTGGCCATCTCCCTCGAGAAGCTGGTTTCCATTGCCCTTCTAGACCTTGAAGTGTGGGGAGGTTTATTTTATCCTTTTCAAGAAAAAGAAGAAACTGAGACCTATTCAGGGCACCAGACCTTGAAGCGTGAGGTTTATTTTACCCTTTTCGAGTAAAAGAAGAAACTGAGACCTATTCAGGGCACCCGACCTTGAAGCGTGGGGAGGTTTATTTTACCCTTTTCCAGTAAAAGAAGAAACCAAGACCTATTTAGGGCACCAGACCTTGAAGTATGGGGAAGTTTATTTACCCTTTCTAAATAAGTCATTTAGTCAAAGAAGAAGCTGAATCATGTTTTGATCTTGGAAGCTTATTTTTATCAGATGAGCGACAGTCTCTCTAGAGAAGCTTATCATTTCATCCGTATCCACCAATAAGCGACAATCTCTCCAGAGAAGCTTATCAATCATTTCATCTGTATCTCCAGATCAGTGACAGTCTCTTTATTTGAGAAGCTTATCCATTTTGGCATGTAAGCCCCTTTCAGCGATAAGCGGCATTTCTCTCTCGAGAAACTTATTAGGGCATTTCCTCATTGAATTCCATTTATTTTGGAATACAACAGGTTTTTACCCTGTATCTTTTCCTATGGTTCCTGAAGATCCCATTAGACCTCTCCGCTTAAGGAATTTCCAGAAGTTCGGATGTTATTCTCGCCCGAAAACTCCAGCATTTTGTTTACCTGATCCTACCGCCGTATGGATCCTATTTTACCTTTTTATCCTAGAGTATCAGCCGGTCACGCCTGAACCTATTGAACAATTACTCTTAGATATTTCCCCATTGGAGGCCGTCTTTCTGGTGCCATCTCCATTGAGGATCCTTTCTTACCATTCTTTTTAAAGTGGCAACTGGTCGCGCTTGCACCTGTTGGTCCATCGCTTTAGATTTCCTCGGTTCCGTGCTGTTTCCCCAATGCATCATTTTCCCCAGCGTGTGGTTGCTCGTTGCGTCTGTCCACTATGTCTTCGTGTCATTTACATCCTTGCATTTTTCATTTTCTTCACATGCATCATACTAGATTCATGGCATTGTCAGCATTATAATTCGTTTTGTCCATAGCATTACATATCACTGCATCTAAGGGAAAAATTTTCGGTTATCTGTATTTAAATCCCTTTCACCATGATTTCTCGAGCCTTCGTTGCTCAAATCATCTAGTGAAGTTATTTAAATAGGGACAAGTGTCATACCCCAACCTTTACCCTTAGATCGCTGATCATTTTGCATTTCATTTTGTTTCGTATTTCATTTTAACTAACCACTAACCGGTTTTGTCCAGTTGTTCATTTTGCAGGTGTGTGGAGAAAGCGGAAAATATTACTGTGTGCGCTTTTAATTTATGAAGTGCAGGAGTATCATTGGTTCACAGTTTGTTGACGATTACAGGGCCAATTCATTGTCAGAGGATTCCCTAAGCGACTAGGGTTTCCTATCTCTCTATTCACATGACACTTGGTTTAAGATTGGTTCGGATTTCTATGACAATATTGACGTCAGATTCTTCTTGATACGATCCATCCTTATCTGAGAACCGGGATTTAGTCGTCAGTCAGGTTTTGGAATGTTGTTTGATTTATAACCTGTATTGATTTGAGGGCGTTAAAACATGAATGTATTTGGATTTGATTCGGTGTAGAATTATTCCAAGAAAAGTCATCTAAACAAGTTCGAGCATGCGTTCATTTTTCTTTCTATGTTGGTTACGAGTCATATTTAAAGGTGCAGTGGAATTTTGGTTTGCATTGAATTCATAATAAATATCAGTTGGCTTGATCGCGAGTATCAGTCGAATCGATTCAGGTTACAATATCAGGTTACTCGAGATACAATTTGGATTTAAATGCGGAGGAAAGTTCGTTTTTGCCACTAAAATGGACTTATCTGTTTATCTATTCAAGGCCATATTCACCGATTTTTATTATCGAGTACATGTTAATTCTTTCAAGGCTCGGTGGAACTCATAATTTGCATCAGACGTCAGTTAATTCTAAGTTTGTGCAAGCCGTTAGTTGCCGAGTTTTGAATTGTGAAATGTCGAGTTTTATTCAGATGGATTTGAGTCGGAAAATAAGAACTCATTTTATTAAGGACGGGATTTAATTTATTTTTCAATTTTTGTACAAATTCTGATTACAACGTTATTCAGAATACTTACATTTTTGAAAATTACAAATTAAATCCTAAAATCCTAAATTTGTCCTAAACGATCTAACTCCGAAGTTCTTCATATCCGGTTCTTCATCATCTCCGAACTTCTGAACCTGCAAAACCAGACAACATCAGAGAAAAACAATTGTCAGTTGGAAGAGTTTAATCGAAATAGAGTTTATTATTTTCGGACCCTCAGAGCACATTCATCATTGGGTCCAGGAGGGGCAACAAGTGAATGCCATTAAACCCCCCCGCTTTCCGTTTTCGACCTCGGCAAAAATCCGATAAAAGGCTGTTCAAGGCGTTCAGAGAGAGAGAAAAAGAGCTTATTTAGAAAAGTGATTTTGTAGCCAAACAGATCCTTAAGGAAATACAAACCAAATCATATCCAGACACAAAAATCCAGCAAGCCAAATTTAGATATCCAAAAATCCAGCAAGCGGTAAAGGGTAAAATTGTCCAAGGCTACGTGGAGTGCAGTGACTTGTGTGTTGTTGTTCATAGTGATGGTGTTCTTGCATTTGCATGTTCTCTTGTTCTTGCATCTTTATTTTCTTGCATTAATAAAGGTCGAGATGTGCTTGTGGTGGTGTTTACCCCACACTTTGTTCCTCCCTTTGCTTGTGTATTTCATTCCATGTTTGCATCTCTTACTTGTTATTGAGTTTACTTGGTGCTTTCTTGTGCTTTTTGCCATGATCCCCATAGGGTTCCTAGTCCCTCCGTTTAGGATGGGAGTATGAGAGACATTAGGTGTTCAATCCAAGCATGCTAACATTAGGGTAGATGTTCCCTCTTCTAATCCAAACCTTAGGACCACTTTGCATGGCAATGTTAGGGCCGAGTTTCCGTTAGACCTTCTGTGCGTCTCTCTCTTTCTCATATCAAAACAATGCTAATTCATCTAATAAATACGATGAACATTGTGCGCTACGAGCCTTAAGCTACTTGGGAAATGGTGATTGGGGGGCTTCCTCTCAATGGCCTAGAGTGTTTAGTGTACACCCTTTGGGTGATATGCGACGCATTCGCTCCTAGGTCATAGTCTTTAGTGCAACGTGAATCATAAACCGAATTAATTCACTTCACTAAAAAACACAAAAACAAAGTTCAAACCTTTTTCCTTCGGGATTAATCGGAAACCTTTTTTTCGTAAAGAGAGTGTTGTTAAGCTTCGGTTCTACCGCAAATAGGCATCGTCCCTAACTACTGGAACGGAGGTTTAACCCTACTCGGTTAAAACACTTAATCAACCTGTGGTTTCGTGTCAGCCCAAACTACGTTTGCTCTAATTTCTCATACCAGACGAGAATACGTAGGCACAAGACAGCGATTTCTTGGCAAGCAACCTTCCCCCATCTTTCACCCGTAGTTAGCCGAACTACGTTGACTCTGACTTTCCCATTGCTGGATTATGAATCCATATTTTTTTGCTTGCTGGATTTTTGGATATCTGGATATCCGCCGTGGACAATTTTACCCTTTACCCTAGCCTTAGGATAAAGAGTCGCCGCACTCCATATAAGTTTCCCACCGCGAAATACTTATCGTTACCCTTTCAATTCAACTTTACAACGTAGAAGTCGGAGTCGCTGCACTCCACGTAAGTGCTTTGCTATGAACACTTACTTCCCCTTAGGAACCTTGACCACAGTCAAGAAGTTTCTCTTCCTCCCTTTCAAGGGGAACTACGATTACTCTGATTCCATCCCCTACCTCGGATATGTAGGCACAAGATGTGAGTCTTGGCGAGTAAACTAAGGACTAACCCTTAGGTCTTTCTTTTTATCTTTAACCCTTAGCATACCTTAAGCAAATAACTATAGCAATAGCACATTTAAAACAAGAGGTTCCTGTAGAGTACTACAGAAGTTTAGGATGCTAATACCTTCCCTAAGCTTAACCAACCCCCGAACCCTAGATCCTTCCCCGCATTGTGTTTACGATGCAAAATAGGTTTTTCGTTTCTTTAACCTCTCCTTCGGATAAATCAAAGACCGGTTGTGAATTTAAGATTGTGATTCAAATTAATCAATAATTTGATATCCTATTCTCACTGCAACAGAAAATGGTGACTTCACTGGGGAATCACTTCTTATCTTTTGAGGGTTATCCCTATCTTTGTTTTTTATGCTTGTTTATTTGCTTCATTATCTATTTATGTATATATATATATTATTGTACCTTGCTTGGGGTATACATTTTTCTGATATAAGTCATACACCCAGACTTGAGCGCAATTATTATAGGAAGGTGATATATTCGACAAGGCTTATAGGGAGTTGAATCCCGACCAAACTGACTTGAGAATCACCGCTCAGTTGAGGCCCTCTTGAAAAGTAGTACTGTTAAACGAGTTAATCGTGAAAACATTCACTATTTTCGATTGGATCCTGTGATATTGGGGACCGTAGTTACCTAAATACAACTTTGGCCTTATTTAGGACGTAGTGCAATGACTATGAGGGATTATTCCCAAAATAGTTACTATGCGATACTACACTCAAAAGAGGTTCTCTTGAGAATATTATTAACCACCGAGTTAGTCGGAAAATTGATAATATCCGAAAGATGAACTAATGACTTTGGGCACGTCTTTAGAACCCTTGTTCTGCAGGTACAATTAACCCATAGTACATTCCTTTTTGGGATGGGTAGACCTTGGCTCCGCTCATTGTCCCTCTAACCTAGGACCTTTGTGTGCTTTTGTGTGTTTGTGCATTGCATAAAGCATCATATCATTCCTAGTTTCAAGGAATTCAACAATCCTTTGAAAATTCAAAAAGTCTTACATTTTAAAGTTTAAAACTTCTTCCCACTTTTCTAGAAAATATTTGCAATCGACCGTTGAAATTCCTGAAACCATTGCATTGCATTTTAGCATCATGTTTTTACATTGCATTTTTCCCCAGGTTTCTCATTCTCAGTTCTCTTGCCTTCAAGTTCTGTCACAAACTAGTGTCACACAGACTGAAAAATCAAATGATCTTGTCTTAATCACAAACTAGTGTCGATTAATCGAAGGTAACCTATCACGATCTCAAAGTATAGAAAATGATCCCAATGATCATTTTCTACAGTTTTGACATAATGAAGGTTATCAACCTCAATAAATCAACGTTTAAGAATAAAAGACTTTCATTGGTCAAAATTGAAATAGAATTGAAATGAAAAGAAAAGAGAAGAAAATGAAAAGAAAATTAAGTGGTGGTCTCATCTAAATCACTATTTTATCGATAAATTGATAATAGTGACATTTGGCTTCTTCATTGACTAAAGATTTGAAATAAAATCGAAAATGAAAATCAAACATAAAATCAAAACATAAAGATCCATAAAACCTAATTGTTTCAACACAAAGCTTTTATTTAAACAAATTAAGGAAGAATTGACAAGTGAAATAAATAAAAACTAAAAAATAAAAAACTAAATTCAAAGGAGAGGGTGGTGTAAGATGAGTAAAGGGGGTAGCATTGGGTTTATGAAGGATGGGAATAAGCAATAGGAATCATCATGGGCTTAACCAAAGCCCATTCACCCCTCACTAAAATAACACACGGACAAAAATATACAAAAACTGGGATGAATTCTAAACAGGCTCCCAAAGTCCAAGCACCAAATAACATGATTTATGAAATAGGGGACCCAAAAAGCAAAACCGGGTTCTCATGTGAACACAACATCAGAACTGTGTGAAGAAGAACAGGGAAAACAAGAAAAACAAGGTCGTGAGAAAAAGAACCATAACAACGTCAAAACAAACATCTGAAATCGTAACTCACACTACACGATCTCGTTTATTTTTCTTGCTCGTGTATTCTTATTCGTTTCTCTTCTCCCTACACGATTCAGGTTTGGTTCATGAACCTTCGCCGCTTAATCTTTCGTCTCAAATCAACCCTCCTTCTTCTATTATTTATGTTCAACTTCTATTTCTATTTTTTTTTAATGATTTGGGGTTGTGGGTTTTTTGTGCTTGAGGATTGAAATAGACGTGGCTATTTGATTGAAGGAGGTTTGAGGAGATTTTGTTGTTGCGGTTGAGAGAAGAGGGTTTATTGAAGGAAATAGAAATGAGGTTGAAGAGAGATATGAGCAAAGGTTTTTTTTAAGAGGGATTTCTGGGTGATGCCTCAGGGCCTCTCAAAGAGAAATCAAATTTTCTTTATACGAGGAGCAGAGAAGGGTATTTGCAGGATGGGCTTGTTTCTGTGCGTGAAAAGATTTCCCTTCGCGTTTTGATCTCATTTGTGGCTTTTTGAGAAAAATTGTTTTGACAGTGTACAACACATTTGCCTTTGGTCATGTGAGTCCGTGTATGGCACTCTAGGAATGTTGTGTACTTCATGTGTATTTTATACGTTCACGTTTATTGTCTTTGGGTTACGCAACTTATGTTATAGAAGGTTCTTGGATCGTTAATTTTTTTTGGGAATATTTGAAGCATGTAGAGGTATAACAAGTGTGTAATAACTTGGATTTGTTTATGCATGATACTGCAAAATTGTGGTAAGCTGTGTGATGTTTGCAGGAAATATTTCTCATGGGTTTGGAAGGTAGCGACGTGACGTTTTATGAAGAACTTGTTTTGGAAGTGACTTTATTTCTTTGTCATATAGAAGCTTTTGAATTGTAGATATTTAAAGTGACCTTCTTTCTATTTCCTCTTGCAATTTCTTGTTGTAGTGTAATGGGCTTTTGAGTAAAAAAAATCATGATGATGGGGCTCATGGAGTCTTGTAGAATGGATTTGAATGTATTGGGCTTTACATCAATATTTTTTAGAATTATTTTGCAAGATTGACCTTATTATTATGGGCTTTTGTATATGATGTGGAATTGGAAAAAAAATGTAATGGACCTTTTTTTTTAGTTATTATTCTCATGAGCTAAATTTCCTTTCTTTCTTTATTTCCATCCCAAGAATAATTCTATATTAAATGATGGGCTTCGTGAAGTTGTTTGATCTTGGGGGCTTAGAAATTGTATTTGCGACCTGTATTTTTGGACCTTGAAATTAATTTATGATTGAAACAATGCCTTTGACTTGGCTCTTGAATAATGATGAGCAAGAATACCAATTGTCGCTACTGCAAAAAAGAGGGCCAGCAAAGACAGAAGAGTCGCCACCGTTCGTTGTTTATCCCAAAGAGAGGGAAAGGAAACAATAAGTGAAAACCTACGAAAAAGGGGAAAAGACAGGTCATCGCAACCAAATCTTGGGTTCGGGAGTCGGTTACATAAGAGGAAGGTATGAGCACCCCTCACGTCCGTTATACTCAACGGGATCCACGCTTGTTGTCTATCTAAAAGGGTGTTAATCTATCTAAGCTACAGGCTCACAAGGACAAAATAAAAGAAAAAAAGACTCGATAGAGCATCGTCGCTCCATGCCTACATACTCCCTCATGCAATGGGAAAGTCAGAGTCAACGTAGTTCGGAAAACTACAGGTGAAAGGGGATGGTTGCTCGCCAAGTCATCACCGTCTTATGCCTACGTATCCTCGTCTGGTACGAGAAATCAGAGCAAATGTAGTTCAGGCTGACACGATCACAAATTGGTTCAAGTGTTTTAACTGAGTAGGGTTAAACCTTCGTTCTAGTAGTTAGGTGTATTGCTGCTCGACCATTAGAGACTTAGGCGTTACCTGTTTGCGGTAGAACCAAGAGTTAACATACTCTTTCTGAAAATGATTTTCTAAACAATCCCGAAGGATAAAAAGGTTTGTTGTTTGTTGTTGTGTTTTTTTTGAAGAAGTGAATTGAATTAAGTTTGTAATTCATGTTGCACTAAAGACTATGACTTGAGAGCTAATGCGTTGCATATCGCCCAAAGGGCATACGCTAGACACTCTAGACAGTTGAGAGGAAGCCCCCAAACTATCATTTCTCAAGTACTTAAGGCTCGTAGCGTACAACACTTATTATCCTTTATTAGGTATCTTGAAGAAGCTTTGAGACGAAAAGAGAAGACACAAACTCTAAGGGGAAACTAATCAACCCTAATGTTATCATGCAATGTGCTCCTAAGATTGAGATTAAGAGGGGAAGAAGCTATCCTAATGTTAGCATGCTTAGATTGAACACTTAATGTCTCTCATACTCCCATCTTAACCAGAGGGACTAGGAATCCTAAGGGATCATGGCAAAAGACCAAGAAAACACAAGATAAATCAATCACAAAATGAAATGCAAGGAAGAGATGGAGTTGACTTAAACAAGTCAAGAATAAATTCAAACATGATATGCAAGAATCAAAGATGAAGTGCAAATAAAAAGATCAAAGAAAAATGACTTAAACAAGTCAAAGAAGAAGTGAGATGAAATGGGAGAAGTTACAAATCCTACAACCATTCAAACATCAATCACTTACACCAAAAGATAAACAACAATGAACAAGCAAATCTCATGATCAAAGTGTGAATAGGATAAAGAAGCTTGGGTAGCAAGCACATGAAAATCATTTCAACCAAATACAACACACTGATCATGCAAAACAAAAGGAGCAAACAAGTGCTCAAAGTGATCCATCATTCAAGACAAACTCAAAGTATGCAAATGGACACCAAATTATCTTGAATGAGGATCAAAACCCAAGGGACAGAAGTGGAAACACAAGAATAAAGCCCACCAACAAGAATGGATACAATGCACAAGCAAGCAACGAGTCAAGGCAAGAGAAAGAACCAAAGTTCAATGCATAATTAACACTTAAAACCAAGTGGAATGCCTTAACTTCAAGATGACTTGCAACACAAGCTACACAAGTGTGTGAACTATAAATACAAGAACAACACCTTAATCATGTCAAGAATGATTACCAAGAGTCATAGGGTGAATTTGGGATCTATCAAAGTCATTTCCCAATGGAACTAGGTCAAACTAGCTCGTATGAGCTTCCTTTAAGGTGACTTGACTTGCAAGTTTCACCAGAAATGGAAGAAATGCTCAATAAATCTCAAATAAAATGCACAAAGCAACCAAGTTTAATGGCAACCAGAGGCCAAAGTTTCAAAACCAAACTCAACTCAAGGCATCACCAAATGATTTGATCAACTAGGGTGCTCCACCTTATTGAGTAATTATAGAGGGTCAAACAAAACCAACTCAAAGTCAAACAAAACTTGATCAATAATTGACCAAAATCAGCCTCAAAGGTACCTCAATCCATCCTCTAAATGGAGAGGAAACCTCATTCATAGGTGATATCAAATGGTAGCTCAAGCATGGATGATCAAATAAAATCAATATTAAAAACCTCTCCAATTGCAAAATTCAAATTGAACTGCAAAATAAAATAAAATCAGAATTAAATATTATGAAAAATTAATTAAGATTTTAAAATGATGGAAAATATTTTTTTATGGAATTTTTGGAAAATTGGAGCTATTTTAAATAATTGCAAACCAAAACAGCAAATAAAAATAAAATAAAATAAATCAAAGGAGATAGGGAGGTGCAAGAGTAAAACCCAAATTCAAAGGAAACAGGCAAATGCGCATTGGGCTCTGAAAGCTGGGGGGTGTGGATATCATTCTAAGCCCAATTGATCCAGACCTGAATCAACACATGAAACACATCGTTTCATTAAACGGACGTGGAGTCAAAGTGCCAAATGGATCAGGTCAAGCCAATCACACACAAACACGCGCGCAGGTCAAAGACTCAAACCATGCCACATCAGATCTGACTGAAACATAACCAGACACCAGAGCTAGGGCTCCGGTCGTCTTCTCCGGTGAGCTCACCAGAGCTCAGGTGAAAAACCTCCACCAACAGGCACAAAATGGTACCATTCAAAAGATCTCACTACAAGGATTCCAAATCCATAGATCAATCATCACAAATGTTCAGGATCAAGGAGAATCTAAGATCCAAAGTTTGAATGCACCAATTGAAAACTTGACCAAACATGAACAACAACTATGCAAACATTGCCTACTCAACGTAGGGCTTCAGATGCAACCAGTATGAGCCTAAACCATTACCTAAAATGAGAGAATTCGGAGATGGAAACTTAATGAACGAAGCAACTCCGTTGGTTCTTCTCAGGCATGCAACCTTCACTCTTTTGCTCGCAAGCGGTTCCTTATGCTTTGATGAAGAAGATCCAAGCACCAATTGAAGTTGATTTGCAGAGAAAATTGGAATTGGAATTTGAAAAATGTTGAAGAAAACTCAAACTCTCTATGCTCTCTCTAGCCAAAATTACACGTTCTGAGCTTCTAGGGTAAGCTTTTAATTTATATATGATGGGTTTTGATATGTCATGCAGGCCCATGAAGCCTCATTGGTGAGTTTTTAAAAATTTCCCAAAAAAGAAAGCTCACTTCATGCACACGGGTTTTGCTTGCTTCACACATGATAAGTTCATCAATCTGCAGCATGTGAGGTGTATTGTCCAATTGAATTGACTTGGGCTCTGTACATGGTCCACATTACAAGTTTGAAGTAGAAACTTTCTAATGAAGAAACTTGAAAATACCATATTTCCACGTATTTGGTACCAATTCAATTGTGGCAAACTTCTCATGCTCTTATTGTGGTGTGAAATGCTTCAAAAATGAGACAAAATGAGACCCATAATGTATCAATCTCATATCATGCTTAAAAGTCCAAATTTCACTTGAAAATATTCCCAAATGGCCATATAATTCCATGATTCAAATGATCCTTGAGTTCAATGATGTAACTGAGACCTTTAGGAACAATTTTCATGTTGGTTGGAAGTGCCTTTGAAGTACATAAGTCCATCTAAATGACCATTGTACCAAATGACCTATAATGAAACTTTCCCCAAATACCCTTGCCTTGTGAGGTTCATAACTTGAGATGTACAAATGATATCAAGGACTCCTAGGAATTTTTGGAAATATAAGACCATGAGGAACAACTTTCATGTTCACTTGAAGTTAAGGAGAAACTTGATTCTAGGTCAAAAGTGCCTTAGAAGTGAGTTGACTTTTAGTTGACCAAAAATATGTTCATATGAGACCCCTAACTTGTTGGCATCATAACTTGAGCTCTACAAACTCAATGGGTTAATTCTAGTACTCAAACTAAAGCTTGGAACATGCCCTACAAGTTTCATGTTTGCATGAAAATGAGATTGAACTTGTATCATATGGTAAATTGTCCTTGAAGTTAGGCACTAAAGAAGAGGATTTTACACTAAGATCCTCTGAAACCCTAATTTAGTAACTCCTTGAACTCTTGATTATTCTTGATTTGAACTTGACATGAAATCCTAAATGTCTCAAGATAACTTCCCATGGCCTCAATGACTTAAAACCAAGTCTTGAACTCTCACAAGTCCACCGTTGACCTTGAGTTGACCAGATGAAACCCTAGATTCACATCCTTTGACTGTTACCTCTTGTAGATGAAATGAAAGCCTAAACAAGCTCCACAATGACTTCCGAAGCACTCAATGATCTTCTCAAACACATCTTATCCAAACAAAGATCTTATGAGCCCCTGATGATCTTATTTTGACCCCCAAGATAGGAGGAAAACAACACACATCAATCCTCTCCTTCAAGGAACTCTGACAACTTCTTGATGATGGTAAACACTCCTGCCTGTGCTTGAGATCAAATAAGACTCTTCTCTTGAATGGAACACCACTCTTGATCCCCTGTTAAGAATAATGCTATGCAAATGCAAATGCTAAAATGAGATGAAACATAAGCCAAGTACAAGAAAAGGGTTGGTCAAAATTTTGGGGTACAACAGCTGCCCCTATTCAAACGACTTGGACCTAAATGGGTGTAAAGCGAACGACTTTCAAACAATCAAGGTAAATGACGGTTGAATACCAAAGAACCCAGAAATTTGCCAACCGCAAAAATAGAACTGCAAACTTGTTTATTGGAGTAAAATCCCAGGAAATAACTGTATCCGATAATTGCAACAACAATAACCTAACTGATTACCAATTGGAAAAACATCGACCCGCAGTCGGAAGAAACATCTGATAACACGTAGGCAACGACACTAAGTCGGACAGAACATATGATATCATCTTCAGGCATCTTTTTGAATAGACAGGCATCGAACCCGAAGGCCGGCTCAACACGAAGTTGAGAACATCTGCTAACCAGCAGACATTCTCTAAATAAAAGCGAGCATCAAACCCGAAGGCCGACTCAACACGAAGTTGAGGGCATCTACTAACCAGCAGGCATTCGCAAAATAAAAGCGAGCATCGAACCCGAAGGCCGGCTCAACACGAAGTTGAGAACATCTTCTAAACAGCAGGCATTCGCTAAATAAAAGCGAGCATCAAACCCAAAGGCCGGCTCAACACGAAGTTGAGAACATAACCAGCGGGCACTCGCTAAATAAAAGTGAGCATCGTACCCAAAGGTCGGCTCAACACGAAGTTGAGGGGAGAATCTACCAATTCATAATCTGAAAGAGAACTCCGTTGGGGAAAGAGAAACTTAAACAAGAAAACTCTGTTGGGGAACAAATGATGGGATGAACACATCCATCAAGACCTGTTGGGGGTCTGGATACCACGCAGGCACAAGAGAAACATGAACATTTGCCGGGGTATGGATACCACATTGGCTCGAGAAAAACACTGTTGTCTATTGGAGATACACTTGAAAACAGAATCTGGCTTATGTTTCAAATGCACATGTTTGAAAATGGCATAATGCTCCATATGAAATGGAAATGTTATGCATTTGGGAGGATGCTATGCACGATGCAAATGCAAAAGAACCACGCCAGCAAAATAAATGCTGAAAAGAGACCACAAACTCTGCCTGGAAGAGATAGCACGCGCCAAGTACGATTGGACTTATGCTGGGAAAAACAAGCCCTGGATGGCCTCCTGGAAACACTTTCCTGGGTAACAGTGTCCTGACGAGAACACAGATCCACTCTGCTAGGGATCAAACCAGACTCCGCTGAGGAAAACGCCCTGGATGGCATACCTAGATATGACTCTTTTGGGGAACAAAAGGTTCGGATGGGGAAAGAACAACCAACTATTGAGACCAACTTCATCATACTGGGGAATGAACAACTCTACAGGGGAAATCAGCCCTGAACGGCCTCCTAGAACATCAACAACATTCTAGGGTATGAAGCAAACTGCCGGGAATAAGTCCACTCTGCCAGGGATTCCAGTCTACTGGAGGTTAAGAAAATCCACTCCGCGGGGGATAGAATCCAATATGAGGGGATTAAAAATAAGATTTACTAGGGAGTTAGCCCAAACTCTCTCTGCTGAGGATGGAGAACAATAATTCCTGAGTCGATTCCACTCTGCGGGGAAGAAAACTACTCTGCCAGCTTCGCTGGGGATTAAGCAATGAGGGAATCAACATCAACCTCTACTTGGGGAAAATGAGAATAAAACTCAACAATATCAACCTCCGCTCGGGAAATGAGTCAATGACCTAGACTCTGAGGGGAAAAGAGCCAAAGACTTGGACTCTGTGGGGACACACAATCCTGAACTCGTCCCGTTGTTGGGGAAATAAACCCAAACCTGCCTGTCGGGGAAAACTTCAATCTCAACCCACCGGGGATGGTCGTACCCAATCCATCTACTGGGGATGGCTTTACTCTGCCAGGGATATCAATCTTGACCTGCCGAGGATGACATTGATCGCAAGCAACATCAGACTTGCTAGGGGATGGATTAGTCTCAACTACACATCTTCTTTCTGTGGGGATAGAGACATGGAGACCTTACTGGAGGTGCACCCCTGGGCTAGCCTCAGGAACGAAGACCTTGCAACAAGTACAAAAAAAGTATCCTGTATACAACAAGAGCTATCTCGGTTATCATCCATGACATTGTTTGAGCAAATCAAAGTTTTAATGATTATTGGCAAAGCCTACAAGTTTATGTATGCAAAGTTTTATTCAAAAACATTAGGCGATTTTTCGCAAACAAAACAGTAAAGGCTAAAGCAAGAACAACGATTTACTGAATAGTATACACTTCATTGATAAATGCCTATAAATAGGCAGATTTTACAACAGATGCAACTCCTGAAAAGAGAAAGCTGCGCAAAATTACAGAAATGCACAAAGATATACAAAATGTCGGCAATGTGGTACAGACAACCACCATGTGTCGATTCATCTATGACTCACATGACTTTGATGCTTCTTCAATGCTTCTTCCTCTAAAGAGATCATTTCGGATGAACGACCCTCAGGTCCTCCCACAATCCATTGTGCTCTGAAGATCAATACGCAGACCGCAGTCATTTGCTTTTCAAATCCCTAACTTTTGCTTGAATCGCCCTTGCGGGTTTTCGATTCACCGGGATGCCTTTTGCCAAAGTCGCCTTTTCAGGTTTTCAACTTTGCGGGTTTACATCTTTTTTCCTTTTTATCCCTAACTTTTGCCCGAACCCATTCTTTTTATGGTTCGCCAGGATGCCCCATTTTTGCCTGGATATTCTTTTTATTTCCAGCGGGTCTATTTAAGCAAAGTATTTTTTTTAACTATATCTGCATTCACAGGGGATGCGAAATCTTCACCTTCCATGGTTGACAGAGCCTTACGTACGAAATATGGACCTTCATAATTAGGAGTCCATTTTCCCCTGTGATTCGTCTGCGGAGGGAGAATCTTCTTCAACACTAACTTGCCTTCCTGAAAGCTCTGAGGGTGCATATCAAAAGCTTTCTTCATCCTGCTCAGATACAATCGACCATATGCAATGGATGCCAGCTTCTTCTCATCCATCAGGCTGAGCTGATTCAATCTGTTCCTCACCCATTCTTCCTCATCAAGCTTGACGTCAACCAGAATTCTCAGAGAAGGAATCTCAACTTCTAATGGTAGGACAACTTCCATACCATACATCAGCGAGAAAGGGGTTGCCCCAGTCGAAGTACGTATCGTAGTACGATATCCGTGTAACGCAAAGGGCAACATCTCATGCCAATCCTTATAGGTCACAACCATTTTCTGCACAATCTTCTTTATATTCTTATTGGCCGCTTCAACAGCGTCATTCATCTTCGGATGATAAGGAGAAGAATTGTGATGCTCGATTTTGAAACTCTGGCACAGTTTCTTCATCATCTTGTTATTTAGATTCAAACCATTATCAGTAATGATTCTCTCGGGCATTCCGTAACGACAGATGATGTCCTTCTTGATAAATCGGGCTACCACTTGTTTGGTGACATTAGCATAGGAGGCTACTTCGACCCACTTAGTGAAATAATCAATTGCCACTAAGATGAAGTGATGTCCATTGGATGCGGTCGGCTCAATCTTGCCGATCATGTCAATGCCCCACATGGAAAAGGGACAGGGAGACGCCATGACATTCAAAGGACTCGGTGGCACATGCATCTTATCGGCATAAATCTGGCACTTATGGCATTTCTTAGCATACTTGAAGCAATCAGACTCCATAGTTAGCCAATAATATCCTGCCATCAACAGCTTTCGAGACATGGCATGCCTGCTTGCATACGTACCAAAGGAACCTTCGTGGACCTCTTCCATAAGCAACACTACTTCTTTTT
Organism: Lathyrus sativus; assembly: GCA_963859935.3. NCBI lineage: Eukaryota > Viridiplantae > Streptophyta > Magnoliopsida > Fabales > Fabaceae > Lathyrus > Lathyrus sativus. The sequence goes on from OZ012739.1 coordinate 45,086,444, forward strand.
CGTCCACACATCTTAACAACACTAAGTCAAAATTCCTCCGGTAGAGTACACCATTTTGGTTCAGATAGAAATTTCCAGACAACCTCCTCAAGGTCTTCTTATCTCGGCTTGATGCCCCAGGCATATACTCTTGGTTCTTGAGAAAATTCTGGATATCATAATACCATGGCTTCCCGTTTGAAGCTTTCTCTATTGCAAATACGAACGCTGGCCTATCAAGGCGCGATATGACAATTCTCGGAGCATCATTCCAAAAATTCACCTAATACATTAAGGATAATGTAGCCAAGGCATCTGCCATCTGATTCTCCGCTCTTGGCACATGATGAAACTATACCCTGTCAGAGAAAGGTAGCAACCTCCTTGCATAGTTCATAAGAGGAATCAGATTAGGTTAATGAGTTTCCCACTCTCCTTTGATATGATTGACTACCAAGGTTGAATCACCATAAATATCAAGGTCTTTGATTCTCAAATCAATCGCTTCTTCAATACCCATTGTCACACTCTAATTTTTGACCATAAGATCCCGCCTCCTGGAGTTTATTTCTTACTTGTCTTATTTTAATTCTTGCGCGCGCGTGTATTATGGCTAACCAGCTCATCCAGGTGTTAACCAGCCAGTGGCAGGTTCAAAGAAGTCCTCATATTGGTTTATCAAGTATTGAGCCAAGTGTTATCAAAGTTCACAACAAAGCTCACAGGTTGATTCAAACTCATCGGCTCTTCTTATCCGGCTCCGAAAATTAAAGACAGCTTGAATTAACGCGTAAATGGTTGGGCCTTATTCTACCATAAAGAGTTCATCTTTTTTTCAAATCCATGATTAAATTTGTGCTACTGAGTTACCACATATTTTCACGGGATATTCAAGACTGATAGTTTTAATGCCGAGTTCAATTTATTTAAGTTGATGAGAAATTTCAGATAGTTGACATTGTAACACCCAATTTCATGGTTTCACGATACAAACTCATAAGCTGGATTATTGGCACAGAAGTTCGTTAGGCCTCACTAAAGTTGATCCTCGAAGCAAATAATACTCATGAAACTTTATACGTTTTAATTATATGACGGTGTTGCAACTTTTGGGTTGTATATAACTGTTACATTTTTGGGTAACTCTATGAGCACCGAAATATCTCAACTGCAGCAAAATAGGGATTGAGAAAATGCTTTATTTATGATATGTGGAGTATTCAACAATAATTTCAACAAGTCCTTTAAATTACAATCATGTTTTTTTTACAAGACTCCATTAATCCAACACTTCTCAAAAGCCTGAAGCCAAGTAAATCTTCATAAGTCCTGCCATCGATATGTACGGCAAACCCCGTCTTGCGTATGTACACGGTTTGCATGGGACACTGCATGTCCCTAGTTCTGATACCGTACTCGCGACTGCCACCAAGAATTCATCTGCGAAACACAACTGGTAAACAGAACAGTCATTACATCAGTAAACTGAGAGACGAGAAGTAAGAAATAATTGAGAAATGCTCAGCCCTCAGTTTAGCTCATCATTGGGCATAAGGTTCGAGCAGCCGGAAGCGTGACAACCGAAGCTGTCACCGACTCCCTACCGAACATCAAACAACGTAAAGGCAAACTTATCATAGGCAACAAAGATTGTGTAGGACAACGACAATCCTAGACTCCTGGTTCAGACAGAAGTCATCATAACCTTTTTTTAACCAGTTTTCGGTAGCGGCATGAGATAAGGCAATATCTGAAGTCGACAGTTTGACGGTTTTCTTGATAGAAGAAGAGAAAAAGTAACACAGTTCAGAACACAGTCTACAGCTCATCAAAGGACATACTCCTCCAAACACAGTGGGATGAACACGGAACACTTCACACTAGAAGTGACAAAAATCAACATAGATCTTCATCATTTAGTAAACCAGGATGAGAGCAGGGCTTGCTGAGAGCCATCAAGATCATGACTTTCCGGAGCATGCCGCCGAGGAAATCTACTAGCAGCCTTAGCCTTTAAACCACCTGCAATAACGAGGAACACTCAGAATGTTTCAGGCCACACCCAGTAAATCAACTTAGCTTCATGAAGATGTGAGAATCATACCTTGCGAGACGTCGACAACTGTTACGAGAAGAACTCGATCCAAAAGGTCCACCTGAGGAAAACCTGCAGATCAGACTTTACAACTCCCCAATTTGGTCCTTCGATAAGCCCGTAAGAGCAAAAGATGCGGACAGACCAAAGAGCATCATCCTGAGCAAGTTCCATCATATTCGCGACATCCCCCATATTACCATAAAGTACTGTCCGTAAATTGAAGTTACCCGCCCTGTCAAAACAACACAGACACCTTCAAAACAGGGATAATTCGAAGAACAAGTGAGTTGCTTCGAGGATACAAACAGCTCCCAGGCTTTTCTTAAAACCGACAACCGCCAAATTCAAATGTTTTCCTGAAAGAAAAGAAGAAGTTAGTATGATTCAGAATCCAACAAAGGCCCTCAAAACCGTGCTTCAAGAAGTGCAAGTTAAAAATAGCAACACCAGCCATCACTATCCTGCAATAAACACATCGGTACAAAAGAATTTGAGTGTTAAGAATGAGAAGAAACTCAACCCTCAGTTCAACTCATCATCGGGCATAGAACTCGAGTTGCTGGAAGAGCAACGGGAACCGTCACCAACCTCCTACCTAGCTCAGAGTTAACTCAAACAACAGAAAGAAGTAAACAACGGCAACCGTAGTTCCGTCAAGCTTAGACTAAGCGTCATCATTGCTGGTTCAAACCATTCTCAGCAAGCACAAGACAAAGCAAGCATCCAAACTCAAGGCACAATGTCCCCTACGAGAAGAAGAGGAAATGAAGTGTTAACAACGAAAGTCAACAAGTCAACCGATACATCAAAGATACGAATCCAAAATATCACAAATCAAGACAAAGAGAGAGGATTTCGAAACTTCCCAAAACCGGAGCCAGCAGAATCGGACGAGATAGGAAAGGGATTAATTGGTGTCTCCCAAATCGTCGATAAAATCAGACAGAAATTACCAAATATGAATGTTGTTTTAGACAATTTTCAATGGAGGCCCATCATCCCCATCTATAAAAGCAACGAAGGGAACCCACAAGAGGAGATCGAAAAAAGTCGTCGACGGTTACCATTCCGAAAGAAGAAAAAAAAACCCATCACCGAAAGAAGTCGTTATCGTAACGAAAAAGTAGGCGCACCCGGAGCTCAGATCGAAGGAGAATCGTCATCGCCGTGAAGCTCGAATCTTCCTTAGGAGTCCTCACCGCTACTGTTGACGAACCGCCGTCGACCCCTGTTCGTGGGTAAAGGCTTGTTCTCTAACTACTGTGCGTGTCTTTTTTGTTTGAGTTTGCAGGTTATCATCAAGTAAGACGGAAAGAAGACGGAGTAAGCATCCGAAGGGAGGCTACGATGAAGGTCGCAAAGTGATGAAGGACAAGAAGCTGACGGCGCCGCGAGAGGGTTTGGGGGAAGGGATAAGGGTTTTGTTTCCTTCTGCTTTTTTTGTTTTATGTTTGTAAATCTTGTAATATAAAATGATCACACGTGATGCACACACGCACTTACCACGCACCCTCGCACAGGCGATCCTCTGATCTCCAATGGATCAGATCCTGCGATCCACATCGCGCGTACCCACCGTAACCCATGCACATGCGCCTCGCTGAACCCTTTTTTCTCCTTAATCCCTAATTAAACCATTAATTTGTTTTATTAGTTAACATAATCATAACTCAATTACTAACTAATTTAATTAACCTTTTTTTTAATCAGTTTTTTTATTTAATTGAAACAAACTAATAACCCTTTTATTAATCTTTTTTTTAATTTGATAATTTAATTTCATTTTATTAATAACTTATTTCCATCACTTAATAATCTTTTAAATAATAATAGTAATTTGTTCATATTCTTAAAAAAAACCATTTCATATTTAAAATAACCTTTTAAGAATTTAAAATAACAAAACCACTTTTTATTCAATATAAAACCTTTTAATAAATCAAATTTCATTTAAATTTATTTTTACCTAAAAAAACTTAATTAATTAATAAAAATTTAATCTCACTAAAATAATCAGATAACCTTTTTCCTTAAAATAAATTCACACCAACCTTTATTAAAAAAAAACTAATCGACTTATAATTATAACTAATATAACATTTTCCTGAAAATCAATTCATATAATCTAATTCAACGCTTTTCCTTAAAACAAATATAATACAAACTTTTTTCTTAAAATCAAATTAACCCTCCTTTAAAATCAATCTCGCCTAAAATTAATCAATTCAACTAAAATAATCTCCCATCAATTAATCAATCGTGCACGCTTACGTTCCCGCATCGATTCCACTCACATATTCACTTGCACTTACTTGTACACTTCAGCGCTTTCATGCGTTTATGGATGCTTTTATTTATCTGCCTTTAACTTATCCGCAATTTATGTTTACCGTATTTATTTTATCGCATTGCATAAACGTCCAAAGGAAGAATCTGCGCATGACTTGATACTTGTGCGTATGCATTTCATATTGCATCATTTTCCCCATTCGATCCTTGATCCTTTTCAAGTTGATCGCTTAAGTTTAGATCCTACCCCATAAGGAGGACCTTTTTCTTTTACAACTTAGATAAATCAACTCAATCAAAAATTATTCAAACATATTAGAGAGTAAGATGTTAATCATCTTAAGCGAGATAAAACTTCTACCCCATAACAATTCAATCAATATGTAGGGACTTTGCCGCTTAAGAGAGATAGTGGCGTACTTGTTGACAATCCGAGTACTTGAGCCCTTCTCTTAAGACGATGCAAAGACTATTTTCCTACAAAGTTGTGGTGGTTAAATTAAGCAATCTCACTTATAATGATAACTCATATTTTCTCCTAGACCCGATCAATCAACATACCTTATCCCGTAGGGACTTTGACCACATCAAAGAATTCCTCAAAACCCTTTAGGGGAACTACAATTACTCTGATTCCATTACCGTCAGGATATGTAGGCACAAGATGCGATATCTTGTCGAGTATACTTAGAATTAAACCCCTAGGTCTTTTACCCTTAAGCAGATAACCTATAGCAATAAACAACATAAAACAAAAGGTTCCTGTAGAGTACTACAGAAACTTAGGATGCTAGCACCTTCCCAAAGTTTAACCAACCCCCGAACCTATAACTCTCTAGCTTTTGCATTTGCATTGCATTATGGGTCATTCGATCTTTTTCCCTTCCTTTGGACAAATTAAAGACCGGTTGTAATGAATTAAGATTCAAGCTAATCAATAGCTTGGTATCTAAATTTCACCGCAACATAAATGGCGACTTCACTGGGGAATCTTCAGTGGGTTTCCCTAACTTGTTTATTTTACTTGTTTATTATATATATCTGCTTATTTGTATATTTGCTCTTGTTTGCTTTTGGGATGATATCTTTGAGTGGTGAGACAAAGTCCTACACCCGGACTTGAGTGAACTTAAGATAGGATAGTGATATATTCGACGAGACTTATAGGGAGTTGAATCCCGACCAAGTTGACTTGAGAATCATGCTCAATTGAGGCCCTCTCGAAAGCTGTACTGTTGAACGAGTTTAATCGTGAAAACATACATTATTTTTGACTTTGGAGCCTATGATATTGAGGACCGTAGTTACCTTAACCCCACTTTGGCCTTTATTAGGATGTAGTGCGAGGACTATGAGAGAGTACTCTCGAAATGGTTGCTACGCAATGCTACACTCAAAAGAGGTTCTCTTGAGAATATTATTAACTACCAAGTAATTGGGAAGTTGATAATATCCGAAAGATGGACTAATGACTTTGGGAACCTTCTTAGAACCTTGTTCTACAGGCACAATCAATCTTTAGTCCAAATCCTTTGGGAATGGGTATACCCTTTTGGCTCCATGCACGTTGCAAACTTAGGGTCTCCCTTGTTTGTTTATCTTTATGTCTCTATGTGCTTACCTGTGTTTGTTGCATTCATAAAGCATCATACCGCATTGGACTTCATGGGATTCATCTTTGTTTATGAACATTGTAGGACACTGTGGATTCCAACAGAAGAAACAGTTTGAAATATACTTTTAAGAGTCCTAAATTGGATGGCCTAAGGAAGTTGGTAGCCCTGATTGAAGACCAGGAAAAGTTCAAGAACAAATATGGGAAGCTAATATCTTTATTGAGTCTCCAAGTGGACGAAGGGCTCCTTTCCACCCTATTGTAGTTTTATGATCCGCTCTATCACTGTTTTACCTTCCCAGACTATCAAGTATTGCCTACTTTGGAAGAGTACTCCTTTTTGGTTGGTCTACCTATCCTAGAAGAATCTCCTTTCCCTTTCTTGGAGAGTGACCCTGAGGAGAGAGACATTGGTAAGGCTCTTTATCTAAAGGTATCTGACGTCAAGGACAACTTAATTAGTAAAGGTGGGACTTTTGGTTTGACTACGAATTTCTTAATTAAGAAAGCTCAGTATTATGCTGATTATGCGAACAAGATTCCATTCGAGGCAATCTTCGCTCTACTTATTTATGGGGTGTTTCTGTTCCCAAGTTTTGAAGGGTTCATCGACCTTAATGCAATTAAGATCTTCATGAAGAACAACCCAGTGCCGACTCTATTGGGTAATACTTATCATTCTGTGCATCTCTGAAACTTCTATGGCGGAGGGATGATCACCTGCTGTGTGCCCTTACTTTACAAGTGGTTTATTTCGCACTTGCCTAAGTCTAGTTCTTTTTCGAATCTCGATAAAAGGCTTTGGTCTCCAAGAGTTATGGCGCTGACCCACTCAGACATTGATTGGTATTGGTCTCCAAGAGTTATGGCGCTGACCCACTCAGACATTGATTGGTATAACCGAGTGTATGATGGGATGTTAATTATTGATGGTTGTGGGGATTTTGATAATATGCTGTTACTTAGTTTTAATGGAGGGATCAGTTATAATCCTGTTTTAGCTCGTCGACAATTGGGATATCCGTTGAAGGAACCGCCCAAGAGTGTTCAAGTGGAGAGCATCTTCTTCAGGGACAACAAGGAACTTCAAGGAAAGATTTTGGCTGCATGGGAACATTTGCATAAGAAGGGGAAGGAAAGTCTTGGGAAACTTGATTGTGTGTCCTTGGAACCATACCTTCAGTGGGTCAGAAAGAGAGCAATCAAGTTAAAAATGCCCTATCCTCGTCAAGATCCTATACCTCCGAGAAGAGAACCCGTTTATGTCTTTATGTCCGAAGCTGAGAAGTTAGAAGTCACATTGAGGAAAGCGCAACATGAGTTAGAGTTATGGAAGAACAAGTACCAAGTGGTTGTTGCAGAGAATGTTGAACTCCGGAAACAGAATGTTGAGTTTCGAGAACAATTATAGTCGAAGATTGAAGACCTACCCTTTTGCAAGAAGATAAGAGCTTAGGAGAATTTATTTTCCTTCAAACCTCAGTCTACTCCTTGGAAATTAACTATGGTCCAGTTGGAAGAGCAACTCAAGCGGCGAGATTTGAAACTTCTTTAGGGCTTCCATTAGCTTTTATTTAGCTATTTATTTGGGACTTTTAAAAGAATAATCATTTGTAATCCGTTTCAAAATTAATAAAACGTTTTCTTTTACCACAATGTCCATAAATATCGGAATTCCATGAAGTCCTTCTCATCTTGCATTGCATTCTTTTCTTTTGTTCACTTCAAGAAACTCATTTCTGTTTTACAGGTATTGTAACGACGGATTTCAAAAGAGAAGCATTGAAGTACACTTTTCAGAGTCCTAACATTGAAAGCTTAAGAGAGCTAGCAGATCTTATTGATGACCGTCACACTTTCTCATTAGAATATGGAGGAGTTTTCTTTTTCCTCAAGCTCAAGATGACTGATGGGTTATTGAAGACCCTTGTTCAGTTCTATGATCCGCTGTATCATTGCTTCACTTTCCCAATTTACCAGCTGATGCCAACCCTGGAGGAGTATTCTGAATTTTTGAGGATACCTGTGACTACCCGGCTCGTGTTTATTGGATTGGAGGACACCCCTAGTGACCAAGAGATCGTAGATGCTACCCGACTCAGCCTAGCAGACGTTCAAGCTCATTTAACCACCAAGGAAGGAGTCCTTGGGTTTCTAGCTGACTTCTTAATCGGAAAAGTCCGTTACCATGCTGAGAGAAAGGAAGTTCCGATAATGTAAGCTACCTTTGCCTTGTTGGTCTATGGGATCTTCTAGTTCCCAAAGATTGATGATTTTGTTGACATGGATGCAATTAAGCTGTTCATCCTCAAGAACCCAACTCCTACCTTGTTAGCTGATACGTATCATTCAATCCACTCACAGAATGCTGAAGGAGGAGGGCATATTGTCTGCTGTACCGCCTTGTTGTATTCATGGTTTATCACTCGCCTAGCTTAGCATCCATCTATCTGGGAGCAGATCGAGGCACCCCGCTGGTCTGAAATAGTCATGGCCCTTACTCACTCTGATATCGTGTGGTATGACGCTGCTTATGGAGGTGTTGAGATGATCCACAGTTGTGGAGGATTCCCCAATATACCTCTTATTGGGACGAAGGGATGCATCCGTTACAACCCTGCTTTGGCTCGCCGACAATTGGGGCACCCGATGAACGAAGTACCAGACCCAACTCGGATTGAAGGAATCTTTTTTAAGGAAGGAGAGGATCCAGACTTGAAGGCTAGTATAATACAGGCATGGAAGTACGCCAACATGGAAGGAATGACTGCTTTAGGATTCCCTAATTGTGCTGCCTCTGAAGACTATCTACATCGGGTGCGAGAGAGGGGTCTCGACCTCAAGATGCCTTTCCCTTTTCACGAACCTATGGTGTTGACTTTTCATTATCCTGATTGGTTTGATGTGAGTGAGGTAGATCAGTTGAAGACTGCCTTGGACGAGGCTCATAAGTTGAAGACCGCTTGGAGGAACAAGTACTACACCCTTAAGGTAGAGAAAGAGAAGTCTCAGAAACTGCTAGAAGTCGAATCTGCAAGAAAAAGAAAGGCGCGAGAGGATTTATTTTCCACTCGTACCTCTTCAAGAGCTGTCACCAATGATGATCTTCCCCCCAACTACTATGGTTTGGAAAGAGTATATAGATCGGCTTATCAGTGAGAAGACAAAACTGCAGGAACGCGTCAATCAGCTGGTAGAAGAACTTCGTGTGCAGAAAGACCAAAAGGAGTAGATCTCTAAGTTTTCTTTTGCTTTTGTTTCAATGTAATAAACTCTTAAAGGAGTGCTTTGCTTTGTAATGCTTCTCGAACATCAATAATAAAATAAGTTTTCAATTATCCCACGTTATAATACTGAAGAACACTTTGAGTTTCTTGAAGTTTCATACTGCATTTGCATTTTTGCATCGGCATAGCATCATTTTCATTCCAGGGTCTCACTCTTGCTTCATCTCCACAGACAAGCTGAATCACCCATACAATACTTGCGCCAGTCAACGTCAAAAGATGGATCAACTTGAACAAGAGAACAAGGTGCTCCGTGATGAGGTCGCAATTCTGAAATAAAGCTTGGAGAGATTGAATGGTTTAGTTGAAGCTCTGTCCAACCAGTCTGCGCTCAATAGTCAGGATGTTCAGAGGACTGTTATCTACGAAGTCGTGACAACACTAATCCCAATGGTGTCTACTGTTGCTGAAGTGACCTACAACATGCCGCCAGGTTTTCCGTGGGGGATGCCTCCTCATTTCACTCCTGATGGCTATCGCCCGCCTATTCCTGAGGTCCCTACCATGAACACTACTCAAGTCGTCCCTGCCAATGCTGCCGTAATGACCACTACACCACCGCATGTGAATGTTGTTCCATATATTCTGGACGAGCCAATTTTCCATGGGTCTCCAAGTGAAACTGTGGGTTTCGAAGAAAGGATGAACAATTTTCAAGACCAATTTTCTGAGATTCAAAGAGAATTGAAAGCCCTTCGTGGAAAGGATTTGTTTGGGAAGAGTGCTTCTGACTTATGTTTGGTTCCGAATGTCAAGGTTCCGCCAAAATTCAAGGTCCCTGATTTCGAGAAGTACAAAGGGAATACTTGCCCTCAGAGTCATCTCATCATGTATTCCAGAAAGATGTCTGCACAAACCAACAACGATCAATTGCTTATCCATTATTTTCAAGATAGTTTGATAGGCGCTGTGCTCAAATGGTATATGGGGTTGGATAGTGCGAAGATTCGAACTTTCAACGATATAGGTGGGGCCTTCATCAAGCAGTATAAATATAATGTAGACATGGCTCCTAACCGAGATCAGTTGAGGTCCATGGTGCAGAAAGACAAAGAGAACTTCAAGGAGTATGCGCAACGTTGGCGCGAGTTAGCCGCATAGGTAACGCCGCCATTGGAGGAAAGGGAAATGACCAAGATTTTTCTGAAGACCATTGGTCCTTTCTTTTATGAGAAAATGGTAGCGAGTGCACCCAGCGACTTCACCGAAATGGTGAATATGGGAATGCGTTTGGAGGAGGGAGTCCGAGAAGGAAGATTGGTCAAAGAAGAGAATGCTCCTAGCAGCGCTAAGAAGTATGAGAGTGGTTTTGTGAAGAAAAAGGAGAAGGAAGTGAATGCTGTACAAGAAGGGAAAATTCAGAAAAAGGTATTCATTGCCACGTCAGGTTGCTGCGGTATCACCTGTATTCAACGCTCCAGCTTATCAATCATAACCATAATATCAACAAAGTCCACAATCTCCCTAACAGAATCAGTCATTCAACAATCAGGGCCGCGTGTACAGGAAAATGAACTTTGATCCCATCCCTATGAAGTATGTTGATTTATTCCCAGCATTGATCCAGAAAGGTCATATCCAGACAAGTGCTCCACCCGAGGTTCCCAAGAACCCCTCTCCTTCATACAGAGCTAACAGATTTTGTCCTTATCATCAGGGAGCTCCAGGGCATGATATCGAGAGTTGTTTTGGTATGAAAGTAGACGTCCAGAGACTCATTAGGTGCAGGATCCTATCATTTAAGGATTCCAATCCTAATGTGCAGGATAACCCATTGCCTCCACACAGTTCACCCTCCGTAAACATGATTCAAAGTTACCCAAAAGAAAGTGATCAGGAAGTTTTGAATGGAAAGACTGAAGAAATATGTGTTATAATGCCTCACTTCAAGGAAGTGGAGTATATTGAAATCACGTATGATAGTAGAAAGTCGACCGTTACTCCCTTAGTAATCAATGTGCCTAGACCTATCCCTTACACTTCTAGTAAGGCTATCCCATACCGATATAACGCTACGATGTTGAAAAATGGAAAGGAGGTACCTTTACCCACTTTGCCTTCGGTTGTTAACATCGCGAACGTCAGTAGAGTAACAAGAAGCGGCCGAGTTTACCCATCAGTGCCTTCGAAAGACAAAGGAATCTCAGTGGAGCAACCGAGTTCAAAGGACCCGATTATGGATCAATCTGGTGGATCCAACTTGTCCAAGCCGGACTAAGTGCTAAAAGTAATCAAAAGAAGTGAATATAAAGTTGCGGATAAGATTTTGCAAACCCCATCTAAGATCTCTGTTCTGCAATTACTAATGAGTTCTGAGGCGCACAGGGAAGCGCTCCAAAAGATATTGGAGCAAGTATATATGGAACAAGATGTTACAATGGAGAAATTTGATAATATCATCGGCAATATTACTTCTTGCGACAATCTCGGTTTTAATGAGGAAGACCTCCTAGAGGAAGGAAAGAAACATAATATGGCCTTGCATATTTCTGTGAATTGTGGGAATGATTCTTTGTCCAGTGTGTTGGTTGATACTGGATCCTCTCTGAATGTGATGCCTAGAACCACTTTATCCAAATTATCTTATCAGGGACCGTTGATGAGGCCCAGTCATGTCATCGTCAAAGCTTTTGATGGATCTAAGAAAGCGGTGATTGGTGAAGTAGATCTGCCAATGACCATCGGTTTGCAGACTTTTATGATCACGTTCCGAGTCATGGACATTTGCGCCACCTATAGCTGCTTGTTAGGGAGGCCGTGGATACATGAAGCTGGGGCAGTTACCTCCATCCTGCATCAGAAACTGAAGTATGCCTTTGAAGGCAAAACTGAAGTATGCCTTTAGTGGTAAGTCATTTGTCATCATTTTCGTATGTTGAAGCTGAGGAAGAGGTTGGTACGCAATTCCAAGCTTTATCTATTATAGTTGATAGTGCTCAGAAACCCAGAATACCGATGTCATCATTTAAGGATGCGCAGTAGGTTGTGAGCAGTGGTCTTCAGACAGGTTGGGGCAAAATTTTGTTTTTGCCAGAGAACAAGAATAAGGAGGGTCTCAGTTTTTCCAGCGGTACTGTTCAGCAAGCTGCTAGAAGTCAAGAGTTTCCGCCGATCAACGAAGTGTTCCGCAGTGGAGGGGTCATCCATCCTCCTCATATTAACGCTGTGTCCGAAGACTAGTCTGAAGGCTACATATCAGAGGGTTCAACGAGTCTCTCCATTCCATTTGAAGATTATGAGCCCTATATGGAGGATCCGGGTTATGTCTCAGATGACTTTGATTATAGTTTTGGAGTCTATGCTGTTACTGAAGAAGATTCTGATGAAGATGTTCCAGATTTTGTGACTCTGGGAGTTTTGGTTAAGAGCTGGAGTGTGGTTGAAGCCCCTGTTGTGATTCATATATCAAAGTAAACATTTGTTTTTTAGTTTTCGCTCTGCCCAAAGCGAAAATCTGTTGTGTGGGCTTACTTTTGATAATTCCCTTTGCTCTGCCCAAGGCAAAGGTGACCTTGTTGGGCATTTCTTTGTTTGGATTTTGCTATCATCAATAAATATTTTGTTTCCATTTGCGTGTTATTTTATCTTTCTTTATTTATTATTACTATGTTGGAAAATAATAATAAGTAGCATCTCGCGTACACACACTTTCCACTTTATAAAACTGAATAAAGTAATATCACATGCGCAGATTGCTACACACATCACATCTAGGGAATAATGACCCACTTCCTTCGCCGAACTTCGAATTTCCTGTGTTTGAGGCTGAAGCCGAAGAAGATGATATTCCAGAGGAGATCTCTAGACTGCTGGAGAAGGAAGAAAAGGCTATCCAACCTCATCAAGATCCAATAGATTAATCAATTTGGGAACAGAAGAAATCCGTAGGGAAGTGAAAATTGGGGCTTTGCTCAAGCCGGATGTGAAAGAGCAGTTGATTAAGTTGCTCAAAGAGTTTATCGACGTGTTTTCCTGGTCATATCAAGACATGCCTGGATTAGATACTGCCATAGTTGAACATCGTCTGCCGTTGAAACCAGATTGCCCACCAGTTAAACAGAAACTCAGAAGAACTCGGCCCGATATGGCTCTGAAAATCAAAGAAGAGGTACAAAAACAGATTGATGCAGGTTTTCTTGTCACTGCCGAGTATCCGCTCTGGTTAGCCAACATTGTGCCCGTGCCGAAGAAAGATGGAAAAGTTCGTATGTGTGTGGATTACAGGGATATGAACAAAGCCAGTCCAAAGGATGATTTTCCATTACCTCACATCGACATTTTGGTAGACAGTACTGCGAGATATGAAATCTTCTCTTTTATGGATGGGTTTTAAGGATACAATCAGATCAGAATGGCTCCCGAAGACAGAGAGAAGACGTCGTTCATCACCCCTGGGGCACCTTTTGCTATAGAGTTATGCCGTTTGGATGAAAGAATGCCGGGGCAACATATCAAAGGGCTATGACTACTTTGTTCCATAATATGATGCACAAGGAGATTGAAGTTTATGTGGACGATATGATAGCTAAGTCAAAGACTGAAGATGATCATGTCAAGCATTTGTTGAAACTGTTTGGTCGATTGAGAGAATACAAGCTCCGTTTGAATCCTAACAAGTGTATGTTTGGAGTACGGTCAGGGAAATTATTGGGTTTCGTTGTCAGCCAGAGGGGTATTGAAGTGGATCCTGTTAAGGTGAAGGCTATTCAGGAAATGCCAACTCCGTCTACAGAGAAACAAGTCAGAGGATTTTTGGGACGTTTGAACTACATCTCTAGGTTTATATCTAATATGACTGCTAAGTGTAAACCTATTTTCAAGCTGTTGAGGAAAGAACAAGGGTATGTTTGGACCGAAGATTGTCAAAAAGCTTTTGATAGTATCAAAGAGTATTTGCTTGAACCACCTATTCTGATACCACCGGTGGAAGGGCGACCTTTGATCATGTATTTGACGATGTTAGAAGACTCGATGGGTTGTGTCTTCGATCAACGAGATGAAACGGGAAAACAAGATCACGTCACTTATTATTTGAGTAAAAAGTTTACCGACTGTGAGTCCAGATACACTATGCTTGAGAAGACTTGTTGTGCTTTGGCATGGGCCGCTAAACGTTTGCGATAATACATGTTGAGTCATACTACTTGGTTAGTTTCGAAGATGGACCCCATCAAGTATATTTTTGAGAAACCTGCATTGACGGGAAGAATTGCCAGATGGCAGATGCTGTTATCAGAATACGACATCGAATACCGTACTCAGAAGGCTATTAGAGGAAGTATTTTGGCTGACCATTTGGCGCATCAACCTATTTTGGATCATCAACCTTTGAATGAAGATTTCTCGGACGAAGAGGTTATGTATTTGAAAATGAAGGATTGTTAAGAACCTCTGCCAAATGAAGGACCCGAGCCCAGTTCTCAATGGAGTCTGATTTTTAATGGAGCTGTCAACGCTCATGGGAGAGGAATAGGCGCGATTATCGTGACTCCCCATGGGTCTCATATCCCGTTTACCTCTAGGTTAGCGTTCAAGTGTACCAATAATGAAGCCGAGTATGAAGCATGTATTATGGGCCTTGAGGAGGCAGTGGACTTAAGGATTAAGAACTTGGATGTGTTCGGCGATTCAGCTGTAGTCATTTACCAAATTACAGGAGAATCGGTAACTCAACAGGACAATTTGGTCCCGTACAGAGATTATGCAAGAAGATTGTTACATTTCTTTGATAGGGTCGATTTCCACCATATTCCTCGCGATGAGAATAGGATGGCAGATGCATTGGCGACTTTGGCCTCCATGATTGTGGTGAACTCTTGGAATGCGTGTCCTCGGATCAAAGTAAGACGTCTTGACAAACCCGCCTACATTTTTGCCATTGAGGATGTTGCAGATGACAAACCCTAGTACCATGATATTGAAGTGTTTCTCAGAACACAAGAGTATCCTTTGGGAGCCTCCAATAAGGATAAGAGAACATTGAGAAGATTGGCCGGTAATTTCTTCCTGAGTAATAATGTGTTATACAAGCAGAACTTTGACATGGTCTTGCTGAGATGTGTTGACAAGCGGGAAGCAGACATGTTAATGATGGAAATTCACGAAGGGTCCTTTGGTACTCATAGAAATGGACATGCTATGGCCAAGAAGCTCTTAAGAGCTGGTTATTATTGGATCACGATGGAATTCAATTATTACAAGTTTGCTAGGAAATGTCACAAATGTCAGATCTATGCAGATAAGATTCATGTGCCTCCAACTTTATTGAATATTATCTCGTCTCCTTGGCCATTCTCTATGTGGGGAATTGATATGATTGGAATGATAGAACCGAAGGCATCTAATGGACACCGATTCATCTTAGTGGCAATTGACTACTTCACTAAGTGGGTCGAAGCAGCTTCTTACGCTAACGTAACTCGGCATGTGGTCGTCAAATTTATCAAGAATCAGCTCATCTGCAGATACGTTGTGCCGAGCAAGATTATTACAGATAATGGGTCCAATTTGAACAATAAAATGATGAAGGAGTTGTGCGAAGAATTCAAGATTGAGCATCACAATTCCTCCCCTTACAGACCAAAGATGAATGAGGCTGTTGAAGCTGCCAACAAGAATATCAAGAGGATAATTCAGAAGATGGTTGTCACGTACAAAGACTGGCATGAGATGCTCTCGTTCTCTCTACATGGGCATCGTACTTCGGTACTCACATCAACTGGGGCAACTCCTTTTTCACTTGTCTACGGTATGGAAGTTGTACTCCCGATAGTGGTCGAGATTCCCTCCATGAGGATTTTGATGGAAACAAAGTTATCAGAAGCGGAATGGTGCCAGAGTAGATATGATCAGTTGAAACTAATTGAGGAAAAGAGAATGACGGCCTTGTGCCATGGGCAGTTGTACCAACAGAGGATGAAGAAGGCATTCGACAAGAAGGTTCGACCCCACGAATTAAAGGAAGACGACCTTGTGCTCAAGAAGATTTAGTCGTTCATCACTGATGTCAGAGGAAAATGGGCTCCAAACTATGATGGGCCATATGTGGTGAAGAAGGTCTTCTCAGGAGGTGCTTTGATGTTAGCAACAATGGACGGAGAAGAGATCACCTGCCTAGTGAACGTAGATGCTGTTAAGAAGTATTTTGCTTAGAACTTAGGAAGTTCCAGTTGACTTAGGAACAAGTTATTATCCCATCGATGTAATCACTTTCCATTGCTTTCCAACATTGTAATATTGGAGTCACGCTGTTCTGCTGACTACCATCAAATAAATGAGGGTTTTCCCATTTGTGGCATGCTAAATATTTCATTATGATGGCAAATTCCAGAATAAATTTAAAAAAAAATCTTTTTCAAGTACTTTGTGTTTTAGTTGATATATGAATAACAAAAGGATGTTCGTGGACGTTTATTTCATCCACGGAGGCGGAAATTCATCATACCCCCCGTACAAGACAGTTGAAGATTTCCCTCAAGTAGTGACTGATCTGTGGAGATTTGGATCGAGCTGGGACTTTCGTTTTCGGCCTCGTTGGTTTTGTCAACATAAGCATACGCATAACATATAAATAGATAGCATGGCATATGCATTTTGCATCTCTGTGTTTGTTAGTTTTGTCACTTTGGCTGTGGTTATCCCCAAGTGAATGGGTGTGCCTTCTCCTTCCAAGTAGAATTGTCAGCCCTAGGCAGAAAGAGCATAATATTCATATTTCCCCACGTAGTTCGGTCCTCGTGGAATATGGTTGCTTTAGTTAATTACCGTTCGAGTTCATGCCTCAACGGTCGAGTCTTGCTTGGCAGTTTCTCTTCGGTTATTTCCTGAAGTAAACTTCGCCCCGACAATCAATGTGGGTATCTCCAGAATTTTGACTCCGAATTAAGCATGCATTTATTTTGCACTTTACTACCCAAGAGGTTCTTTCGGAAGATTACCACCTGAAGACATATACTTCTCCAACAAACATTCTCAACAATTTATATACGGACTGCGAGCGACCTCTTTATTTGAGCAACTCATTTTGATCAGGATCTTACTCAAAATGACAAAAGGCAGTCTCCAGACGGTTTGCCCATCCCCAGTGGGTTTATCAAGGTTATCAACTCATCAAATGTCATTCCTCCAAAAATCTATCAGAGAAGTGCGTCGAAGACATTACAAATATTTCTCTTTATTTGAGAATTTACACTACAAAGAATACATGCTTTTACAGCTACAACAAGGATACTCCGCATGAACGTATTTCCCCAGTGAGTTCACTACACAAGATTAATTCCATCAAATGGTATATCTCCCAAAATTTAGGGAAGTCTATTACGATTGATCTCTTTATTTGAGAAGACATATTTACAAATCAACCGGCTTACATCTCCTTTTGAAGATCCCCGACGAAGTTTTACAATCTCCAGTACATTATGGATTACCTCTGAAGTTCTATAATCTACATTGACATTTTAACCCCCTGTGAAGATGCTCTCACGAGTTTTCATCATTTTGGGTAGAAACTGAGACCAGCTCATGGCATCCAGACCATGACGCTCGGGGAGGTTTATTTCAAGAAACTGAGACCAGCTCATGGCATCCAGACCATGACGCTCGGGGAGGTTTATTTCAAGAAACTGAGACCAGCTCATGGCATCCAGACCATGACGCTCGGGGAGGTTTATTTCAAGAAACTGAGACCAACTCATGGCATCCAGACCATGATGCTCGGGGAGGTTTATTTCAAGAAAGTGAGACCAGCTCATGGCATCCAGACCATGACGCTCGGGGAGGTTTATTTCAAGAAACTGAGACCAGCTCATGGCATCCAGACCATGGCGCTCGGGGAGGTTTATTCTTTTCTACTCTTCTCAAATGGAATACTCAATTAAGAAGCTGAATTGTGTTTCGATTAAGAAAGTTCATTTTGGTTATTACCGACTGCTTAGGCTACCACCCATTGGTAGCAGGTTATCCTTCAATTTCGAGTTTCTCGCCTGTTATTTAATTCGCCACGTTCTTGGTATATGTGTTGTACTCTTATACCTCTGGAGATTCTCCAATACTGGTTGTCTTTTTTCCCCGTGGAGTCTCTCTTTGTTGAGCCCGTTTTCTTTCGTTGCTCCTGTTTCTCGCGTGCTCTGTCTGTTTTTTTCCCTACGGCATCTTGTCCTTGCAAGATCCGTTTGTCTTGCATTACATATCATCTCATATCATATGCATTCGGTGGCTTCTTAGGGCCAAAAATTCGTG
The DNA here is from genome assembly GCA_963859935.3 of Lathyrus sativus. Classification (NCBI taxonomy): domain Eukaryota; kingdom Viridiplantae; phylum Streptophyta; class Magnoliopsida; order Fabales; family Fabaceae; genus Lathyrus; species Lathyrus sativus. The sequence goes on from OZ012739.1 coordinate 45,104,949, forward strand.
CGAAGTTTGTATTTAAGTCTCTCCTATCTCGTCGAGACGAAGATGCCAATCTCCATATCTCCGGATAGAAGAAACTTAAATAGGGGCATCTGTCACACCCTAATTTTTGACCATAAGATCCCGCCTCCTGGTGTTTATTTCTTACTTGTCTTATTTTAATTCTTGCGCGCGCGTGTATTATGGCTAACCAGCTTGTGCAGGTGTTAACCAGCTAGTGGTAGGTTCAAAGAAGTCCTCATATTGGTTTATCAAATCTTGAGCCAAGTGTTATCAAAGTTCACAACAAAGCTCACAGGTTGATTCAAACTTATCGTCTCTTCTTATCCGGCTCCAAAAATTAAAGACAGCCTGAATCGACGCGTAAATGGTTGGGCCTTATTCTACCATAAAGAGTTCATCTTTTTTTCAAATCCATGATTAAATTTATGCTACTGAGTTATCACATATTTTCACGGGATATTTAAGACTGCAAGTTTTAATGCCGAGTTCAATTTATTTAAATTGATGAGAAATTTCATATAGTTGACATTGTAACACCCAATTTCATGGTTTCACGATACAAACTCATAAGCTGGATTATTGGCACAGAAGTTCGTTAGGCCTCACTAAAGTTGATCCTCGAAGCAAATAATACTCATGAAACTTTATACGTTTTAATTATATGATGGTGTTGCAACTTTTGGTTTGTATATAACTGTTACATTTTTGGGTAACTCTATGAGCACCAACATATCTCAACTGCAGCAAAATAGGGATTGAGAAAATGCTTTATTTATGATATGTGGAATATTCAACAATAATTTCAACAAGTCCTTCAAATTACAATCACGTTTTTTTACAAGACTCCATTAATCCAACACTTCTCAAAATCCCGAAGCCAAGTAAATCTTCATCAGTCCTGCCATAGATATGTACGACAAACCCCGTCTTGCGTATGTACACGGTTTGCATGGGACACTGCATGTCCCTAGTTCTGATACCGTACTCGAGGCTACCACCAAGAATTCATCTGCGAAACACAACTGGTAAACAGAACAGTCATTACATAAGTAAACTGAGAGACGAGAAGTAAGAAATAATTGAGAAATGCTCAGCCCTCAGTTTAGCTCATCATTGGGCATAAGGTTCGAGCAGCCGGAAGGGTGACAACCGAAGCTGTCACCGACTCCCTACTGAACATCAAACAACGTAAAGGCAAACTTATCATAGGCAACAAAGATTGTGTAGGACAGCGGCAATCCTAGACTCCTGGTTCAGACAGAATTCATCATAACCTTTTTTTAACCAGTTTTCGGCAGCGACGTAAGATAAAGCAATATCTGAAGTCGACAGTTTGACGGTTTTCCTGATAGAAGAAGAGAAAAAGTAACACAGTTCAGAACACAGTCTGCAGCTCATCAAAGGAGGTACCAGAACAACTAATGTTAGTATCCTCCAAACACAGTTGGATGAACACGGAACACTTCATACTGGCAGTGACAAAAATCAACGTGGATCTTCATCATTTAGTAAACCAGGATAAGAGTAGGGCTTGCTGAGAGCCAGCAAGATCATGACTTTCTGGAGCATGCCGCTGAGGAAATCTACTAGCAGCCTTAGCCTTTAAACCACCTGCAATAACGAGGAACACTCAGAATGTTTCATGCCACACCCAGTAAATCAACTTAGCTTCATGAAGATGTGAGAATCATACCTTGCGAGACGTTGACAACTGTTGCAAGAAGAACTCGATCCAAAAGGTCCTTCGGAGGAAAACCTGCAACTCAGACTTTACAACTCCCCAATTTGGTCCTTCGGTAAGCCCGTAAGAGCAAAAGATATGGACATACCAAAGAGCATCATCCTGATCAAGTCCCATCATATTCGCGACATCCCCCGTATTACCATAAAGTACTGTCCGCAAATTGGAGTTACCAGCCCTGTCAAAACAACACAGACGCCTTCAAAACAGGGATAATTCGAAGAATAAGTGAGTTGCTTCGAGGATGCAAACACCTCCCAGGCTTTTCCTAAAACCGACAACCTCCGAATTCAAACGCTTTCCTGAAAGAAGAGAAGAAGTTAGTATGATTCAGAATCCAGCAAAGGCCCTCGAAACCGTGCTTCAAGAAGTGCAAGTCAAAAATAGCAACACCAGCCATCACTATCCTGCAATAAACACATCGGTACGAAAGAATTTGAGTGTTAAGAATGAGAAAGCGTTTGAACTCATCATCGGGCATAGAAATCGAGCTGCCAGAAGAGCAACGGGAATCGTCACCAACCTCCTACCTAGCTTAGAGTTAACTCAAACAACAGAAAGAAGTAAACACCGGCAACCGTAGTTCCGTCAAGCTCAGACTAAGCATCATCATTGCTGGTTCAAACCTTTCTCAGTAAGTACAAGACAAAGCAAGCATCCGAACTCAAGGCACAATGTCCCCTACGAGAAGAACAGGAAAAGAAGTGTTAACAACGAAAGTCAACAAGCCAACCGATACGTCAAAGATACGAATGCAAAATATCACAAATCAAGACAAAGAGAGAGAATTTCGAAACTTCCCAAAACCGGAGCCAGCAAAATCGGACGGGATAGGAAAGGGATTAATTGGTGTCTCCTAAATCGTCAATAAGATCAGAAAGAAAACACCAAATATGAATGTTGTTTAAGTAAATTTTCAATGGAGGCCCATCATCTCCATCTATAAAAGCAACGAAGGGAACCCACAAGAGGAGATCGAAAAAAGTCATCGACGATTACCATTACGAAAGAAGAAAAAAAACCCATCACCGAAGGAAGCCGTTATCGTAACGAAGAAGTAGGTGCACCCGGAGCTCAGATCGAAGGAGAATCGTCATCACTGTGTGTCGCTACCGCGAAAATAAGGTGCCGGCAAAACAGAAGATTCGCCACCTTTCGTTATTTATCCCTCAGAACGGGAAAGGAAACGATCGGAAAAACCTGACGAAAAGGTATAAGACAAGGTCATCGCAACCAATGTCTGGATTCGGGAGTCGGTTACGCAAGGGGAGGGTATTAGCACCCCTCACGTCCATCGTACTCAACGGGATCCACGCTTGTTATGTTTATCTGACGGGTTTATTTACTATCTACCTATCAAGGTCGGTCTGAAAAGAAAAAGAAAATTACTCGGCAAAGCGTCGCGCTTTATGCCTACGTATTCTCATCAGAGAATGAGAAATCAGAGTCTACGTAGTTCGCCTAACTACGAGTTACGGGGAAGGTGGCTCGCCAATACGTCAGTATTGTGCCTACGTACTCTCAACAGATATGAGAGATCAGAGCTTACGTAGTTCGGGATAATACAGATTACGGGAACTCAGATTCATCTGTTTTATCGAGTAGGGTTAACAGGCAGTTCCAGCAATTTGGCGTACGCAGCTCGACCCTTGGAGACTCAGGCGTTACCGTTTGCGGTAGATTTGGGAGTTAACGACACTCTTTTCTTCAGAAAATCTTCCTTTGAATTATGGGCCCACGGGGCAAAAAGGTTTGAAGTTTGTTTTTTGTCTTTTCCGGAAGAACTGTTTTTATGGTGTCTGTAGTTTGTACAGCACTAGAGACTATGACCTGGGAATGAATGCGTCGCATATCGTCCAAAGGACGTATACTAAACATTCTAGACGATTGAGAGGAGGCCGCTCAATTATCATTGCCCAAGTAGCTTAAGGCTCGTAACGCGCTTATAGTAACTTGCCTTTATTACGTTTTTTACTGTTGTTTGAGATGAGAAGAGAAGAAAGGCTCAACTAAGGGAGACTATCAAGTCCTAACAGTTGTCATGCCAAGGATTCATCCTATGGTTGAGGTTTGAAATAGGGAACTCCTAGAAGTTATCATGCATAGGTTTCAACCTAAAGTTCTAATCATCACTTCCTTATCAAAGGAAGTGAGATTCCTAAGGGATCATGCCAGGGTAAACAGAAACAGATAAAGCATCAGCTTAAACAGTAAACAGTAAACAGTAAACAGTATAGGAACAACTGTAAATAAAATACATGCAATGCAAGTGAGGGAGGAAATGTGTGTGGGGCATCAGCCTCCACAAGCTCGTCTCAACCTCAAGCCAGATATGAATAACTGCAAAAATAATAGAAGAAAATAGAATGCCATCAAGCAAACCACAGATCACACAGGCAAGGGAGCGAAGCTCTACCGAATACTAGCAAGCAAAGCCATACAGTAAAAATACAAGCAGAGGGAGAAACTCAACCTCTAATGCAATCATGCTCCTAGCTTAAAAGAATCTAAACATGAACTTATTCTAATGCATCAAGCAAATCAAACAAGGGAGAGAAACCATAATGAGCAACAAGGAAGTCATCCCAGGCTGCATTAGGTTAGAGGTATATCAATACCAGAGTCCATCATGGGCTCAACCTCTTGAGGAATGCACAGAATCCAACCAATGGAAGGATTAGGCTCTCACAAGAGGGATCCTATGTCAATAGGACAGAAAAGACTAGGTATTAGTCCTAGATATCAATCTAAGGGTAACTGATTGTAGTGTATCAACACAGAATGTCCATCTCAGGCTCAACCTGTTGAGGAATGCACATAATCCAACCAAGGGAAGGATTAGGCTCTCCCAAGAGGGATCCTAAGAAAAGGACTTTGAGATGGATGACAACATATAAACCAAGGGAATATACCATGCCAAGAATGTCAATCCAAGGCTCAACCTCCCGAGGAATGCACAGAATCCAACCAAAGGAAGGATTAGTCTCTCCCAAGAGGGCTCCTCATCAAGACTCGAAGGATAGAGATAGTACAAACCAAAGGAATGTACTATACTGGGGAATGTCAATTCAAGGCTCAACCTCTTGAGGAATGCACATAATCCAACCAAAGGAAGGATTAGGCTCTTCCAGGAGGGTTCCTCTTCAAGACTTGAATAAAGAATGTGGGGCAAAGCCCAAGGAGGAAATCACATAGGGGACAGAAGGCAACACAACACTCTAGAGAAACCCTACAAGCTAGCTACAAGGTTCACCTAAGCTAGGGGCATCAAAAGCTCTATCAAGGCTATATCAAAGTTCTAAAGAGATCTCTACCTACTTACTAATCTATCAAGAAAGGACTACATTATTTAGAATCATCTAATGGCTATTTACAATGTTAATCTATGAAACTTTCTAAGTTATGATCGCCTAAACTGAAGTTACTTTGTAAAATGGGGAACTAGTTGAAAATTACTCCTAAACAACTACACTAAAAGCATATTTACAATCATATAAAAATCATGATAAAAATCACAAGGCAACATCAATGTGCATATAACAACAATAAAAAAGAATAAAAAGTTTATCTCATGCTAAAAGTCATCAATGAAATCAATCAAAAGGAAAGGCTATGTTATGAACATGTTAAGACTAGCCTAAGTATTAATTCAATCTAAAATACCAAAAATAATTCTAAAATCCTAGGAAAGTTTCTAGGGGAACCTAAGCATGTTAGGTATCTATAGTAGAAAAATCAGAGCCTAAAACTATGCTTAAAGGCACTTAAGAAATCACACACCAAAAATGGTCAAAAGGGAAATCAGGTGGGGAAGCCTCTAAAGATCTAGTTCAAAACAGAACCTACAGCTACCTAAAAATTACCCTAAAAATTTCTGGGAGTTCCTTAATATGTCTGTAACAAACCAGCAAAGAATTAAGTCCAAATTCTATACCAAACTCCAGAACAAAAATCAGAAAGAAACTATGCAGTTTTTGACATTTTATTATCCAACTAAAGGAGAAAAACAAAATCAAATTGAAAATTAAACAAAACTAAAATCCAATTGCTCACAAAGTTCATAGACATGATAAGGATCATCCAAGAATTTTCTCATATTTTTATAAGCATTCTTGCTATTTTATATGAATTAAAATCAAACAGAACATAAAACAGAATTTTAATGCCATTAAAAAACAACAATCAAATGGTTAAATTAAATCGGAAAACCAACCTACGGATCGGTAATTTGATCCGGTGATCGTTGATCAAGTGAATTTGCAAAGATCCGAACAAGATTAGACGTAAAACTTCAAGATCCACAATAATTCTTGCAAGGAGATGAAGATCGAACACTTCGAATCCGAATTGCTCCGAATAAATGCTTCCAACTTACGCTCCAATATCCAACTTCAATTTGCACGAAAATTGATTATGAAACTTGATCCGCTAATGATGATGAGTGGAGGTTTATGCTCAAGATTCCATTGATTTCAATGAAAAATCAATGGATCCGATGACAAGGAGCTATGGGTGAGGGTTTGGAGAATGAAGAAAATTGAGAGAATTGAGAGAGTGAGAGAGTTCTTGAAAATGAAAAAAATGAAAATTGTGAGGAGTTTTTCTTTTTGGTTTGGAGTAGATCGCTTAAGTACTCCTTAGGCTTGGATCCCAAGGTAAGGTTTGGACTTTGGCTTGTGAAAATTGGTTTGGAGCTTAATGGTATGATTTTGGGATGTGTAGCTTATTCATGAAGTCACAAATTGGAACACCATGAACCAAGCCCCAAATGAAAATTATAATAATGAAAAAGTGTTTAGAATATCATTTCCGATCAAAATGAGTACAAATTTGGCTTGAAATCATTCAATTACCAATTGTTTTGAATTTTCACCTTTTAATTCATTAAAATGGTCTTTTTGTGAAATTTCATCAACCAATGCTTGTTCTAATCTATATCAATGGACTCTTGATACTTGGCTAAGCTAAAAACATCATTTTGAGTAACTTTCATGTTGAAAAAAAATCCATTTGAAGCTTGCAAAATGATGAAACTGACCTATGATTCAAAATGACCTGTAATGTCCAAATACCCGAAATACCCTTGACTTGTCAAAGTCATAACTTGAGTTCTACACATTCAATCATGGACTTCTAGTACTCTATGGAAAGCTAAGAGGATAAGGAACAACATTCATGTTGACCAAAAGTTCATAGGAATCATCCTTCTAGGGCAAACGTGTCATGCAAGTTGGGTAACTTTCAAGCTCCAAATTAACATGCCTCAAATGACTTGTAACTTGTCTGGCTCATAACTTGAGTTCTATAAACCCTATCAAGGACTTCTAATACTCAAATTAAAGCTAATACCATAACCTACAACAATCATGTTAGGGTCAAGATGAGATGACAGTCATATCTTGAGTTAAATAGTCTTGAAGTCAGGGGTCAAACTAGGGGATTTTACACTGTCAAGTCTTAGAAGCCCTAGCCTGAAACTTCTCAAACTCTTCAATCATGATGGGTTAACCTTGGAATCATCCTTAGAACATCTTAATGCATCAATACATGATCACATGGATCTTAGATTAGGTCTCAACCTTCTTCAAATCATCAGTTGACTTAGGGTTGACCCAGTCAAACCCTAGCTGCACCACTCATGGCTGAGCCTACTTAATATTGCACAATGACCTATCTAGGACTCAAAGTGATCTTTAACACTTCTCGTCAGCTCTCTCAAGACCTCCAGTCCAACCTTATGGCCTCAGAATCATCTGATGATCTTCCCATAACTCTCAAGTTAGGAGACCTACACACTTGGCTTCAATCACTCTCTCTGAGGATCTTTTAACTTCTCTGACAAGGATATCAACCCTTGAACATCTGAATAACCTTCTTAGCTATCTTCACAGTCTTGTGTAGCCCTTGATTGGTAATCATACCTCTTGATCTCCTGCATACATGTCAATGAAATGCAAATGATAATGCTAATGTGAATGAAATGAAACATAAGCTGGGTAAAGAAATGTTGGTCAAATTTTGGGGTGCAACAACTCCCCTATTCAAACGGCTTGGACCTGACTGGGTGAGAAGCGAACGGATCTCAAACAATCAAGGTAAAAGACGGTTGAATACCAACAAACTCGGAAATTTGCCAACTGCATAAGTACACGGTACTCTGATGGGAACTAATATTCGGAAACTGAAATAATAGTTGCACGACAACTAGCTGGAGAAATACTGATCTGAACCCCCATCAGGATGATTCTCTGATTTATACGATATCATTGCGTCCTCAAATCATCAAGGGATCATTGGTTACACAGTGACTGGTGAAGGGCTACTCTCAAATCTCCGTCGGGATGATTATTAGATTTCGCTGCAGCTTCTTCCTCAAGTCATCAAGGGGTCACCGGTTACGCGGTAACTGGTAATGAATGGTTGATTATGTCGTCAGGCGTTCTGTGTCATAGCAAAAGAATTCCTTATCATCGCCTATGGACTTATCATGTTGCTAGGAACGTCGACAACATCTTTGTCGGACTTCATCATTCAGTCAATAAGGGATCACCGGTTGCTCAATAACTGGTGAATGATGGCTGATTTTGCCGTCGGGCGTTCTGCGCCACTGCAGAAGAATTCCTTATCGTCACCTATGGACTCATCGTGTCGCTAGGAACGTCGACAACATCTTTGTCGGACTTCATCAGTCAGTCAATAAGGGATCACCGGTTGCTCAGTAACTGGTGAATGATGGCTGATTTTGCCGTCGGGCGTTTTGCACGACTGCAGAATAATTCCTTATCGTCACTTATGGACTCATCGTGTCGCTAGGCACGTCGACAATATCTTTGTAGGACTTCATCGGTAAGTCAATAAGGGATCACCGGTCATTCGGTAACTGGTGAATGATGGCTGATTTTGCCGTCGGGCATTCTGCGCCACTGCAGAAGAATTCCTTATCGTCGCCTATGGACTCATCGTGTCGCTAGGCACGTCGACAACATCTTTGTCGGACTTCATAATTAAGTCAATAAGGGATCACCGATTACTCGGTAACTGGTGAATAATGGCTGATTATGCCGTCAGGCATTCTGCGACACTACGGCAGAAGGATTCCTTGGGACTCATCAGGTCATTAGGAACTTTTTAACAATCAAGTTAATTATGCCGTCGGGCATTCAAAGAAATTCTCGGGCGTCAGCCGGACTTCGTCAGTAAGTCGGGAATAGACTCCTCGGTCAATCATGACCCAAATAGGGATATCTAAACTTCCGCCATCAGGCACTCCGCATCAGCTGAGAGAACTGCGTCGACATCACAGTTGGACTTCGTCAATAAGTCTTTAAATGGAATCCTTAATCAATCAGGAACCACTAAGGATATACAATTTTTTGCCGTCAGGCACCCTGCGTCAGCTAGGCAAACTGCTTCGACATCGCAGCTGGACTTCAATCATCAAGTCTTCAAGGAAATTTCAACTTTTCTGTTTAAAACCTGCTGAGGATGACACATCTCCGCTGGGGATTCTGGAGAACTATCAAGTAACTCTGCTTCGGGGATCTAGAAATCATTCTGGGTGAATCAACTCTGCTGAGGGAATCAAGAATCATCCAGAACAATCAACTCCGCTGGGGACTTCAAGAATCACCCTGAACCAATAACTATGCTAGAGATTTCAGGAATCATCCCGAGCAAACACTCTGCCGGGAATTCTAAGCATCAATTTGAGCAACCAACTCTGGCGACTTCATTGGGGATTTTAAGAATCATCTTAAGCAAACAACTTCGCTGGGGAATTCAAGAATCATCTTGAGCGAACCATCCTGCGGAGGAACACCTGCAAAACCAGAACGATAACGACCTAGCTCATGTTTCATATGCATATGCTTTGACAATGGCGCAATGCTCCACACGGTGGAAATGCTACGCGTTTAGGGAAGATGCTATGCAATCATGCAGAACGCTGTGACCCCATCAGCAAAATAAATGCTGAAGGGAGAATCCTCCTGTCAAGGAGAAAGAACCACTCTGGTGAAGGAAGGAATCATCCTGCTGAGGAGAAGAAGTCACACCAATCTCAATTGGACTAAACCTGGGGAAACAAACTTCAGCCGACTGTTGCCGGGGAACAAAGTTCTACAAGAACCTGAACCCGCTCAACTAGGTGTACGAACCACAAACTGCTGAGGGAACAATGTCAATCACAGAAATAAACTGCGCGGTCTTCGCAGCTAAACTTTCCTGGAGATGACAACTCCGATGGGGAAATACAACATCAGCTATTCAACACTCTACTGGGGAGCACCAATCATGGCCTGAACGCTTTCCAAGGTCTCGGCTCTCTTGGGAAACTGCAAACTCGACTGAGGATATGCAACCAGACGCTGAAATCAATCCTACCTGTCGGGGAGAGTACAACTCTGTGGGGAATTTCAATTCCGCTGGAGACTTCAGTCTGAACTATCAACAGCTGAACTCTTGCACATAGTCTTCTACGAGAAAACTGTACATTGACCCAGTGCTGGGAAATAAACCCAAATCCACTTGTCAGGGAAAACTTCGATCCTAAACCGTTGGGAATGCATAATCAATCTGCCGGGGATGGCTACACTCTGCCGGGGATATCAATCTCGCTCTGCTGAGGATAATCTTGACCTTACTATGATAAAGGACAAGTGCAATCTCAACTTGCTGCAACCTCAAACAGCTGAGGAGAGTCAATCTTAACTGTACATCTCTGCTGAAGAAAATTTCCTGATTTAACAACATCACCCCCTAAGGGAATGTAGAACACCAATCATGGAGGACTGAGACCATTCGAGCCTCGTGTCAGGGAACGTGATAGCACACGCCACCGGGGATATCGGGCCAGGTACAATTAGGCTTTTCCTAGTTTAGGGATAGGTTTATGGTGATAGAGATTTATTTCTGGTTACCAACAAAAGTGGATTTGAAGGGGACATACTAGACGAGAACTAGCATTCGAGGGTAGACTACTAGACGAGAACTGGTGGAAAAAGGGTTTAAGTTGTTAGACGAGAACTGACTTCTAGGTTTTGGATATCAGACGAGAACTGATTTCTGGTTTGCCAAACGAGAACTGGGCTTTAAAACTGCGTTAGCCAGACGAGAACTGGTTAAACAGTGGATCGAGGAAAAGGCGACCAGACGGGAACTGGTTTAAAAGCTGACACGCACCAGACGAGAACTGGTATTCTGAAAAAGGTGGACCAGGCGAGAACTGGTTATAGGTTTGCCAGACGAGGACTGGGCTTTGGAGGCTTGCCAGGCAAGAACTGGGCTTTAGAGGTTTTCCAGGCGAGAACTGGGCTTTGGAAATGACTTCGGTTACACGGTAAGTAACAAGTTTAGGTTGTAGGATAACAATCCAATAACAGCGAGGCCTTTTCAGAAGGTTCAGGTTTTTTGGTAGGGTAATGGCACGATTCCCCGACACTCAACTCTTGCTGGGGTGAACAAACTCGCTTGAACAACTTGCCCCAGTGCAATTCAACTTGCCCCAATCCGACTCTTGGGAAAATTCATTCTGAACAGAAAGCAGCTTGCCATGAGGCGACCTCGAGATGGCTTGCCCCAGCATCTGTGCAACGGAAGGATTCATCCTCAACTAACCAACTCTCAGCATGGCTGGTTTCAATATACTTCTGAAGTAGCTTGCCCCTGAACGAGCGTTGAGCGACTTAACCTGCCCTGATTGAACACTGGAGGGATCTGTCCTCAACTTACAGAAACTCTGGGGGATTTCCCCTGATTAGGTATCGAGAAGATTCACTTCTGATCAACTGCTTCTTGAACAAACTGTCCCGTAATCAACCGATCCTTCGGGACTTGTCCTCAGACTGACTGATTCCAAACTCACTGGAAGTCAATGCCCCAAACTCACAGGGCTTCGCAGCATACCGTTCTGATCCAGATTACTAAACAATTCAGTCCTGATTGACTATTCCCTGTTGGAATTCCTTCATATCACCTACCGATCTGCAATTAAAATTGTCTATTCACGAATGGTAATTTTAATGCAATGTTCATGCAGATTTCGAAAAAAAATGCTGTCACTCATTTACGTGTCATGATAGTGAGTGACGAATGAACCAACAGTTCAAACGTAGTGCTAATTTGATCAGTGAAAAATACAACAAGGATATGATTAGCAAATCATGTAGGAGTCAGGTTACTCAACCTTATCGTAATGCGCTTTCAGAATAAACCCTGCTTCAATTAGGTCTTTTAAGGGTTGTATCATGGTCGGGTTCACGGTTCGTGAAACAAGGGATATTAGGCTCAAGTCATGATTCGTACCCACCCCTTCTACGTGATGATCTCTGATCCTAATGTTCAGTTAACCTGACACAGGCGCTCGCCTCTCCGAGGAATGTTAAGAACAATGATTAAGGAACTCGCAAGGTTTTCAGAGTGACAGTTACTCCTCTTTCATTTTCGGTGTCTGTATCCACACGACTTTTATCCTTGTTTGAGGATTTTTCTGTTGAGATCCTTTCATTTTATTCTTTTGATTCCCTAATTTTTGCCTGGACTGACTCTTTTTGAGTTCTCCTCGATTTCTTTTGAAGTCCAGCGGGATGCCCTGGTTTTTTGCCTAAGTATTTGCTCTCCAACTTTTCTTTTTCTTTTTTACTTAGCGGGCTTTCTTTTTTCTTTCTCTTTTGCTTGGAACAAGTCGTGTGACACTGGTTGTGTTGCTTGCTCCGAAAGGGTTATAACTGTCTCACTCCTGATTGGTGAGGTTTAACCATTGCGGTTGACGAGGCACGACCTCTTGAGAAGAATAAACTGTGATTGGTCCTACAATAAAGACACTCCTCTATAAGGCTTGAACGCTCGGTCAAGCTAATTGACGACTACCCTGCCCCGGGTTAAGATGAGAGGGTTTAAAAGTCCGAAAGAAACTCCTACTTCTCGGCTCGAAGTGGCAAATGAGGGACTAACTCCTTATCTCTCCAGTGTTTAGGGGATTTGAAACAATGCCTGTACATCATAGGCAGGGTTTTATCCGAAAGCATACGATTATCGGTTATGAGTATTCAGTTTCGTCATCCTCCCTCCAATCTTTGCTAATCATAGTGATAAAGTGGAGTGAATAAAATACAAGTGTCAGTGCAATGCAGTAAATGAGTGACAGCGACATGATTAATTCAAAAAATTGCATAGTCACTTTATCAATATTACCATTCAAAACAAACAATGTTTAACAGCAAGTAGTAACTAACAGAAAAGAAACTACAAATGCAAATGATAAAAATTTCGAGGACTGCCAATGTTGAGGATGTCTACCTGTCTGGACCACCGACTTCTGGAAATAACCCTCTGAATCTGCGAGCTCAGACAGCTGAGAGGTTGTCATGCACAACGAGAACTCCTTCTAGAAAGGAAATGCACCCTTTGTCAATCAACTGTAGCACTTTTGCCTGAAAAGCTTTGCAATATTCAGTTGAATGCCCCGGGGATCGATCATGGTATCCACACTGAGCATGGGGGTTGTACCCAGGAGGGTAAGGCTCTGGCACGGGCTTAAGAGCTTTAGGTTCCACCAAAGAATTCTGAATCAAATGTGACAGAATCTGACTATACGGCACAAGCACTGGATGAGAAGGAGCATTCCTTCGTTCCAAGTTGTTACGAGGTCGGTTCTGATTCTGATGCTGATTCAGATAACCTCCGCCACGGGCTCGTGGATTTGCAAGAGGAGAAACATAATGTTCCCAATGTGGTGCCCTAGGCACAATTGTCTGTCCAGAATAACGAGACACAGAGGATATCGACCGTTGAGAAGACGAAGAACCAACAGATTTCACCGATTCGTCTTGAGAATACCCAACATCTGTCATGACTGCATTGACCACAGTTTCATCTTCAGTTTGAAATCTACAGAGAGATCCAGTTTCATCAGCCTGAATGCTTGAAACATTCTGAATTCTTCCAGTCTTAACGCCATACTCGATGCGTTCTCCTGCCCTTACCAATTCAGATAAATTTGGTGCAATTCCAAGCATTCTTTCGAAGTACGGGCTCTGCAAGGAGCTTACGAACATGCCTTTTAACTCTCGGTCTAGAAGCAGTGGTTGCACTTTAGCAGCAAATTCTCTCCATCTCTGAACATACTTCCTGAAAGGTTCATTGTTCCCTTGAGACAATTCTTGCAGCTGCATGCGACTAGGAGCTACATCAAGATTATAGTCATACTGCTTCAGAAAAGCATTGGCTAAGTCCACCCATGATCGGATCTGATTACTCTCTAACTGCATATACCAACTCAGAGATGCCCCAATCAGACTATCTTGAAAGCAGTGAATCATCAACTTATCGTTATGCACAAACGAAGTCATTCTTCGGCAGAACATCACCAGATGTTGCCTCGGGCAACTATCTCCTTTGTACTTTTCAAACCTCGGCGCTCTGAACTTCATAGGTAACACTAGGCCAGAAACCAGACACATGTCTGCAGCATTGAGGTTAACAGCATCTTTAACTTCCAAGGCTTTGAATCTTTCATCCAACGCACGGAACCTTTTAGCATACACGAGAGCCAATGAGTCTTCATTCTTGGTTATCGGGACCTCTCTTCGGGAATTTGGCATAGGGAAAACAACACCTTGATAGTCTGAGGTATCAATAGAAGGAGAGCATTCACTTCGGACAACAAACCGCTCGTGTAGATCTCGGTCTTCAACAGAAGGCTGTACAAGTCGAGTTGCAGTAAGGTTGTTCACTTGCGGAAAGTCTTCATCAGGCATAGAACCATACAAAGGATTGGACGTCACAGTGAAACCTGACAAGGTATCAACAAACTGGAAGTTGCTCTCTGACATAACTACCAACAAATTTCAACTGACTTCACTGCTTGATTTTGCTCAGATCTGCTTCAACCCCTTGGTCGTCTTCCAACAATCAACCCTTGCTCAGACCAAACACCGGAGAATCACCCTCTGAAGTAAAACAAAGACTGGATAAGAGCTCTGGCTAGCTGGAGAATGATATGCAATATGATGCAAAGATGATTATGCAAATGCAATGCAAGATGCAGCAAACACAGGATCATAGCCCCAACAAAGCTCTGATTACTGCTGCGCTGCTGACGGGATAAGTTTGCTCTGACGAGAGAGAACCAAAATACCGGGTAGGCTGGAAGTCAAGTTTCCTGCAAAAAACCCTCCCACTCACGGGTATGGACCTAAACTGACACAAGTTCGGCATCCTATACGGTCATCAGCGTCATAGACTTTCAAGAACGATGATATGATACCCAGAAGGTGTGGCATCATCATCTCTTGAAGCGGCTTCACTTAGCTGAATCCCAAATGATCGGTCCCCAAAGTCGACAATTCTCCAAACCAACAACCCCTCAAGCTCAAAGGGCCGAAAAAGAAGTCAACCGGGAGAACCTCGTCTGAGTGTGAATTACATGGGAACTGATGCAAGCAAAGCAAGCACGTCCACCACTAATCCACTCTAATACTATGTATATGCTCTAAAGCCTGGGTCTGGCTTATCACTCATGAGTTCCCCTCCCACAACAGCACAATAGCAACAGATAATAATATAGTGCGGGAAATGTAAATACATCAGTAATATACAACATACAACACACAAAAAATAAACACCCAAAGACAAGTAAACAAGCGCTAGGATTGACTCTCGCAGGGACGTTGGATCCCCAGATTGACTCGCATAGGAATCGTTGGAGTCCTCAGCAGAGTCGCCAGCTCCTCAGCAGAGTCGCCAGCTGTCGCTACCGTGTAAATAAGGTGCCGACAAAATAGAAGAGTCGCCACCTTTCGTTATTTATCCCTCAGAACGGGAAATGAAACGATCAGAAAAACCTGACGAAAAGGTATAAGACAAGGTCATCGCAACCAATGTCTGGATTTGGGAGTCAGTTACGCAAGGGGAAGGTATTAGCACCCCTCACGTCCATCGTACTCGATGGGATCCACGCTTGTTGTGTTTATCTGATGGGTTTATTTACTATCTACCTATCAAGGCCGGTCTGAAAAGAAAAAGAAAATGACTCGGCAAAGCGTCGCACTTTATGCCTACGTATTCTCATCAGAGAATGAGAAATCAGAGTCTATGTAGTTCTCCTAACTATGGGCTACAGGGAAGGTGGCTCGCCAATACGTTAGTATTGTGCCTACGTACTCTCAACAGATATGAGAGATCAGAGCTTACGTAGTTCGGGATAATACGGATTACGGGAATTCAGATTCATCTGTTTTATCGAGTAGGGTTAACAGGCAGTTCCACCAGTTTGGCGTACGCAGCTCGACCCTTGGAGACTTAGGCGTTATCGTTTGCTGTAGAACTGGGAGTTAACGACACTCTTTTCTTCAGAAAAGTTTCCTTTGAATTATGGGCCCATGGGGCAGAAAGGTTTGAAGTTTGTTTTCTGTCTTTTACGGAAGAACTGTTTTTTATAGTGTCTGTAGTTTGTACAGCACTAGAGACTATGACCTGGGAACGAATGCGTCGCATATCGTCCAAAGGACGTATACTAAACATTCTAGACGATTGAGAGGAGTTCACTCAATTATCATTACCCAAGTAGCTTAAGGCTCGTAACGCGCTTATACTAACTTGCCTTTATTACGTTTTTTACTGTTGTTTGAGATGAGAAGAGAAGAAAGGCTCAACTAAGGGAGACTATCAAGTCCTAACAGTTATCATGCCAAGGATTCATCCTATGGTTGAGGTTTGAAACAGGGAACTCCTAGAAGTTATCATGCATAGGTTTCAACCTAAAGTTCTAATCATCACTTCCTTATCAAAGGAAGTGAGATTCCTAGGGGATCATGCCAGGGTAAACAGAAACAGATAAAGCATCAGCTTGTCTGATTGTTTTTTATTACCTTATGAAAGGGTTTTTCTTGATTAAGAGTCCGAGCGGACAAAAATGACACTTTGATGTTTGTTTTGAATCTTTTACGAAAGAAGTGTTTTTTAGTTTGTGTGCAATCTCTGACGCACTAGAGACTATGATTTGAGAGTGACTGCATCGCGTGTCATCCAAAGGGTGCCACACTAAGCAGCCAGACTACTGGAAAGAAGCTCTCCAGCAACCCTTTCTCAAATAGCTTAAGGCTCGTAACGTACGACATCGATTAACCTTATTATTGTATTTTTGAGTTGTTTTGAGATAAGAAGAGAAAGAAGCTCTAAAAGCCTAGGGGTTGAAAAGGGAATAAAAACTAACCTAATGTTGTCATGCATGGATAAGAATCCTAATGTCTGTCATAATTCCCTCCTGCACAGAGGAAATCAGAGATCCTAGGGGATAAACAGAAAAGAAAGCAAGCAAATACAGTAAAATGCATGCAATGCAGCAGTACAAGCGAGGCAAGGGAGTCCCACTTAACCTCGAACCTGGGAAAATAACAGGAAAAGTGAATCGACATTCACCTCAAACCTTAAGGGGGCAAGCTGCACAAGCCAACAAACAATATAGAGAAAAAAAAACCCCAAAGCAGAGGAGGCAGCCCAAACAGCAGCACCAAACTCCTACACCAAACAACAGCTCTGACAGCAACAACTTTCATCTTCAAACTTCAATAAGCTTCAATCTCCAACCTCCAGGGAAGAGAAAGCACACTTCAAATAAGGCTCCTCACAACCTAAACAGTCAAGCTCCACAGCTACAGAAAACTCCAGCTCAAAAGCAACAATGAACCCTAGCTTTAATCCTCCAGCAAACTCCAGACAGCAAAGTTGATAGTAACAACTTCATCTTCAAGAAAACCTCATGAAAGGCATCTTCAACATCTTAGATCTTCATCTCCAGGCTCTAGCAAGCTCCACCAAGAAAGATTTGTTATTGAGATCAAGTTATAATGAAAGGAAACTAGTGAAAACCAAAGGAAATCACTAGAAACCATCATCTGCAAATAAGGGTATCCTCAAAAGTTCTACTCTTTAAGGCATGCCCCTCATCCCTCCAAGGGAGAGATGGGGCTTCCTTAAGAGGACTTTTAATCATAGGATAGGATGGAAGCAAACAAAGCATTCCATGTTTGAGGCAAGAAATGAACTAAGTCTAAAACGCTCTTCCTAAAACCCTAATTCCTAAGCTCCTGCCAAGCATTCCAACAGATGAGAAATCTTCAACTCCAAGCTCCTTCAAGCCATCCAAAACAACTTCAATTGGTCCTCCAATTCATCCAAGCAAAGACCAAGCCAAAAGCTCACCCAAAATAGCCCAAACAAAAGGAATAAACCAAGCATCCAAGGGAGAAACCCACAAACATCACACCAATTGCAAAATACAAATAAAATGCTAAAAGAGATCATAAAATCTTTCTAAGGGAACCTGAGCCTATACCCAATACCCCATATAAATCCCAGGACCTAAATCAAACACTAAGTCCCCAAACTATGTTCTAAACTACAACTAGTTGTTTTGAAACACTAAATCTAACACTCCTTATGTTCACCACTCAAAGTGGCCTAAAATTTGATCACGAAAATATGATAAAATTTCTAAGGGTACATACTTCTCTAAGCTAACTAACCCAACAAGAATCAACTCAAAATTCCTCACCAATCTCATACAAAATTCAGAAAGTAAGCAATAAACCAAAATGCCAAAATAAAAGCAATAAAACTATAAAATATGCCATTAAAAATAAAATGCATGATATTAATATTTTTTAATCCTATCAAATTCTAGAGGTCCTATAGATTCCAGGAAAAAAAGTCTCACTCCAGAATGTTCATTTTTCAATTTATTATGAATTAAAAGCTAACCTAAATAAAACTATAAAAATGAAAGAAAATAAAAGAAAATGACAAACATGCGTTGCAAATAGCAATCAGGTCAAGTACATTCACCAGGCTAGGCCCATAAGGGGGTGTGAATAACAAAAGCGCTCTAAGCCCAAACTACTTAGAAAATAGAATGGAAAGACCAAAGAAAATAAAGAAAACTCCGTGGCAAATAGCAACTAATTCCTTTGTATTCTCTCGAGTGGGCCTAAGGTGGTGTGTGGATAGCAAATAATTACCAAAGCCCAAAGCAAAACATAAGTGAAACGGTGCGTTGGATGTTTGTTTCAGACTCAATCACAAATGGAAATCAAATCGTGGCCCTTGGATGCTTATCTGAGTCAAAGTCTAAGCTTGATCCAATGGTAGTTTTATCATCTTCCTCATTTCAAAAACATGGGAGGGAAAACACAGGACGGTGGCCGGAGGTGGCGCCACCGTCGTCCCCAAATATCAACTCCATGAATATCCATCAAAACTTAACCCTAAACACTTCATTTGACTCGTTTTCTCTCACTGATTCTAACCATGACCTCCATTATCATTGAAAACCACTCTATTTCAAAACGCGAGCAAAGTTTCAGAATATGCTCAAATCTCTACCATCAGGATTCTCAAAATTAATGATTCTATCATCATCTACACGCTTCACTGAGTAATTATCACCATTCAACTAAGCCTAGTTCACCAAGAATCACAAGATATATCCATCACAAGAAATCTGGTCAATCCTATTTTTGTCTCTAAACCTTGAATTATGATACCATAATCCATCTAGCCAACATCTACAATGCATCTACACATCTAAATCCTATCAATTACACCTAAATCATGCTATAAGATGAAATTTGCAAACCTATGAAAATTGAGTGAACAGAGTAAGAAATCCTTCAAGTCACCCTTCAATCTTCTCCAGATACGATCAATGAAGTCTTGGGAAGCTTTTGTATACACTGAATTGCCTTGAATCCTTCTGAATCACCAAACACGATTTTGAGTTGCAAGGTTGAAACTCATTATGCTCTCTCTTAATTCTTCAGTGTTCTTGGCCAGAATTCTCTCCAAATTCACTCAAAAACTCATGCTAAAGCTTCTGAATGCACTAGTTTGCTTTGAGATTGCTCCAATTCGTGAAACTGATTCTGTTATGCAAGGTGCAAAATCAGAATGCTCTCTCTCAACTCTCTCCAATTCTTGACCAAAAAAAGCTTTGAATCAGTTGCTAGGTATATATAGAACAGGTTAGAAGGATCTAGAATGATCTGGAATGATCCATGTGAGAATTTGAAATTCTCATGCACCATGAGAAGTTGGATATGACAGTCGGGTTCTAGCTTGCTTCAGCACCTTAATTCTAATTCAATTTCTCACTAAATGACATTTTGAATTGATTGGTAAGGGTTAGAGCCTTGGTTCTGATCTAAGGGAGTGTTTGGCAAGTGTTACTTACATGTGAAGTTACAAAATACAAGTGTGTTCAAATGACCTCAAATGGAAAAATTAACATTTCCATCATATTTAAAACATCATTTCTGATCAATTTGATATGCCATATGCCTTGTTTTGACCTTAAGACATGAAATCCCATTTTTGGCCTTTTAAATGACTTTAAATTCTTTCCTTTTTAAGCCATTTTTAGCAACTTTGTGATACAAGCCAATTCAATCCCCCATTACTTCTTACCTGACCTAAAAACATCATTCTAAACACATTTCATGTTGAACACTTTTTCATTTGAGGAGTGGAAGATAGAGATTTTGACAAAGAAAAAGGACCTATAATTCAACTTTCCCAAAATACCCCTGGATTGCCAAGATCATAACTTGAGTTCCACAAATCTTATTGAGGACTTCTAGTACTCAAATTAAATCTAAGATCAAGCCCTACAACTCTTATGTTGGCCAAGAATCCATTTGAAAACTCCTTGAGGGGAAAAAGTTTCTTAGAAGTCAAGTGACTTTCACAGATAAATTTCAGTGTCCTCTGGTGACTTGTAACTTGCAAGAACCATAACTTGAGTTCTACAAATCTTCTTGAATACTTATAGTACTCAAATTAAATTTATTGAGAAGCTCTACAAGTTTCATGTTTGCCAAGAATCCATTTGAAACATGTATTTTGACTTATGTGGCTTGGAAGTCCAGTGCTATACAGGGGATTTTACCCTAGGAGCCCTGTCTCAAACACCTCCAACCACTCTTGATTATTTTGAACTTGGTCTTGGCTCATCCATACACATGCTTAAACATATAAATCCATGACTTCCATGACCTAGAGCTAGGTCTTGATGCCCTTTCTTGGCTCTCCTTGACCTAGGGTTACCCAGATGAAACCCTACTTGTACACACCTCAACCATGGCTCTTGAACTTGATACAATGACTTGTATAAGCATCAATAGGGCCCTCTAGGCATCCTATGAGATCCATACACACCCAAAATTCACATTCCCTGTTGATGATCTTCAATACACCCCAAGTTAGGAGAAGAAATCCACCTGTGGGCACTCAAACTTCTCATGACTTCAACCCTTCTCTGATGACTTGGATGGTCTCTCAGGCTCAGAGAATACCTCTAGATAGGCTTCTTTTGACATAAATGGCACTTGATCCCTTATTGTATGAATTGATATGCTATGATATGCAAATGATTGAACTATGTACATGATGTAACTATGCAAATGAAATGCAATGAAACTTAAATCAAGCAAGAAAAGGTTAAGCAAATTTTGGGGTGCAACAGCTGCCCCTATTCAAACGGCTTGGACCCGACTGGGTGAAGAGCGAACGACCTTCAAACAATCGAGGTACGAGACGGTTGAATACCAAGAAACCCGGAAATTTGCCAACCGCAAAAATAAACTGCACAACTGCTTGGGGAACGACATCCACCAACTGAACCTGGTTGTTACGGCAACAACTGATTCAACGTCTGATAATAACTCTGATTCCAACATCAACCACCTGTGTAACACCACAGGTACTGAACACCTCCGTCCACAACTAGACTAATCTTGTCAACACAAGAAGAGAAATAAATTCGTCAAATCACAACTAAACACTAATCGGTCCACGTCAGGACTCACATTTCGTCAATCCGAAGAAATCTCAACAGCACAGGGATAGAACTTTGTCCCTGTTAGGACGCTACATTCCGTCAACACGGAGAGATCCCGGATACTTCGCTGGGGATGAGTTGTCTGCCTCTTACCAACACGAGGAGGTCCTATCAATCATAGGCAATAAATTTGTCGACTTCACTGGGAAACATTTCTGTCTAATCACAAGAAACTCCATCCGCCTATCCATACGGGAAATCACCTGTATAGACACAGGAAACTGCTTATCTCTGCAGTAGCTAACTCCGTTGGTCCCAACCCACAAACGACTTTGAGGAAGACTCTACTGGGGATAATAATATTTCGTCAACACGAAGAAATCACGACGACTTCATCGGGGACCGAATTCTCCCACCCAATAGTAATCCAATTCAGTCAATCATACTGGACAATACCTCCGCCTTATCTTTGCAGTAGCCGAACCCACTGGGGATACTCCGAAATTAACTGCCAGGCACCTATTTCGACAACAGGCGACAACTCCTGAAATTTTGATTATGAAACCCTGTGACGCTGACGAAACAGCAAATTTGAAGAAAATACTCCGATGGCCGGATAAGAGAAACTTCAACAAGCAACTATGTGGGGAAAAATCTGGCAACAACTCCAAAGTCTAATTACGAAGTCGTTTGATGTTGACGACAACTCCAAGGTCTAATTATGAAGCAGCGCAATACTGACGTAACAACTGCTAGAGAAACTCTGTTGGGGAATCGTTAACGACGACTCCAAAGTCTAATTCTGAAGCCGTGTAACGCTGACGTAACAGCCACTCGAAGAAAACTGTGCCGACCTCCAAAGCCAAATTATGAAGTCTGCAATGCTGACATAACAGCTACGCGAGGAAAACCCGCTAGGGATCTCCTAACAATAACTCCAAAGTCTAGTTATGAAGTTGTTGAATGCTGACAATAACTCCAAGGTCGAATTATGAAGCCGTATAAACTGATAATAACTCCAAGGTCTAATTATGAAGCTGTCCACTGCTGCTAACAACTTCAAAGTTTAATTATGAAGCAGTGACACCAAGTAACGATTTCAGTCGTCTAATCGCTGAAATCTCCCTTTAAAAATGCCAACAACAACTTCAAAGTCAAATCATGAAGCCTTATAGCGCTGATGTAACGAACTTCAAAGTCTAATTATGAAGCCGTGCAATGCTGACGTAACAGCAATTCCAGGAAAACTCTATTGAACTTCAAAGTCAAATCATGAAGCCCTCTAGACTCCTTCCGAGGAAATTCTAACAACAACTTCAAAGTCTAATTATGAAGCCATTGTAATAGTGATAACGTCTCCAACGTCTAATTATGGAGCATCCCACGCTGACGAACTTCAAAGTTAAATTACGAAGCCGTAACAACAAGTAATGACTTCAAACGTCTAATCACTGAAATCTTCCTTTAAAATGCTGACAACAACTCCAAAGTTAAATCGTGAAGCCTTGACAACAAGTAATGACTTCAACCGTCAAATCACTGAAATCTCTTTTCTACCACAACTTCAAAGTCTATTCATGAAGTCGTTAACTACTGAAAGCAACTTCAAAACTATGAAGCCTTTCAGAACTGACAATAACTTCAAAGTCAAATTATGAAGCCATATCATGATGGTAACAACTTCAAAGTCTAATTATAAAGCAGTAAAATATTGACATAACAATCTTCATAGTCTAATTATGAAGCCATAACAGCAAACCGGAGAGAACTCTGCCGGGGAAATCCTGACGTCAACTGCCAGACATCCAACTTGACGACGAGTAATGACTTCAGATGTCTAATCCCTGAAATCTTTTCTGAAAATGCTGATGTGACAGCAACCCGAGGGAACACTCCACTGGGGGATTTTTGATAATAACTCCAAAGTCCAATTATGAAGCCGCGTAAAGAACACTCCACTGAGGAAGAATGGAAGTTGATCAAGCACCTCTGATAAGGGAACGTGTCGGGACGAACAATATCATCACATATCTGACGCTGCAAATCTGAATAAACGATCCTGAACAAGAAGTCTAATTACCTGCAGGGAAGAATACCTGAAAACAAAGAGGTAGTAAACCTGACTTATGCTTCAAAATGCGCATGTTTGAAAGTGGCGTAATGCTCCGTACGGCACGGAAATACTACGCGTTTGAGTAGATGCAAATATGATGATACATGCAAATGCTAATGCAGGATTAAGCTGTTGGGAAACTCTGGTAGTGTTGTCTCAACAACATGAATGCTGAGGATAAAGCCAACTCCGATGGGGAGAACAAGTATCATAAGGTATTTTGGCAAAATAAATGCCGGAAACACAACCAACTCTGCCGGGGAGAGATTAAACACCAATTTCCACTAGGAGGAAAGAACAAGCCACCCTGCTGGTGAACAAACTTAGCTGGGGAAAAAGCGACACTTCTAGGAAAAGCACACTGTCTGGGCACAATTTACGAACTCGGAGCTACCACTCTGCTGAGGATCAACATCCTGTCAATGGTATGACGACCTGTGGGGAGAAGGGAAACCGTCCTCCGGGTATAATCCTTCTGAACCAACAACTTGGTTAAACTCTGCGGGAACCTCCCATGCTGGGGATTGATCCTGCACACCTTCGATTCACTAAGGAGCGCAACCTCTGCAAGGAACATTGACTTCGACTTGCTGGGGATATCCTGTGGACAACTCTCCATGAGGACACTCTTTTGGCGGAGAATAATCCCTCATTCGGTAAGGGGTAACGTCATTCCAAATCTCTGGGAAATAAGCTGCGACTAGCTGGAGAATGACATCAACTGAAATCAGGCTCTTCATCAAGAGATTTTGGTTGGGGAATACAATCCCTGACTGTTTGCTCCAAAGGTAAGAACCCTGCAAAACACAAACAAGACAAAACAGGCCTATACAACAGAATCTACCCGGGTTAGCATCCGTGACATTACTTCAGTCAATTCGAAGTTTTAGCAATTATTGGCAATGGCCAGCAAGATTATGCAAGTGCAAGTTTGTCAAAAACATCGGCGTCTTTCATAAACAAAACAGTAAAGAACAAACATCAAGTACTGAATAACATGTTTTATTGATAACGGGCCTCTGAATAGGCAAAATTTTGTACACCGGATGCAACTCCTGAAAAGAGGAAGTTACGTACAAACACACATACATATATGCACAAGAAGCATAAATAAAATACAAAACAATATTTGTATACATTTCGGCGACGTGGTACAGACAAACACCATGAGCTGATCCTCCTATGACTTGCCTGACCCTGCACTTTCCTGGTACTCGATCTTCGGAAGAGATTGTTTTTGGATAGACGGCCCCCAGGTACTCCCAAACCACTAAGCAATGCTGTATCAAATCCGGACCGCAGTCATTTGCTTTTTCAATCCTTAACTTTTGCGTGAACCGCCCTTTGCGGGTTTTCAATTCACCGGGATACCCTTTTTTGCCGAAATCGCCCTTTTTAGGTTTTCGACTTCGCGGGCGCACATTCTTTCAATTTTATCCCTAACTTTTGCCCGAACCTTTTATTCATTTTTTATGGTTCGCCGGGATGCCCTATTTTTGCCTGGACTCTCTTTTTACTGTCCAGCGTGTCACTTTCAAGCAAAGTATTTTTTAACTGCGTCCGAATTCACAGGAGACTTAAAGTCTTCACCATCCATGGTGGATAGTAACAAGGCTCCCCCAGAGAAGACTTTTCTGACAACGTAGGGTCCTTCGTAATTAGGAGTCCACTTTCCCCTGTGATCTGTTTGTGGTGGGAGGATCTTTTTCAAAACAAGATCGCCCGTCTGAAAGCTTCGAGGGCATACCTTCTTGTCGTAAGCTTTCTTCATCCGACTCTGATATAACCGACCGTATGCTAAAGAAGCCAGCCTCTTCTTATCCATTAAACTGAGCTGATTCAGTCTATCTTTAACCCATTCCGCCTCGTCGAGTTGGACATCACGTAAAACCCTCAGGGAAGGAATCTCAACCTCTAACGGTAACACTGCCTCCATCCCGTATACCAATGAGAAAGGGGTTGCCCCGATTGATGTGCGTACCGTCGTACGATAATCGTGCAAAGCGAAAGGTAGCATCTCGTGCCAATCCTTATATGTCACAACCATCTTCTGAACAATCTTCTTTATGTTCTTATTGGCCGCTTCGACAGCGCCATTCATCTTGGGTCGGTAAGGAGAAGAGTTGTGATGCTCGATCTTGAAATTCTGACACAGCGCTTTCATCATTTTGTTATTCAAATTCGAACCGTTGTCGGTGATGATCCGCTCAGGGATTCCATATCTGCAGATAATATCTCGTTTGATAAATCTGGCGAACACTTGTTTGGTGACATTAGCATATGATGCTGCTTCCACCCATTTGGTGAAGTAATCAATTGCCACCAAGATGAACCGGTGTCCGTTTGATGCCGTAGGCTCAATCTTGCCAATCATATCGATTCCCCACATCGAGAAAGGCCACGGTGATGACATCACATTCAGAGGACTTGGAGGCACATGGATTTTGTCCGCATAAATCGGACATTTATGACACCTCTTTGCAAACTTGAAACAGTCTGTTTCCATAGTTAGCCAATAATAACCTGCCCGCAGTAGTTTTCTCGTCATAGCATGCCCACCAGCATGTGTACCAAATGTACCCTCATGTATCTCTTCCATGAGTAACTTCGCCTCTTTCTCATCTACGCAACGTAGCAACACCAAGTCGTGGTTTCTTTTGTACAGGTCACCGTCCGGGTTCAAATAGAAATTGCCAGCCAATCTCCTGAGAGTCTTCTGATCTCGACTGGATGCCCCAGCCGGATACTCCTTGTTCTTCAGGAAGTTCTGGATGTCAAAGTACCAGGGTTGACCATCGGGAGCCTCATCAATGGCAAATATGAATGCAGGCCTATCGAGCCGAGAGATAACAATCCAGGGAGCCTCGTTCCAGAAGTTAACTTTATACATTGAAGACAATGTCGCCAGGGCGTCAGCCATTTGATTTTCTGCTCGTGGCATATGATGCAATTCCACCTTGTCAAAGAAAGGCAACAATCTCCTTGCATAATTCATATATGGTATCAAATTGGGCTGACGTGTCTCACATTCTCCTTTAATCTGATTCACCACTAGAGTTGAGTCTCTGTATACATCCAGGTTCTTGATTTGCAAATCAATGGCTTCTTCCAGACCCATGATGCAAGCCTCATATTCAGCCTCATTATTGGTAATGGGAAAAGTCAATAGGGCAGTAAAGGGGATGTACGACCCCTGAGGAGTGGTGATAATTGCCCCTATCCCGCTACCATAGGAATTCACAGCTCCGTCAAATATCAACTGCCATTTGGAACCCAACTCTGGTCCTTCGTCCGGCAACGGTTCTTCACAATCTTTCATCTTCAGGTACATGATATCCTCGTCAGGAAAATCAAACCTCATCGATTGGTAGTCCTTGACAGGCTGCTCCGCAAGGTATTCTGACAGAACGCTACCTTTAATAGCCTTTTGCGAGACATACTGGATATCGTATTCGGTTAACACCATCTGCCATCGGGCAATTCTTTCGGAGAGTGCTTGCTTCTCAAAACGTATTTGATTAGATCCATCTTTGAAATTAGCATGGTTGTATGATTCAGCATGTATTTCCTCAAACGTTTGGTGGCCCAGGCTAGCGCGCAACACGTCTTCTCGAGCATTGAGTATCTGGACTCACAGTCGGTAAACTTCTTACTCAAATAGTAGATCGCATGCTCTTTACGTCCGGTCTCGTCGTGTTGACCGAGAACACAATCCATACTTTCCTCAAGAACCGTCAAATACATAATCAAAGGTCTCCCAGCCACTGGGGGTATCAAAACAGGAGGTTCCTGCAAGTATTCTTTTATCTTGTCGAACGCCTTTTGACAATTTTCATTCCAGGTCAACACCTGATCCTTTTTCAACAACTTGAATAACGGCTCGCATGTCGCAGTTAGGTGAGATATGAACCGGGCAATATAGTTCAACCTCCCTAAAAACCCACGCACTTCTTTTTCTGTTTTAGGCGTCGGCATTTCTTGTATAGCTTTTATTTTCGCAGGATCAACCTCTATTCCCTTTTCGCTCACAATAAACCCCAGCAGTTTACCGGATCTCACCCCGAAGGTGCACTTGTTAGGGTTCAGTCTCAACCTGAACTTCCTAAGCCTTTTGAACAATTTCAGCAGATTAACCAAATGCTCCTCCTCCGTCTGGGATTTGGCAATCATATCATCAACATAAACCTCGATCTCTTTGTGCATCATGTCATGAAAGAGAGTCGTCATAGCACGTTGATATGTTGCCCCAGCGTTCTTCAATCCGAAGGGCATCACTTTGTAACAAAATGTTCCCCAGGGAGTAATGAAGGTAGTCTTCTCCATGTCTTCTGGCGCCATTTTAATCTGATTATAGCCTGAGAAGCCGTCCATGAAGGAGAATACGGAGAACTGAGCAGTGTTATCAACCAGCACATCAATGTGCAGAAGTGGAAAGTCGTCTTTCGGGCTCGCCCTATTCAAGTCACGGTAGTCTACACACATTCGCACTTTACCGTCTTTCTTCGGCACTGGTACTATATTAGCGACCCATGACGGATAAGTTGTAACTGCTAGGAAACCAGCATCCCACTGTTTTTGAACTTCCTCCTTGATTTTTACAGCCATATCTGGTCTGGTTCTTCTGAGTTTTTGCTTAACAGGCGGACATTCCTCTCGCAACGGCAGACGGTGCACAACCATGTCCGTATCCAACCCAGGCATATACTCGTACGACCAAGCAAATATATCACTATACTCTCGCAATATTTCAATCAGCCTTTGCTTGATGTCGCTCTGCAGTGCAGCCCCTATACGGATGTTTCTCACAACTTCTTCCGACCCCAAGTTGATAATCTCAATTTCCTCCTGATGAGGCAGAATGATCCTCTCTTCCTGTTTCAACAAACGAGTCAGCTCCTCTGGCAGGTCGCTATCCTCAACAATCTCTTCCTCTACTTGGAATACCGGGTGCTCGAAGTCGAAGCGAGTCATAGGCGGTTCGTATGAGATGTCATCTGAAACATTAGTCCTGCAAAGGAAATGGTTAAACGCTTCAACATGCAAACAAAGCAAATAACCACGTTGCCATTTATTGCTAAAGTAAAAACAAGAAAAACAGGGATCACAATATTTGAATATGAAAAGCGCCTTTATTTCATGATTAAAACAGTGCAATACACATAATCAAGTAGCCCTAATATAACATCACTATTCCCCGGGTAGGACATAGGGTTATTCAACAATTGATAAAACAAATCATTACTGTTTAAAAGTCACTGGGACAGTTTCCCGGATGGACCAGTTGCAGAGACTTTGTCCTGGCACGCTTGGCTTGATCCACGCGTCCATATCGCAGTCGCTATCTCCGTCTTCGGCGTCGAAAATAGTGTTGATAGTCTCAAAGCACACCCCGCTTGGCGTAATCGTGACCGGTCCCTTGAACCTGGGCGCTCCTGAAGATGACGCTGACGACGTCGGTCGATACCCTAGCCCAAACTTATCATTCTTCACGGGAATCTCCAGCACCCGCCCCCAACCTTTAGTCTCACCAGTCTGCACTAAAGCCTGAGCCTCTTTGTAAGATGACACTGCCACATCTGATATTTTGCTGGAACCCAGAGCTTTGTCTTTAATCCGTAACCCCTTGAAGGCTTGACAAGGTGTCTCGTGTATCTCTCTGTCGACCTCAACATATCTGAACGAGGACAGGTGACTGACCAGAATATCCTCCTCTCCGCAAACGGTAACAACACTATCACCCACCATATACTTCAACTTCTGATGCAGTGTGGATGTTACGGCCCCTGCAACGTGGATCCATGGTCGTCCAAGAAGGCAGCTATAAGCTGGATGGATATTCATGATGTAGAATTCGGTGTCAAAAATTTCTGGCCCCACCTGCAGCGGTAACGTTATTGACCCAAACACTGTTCTTTTCGTCCCGTCAAACGCCCTTACCACCAAATCGCGGGCGTGCAAATAACTCCTCGTATGTCCAATTTCATCATGGATTTCTTTGGCAATACGTTCAACGACGATCCAGTATCCACCAATACATGCGACATTACGGTGCCCCGACACTCCACCGATATATGCAAGGCCATGTTGTGCTCCCGACCCTTGGGCGTTAGGTCAAAATCTGTGAAACCCAGGCTATGTCCAGCATTGACATGCGCCATTACCCCCTCTAACTGATTTACAGAAACTTCTTGGGGCACGAATGACGTATCCAGTATTTTCAGCAAGGCGTTCCGGTGGGCTTCGGAACATAGCAACAGTGACAAGATAGAAATCTTCGACGGCGTCTGCTGTAGGTGTTCAACAATTTTGTAGTCGCTCTTGCGAATCAGTCTCATGAACTCCTCTATGTCCTTGAGCGATGTATCCTTTTCTTTCGACTGAGAAGGCCTGCTTTCACTTACTTTGGCTTTACCTTTGGCAAACCTCTCTGCTTCTACTTCAGGTGAGGTAAAGATCCTTCCGCTACGGGTCATGCCCCCTGTACCAACAACATTATCAACAGCTCCTGTTGGCTGGCTATTCACCACAATCTTTTCACCATTGCAATACGCTTCTAAACCGTACGTCCACGGGACAACTTTCGTACTTTCAAAGGGAACAGGCCCTGCTTTGGTAATTGTAATAGTTGGCCGCTTGGCGGGCGCCACTATCGTTATAGTCTTCCTCGGGATCGTCACTGTTGCAATATCATTCTGCTTATCACATACTGCCTCCATAGGCTTCTCAACCGCAGTTCGATCAAATTGCAAGGTCCCTTCGTCGATCATAGCCTGAATGCCCTGCTTCAAATCATTACAACCCTCAGGCTTGGTCCAACACTCTAAACAGTATTTATCACAACCCGGGAATACTCCCCTATGAGCAACCTGCTTTTCACTTCACTCAATGGTGTCTTCAGTTTGTTAACGTCCAACACCAGGTTCAAATTTTCTTCTGTTAGGATGGCATTTGCCCTATGATTAGGCATAGGCTGTTGTACAATATTGGGCCCCACTTGGCCAAAGTTGATGGCTTTACTGTCCAACAAGTCTTGAACTTTATGCTTGAAAGCATGACAAGATTCTATATCGTGTCCGGGCGCCCCGGAATGGAATTCGCAATGCTTATTAGCATCATACCCCCTAGGAAGTACCGGTCCTGTAGGTGGTTCCATTGTCCTTTTCTCGACCAAATTCAACCCCAACAGTGTCTGAAGAAGCTCTGTATATGTCGACGGAGGCTTATCAAACACCCTCTTCGGCTTTACATTCTGAAACCTTCCTTGACCCTGATTCTGCCTTTGCTGCTGCTGCGGTTGTTGTTGTTGTTGAGGAATTAGAATAGTAACACTGGCTATCTGTTGAGGTTGAATGTACTGATTTCTGCCTCTGCCCCGACCTCTGCCACCAAATACAGCACGGGTATCACCTTGTCGTCTTCCGCCGAACGCTTTTCTTGCACCCCCGGCTGAAGTAGATTCGCCTGCCTGAATCTTTCCAATTTTAATTCCATTTTCGGTCCTTTCTCCCATAAGGATCATATCGAAAAAGCTATCCATCGAAACATTGAGTAACTTGTCATAGTACATTCCTATAAACGTCCCCACAAACATGTCATTCATCTCCCTTTCAACCAAAGGAGGATGCACCCGAGCTGCCATATCGCGCCACCGCTGCGCGTACTCTTTGAAACTTTCACTTTTCTGCGACAGACTCTGCAATTGAACTCTGTTTGGCGCCAAATCGCTATTATATTTGTAATGCATAACGAAAGCATCAGCCAACTGCTTCCAGCTCCTAATCTGGGTGGGCTCCAGTCCCATGTACCACTCCAACGATGGTCCCGATAAGCTATCTTGAAAGAAATGTATGAGCATCCTTTCATCGTTGGAATATGCAGACATCCTTCTATAATAAGAACGTACATAGACCTTTGGGCAGGTATCCCCTTTGTATTTGTCAAACGTTGGAGCCTTGAATTTCAACGGCACCCTCAGCCCTGGTACCAACCCCATAGTAGTCATATGTAACCCAGCGGAGTTCTGATCAACCACACCTTTCATCTGCTCTTCTAGCATTCTGATCCTCTGAACAGGGTCAACAGGGCCTTCGGATCCCATACCTCTTCCTGAAAAAGCGTCCTCCTGTTGATCCACATTCCATTCATTGCCATACCCATCGTAACCCATGTTACAACTAAATCCTTGCTGATTGAACACGGGACCCTGTCCTCGGTTGCCGAACCCCAGATTGACCCCAGCAGGTCCCAGACCATTGTTGAAAGGAAATGCTCCAGCGCCGTTCACATTCATATTACCGAATCCACCATTACCGTAGCCATACCCCTAATTGTTGCCGTAACTGTCATTACCGAAGCCCTGATTGTTGAACTCGAAGTTCCCGTCCTGATTGACATTGCCATACCCATTGTTTCCGAATCCAATATTGTCAAAGAATCCTTGATCAGCATCCACAGTGTTGCCTTTGTTGTTGACAACATGCCCATCACCACAATTCCTAGTATTGCCGTTACCAGCGCCAGCACCTGCACCAGTACTAGTGTTTCCGTTGACAGTCACAATAGGTGGAGTAACAACTGCCGGTATCTCATCCTTCCGGCGAGGAGTTTCAACAGAAATGTGGTCAGTGTTGCCATTTCCGTTTGCCTGCGTCAGCAGCGGCTGCACCAAGGTCTGAAGGTTCTCCTGGCCCTTGGCCATGCTCTCCATAGCTTGCATGAACAGAGTCAACTTCTCGCGGATTTCCTGCATCTCGACCTGAACTTGATCCATTATCTTCTTGCAGTTGTTTCAGGTTGAATAGCGGTGGACTCTTTGTTCGTCAATCTTGAAGAACCTGTGAGATGCAGAAAATAAGATACAGATTCAACAAGTAACTGGCAATGCAAAAATGAACATGCAGATGCAATATGTGTCTGTGCGTTAGGGAGATCATCTCCTGATTGTAGTGCCAAAGTGCCAGTGTAGTGACAGTGATAGTGATAAGAAGCTTGAAATCCAATCATGAAAAAAATTCTGCGAAGAGCCCATCACGTCAGACATACAATATTGCTGAGTGTACAATAAGAAGGCATGACCTCAACCAATAATCCTGGTGATGGCCAGCACACTGCAAATAAAGCATATACAACAGTACATAAGGTAATCAAGTGCGACCATATGCCTGATACTCCTCTAACAATTTCTTAGTCTTGGGATGATCCGGTTGGGAAAGCAACCCTTCGACGAGCGAGTCTCTTTGCCTGATAACACGCTGGAGATCACCAATGGATTCCTCCCAAACACCTTCTCCAAAGCAATCTTCTAGCTTCTGCTTCTGGGACGCAGACTCCTTCTTGCGCTTGATAACTTTATTCAAGGTGTTATGAACGTCATATCTCCGCATAACCTCTTCTTCAAACTTTTCCTGGCTAGCTTTCAACTGACCTTCCAGCTCAGAGATCTACAACTTCAGTATGTCTTCTCTTTCCTTATTGCCGGTCAACGTTGCATTCCAGGTTTTGTTGAATGCAGAGATCTCCGGTAGGCTACATCAAGTGCTTTCTTCTTAGACTCCAGCATGTCATGGGAGCTCTTGAAATCTATCCCCAAACGTTCACGCTTCTTTCGCTGTTCAGTCAGTTCTGTGCCTAGTTGGTTCACCAGCTCTGTTTGCTGCTTGAAGGAATATACGGCTTCATTCCTTTCGCTCCTGAGTTGCACTAGCTCTTCTTCCAACTTTTCGTTGGCTTTCATCAGCTCTTCTTTCTCCTTCACAACCTGTTCGTACCTCTCAATGGGCACAGTGGTTGGCTCCTCGACCACGAGGGGAGCAGGAGGTAATACTGCAGGAAACGGCATTAGCGCTTGCTTTGCCCTATCTTGGATCCAGACTTTGTACAGAGGATAGGCTTGACAATCATTCTTACCCAACAACGGCTTACCCCTTTTGTTGATATCATTCCAAGCATGCTGAAGCTTGGATAACAATTCTCCCTTCAAATCACCTGTGAAGTACAGAGATTCCTGCACTTCCTCCTCCTTTGGCGGGGTTTTCAAAGCATAACCGAATTGCCTGATCAATAATGATGGATTGTAGTTAATGCACCCTTTCCTCCCAATCAGAGGAACATTAGAATATCCGGCGCAACTGTAGATAATCTCAGATCCCAGTAAATCTCTGTCAAACCAGACAACATCTTTTGAAAAAAGTCCCATCAGATGCTCAGACCAATCCACCGTGTCTGCAGACTCAGCAAAGATACCTTTCTTGGGCAGGTGACTATCAAACCACATATACAACAAAGGCACACAACAAGAGACGTTCTTGCCCCTCCTATTCTCGTTCTTATAATGTAGTGAGTGATAGAAATCTCCAATCAGTGTAGGCACAGGATTGCCTGAAGCAAATATATGGAATGCATCCAAATCAACGAAGTCAGGCATATTAGGGAACAATACAATGCCATAGATACACAAAGCAAGGATAGCATTAAACACAACCCAGAAGCCACTCTTGTCATACTCTTGTGCTTTCCCAACTAAGAACTCTGAGGGGTCTAAATGCAAAGCAACAGCCAAATCTTCCAGCTTGGGCTCAACACCCATACGAATGAAGGGTACCCTATTCTGAATGGTTACCTCCAAGATCTCAGCATATTCCTCCATATTCGGAGCCAGAATGAAGTCAGGGAAAGTAAAACACCTCAGCGGGGGATCATAGAACTGCATCAACGTGTACAATCCATTCCGCTCATACATGGATGGTTTATAAACCAACCTAAGCAGTTTCCCATAACTCTTTCTGAAGCTTCTCTTCACGTCATCATCAGCTAGAGATATCAAACCAAGCAGAGAAGAAACATCTGGAGTAGGCAACTTGTATGCTACAGTCTTCTTCAAAG
The DNA here is from genome assembly GCA_963859935.3 of Lathyrus sativus. Lineage (NCBI taxonomy): Eukaryota > Viridiplantae > Streptophyta > Magnoliopsida > Fabales > Fabaceae > Lathyrus > Lathyrus sativus. The sequence goes on from OZ012739.1 coordinate 45,139,515, forward strand.
TATCCATAATATCAGCAGACAGAAATCCGGGCAACTAGAATCAGAGGTATGAAAATGCACCTGCAGCACAGACACACGTTAATGATATGCAAAATGAGTATGCAACAATGCAATATGCAAACATGCAACAGGGATCAAGTGATATATTGCTGAAGAGATCCATCCACAATATCTGTCTCAACAGACTCACACTGCTGCTCAAATCCTGTCTCAACAGACCCATAACAATGCTCCACTTTGGTCTCTACAGACCCATAACAAAGCTCCAACCTGGTCTTAACAGACCTATAACACTGTCCTGATGAAGAACCCCAAGTAACCACACATACTGATCCAATATCAAGAAAACCGGGTAGTCTGGAGGTCAAGTTTCCTGCATGCCCCAATCCCTCTCATAGGTAGGTGTCCTATCAACTGACACAAGGTACGACATCCTATGCGGTCATCGGCGTCACAGACTTTCAAGACTGATGATACGATACCCAGAAGGTATGACATCATCATGTCCTGAAGAGGCCTCACTTATCCAACTTCCAAATGATCGGTCCCCGGAGTCGACAATCCAACTAACCAACAACCCCCTCAATCCAAAGGGTTGAAAAAGAAGTCAACCAGAAGAACCTCGTCCGAGCGTGGATTTTGTGGGACACTAGTATATGCAAAGCATGCACGCGCCCACTACTTTCCACAACTAATTCTAGGTGCACTCAAGCCCAGGTTTGGCTTATCTCTCAATTTGACCCCCTACCCAGCATAACAACAATAATATAATGCTGAAAGTAAATACAGAAAAGTAAATCCATAAAAAACCCACGACGGGAAAACAAGCGCTAGGACTGACTCGCGTAGGGAACTGTTGGAGTCCCCAGTAGAGTCGCCAGCTGTCGCTACTGCGAAAATCGGCGCCGGCTATGACAGAAGAGTCGTCACCGTGCGTTAGTTATCCCAACAGAGGGAAAGGAAACGCTCAGAGTAAACCTAACGCAAAACGGGAAAGGAATGGTCGTCGCAACCAAACTCCTAGATTCGGGAGTCGATTACGCAAGGGGAAGGTATTAGCACCCCTCACGTCCGCCGTACTCGACGGGATCCACGCATGTTTTCTGGTACGGATTTCATTCTATCTATACTAAAGGTCTGGGTTAAAAAGAAAAGGAAATGAAAATGACTCGGCAAAGTATCGCACTTTATGCCTACGTATTCCCGTCTGGAACGAGAAATCAGAGTCAACGTAGTTCGCCTACCTACGGATGAAGGTGGGGAAGGTTGCTCGCTAGGATACGACATCCTATGCCTACGTACTTTCATACAACATGAAAGATCATAGCAAACGTAGTTCGGGCTACGGAAGACACAAGCTTGTCTGATTGTTTTTTATTACCTTATGAAAGGGTTTTTCTTGATTAAGAGTCCGAGCGGACAAAAATGACACTTTGATGTTTGTTTTGAATCTTTTACGAAAGAAGTGTTTTTTAGTTTGTGTGAAATCTCTAACGCACTAGAGACTATGATTTGAGAGTGACTGCGTCGCGTGTCATCCAAAGGGTGCCACACTAAGCAGCCAGACTACTGGAAAGAAGCTCTCCAGCAACCCTTTCTCAAATAGCTTAAGGCTCGTAACGTACGACATCGATTAACCTTATTACTGTATTTTTGAGTTGTTTTGAGATAAGAAGAGAAAGAAGCTCTAAAAGCCTAGGGTTGAAAAGGGAATAAAAACTAACCTAATGTTGTCATGCATGGATAAGAATCCTAATGTCTGTCATAATTCCCTCCCGCACAGAGGAAATCAGAGATCCTAGGGGATAAACAGAAAAGAAAGCAAGCAAATACAGTAAAATGCATGCAATGCAGCAGTACAAGCGAGGCAAGGGAGTCCCACTCAACCTCGAACCTGGGAAAACAATAGGCAAAGTGAATCTACATTCACCTCAAACCTTAAGGGGGCAAGCTGCACAAGCCAACAAACAATACAGAGAAAAAAACCCCAAAGCAGAGGAGGCAACCCAAACAGCAGCACCAAACTCCTACACCAAACAACAGCTCTGACAGCAACAGCTTTCATCTTCAAACTTCAATAAGCTTCAATCTCCAACCTCCAGGGAAGAGAAAGCACACTTCAAATAAGGCTCCTCACAACCTAAACAGTCAAGCTCCACATCTACAGAAAACTCCAGCTCAAAAGCAACAATGAACCCTAGCTTCAATCCTCCAGCAAACTCCAGACAACAAAGTTGACAGTAACAACTTCATCTTCAAGCAAACCTCATGAAAGGCATCTTCAACATCTTAGATCTTCATCTTCAGGCTCTAGCAAGCTCCACCAATTTGTTATTGAGATCAAGTTATAATGAAAGGAAACTAGTGAAAACCAAAGGAAATCACTAGAAACCATCATCTGCAAATAAGGGTATCCTCAAAAGTTCTACTCTTTAAGGCATGCCCCTCATCCCTCCAAGGGAGAGATGGGTCTTCCTTAAGAGGACTTTGAATCATAGGATAGGATGGAAGCAAACAAAGCATTCCATGTTTGAGGCAAGAAATGAACTAAGTCTAAAAAGCTCTTCCTAAAACCCTAATTCTTAAGCTCCTGCCAAGCATTCCAACAGATGAGAAATCTTCAACTCCAAGCTCCTTCAAGCCATCCAAAGCAACTTCCATTGGTCCTCCAATTCATCCAAGCAAAGCCCAAGCCAAAAGCTCACCCAAAATAGCCCAAACAAAAGGAATAAACCAAGCATCCAAGGGAGAAACCCACAAACATCACACCAATTGCAAAATACAAATAAAATGCTAAAAGAGATCATAAAATCCTAATTAAATTTCTAAGGGAACCTAAGCCTATACCCAATATCCCATATAAATCCCAGGACCTAAATCAAACACTAAGTCCCCAAACTATGTTCTAAACTACAACTAGTTGTTTTGAAACCCTAAATCTAACACTCCTTATGTTCACCACTCAAAGTGGCCTAAAATTTAATCACGAAAATATAATAAAATTTCTAAGGGTACATACTTCTCTAAGCTAACTAACCCAACAAGAATCAACTCAAAATTCCTCACCAATATCTCATAAAAAATTCAGAAAGTAAGCAATAAACCAAAATGCCAAAATAAAAGCAATAAAACTATAAAATATGCCATTAAAAATAAAATGCATGATATTAATATTTTTTAATCCTATCAAATTATAGAGTTCCTATAGATTCCAAGAAAAAAAGTATCACTCCAGAATGTTCATTTTTCAATTTATTATGAATTAAAAGCTAACCTAAATAAAACTATAAAAATGAAAGAAAATAAAAGAAAATGACAAACATGCGTTGCAAATAGCAATCAGGTCAAGTACATTCACCAGGCTAGGCCCATAAGGGGGTGTGAATAAAAAAAGCGCTCTAAGCCCAAACTACTTAGAAAATAGAATGGAAAGACCAAAGAAAATAAAGAAAACTCCGTGGCAAATAGCAACTAATTCCTTTGTATTCTCTCGAGTGGGCCTAAGGTGGTGTGTGGATAGCAAATAATTACCAAAGCCCAAAGCAAAACATAAGTGAAACGGTACGTTGGATGTATGTTTCAGACTCAATCACAAATGGAAATCAAATCGTGGCCCTTGGATGCTTATCTGAGTCAAAGTCCAAGCATGATCCAAAGGTAGTTTTATCATCTTCCTCATTTCAAAAACCTGGGAGGGAAAACACAGGACGGTGGCCGGAGGTGGCGCCACCGTCATCCCCAAATATCAACTCCATGAATATCCATCAAAACTTAACCCTAAACACTTCATTTGACTCGTTTTCTCTCACTGATTCTAACCATGACCTCCATTATCATTGAAAACCACTCTATTTCAAAACGCGAGCAAAGTTTCAGAATATGCTCAAATCTCTACCATCAGGATTCTCAAAATTAATGAGTCTATCATCATCTAGACGCTTCACTGAGTAATTATCACCATTCAACTAAGCCTAATTCACCAAGAATCACAAGATATATCCATCACAAGAAATCTGGTCAATCCTATTTTTGTCTCTAAACCTTGAATTATGATACCAGAATCCATCTAGCCAACATCTACAATGCATCTACACATCTAAATCCTATCAATTACACCTAAATTGTGCTATAAGATGAAATTTGCAAACCTGTGAAAATTGAGTGAACATAGCAAGAAATCCTTCAAGTCACCCTTCAATCTTCTCCAGATACGATCAATGAAGTCTTGGGAAGCTTTTGTATGCACTGAATTGCCTTGAATCCTTCTGAATCACCAAACACGATTTTGAGTTACAAGGTTGAAACTCACTATGCTCTCTCTTAATTCTTCAGTGTTCTTGGCCAGAATTCTCTCCAAATTCACTCAAAAACTCATGCTAAAGTTCTGAATGCACTAGTTTGCTTTGAGATTGCTCCAATTCGTGAAACTGATTCTGTTATGCTAGGTGCAAAATTAGAATGCTCTCTCTCAACTCTCTCCAATTCTTGACCAAAAAAACCTTTGAATCAGTTGTTAGGTATATATAGAACAGGTTAGAAAGATCTAGAATGATCTGGAATGATCCATGTGAGAATTTGAAATTCTCATGCACCATGAGAAGTTGGATATGACAGTCGGGTTCTAGCTTGCTTCAGCACCTTAATTCTAATTTAATTTCTCACTAAATGACATTTTGAATTGATTGGTAAGGGTTAGAGCCTTGGTTCTGATCTAAGGGAGTGTTTGGCAAGTGTTACTTACATGTGAAGTTACAAAATACAAGTGTGTTCAAATGACCTCAAATGGAAACATTAACATTGCCATCATATTTAAAACATCATTTCTGATCAATTTGATATGCCATATGCCTTGTTTTGACCTTAAGACATGAAATCCCATTTTTGGCCTTTTAAATGACTTTAAATTCTTTCCTTTTTAAGCCATTTTTAGCAACTTTGTGATACAAGCCAATTCAATCCCCCATGATTTCTTACCTAACCTAAAAACATCATTCTAAACATATTTCATGTTGAACACTTTTTCATTTGAGGAGTGGAAGATAGAGATTTTGACACATGTTGAAAAAGGACCTATAATTCAACTTTCCCAAAATACCCCTGGATTGCCAAGATCATAACTTGAGTTCCACAAATCTTATTGAGGACTTCTAGTACTCAAATTAAAGCTAAGATCAAGCCCTACAACTCTTATGTTGGCAAAGAATCCATTTGAAAACTCCTTGAGGGGAAAACGTTTCTTAGAAGTCAAGTGACTTTCACAGATAAATTTCAGTGTCCTCTAGTGACTTGTAACTTGCAAGAACCATAACTTGAGTTCTACAAATATTCTTGAATACTTATAGTACTCAAATTAAAGTTATTGAGAAGCTCTACAAGTTTCATGTTTGACAAGAATCCATTTGAAACTTGTATTTTGACTTATGTGGCTTGGAAGTCCAGTGCTATACAGGGGATTTTACCCTAGGAACCCTGTCTCAAACACCTCCAACCACTCTTGATTATTTTGAACTTGGTCTTGGCTCATCCATACACATGCTTCAACATATCAATCCATGACTTCCATGACCTAGAGCTAGGTCTTGATGCCCTTTCTTGGCTCTCCTTGACCTAGGGTTACCTAGATGAAACCCTACTTGTACACACCTCAACCATGGCTCTTAAACTTGATACAATGACTTATCTAAGAATCAATAGGGCCCTCTAGGCCTCCTATGAGATCCATACACAACCCAAATTCACATTCCCTGTTGATGATCTTCAATACACCCCAAGTTAGGAGAAGAAATCCACCTGTGGGCACTCAAACTTCTCATGACTTCAACCCTTCTCTGATGACTTGGATGGTCTCTCAGGCTCAGAGAATACCTCTAGATAGACTTCTTTTGACATAAATGGCACTTGATCCCTTATTGGATGACTTGATATGCTATGATATGCAAATGATTGAACTATGTACATGATGTAACTATGCAAATGAAATGCAATGAAACATAAATCAAGCAAGAAAAGGTTAAGCAAATTTTGGGGTGCAACAAATACTAGCAAGCAAAGACATACAGTAAAAATACAAGCAGAGGGAGAAACTCAACCTCTAATGCAATCATGCTCCTAGCTTAAAAGAATCTAAACATGAACTTATTCTAATGCATCAAGCAAATCAAACAAGGGAGAGAAACCATAATGAGCAACAAGGAAGTCATCCCAAGCTGCATTAGGTTAGAGGTATATCAATACCAGAGTCCATCATGGGCTCAACCTCTTGAGGAATGCACAAAATCCAACCAATGGAAGGATTAGGCTCTCACAAGAGGGATCCTATGTCAATAGGACAGAAAAGACTAGGTATTAGTCCTAGATATCAATCTAAGGGTAACTGATTATAGTGTATCAACACAGAATGTCCATCTCAGGCTCAACCTGTTGAGGAATGCACATAATCCAACCAAGGGAAGGATTAGGCTCTCCCAAGAGGGATCCTAAGAAAAGGACTTTGAGATGGATGACAACATATAAACCAAGGGAATATACCATGCCAAGAATGTCAATCCAAGGCTCAACCTCCTGAGGAATGCACAGAATCCAACCAAAGGAAGGATTAGGCTCTCCCAAGAGGGCTCCTCATCAAGACTTGAAGGATAGAGATAGTACAAACCAAAGGAATGTACTATACTGGGGAATGTCAATTCAAGGCTCAACCTCCAGAGGAATGCCCAAAATCTAACCAAAGGAAGGATTAGGCTCTCCCAGGAGGGTTCCTCTTCAAGACTTGAATAAAGAATGTGGGGCAAAGCCAAAGGAGGAAATCACATAGGGGACAGAAGGCAACACAACACTCCAGAGAAACCCTACAATCTAGCTACAAGGTTCACCTAAGCTAGGGGCATCAAAAGCTCTATCAAGGCTATGGCAAAGTTCTAAAGAGATCTCTACCTACTTACTAATCTATCAAGAAAGGACTACATTATTTAGAATCATCTAATGGCTATTTACAATGTTAATCTATGAAACTTTCTAAGTTAGGATCGCCTAAACTGAAGTTACTTTGTAAAATGGGGAACTAGTTGAAAATTACTCCTAAACAATTACACTAAAAGCATATTTACAATCATCTAAAAATCATTATAAAAATCACAAGGCAAAATCAATGTGCATATAACAACAATAAAAAATAATGAAAAGTTTATCTCATGCTAAAAGTCATCAATGAAATCAATCAAAAGGAAAGGCTATGTTATGAACATGTTAAGACTAGCCTAAGTATTAATTCGATCTAAAATACCAAAACTGATTCTAAAATCCTAGGAAAATTTCTAGGGGATCCTAAGCATGTTAGGTATCTATAGTAGAAAAACCAGAGCCTAAAACTATGCTTAAAGGCACTAAAGAAATCACACACCAAAAATGGTCAAAAGGGAAATCAGGTGGGGAAACCTCTAAAGATCTAGTTCAAAACAGAACCTACAGCTACCTAAAAATTACCCTAAAAATTTCTGGGAGTTCCTTAATATGTCTATAACAAACCAACAAAGAATTAAGTCCAAATTCTATACTAAACTCCAGAACAAAAATCGGCAAGAAACTATGCAGTTTTTGACATTTTATTATCCAACTAAAGGAGAAAAACAAAATCAAATTGAAAATTAAACGAAACTAAAATCCAATTGCGCACAAAGTTCATAGACATGATAAAGATCATCCAAGAATTTTCTCATATTTTTATAAGCATTCTTGCTATTTTATATGAATTAAAATCAAACAGCACACAAAACAGAATTTTAATGCCATTAAAAAACAACAATCAAATGGTTAAATTAAATCGGAAAACCAACCTACGGATCGGTAATTTGATCCGGTGATCGTTGATCAAGTGAATTTGCAAAGATCCGAACAAGATTAGACGGAAAACTTCAAGATCCACAATAATTCATGCAAGAAGATGAAGATCGAACACTTCGAATTCGAATTGCTCCGAATAAATGCTTCCAACTTACGCTCCAATATCCAACTTCAATTTGCACGAAAATTGATTATGAAACTTGATCCGCTAATGATGATGAGTGGAGATTTATGCTCAAGATTCCATTGATTTCAATGAAAAATCAATGGATCCGATGACAAGGAGCTATGGGTGAGGGTTTGGAGAATGAAGAAAATTGAGAGAATTAAGAGAGTGAGAGAATTCTTGAAAATGAAAAAATGAAAATTGTGAAGAGTTTTTCTTTTTGGTTTGGAGTAGATCCCTTAAGTACTCCTTAGGCTTGGATCCCAAGGTAAGGTTTGGACTTTGGCTTGTGAAAATTGGTTTGGAGCTTAATGGTATGATTTTGGAATGTGTAGCTTATTCATGAAGTCACAAATTCGAACACAATGAACCAAGCCCCAAATGAAAATTCTAATAATGCCAAAGTGTTTAGAATATCATTTCCGATCAAAATGAGTACAAATTTGGCTTGAAATCATTCAATTACCAATTGTTTTGAATTTTCGCCTTTTAATTCATTAAAATTGTCTTTTTGTGAAATTTCTTCAACCAATGCTTGTTCTAATCCATATATATGGACTCTTGATACTTGGCTAAGCCAAAAACATCATTTTGAGCAACTTTCATGTTGAACAAAAATCCATTTGAAGCTTGCAAGATGATGAAATTGACCTATGATTCAAAATGACCTGTAATGTCCAAATACCCGAAATACCCTTAACTTGTCAAAGCCATAACTTGAGTTCTACACATACAATCATGGACTTCTAGTACTATATGGAAAGCTAAGAGGATAAGGAACAACATTCATGTTGACCAAAAATTCATAGGAAACATCCTTCTAGGGCAAAAGTTTCATGCAAGTCCGGTAACTTTCAAACTCCAAATTCACATGCCTCAAATGACTTGTAACTTGTCTGGCTCATAACTTGAGTTCTATAAACCCTATCAAGGACTTATAGTACTCAAATTAAACCTAATACCATGCTCTACAACAATCATGTTATGGTCAATATGAGATGACAATCATATCTTGAGTTAAATAGTCTTGAAGTCAGGGGTCAAACTAGGGGATTTTACACTGTCAAGTCTTAGAAACCCTAGCCTGAAACTTCTCAAACTCTTCAATCATGATGAGTTAACCTTGGAATAATCCTTAGAACATCTTAATGCATCATTACATGATCACATGGCTCTTGGATTAGGTCTCAACCTTCTTCAAATCATCAGTTGACTTAGGGTTGACCCAGTCAAACCCTAGCTGCACCACTCATGGCTGAGCCTTCTTAATCTTGCACAATGACCTGTCTAGGCCTCAAAGTGATCTTTAACACTTCTCATGAGCTCTTTCAAGACGTCCATTCCAACCTCATGGCCTCAGAATCATCTGATGATCTTCCCACAACTCTCAAGTTAGGAGACCTACACACTTGGCTTCAATCACTCTCTCTAAGGATCTTTTAACTTCTCTGATAAGGATATCAACCCTTGAACATCTGAATAACCTTCTTAGCTATCTTCATAGTCTTGTGTAGCCCTTGATTGGTAATCATACCTCTTGATCTCCTGCATACATGTCAATGAAATGAAAATGATAATGCTAATGTGAATGAAATGAAACATAAGCTGGGTAAAGAAATGTTGGTCAAATTTTGGGGTGCAACAATTGCCCCTATTCAAACGGCTTGGACCTGACTGGGTGAGAAGCGAACGAATCTCAAACAATCAAGGTAAAAGACGGTTGAATACCAACAAACCCGGAAATTTGCCAACTGCATAAGTACACGGTACTCTGATGGGAACTAATATTCAGAAACTGAAATAATAGTTGCACGACAACTAGCTGGAGAAATACTGATCTGAACCCCCATCAGGATGATTCTCTGATTTATCTGATATCATTGCGTCCTCAAATCATCAAGGGATCATTGGTTACACAGTGACTGGTGAAAGGCTACTCTCAAATCTCTGTCGGGATGATTATCATATTTCGCTGCAGCTTCTTCCTCAAGTCATCAAGGGGTCACCGGTTACGCGGTAACTGGTAATGAATGGTTGATTATGCCGTCAGGCGTTCTGTGTCATAGCAAAAGAATTCCTTATCGTCTCCTATGGACTTATCATGTCGCTAGGAACGTCGACAACATCTTTGTTGGACTTCATCAGTCAGTCAATAAGGGATCACTGGTTGCTCAGTAACTGGTGAATGATGGATGATTTTGCCATCGGGCGTTCTGAGCCACTGCAGAAGAATTCCTTATCGCCATCTATGGACTCATCGTGTCGCTAGGCACATCGACAATATCTTTGTCGGACTTCATCATTAAGTCAATAAGGGATAACTGGTCATTCGGTAACTGGTGAATAATGGTTGATTCTGCCGTCGAGCATTCTGCGCCACTGCAGAAGAATTCCTTATCGTCACCTATGGACTCATCGTGTCGCTAGGCACGTCGGCAATATCTTTGTCGGACTTCATCAGTAAGTCAATAAGGGATCACCGGTCATTCGGTAACTGGTGAATGATGGCTGATTTTGCCGTCGGGCATTCTGCGCCACTGCAGAAGAATTCCTTATCGTCGCCTATGGACTCATCGTGTCACTAGGCACGTTGACAACATCTTTGTCGGACTTCATCAGTAAGTCAATAACGGATCACCGGTTACTCGGTAACTGGTGAATAATGGCTGATTATGCCGTCAGGCATTCTGCGACACTACGGCAAAAGGATTCCTCGGGACTCATCAGGTCATTAGGAACTTTTTAACAATCAAGTTAATTATGCCGTCGGGCATTCAAAGAAATTCTCGGGCGTCAGCTGGACTTCGTCAGTAAGTCGGGAATAGACTCATCGGTCAATCATGACCCAAATAGGGATATCCAAACTTCCGTCATCAGGCACTCCGCATCAGCTGAGAGAACTGCGTCGACATCACAGTTGGACTTCGTCAATAAGTATTTAAATGGAATCCTTAATCAATCAGGAACCACTAAGGATATACAATTTTTTGCCGTCAGGCACCCTGCGTCAGCTAGGCAAACTGCTTCGACATCGCAGCTGGACTTCAATCATCAAGTCTTCAAGGAAATTTCAACTTTTCTGTTTAAAACCTGCTGGGGATGACATATCTCCGCCGGGGATTCTGGAGAACTATCAAGTAACTCTGCTTCGGGGATCCAGAAATCATTCTGGGTGAATCAACTCTGCTGAGGGAATCGAGAATCATCTTGAACAATCAACTCCGCTGGGGACTTCAAGAATCACCCTGAACCAATAACTATGCTGGAGATTTCAGGAATCATCCTGAGCAAACACTCTGCCGGGAATTCTAAGCATCAATTTGAGCAACCAACTCTGGCGACTTCACTGGGGATTTTAAGAATCATCTTAAGCAAACAACTTCGCTGAGGAATTCAAGAATCATCTTGAGCGAACCATCCTGCGGAGGAACACCTGCAAAACCAGAACGGTAACGACCTAGCTCATGTTTCATATACATATGCTTTGACAATGGCACAATTCTCCACACGGTGGAAATGCTACGCGTTTAGGGTAGATGCTATGCAATCATGCAGAACGCTGTGACCCCATCAGCAAAATAAATGCTGAAGGGAGAATCCTCCTGTCAAGGAGAAAGAACCACTCTGGTGGAGGAAGGAATCATCCTGCTGAGGAGAAGAAGTCACACCAATCTCAATTGGACTAAACCTGGGGAAACGAACTTCAGTCGACTGCTGCCGGGGAGCAAAGTTCTACAAGAACCTGAACCCGCTCAACTAGGTGTACGAACCACAAACTGCTGAGGGAACGATGTCAATCACAGAAATAAACTGCGCAGTCTTCGCGACTAAACTCTCCTGGAGATAACGACTCCGATGGGGAAATACAGCATCAGCTATTCAACACTCTACTGGGGAGCACCAATCATGGCTTGAACGCTTTCCAAGGACTCGGCTCTCTTGGGAAACTGCAAACTCGGCTGAGGATATGGAACCAGACGCTGGAATCAATCCTACCTGTCAGGGAGAGTACAACTCTGTGGGGAATTTCAATTCCGCTGGAGACTTCAGTCTGAACTATCAATAGCTGAACTCTTGCACATAGTCTTCTACGAGAAAACTGTACATTGACCCTGTGCTGGGAAATAAACCCAAATCCGCTTGTCAGGGAAAACTTCGATCCTAAACCGTTGGGAATGCATAATCAATCTGCCGGGGATGGCTACACTCTGCCGGGGATATCAATCTTGCTCTGCTGAGGATAATCTTGACCCTACTATGATAAAGGACAAGTGCAATCTCAACTTGCTGCAACCTCAAACAGCTGAGGAGAGTCAATCTTAACTGTATATCTCTGCTGAAGAAAATTTCCTGATTTAACAACATCACCCCTTAAGGGAATGTAGAACACCAATCATGGAGGACTGAGACCATTCGAGCCTCGTGTCAGGGAACGTGATAGCACACGCCACCGGGGATATCGGGCCAGGTACAATTAGGCTTTTTCTAGTTTAGGGATAGGTTTATGGTAATAGAGATTTATTTCTGGTTACCAACAAAAGTGAATTTGAAGCGGACATACTAGACGAGAACTAGCATTCGAGGGTAGACTACCAAACGAGAACTGGTGGCAAAAGGGTTTAAGTTGTCATACGAGAACTGACTTCTAGGTTTTGGATATCAGACGAGAACTGATTTCTGGTTTTCCAGACGAGAACTGGACTTTAAAACTGTGTTAGCCAGACGAGAACTGGTTAAACAGTGGATCGAGGAAAAGGCGACCAGACGGGAACTGGTTTAAAAGCTGACACGCACCAGACGAGAACTGGTATTCTGAAAAAGGTGGACCAGGCGAGAACTGGTTACAGGTTTGCCAGACGAGGACTGGACTTTGGAGGCTTTCCAGGCGAGAACTGGGCTTTGGAGGTTTGCCAGGCGAGAACTGGGCTTTGGAAATGACTTCGGTTACACGGTAAGTAACAAGTTTAGGTTGTAGGATAACAATCCAATAACAGCGAGGCTTTTTCAGAAGGTTCAGGTTTTTTGGTAGGGTAATGACACGATTCCCCGACACTCAACTCTTGCTGGGGTGAACAAACTCGCTTGAACAACTTGCCCCAATGGAATTCAACTTGCCCCAATCCGACTCTTGGGAAAATTCATTCTGAACAGAAAGCAGCTTGCCATGAGGCGACCTTGAGATGGCTTGCCCCAGCATTTGTGCAACAGAAGGATTCATCCTCAACTAACCAACTCTCAGCATGGCTGGTTTCAATATACTTCTGAAGTAGCTTGCCCCTGAACGAGCGTTGAGCGACTTAACCTGCCCTGATTGAACATTAGAGGGATCTGTCCTCAACTTACAGAAACTCTGGGGGATTGCCCCTGATTAGGTCTCGAGAAGATTCACTTCTGATCAACTGCTTCTCAAACAAACTGTCCCGTAATCAACCGATCCTTCGGGACTTGTCCTCAGACTGACTGATTCCAAACTCACTGGAAGTCAATGCCCCAAATTCATAGGGATTCGCAGCATACTATTCTGATCCAGACTACTAAACGATTCAATCCTGATTGACTATTCCCTGTTGGAATTCCTTCATATCACCTACCGACCTGCAATTAAAATTGTCTATTCACGAATGGTAATTTTAATGCAATGTTCATGCAGATTTCGAAAAAAAATGCTGTAACTCATTTACGTGTCATGGTAGTGAGTGACGAATGAACCAACAGTTCAAACGTAGTGCTAATTTGATTAGTGAAAAATACAACAAGGATATGATTAGTAAATCATGTAGGAGTCAGGTTACTCAACCTTATCGTAATGCGCTTTCAGAATAAACCCTGCCTCAATTAGGTCTTTTAAGGGTTGTATCATGGTCGGGTTCATGGTTCGTGAAACAAGGGATATTAGGCTCAAGTCATGATTCGTACCCACCCCTTCTACATGATGATCTCCGATCCTAATGTTCAGTTAACCTGGCATAGGCGCTCACCTCTCCGAGGAATGTTAGGAACAATGGTTAAGGAACTCGCAAAGTTTTCGGAGTGACAGTTACTCCTCTTTCGTTTTCGGTGTCTGTATCCACACGACTTTGTCCTTGTTTGAGGATTTTTCTGTTGAGATCCTTTCATTTTATTCTTTTGATTCCCTAATTTTTGCCTGGACTGGCTCTTTTTGAGTTCTCCTCGATTTCTTTTGAAGTCCAGCGGGATGCCCTGGTTTTTTGCCTAAGTATTTGCTCTCCAGCTTTTCTTTTTCTTTTCTACTTAGCGGGCTTTCTTTTTTCTTTTTCTTTTGCTTGGAACAAGTCGTGTGACACTGGTTGTCTTGCTTGCTCCGAAAGAGTTATAACTGTCTCACTCCTGATTGGTGAGGTTTAACCATTGCGGTTGACGAGGCACGACCTCTTGAGAGGAATAAACTGTGATTGGTCCTCCAATGGAGACACTCCTCTATAAGGCTTGAACGCTCGGTCAAGATAACTGATGACTACCCTGCCCCGAGTTAAGATGAGAGGGTTTAAAAGTCTGAAAGAAACTCCTACTTCTCGGCTCGAAGTGGCTAAAAAGGGACTAACTCCTTATCTCTCTAGTGTTTAGGGGATTTGAAACAATGCCTTTACATCATAGGCAGGGTTTTATCCGAAAGCATACGATTATCGATTATGAGTATTCAGTTTCGTCATCCTCCCTCCAATCTTTGCTAATCATAGTGATAAAGTGGAGTGAATAAAATGCAAGTGTCAGTGCAATGCAGTAAATGAGTGACAACGACATGATTAATTCAGAAAAATGCATAGTCACTTTATCAATATTACCATTCAAAACAAACAATGTTTAACAGTAAGTAGTAACTAACAGAAAAGAAACTACAAATGCAAATGATAAAAAGTTCGAGGACTGCCAATGTTGAGGATTGTCGCTTGCGCGAAAATAAGGTGCCGGCATGACAGAAGAGTCGCCACCTTTCGTTATTTATCCCTCAGAGCGGGAAAGGAAACGATCGGAAAAACCTGACGAAAAAAGGGTAAGACAAGGTCATCGCAACCATTGTCTGGGTTCGGGAGTCGGTTACGCAAGGGGAAGGTATTAGCACCCCTCACGTCCGTCGTACTCGACGGGATCCTCGCTTGTTTGTTTACTTGGACGGGTTGGTTATAATCTATCTACCTATCAAGGCTGGCTGAAAAAGAAAAGAAAAATGACTCGGCAAAGCGTCGCGCTTTATGCCTACGTATTCTCATCCTAGAATGAGAAATCAGAGTCAACGTAGTTCGGCTAACTACGGGTCAAGGTGGGGAAGGTTGCTCGCTAGGATATCGCATCCTATGCCTACGTACTTTCATCTGGTATGAAAGATCAGAGCAAACGTAGTTCGGCTAACTACGGGTTATCTCCTGAAAGAAGTGTTTTTTATTGTGTTTGCGATCTCAACCGCACTAGAGACTATGACCTGAGAGTGAATGTGTCGCATGTCACCCACGGGGTACCATACTAAACATCCATCCTCAGATAGCTTAAGGCTCGTAACGTACGAAAGAAATCATTCATGATTACTGTATCTTAAACTGCTTTGAGATGAGAAGAGAACAGGCCCAACTAGGAGGGAGACTATCAAGTCCTACTGTTGTCATGCCATGGATTCATCCTATGGTTGAGGTTTGAACAGGGAACTCCTAGATGTTGTCATGCATAGGTTTCAACCTAAAGGTCTATCATCAAATCCTTATCAAAGGAAATGAGAGTCCTAAGGGATCATGTCAATGATACACCAAAACAGACAAAAGCATCAGCTTTAACAGTAAAATGCATGCAATGCAAGTGAGGGAGGAAATGTGTGTGGGGCTTCAGCCTCCACAAGCTCGTCTCAACCTCAAGCCAGTCATGAAATAACAGTAATCATACTGAAAATAAACAACATACTATCAAGCAATGAACAAATAGAAGAAGTGAAGTGCCATCAGACAACCAAAACACAGGCTTGAGAAAGAAAGAAACTACTCTCTAATCCTAACCAAAATCTGATCAAATCTAAGCACAGCCCTAAGGCAAAACCTAACCAAAAGAGAAAACAATCCCAATCTTCAAGCTTCAAAACAAGCTTACCAAAGAAAGGGAGCTAAGCAAGCAGACTCATAGTGTCTTCCTCAGGAAAGCACTAGGAGGTGTATACTCAAGAGTCCTACCCTATGTGGCTCAACCACTGTGATCAGTTTACATTCCTCCTCAGGAGAAACTAAACTCACAAGCAGGCTCCAACATCACTGGATATTTAGGAAATCCTATCTGAACTAGTGGAACTAAGTGAATAGACTCATAGGACCTTCCTCAGGAAAGTACTAGGAGGCTTCCACTTAGGAGTTGTATCCTATGTGGCTCAACAACTGTGATCAGTTTACATTCCTCCTCAGGAGAAATTAAACTCACAAGTTGGCTCCAACATCATTGGACACTTGAGAAATCCTAGACAAACTAATGGAACTAAGTGAATAGACCCCTAGGACCTTCCTCAGGAAAGTACTAGGAGGCTTCCACTTAGGAGTTATATCCCATGTGGCTCAACAACATGTGATCAGTTTACATTCCTCCTCAGGAGAAATTAAACTCACAAGTTGGCTCCAACATCATTGGATACTTAAGAAAGAGGTGAGAAGAAAGAATGAAAGTCATTCATAGTGCCTTCCTCAGGAAAGTACCATGAACTTCCTTCAAACTTCAGGATCTCAAACCTCACAGACAGGGAATAAGCCAAGCTCTGGGTCTCTGGGTCTTGATCTACAATCTTCTCTTCATCATGCTCTCCAACAAGATCTTCAAGACAACACAAGCCCCTCAACAAATTCCCCACAATGAACCCCAGATATGAACAAATAACCCCAGGACAGACAAAATCAATAGGCAACTTCAGAAAATACCTAAAAATAATAAACCAATGGGGAAAAATCTAACAATTATTCACAAGGGTCCTCAACATCTACCCATAACATCCACATAGGCCTCTACCCAAAAATCAAGACAAAATTATCTAAAGAAAATGAATTCCTCACCTAAGCACAACCTAAACCCTAATTAGACTATCCTAAGTTCAACTATCTAAACTAATCAAATTTTAATTCTAAAATTCTAGAATAAATCCTATGGGGAACTATGATTCATCATCTAATTACACAAAAAAGAATGGATTAAAAAGACTAAAGGAAGGTCCTAAAACAATTCTTGCAAAATGAGGTATCAACTAAAAGAAAGAAAATACACTATATTAAAGAAAATACTACTAAAAATTCTACATTAAAAATAAAATTCCATTTTTATTTTTATATTTTTCTACACAAAATTATCTCACCATAGAAAAAAGAATGGACAAAAAAGAGTTATTTTTCATTTATTTATGAGTTTTCAAAGACAAGAAAAATATTAAAAGAAATAAAAAGAATAAAAAAAAAAAAAAGAAAATGAGGGAGGGGTGTGAATAGCTACACGCGCCAGTTGGTTTTTCAGAATGGGCTAAAAAGGGGGGGTGCGCGTAGCAAGCTGGACCCAGGCCCAGGTCTTCAGCTTTAATGAAACGCTGCGTTGCAGCGAGGAGGTTTCCCTCCGTTTTCATTTTAAATCCTGACCACACGATGAATGGAAAAGGTCAAGAATTCAGGGAGATCCAACGGCCAACAGCCATCGTCCCCAAACTGATCTAGGGTTTTGCAGAAACCCTCCCTCCATGCACTAATCTTCCCCTCACTCGTTCTCTCTGCTCAGGCCATGAAATGCCACGATTCCAAAACGAAAAGTCTTCTACTAATCAAGAGGAACACAGCCATACGTGTAGTTTTCACTAACTCCCCCTAGATCATTCAAACAGAAGACCTTAAGATCATGGTTCCACCATGTTCATCTGAGATCAACCATGGTGAAGCTTCAACCTAAGGATCTAAACTTGCTCTACATGCTACCCTAGTTAATCTAACCTAATTCGTGCTAGTTAAAACTCCCTAAACAGCTAGTTCTTGGAGATTAAAGAATCACTCACCTGCCATGGATCTACCTACAGAGCCCTCAAACTCTCAGAATTTGATCCTCTATCTTAGCACATTAATTCTACACCTAAAGAACTACTTGAAAGTGCATAAATTAGGAGAATTATGGAGAGAAAGAAACCTGTCAAGTGATGATGGTAGGTGCTCGTGGAGGATGATTCAAGGCTTGAAATGGCTGCAAAGAGATCCTCTTGTGATGCACAAGTTTCTGTTTGCACTTGTTGTGAAAGAGATGGCTTGTAGATGCAGATTTCTTGAATTGCTTGAACTTGAAGAAAGTGCTTCAATGGATATTTCTCTCTCTCTCTCTCTCCTCTGAAATCTCCTTCTATCACCAACCTCAATCACTCTCTAATGCACTCTTCTTATAATGATCATTAGACACTTCTAGATTCATCTAGAATATGGTGGAAAGTTCTTGAAAATCTCATGTGGGGACAAGTTGAAAATCTCACATCCCATGCCTTATGCCTTGCAATGTGGTCTTAAAATATCTTTACATGAGATATTGAGAAGGAGTGCACAACTACAAGCCTTGGTTTCGCCTTGTGTAAGGTTTTTTCAAGTTGCCTTCTTTTTCAAGTAACAAGTTTTCAAAGCATCACCCATTTTAAAGCTCCAAATCAAAATTCTAGCTAAACCAATGTTCTCAAAATGATGTTTCCAATCAAAATGATATATTGGATGACCTATTTTGGATTTGTGGATCTTCCAAACCAATTTTCAAATTCAACTTTTCAAACTTATATGCCATTTTTAGTTCATTTTTGACCAATCATGTAACTTCATGCTATGAGCTTTTCCAACAATTTGTGACCTTCTTTCTAGACTTAAAATCATATTTTGAACAACTTTCATGTTTTGAGTTTTTTCATTTGAGGCTTGGAAATAGGAGTTTTAGGCATTGGCTAAAATGACCTATAACTGACAAATGACCAAAATACCCCTGTCTTGTTCAAACCATAAGTTGAGTTCCATGAATCCTATCAAGGACTTCTACCACTCAAATTAAAGCTAAGAAGATGCTCTTCAACATTCATGTTGACCAAGAAGTCATAGGAATCATCCTACTAGGGCAAAAGTTGTCTGCAAGTTGGGTGACTTTCAAGGACCCAGATTCACACACCTCTGCTGACCTGTAATTTGTCAAAACCATAACTTGAGCTCTGTAACTCCTATCAAGGACTTCCACCACTCAAATTAAAGCTTAGAACAAGCTCTACAACATTCATGTTGTGGGGAAGGTGAGATATCAATCACATCTTGAGCTAAAACTGCCTGGAAGATAGGGATCAAATTAGGGTTTTTCACTGACAATCCCTGGGGACCCTGACTTGAAACTTCTCAAACTCCTCACTCATGATGAGTTGGCCTAGGAATCATCTTTATATCATCTCTATGCATCATTCCATGATCTCATGGCCCTTGGATTGAGTCTCAACCTTCTCCAAATCTTCAGTTATCCTAGGGTTGACCCAGTCAAAACCCTAATTCTATCATTCATGGTTGAATCTTCTGAACTCTTGCATAATGACTTCTCTGGGCTTCATGAAGGCTATCAAGACATCTCATAGGCTTTCCCAAAACATTAAGTTCATTCTCAAAGTCTCAGAATCATCTGAGGGGCACCCACAACCCTCAAGCTATGAAGCACACAACCCTGGTTTCAAACCACTTCTTCTGAGGATC
Source organism: Lathyrus sativus (assembly GCA_963859935.3). Taxonomy (NCBI): domain Eukaryota; kingdom Viridiplantae; phylum Streptophyta; class Magnoliopsida; order Fabales; family Fabaceae; genus Lathyrus; species Lathyrus sativus. The sequence continues at coordinate 45,159,222 of OZ012739.1, forward strand.
TCTTGAACTTTCTGATGAAGGTATCCACTTTCAAACACTCAATGAATAAATAATTGTTGGTCAAATTTTGGGGTGCAACAGCTGCCCCTATTCAAACGGCTTGAACCTGACTGGGTGAGAAGCGAACGGCTCTCAACCAATCAAGGTACGAGACGGTTGAATATCGGTAAACCCGAAAATTTGCCAACTGCACGAGCACACAGTACTCTGCGGGGAACAAATCTTTGAATACTGCAACACTAGTTGCTCAACAACTAGCTGGAGAACCAAATCTGACATCACCGTCGGACGATCGAAGTACCCTGCGTCACCGCTTGGAGAACTAAACCTGACATCACCGTCGGACGATCGAAGTACCCTGCGTCACCACTTGGAGAACTAAACCTGACATCACCGTCGGACGATCGAAGTACCCTGCGTCACCGCTTGGAGAACTAAACCTGACATCACCGTCGGACGATCGAAGTACCCTGCGTCACCGCTTGGAGAACTAAACCTGACATCACCGTCGGACGATCGAAGTACCCTGCGTCACCGCTTGGAGAAACATCTTCGACTTCAATCAGAAGACATATCATTCACTTGATCGCGGTCAATCATCACCTCAGGATAACTGACTTGGTCTTCAGACCCACACGAATCACTCTGTTGTATCTACAAACTCTGGAACCTTGTCTTCAGCCACCCGTTGATTCATCAACCCGGAAATCTGAACTCACAGGAACCTTATGATATCGCCTTCAGGCGCTTACGAAATCCATCTTCAGATTAGACATCATTGTTGGAGCAGACATATCATGCTGCTCAGGACTTCAAGAATCGTCTTGAACAAACAGATTCGTCGGGCATCTTCAAGAATCGTCCTGAACTAATAACCTTTCTGGAGCAAACATTCTGTTGGGTATTCCAGGAATCTTCCTGGGCAATTCTTGCTGAGGACGCTATTGGGGAGCTCAAGTATCATACTAGGCAAACAACTCGGGAACCTGCGCTGAGGTATTAAGAATCACCTTAAGCAAACGGCCCTGCTGAGGAGTTCAAGGGTCGTTTTGAACTGAAAACTTCGCTGGGGATCTCAAAAATCATCTTGAGCGAGCGACCGTGGGGATTACACCAGGGTCTTTAAGAATCATCTCAAGAGCGACCTTGCTGGGGAGAACATCAAGAATCGTCCTGAGCAACCGGTCTTTTGGTGGTACACCTGTTCAACAAGGATGATGATGACCTAGATCATGCTTATGATGCGTATGCTTCGGCACCATGCCCCACACAGTGGGAATGATATGCGTTTATGCTAAATGCCATGCAATCATGCACAATGCTATGCAACGTTAAATGCTATGCAGTCATGCACAATGATGCGATCCCGTCAGCAAAATAAATGCCGAAGGGGAAAATCCTCCTGTCAAGGAGAAAGAACCATTCAGGTAGAGGAATCATCCTGCTGAGGAGAACGTGAACACGCCAATATCAATCAGGCTCTGTCTGGGGAATTGATCTTCCGCGAACTGCTGCAGGGGAACAACTTCAGCTGACTGCTGCAGGGGACGAAGCTCTACGAGAACTTGGATCTGCTGATATCAATCGCGAGAATGAACTGCGCGGCCGTCTCGACTACTCTTCTGGGGATGACCACTCTGAGGGGGACCAACTTCAGCTGCTCGACACTCCACTGGGGAAAAACCAATCATGATCTGATCAACTTCCAAGGATTCAGATCTCTTGGACATCTGCAAACTCGGCTGAGGAAGGAGAAATCGTTCTGCTTCGATGGAGAGAGTGCGATTCTGGGGAAACACAACACTAGCTGCCCCACGCTCTGCTGGGGAAAATCGATCATGATCTGATCAACTTCCAAGGATTCTGCTTTTATGCGGACTCAGCCGGGGAGGGAAATCATTCTACTTCACTGGAGAGTACGACCCTGGTGCGGAATTTCAATTTCGCCGGGGAAGAAAGGATCCTCTGCCTTCGGGGGAGAGAGTACGACTCTGCAGGGGAATATAACATCAGCTGTTCCAATACTCTACTGGGGAAGAGGGAATCATCCAACTTCAGGAGAGAACATGACTCTGGTGGGGAATCTCAATTCCGCTGGAGACCTCAGTCTGGCACCATCAGTTACTGCATCCTTCGGCTAACGAACAGCCTCCTGCGAAACCTGCACTCGTGACCCGGTGCGGGGGAGACACCTGCTTCGGTGACTTTACTGGGGAAAACACGAGCTCCAGTACCCAAACATTTCTATGAACTCTGCACTTGTGACCCGGTGCTGGGGAAGAGACGACATCATTCTTCGGTGCTTGGCTCAGCTGATGAGGTGACATTCCTTCAGGATGCGTCTGCTTGGGGACGAGAATCCTCTCTGCCTGGGGAGACATATCAATGCTCACTATCTGCGTTCAGGTTCTGCGGAGAAGAGACTACTGAACTCTGCTGGAGAGGGAGGGCTCCTCCTGCTTCGGGGATACGCACGACACATCTTCTGGCGAGTGCTACACCTGCAACAACACAAACAAACAGACAAGATACCCTCCTCAAAGGGGCCTATCCAGGTTATTATCTCGTGACAATATTCAGTTAATTAGTTGTTTCAACAATCAATGGGCCTAGGCCCGCAGGTTTATGTATGCACATTTTATCAAAAAATATCGGCGTTCTCATTCGCAAACAAAACAGATAAATGCTAAGCAGTCAAGTAGAATTGCTGAATAATGTGCATTTTATTGATGATGAACCCCTGAACGGGCAAAAATGTTTTACAACAGAGGCAAGCTCCTGGAATGAGGAAGCCGCGCAAAAAGGAAAACATAAATATACATCAGTATATACAAATGTCGGCAATCGAGGCGTAGACGAACACCATGAGTTGATCCCTCTAAGACCCACTCGACTTCGATACTTCTCCGATGCTTCAGCTTTGGAAGAGATTGATTCAGATAAACGGCCCTTAGGTCTTCCGAACCACTAAACAATGAAAGTCCATACGCGGAACGCAGTCATTTGCTTATTCAAATCCCTAACTTTTGCGTGAACCGCCCTTCACGGGTTTTCAGTTCACCGGGATACCCTTTTTTGCCGAAGCCGCCCAGTGTAGGTTTTCGACTTCGCGGGTGTACATTTTTTCAATATATCCCTAATTTTTGCCCGAACCTTTTATTCTGTTTTTGGTTCGCCGGGATGCCCCTTTTTTGCCTGGACTCTTTCTTTTTTGTCCAGCGGGTCTCTTTCAAGCAAAGTATTTTTTAACTGCGTCCGCGTTCACCGGGGATGCAAAATCTTCACCATCCATTGTGGATAACAACAAAGCTCCTCCTGAGAAGACCTTGCTGACGACATACGGCCCTTCGTAATTCGGAGTCCACTTGCCCCGGTGATCGGAGTGTGGCGGAAGAATCTTCTTCAGGACGAGATCACCCGTCTGAAGGCTTCGAGGACGCACCTTCTTATCATAAGCCTTCTTCATTCGGCTTTGGTATAGGCGACCAAATGCAATCGACGCTAACCTTTTTTCGTCCATCAGGCTGAGCTGGTTCAAGCGATTCGTAATCCATTCTGCCTCATCGAGTTTTACATCAACCAAAACTCGCAAAGAGGGAATCTCCACTTCTAACGGTAGGACAGCTTCCATACCGTACACCAAGGAGAAAGGAGTTGCCCCGGTCGACGTACGCACCGTCGTACGATAACCGTGCAGGGCAAACGGCAGCATTTCGTGCCAATCTTTATACGTCACAACCATCTTCTGAACAATCTTCTTGATGTTCTTGTTGGCCGCTTCAACAGCGCCATTCATCTTCGGCCGGTAAGGAGATGAGTTGTGGTGTTAGATCTTGAAGCTCTGGCACAGCTCCTTCATCATCTTATTATTCAAATTCGAACCATTATCAGTAATGATCCGCTCGGGAATTCCATAGCGACAGATGATGTCCCTCTTTATGAATTTAGCTACCACCTGCTTGGTCACATTAGCGTACGAGGCTGCCTCCACCCATTTGGTGAAGTAGTCGATAGCTACCAGAATGAAACGATGACCATTGGATGCGGTGGGCTCGATCTTGCCTATCATGTCGATGCCCCACATGGAGAACGGCCAAGGGGAGGACATGACATTCAATGGGCACGGTGGTGCATGAACTTTATCAGCATAAATCTGGCATTTGTGACATTTCTTTGCGAATCTGAAGCAATCCGACTCCATAGTCAGCCAGTAATATCCTGCTCTCAGGATCTTTCTCGTCATGGCATGCCCGCCGGCGTGCGTACCAAATGTGCCCTCATGGACTTCTTCCATGAGCATACTTGCTTCTTTCTCATCCACACATCTGAGTAGCACGAGATCGTGGTTTCTCTTGTACAGCACTCCATCAGGGTTGAGGTAAAAGTTTCCAGATAACCTCCTCAGAGTCTTCTTATCCTGGGTTGACGCACCCGCAGGATACTCCTTAGTCATAAGGAAGGTCTGGATGTCGTGGAACCATGGCTTGCCGTCGGTGGCATTATCGATTGCGAACACAAACGCTGGTCTATCAAGACGCGAAAGTACAATTCTTGGAGCCTCATTCCAATAATTGACTTTATACATTGAAGCCAGCGTGGCTAAAGCATCAGCCATTTGATTTTCAGCCCGGGGTACATGATGAAGTTCTACTCGGTCGAAGAACGGAAGCAGCCTCCTGGCGTAATTCATGTACGGCACTAGATTCGCTTGACGAGTTTCCCACTCCCCTTTGATCTGATTGATTACAAGCGCTGAGTCACCATATATGTCTAGATTCTTGATTCTCAAATCAATTGCCTCTTCTAGACCCATAATACATGCTTCATACTCGGCTTCATTGTTGGTAACTGGAAACGTCAGTCTTGCAGTAAACGGGATATGGGATCCGTGAGGAGTCGTGATGATAGCCCCGATACCACTTCCATAGGAATTAACCGCTCCGTCGAATATCAACTTCCACTGAGACTTCCTATCTGGCCCCTCATCGGGCAATGGCTCATCGCAATCCTTCGCTTTGAGAAACATAATGTCCTCGTCAGGGAATTCGAACTTCATCGGCTGATAGTCTTCGATCGGCTGTTCGGCAAGGTAATCGGACAATACGCTTCCCTTGATGGCTTTCTGGGAGACGTACTGAATATCATATTCTGTTAACACCATCTGCCATCTGGCAATCCTGCCCGAAAGAGCCTGCTTCTCGAAGACGTACTTGATCGGATCCATCTTCGAAATCAGCATAGTGGTGTGATTGAGCATATACTGTCGTAGACGTTTGGCAGCCCAAGCTAATGCACAACACGTCTTCTCCAGCATCGAGTATCGAGATTCACACTCAGTGAACTTTTTACTCAAGTAATAAATGGCATGCTCTTTTCTGCCCGTCTCGTCGTGCTGACCGAGAACACACCCCATACTATTCTCCAGAACTGTCAAGTACATGATTAATGGCCGTCCAGCCACTGGGGGTATCAAGATTGGAGGTTCTTGAAGATACTGCTTTATCTTATCGAATGCCTTCTGGCAATCCTCATTCCAAGTAATCGCCTGATTTTTCTTTAACAACTTGAACATCGGTTCACAAGTGGCCGTGAGCTGAGAGATAAACCTTGCAATGTAGTTTATTCGGCCCAAGAAACCACGAACTTCTTTTTCTGTTTTCGGCGCTGGCATTTCTTGGATAGCTTTTATTTTTGCAGGATCAACTTCAATACCTCGTTCACTAACGATAAACCCCAATAACTTTCCGGACCGCACTCCGAAAGTGCACTTGTTAGGATTCAGCCTCAGCCTGAACTTCCTAAGCCTTTCAAACAGCTTCAATAGATTGACCAGATGCTCTTCCTCCGTTTGGGACTTTGCAATCATGTCATCAACATAGACCTCGATCTCATGATGAATCATATCATGAAACAAAGTTACCATTGCTCGCTGGTAAGTGGCCCCTGCGTTCTTCAGACCGAAGGGCATTACCTTGTAGCAAAACGTGCCCCAGGGGGTAATAAACGTCGTTTTCTCCATGTCCTCCGCGCCATCTTAATCTGATTGTAACCGGAGAAGCCATCCATGAACGAAAACACGGAAAACTGGGCTGTATTGTCGACCAACACATCGATATGAGGCAACGGGAAATCATCCTTAGGGCTCGCCCTATTCAAATCCCGATAATCGACGCACATACGTACCTTACCGTCCTTCTTCGGTACAGGCACTATGTTGGCGACCCACGGAGGGTAAGTGGTAACGGCTAGAAATCCTGCGTCCAACTGCTTCTGGACTTCTTCTTTGATTTTTACAGCCATGTCTGGTCTCGTCCTCCTGAGCTTCTGCTTGACTGGAGGGCAATCTTCTCGCAACGGCAAGCGATGAACCACGATATCTGTGTCAAGTCCGGGCATATCCTCATATGACCAAGCAAAGACGTCACTATACTCTCGAAGCATCTCGGCCAGTCTATGCTTGACATCATTCTGCAGCGCAGCCCCTACTCTGACATTTCTGACGAGCTCCTCAGAACCCAGATTTATGATCTCAATATCCTCCTCGTGAGGCAGAATAACCTTCTCCTCTTGTCTCAACAAGCGGGCCAACTCTTCCGGAAGGTCTTCGTCTTCATCAATCTCATCCTCGGCTTGATAGATCGGGCAATCAAAGTCGTAGTGAGTCGTAGAGGGTCCAGAGTCGATGTCGTCTGTTACGTGGATCCTGCAATAACAAGGGTTAAGTTTAAAGCAAGAATATGCAGGTTAGCACGAACCTCGTTGCCATTTTGCTGTTTTTTCGAAATAAACATAAAATAGGAATAACAGAGAACACAATATTTGATTACGAAGAAAACGCCTTTTATTTATTAACAAAATGCATACACATAATCCAACAAGGCCCTGACAGTAAAACCACTATGCCCCGGGCAGGACATAGGGTTGTACAAAGATTGTAAAAAGCAAATCATTACTCTTCACTTGTCAGCTTGATAATCTCCTTGATGGTCCAATTGTGGAGGCGCTCGCCTGGCTTGCTCGGTTGAATCCAGGCGTCAAGATCGCAATCACTGTCCCCGCTGTCCTCTGACGCAGCGTTGATGCTCTCGAAAATTACTCCTCCTTTGGTGAATAAGATCGGCCCTTCCCATGAGACGAACTGCCAGAAGAAGATGAAGCTTCAGCTCCAGGAGAATACCCTAATCCAAACTTATCCTGTTTGATTGGTATATCCAAGACATGCCCCCAGCCCGAGGTGGAACCGGCTTCGACAGCGGCCCGAGCTTCCTTAAACGAGGAGAGGTTCACCTCTTGCTTCTCTGCAACAACGGGAGCTACCTCCTTCACCCTGACGGTTTCAAATGCTTGGCAAAGAGTCTCATGGATCTCACCATCCATTTCGACGTATTTAAAGGACGATAGGTGGCTTACCATGATGTCCTCTTCACCGCAGACTGTCACTATGCTGCCCCCAACAGCATATTTAAGCTTCTGATGCAGCGTGGACGTTACGGCGCCAACAGAATGGATCCACGGCCGACCTAAGAGGCAACTATAGGCGGGCATGATATCCATGATATAGAAAACCGCATTAAACGTCTCTGGACCAACTTGAATTGGCAGGGTCAATTCTCCGAAGACGTGGCGCTTGGTTCCGTCAAAGGCCTTCACGACCAGATCACTGGGCGTGCACAGCAGTCCACGGGTGTCCAACTTCATCAGTGCCTTCTTCGGAAGCACGTTAAGCGAGGAGCCCGTATCCACCAGGACATGTGACATAATCGTGCCTCTGCACTCTATTGAGACGTGCAAGGCGCTGTTGTGATCTCTTCCCTTAGGAGTCAGCTCTAGATCTGTAAATCCCAGCCCATTACCAGCATTGACATGGGCTACTACTTCCTCGAGTTGATTCACTGATATTTCCTGCGGCACGTATGCAGCATTCAGTACTTTCAGTAACGCGTTGCGGTGCGCTTCAGAACACAGCAACAGGTTAAGAATAGAGATCTTCGACGGAGTCTGATGAAGATGATCTACAATTTTGTAGTCACTTTTCTTGATTAGTCGCATGAACTCTTCAGCATCTTTAATCAGCAAGTCTTTCTCTGCCCCTGCAGGGACCTCTTCAACAGCTTTACCTTTACCTTTATCCACAGCGTCAGCTCGGACCACTTTCTCTGCTGCAACTTCTGCTGGTGCGAATACTCTTCCGCTTCTAGTGATACCACTGACTTCGGTAAGATTCTGCACAGTCGATCCGGATGGCTCAAGCTCTATCTTCTGACCATTACAATAAACTTCGGCGCCATAATGCCATGGAACGGCATTGGTACTCTCGAATGGGATTGGTCCGGCCCTGGTGATGGTGATAGAAGGCGGGCGAGGCGCAGAAATAGTAATAGGGTGACGAGGAATAGTAATGGTAGCAACTTCGTCTGCCTGCTTCAGCACAACTTCACCCGATGCACTCTCAACGCTCTGACTGAATTGCAAAATACCCTCGGCCATCAGACTTTGGATACCTTCGATCAGCTGCTCACACCCATCAGGAAGTGTAGCACAAGCCGTACATAACTCTCCACATCCAGGAAAGAAGCCCTTCTTCAGCAACTTAGCCTTGACAAAACTCAACGGCGTCTTCAAATCCTTGACATCGGTCAGCAAGTCTGAACTCTCCTCAGTGATAACAGCATTTACTCCGCTCCCCTTATGATGAGGCATTGGATTTTTGGTGACGTTGGGCACGCTGTCAGAAAAGTTGATAACCTTGGCGTCCACCAAGTCCTGGACTTTGTGCTTAAAAGCTTTACAATTCTCAACCGTATGGCCAGGTGCCCCCGAGTGAAATTCACAAGTAGCATTATCATCATACCCCGGTGGTGGTGCCCCTGTTAAGGGAGCCATTGTCCTCTTGTGAACCAATTGGAGCTGAAGCAACGTTTGCAGAAGCTGTGCATATGACATAGGTGGAGTTTCAAGATGGCGGTTTGCCAGGGGACCCCGATTCTGATATCTCTTATATCCCTGATTATTCTGTTGCTGGGGCTGCTGCTGCGGCTGCGGGGGAGCAGCTGGGATGTTTATGCTAGCAATCTGAGGCTGAGGGCCCTTGCCCTTTCTCCTAGCATTAGTGACAGCACTGGCATCTCCCTCTCGACGCTTGCCAGTATAGGGTTTCTTGCTAGCTCCTCCAGCTGAGGATGATTCGCCCTGAATTTTTCCGATCTTTATACCGTTCTCAACATGCTCGCCCAAAGTGATAAGAGCCGAGAATGTTCCAGACATGCCACTGACCAGCTTTTCATAGTAGATTCCAGGAAGGGTAGCCACGAACATTTGTACCAACTCACGCTCAACCATCGGTGGTTGAACCCGAGCAGCCAATTCACGCCACCGCTGGGCGTACTCTTTGAAGCTTTCATTGTTCCGCTGTGAGAGATTCTGAAGCTGAACTCGGTTGGGGGCCAAGTCGCTATTATATTGATAGTGGAGAACAAACGCTTCTGCAAGATCTTTCCAGGTGCGCACAGCAGCGGGCTCCAAACCCATATACCATTCGAGCGATGGACCAGAAAGACTATCCTGAAAGAAGTGCATCAGCAGCTTCTCATCGTCAGAATAAGCGGACATCTTTCTATAATAAGATCGGAGGTGAACGCGGGGACAAGTAGTGCCCCTATACTTCTCAAAGATAGGCACCTTGAACTTGTGGGGTACTTTAAAGTCAGTAATCAACCCGAGTTTGGCCATGTCAACGCCCAATGTGTTCTGATTTTCTATATCTCTCATCTTGTCTTCCAGCGCCTTGAACCTGAGTCGAGCTTCAGCAGTCAACTCTGCCTCTACACCTCTCTGAGAGAATATGTCATCCTGATGGTCCTCCAGCCACGGTTGAGGCACCACCATATTTCCTGCACCAACATTGCCGTTGACCGGCCTCATGTTAACATTGGCTCCCAAACTACCATTGACGGCGCCAGCCGCGTTAAGTCCGAGATTAGTCATAAGATTGCCGTTAGCACTGCCGTTGACCCCGGCAGCAGGAACAACGTTCTGTGGAGTATCCCCTTGAGGAGGAGTGGGCACGGCCCCGCCGTGAAGTATTCCATTACTGTCAACCCTGGAGATGAGAGGTTGAACCAAAGTACGAAGCTGGTCTTGCCCATTCGCAACTACTTGCATCAGCTCCATAAAACGATCCATCCGTTCACGAAGCTCTTGCACATCTGACTGTACCTGGTCCATTATTCTCGTCCGATTAGCGCGAGTTGAGTAGCGGTGGATGAGTCTTTGATCAATCCTGGAGATCGAAAGCAGCTCGGAACCTGAGTACCTGAAAAACCTGTCAACATCAAAGGTTAGGAAAAGGTAACAGAATGTATGTCATGCAAAAATGCTTTATGCATATGCATGCGGGTGTCTGTGTGCTTGAGAGATTATCCCCCGATCCTGGCACCTGTTGGCAATAATAAGGAGAGGAATCCAGGCCCAATCATGGAAATAGTAACCTCACATAGCAATAGCCAGATTCGACACATCAAGGACCGAGAACTCGTACGTATCAGTCTTCCTGAGAAAGGCTGCAGTAACACAATAAGAGGCGAGAGATCCTGGATCGGGGAAATGGTACCTGTCACAGACACACGCCAATGGAATGCGAATGATTATGCAAGCTAATGCAAAATGCAGGCATGCAACAATATATCCAGGTGGCTGCTGTGGAGATTCGGTGTCAACAGTCACTGATGAGAAGGAAACCCCGGTGTAAAACCACTGATCTGATCTGCTGAGAATAACCATCTGATAGGATCGAGATCAAGATTCTGCCCTGACAAGAACGAAGGCCTGATAATAAAGACCCCGGATGCAAGATCAAGGAATATCTGTTGATGAAGTCTTCAGACCCCCAAATCAAAAAAATCTGCCCTGTCGAGAACAAACACACAGCTGCTGATGAGATCTTCAAACCCCACTCAAAATCTGCCCTATCAAGAACAAACAACAACTGCCGATGAGATCTTCAGACCCCACTCAAAATCTGCTCCGTCCAGAACAAACCACTGGCGATAATACACTGATCAAAGCCTGCTCTATCGAGAACAGACAAACACCCGATGATAAGATCCTCTGATCAACCCTTGCTCTATCAAGAACATATCTGCAATTGAGAACCCAACATAACTGATTCACTGTCAAGAAAACCGGGTAGTCTGGAGGTCAAAGTTTCCTGCAATATCCCGACCCCACTCACAGGTATGGACCTAATCCACGGACAAAGGTACGGCATCCTATGCGGTTGTCAGCGTCACAGACTTTCATGAGTGATGATACGATTCCCAGAAGGAGTGGCATCATCAAGTCATGAAGAGACCTCACTTAGCTGACTTCCAAATGATCGGTCCCCAGAGTCGACAATCCTCACGTCTGGACTCCCCTCAGATCCTCAGGATCGGAAAGGAGCACCTCTGCAAGAATCTCGTCTGAGCGCAGATTTTCGTAGGGAACTGTGCCTGCTCAGCAGACAGGTTCGTCTACTACTTCTCCGGAACTATATCTAGGTGTGTACTCAAGCCCAGGTCCGGCTTCTCACTCACAGTAACATCCCTCTCCCACAGCAGCACATATAATCATATCAAACTGGAAATAAAATGCGGGAAATAAAATGCGGGAAGTAAAGATGCGATAAATAAACGCAACCCAACAAGCAAACACACAAACGATAGGATTGACTCGCGTAGGGGATGGGAAACGGTCCCAGCATAAGGGATGGGAAAAGTCCTCAGACTCTTTAAATCCCCAGCAGAGTCGCCAGCTGTCGCTTGCGCGAAAATAAGGTGCCGGCATGACAGAAGAGTCGCCACCTTTCGTTATTTATCCCTCAGAGCGGGAAAGGAAACGATCGGAAAAACCTGACGAAAAAAGGGTAAGACAAGGTCATCGCAACCATTGTCTGGGTTCGGGAGTCGGTTACGCAAGGGGAAGGTATTAGCACCCCTCACGTCCGTCGTACTCGACGGGATCCTCGCTTGTTTGTTTACTTGGACGGGTTGGTTATAATCTATCTACCTATCAAGGCTGGCTGAAAAAGAAAAGAAAAATGACTCGGCAAAGCGTCGCGCTTTATGCCTACGTATTCTCATCCTAGAATGAGAAATCAGAGTCAACGTAGTTCGGCTAACTACGGGTCAAGGTGGGGAAGGTTGCTCGCTAGGATATCGCATCCTATGCCTACGTACTTTCATCTGGTATGAAAGATCAGAGCAAACGTAGTTCGGCTAACTACGGGTTATCTCCTGAAAGAAGTGTTTTTTATTGTGTTTGCGATCTCAACCGCACTAGAGACTATGACCTGAGAGTGAATGCGTCGCATGTCACCCACGGGGTACCATACTAAACATCCATCCTCAGATAGCTTAAGGCTCGTAACGTACGAAAGAAATCATTCATGATTACTGTATCTTAAACTGCTTTGAGATGAGAAGAGAACAGGCCCAACTAGGAGGGAGACTATCAAGTCCTACTGTTGTCATGCCATGGATTCATCCTATGGTTGAGGTTTGAACAGGGAACTCCTAGATGTTGTCATGCATAGGTTTCAACCTAAAGGTCTATCATCAAATCCTTATCAAAGGAAATGAGAGTCCTAAGGGATCATGTCAATGATACACCAAAACAGACAAAAGCATCAGCTTTAACAGTAAAATGCATGCAATGCAAGTGAGGGAGGAAATGTGTGTGGGGCTTCAGCCTCCACAAGCTCGTCTCAACCTCAAGCCAGTCATGAAATAACAGTAATCATACTGAAAATAAACAACATACTATCAAGCAATGAACAAATAGAAGAAGTGAAGTGCCATCAGACAACCAAAACACAGGCTTGAGAAAGAAAGAAACTACTCTCTAATCCTAACCAAAATCTGATCAAATCTAAGCACAGCCCTAAGGCAAAACCTAACCAAAAGAGAAAACAATCCCAATCTTCAAGCTTCAAAACAAGCTTACCAAAGAAAGGGAGCTAAGCAAGCAGACTCATAGTGTCTTCCTCAGGAAAGCACTAGGAGGTGTATACTCAAGAGTCCTACCCTATGTGGCTCAACCACTGTGATCAGTTTACATTCCTCCTCAGGAGAAACTAAACTCACAAGCAGGCTCCAACATCACTGGATATTTAGGAAATCCTATCTGAACTAGTGGAACTAAGTGAATAGACTCATAGGACCTTCCTTAGGAAAGTACTAGGAGGCTTCCACTTAGGAGTTGTATCCTATGTGGCTCAACAACTGTGATCAGTTTACATTCCTCCTCAGGAGAAATTAAACTCACAAGTTGGCTCCAACATCATTGGACACTTGAGAAATCCTAGACAAACTAATGGAACTAAGTGAATAGACCCCTAGGACCTTCCTCAGGAAAGTACTAGGAGGCTTCCACTTAGGAGTTATATCCCATGTGGCTCAACAACATGTGATCAGTTTACATTCCTCCTCAGGAGAAATTAAACTCACAAGTTGGCTCCAACATCATTGGATACTTAAGAAAGAGGTGAGAAGAAAGAATGAAAGTCATTCATAGTGCCTTCCTCAGGAAAGTACCATGAACTTCCTTCAAACTTCAGGATCTCAAACCTCACAGACAGGGAATAAGCCAAGCTCTGGGTCTCTGGGTCTTGATCTACAATCTTCTCTTCATCATGCTCTCCAACAAGATCTTCAAGACAACACAAGCCCCTCAACAAATTCCCCACAATGAACCCCAGATATGAACAAATAACCCCAGGACAGACAAAATCAATAGGCAACTTCAGAAAATACCTAAAAATACTAAACCAATGGGGAAAAATCTAACAATTATTCACAAGGGTCCTCAACATCTACCCATAACATCCACATAGGCCTCTACCCAAAAATCAAGACAAAATTATCTAAAGAAAATGAATTCCTCACCTAAGCACAACCTAAACCCTAATTAGACTATCCTAAGTTCAACTATCTAAACTAATCAAATTTTAATTCTAAAATTCTAGAATAAATCCTATGGGGAACTATGATTCATCATCTAATTACACAAAAAAGAATGGATTAAAAAGACTAAAGGAAGGTCCTAAAACAATTCTTGCAAAATGAGGTATCAACTAAAAGAAAGAAAATACACTATATTAAAGAAAATACTACTAAAAATTCTACATTAAAAATAAAATTCCATTTTTATTTTTATATTTTTCTACACAAAATTATCTCACCATAGAAAAAAGAATGGACAAAAAAGAGTTATTTTTCATTTATTTATGAATTTTCAAAGACAAGAAAAATATTAAAAGAAATAAAAAGAATAAAAAAAAAAAATGAGGGAGGGGTGTGAATAGCTACACGCGCCAGTTGGTTTTTCAGAATGGGCTAAAAAGGGGGGGTGCGCGTAGCAAGCTGGACCCAGGCCCAGGTCTTCAGCTTTAATGAAACGCTGCGTTGCAGCGAGGAGGTTTCCCTCCGTTTTCATTTTAAATCCTGACCACACGATGAATGGAAAAGGTCAAGAATTCAGGGAGATCCAACGGCCAACAGCCATCGTCCCCAAACTGATCTAGGGTTTTGCAGAAACCCTCCCTCCATGCACTAATCTTCCCCTCACTCGTTCTCTCTGCTCAGGCCATGAAATGCCACGATTCCAAAACGAAAAGTCTTCTACTAATCAAGAGGAACACAGCCATACGTGTAGTTTTCACTAACTCCCCCTAGATCATTCAAACAGAAGACCTTAAGATCATGGTTCCACCATGTTCATCTGAGATCAACCATGGTGAAGCTTCAACCTAAGGATCTAAACTTGCTCTATATGCTACCCTAGTTAATCTAACCTAATCCGTGCTAGTTAAAACTCCCTAAACAGCTAGTTCTTGGAGATTAAAGAATCACTCACCTGCCATGGATCTACCTACAGAGCCCTCAAACTCTCAGAATTTGATCCTCTATCTTAGCACATTAATTCTACACCTAAAGAACTACTTGAAAGTGCATAAATTAGGAGAATTATGGAGAGAAAGAAACCTGTCAAGTGATGATGGTAGGTGCTCGTGGAGGATGATTCAAGGCTTGAAATGGCTACAAAGAGATCCTCTTGTGATGCACAAGTTTCTGTTTGCACTTGTTGTGAAAGAGATGGCTTGTAGATGCAGATTTCTTGAATTGCTTGAACTTGAAGAAAGTGCTTCAATGGCTATTTCTCTCTCTCTCTCTCTCCTCTGAAATCTCCTTCTATCACCAACCTCAATCACTCTCTAATGCACTCTTCTTATAATGATCATTAGACACTTCTAGATTCATCTAGAATATGGTGGAAAGTTCTTGAAAATCTCATGTGGGGACAAGTTGAAAATCTCACATCCCATGCCTTATGCCTTGCAATGTGGTCTTAAAATATCTTTACATGAGATATTGAGAAGGAGTGCACAACTACAAGCCTTGGTTTCGCCTTGTGTAAGGTTTTTTCAAGTTGCCTTCTTTTTCAAGTAACAAGTTTTCAAAGCATCACCCATTTTAAAGCTCCAAATCAAAATTCTAGCTAAACCAATGTTCTCAAAATGATGTTTCCAATCAAAATGATATATTGGATGACCTATTTTGGATTTGTGGATCTTCCAAACCAATTTTCAAATTCAACTTTTCAAACTTATATGTCATTTTTAGTTCATTTTTGACCAATCATGTAACTTCATGCTATGAGCTTTTCCAACAATTTGTGACCTTCTTTCTAGACTTAAAATCATATTTTGAACAACTTTCATGTTTTGAGTTTTTTCATTTGAGGCTTGGAAATAGGAGTTTTAGGCATTGGCTAAAATGACCTATAACTGACAAATGACCAAAATACCCCTGTCTTGTTCAAACCATAAGTTGAGTTCCATGAATCCTATAAAGGACTTCTACCACTCAAATTAAAGCTAAGAAGATGCTCTTCAACATTCATGTTGACCAAGAAGTCATAGGAATCATCCTACTAGGGCAAAAGTTGTCTGCAAGTTGGGTGACTTTCAAGGACCCAGATTCACACACCTCTGCTGACTTGTAATTTGTCAAAACCATAACTTGAGCTCTGTAACTCCTATCAAGGACTTCCACCACTCAAATTAAAGCTTAGAACAAGCTCTACAACATTCATGTTGTGGGGAAGGTGAGATATCAATCACATCTTGAGCTAAAACTGCCTGGAAGATAGGGATCAAATTAGGGTTTTTCACTGACAATCCCTGGGGACCCTGACTTGAAACTTCTCAAACTCCTCACTCATGATGAGTTGGCCTAGGAATCATCTTTATATCATCTCTATGCATCATTCCATGATCTCATGGCCCTTGGATTGAGTCTCAACCTTCTCCAAATCTTCAGTTATCCTAGGGTTGACCCAGTCAAAACCCTAATTCTATCATTCATGGTTGAATCTTCTGAACTCTTGCATAATGACTTCTCTGGGCTTCATGAAGGCTATCAAGACATCTCATAGGCTTTCCCAAAACATTAAGTTCATTCTCAAAGTCTCAGAATCATCTGAGGGGCACCCACAACCCTCAAGCTATGAAGCACACAACCCTGGTTTCAAACCACTTCTTCTGAGGATCTCTTGAACTTTCTGATGAAGGTATCCACTTTCAAACACTCAATGAATAAATAATTGTTGGTCAAATTTTGGGGTGCAACAAGGATGTCTACTTGTCTGGACCACCGGCTTCTGGAAATAACCCTCTGAATCTGCGAGCTCAGACAGCTGAGAGGTTGTCATGCACAACCAGAACTCCTTCTAGAAAGGAAATGCACCCTTTGTCAATCAACTGTTGCACTTTTTCCTGAAAAGCTTTGCAATCTTCAGTTGAATGCCCCGAGGATCCACCATGGTATCCAAACTGAGCATGGGGGTTGTACCCAGAAGGGTAAGGCTCTGGCACGGGCTTAAGAGCTTTAGGTTCCACCAAAGAATTCTGAATCAAATGTGGCAGAATCTGACTATACGGCACAAGCACTGGATGAGAATGAGCATTCCTTCGTTCCAAGTTGTTACGAGGTCGGTTCTGATTCTGACGCTGATTCTGATAACCTCCGCCACGGGCTCGTGGATTTGCAAGAGGAGCAACATAATGTTCCCGATGTGGTGCCCTAGGCACAATTGTCTGTCCAGAATAAAGAGACACAGAGGATACCGACCGCTGAGAAGACGAAGAACCAACAGATTTCACCGATTCGTCTTGAGAATACCCAACATCTGTGATGACTGCATTGACCATAGTTTCATCTTCAGTTTGAAATCTACAGAGAGATCCAGTTTCATCAGCCTGAATGCTTGAAACATTCTGAATTCTTCCAGTCTTAACGCCATACTCGATGCGTTCTCCTGCCCTTACCAATTCAGAGAAATTTGGTGCAATTCTAAGCATTCTTTCGAAGTACGGGCTCTGCAAGGAGCTTACGAACATGCCTTTTAACTCTCGGTCTAGAAGCGGTGGTTGCACTTTAGCAGCAAATTCTCTCCACCTCTGAACATACTTCCTGAAAGGTTCATTGTTCCCTTGAGACAATTCTTGCAGCTGCATGCGACTAGGAGCTACATCAAGATTATAGTCATACTGCTTCAGAAAAGCATTGGCTAAGTCCACCCATGATCGGATCTGATTACTCTCTAACTGCATATACCAACTCATAGATGCCCCAATCAGACTATCTTGAAAGCAATGAATCATCAACTTGTCGTTATGCACAAACAAAGTCATTCTTCGGCAGAACATCACCAGATGTTGCCTCGGGCAACTATCTCCTTTGTACTTTTCAAACCTCGGCGCTCTGAACTTCAGAGGTAACACTAGGCCAGAAACCAGACACATGTCTGAAGCATTGAGGTTAACAGCATCTTTAACTTCCAAGGCTTTGAATCTTTCATCCAACGCACGAAACCTTTTAGCATACACGAGAGCCAATGAGTCTTCATTATTGGTTATCGGGACCTCTCTTCGGCAATTTGGCATAGGGAAAACAACACCTTGATAGTCCGAGGTATCAATAGAAGGAGAGCGTTCACTTCAGACAACAAACTGCTCGTGTAGATCTCGGTCTTCAACAGAAGGCTGTACAAGTCGAGTTGTAGTAAGGTTGTTCACTTGCGGAAAGTATTCATCAGGCATAGAACCATACAAAGGATTGGACGTCACAGTGAAACCTGACAAGGTATCAACAAACTGGAAGTTGCTCTCTGACATAACTACCAACAAATTTCAACTTACTTCACTACTTGATTCTGCTTAGATCTGCTTCAACCCCTTGGTCGTCTTCCAACAATCAACCCTTGCTCAGACCAAACACCGGAGAATCACCCTCTGAAGGAAAACAAAGACTGGATAAGAGCTCTGGCTAGCTGGAGAATGATATGCAATATGATTCAAAGATGATTATGCAAATGCAATGCAAGATGCTGCAAACACAGGATCACAGCCCCCACAAAGCTCTGATTACTGCTACGCTGCTGACGGGATAAGTTTGCTCTGACGAGAGAGAACCAAAATACCGGGTAGGCTGGAAGTCAAGTTTCCTGCAAAAAACCCTCCCACTCACGGGTATGGACCTAAACTGGCACAAGTTCGACATCCTATGCGGTCATCAGCGTCACAAACTTTCAAGAACGATGATACGATACCCAGAAGGTGTGGCATCATCATCTCTTGAAGCGGCCTCACTTAGCTGAATCCCAAATGATCGGTCCCTAGAGTCGACAATCCTCCAAACCAACAACCCCTCAAGCCTAAAGGGCCGAAAAAGAAGTCAACTAGGAGAACCTCGTTTGAGTGTGAATTACATGGGAACTGATGCAAGCAAAGCAAGCACGTCCACCACTAATCCACTCTAATACTATGTATATGCTCTCAAGCCTGGGTCTGGCTTATCACTCATGAGTTCCCCTCCCACAACAGTACAATAGCAACAGATAATAATATAGTGCGGGAAATGTAAATACATCAGTAATATACAACATACAACGCACAAAAAATAAACACCCAAAGACAAGCAAACAAGCGCTAGGATTGACTCTCGCAGGGACGTTGGATCCCCATATTGACTCGCATAGGAACCGTTGGAGTCCCCAGCAGAGTCGCCAGCTCCTCAGCAGAGTCGCCAGCTCCTCAGCAGAGTCGCCAGCTGTCGCTACCGCGAAAATAAGGTGCCGGCAAAACAGAAGAGTCGCCACCTTTCGTTATTTATCCCTCAGAACGGGAAAGGAAACAATCGGAAAAACTTGACGAAAAGGTATAAGACAAGGTCATCGTAACCAATGTCTGGATTCGGGAGTCGGTTACGCAAGGGGAAGGTATTAGAACCCCTCCCGTCCATCGTACTCGATGGGATCCACGCTTGTTGTGTTTATCTGACGGGTTTATTTACTATCTACCTATCAAGGACGGTCTGAAAAGAAAAAGAAATGACTCGGCAAAGCGTCGTGCTTTATGCCTACGTATTCTCATCAGAGAATTAGAAATCAGAGTCTATGTAGTTCGCCTAACTACGGGTTACAGGGAAGGTGGCTCGCCAATATGTCAGTATTGTGCCTACGTACTCTCAATAGATATGAGAGATCAGAGCTTACGTAGTTCGGGATAATACGGATTATGGGAATTCAGATTCATCTGTTTTATCGAGTAGGGTTAACAGGCAGTTCCAGCAGTTTGGCGTACGCAGCTCGACCCTTGGAGACTTAGGCGTTACCGTTTGCGGTAGAACTGGGAGTTAACGACACTCTTTTCTTCAGAAAAGCTTCCTTTGAATTATGGGCCCACGGGGCAAAAAGGTTTGAAGTTTGTTTTCTGTCTTTTACGGAAGAACTATTTTTTATGGTGTCTGTAGTTTGTACAGCACTAGAGACTATGACCTGGGAACGAATGCATCTCATATCGTCCAAAGGACGTATACTAAACATTCTAGACGATTGAGAGGAGTCCGCTCAATTATCATTACCCAAGTAGCTTAAGGCTCGTAACGCGCTTATACTAACTTGCTTTTATTACGTTTTTTTACTGTTGTTTGAGATGAGAAGAGAAGAAAGGCTCAACTAAGGGAGACTATCAAGTCCTAACAGTTGTCATGCCAAGGATTTATCCTATGGTTGAGGTTTGAAACAGGGAACTCCTAGAAGTTATCATGCATAGGTTTCAACCTAAAGTTCTAATCATCACTTCCTTATCAAAGGAAGTGAGATTCCTAGGGGATCATGCCAGGGTAAACAGAAACAGATAAAGCATCAGCTTAAACAGTAAACAGTACAGGAACAACTGTAAATAAAATGCATGCAATGCAAGTGAGGGAGGAAATGTGTGTGGGGCATCAACCTCCACAAGCTCGTCTCAACCTCAAGCCAGATATGAATAACTGCAAAAATAATAGAAGAAAATAGAATGCCATCAAGCAAACCACAGATCACACAGGCAAGGGAGCGAAGCTCTACCGAATACTAGCAAGCAAAGCCATATAGTAAAAATACAAGCAGAGGGAGAAACTCAACCTCTAATGCAATCATGCTCCTAGCTTAAAAGAATCTAAACATGAACTTATTCTAATGCATCAAGCAAATCAAACAAGGGAGAGAAACCATAATGAGCAACAAGGAAGTCATCCCAGGCTGCATTAGGTTAGAGGTATATCAATACCAGAGTCCATCATGGGCTCAACCTCTTGAGGAATGCACAAAATCCAACCAATGGAAGGATTAGGCTCTCACAAGAGGGATCCTATGTCAATAGGACAGAAAAGACTAGGTATTAGTCCTAGATATCAATCTAAGGGTAACTGATTGTAGTGTATCAACACAGAATGTCCATCTCAGGCTCAACCTGTTGAGGAATGCACATAATCCAACCAAGGGAAGGATTAGGCTCTCCCAAGAGGGATCCTAAGAAAAGGACTTTGAGATGGATGACAGCATATAAACCAAGGGAATATACCATGCCAAGAATGTCAATCCAAGGCTCAACCTCCTGAGGAATGCACAGAATCCAACCAAAGGAAGGATTAGGCTCTCCCAAGAGGGCTCTTCATCAAGACTTAAAGGATAGAGATAGTACAAACCAAAGGAATGTACTATACTGGGGAATGTCAATTCAAGGCTCAACCTCCTGAGGAATGCACAGAATCCAACCAAAGGAAGGATTAGGCTCTCCCAGGAGGGTTCCTCTTCAAGACTTGAATAAAGAATATGGGGCAAAGCCCAAGGAGGAAATCACATAGGGGACAGAAGGCAACACAACACTCCAGAGAAACCCTACAATCTAGCTACAAGGTTCACCTAAGCTAGGGGCATCAAAAGCTCTATCAAGGCTATGGCAAAGTTCTAAAGAGATCTCTACCTACTTACTAATCTATCAAGAAAGGACTACATTATTTAGAATCATCTAATGGCTATTTACAATGTTAATTTATGAAACTTTCTAAGTTAGGATCGCCTAAACTGAAGTTACTTTGTAAAATGGGGAACTAGTTGAAAATTACTCCTAAACAACTACACTAAAAGCATATTTACAATCATCTAAAAATCATGATAAAAATCACAAGGAAAAATCAATGTGCATATAACAAACATAAAAAAGAATGAAAAGTTTATCTCATGCTAAAAGTCATCAATGAAATCAATCAAAAGGAAAGGCTATGTTATGAACATGTTAAGACTAGCCTAAGTATTAATTCGATCTAAAATACCAAAACTAATTCTAAAATCCTAGGAAAATTTCTAGGGGAACCTAAGCATGTTAGGTATCTATTATAGAAAAACCAGAGCCTAAAACTATGCTTAAAGGCACTAAGGAAATCACACACCAAAAATGGTCAAAAGGGAAATCAGGTGGGGAAGCCTCTAAAGATCTAGTTCAAAACAGAACCTACATCTACCTAAAAATTACCCTAAAAATTTCTGGGAGTTCCTTAATATGTCTATAACAAACCAGAAAAGAATTAAGTCCAAATTCTATACCAAACTCCAGAACAAAAATCGGCAAGAAACTATGCAGTTTTTGACATTTTATTATCCAACTAAAGGAGAAAAACAAAATCAAATTGAAAATTAAACGAAACTAAAATCCAATTGCGCAAAAAGTTCATAGACATGATAAGGATCATCCAAGAATTTTCTCATATTTTTATAAGCATTCTTTCTATTTTATATGAATTAAAATCAAACAGCACACAAAACAGAATTTTAATGCCATTAAAAAACAACAATCAAATGGTTAAATTAAATCGGAAAACCAACCTACGGATCGGTAATTTGATCCGGTGATCGTTGATCAAGTGAATTTGTAAAGATCCGAATAAGATTAGACGGAAAACTTCAATATCCACAATAATTCTTGCAAGAAGATGAAGATCGAACACTTCGAATCCGAATTGCTTCGAATAAATGCTTCCAACTTACGCTCCAATATCCAACTTCAATTTGCACGAAAATTGATTATGAAACTTGATCCGCTAATGATGATGAGTGGAGGTTTATGCTCAAGATTCCATTGATTTCAATGAAAAATCAATGGATCCGATGACAAGGAGCTATGGGTGAGGGTTTGGAGAATGAAGAAAATTGAGAGAATTAAGAGAGTGAGAGAATTCTTGAAAATGAAAAAATGAAAATTGTGAGGAGTTTTTCTTTTTGGTTTGGAGTAGATCCCTTAAGTACTCCTTAGGCTTGGATCCCAAGGTAAGGTTTGGACTTTGGCTTGTGAAAATTGGTTTGGAGCTTAATGGTATGATTTTGGGATGTGTAGCTTATTCATGAAGTCACAAATTCGAACACCATGAACCAAGCCCCAAATGAAAATTCTAATAATGCCAAAGTGTTTAGAATATCATTTCCGATCAAAATGAGTACAAATTTGGCTTGAAATCATTCAATTACCAATTGTTTTGAATTTTCGCCTTTTAATTCATTAAAATTGTCTTTTTGTGAAATTTCTTCAACCAATGCTTGTTCTAATCCATATATATGGACTCTTGATACTTGACTAAGCCAAAAACATCATTTTGAGCAACTTTCATGTTGAACAAAAATCCATTTGAAGCTTGCAAGATGATGAAATTGACCTATGATTCAAAATGACCTGTAATGTCCAAATACCCGAAATACCCTTAACTTGTCAAAGCCATAACTTGAGTTCTACACATCCAATCATGGACTTCTAGTACTCTATGGAAAGCTAAGAGGATAAGGAACAACATTCATGTTGACCAAAAGTTCACAGGAATCATCCTTCTAGGGAAAAAGTGTCATGCAAGTTGGGTAACTTTCAAGCTCCAAATTCACATGCCTTAAATGACTTGTAACTTGTCTGGCTCATGACTTGAGTTCTATAAACCCTATCAAGGACTTCTAGTACTAAAATTAAGCCTAATACCATGCCCTAAAACAATCATGTTGGGGTCAAGATGAGATGACAATCATATCTTGAGTGAAATAGTCTTGAAGTCAGGGGTCAAACTAGGGGATTTTACACTGTCAAGTCTTAGAAACCCTAGCCTGAAACTTCTCAAAATCTTCAATCATGATGAGTTAACCTTGGAATCATCCTTAGAACATCTTAATGCATCAATACATGATCACATGGCTCTTGGATTAGGTCTCAACCTTCTTCAAATCATCAGTTGACTTAGGGTTGACCCAGTCAAACCCTAGCTGCACCACTCATGGCTGAGCCTTCTTAATCTTGCACAATGACCTGTCTAGGCCTCAAAGTGATCTTTAACACTTCTCATGAGCTCTTTAAAGACCTTCAGTCCAACCTCATGGCCTCAGAATCATCTGATGATCTTCCCACAACTCTCAAGTTAGGAGACCTACACACTTGGCTTCAATCACTCTCTCTGAGGATCTTTTAACTTCTCTGACAAGGATATCAAACCTTGAACATCTGAATAACCTTCTTAGTTATCTTCACAGTCTTGTGTAGCCCTTGATTGGTAATCATACCTCTTGATCTCCTGCATACATGTCAATGAAATGCAAATGATAATGCTAATGTGAATGAAATGAAACATAAGCTGGGTAAAGAAATGTTGGTCAAATTTTGGGGTGCAACACCGTGAAGCTCGATTCTTCCTCAGGAGTCCTTACCGCTACCGTAGACGAACCCCCGTCGACCCCTGTTTGTGGGTAAAAGCTTGTTCTCTAACTACTGTGCATGTTGTTTTCATTTGAGTTTGCAGGTTATCATCAAGCAAGACAGAAAGAAGACGGAGTGAGCATCTGTAGGGAGGCAACGATGAAGGTCGCGAAGTGATGAAGGACAAGAAGCTAACGGCGCCGCGAGAGGGTTTGGGGGAAGGGATAAGGGCTTTGTTTCCTTCTGCTTTTTTTGTTTTATGTTTGTAAATCTTGTAATATAAAATGATCATACGTGATGCACACACGCACTTACCACACACCCTCGCACACACGGCCCTCTGATCTCCAACGGATCAGATCCAGCGATCCACATTGCGCGTACCCACCGTAACCCGTGCATCTGCGCCTCGCTGAACCCTTTTTTCGCCTTAATCCCTAATTAAACCATTAATTTGTTTTATTAATTAGCATAATCATAACTCAATTACTAACTAATTTAATTAACCTTTTTTTTAATCAGTTTTTTTATTTAATTGAAACAAACTAATAAACTTTTTTATTTAAATTAATCTTTTTTAATTTGATAATTTAATTTCATTTTATTAATAACTTATTTCCATCTCTTAATAATCTTTTAAATAATAATAGTAATTTGTTCATATTCTTAAAAAAACCATTTCATATTTAAAATAACCTTTTAAGAATTTAAAATAACAAAACCACTTTTTATTCAATATAAAACCTTTTAATAAATCAAAATTCATTTAAATTTATTTTTACCTAAAAAAACTTAATTAATTAATAAAACTTTAATCTCACTAAAATAATCAGATAACCTTTTTCCTTAAAATAAATTCACACCAACCTTTAAAAAAAAACTAATCGACTTATAATTATAACTAATATAACATTTTCCTGAAAATCAATTCATATAATCTAATTCAACGCTTTTCCTTAAAACAAATATAATAAAACCTTTTTTCTTAAAATCAAATCATCCCTCCTTTAAAATCAATCTCGCCTAAAATTAATCAATTCAACTAAAATAATCTTCCATCAATTAATCAATCGTGCACGCTTACGTTCCCGCATCGATTGCACTCACATATTCACTTGCACTCACTTGTACACTTCAGCGCTTTCATGTGTTTATGGATGCTTTTATTTATCTGCCTTTAACTTATCCGCAATTTATGTTTATCGTATTTATTTTATCGCATTGCATAAGCGTCCAAAGGAAGAACTTGCGCGTAACGTAAAACTTGTGTGTATGCATCTCATTTGCATCGTAATCCCCATTGATCCTTGACCCCATTCAAGTCGATCACTTAAGTTAGATTCTACCCCTTAAGGAGGACCTTTCCTTTTATCTTTTACAACTTAGAATAAACACTTATTCAACTCAATCAAACTATTCAAACACAATAGAGAATAAGATGTGAGTCATCTTGACCATCGGATGTAAATCTCCTGCCCCATGACAATACAATCAATATGTAGGGACTTTTCCGCTTAAGAGAGACAGTGGCGTACTCGTCGATAAATCCGAGTGCTTAAGCCCTTCTCTTAAGAGGATGCAAATACTATTTTCCTACAAGTTGTGGTGGTTAAGTCGAGTAATCTCCCTTAAGATGACAACTTATCTTTTCTCCTAGAATCAATCAGCATACCTTATCCCGTAGGGACTTTGACCACAGTCAAAGAATTCCTCAAAACCCTTTAAGGGAACTACAATTACTCTGATTCCATTCCCATCAGGATATCTAGGCACAAGATGCGACGTCTTGGCGAGTATACTTAGAAATAAACCACTAGGTCTTTCATCCTTTAAGCAGATAAACCCTTAGCAATAAACAACATAAAATGAGAGGTTCCTGTAGAGTACTACAAAAACTTAGGATGCTAGCACCTTCCCTAAGTTTAACCAACCCCCGAACCTATAACTCTCTAACTTTTGCATTTGCATTGCATTGTGGGTAATACGATATTTTTCCCTTCCTTTGGACAAATTAAAGACCGGTTGTAATGAATTAAGATTCAAGCTAATCAATAGCTTGGTATCCAAATTTCAATCTGTTCCTCATCCATTCTGCCTCATCAAGCTTGACGTCAACCAGAACTCTCAGAGAAGGAATCTCGACTTCTAATGGTAGGAAAACTTCCATACCATACACCAGCGAGAAAGGGGTTGCCCCAGTCGAAGTACGTACCGTAGTACGATATCCGTGTAACACAAAGAGCAACATCTCATGCCAATCCTTATAGGTCACAACCATTTTTTGCACAATCTTCTTTATATTCTTATTGGCTGCTTCAACAGCGCCATTCATCTTCGGACGATAAGGAGAAGAATTGTGATGCTCAATTTTGAAACTCTGGCACAGTTTCTTCATCATCTTGTTATTTAGATTCGAACCATTATTAGTAATAATTCTCTCGGGCACTCCGTAATGACGATGATGTCCTTCTTGATAAACCGGGCTACCACTTATTTGGTGACATGCATCTTATCGGCATAAATCTGGAACTTATGGCATTTCTTAGCATACTTGAAGCAATCAGACTCCATAGTCAGCCAATAATATCCTGCCCTCAATAGCTTTCGATACATGGCATGCCCGCTTGCATACGTACCAAAGGCACCTTCGTGGACCTCTTCCATAAGCAACACTGCTTCTTTTTCGTCCACACATCTTAACAACACTAAGTCAAAATTCTTCCGGTAGAGTACACCATCTTGGTTCAGATAGAAATTTCTAGACAACCTCCTCACGGTCTTCTTATCTCGGCTTGATGCCCCAGGCAGATACTCTTGGTTCTTGAGAAAATTCTGGATATCATAATACCATGGCTTCCCATTTGAAGCTTCCTCTATTGCAAATACGAACGCTGGCCTATCAAGGCGCGAGATGATAATTCTCGGAGCATCATTCCAAAAATTCACCTTATACATTAAGGATAATGTCGCCAAGGCATCTGCCATCTGGTTCTCTGCTCTTGGCACATGATGAAACTATACCCTGTCAGAGAAAGGTAGCAACCTCCTTGCATAGTTCATAAGAGGAATCAGATTAGGTTAATGAGTTTCCCACTCTCCTTTGATATGATTGACTACCAAGGCTGAATCACCATAAATATCAAGGTTTTGGATTCTCAAATCAATCGCTTCTTCAATACCTATGATACATGCTTCATATTCAACTTCGTTGTTGGTGCAAGGAAAAGTTAACCTGACAGTGAATGGTATGTGAGACCCATGGGGAGTGGTAATGATTGCCCTAATTCCACTACCGTAGGAGTTAACAGCACCGTAAAAATCATTTGCCACTGGGAGCTTTTCTCTGGACCTTCATCCGGTAGTGGCTCATCGCAATATTTCATCTTCAAAAACATGATATCCTCATCGGGGAATTCAAACTTCATCAGTTGATAGTCGTCAATCGGTTGCTCTGCGAGATATTCTGACAGAACACTCCCTTTAATGGCTTTCTGGGAGACGTACTGAATGGCGTATTCTGTCAAAACCATCTGCCACCTGGCAATCCTTCCCGAAAGTGATTTCTTTTTGAACACGTACTTAATCGGATCCATCTTCGAAATCAGCATGGTTGTGTGGTTCAGCATGTACTGCCTTAGGCGTTTGGCGGCCCAAGCGAGTGCGCAACATGTTTTTTCCAACATTGAGTACATGGACTCACAATCTGTGAACTTTTTACTCAAGTAGTATATGTCATGCTCTTTTCTTCCAGTCTCATCATGTTGACCGAGAACACAACCCATGGAGTTCTCAAGAACAGTTAAATACATTATCAAAGGTCTTCCAACCACTGGAGGCATCAGTATCGGAGGCTGCAAATATTCTTTTATTTTTTTCAAATGCCCTTTGGCAATTTTCATTCCAGACAACCACCTAATCGTTTTTCAACAATTTAAACATTGGTTCACAAGTGGCTGTGAGGTGAGGTATGAATCTAGCAATGTATTTCAATCTACCCAAGAACCCGCAAACCTCCTTCTCTGTTTTTGGCGTTGGCATTTCCTGTATCACTTTTATTTTTGCAGGATCGACCTCAATTCCTCTTTCACTGACTATGAACCCTAGTAACTTTCCTGACCGTACACCAAAAGTGCACTTGTTCGGATTCAACCTTAGTCTAAACTTCCTTAACCTCTCAAAGGGCTTCAAAAGGTTCACCAGATGTTCCTCCTCCGTTTGCGATTTTACGATCATGCCATCAACATAGACTTCAATCTCATGATGAATCATATCATGAAACAAAGTGACCATCGCCCGCTGATAGGTTGCCCCTGCATTCTTCAACCCAAAAGGCATCACCTTATAGCAAAATGTTCCCCACGGTGTGATAAACGTTGTTTTCTCCATATACTCCGACACCATTTTAATCTGATTATATCCGGAGAAACCTTCCATGAAGGAAAACACTGAATACTATACAGTATTATCAACAAGTACATCGATGTGGGGGAGTGGGAAATCATCCTTTGGGCTCGCTTTGTTTAGATCACGATAATCTACACACATTCGTACCTTACCATCTTTCTTAGGTACAAGTACGATGTTAGCGACCCACGGAGGGTAATTCGTCACGGCAAGAAATTCGGCGTCCAATTGCTTCTGGACCTCTTCTTTGATCTTTACCGCCATGTCTGGTCTGGTTCTTTTTAGCTTCTGCTTGACAGGAGGAAACTCTTCACGAAGAGGTAAGTGACTGTTGCACCCCAAAATTTGACCAACAATTATTTATCCATCTAGTGTTTGAAAGTTGATACCTTCATCAGACAGTTCAAGAGATCTTCAGAGGAAGTGGATTGAAACCAGGATTGTGTGCTTCATAGCTTGAGAGTTGTGGGTGCTCCTCAGATGATTCTGAGACTTTGAGAATGAACTTTATGATTGGAGAAAGCCTATGAGATGTCTTGATAGTCATCATGAAGCCCAGAGAGGTCATTATGCAAGAATTCAGAAGATTCAACCATGAATGGTAGAATTAGGGTTTTGACTGGGTCAACCCTAGGATAACTGAAGATTTTGAGAAGGTTGAGACCCAATCCAAGGGCCATGAGATCATGGAATGATGTATGGATATGTTATAAAGATGATTCCTAGGCCAACTCATCATGATTGAGGAGTTGGAGAGGTTTTGAGTTAGGGTTTCTGAGGATTGGCAGTGAAAAAACCCTAGTTTGATCCCTATCTTCCAGGCAGTTTTAGCTCTAGATGTGATTGATATCCCATCTTCCCCACAACATGAATGTTGTAGAGCTTGTTCTTAGCTTTAATTTGAGTGGTGGAAGTCCTTGATAGGAGTTACAGAGCTCAAGTTATGGTTTTGGCAAATTACAGGTCAGCTGAGGTGTGTGAATCTGGGTCCTTGAAAGTCACCCAACTTGCAGACAACTTTTTCCCTAGTAGGATGATTCCTATGACTTCTTGGTCAACATGAATGTTGAATGGCATCTTCATAGCTTTAATTTTAGTGGTAGAAGTACTTGATAGGATTTGTAGAACTCAACTTATGGTTTGAACAAGACAGGGGTATTTTGGTCATTTGTCAGTTATAGGTCATTTTAGCCAATGCCTAAAACTCCTATTTCCAAGCCTCAAATGGAAAAACTCAAAACATGAAAGTTGTTCAAAATGGGATTTTAAGTCTAGAAAGAAGGTCATGAATTGTTGGAAAAGCTCATAGCATGGGTTTGCATGATTGGTCAAAAATGAACTAAAAATGGCATATAAGTTTGAAAAGTTGAATTTGAAAATTGGTTTGGAAGATCCACAAATCCAAAATAGGTCATCCAATATATCATTTTGATTGGAAACATCATTTTGAGAACATTGGTTTAGATAGAATTTTGATTTGAAGCTTAAAAAATGAGGTTCCTTTGGAAAAGTGTTACTTGAAAAAGAAGGCAACTTTGAAAAGGCTTGCACAAGTGAAAGAAAGGGCTGATTTGCATTCATTCCTTCTCAATATCTCACATAAGGAGAATTTGACACAAGAATAAGGACTTGGTACATGAGATATGGATCATTCAAAATACCATCACATGATACTTTCCACACTTTTCTAGCACCTTCTAGATGAATCTAGAAATTTCCATCCATCATTATAAGAAGGGTGATCTTCATTGAGTTCAAGGTTGGTGATAGCAAGAGAATTCAGAGGGGAGAGAAAGAGAAAAGCATCCATTGAAGAGGTTTCTTCAAGTTGAAGTAATTTTGGTTTCCTTCCATTGCAGATCTTCTCCTTCATCACAAGTGCAAACAGAAGGCCATTGATCATCCAAGGATCCTTTGGAAGAAGTTTCAAGGCTTGAAAGCATCCACACGAGTCTCTACCATAACCTCTTGACAGGTTCTTTTTTCATCACCATTCTCTTAAGTTATGTAGTTTTAATTAGTTTTATAGGCATAGAACTGATGTACTAGGGTAGATGATGAAATTCTGAGAGTTAGAGCCCGATCCATGGTAGTTGATGGCAGAGCCAAGAAACTTTAATCTCCAAGAATTAGCTGGTTTGTGAGTTTCAGTTATCAAGAATTAGCTTAGAATGGTTAGGGTAGTGTGTGGAGTAACTGTATGCCATTAGATTCAAGGATTATGGAAGGTTGACATCAGGTGCATATGGTTGAACCACGATCTTGCAAGCTTCTGTTGGGATGATCTAGAGAGAGTTAGGGAAAATGGTACGTATGGTTGTGTTCCCCTGGATGAGTAGATGATCTTTCGTTTTGGAATCGTGGAATTTCATCCACTGAGCAGAGAGAACGAGATGGTTGAGTTTGTGTGCATGAAATGAGCGAACCTGAAAACCCTAATTCGTTTTGGGGACGATGAGCTGCGTCCGTTGGATCTGGGTCAAGCATTTGACTTTGAGAAGGATCGTGTGGCTGCCATTTAATTGAAAACGGAGGGAAAATTTAAAAATCAAAACACAGTCGTTTGGTTTAGTGATTAAGTCTGGGCTTAAGTCAGTCTTGCTATGCGCACCCCACCAAATTCAGGCCCATTGGAGAATGAACTAGCGCGTGTTCCTATTTCCACCCCCCCCCCCCTTTATATTGTTTTCTCTTTTTTAATTCTTTTAATATTTTTGCCATCTTTAAAAATTCATAAGTAAATGAAAAATAATGATTTTTTGTTCCTTCTTTTTTCTATGTTTAGATAATAATGTGTAGAAAATTATAAAAATAAAATTGGGATTTTATTTTTAATGTAGAATTTTTGGTGATATTTTCTTTTAAATAGGGCATTTATTTTCTTTTAGTTGATATCTCATTTTCTATGAATTGTTTTAGGACTTTCCCTTAGGATTTTTGAGCCATTCTTTTTGGCATAGTTATACATTGAACCCTAGTTTCATGTAGGATTTATCTCTTGATTTGTAGATTAAAATTTGATGTAGTTTGATTGTTGGACATTTAGGTGCTCTAATTAGGGTTTTAGGTTGTGTAGGTAGACTTGAACAAATTTGTTTTGGGGTTTATAGGCCAAATTAGTGTATGGGGAATATATGGGTTAAGGGTAAGTATGTATAGAATTCCCTAGAATTTTGCTAGAATATTGTATGGTGTTTTAGTATTTTTCATTGATTTTTGAATGTATGGATAGTATGTGTGTTGCTTAAAGGCATAAGTTGTATTGTTGTGTTTTCTTTCCTTTTCTTTTGAGTGTGTGAGCTTTGAGGATTGAGTTGAAGACCTTGTGGATCATCATGGGAGCTTTGAAGACCTTGCAGAGGAGTTTAGCATAGCTTTTGTTGTTTTGTTTATAGGTTTATAGGTGCATAGGCAGAGCCCCAGATAGAATACTTTGTTCAACAAACAAGGAGTGTTTTGTTCACCTCCTTCCTTCTCTATGACACAGAGTCCCTTAAGGGTATTCACCTCTCTCCTTTGGAGGGATTAGTGACCTTGCCCTATAAGGTAGAACTTTGAGAGAGCCTTTCCTTTGATGTTAAGTCCTCAATGGCATCCTTTGGAAGTCAGTGAGTACTGTAACATCCCCCACTCATCTTGTTGACTGAATCTTGTCTGCTGGAGCATTGGAGCCATTGAAGACAGAAGCTGAGGCCTTGAAGAGGATGATTCCTTGAAGATTATTGAAGTCTGAAGACTCTGTGAAGATCAAGTTGATGCCTGAAGATCCCTGAAGATAGTGAAGCCTGAAGGTAGAGCTGATCAAAGGAGCTGAAGCTCAAGGGAGAAGATGAGTTGATACTCATGTTGTAGGGTTGATACCTGGAAAGCAAGTGATCTCTGAAGTCTGAAGACTGGGTTGCTGCTGGAGGAGCTGAGGCTTTCTTCTGTTTTCTTGGATGTATTGTGTGTTTTGCCTGATTTGTCTGTTGCATTAGACTAAGCCCATTTAGAATAAGTTCAGTCTAAGAGCATGAGTGCATCTGATTGTATTGTTATTGCGTGGCTTTGCTTGCGGGTATTCGGTAGAGCCCAACTCCCTTGCCCATGTGTTTATTTTGCTTGATAGCATGATGTCATTTTCTGTCTGTATGATTGCAGCTTACTGTTTTTTGCTTGATAGCATGTTGTTTATTTCAGTATGGTTACTGTTATTTTATGACTGGCTTGAGGTTGAGACGAGCTTGTGGAGGCTGAAGCCCCACACACATTTCCTCCCTCACTTGCATTGCATGCATTTTACTGCTAAAGCTGATGCTTTGTCTGTTTTGGTATATCATTGACATGATCCCTTAGGACTCTCATTTCCTCTGATGAGGATTTGATGATAGACTTTTAGGTTGAAACCTATGCATGACAACATCTAGGAGTTCCCTGTTCAAACCTCGACCATAGGATGAATCCATGGCATGATAACAGTAGGACTTGATAGTCTCCCTCCTAGTTGGGCCTGTTCTCTTCTCATCTCGAAACAGTTTAAGATACAGTAATCATGAATGATTTCTTTCGTACGTTACGAGCCTTAAGCTATCTGAGAAAGGATTGTGGGAGAGTTTCTTTTCCACAGTCTGGATGTTTAGTATGGTACCCTTTGGGTGACATGTGGCGCATTCACTCTCAGGTCATAGTCTCTAGTGCGGTTGAAATCGCAAACACAATAAAAAACACTTCTTTTAGGAGATAACCCGTAGTTACCCGAACTACGTTTGCTCTGATCTTTCATACCAGATGAAAGTACGTAGGCATAAGATGCGACATCCTAGCGAGCAACCTTCCCCACCTTCACCCGTAGTTAGCCGAACTACGTTGACTCTGATTTCTCGTTCCAGACGGGAATACGTAGGCATAAAGCGCGATGCTTTGCCGAGTCATTTTTCTTTTCTTTTTCAGCCAGCCTTGATAGGTAGATAGATTAAAACCAACCCGTCCAAGTAAACAAACAAGCGAGGATCCCGTCGAGTACGACGGACGTGAGGGGTGCTAATACCTTCCCCTTGCGTAACCGACTCCCGAACCCAGACAATGGTTGCGACGACCTTGTCTTACCCTTATTCGTCAGGTTTTTTCGATCGTTTCCTTTCCCGCTCTGAGGGATAAATAACGAAAGGTGGCGACTCTTCTGTTTTGCCGGCACCTTATTTTCGCGCAAGCGACAACTGGCGACTCTGCTGGGGACTCCAACGGTTCCCTGCGAGTCAATCCTATCGTTTGTGTGTTTGCTTGTTGGGTTGCGTTTATTTATCGCATTTTTACTTCTCGCACTTTATTTCCCGCATTTTATTTTCAGTATAATATGATTATTTGTGCTGTTGTGGGATGGGAGTTCTGATTGAGTGAGAAGCCAGACCCAGGCTTGAGTGCACCATAGGCTTAGAGTGGAAATTAGTGGGCGCGTGCTTGCTTTGCAGGCACTAGTGTCTCATGAAATCCACACTCAGACGAGGTTCATCCGGTTGGCTTCACTTTCAACCCTTTGGGTTGAGACGGTTGCTGGTTTGGTGGATTGTCGACTCTGGGGACCGATCATTTGTGATTCAGCTAAGTGAGGCCTCTTCAGGACTTGATGATGCCACTCCTTCTGGGAATCGTATCATCAGTTTTGAAAGTCTGTGACGCTGATGAACGCATAGGATGCCGTACCTTGAGTCAGTCTAGGTTCATACCTGTGAGTGGGACTGGGTTTATTGCAGGAAACTTAGACCTTCAGACTACCTGGTTTTCTTGACAGTGAATCAGTTATGTTGGGTTCTCAGTTTCAGACGTGTTCTTGACAGAGCCAGTTTTTAATCAGAGGATCTTGTCGCCGGGTGTTTGTCTGTTCTTGATGGAACAGGTTTTGATCAGAGTATTGTCGTCAGTGGTTTGTTCTGGACGGAGCGGATTTTGAGTGGGGTCTGAAGGCCTCATCGGCAGATGTTATTTGTTCTTGATAGGGCAGATTTTGAGTGGGGTCTGAAGATCTCATCAGCAGCTGTGTATTTGTTCTTGATAGGGCAGATCTTGATTTGGGGTCTGAGGACTTCATCAACAGATATTCCTTGATATTGCACTCGGGATTCTTATTATCTGTCACTTACTCTTGTCAGAACAGAATTTTGGTCCTATCAGATGGTTATTCTCAGCAGATCAGATTAGTGGTCTTACACCGGGGTTTCCTTCTCATCAGCGACTGTTGATACCGAATCTCCACAGCAGCCACCTGGATACATTATTGCATGCCTGCATTTTGCATTAGTTTACGCATTCATCTGCATTCCATTAACGTGTGTCTGTGTTGCAGGTACCGTTTCCCCGATCCAGGATTTCCCGCCTCCTACTGTTATTATGGCTTCTCTCAGGAAGACTGTTGCGTACAAATTCCCAACCCCTGACATGTCGAAGCTGACTGGTTTGATAGCCCTGGCAGGGGATTCTGTGAAGGATAGGTTCAGGAAGTCTTATGGCAGGTTGCTTAGTCTGGTTTGCAAACCTTCTACGTCCGAGTTGAATAGGTTACATGCTCTTCTGCAGTTTTATGACCCTCCCTTGAGGTGTTTCACTTTTCATGACTTTATTCTCGCGCCGACATTGGAAGAGTATGCTGATATGCTGGGTGTGCCTATCAAAAGGCAGATGCCTTTTGTCCACATGGATGCTGAGCCTGATCTGGCTGGTTTAGCTTCCTCACTCCATTTGAGCGCTTCAGAGTTAGTGGTGACGAGCTGGAACAAGGTACCAGGGTTCTCTCTGCAGTTTCTGATAGCTAAGGCCCAGCAGTGTGCTAAGGACAAGTGTTGGGACGCGTTCAACGCCATCCTTGCTTTGTGCATATATGGCATTATCTTATTTCCCAGCATGCCTGATTTCGTAGATTTTGATGCATTCCATATCTTTGCCTCAGGGAATCCAGTCCCTACTCTGATCGGAGACGTTTACCATTCAGTGCATTACAAGAATGAGAACCGGAGAGGGAAGAATGTTTCATGCTGCGTACCATTGCTGTACAAGTGGTTTGATAGTCATTTGCCTAAGAAGGGTTCTTCTGTCTTGTCTGCAGCCACAGCTGAGTGGCCTGGGCGTCTGATGAGTTTGTCGGCACAAGACATTGATTGGTTCGTTGACAGGGACAGGTTAGGCACCGAGGTGATTTTCAGTTGTAGTGGGTTTCCTAACGTACCTCTGATAGGTAGGAAGGGTTGCATCAACTACAATCCATCATTGCTAGTTCGTCAGTTTGCATATGCTTTGAGGGCTCCACCAAAGGAAGAAGAGGTACGGGAATCTCTGTACCTCACGGGTATTCTAGAAGGGGAGTTGTTGTCCAAGCTGCAGTATGCGTGGAATAATATCAGCACGAGAGGAAAGCCTTTGTTGGGGAAGAGCAACAGCCAAGCATACCCTCCTTATTCAGATTGGATCAGAGCCAGAGCCAGCGCCATAGGGATGCCATTCCCACATGTCAGACCAGAGAGTCCTCCACCAGTCGAAGAGCCTACCACTGTGTCCATTCATCAGCACAACCACGTATTAGCTGAGCGTGATGAACTGAAGAAGGCAAATGCAGAATTAGAGAAGGAGTTAGCTCAGCTTCGAAGTGAGAGGAACGAAGCCGTGCATGCTCTCAAAAAGCAAACAGAGTCGGTGAGCCAGCTGAGTGCAGACTTGGCAAAGCAGATTGCTGATCGGGAACGCTTGGGTCAAGACTTCAGAGCTGCTAATGATGTGCTAGCTACGAAGAAGACGCATTTGGAGGAAGCATACCGGAGAATATCTAAGTTCGACCAGCATTGGAAGACTTCCATAGCCACCAGGAAGGAGCGAGAAGACAAGCTGATGCTGCAGATTTCTAAGCTAGAGACCGAAGTGAAGGACAGTGAGCGGAGGTTTGATGAAGAGACTGCCCGCAGGTACTCCGCTGAAGCCCGTCTCAACAAAGCCATTGCTAGCCTGAAGGAGCATAAGCTGATGTTTGAGTCTAAGAAGCGGAAGCTGGAGGATTGCTTTGGCGAAGGCGCTTGGGAGAGTTCAGTTCAGGGGCTTCAGCATACCATCAGGCAGAGGGAACTACTCGTCGAGGGGTTGCTCACTTCGCCAGATCATTCAGAGACAAAGGAGTTATTAGCAGAGTATCGCGCCCATGGCCGTACTTGACTAGTTAGATCCCCGTTGTTTTTGATCTTTGATGTATGCTGACCATCACCAGACTTGTTGGCTGAGGTCATGCTGTTGATTTGTACTCGCTGATACTGTGTACCGCCTTGACAGGCCTTTCCATATATATATGAGATTGATGACCGGGCTCAGATTTCGTCTTCTTCTTATTATTATCAGCACTGGCACTAAGGCACTAGGATCGGGGAAAAATCTCCCACGCACACAGACACACGCATGCATCTGCATGAAGCATATTTGCATGGTGTATATCTTATTGTTTTTCCTAACCTTTATTGTTAACAGGTTTTTCAGGTTCTGAGCTGCTTTCGATCTCCAGGATTGATCAAAGACTCATCCACCGCTATTCAACTCGCGCTAATCAGACGAGAATCATGGACCAGGTACAGTCAGATGTTCAAGAACTCTGTGAGCGGATGGATCGGTTTATGGAGCTGATGCAGGTGGTCGCGAATGGTCAAGACCAGCTTCGTACTCTGGTTCAACCTCTGATCTCCAGGGTTGACAGTAATGGCATACTTCATGGAGGGGCCGTGCCTACTCCTCCTCCAGGGGATACTCCACAGAACGTTGTTCCTGCTGCCTGGGGCAACGGCAGTGCTAACGACAATCTGATGACTAATCTCGGACTCAACGCGGCTGGCGCCGTCAATGGTAGTTTGGGAGCCAATGTTAACATAGGGCCGGGCAACGGCAATGCTGGTGCAGGAAATCTGGTGGTGCCTCAACCGTGGCTGGAGGACCATCAGGATGATATATTCTCTCAGAGAGGTGTAGAGGCAGAGTTGAATGCTGAAGCTCGACTCAGGTTCAAGGCGCTGGAAGACAAAATGAAAAGCATAGAAAATCAGAACACATTGGGCGTTGACATGTCAAACCTAGGGTTGATTGCTGGCTTTAAAGTACCTCACAAATTCAAGGTGCCTACCTTCGAGAAGTATAAGGGTACTACTTGCCCCCAGGTCCACCTCCGATCTTATTATAGAAAAATGTCCGCTTATTCTGACGATGAGAAGCTGCTGATGCACTTCTTTCAGGATAGTCTTTCTGGCCCATCGCTCGAATGGTATATGGGCTTGGAGCCCGCTACTGTGC
The DNA here is from genome assembly GCA_963859935.3 of Lathyrus sativus. Classification (NCBI taxonomy): domain Eukaryota; kingdom Viridiplantae; phylum Streptophyta; class Magnoliopsida; order Fabales; family Fabaceae; genus Lathyrus; species Lathyrus sativus. Next base: position 45,196,996 of record OZ012739.1, read on the forward strand.
GCACCTGGAAAGATCTTGCAGAAGCATTTGTTCTCCACTATCAATATAATAGCGACTTGGCTCCCAACCGAGTTCAGCTCCAGAATCTCTCACAGCGGAACAATGAAAGCTTCAAAGAATACGCCCAGCGGTGGCGTGAATTGGCTGCTCGGGTTCAGCCACCGATGGTTGAGCGTGAGCTGGTGCAAATGTTCGTGGCTACCCTTCCTGGAATCTATTATGAAAAGCTGGTCAGTGGTATGTCTGGAACATTCTCGGCTCTCATCACTTTGGGCGAGCATGTTGAGAACGGTATAAAGATCGGAAAAATTCAGGGCGAATCATCCTCAGCTGGAGGAGGTAGCAAGAAACCCTATACTGGCAAGCATCGAGAGGGAGACGCCAGTGCTGTCACTAATGCTAGGAGAAAGGGCAAGGGCCCTCAGCCTCAGATTGCTAGCATAAACATTCCAGCTGCTCCACCGCAGCCGCAGCAGCAGCCGCCGCCTCAGCAGCAGAATAATCAGGGGTATAAAAGATATCAGAATCGGGCTCCCCTGGCAAGCCGTCATTTTGATACTCCACCTATGTCATATGCACAGCTTCTGCAAACGCTGCTTCAGCTCCAATTAGTTCAAAAGAGGACGTTGGCTCCCTTAACAGGGGCACCACCACCGGGGTATGATGCCAATGCTACTTGTGAGTTCCATACTGGGGCACTAGGCCATACGGTTGAGAATTGTAAAGCTTTTAAGCACAAAGTCCAGGACCTGGTGGACGCCAAGGTTATCAACTTTTCTGACAACGTGCCCAACGTCACCAAAAATCCAATGCCTCATCATAAGGGGGGCGGAGTGAATGCTGTTATCACTGAGGAGAGTTCAGACTTGCTGACTGATGTCAAAGATTTGAAGACGCCATTGAGTTTTGTCAAGGCTAAGTTGCTGAAGAAGGGCTTCTTTCCTGGATGCGGAGAGTTGTGTATGGCTTGTGCTACACTTCCTGACGGGTGTGAGCAGCTGATCGAAGGTATCCAAAGTCTGATGTCCGAGGGTATTTTGCAATTCAGCCGGAGCGTTGAGAGTGCATCAGGGGAAGTCGTGCTAAAGTAGGCAGATGAAGTTGCTACCATTACTATTCCTCGTCACCCTATTACTATCTCGGCGCCCCGTCCGCCTACTATCACCATCACTAGGGCTGGACCAATCCCATTCGAGAGTACTAATGCCGTTCCATGGCATTATGGCGCCGAAGTTTATTGTAATGGTCAAAAGATAGAGCTTGAGCCGTTCGGATCAACTGTGCAGAATCTTACTGAAGTCAGTGGTATCACTAAAAGCGGAAGAGTGTTTGCGCCAGCAGAGGTTGCAGCAGAGAAAGTGGTCCAAGCTGACGCTGTGGATAAGGGTAAAGGTAAAGCTGTTGAAGAGGCCCCTGCAGGGGCAGAGAAGGACTTGCTGGTTAAAGATGCTGAAGAGTTCATGCGACTAATCAAGAAGAGTGATTACAAGATTGTAGATCATCTTCATCAGACTCCGTCAAAGATCTCGATTCTTAACTTGTTGTTGTGCTCTGAGGCGCACCGCAATGCATTATTGAAGGTATTGAATGCTGCATACGTGCCGCAGGAGATATCAGTAAATCAACTCGAGGAAGTGGTGGCCCATGTTAATGCTGGTAATGGGCTGGGATTTACAGATCTGGAGCTGACTCCTAAAGGAAGAAATCACAACAGCGCCTTGCATGTCTCGATAGAGTGCAGAGGCACGATTATGTCACATGTCCTGGTAGATACGGGTTCCTCGCTTAATGTGCTCCCGAAGAAAGCACTGATGAAGTTGGATACCCGTGGATTGCTGTGCACGCCCAGTGATCAGGTCGTGAAAGCCTTTGATGGGACCAAGCGCCACGTCTTCGGAGAATTGACCCTGCCAATTCAAGTTGGTCCAGAGACGTTCAATGCGGTTTTCTATATCATGGATATCATGCCCGCCTATAGTTGCCTCTTAGGTCGGCCATGGATCCATTCTGCTGGTGCCGTGACGTCCACGCTGCATCAGAAGCTTAAATATGCTGTTGGGGGCAGCATAGTAACCGTCTGTGGTGAAGAGGACATCATGGTGAGCCACCTGTCGTCCTTTAAATATGTTGAAATGGATGGCGAGATCCATGAGACTCTTTGCCAAGCATTTGAAACCGTCAAGGTGAAGGAGGTAGCTCCCGTCGTCGTAGAGAAGCAAGAGTTGAACCTCTCCTCGTTTAAGGAAGCTCGGGCCGTTGTCGAAGCCGGCTCCACCCCAGGCTGGGGGCATGTCTTGGATATACCAATCAAACAGGATAAGTTTGGATTGGGATATTCCCCTGGAGTTGAAACTTCATCTTCTGCTGGCAGCTCGTCTCGTGGGAAAGGGCCGATCTTATTCACCAAGGGCGGAGTAATTTTCGAGAGCATCAACGCTGCGTCGGAGGACAGCGGAGACAGTGATTGTGATCTCGACGCCTGGATTCAACTGAGCAAGCCGGGCGAGCGCCTTCACAATTGGACCATCAAGGAGATTATCAAGCTGACAAGTGAAGAGTAATGATTTGCTTTTTACAATCTTTGTACAGCCCTATGTCCTGCCCGGGGCATAGTGGTTTTACTGTCAGGGCCTTGTTGGATTATGTGTATGCATTTTGTTAATAAATGAAAGGCGTTTTCTTCGTAATCAAATATTGTGTTCTCTGTTATTCCTATTTTATGTTTATTTCGAAAAAACAGCAAAATGGCAACGAGGTTCGTGCTAACCTGCATATTCCTGCTTTAAACTTAACCCTTGTTATTGCAGGATCCACGTAACAGATGACATCGACTCTGGACCCTCTACGGCTCACTACGACTTTGATTGCCCGATCTATCAAGCCGAGGATGAGATTGATGAAGACGAAGACCTTCCGGAAGAGTTGGCCCGCTTGTTGAGACAAGAGGAGAAGGTTATTCTGCCTCACGAGGAGGATATTGAGATTGTAAATCTGGGTTCTGAGGAGCTCGTCAGAAATGTCAGAGTTGGGGCTGCGCTGCAGAATGATGTCAAGCATAGGCTGGTCGAGATGCTTCGAGAGTATAGTGACGTCTTTGCTTGGTCATATGAGGATATGCCCGGACTTGACACTGATATCGTGGTTCATCGCTTGCCGTTGCGGGAAGATTGCCCTCCAGTCAAGCAGAAGCTCAGGAGGACGAGACCAGACATGGCTGTAAAAATCAAAGAAGAGGTCCAGAAGCAGTTGGACGCAGGATTTCTAGCCGTTACCACTTACCCTCCGTGGGTCGCCAACATAGTGCCCGTACCGAAGAAGGACGGTAAGGTACGCATGTGCGTTGATTATCGGGATTTGAATAGGGCGAGCCCTAAGGATGATTTCCCGTTGTCTCATATCGATGTGTTGGTCGACAATACAGCCCAGTTTTCCGTGTTTTCGTTCATGGATGGCTTCTCCGGTTACAATCAGATTAAGATGGCACCGGAGGACATGGAGAAAACGACGTTCATCACCCCCTGGGGCACATTCTGCTATAAGGTAATGCCCTTCGGTCTGAAGAACGCAGGGGCCACTTACCAGCGAGCAATGGTAACTTTGTTTCATGATATGATTCATCATGAGATCGAGGTCTATGTTGATGACATGATTGCAAAGTCCCAAACGGAGGAAGAGCATCTGGTCAATTTGTTGAAGCTGTTCGAAAGGCTTAGGAAGTTCAGGCTGAGGCTGAATCCTAGCAAATGCACTTTTGGAGTGCGGTCCAGAAAGTTATTGGGGTTTATCGTTAGTGAACGAGGTATTGAAGTTGATCCTGCAAAAATAAAAGCTATCCAAGAAATGCCAGCGCCGAAAACGGAGAAAGAAGTTCGTGGTTTCCTGGGCCGAATAAACTACATTGCAAGGTTTATCTCTCAGCTCACGGCCACTTGTGAACCGATGTTCAAACTGTTAAAGAAAAATCAGGCGATTACTTGGAATGAGGATTGCCAGAAGGCATTCGATAAAATAAAGCAGTATCTTCAAGAACCTCCAATCTTGATACCCCCAGTGGCTGGACGACCATTGATCATGTACCTGACGGTTCTGGAGAATAGTATGGGGTGTGTTCTCGGTCAGCACGACGAGACGGGCAGGAAAGAGCATGCCATCTATTACTTGAGTAAAAAGTTCACTGAGTGTGAATCTCGATACTCGATGCTGGAGAAGACGTGTTGTGCACTAGCTTGGGCTGCCAAACGTCTACGACAGTATATGCTCAACCACACCACTATGCTAATTTCGAAGATGGATCCGATCAAGTACGTCTTCGAGAAGCAGGCTCTTTCGGGCAGGATTGCCAGATGGCAGATGGTGTTAACAGAATATGATATTCAGTACGTCTCTCAGAAAGCCATTAAGGGAAGCGTATTGTCTGATTATCTTGCCGAACAGCCAATCGAGGACTACCAGCCGATGAAGTTCGAGTTCCCTGACGAGGACATTATGTTTCTCAAAGCAAAGGACTGCGATGAGCCATTGCCCGACGAGGGACCAGATAGGAAGTCTCAGTGGAAGTTGATATTCGACGGAGCGGTTAATTCCTATGGAAGTGGTATCGGGGCTATCATCACGACTCCTCACGGATCCCACATCCCGTTTACTGCGAGACTGACGTTTCCAGTCACCAACAATGAAGCAGAGTATGAAGCCTGTATTATGGGGCTAGAAGAGGCAATTGATTTGAGAATCAAGAATCTAGACATATATGGTGACTCAGCGCTTGTAATCAATCAGATTAAAGGGGAGTGGGAAACTCGTCAAGCGAATCTAGTGCCGTACAGGAATTATGCCAGGAGGCTGCTTCCGTTCTTCGACCGAGTAGAACTTCATCATGTACCCAGGGCTGAAAATCAGATGGCCGATGCTTTAGCCACACTGGCTTCAATGTATAAAGTCAATTACTGGAATGAGGCTCCAAGAATTGTACTTTCGCGTCTTGATAGACCGGCGTTTGTGTTTGCAATCGAGGATGCCACCGACGGCAAGCCATGGTTCCACGATATCCAGACCTTCCTTATGACTAAGGAGTATCCTGCGGGTGCGTCAACCCAGGATAAGAAGACTCTAAGGAGGCTATCTGGAAACTTTTATCTCAATCCTGATGGAGTGCTGTATAAGAGAAACCACGATCTCGTGCTACTCAGATGTGTGGATGAAAAAGAGGAGAGTATGCTCATGGAAGAAGTCCATGAGGGCACATTTGGTACGCACGCCGGCGGGCATGCCATGACGAGAAAGATCCTGAGAGCAGGATATTACTGGCTGACTATGGAGTCGGATTGCTTCAGATTCGCGAAGAAATGTCACAAATGCCAGATTTATGCTGATAAAGTTCATGTGCCGCCGTGCCCATTGAATGTCATGTCCTCCCCTTGGTCGTTCTCCATGTGGGGCATCGACATGATAGGCAAGATCGAGCCCACTGCATCCAATGGTCATCGTTTCATTCTGGTAGCTATCGACTACTTCACCAAATGGGTGGAGGCAGCCTCGTACGCTAATGTGACCAAGCAGGTGGTAGCTAAATTCATAAAGAGGGACATCATCTGTCGCTATGGAATTCCCGAGCGGATCATTACTGATAATGGTTCGAATTTGAACAACAAGATGATGAAGGAGCTGTGCCAGAGCTTCAAGATTGAACACCACAACTCATCTCCTTACCGGCCAAAGATGAATGACGCTGTTGAAGCGGCCAACAAGAACATAAAGAAGATTGTTCAGAAGATGGTTGTGACGTATAAGGATTGGCACGAGATGCTGCCGTTTGCCTTGCACGGTTATCGTACGACGGTGCGTACGTCGACCGGGGCAACTCCTTTCTCCTTGGTGTACGGTATGGAAGCTGTCCTACCGTTAGAAGTGGAGATTCCCTCTTTGCGAGTTTTGGTTGATGTAAAACTCGACGAGGCAGAATGGATTACGAATCGCTTGAACTAACTCAGCCTGATGGATGAGAAGAGGTTAGCATCGATTGCATTTGGTCGTCTGTACCAAATCCGAATGAAGAAAGCTTATGATAAGAAGGTGCGTCCCAGAAGCTTTCAGACGGGTGATCTCGTCCTGAAGAAGATTCTTCTGCCACACTCCGATCACCGGGGCAAGTGGACTCCGAATTACGAAGGGCCGTATGTCGTCAGCAAGGTCTTCTCAGGAGGAGCTTTGTTGTTATCCACGATGGATGGTGAAGATTTTGTATCCCCGGTGAACGCGGACGCAGTTAAAAAATACTTTGCTTGAAAGAGACCCGCTGGACAAAAAAGAAAGAGTCCAGGCAAAAAAGGGGCATCCCGGCGAACCAAAAACAGAATAAAAGGTTCGGGCAAAAATTAGGGATATATTGAAAAAATGTACACCCGCGAAGTCGAAAACCTACACTGGGCGGCTTCGGCAAAAAAGGGTATCCCGGTGAACTGAAAACCCGAAAGGGCGGTTCACGCAAAAGTTAGGGATTTGAATAAGCAAATGACTGCGTTCCGCGTGTGGACTTTCATTGTTTAGTGGTTCGGAGGACCTGAGGGCCGTTTATCTGAATCAATCTCTTCCGAAGCTGAAGCATCGGAGAAGTATCAAAGTCGAGTGGGTCTTAGAGGGATCAACTCATGGTGTTCGTCTATGCCTCGTTGCCAACATTTGTATATACTGATGTATATTTATGTTTTCTTTTTTTGCGCGGCTTCCTCATTCCAGGAGCTCGCCTCTGTTGTAAAACATTTTTGCCCGTTCAGGGGTTCATCATCAATAAAATGCACATTATTCAGCAATTCTACTTGTCTGTTTAGCATTTATCTGTTTTGTTTGCGAATGAAAACGCCGATGTTTTTTGATAAAATACGCATACATAAACTTGCGGGCCTAGGCCCATTGATTGTTGAAACAATTGATTAACTGAATACTGTCACGAGATAATAACCTGGATAGGACCCTTTGAGGAGGGAATCTTGTCTTGTTTGTTTGTGTTGTTGCAGGTGTAGCACCTTCCAGAAGATGTGCCGTGCGCATCCCCGAAGCAGGGCGAGCCCTCCTTCTCCAGCGGAGTTCAGTAGCCTCTCTTCCATAGAATCAGAATCAGAATAGTGAGCATTGATATGTCTCCCCACGCAGAGATGATTCTTTTCCCCAAGCAGACGCATCCTGAAGGAACGTCACCTCATCAGCTGAGTCAAGCACCGAAGAATGATGTCTTCCCCAGCCCCGGGTCACAAGTGCAGATTTCATAGAAGTGTTCGGGTGCCGGAGCTCGTGTTTCCCCAGTAAAGTCTCCAGCGGAATCGAGATTCCCCACCAGAGTCATGCTCTCTCCTGAAGTTGGATGATTCCCTCTTCCCCAGTAGGGTGTTGGAACGGCTGATGGTGTGTTCCCCTGCAGAGTTGTACTCTTCCCCCGAAGTCAGATGATTCTTTCTTCCCCGGCGAAATTGAGTTTCCTCATCGGAGTTGCACTCTCCAGCGAAGTAGAATGATTTCTCTCCCCGGCTGAGTCCGCAGAAAGCAGAGTCCTTGGAAGTTGATCAGACCATGTTTTCCCCAGTGGAGTGTGGAGCAGCTGAAGTTGTTTCCCCACAGAGTTATCATCCCCAGACAGAGCCCGATTGATATTGGCGTGTCCGCGTTCTCCTCAGCAGGATGATTCCTCTACCTGAGTAGTGCTTGTATCCTTGACAGAAGGATTTCCTCCTCCCATCATTTATTTTGCTGACGGGATCGCATCATTGTGCATGACTGCATAGCATTTAACACTGCATGGCATTTAACGTTGCATGGCATTGTGCATGATTGCCCAGCATTTAGCATAAACGCATATTATTCCCACCGTGTGGGGCATAGCGCAGAAGCATATGCATCATAAGCATGATCTAGGTTACTATCATTCTTGTTTTACAGGTATTCCACCAAAAGACCGGTTGCTCAGGACGATTTCTGGTATTCTCCCCAACAAGGTCGCTTCCTTAAGATGATTCTTAAAGACCCCGGTGTAATCCCCACGGTCGCTCACTCAAGATGATTTTTGAGATCCCCAGCGAAGTCTTGAGTTCGAGATGATTCTTGAATTCCTCAGCAGGGCCGTTTGCTTAAAATGATTCTTAAGACCTCAGCGCAGCTTCCCGAGTTGTTTGCTTAGGATGATTCTTGAGCTCCCCAGTAGCGTCCCCAGCAAGAGTTGCCCAGGAAGATTCCAGGGGTCCCTAGCAGAGTGAAGTCACCAGAAAGGTTATCGGTTCAGGATGATTCTTGAAGGTGCCCGACGGAGTTTGTTTGTTCAAGATGATTCTTGAAGTCCTTAGCAGCGTGATATGTCCGCTCCAACAGTGATGTCTAATCTGAAGATTGACTGCGTAAACGCCTGAGGGCGATATCAGAAGGTTCCTGTGAGCTCAGATGTCCTTGTTGATGAATCAACGTGTGGATGAAGACAAGGTTCCAAATTTTGTATTCAAGATGATCCGTGTTGGTTTGAAGACCAAGTCAGTTGTCCTGAGGAGATGATTGATGGCGATCAAGTGAATGATATTTTTCTTCTGACTGAAGTCGAAGATGTTTCTCCAGCTGAAGCGGAGTTCTGCCTGAAGGCAAAGTGTTTGAATCCCCGTAGAGTCATGAATGGCTCATGATACCATTTCTCTGACTGAAGTCACAATTTTCCTAAGCTGAAGCAAAGGTGCCTGAGGGCAAGGTTATCCCCCAGGGTCATGAATGACCTAGGATTCATTTTTCGGACTGAAGGCCGAAGTATACCCCTGACTGAAGTCTCGGATGCTCTATAGCAGAGGCGGAGTTGCCTGAAGGCATATCCATGTATCCTTGAAGGCCAAGGACCATTTCTTCAGACTGAAGTCGAAGATACCTCCTGCAGAGTTGCCGACGGGCAAAGTTTACATCCTTGAAGGCCAAGGATGCTCTTTCTAGCTGAAGCTGGAATAGCCACGGGCAGGGTTTCATCTATCTTCAGAAGAACTTGAAGAGTCTCCAGCGAATCTGGAACGGCCAGGGGCCAGGGTTTCATCTCTCTTCAGAAATACTTGAATATTTTTTCTAGCTGGAGCTGGAAAGGGCCAGGGGCCAGGGTTTCATATATCTTTAATGTTGAAGTTCTACGGCGGGCAGTGTGCAGCAGTATTCCGATGTTCGTTATGGTTCTGAGGGTGAACCCCAGATCAGAGTATACTCGGTTAAGTCTCTCATTCCCAGCGGAGTAGTTTCAAGTGTACCTTTTGTTCCATTTACCAGGGGTGAACCCCAGGTTAGATTTGTTCAGATCATCATTTGTCCGGCGGCGAGGTTGGATGTTTGTTCGACGGCGAGGTTGAACGTTTGGATTTGACGGCGAGGTTAGATCATCAGTTGTCCGGCGGCGAGGTTGGATGTTTGTTCGACGGCGAGGTTGAACGGTTGGATTTGGCGGCGAGGTTAGATCATCATTTGTCCGGCGGCGAGGTTGGATGTTTGTTCGACGGCGAGGTTGAACGTTTGGATTCGACGGCGAGGTCAAATTATGTTTGTTTGACGGCGAGGTCAGACTCTTTAAATCCCCAGTAGAGATGATGTTTGTGCGACGGCGATGTCGAGTGTCTCTAAGAGGATGTTTGTTTTCGACGGCGATGTCAGATTCAGTTTTCCAGCGGCGATGTCGGGCATGTCAAGTTGATCCAGTCTTCTGACGGCGATGTTAGATGGTGCATATCCTTTAGTTCTCCAGCGGCGATGCGGGGTACTTTGTTTAGAGATGTATTTTCTCCAGCGGCGATGCGGGGTATTTTGTTCAGTGTTGTATTCTCTCCAGCGGCGATGCGGGGTATTTTGTTCATTGTTGTATTTTCTCCAGCGGCGATGTTGGATATTTTGGTGATTCAGGTTTAGGTCTCCGGCGGCGATGTTGGGCGCTTGTTTCCCCGAGTTATGGTTGATCTTGACGACGATGTCAGATGATTTGGTGTTCCAGCGGCGATGTTGGGCGTTCCTCAGAATCTTGTTTGACGATAATGTCAGGTGGTTTAGTCTTCCAGCGGCGATGTTGGGTGATGTGGTTGTCTGAAGGCAATATCAGAAGAAGTTAACGAGGATAACTGGCGGCGATGTCAGATCAGTATCTCTCCAGCTAGCGGCCGTGCAGCTAGCATTGCAATATTCGAAGATTTGTTCCCCGCAGAATACCGTGTGCTCGTGCAGTTGGCAAATTTTCGGGTTTACCGGTATTCAATCGTCTCGCACCTTGATTGGGTGAGAGCCGTTCGCTTCTCACCCAGTCAGGTTCAAGCCGTTTGAATAGGGGCAGCTGTTGCACCCCAAAATTTGACCAACAATTATTTATCCATCTAGTGTTTGAAAGTTGATACCTTCATCAGACAGTTCAAGAGATCTTCAGAGGAAGTGGATTGAAACCAGGATTGTGTGCTTCATAGCTTGAGAGTTGTGGGTGCTCCTCAGATGATTCTGAGACTTTGAGAATGAACTTGATGATTGGAGAAAGCCTATGAGATGTCTTGATAGTCATCATGAAGCCCAAAGAGGTCATTATGCAAGAATTCAGAAGATTCAACCATAAATGGTAGAATTAGGGTTTTGACTGGGTCAACCCTAGGATAACTGAAGATTTTGAGAAGGTTGAGACCCAATCCAAGGGCCATGAGATCATGGAATGATGTATGGATATGTTATAAAGATGATTCCTAGACCAACTCATCATGATTGAGGAGTTGGAGAGGTTTTGAGTTAGGGTTTCTGAGGATTGGCAGTGAAAAAACCCTAGTTTGATCCCTATCTTCCAGGCAGTTTTAGCTCTAGATGTGATTGATATCCCATCTTCCCCAAAACATGAATGTTGTAGAGCTTGTTCTTAGCTTTAATTTGAGTGGTGGAAGTCCTTGATAGGAGTTACAGAGCTCAAGTTATGGTTTTGGCAAATTACAGGTCAGCTGAGGTGTGTGAATCTGGGTCCTTGAAAGTCACCCAACTTGCAGACAACTTTTGCCCTAGTAGGATGATTCCTATGACTTCTTGGTCAACATGAATGTTGAATGGCATCTTCTTAGCTTTAATTTGAGTGGTAGAAGTCCTTGATAGAATTTGTATAACTCAACTTATGGTTTGAACAAGACAGGGGTATTTTGGTCATTTGTCAGTTATAGGTCATTTTAGCCAATGCCTAAAACTCCTATTTCCAAGCCTCAAATGGAAAAACTCAAAACATGAAAGTTGTTCAAAATGGGATTTTACGTCTAGAAAGAAGGTCATGAATTGTTGGAAAAGCTCATAGCATGGGTTTGCATGATTGGTCAAAAATGAACTAAAAATGGCATATAAGTTTGAAAAGTTGAATTTGAAAATTGGTTTGGAAGATCCACAAATCCAAAATAGGTCATCCAATATATCATTTTGATTGGAAACATCATTTTGAGAACATTGGTTTAGATAGAATTTTGATTTGAAGCTTAAAAAATGAGGTTCCTTTGGAAAAGTGTTACTTGAAAAAGAAGGCAACTTTGAAAAGGCTTGCACAAGTGAAAGAAAGGGTTGATTTGCATTCATTCCTTCTCAATATCTCACATAAGGAGAATTTGACACAAGAATAAGGACTTGGTACATGAGATATGGATCATTCAAAATACCATCACATGATACTTTCCACACTTTTCTAGCACCTTCTAGATGAATCTAGAAATTTCCATCCATCATTATAAGAAGGGTGATCTTCATTGAGTTCAAGGTTGGTGATAGCAAGAGAATTCAGAGGGGAGAGAAAGAGAAAAGCATCCATTGAAGAGGTTTCTTCAAGTTGAAGTAATTCTGGTTTCCTTCCATTGCAGATCTTCTCCTTCATCACAAGTGCAAACAGAAGGCCATTGATCATCCAAGGATCCTTTGGAAGAAGTTTCAAGGCTTGAAAGCATCCACACGAGTCTCTACCATAACCTCTTGACAGGTTCTTTTTTCATCACCATTCTCTTAAGTTATGTAGTTTTAATTAGTTTTATAGGCATAGAACTGATGTACTAGGGTAGATGATGAAATTCTGAGAGTTAGAGCCCGATCCATGGTAGTTGATGGCAGAGCCAAGAAACTTTAATCTCCAAGAATTAGCTGGTTTGTGAGTTTCAGTTATCAAGAATTAGCTTAGAATGGTTAGGGTAGTGTGTGGAGTAACTGTATGCCATTAGATTCAAGGATTATGGAAGGTTGACATCAGGTGCATATGGTTGAACCACGATCTTGCAAGCTTCTGTTGGGATGATCTAGAGAGAGTTAGGGAAAATGGTACGTATGGCTGTGTTCCCTTGGATGAGTAGATGATCTTTCATTTTGGAATCGTGGAATTTCATCCACTGAGCAGAGAGAACGAGATGGTTGAGTTTGTGTGCATGAAATGAGCGAACCTGAAAACCCTAATTCGTTTTGGGGACGATGAGCTGCGTCCGTTGGATCTGGGTCAAGCATTTGACTTTGAGAAGGATCGTGTGGCTGCCATTTAATTGAAAACGGAGGGAAAATTTAAAAATCAAAACACAGTCGTTTGGTTTAGTGATTAAGTCTGGGCTTAAGTCAGTCTTGCTATGCGCACCCTGTCGCTTGCGCGAAAATAAGGTGCCGGCATGACAGAAGAGTCGCCACCTTTCGTTATTTATCCCTCAGAGCGGGAAAGGAAACGATCGGAAAAACCTGACGAAAAAGGGTAAGACAAGGTCGTCGCAACCATTGTCTGGGTTCGGGAGTCGGTTACGCAAGGGGAAGGTATTAGCACCCCTCACGTCCGTCGTACTCGACGGGATCCTCGCTTGTTTGTTTACTTGGACGGGTTGGTTATAATCTATCTACCTATCAAGGCTGGCTGAAAAAGAAAATAAAAATGACTCGGCAAAGCGTCGCACTTTATGCCTACGTATTCTCATCAGAGAATGAGAAATCAGAGTCAACGTAGTTCGGCTAACTACGGGTGAAGAATGGGGAAGGTTGCTCGCTAGGATATCGCATCCTATGCCTACGTACTTTCATCTGGTATGAAAGATCAGAGCAAACGTAGTTCGGGAAACTACAGAAAAATGGCTCAACTAGGAGGGAGACTATCAAGTCCTACTGTTATCATGCCATGGATTCATCCTATGGTTGAGGTTTGAACAGGGAACTCCTAGAAGTTGTCATGCATAGGTTTCAACCTAAAAGTCTATCATCAAATCCTCATCAGAAGAAATGAGAGTCCTAAGGGATCATGTCAATGATACACCAAAACAGACAAAAGCATCAGCTTTAACAGTAGAATGCATGCAATGCAAGTGAGGGAGGAAATGTGTGTGGGGCTTCAGCCTCCACAAGCTCGTCTCGACCTCAAGCCAGTCATGAAATAACAGTAATCATACTGAAGATAAACAACATGCTGTCAAGCAATAAACAGATAAAGGAAATGAAGTGCCATCAGGCCAACAACACACATGCTAGAGAAAGAATCATCTACTCTCTAATCCTAACCTTAACACAGAATACTGATCAAATCTAAGCAAAGCCCTAAAGCAAAACCTAACCAAGAGAAATCAATCCCAGTCTTCAAGCTTCAGAACAAGCTTACCAAAGACAGGGAGCTAAGCAAGCAGACTCATAGTGTCTTCCTCAGGAAAGCACTAGGAGGTGACTACTCAGGAGTCATACCCTATGTGGCTCAACCACTGTGATCAGTTTACATTCCTCCTCAGGAGAAACTAAACTCACAAGCAGGCTCCAACATCACTGGATATTTAGGAAATCCTATCTGAACTAGTGGAACTAAGTGAATAGACTCATAGGACCTTCCTCAGGAAAGTACTAGGAGGCTTCCACTTAGGAGTTGTATCCCATGTGGCTCAACAACATGTGATCAGTTTACATTCCTCCTCAGGAGAAACTAAACTCACAAGTTGGCTCCAACATCATTGGATACTTAAGAAATCCTAGATGAACTAAGGGAACTAAGTGAATAGACCCATAGGACCTTCCTCAGGAAAGTACTAGGAGGCTTCCACTTAGGAGTTGTATCCCATGTGGCTCAACAACATGTGATCAGTTTACATTCCTCCTCAGGAGAAATTAAACTCACAAGTTGGCTCCAACATCATTGGATACTTAAGAAAGAGGTGAGAAGAAAGAATGAAAGTCATTCATAGTGCCTTCCTCAGGAAAGTACCATGAACTTCCTTCAAACTTCAGGATCTCAAACCTCACAGACAGGGAACAAGACAAGCTCTGGGTCTCTGAATCTTGATCTACAATCTTCTCTCCATGATGCTCTCCAACAAGATCTTCAAGGCAACACAAGCCCCTCAACAAATTCCTCAGAACAAGCCCCAGAGATGGACAGATAACCACAGGGCAGACGAAATCAATAGGCAACTTCAGAAAATACCTAAAAATACTAAATCAATGGGGAAAAATCTAACAAATATTCACAAGGGTCCTCAACACCTACTCATAATATCTACATAGGCCTCTACCTAAAAATCCAGATAAAACTCAATCGAAGAAAGTGATTCATCACCTAAACACAAGCTAAACCCTAATTAGGACACCCTAGATCTACCCTAATTAAACTAATCAAAATTTAATTCTAAAATTCTAGAAAAAATCCTATGGGGAAATATGATTCATCATCTAATTGCACAAAAAAGAATGGATTAAAAACCCTAAGGGAAGGTCCTAAAACAATTCCTACAAAATCAAATACCAAATTAAGACTATTAAAAAGCTACTTATTTGGAAAATCTATTAAAAATATTAAACCTAAAAATAAAATCTCATTTTTATTTTTATAATTTTATACACATTTTAATCTAATCATAGAAAAAAGAAGAAGTTAAAAATCATTTTTTATCATTTTTTATGAATTAAACAAAACAGAGAAATATTAAAAGAAAATTAAAAAGAAATTAATCAATTAAAGGGAGGGGGGTATGAAAAGCAATACAAGCCAGTTGAAAGGAATTGGGCCAGCAATAAGGGGGGTGGGGATAGCACATAAGCCCAGAACGCCCCTTTAAGTGAAACGCCGCGTTTTGGATTATTTGAAATTCCCTCTCTTTCTCAGATTAAACCAAGGCCGTTGGATTAGAATAATTTGTCAAACTCTGAGCTTGATCCAAGGGCTCATCTTCATCGTCCCAAATGGGACCTAGGGTTTTCAGAACCCCCACCTCCATGCGCCAACCTTCGAGCTCTTCCATCTCTCTCCACAGGCCACGGCTTCACTCGACCCAAACATGAAAAATGATCCATTACTCAAGCTCTACACAACCCTACGTACACTTTTCCATAACTCATCCTGGATAGCCCTAACAGAAAGCAACAAGATCATGGCACAACCATATTCACCTGATATCCATCCTCATCAAACTTCAGTCTAATGATCTACAGATGTTCTACAAGTTACCCTTGCTATTCTAAACCAATTCATGTTACCTAAAACTCCTTAAACAACTAATTCTTGAAGATTCAAGAATCATGGCTCTGGTGTGAAACCTCACAAATCTTGCTCTAATTCAAGGGAAAGAATCCTCTACCCTAGTGAATCATTTCTATGCCTAAGAAACTAACTAACACTGCATAATTTAAGAGATAGAGAGTGAAGAAGAAACCTGCTAAGTAATGATGGTATGTGATGCTAGGGCACGATTCCAAGCTTGCAATTCACTCACAATGATCCTTCAATGGAGATATGCCTTCTGTTTGCAAGGATCTTGAAGAAGATGGCTGGTAGTGGAAGATATCTTGGATTGCTTCAACTTGAAGAAATTGCTTCAATGGCTATCTCTCCCTCTCTCTCCTCTGACTTGGCTCAAGTTTCACCAACCTTTAACACTTTATGATGCACTCTTTATATATTGATTGATTGGATGCTTCTAGATTCATCTAGAAGAGTGTGGAAAGTTCTTGAAAATTCCATGATATGCCATATTGGTTATCTCATATCCCATGCTCCATGCCTTGTAATTTTGACTTAAAATACCCTTACATGAGTTATTAAGTGAGGATGAGTGAAAAACAAGTGTATTTTTGGCTTATGTAGGGTTTTTCAATGTTACCTTCTTTTGCAAGCAACAAATTTCCAAAGGAAGTCCATTTTTGGAGCCTCAAATGAAAAATCTATTTAAACCAAAGTTCTTAAAATGGTTTTTACAATCAAAATGATATATTGGATGACCTATTTTGGATTTGTGGATCTCCCAAATCACTTTTCAATTTCAACTTTTCAAAGTTATAAGCCTTTTTTAGTTCATTTTTGACCAATCATGTAATCTTGTGCTATGAGCTTTTTAAACAATTTGTGACCTTCTTTCTAGACTTAAAATCACATTTTGAGCAACTTTCATGTTTTGAGTTTTTCCATTTGAGGCTTGGAAATAGGAGTTTTAGGCATTGGCTAAAATGACCTATAACTGACAAATGACCAAAATACCCCTGCCTTGTTCAAACCATAAGTTGAGTTCCACAAATCCAATCAAGGACTTCTACCACTCAAATTAAAGCTAAGAAGATGCTCTTCAACATTCATGTTGACCAAGAAACCATAGGAATAATCCTACTAGGGCAAAAGTTGTCTGCAAGTTGGGTGACTTTCAAGGACCCAGATTCACACACCTCTGCTGACCTGTAATTTGTCAAAACCATAACTTGAGCTCTGTAACTCCTATCAAGGACTTCCACCACTCAAATTAAAGCTAAGAACAATCTCTACAACATTCATGTTGTGGGGAAGATGAGATATCAATCACATCTAGAGCTAAAACTGCCTGGAAAATAGGGATCAAATTAGGGTTTTTTCACTGACAATCCTTGGAAACCCTAACTTGAAACTCCTCAAACTCCTCAACCATGATGAGTTGGTCTAGGAATCATCTTTATAACATCTCTATGCATCATGACATGATCTCATGGCCCTTGGATTAGGTCTCAACCTTCTCCAAATCTTCAGCTGATCTAGGGTTGACCCAGTCAAAACCCTAATTCTACCATTCATGGTTGAATCCTCTGAACTCTTGCATAATGACTTCTCTGGGCTTCATGATGGCTATCAAGACATCTCATAGGCTTTCTCAAAACATCAAGTTCATTCTCAAAGTCTCAGAATCATCTGAGGGGCACCCACAACTATCAAGCTATGAAGCACACAACCCTGGTTTCAATCCACTTCCTCTGAGGATCTCTTGAACTTTCTGATGAAGGTATCCATTTTCAAACACTCAATGAATAAATAATTGTTGGTCAAATTTTGGGGTGCAACAGCTGCCCCTATTCAAACGGCTTGAACCTGACTGGGTGAGAAGCGAACGGCTCTCAACCAATCAAGGTACGAGACGGTTGAATACCGGTAAACCCGAAAATTTGCCAACTACACAAGCGCACGGTACTCTGCGGGGAACAAATCTTTGAACACTGCAACACTAGCTGCCCAACAACTAGCTGGAGAAATACTGATCTGAATCTCCGTCGGTTATCCATATTAAATTCTTCTGACGTTGCCTTCAGACAACCACAACACCCAACCTCGCCGCTGGAGAACTGAATCTGACATCGCCGTCGGAAACAAACATCGCTCTGAGAGACACTCGACATCACCGTCGTTCAAACATCATCTCTGTTGGGGATTTAAGGAGTCTGACATCGCCGTCAAACAAACATCCAACCTCGCCGCCGGAAACAAACATGATCTGACCTCGCCGTCAAAGCAAACATTCAACCTCGCCGTCGAACACAAACATAATCTGACCTCGCCGTCAAAGCAAACATTCAACCTCGCCGTCGAACACAAACACCGAATAACTCCGACCTGGGGTTCACCCCTGGTAAATGGAACAAAAGGTAGACTTGCGTATTTGGAGCTACCCTGCTGGGGATGAGAGACTTAACCGAGCACACTCTGATCTGGGGTTCACCCTCAGAACCATAACGAACATCGGAATACTACTGCACACTGCCCACCGTAGAACTTCAACATTAGAACTATATGAAACCCTGGCCCCTGGCCACTTCCAGCTTCAGCTAGAAAAGATCTTCAAGTACTTCTGAAGATAAGCATCCTTGGCTTTCAAGGATGGCAACTCTGCAGGAGGTATCTTCGACTTCAGTCTGAAGAAAGTGGTCCTTGGCCTTCAAGGATACATGGATCTGCCTTCAGGCAACTCCGCCTCTGCTATGGAGCATCCGAGACTTCAGTCAGGGATATACTTCGGCCTTCAGTCCGAAAAATGAATCCTAGGTCATTCATGACCTTGGGGATAACCTTGCCCTTGGGCACCTCCGCTTCAGCTTGGGAAATCTGCGACTTCAGTCAGAGAAATGGTGTCTTGAGCCATTCATGACTCTACGGGGATTCAAACACTTTGCCTTCAGGCAAAACTCCGCTTCAGCTGGAGAAACATCTTCGACTTCAGTCAGAAGGAACACTATTCACTTGATCGCACTCAATCATCACCTCAGGATAACTGACTTGGTCTTCAGACTCACACGAATCACTCTGTTGTATCTACAACCTTGGAACCTTGTCTCTAGCCACACGTTGATTCATCAACAAGGAAGTCTGGACTCACCGGAACCTTCTGATATCGCCTTCGGGCGCTTACGAAATCCATCTTCAGATTAGGCATCGTTGTTGGAGCAGACATATCACGCTGCTGAGGACTTCAAGAATCATCTTGAATACACAGATTCGTCAGGCATCTTCAAGAATCATCCTGAACTAATAACCTTTCTGGAGCAAACATTCTGTTGGGAATTCCAGGAATCTTCCTGGGCAACTCTTGCTGGAGGTGCTATCGGGGAGCTCAAGTATCATACTAAGCGAACAACCCGGGAAGCTGCACTGAGGTCTTAAGAATCATCTTAAGCAAACGGCTCTGCTAAGGAACTCGAGAATCATCTCGAACTGAAGACTTCGCTGGGGGTCTCAAAAATCATCTTGAGCGAGCGACTGTGGGGATTATACCGGGGTCTTTAGAATCATCTAAGAAAACAACCTTGCTGGGGAGAACATCGAGAATCGTCCTGAGCAACCGGTCTTTCGGTAGTACCTCTGTAAAACAAGGATGATGATGACCTAGATCATGCTTATGATGCGTATGCTTCGGCACCATGCCCCACACGGTGGGAATGATATGCGTTTATGCTAGATGCTGTGCAATCATGCACAATGCTATGCAGCGCTAGATGCTATGTAGTGTTAGATGCTATGCAGTCATGCACAATGCTATGCAATCATGCACAATGATGCGATCCCGTCAGCAAAAATAAATGCCGAAGGGGAGAAAGCCTCCTGTCAGGGAGAAAGAACCACTCAGATAGAGGAATCATCCTGCTGAGGGGAACGTGAACATGCCAATATCAATCAGTCTCTATCCGGGGAATTGATCTTCCGCGAACTGCTGCAGGGGAACAACTTCAGCTGACTGCGGCAGGGGACGAAGCTCTACGAGAACTTGGATCTGCTGATATCAATCGCGAGAATGAACTGCGCAGCCGTCTCGGCTACTCTTCTGGGGATGACCACTCTGTGGGGAACCAACTTCAGCTGCTCCACACTCCGCTGGGGAAAAACCAATCATGATCTGATCAACTTCCAAGGATTCGGATCTCTTGGGCATCTGCAAACTCGGCTGAGGAAGGGGAAGTCATTCTGCTTCGCTGGAGAGAGTGCGACTCTGGGGAAACACAGCATCGGCTGTTCTACGCTCTGCTGGGGAAGATTGATCATGATCCGACCGACTTCCACGGATTCTGCTTTTCTGCGGACTCAGCCGGGGAGAGAAATCATTCTACTTCACTGGAAAGTACGACTCTGATGGGGGAATTCGATTCCACTGGGGAAGAAAGAATCATCTGACTTCGGGGGAGAGTACAACTCTGCAGGGGAATACAACATCAGCTGTCCCAACACTCTACTGGGGAAGAGGGAGTCATCCAACTTCGGGAGAGAACACGGCTCTGGTGGGGAATCTCAATTCCGCTGGAGACTTCAGTCTGGCACCATCAGTTACTGCATACTTCGGCATACGAACAGCCTCCTGCGAAACCTGCACTTGTGACCCGGTGCTGGGGAGACACCTGCTTCGGCGACTTTACTGGGGAAAACACGAGCTTCGGCACCCGAACACTTCTCTGAAATCTGCACTTGTGACCCGGTGCTGGGGAAAGACGACATCATTCTTCGGTGCTTGACTCAGCTGATGAGGTGGCGTTCCTTCAGGATGCGTCTACTTGGGGAAGAGAATCACCTCTACCTGGAGAAGACATATCAATGCTCACTATTCTGATTCTGATTCTGCGGAGGAGAGACCACTGAACTCTGCTGGAGAAGGAGGACTCATCCTGCTTCGGGGATACGCACGGCATATCTCCTGACGAGGCGCTACACCTGCAACAACACAAACAAACAGACAAGATACCCTCCTCAAAGGGGCCTATCCAGGTTATTATCTCGTGACAATGTTCAGTTAGTTAATTGTTTCAACAATCAATGGGCTTAGGCCCGCAAGTTTATGTATGCGCATTTTATCAAAAAAACACATCGGCGTTCTCATTCGCAAACAAAACAGATAAATGCTAAACAGACAAGTAGAATTGCTGAATAATGCATTTTATTGATGGTGAACCCCTGAATGGGCAAAAATGTTTTACAACAGAGGCAAGCTCCTGGAATGAGGAAGCCGCGCAAAAAGAAAACATAAATATACATCAGTATATACAAATGTCGGCAATCGAGGCGTAGACGAACACCATGAGTTGATCCCTCTAAGACCCACTCGACTTCGATACTTCTCCGATGCTTCAGCTTTGGAAGAGATTGATTCAGATAAACGGCCCTCAGGTCTCCCGAACCACTAAACAATGAAAGTCCATACGCGGAACGCAGCCATTTGCTTATTCAAATCCCTAACTTTTGCGTGAACCGCCCTTTCGGGTTTTCAGTTCACCGGGATACCCTTTTTTGCCGAAGCCGCCCAGTGTAGGTTTTCGACTTCGCGGGTGTACATTTTTCAATATATCCCTAATTTTTGCCCGAACCTTTTATTCTGTTTTTGGTTCGCCGGGATGCCCCTTTTTGCCTGGACTCTTTCTTTTTTGTCCAGCGGGTCGCTTTCAAGCAAAGTATTTTTTAACTGCGTCCGCGTTCACCGGGGATGCAAAATCTTCACCATCCATCGTGGATAACAACAAGGCTCCTCCCGAGAAGACCTTGCTGACGACATACGGCCCTTCGTAATTCGGAGTCCACTTGCCCCGGTGATCGGAGTGTGGCGGAAGAATCTTCTTCAGGACGAGATCACCCGTCTGAAAGCTTCGAGGACGCACCTTCTTATCATAAGCTTTCTTCATTCGGCTTTGGTACATGCGACCAAATGCAATCGACGCTAACCTCTTCTCGTCCATCAGGCTGAGCTGGTTCAAGCGATTCGTCACCCATTCTGCCTCATCAAGTTTCACATCAACCAAAACTCGCAAAGAGGGAATCTCCACTTCTAGCGGTAGGACAGCTTCCATACCGTACACCAAGGAGAAAGGAGTTGCCCCGGTCGACGTACGCACCGTGGTACGATAACCGTGCAAGGCAAACGGCAGCATCTCGTGCCAATCTTTATACGTCACAACCATCTTCTGAACAATCTTCTTGATGTTCTTGTTGGCCGCTTCAACGGCGCCATTCATCTTCGGCCGATAAGGAGATGAGTTGTGGTGTTCAATCTTGAAGCTCTGGCACAGCTCCTTCATCATCTTATTATTCAAATTCGAACCATTATCAGTAATGATCCGCTCGGGAATTCCATAGCGACAGATGATGTCCCTCTTTATGAACTTAGCTACCACCTGCTTGGTCACATTAGCGTACGAGGCTGCCTCCACCCACTTGGTGAAGTAGTCGATAGCTACCAGAATAAAACGATGACCATTGGACGCGGTGGGCTCGATCTTGCCTATCATGTCGATGCCCCACATGGAGAACGGCCAAGGGGAGGACATGATATTCAATGGGCACGGCGGCACATGAACTTTATCAGCATAAATCTGGCATTTGTGACATTTCCTCGCGAATCTGAAGCAATCCGACTCCATAGTCAACCAGTAATATCCTGCTCTCAGGATCTTTCTAGTCATGGCATGCCCGCCGGCGTGCGTACCAAATGTGCCCTCATGGACTTCTTCCATGAGCATACTCGCCTCTCTCTCATCTACACATCTGAGTAGCACGAGATCGTGGTTTCTCTTATACAGCACTCCATCAGGATTGAGGTAAAAGTTTCCGGATAGCCTCCTCAGAGTCTTCTTATCCTGGGTTGACGCACCCGC
Organism: Lathyrus sativus; assembly: GCA_963859935.3. Classification (NCBI taxonomy): domain Eukaryota; kingdom Viridiplantae; phylum Streptophyta; class Magnoliopsida; order Fabales; family Fabaceae; genus Lathyrus; species Lathyrus sativus. The sequence goes on from OZ012739.1 coordinate 45,219,331, forward strand.
AGGATACTCCTTAGTCATAAGGAAGGTCTGGATGTCGTGGAACCATGGCTTGCCGTCAGTGGCATCCTCGATTGCGAACACATATGCTGGTCTGTCAAGACGCGAAAGTACAATACTTGGAGCTTCATTCCAAAGATTGACCTTATACATTGAAGCCAACGTGGCTAAAGCATCAGCCATTTGATTTTCAGCCCGGGGTACATGATGAAGTTCTACTTGGTCGAAGAACGGAAGCAGCCTCCTGGCATAATTCATGTACGGCACTAGATTCGGTTGACGAGTTTCCCACTCCCCTTTGATCTGATTGATTACAAGCGTTGAGTCACCATATATGTCTAGATTCTTGATTCTCAAATCAATTGCCTCTTCTAGACCCATAATGCATGCTTCATACTCGGCTTCGTTGTTGGTAACTGGAAACGTCAGTCTCGCAGTAAACGGGATGTGGGATCCGTGAGGAGTCGTGATGATAGCCCCGATACCACTTCCATAGGAATTAACCGCTCCGTCGAATATCAACTTCCACTGAGACTTCCTATCTGGCCCCTCGTCGGGCAATGGCTCCTCGCAATCCTTCACTTTGAGAAACATAATGTCCTCGTCAGGGAACTCGAACTTCATCGGCTGATAGTCTTCGATTGGCTGTTCGGCAAGGTAATCAGACAATACGCTCCCCTTGATGGCTTTCTGAGAGACGTACTGAATATCATATTCTGTTAACACCATCTGCCATCTGGCAATCCTGCCCGAAAGAGCCTGCTTCTCGAAGACGTACTTGATCGGATCCATCTTCGAAATCAGCATAGTGGTGTGGTTGAGCATATACTGTCGTAGACGTTTGGCAGCCCAAGCTAATGCACAACACGTCTTCTCCAGCATCGAGTATCGAGATTCACACTCATTGAACTTTTTACTCAAGTAATAAATGGCATGCTCCTTTCTGCCCGTCTCGTCGTGCTGACCGAGAACACACCCCATACTATTCTCCAGAACTGTCAAGTACATGATTAATGGCCGTCCAGCCACTGGGGGTATCAAGATTGGAGGTTCTTGAAGATACTGCTTTATCTTATCGAATGCCTTCTGGCAATCCTCATTCCAAGTAATCGCCTGATTTTTCTTTAACAACTTGAACATCGGTTCACAAGTGGCCGTGAGCTGGGAGATAAACCTTGCAATGTAGTTTATTCGGCCCAAGAAACCACGAACTTCTTTTTCTGTTTTCGGCGCTGGCATTTCTTGGATAGCTTTTATTTTCGCAGGATCAACTTCAATACCTCGTTCACTAACGATAAACCCCAATAACTTTCCGGACCGCACTCCGAAAGTGCACTTGTTAGGATTCAGCCTCAGCCTGAACTTCCTAAGCCTTTCAAACAGCTTCAGCAAATTGACCAGATGCTCCTCCTCCGTTTGGGACTTCGCAATCATGTCATCAACATAGACCTCGATCTCATGATGAATCATATCATGAAACAAAGTTACCATTGCTCGCTGGTAAGTGGCCCCTGCGTTCTTCAGACCGAAGGGCATTACCTTGTAGCAAAACGTGCCCCAGGGGGTAATAAACGTCGTTTTCTCCATGTCCTCCGGCGCCATCTTAATCTGATTATAACCGGAGAAGCCATCCATGAACGAAAACACGGAAAACTGGGCTGTATTGTCGACCAACACATCGATATGAGGCAACGGGAAATCATCCTTAGGGCTCGCCCTATTCAAATCCCGATAATCAACGCACATGCGTACCTTGCCGTCCTTCTTCGGTACAGGCACTATGTTGGCGACCCACGGAGGGTAGGTGGTAACGGCTAGAAATCCTGCGTCCAACTGCTTCTGGACTTCTTCTTTGATTTTTACAGCCATGTCTGGTCTCGTCCTCCTAAGCTTCTGCTTGACTGGAGGGCAATCTTCTCGCAACGGCAAGCGATGAACCACGATATCTGTGTCAAGTCCGGGCATATCCTCATATGACCAAGCAAAGACGTCACTATACTCTCGAAGCATCTCGACGAGTCTATGCTTGACATCATTCTGCAACGCAGCCCCAACTCTGACATTCCTGATAAGCTCCTCAGAACCCAGATTTATGATCTCAATATCCTCCTCGTGAGGCAGAATAACCTTCTCCTCTTGTCTCAACAAGCGGGCCAACTCTTCCGGAAGGTCTTCGTCTTCATCAATCTCATCCTCGGCTTGATAGATCGGGCAATCAAAGTCGTAGTGAGCCGTAGAGGGTCCAGAGTCGATGTCATCTGTTACGTGGATCCTGCAATAACAAGGGTTAAGTTTAAAGCAGGAATATGCAGGTTAGCACGAACCTCGTTGCCATCTTGCTGTTTTTCAAAACCAACATAAAATATGAATAACAGAGAACACAATATTTGATTACGAAGAAAACGCCTTTTATTTATTAACAAAATGCATACACATAATCCAACAAGGCCCTGACAGTAAAACCGCTATGCCCCGGGCAGGACATAGGGTTGTACAAAGATTGTAAAAAGCAAATCATTACTCTTCACTTGTCAGCTCGATAATCTCCTTGATGGTCCAGTTGTGAAGGCGCTCGCCTGGCTTGCTCGGTTGAATCCAGGCATCAAGATCACAATCACTGTCTCCGCTGTCCTCCGACGCTGCGTTGATACTCTCGAAGATCACTCCTCCCTTGGTGAATAGGATCGGCCCTTTCCCACGAGATGAGCTACCAGAAGAAGACGAAGCTTCAGCTTCAGGAGAATATCCCAATCCAAACTTATCCTGTTTGAATGGTATATCCAAAACATGCCCCCAGCCTGGGGTGGAACCAGCTTCAACAACAGCCCTAGCTTCCTTAAACGAAGAGAGGTTCACCTCTTGCTTCTCTGCAACCACGGGAGCTACTTCCTTCACCCTGACGGTTTCAAACGCCTGGCAAAGAGTCTCATGGATCTCGCCATCCATTTCGACATATTTAAAGGACGAGAGGTGGCTTACCATGATGTCCTCCTCTCCACAGACTGTCACTATGCTGCCCCCAACAGCATATTTAAGCTTCTGATGCAGCGTGGACGTCACGGCACCAGCAGAATGGATCCACGGCCGACCTAAGAGGCAACTATAGGCAGGCATGATATCCATAATATAGAACACCGCATTAAACGTCTCTGGTCCGACTTGAATTGGCAGGGTCAATTCTCCGAAGACGTGGCGCTTGGTTCCGTCAAAGGCCTTCACGACCAGATCACTGGGCGTGCACAGCAGTCCGCGGGTATCCAACTTCATCAGTGCCTTCTTCGGAAGCACGTTAAGCGAGGAACCCGTATCTACGAGGACATGTGACATAATCGTGCCTCTGCACTCTATCGAGACGTGCAAGGCATTGTTGTGGTCTCTTCCCTTGGGCGTCAGCTCCAGGTCTGTAAAACCCAGCCCATTACCGGCGTTGACATGGGCTACAACTTCCTCGAGTTGATTAACTGATATCTCCTGCGGCACGTATGCAGCATTCAATACTCTCAGCAACGCGTTGCGGTGCGCTTCAGAACACAGCAACAGGTTAAGAATCGAGATCTTCGATGGAGTCTGGTGAAGATGATCTACAATCTTGTAGTCACTTTTCCTGATCAGTCGCATGAACTCTTCAGCATCTTTAACCAACAAGTCCTTCTCTGCCCCTGCAGGAACCTCTTCAACAGCTTTACCTTTGCCCTTGTCCACAGCGTCAGCTCGGACTACCTTCTCTGCTGCGACCTCTGCCGGTGCGAACACTCTACCACTTCTGGTAATACCACTGGCCTCAGCAAGATTCTGCGCAGTTGATCTGGACGGCTCAATCTCTACCTTCTGACCATTACAATATACTTCAGCGCCATAATGCCATGGAACGGCATTGGTACTCTCAAACGGGATTGGTCCAGCCCTGGTGATGGTAATAGTAGGCGGACGAGGTGCAGAAATAGTGATAGGGTGGCGAGGGATGGTAATAGTAGCAACTTCGTCCGCCTGCTTCGGCACGACTTCTCCTGACGCATTCTCAATGCTTCGACTGAACTGCAAAATACCCTCGGTCATCAGACTCTGGATACCTTCGATCAACTGCTCACACCCATCAGGAAGTGTAGCACATGCCATGCAAAACTCTCCACACCCGGGAAAGAAGCCTTTCTTTAGCAACTTGGCCTTAACGAAACTCAATGGCGTCTTCAGATCCTTGACATCAGTCAGCAAGTCTGAATTCTCTTCAGTGATAACAGCATTGACTCCGCCCCCTCTATGGTGAGGCATTGGATTCTTGGTGACGTTGGGCACGCTGTCAGAAAAGTTGATCACCTTGGCGTCGACCAAGTCCTGGACTTTGTGCTTAAAAGCTTTGCAATTTTCAATTGTATGGCCAGGCGCCCCAGAATGAAACTCACAAGTAGCGTTAGCATCGTACCCTGGTGGTGGTGCCCCTGTCAAGGGAGCCAACGTCCTCTTCTGAACTAATTGGAGCTGAAGCAGCGTTTGCAGAAGCTGCGCGTATGTCATAGGAGGAGTTTCGAACTGACGATTTGCCAGGGGACCCCGATTCTGATATCTCTTATATCCCGGATTATTCTGTTGCTGAGGCTGCTGCTGCGGCTGCGGGGGAGCAGCTGGGATGTTTATGCTAGCGATCTGAGACTGAGGGCCCTTGCCCTTTCTCCTAGCACTAGTGACAGCACTGGCATCGCCCTCTCGACGCTTGCCAGTATAGGGTTTCTTGCTAGCTCCTCCAGCTGAGGATGATTCACCCTGAATCTTTCCGATCTTTATACCATTTTCAACATGCTCGCCCAAAGTGATGAGGGCTGAGAAAGTTCCGGACATGCCACTAACCAGCTTCTCATAATAGACTCCGGGAAGGGTGGCCACGAACATTTGTACCAACTCACGCTCAACCATCGGCGGTTGAACCCGAGCAGCCAATTCACGCCACCGCTGGGCGTACTCCTTGAAGCTTTCATTGCTCCGCTGCGAGAGATTCTGAAGCTGAACTCGGTTGGGAGCCAAGTCGCTATTATATTGATAGTGGAGGACAAACGCTTCGGCGAGATCTTTCCACGTGCGCACAGCAGCGGGTTCCAAACCCATATACCATTCAAGCGATGGGCCAGAAAGACTATCCTGAAAGAAGTGCATCAGCAGCTTCTCATCGTCAGAATAAGCGGACATCTTTCTGTAATAAGATCGGAGGTGAACACGGGGACAAGTAGTGCCCTTATACTTCTCAAAGATAGGCACCTTAAACTTGTGAGGTACTTTAAAGTCAGCAATCAACCCAAGTTTGGACATGTCAACGCCCAACGTGTTCTGATTTTCTATATCTCTCATTTTATCTTCCAGCGCCTTGAACCTGAGTCTAGCTTCAGCAGTCAACTCAGCCTCTACACCCCTCTGAGAGAAAATGTCGTCCTGATGGTCCTCCAGCCACGGTTGAGGCACCACCATATTTCCTGCACCAACATTGCCGTTGACCGGCCCCACGGTAACATTGGCTCCCAAACCACCATTGACGGCGCCCGCCGCATTAAGTCCGAGATTAGTCATAAGATTGCCGTTAGCACTACCATTGCCCCCGGCAGCAGGAACAACGTTCTGTGGAGTATCCCCTTGAGGAGGAGTGGGCACGGCCCCGCCATGAAGAATTCCATTACTGTCAACCCTGGAGATGAGAGGTTGAACCAAAGTGCGAAGCTGGTCTTGCCCGTTCGCAACTACTTGCATCAGCTCCATAAAACGATCCATCCTTTCACGAAGCTCTTGAACATCTGACTGAACCTGGTCCATGATTCTCGTTTGATTGGCGCGAGTTGAGTAGCGGTGGATGAATCTTTGATCAATCCTGGAGATCGAAAGCAGCTCGGAACCTGAGTACCTGAAAAACCTGTCAACATCAAAGGTTAGGAAAAGGTAACAGAATGTATGTCATGCAAGAATGCTTCATGCAGATGCATGCGTGAGTCTGTGTGCTTGAGAGATTTTCCCCGATCCTGGCACCTGCTGACAATAATAAGGAGAGGAATCCAGGCCCAATCATGGAAATAGTAACCTCACATAGCAATAGTCAGATTTGACACATCAAGGACCGAGAGCTCATACGCATCAGTCTTTCTGAGAACGGCTGTAGTAACACAATAGGAGATCTTGGATCGGGAAACGGTACCTGTCACAGACACACGCTAATGGAATGATTATGCAAGCTAATGCAAAATGCAGGCATGCAACAATATATCCGGGTGGCTGCTGTGGAGATTCGATGTCAACAGTCGCTGATGAAAAGGAAACCCTGGTGTAAACCCACTGATCAGATCTGCTGAGAACAACCATCTGGTAGGATCGAGATCAAAATTCTGTCCTGGCAAGAACGAAGGCCTGATAATAAAGACCCCGGATGCAAGATCAAGGAATATCTGCTGATGAAGTCTTCAGACCCCAAATCAAAAATCTGCCCTCTCAAGAACAAATGCACAGCTGCTGATGAGATTTTCAAACCCCACTCAAAATCTGCCCTATCAAGAACAAACAACAACTGCTGACGAGATCTTCAGACCTCACTCAAAATCTGCTCAATCCAGAACAAACTTCTGATAATAATACACTGATCAAAGCCTGCTCTATCAAGAACAGACAGACACCTGATGATAAAATCCTCTGATCAAACCCTTGCTCTATCAAGAACATATCTGCAACTGAGAACCCAACATAACTGATTCGCTGTCAAGAAAACCAGGTAGTCTGGAGGTCAAAGTTTCCTGCAATATCCCAACCCCACTCACAGGTATGATGGACCTAATCCACGGACAAAGGTACGGCATCCTATGCGGTCGTCAGCGTCACAGACATTCATGAGTGACAATACGATTCCCAGAAGGAGTGGCATCGTCAAGTCATGAAGAGGCCTCTCTTAGCTGACTTCCAAATGATCGGTCCCCAGAGTCGACAATCCTCACGTCTGGACTCCCCTCAGATCCTCAGGACCGGAAAGGAGCACCTCTGCAAGAATCTCGTCTGAGCGCAGATTTTCGTAGGGAACGGTGCCTGCTCAGCAGACAGGTTCGTCTACTACTTCTCCGCAACTATATCTAGGTGTGTACTCAAGCCCAGGTCCGGCTTTTCACTCACAGTAATATCCCTCTCCCACAGCAGCACAGATAATCATATCAAACTGGAAATAAAATGCGGGAAATAAAATGCGGGAAGTAAAGTGCGGGAAGTAAAAATGCGATAAATAAACGCAACCCAACAAGCAAACACACAAACGATAGGATTGACTCGCGTAGGGGATGGGAAACGGTCCCAGCATAAGGGATGGGAAAAGTCCCTAGATGCTATGAGGTCCCCAGCAGAGTCGCCAGCTGTCGCTTGCGCGAAAATAAGGTGCCGGCATGACAGAAGAGTCGCCACCTTTCGTTATTTATCCCTCAGAGCGGGAAAGGAAACGATCGGAAAAACCTGACGAAAAAGGGTAAGACAAGGTCGTCGCAACCATTGTCTGGGTTCGGGAGTCGGTTACGCAAGGGGAAGGTATTAGCACCCCTCACGTCCGTCGTACTCGACGGGATCCTCGCTTGTTTGTTTACTTGGACGGGTTGGTTATAATCTATCTACCTATCAAGGCTGGCTGAAAAAGAAAAGAAAAATGACTCGGCAAAGCGTCGCACTTTATGCCTACGTATTCTCATCAGAGAATGAGAAATCAGAGTCAACGTAGTTCGGCTAACTACGGGTGAAGAATGGGGAAGGTTGCTCGCTAGGATATCGCATCCTATGCCTACGTACTTTCATCTGGTATGAAAGATCAGAGCAAACGTAGTTCGGGAAACTACAGAAAAATGGCTCAACTAGGAGGGAGACTATCAAGTCCTACTGTTATCATGCCATGGATTCATCCTATGGTTGAGGTTTGAACAGGGAACTCCTAGAAGTTGTCATGCATAGGTTTCAACCTAAAAGTCTATCATCAAATCCTCATCAGAAGAAATGAGAGTCCTAAGGGATCATGTCAATGATACACCAAAACAGACAAAAGCATCAGCTTTAACAGTAGAATGCATGCAATGCAAGTGAGGGAGGAAATGTGTGTGGGGCTTCAGCCTCCACAAGCTCGTCTCGACCTCAAGCCAGTCATGAAATAACAGTAATCATACTGAAGATAAACAACATGCTGTCAAGCAATAAACAGATAAAGGAAATGAAGTGCCATCAGGCCAACAACACACATGCTAGAGAAAGAATCATCTACTCTCTAATCCTAACCTTAACACAGAATACTGATCAAATCTAAGCAAAGCCCTAAAGCAAAACCTAACCAAGAGAAATCAATCCCAGTCTTCAAGCTTCAGAACAAGCTTACCAAAGACAGGGAGCTAAGCAAGCAGACTCATAGTGTCTTCCTCAGGAAAGCACTAGGAGGTGACTACTCAGGAGTCATACCCTATGTGGCTCAACCACTGTGATCAGTTTACATTCCTCCTCAGGAGAAACTAAACTCACAAGCAGGCTCCAACATCACTGGATATTTAGGAAATCCTATCTGAACTAGTGGAACTAAGTGAATAGACTCATAGGACCTTCCTCAGGAAAGTACTAGGAGGCTTCCACTTAGGAGTTGTATCCCATGTGGCTCAACAACATGTGATCAGTTTACATTCCTCCTCAGGAGAAACTAAACTCACAATTTGGCTCCAACATCATTGGATACTTAAGAAAATCCTAGATGAACTAAGGGAACTAAGTGAATAGACCCATAGGACCTTCCTCAGGAAAGTACTAGGAGGCTTCCACTTAGGAGTTGTATCCCATGTGGCTCAACAACATGTGATCAGTTTACATTCCTCCTCAGGAGAAATTAAACTCACAAGTTGGCTCCAACATCATTGGATACTTAAGAAAGAGGTGAGAAGAAAGAATGAAAGTCATTCATAGTGCCTTCCTCAGGAAAGTACCATGAACTTCCTTCAAACTTCAGGATCTCAAACCTCACAGACAGGGAACAAGACAAGCTCTGGGTCTCTGAATCTTGATCTACAATCTTCTCTCCATGATGCTCTCCAACAAGATCTTCAAGGCAACACAAGCCCCTCAACAAATTCCTCAGAACAAGCCCCAGAGATGGACAGATAACCACAGGGCAGACGAAATCAATAGGCAACTTCAGAAAATACCTAAAAATACTAAATCAATGGGGAAAAATCTAACAAATATTCACAAGGGTCCTCAACACCTACTCATAATATCTACATAGGCCTCTACCTAAAAATCCAGATAAAACTCAATCAAAGAAAGTGATTCATCACCTAAACACAAGCTAAACCCTAATTAGGACACCCTAGATCTACCCTAATTAAACTAATCAAAATTTAATTCTAAAATTCTAGAAAAAATCCTATGGGGAAATATGATTCATCATCTAATTGCACAAAAAAGAATGGATTAAAAACCCTAAGGGAAGGTCCTAAAACAATTCCTACAAAATCAAATACCAAATTAAGACTATTAAAAAGCTACTTATTTGGAAAATCTATTAAAAATATTAAACCTAAAAATAAAATCTCATTTTTATTTTTATAATTTTCTACACATTTTAATCTAATCATAGAAAAAAGAAGAAGTTAAAAATCATTTTTTATCATTTTTTATGAATTAAACAAAACAGAGAAATATTAAAAGAAAATTAAAAAGAAATTAATCAATTAAAGGGAGGGGGGTATGAAAAGCAATACAAGCCAGTTGAAAGGAATTGGGCCAGCAATAAGGGGGTGGGGATAGCACATAAGCCCAGAACGCCCCTTTAAGTGAAACGCCGCGTTTTGGATTATTTGAAATTCCCTCTCTTTCTCAGATTAAACCAAGGCCGTTGGATTAGAATAATTTGTCAAACTCTGAGCTTGATCCAAGGGCTCATCTTCATCGTCCCAAATGGGACCTAGGGTTTTCAGAACCCCCACCTCCATGCGCCAACCTTCGAGCTCTTCCATCTCTCTCCACAGGCCACGGCTTCACTCGACCCAAACATGAAAAATGATCCATTACTCAAGCTCTACACAACCCTACGTACACTTTTCCATAACTCGTCCTGGATAGCCCTAACAGAAAGCAACAAGATCATGGCACAACCATATTCACCTGATATCCATCCTCATCAAACTTCAGTCTAATGATCTACAGATGTTCTACAAGTTACCCTTGCTATTCTAAACCAATTCATGTTACCTAAAACTCCTTAAACAACTAATTCTTGAAGATTCAAGAATCATGGCTCTGGTGTGAAACCTCACAAATCTTGCTCTAATTCAAGGGAAAGAATCCTCTACCCTAGTGAATCATTTCTATGCCTAAGAAACTAACTAACACTGCATAATTTAAGAGATAGAGAGTGAAGAAGAAACCTGCTAAGTAATGATGGTATGTGATGCTAGGGCACGATTCCAAGCTTGCAATTCACTCACAATGATCCTTCAATGGAGATATGCCTTCTGTTTGCAAGGATCTTGAAGAAGATGGCTGGTAGTGGAAGATATCTTGGATTGCTTCAACTTGAAGAAATTGCTTCAATGGCTATCTCTCCCTCTCTCTCCTCTGACTTGGCTCAAGTTTCACCAACCTTTAACACTTTATGATGCACTCTTTATATATTGATTGATTGGATGCTTCTAGATTCATCTAGAAGAGTGTGGAAAGTTCTTGAAAATTCCATGATATGCCATATTGGTTATCTCATATCCCATGCTCCATGCCTTGTAATTTTGACTTAAAATACCCTTACATGAGTTATTAAGTGAGGATGAGTGAAAAACAAGTGTATCTTTGGCTTATGTAGGGTTTTTCAATGTTACCTTCTTTTGCAAGCAACAAATTTCCAAAGGAAGTCCATTTTTGGAGCCTCAAATGAAAAATCTATTTAAACCAAAGTTCTTAAAATGGTTTTTCCAATCAAAATGATATATTGGATGACCTATTTTGGATTTGTGGATCTCCCAAATCACTTTTCAATTTCAACTTTTCAAAGTTATAAGCCTTTTTTAGTTCATTTTTGACCAATCATGTAATCTTGTGCTATGAGCTTTTTCAACAATTTGTGACCTTCTTTCTAGACTTAAAATCACATTTTGAGCAACTTTCATGTTTTGAGTTTTTCCATTTGAGGCTTGGAAATAGGAGTTTTAGGCATTGGCTAAAATGACCTATAACTGACAAATGACCAAAATACCCCTGCCTTGTTCAAACCATAAGTTGAGTTCCACAAATCCAATCAAGGACTTCTACCACTCAAATTAAAGCTAAGAAGATGCTCTTCAACATTCATGTTGACCAAGAAACCATAGGAATCATCCTACTAGGGCAAAAGTTGTCTGCAAGTTGGGTGACTTTCAAGGACCCAGATTCACACACCTCTGCTGACCTGTAATTTGTCAAAACCATAACTTGAGCTCTGTAACTCCTATCAAGGACTTCCACCACTCAAATTAAAGCTAAGAACAAGCTCTACAACATTCATGTTGCGGGGAAGATGAGATATCAATCACATCTAGAGCTAAAACTGCCTGGAAAATAGGGATCAAGTTAGGGTTTTTTCACTGACAATCCTTGGAAACCCTAACTTGAAACTCCTCAAACTCCTCAACCATGATGAGTTGGTCTAGGAATCATCTTTATAACATCTCTATGCATCATTACATGATCTCATGGCCCTTGGATTAGGTCTCAACCTTCTCCAAATCTTCAGCTGATCTAGGGTTGACCCAGTCAAAACCCTAATTCTACCATTCATGGTTGAATCCTCTGAACTCTTGCATAATGACTTCTCTGGGCTTCATGATGGCTATCAAGACATCTCATAGGCTTTCTCAAAACATCAAGTTCATTCTCAAAGTCTCAGAATCATCTGAGGGGCACCCACAACTATCAAGCTATGAAGCACACAACCCTGGTTTCAATCCACTTCCTCTGAGGATCTCTTGAACTTTCTGATGAAGGTATCCATTTTCAAACACTCAATGAATAAATAATTGTTGGTCAAATTTTGGGGTGCAACACACCCCACCAAATTCAGGCCCATTGGAGAATGAACTAGCGCGTGTTCCTATTTCCACCCCCCTTTATATTGTTTTCTCTTTTTTAATTCTTTTAATATTTTTGCCATCTTTAAAAATTCATAAGTAAATGAAAAATAATGATTTTTTGTTCCTTATTTTTTCTATGTTTAGATAATAATGTGTAGAAAATTATAAAAATAAAATTGGGATTTTATTTTTAATGTAGAATATTTGGTGATATTTTCTTTTAAATAGGGCATTTATTTTCTTTTAGTTGATATCTCATTTTCTATGAATTGTTTTAGGACTTTCCCTTAGGATTTTTGAGCCATTATTTTTGGCATAGTTAGACATTGAACCCTAGTTTCATGTAGGATTTATCTCTTGATTTGTAGATTAAAATTTGATGTAGTTTGATTGTTGGACATTTAGGTGCTCTAATTAGGGTTTTAGGTTGTGTAGGTAGACTTGAACAAATTTGTTTTGGGGTTTATAGGCCAAATTAGTGTATGGGGAATATATGGGTTAAGGGTAAGTATGTATAGAATTCCCTAGAATTTTGCTAGAATATTGTATGGTGTTTTAGTATTTTTCATTGATTTTTGAATGTATGGATAGTATGTGTGTTGCTTAAAGGCATAAGTTGTATTGTTGTGTTTTCTTTCCTTTTCTTTTGAGTGTGTGAGCTTTGAGGATTGAGTTGAAGACCTTGTGGATCATCATGGGAGCTTTGAAGACCTTGCAGAGGAGTTTAGCATAGCTTTTGTTGTTTTGTTTATAGGTTTATAGGTGCATAGGCAGAGCCCCAGATAGAATACTTTGTTCAACAAACAAGGAGTGTTTTGTTCACCTCCTTCCTTCTCTATGACACAGAGTCCCTTAAGGGTATTCACCTCTCTCCTTTGGAGGGATTAGTGACCTTGCCCTATAAGGTAGAACTTTGAGAGATCCTTTCCTTTGATGTTAAGTCCTCAATGGCATCCTTTGGAAGTCAGTGAGTACTGTAACATCCCCCACTCATCTTGTTGACTGAATCTTGTCTGCTGGAGCATTGGAGCCATTGAAGACAGAAGCTGAGGCCTTGAAGAGGATGATTCCTTGAAGATTATTGAAGTCTGAAGACTCTGTGAAGATCAAGTTGATGCCTGAAGATCCCTGAAGATAGTGAAGCCTGAAGGTAGAGCTGATCAAAGGAGCTGAAGCTCAAGGGAGAAGATGAGTTGATACTCATGTTGTAGGGTTGATACCTGGAAAGCAAGTGATCTCTGAAGTCTGAAGACTGGGTTGCTGCTGGAGGAGCTGAGGCTTTCTTCTGTTTTCTTGGATGTATTGTGTGTTTTGCCTGATTTGTCTGTTGCATTAGACTAAGCCCATTTAGAATAAGTTCAGTCTAAGAGCATGAGTGCATCTGATTGTATTGTTATTGCGTGGCTTTGCTTGCGGGTATTCGGTAGAGCCCAGCTCCCTTGCCCATGTGTTTATTTTGCTTGATAGCATGATGTCATTTTCTGTCTGTATGATTGCAGCTTACTGTTTTTTGCTTGATAGCATGTTGTTTATTTCAGTATGGTTACTGTTATTTTATGACTGGCTTGAGGTTGAGACGAGCTTGTGGAGGCTGAAGCCCCACACACATTTCCTCCCTCACTTGCATTGCATGCATTTTACTGCTAAAGCTGATGCTTTGTCTGTTTTGGTATATCATTGACATGATCCCTTAGGACTCTCATTTCCTCTGATGAGGATTTGATGATAGACTTTTAGGTTGAAACCTATGCATGACAACATCTAGGAGTTCCCTGTTCAAACCTCGACCATAGGATGAATCCATGGCATGATAACAGTAGGACTTGATAGTCTCCCTCCTAGTTGGGCCTGTTCTCTTCTCATCTCGAAACAGTTTAAGATACAGTAATCATGAATGATTTCTTTCGTACGTTACGAGCCTTAAGCTATCTGAGAAAGGATTGTGGGAGAGGTTCTTTTCCACAGTCTGGATGTTTAGTATGGTACCCTTTGGGTGACATGCGGCACATTCACTCTCAGGTCATAGTCTCTAGTGCGGTTGAAATTGCAAACACAATAAAAAACACTTCTTTTAGGAGATAACCCGTAGTTACCCGAACTACGTTTGCTCTGATCTTTCATACCAGATGAAAGTACGTAGGCATAAGATGCGACATCCTAGCGAGCAACCTTCCCCACCTTCACCCGTAGTTAGCCGAACTACGTTGACTCTGATTTCTCGTTCCAGACGGGAATACGTAGGCATAAAGCGCAATGCTTTGCCGAGTCATTTTTCTTTTCTTTTTCAGCCAGCCTTGATAGGTAGATAGATTAAAACCAACCCGTCCAAGTAAACAAACAAGCGAGGATCCCGTCGAGTACGACGGACGTGAGGGGTGCTAATACCTTCCCCTTGCGTAACCGACTCCCGAACCCAGACAATGGTTGCGACGACCTTGTCTTACCCTTATTCGTCAGGTTTTTTCGATCGTTTCCTTTCCCGCTCTGAGGGATAAATAACGAAAGGTGGCGACTCTTCTGTTTTGCCGGCACCTTATTTTCGCGCAAGCGACAGTGATGAACCATAATATATGCATCAAGACCAGGAATATCTTCATATGACCAAGCAAAGAAATCTTTATACTCTCGGAGCATTTCAACCAGTCTTTCTTTGACGCTATCTTCCAAAGCAGCCCTTATCCTGACTTCCTTTCTGGCTTCCTCGGTACCTAAGTTGATGACCTAAATTTCCTCATGATGAGGCAGAATAACCTTTTCTTCTTGTTTCAGTAGCCTGGCGAGCTCTTCAGGCAGGTCTTCATCTTCTTCAATCTCTTCTTCAGCTTGAAAGATTGGATTATCAAAGTCATACCGAGTCATAGACGAGTCTGAATTGGTGGCATCTGCAATGTGAAATCTGCAATGATGATGATTTAATGCTTAAAATAATATGCAAATAAGCACAAACCACATTGCCGTTTTATTGTTAAAATAAAAAAGAAGAAAAACAGAGATCACAATATTTGAATGCAAGAAAAACGCCCTTTGATTAATGATAAAACAAATGTTCAAACATAAAAGATAAGGCCCTTCAGACAAAGACCACTATGCTCCGGGTAGAACATAGGGCTACACATAATCAAGAAAATAGGAAAATTACTCTTCACGGGTCACTTGGATAACTTCCTTGATGGTCCAGTTGTTCAAGCTCTGACCAGGAATACATGGTCGGATCCATGCATCCATATCACAGTCACTGTCACCTTCCTCGTCGGATACAACGTTGATTCGATCAAAAATCACCCCACCACTAGTGAATTGGACTGGTCCCCTGTAGCGCGGAGCACTATGTGAAGTAGAAGAAGATGGGTTGTACCCCAATCCAAACTTGTCTTGTTTATTGGGGATGCTCAGAACTTGTCGTTGCACCCTAAAATTTGCTCAACCTTATTCACTTGGTTTATGTTTCAATATCACTAGCATTTGCATATAGAGCCATGTACATAGTCTAACCACATGCATAGCATAGCATAGCAGATCATCCAGCAGGGACCAATCATTATTCTCATCTCTATGAGTCTATCAAGAGGTTATTATTCTAATTCAATCTCATTCAAGTCATCAGAAAGAATTTGAAAGCTAGGAAGTCAATAGCTCAAGCAGTGCATCTATCTCCTATCTGAGGGTATCTGGGGATCATCAAGGAAAGTGTGAGCTGTGGGCTGAGCATGGGGAGTATCTAGGCATCTTGGAAGACTTATAAAGTCATTTGGAGAAGGAGACAAGTCATTGGTGTGGTCACAAGAATTGCAGTTGAAGACAGTCAACTAGGGTTTCATCTGGGGTCAACTCTGGGTCAACTCTAGGTCAATTGATTGATTGCAAGGCTTTAAGGGCTATTGGAGAGATGTGGGGTTCATCATTTGACATGTAAATAAGGATATGTTGTTGTGCTAAGAAGAAATCAAGAGAAATCAAGGAGAAGAGGAGTTTCTAAATTAGGGTTTCTGTGTAAAATCCCCTAATTTAGGTCAAATTTCCAAGCAAGATAAGTCAAAATGCAAGCTTCAAATGGATCCTTGGCCAACCTGAAACTTGTAGAGGATCCCAAGACCTTCAATTTGAGTGGTGGAATACATAAAGGAGATTTATAGAACTCAAGTTATGGTCCTTGCAAGTTACAGGTCATCTGGGGTATCTGAAATTTTGTTTGTGAAAGTGACTTGACTTCCAAGCTATTTTTACCCCTCAAGGAGATTTCAAATGAATTTCTGGTCAACTTAAGAGTTGTTCCTCATTGTATTAGATTTCTAGAATGGTATGGTGTGCCTCCATATGATTTGTGGAACTCTACTTATGGTCTTGGCAAGCAAAGGGTATTTTGGTCATCTGAGGATTACAGGTCATTCTTAGCCTATGCCTAAAACTCATACAAGGGAGCTTCAAATGAAAAACTTCACAACATCAAAGTTGCTCAAAATGCCATATTAAGTCTAGAAAAGAAGTCATGGAAGTTGGGAAATTCATGGAATGAGACTTGACCAAAGTTGGTGGAAAATGACCTAAAAAAGGCATATAAGTTGAAAAAGTTGAAATGAAAAATTGGTTTGAGAGATCTACAAATCCAAAATGGGTCATCC
Source organism: Lathyrus sativus (assembly GCA_963859935.3). Taxonomy (NCBI): domain Eukaryota; kingdom Viridiplantae; phylum Streptophyta; class Magnoliopsida; order Fabales; family Fabaceae; genus Lathyrus; species Lathyrus sativus. The sequence continues at coordinate 45,236,015 of OZ012739.1, forward strand.
AATATACCAAATTGATTCCAAGCATCATTTTAGAGACATTGGTTCAGCCACTCTTTTGAGTTAGGAGCAAAATTTTGGACTTGCTTTGTATTTTTGTTGCTTGCATAATAAGGCAAGTAGAGAAAACTTGGCATAAGTGACTTTTCAAGGCAAGGAACTTGGTTTTTTCACACATGCCATGACAATAACTCATAAGAGGAGATTTTGACACAAATATGAAAGTAAATGCATGAGATATGAGATGGATCAAAGTATCATTAAGGGAGAACTTCCATAACTTTCCATCACTTTCTAGAATCATCTAAGATCATTCTACAACCTTCTAGATCAGGCCATCATCATCTATATAAACACAAGAGTGGCTCCAAAATGTGGTTGGTGATTCATTTGGCAAGAATACATAGTTTCCTTCCATTTTTCCAATTTTGCAAATTGCTTTCAATCTCTCACAAAATCCCATCAATTCACAAAGTTCTTGATCCTAATCTACTCTACAATCACCATAGAACCAAAATTCATCAAGATCTGGCTGAGTTGAGTTCATTCTCGTGTGCTGTAATTTTCACCATCAAAAGTGCAAAAGGATTTCAAGCACCATATTCAGGGCGTTGGATCAAAGGTGATTGCATACAGTAGCAAGGACCAAGAGTGTTGATCAAGATCAGAGCATTGGTGGCTGTTGATTCAAGAAGTCTACATCTGTTTTCAAGAATTTGCACCAGGTACGTTTTCTTTCGAATTGGATAGAATAGTGATCATGGCATAGGATTGTTAGTATATTAGAGACCTAGGTAGTTAGAGGATGAATCCTGGAAATTTTGGCATTGATTGGTGAAGATTTTCATGCATGCACAAAAAAGGTTTTGATCCAGAACTTGATGGATAGAGTGTGATAATTAGTGTGGATTAGTTTAGAGTGATCATGGAAGTATAGAGTTGGTTCTGTTAGCAAGAGTTTGAAGTTTGGTGAGGGTGAATTTTGAGTGTCCATGAAGGTTGTATACCATCGGGTCTAGCATTTGATTAAGCTTCAGCAAAAACTAAGGGTGCAGTTGTCTTCTACGTGAACTTTGGGTTAATTTTGGTGTTTATATCGTGGCCTTTCATGGAGAGACGAGGGAGATATGATGGCTGGAAGATGGCTGTGTCGAGCTCGTGTGCAGGGTTTATTCTGCAAACCCTAGGTTTGATTGGAGAAGACGACCCAAGGGCCGTTCGATCGCGCCAAGTATTTGACATTTTCTACCCATCCAATGGTCCAGATTTGAAGGAAAATACGGAGGGAAAAGACCAAGTGGAACGCAGCGTTTCACTTATTAAAACGCATGGGCTCTGAATCCAAATTCATATCCCCACCCCCTTTTATATAGGCCCAATGGAATATACTGGGATTTGTTGCTTTTCGCACCGTGAACTTATTTCTTTTCTTTTTATTTTTCAATTCATTTTCTGATGCTTCCTGGGCCTAGCGCCAATTGCTATGCGCGCCTCCCCCTTGTGGCCCATCTGGAGATAGTAACTGGGCGAAGATGCTATTCAGACCCCCTCCCATTTTATTTCTATTTTGTGTTTTTAATTTCTTTTATATTTTTATCATCTTTTAAAAATCATAAAAAAATGAAAATAGCTTATTTTTAATTCCTTCTTTTTGTGGTAGGTCAATAATTCTGTCTAGAAAAATATGAAAAAATAAAAATAGCATTTTATTTTGTTTTAATATTTTTCATGCATTTTTCTTGTAAATAGCATTTTATTAAGTTTAGTTTGATACTTAAATTTGTTGATTTTTGTTCTAATAGTTCCCTTTAGCTTTAGAGCTCATTCTTTTTAGGTTGATTAGTTTAGGACTTCAACTTGTATATAAGATTTAATTCACAATTTTAGAAATTAATTTTAGGTGATTTGTTTAGGTATGAATAACATGAACAAAACTAGGGTTTAGGTGATAACATAGGTGAATTAGTTCATTTCCCTTAGGAGTTAGAGATTGAATTTTTGGGGTATGGGACTATAGGGATTGTGGGTAGTTATTAGATCCCTTAGAAATTATTAGGATTCCCCTACTGCTATTAGTATTGCTTATATTTGCTTGACTGGTGTGGTGTGCCCTCTCTGGGGATTATAATTTTGTCTGTGTGGGGATTGGGAGAGCTGAAGACTTGAGAAGATGAAGCCATGTGAAGATCAAAGACTGAAGACCAACTTCCAGAGTTGATGAGGAGATTCTGTGCTGGCAGCTGTTGAAGGCTATAGGATTTAGGAGTTAGGCAGAGCTCTAGAGTAGTCAACTTAATTCTCAAACATGGAAGGTCTTGACTGCCTCCATTCTTCTCTGTGATGCAGGGTCTCTCTAAGACACTCACCCCTTCCTTTGGAAGGCTTGGTGCTACTGTCTAAGGGATAGAACTCTTGAGAGAAAATATCCTATGTGTTGTTAGCAGTCTGTTTGCCACCCTTGGTGGTCAACTAATTGCTTAACACCCAATTCACCCTTGTGATTGATTCCTCAGCTTGGAGGTTGAGACTTGAAGAAAAGTCATTGTAGACTGAAGACTGATGATCAAAGACCTTGCTTGAAGGCTGTGGAGATGGAGATTGATGCTTGCTGAAGCTTATAGCTGATTGGAGATGACTTGAAGATAGGTGTTGATGCAGAGCTGCTGTGGCTGTTTATTTTAGTTGTTATTCATTGCTGATGTACTGTTTGGTTTCCCTGACTGTATTGTTTGCTGTTTGCCATGTTGGGTTGAAAGTGAATCCTGTTCACTTTTGCCTATTATTTTCTAGGTTCGAGGTTGAGTGGGACTCCCTTGCCTCGCTTGTATTGCTGCATCCATGCATTTTACTGTTTTATTGTATATATGCTATTGTTTCTGTTTCCGTTTATCCCTTAGGATCTCTGTTTCTCTCTGCGCAGGAGAGGAGCATGATAGACACTAGGTCTTAACCCATGCATGATAACATTAGGGTAGTTTGATTCCCTTCGCAACCGTAGGTTAGAGTTCTGTCTCTTCTTTCTCTCAAAACAAACAGAAAAACACAATAAGATTTCAAACCCAATGAAATACACTTCTTCCGTAAAAGAATGTAAACTCATCAAAACGTCATTTTTGTCCGCTTGGACCAGTAATTAGAAAAACCCTTTTTCAGAAGGAGATAAAAGCAATCAAAACAGACTTGTGTCGTACGTGGCCCGAACTACGTTTGCTCTGATCTTTCATGCTGTATGAAAGTACGTAGGCATAGGATGCGATATCCTAGCGAGCAACCTTCCCCTCCTTTCCCGTAGGTAGGCGAACTACGTTGACTCTGATTTCTCGTTCCAGACGGGAATACGTAGGCATAAAGTGCGATACTTTGCCGAGTCATTTTCTTTTCTTTTTAACCCTTAACCCTTAGTTTAGATAGAATAACAATCCGTACCAGAAAACAAGCGTGGATCCCATCGAGTACGACGGACGTGAGGGGTGCTAATACCTTCCCCTTGCGTAACCGACTCCCGAATCCAGGTTTTGGTTGCGACGACCATACCTTTCCCGTGTTGTGCAAGGTTTACTCTGAGCGTTTCCTTTCCCTCCCGTGGGATAAATAACGCACGGTGGCGACTCTTCTGTTCAGCCGACGCCGATTTTCACAGTAGCGACAGCTGGCGACTCTGCTGGGGATCCAACGTCCCCTGGCTGCTAAGGACTGCGATAGTTCTTATACATTTGGGATCCAACGTCCCTTAAGAGAGTCAATCCTAACGCTTGTCTTCCCGTCGAGGTTGTTGTATGGATTTTCATTATGTCATTTACTTTCAGCATATTATTATCGTTATTATTGCTGTATTTGGGGGTTTGTGACAGGTGTTCTGATATTGAGAGATAAGCCGGACCTGGGCTTGAGTGCACTTAGAATTAGCGTGGAAAGTAGTGGGCGCCCGTTTGCTTTGCTTGCCTTGGTGTCCCGCAAAATTCATACTCAGACGAGGTTCCTCTGGTTGGCCTCCTGCCCCTTCCTTTGGTTGGCGTGGGTTGCTGGTTAGTTGGATTGTCGACTCTGGGAACCGATCATTTGGAAGTTAGCTAAGTGAGGCCTCTTCAAGACTCGATGATGCCACTCCTTCTGGGAATCGCATCGTCAGTCTTGAAAGTCTGTGACGCTGACGACCGCATAGGATGTCGTACCTTTGTCAGTATTAGAACATCTACCTGTGAGAGGGTTTGGGGCAATGCAGGTAGCCAGACCTCCAGATACCAGTTTGTTTTTGGATTTGAGATTTATTTATGGACAGTTGAGGGGTCTATCAGAGACCCATTTGGAGATGTTATTAGGTCTGTCAGAGACCAGGTCTTGAGGTGTTATTTAGGTCTATCAGAGACCAGGCTTGGAGCCTTGATATTGGGTCTATCAGAGACCAGGATTGGAGTTCTGCTTGAGGGTCTGTCAGAGACCGTAGTTGAGGAATTCTGAGTTTGAGAATGATGGTTTGGGCTTCTCAGCCAGGACTTGGTCCCTTGTTGCATATAGTTGCATTGCATTGATGTATATCCATTACCATTTGCATTTCACTAACGTGTGTCTGTGCTGCAGGTGCATTTGCATTTCCCTAGTTCTAGTGTCCGGGTTTCTGAGTGATTGATCATGGCTAGCTTAAGGAGGACAGTTGCTTACAAATTGCCTACTCCTGATGTTGTTCCCCTACTTGGGTTGATCTCTCTTGCTGATGAGGGTGTTCGTAGGAGTTTCAGGATGAGCTATGGAAAATTATTGAGATTGGTGTGCAAACCCACGGAGGTGGAGATAGATGGGTTGTATGCTTTGATGCAATTCTATGACCCTGCCTTGAGGTGCTTCACATTTGCTGACTTTATTATGGGACCAACCCTGGAGGAATACGTTGAGTTTGTTGGGCTGCCCGTACAAAACCAGGTTCCATTCATTCATTCTGGCGCTAAGCCCAAGCCGGAGGACTTGGCAAAAGCTTTGCATATGGATGCTTCTGAACTGTTGACTACTGTTTCCCGTGGAGTTCCAGGCTTCTCACTCCAGTTCTTGATTGGTAAAGCCCAGGAGTACGCTAAAAGCGGGTGCTGGATTGCCTTCAATGCTGTGTTGGCTCTGTGCATTTATGGCATAGTATTGTTTCCCAATGTACCTGATTTTGTGGACTTCGACGCCTTCTACTTGTTTGCCGCTGGTAATCTTGTACCTACCTTGCTCGGAGATTTCTACCACTCACTGCATTACAAGAATGAGAAGGGAAGAGGGAAGAATGTTCATTTCTGTGTACCATTGCTGAGTACGTGGTTTGAGAGCCACCTTCCTAAGAGAAGATCTGTTGTAGAGACTACAGTCCCAGTTGGCTGGACAGAGCGCCTGATGAGACTATCTTCTGAAGACGTTGAATGGTTTGATAGAGATCTGCTGGGATCTGAGCTTATCTTCAGTTGTTCTGGGTACCCTAATGTTCCGTTGATAGGAAGAAAAGGGTGTATCAATTACAACCCTTCTCTGTTCATTCGCCAGTTCGGATATGCGCTGAAGAACCCACCAAAGGAGGAAGAAGTACAGGAATCTCTGTACTTCACTGGTGATTTGAAGGGAGAGTTATTAGCCAAGCTGCAGCATGCCTGGACGCGTATTAACCGAAGAGGGAAGCCGTTGTTAGGAAAGAATGACTGTCAGGCTTATGCATCATACAGAGTTTGGATCCAAGAGAGAGCAATTCAGTTGCGGATGCCATTCCCCGATGCACCAGTCCCTGTTCATATTCCGGTAGAAGAGCCAACCACTGTTTCTAGGGAGGCCTACGAGCAAGTTGTGAAAGAAAAAGAAGCCTTGATGAAGATCAATGAAGGGTTAGAGCAAGAGCTAGCCCAGATACGCAGTGAGAAAAACAAGGCCGTGCATGCTTTCCAACAACAGATCGAGATAGTAAACAGACTAGGGGCTGAGTTGACTGAGGAGAAGAAGAAGCGCGAACGTCTGGGGCAAGAGTTCAGAAGCTCCCATGACATGCTGGAATCCAAAAAGAAAGCACTCGACGCAGCACACCGAGAGATCTCTTCCTACAATAAGACTTGGAATGCTACGCTCACTAACAATAAGAAGAGGGAAGATAAGTTGAAGCAGCAAATTTCCGACCTCGAAGAGCAATTGAAGTCTAGCATCAATAAGTATGAAGAGGAGGTGATGTCCAGGTATAGTCTCCAAAAGGCGTTGAACAAGGCCATCAAAGGCAGGGACGAAGCCGTGTCTCAGAAGCGGAAGTTAGAGGATCGCTTCGGAGAAGGGGCATGGGAGGAAACTGCTGGTGACGTGCGACATGTGCTCAAACGAAGAAACCAACTTGTTGAAGGGCTGCTTACCAGACCAGGTCATCCAGAGACCAAGAAGTTAATAGAAGAGTACCGGACTTGTATGAGTGCTTGATCATTTCATGTATTAACTTGTATGCTTTATTTGCATAGTGCTGACCATCACCAAGATTGTTGGTTGAGGTCATGCCTTGTTATTGTACTCAGTGATATTGTATTCTCGGCTTATTGGTTTTCTCTGCAATATATGAGGCTTCCTGTGATTCAGCTCCGATCTTTATATTGCTAGCACTGTCACTGCACTGGCACCTTCACACTAGAATCGGGGAATGAATTTCCTTAACGCACAGACACACATTGCATTGCATTCATATTCATGTTGCATTACAGGTAATCACTGGATGATATCTTATTTCTTGCTCTGTACCAGGTATTTTCAGGATTGCAGATCAGCGCCCGCACATATATTCCACTCGCACCAACTGTCGAAGAATCATGGATCAAATGCAGAACGAGATGCAAGATATGCGCGAGAAGCTAGCTCTCTTTATGCAGACCATGGAGACTATTGCAAAAGGTCAAGAGAATTTGCAAGCTATGGTGTAGCCTCTGTTGGTCAGAAATGCTGGTCATGGGAATAAGGATCATCATTCTGTGCGAGTCGACACTGTTCATGGGGATGGCACTCCCACGCCAGTGGCTCCACCTGTAGTCAATATACCTGCTGTTAATGTCAACAACGCTAATGCTGCTGGGAACGGTAACATCGGAGTTGGGAACGAGACTGCTGTCCATAACGTTGGGCTTGGTGATATCAACTTGGGTGATAATATGGGAGGCAACGGCTTCGGCAATGCTGGATTCGGGTTCAATGATCAGGGATTCGATAACGCTGGGAAATATGGTTTCAATGCTCAAGGCTTTGGGCAAGACGGTTTTGGTGTGACCAATCAGGGTTACGGAGGTTTCGGAAATGGAAACGGCGTTGGGTTAATGACTTTTGGACCTGCTGGAGTTGCTCAGGGGTACAACAACAGAGGGCGAGGCCCGGTGATGAATCAGATTAGAGCTGGCCGCAATAATGGATATGATGGGTATGGAGCTGGGAATGGTATGTGGCAGGAAGATCAGCAGGAGGACGCCTTCTCCGGTGGAGGTTTCGAAGGGCCGATGGATGACTCCCAGAAGATCAGAATGCTAGAAGAGCAGATGAGGGGGGTTCTGAACCAAAGTGCTGTGGGCTTAGACATGTCAACAATGGGCCTGGTACCCGGCTTGAGGGTGCCAATCAAATTCAAAGCTCCTACGTTCGATAAGTATAAAGGGGACACCTGTCCGAAAGTGCACGTACGGGCTTATTACCGAAAGATGTCTGCATATTCAACTGATGAGAGAATGCTAATGCATTTCTTTCAAGATAGCCTGTCAGGCCCTTCCCTTGAATGGTACATGGGGTTGGAGCCAACGAATATCAAGACATGGAAGCAGCTGGCAGAGGCATTTGTAGCTCACTACAAGTATAACAGCGACTTGGCGCCCAATCGAGTCCAGTTGCAAGGGCTGTCTCAGAAGAAGGGTGAGAGCTTTAAAGAGTACGCGCAAAGATGGCGCGACATGGCTGCTAGGGTCCGTCCTATTTTAGAAGACAAGGAAATGAATGACATGTTCATTGGAACATTCACAGGCATGTTCTATGACAAGTTGTTTCACACATCTTTGGCCAGTTTCTCAGACTTAATTCTGATGGGAGAAAAGATTGAAAACAACATTAAACAGGGCAGGTTCCAGGCTGAGGAATCAACTGCATCTGGCAGTAATAGGAAGGCTTTTGGTGGGCGCCGTCAGGGCGAGGCAAGCGCAGTATTTGGGGGCCGAGGCAGAGGTCGGAACCAATATAATCAGCCGCAGCAGGTGGCGAGTGTTACTATTCCGTTCCAGCAACAACCATTTCAACAACAACAACCGTTTCAGCAGCAGCCAATGCAACAACAACAGCAGCAGCAGCCACAGCAGGGGGCACAACCTGCTCAGCGAAGATTCCAGGGTGGTAAACCAAGGAGAGTGTTTGAGAAGCCTCCCTCAACCTACGCAGATTTGTTACAGACGCTGTTGGGTCTGAATTTGGTAGAGAAGAGAACTCTGGCACCTATAACGGGAACTCCTCCATATGGATATGATGCAAGCAGGCACTGTGAGTTCCACTCTGGGGCTCCGGGCCACGATGTAGAGGGTTGCCATGCTTTTAAGCATGTTGTGCAGGATCTTTTGGACAATAAAGCCATCAATTTCGGAACAGCAGGGCCGAATATAGTGCAGAAGCCCATGCCTAATCATGGGGCAAACGCCATTCTAACTGAGGAAGGGTTGAATCTGATTATGAATGTCGATGATTTAAAGACGCCGCTGAGCGAGATAAAAAGCAGATTGTTGCAAGGGGGTGTTTATCCAGGATGTGACGAGTACTACTTGGAATGTTGGACCCTAGCAGGGGGGTATGATGATTTAAAGAAAGGTATTCAAGCTTTAATCGATAGCGGCATGTTGCAGTTTGACCGAGCAGCAATTGAAGAGCCTGCAGGGGCAGTAGCAGATAATCAAAATGATGTGGCCACTGTAACGATTCCTCGAAAGACAATCACTATAACAGCACCGGTCCAGCGACCACCGATCACCATAACTAAGGCCGGACCGATCCCGTACGAGAGCACAAAAGCAGTCCCATGGTCATATGGGTTGGAAGTGTATTGTGACGGAATAAAGATCGACGTTAATAAGCAGCCAGCCGAGACTGTAGACAATGTTGTTGGTTTAGGAGGTATGACAAGAAGTGGCAGGATCTTTATATCGCCTGAAGTAGAGGCTGAGCGACTGGCAAAGGGGAAAGGAAAAATGGTTGAAAATGTCCCAGTGCAGGCAAGCGAAAAAGCATCGGCATCAAAAGATGTAGAAGAGTTCATGCGCTTGATTCGAAAAAGTGATTATAAGATTGTGGAGCATCTGCAACAGACGCCGTCCAAAATATCAATACTGTCGTTGCTATTATGTTCTGAAGCTCACATAAATGCTTTGTTGAAAATCCTGGATACTTCCTTCGTACCCCAAGACGTCTCCGTGAATCAGCTGGAAGGAGTGTTGGCACATGTGAATGCAGGCCACAGCTTGGGCTTTACCGACTTCGATTTGACCCCGAAGGGGAGAGATCATAATATGGCGCTGCACGTATCTGTCGAGTGTAGAGGATCAGTAATGTCGCATGTATTGGTCGACACCGGATCGTCTTTGAACGTGTTGCCCAAGAAAGCAATGATGAAGCTAGATGTCAGAGGAATCCTGTGCACACCCAGTGACTTGGTAGTCAGAGCATTTGACGGCACGCGGAGAACAATCTTTGGATCGATAACATTGCCTCTACAGGTGGGGCTGGAGGTTTTCGCGATGGAATTTTATATCATGGATATACAGCCTGCATATAGCTGCCTGCTCGGACGACCCTGGATCCATGGGGCTGGGGCAGTCACGTCTACCCTGCATCAGAAGTTGAAATATATGGTCGGAGACAGCGTAGTCACCGTATGCGGAGAAGAAGACATCCTGGTCAGCCATCTGTCGTCATTTAAATATGTGGAGGTCGATGGAGAGATCCACGAAACACCCTGCCAGGCATTTGAAGGGTTGCGTATCAAGGACAAAGGCCCCGGGTCGAGCAAAGCGTCAGAGATAGTCGTCTCATCGTATAAAGAAGCCCAAGCTCTGGTAGAGGCAGGAGAAGCAAAGGGCTGGGGCAAAGTGCTGGACATTCCTGTGAAGATGGACCGGTTTGGACTGGGGTACCAACCGTCGTCATCAACTCCTGCTGTGGGGGCACCCCGTTTCAGAGGGCCAATAATCATCTCTGCTAGTGGAGTATGTCATGAGACCATCAACGCTGCTTCGGAGTCTGACGAAGGAGACAACGATTGCGATATGGACGCTTGGATTCAGCCCAGCACGCCAGGACAGGGATTGTGCAACTGGTCTATTCAGGAGCTTGTTCCTGTGACTCTTAAACAGTAATGCTTTGTTTTATTAATTGTTGAACGATCTGATGTCTTGCCCGGGGCATCATGATTTGCTTAGGGCTGTGCTGTTATGAACATTGTGTGTTTATCATTAAATAAAAGGCGTTTTTCATGTGCAAATATTGCGATCCCTGTTTTTCTTGTTTTGTATTTTTCAATAAAATGGCAACGTGGTTATTCGCTTTATACGCATTTTGAAGCATTTAACCATTCTTTTTGCAGGATAACATTTTCAGATGACATCCTTGAACCACCTATGACTCGTCCCGACTTTGAGCACCCGGTATTTCAGGCCGAAGAAGAGGTTGTCGAAGATAATGACGTTCCTGAAGAACTGTCTTGGTTGGTGAAGCAAGAGGAAAGAATCGTTCTGCCTCACGAAGAGGTCATCGAAATTATTAATTTGGGGTCGGAAGGGGTTGAAAAGAATATTTGTATCGGAGCCGCGCTGCAGAGCGATATCAAGCGAAGACTGGTTGAAATGCTCGGAGAGTATAGTGATGTGTTCGCTTGGTCGTATGAAGATATGCCAGGGCTCGATACAGATATGGTTGTGCACCGTCTGCCGTTGAAAGAAGAATGCCCGCCGGTCAAGCAGAAGCTTCGCAGAACTAGACCAGATATGGCAGTGAAGATCAAAGAGGAAGTTCAAAAACAGTGGGATGCTGGTTTCCTGGCTGTGACAAAATATCCCTCATGGGTCGCTAACATCGTACCAGTGCCAAAGAAAGATGGCAAGGTTCGAATATGTGTGGATTATAGGGACTTGAATAAGGCGAGCCCAAAAGACGATTTTCCACTTCCTCATATCGATGTGCTAGTTGATAATACTGCTCAATACTCCGTATTCTCCTTCATGGATGGTTTTTCAGGCTATAATCAGATTAAAATGGCGCCAGAGGACATGGAGAAGACTACTTTCATAACGCCTTGGGGAAGATTTTGCTACAAAGTGATGCCCTTTGGTTTGAAGAATGCTGGGGCAACGTATCAGCGTGCGATGACGACTCTTTTTCATGATATGATGCATAAAGAGATCGAAGTTTATGTTGACGATATGATTGCCAAATCCCAGACGGAGGAAGAGCATCTGGTGAATCTGCTGAAGTTGTTCAAAAGGCTTAGGAAGTTCAGGCTGAGACTGAACCCTAACAAATGCACCTTCGGGGTGAGATCGGGTAAACTGCTGGGGTTTATCGTAAGCGAAAGAGGAATAGAGGTCGATCCTGCTAAAATAAAAGCAATTCAGGAGATGCCAACGCCTAAAACAGAGAAAGAGGTGCGCGGGTTTTTAGGGAGGTTGAACTACATCGCTCGGTTCATATCTCACCTAACTGCTACGTGCGAACCATTATTCAAGCTGTTGAAGAAAGATCAAGCTGTAACGTGGAACGAAAATTGTCAAAAGGCGTTCGATAAGATAAAGTAGTATTTGCAGGAGCCTCCTATTTTGATACCCCCGGTGGCAGGGAGACCCTTGATTATGTATTTGACAGTTCTTGAGGGAAGCATGGGTTGTGTTCTCGGTCAACACGACGAGACAGGAAGAAAAGAGCATGCGATCTACTACTTGAGTAAGAAATTTACAGATTGTGAATCTCGATATTCAATGCTTGAAAAAACTTGTTGCGCGCTAGCCTGGGCCGCCAAGCGTTTGAGGCAATACATGCTGAATCATACAACCATGCTCATCTCGAAGATGGATCCTATCAAATATGTATTCGAAAAGCAGGTGTTATCAGGGAGAATTGCCCGTTGGCAGATGGTCTTGACCGAATATGACATCCAATACGTCTCGCAAAAGGCTATAAAGGGGAGTGTGTTGTCTGAGTACTTGGCGGAGCGGCCTATTGATGATTACCAATCGATGAGGTTTGATTTTCCTGACGAGGATATCATGTACCTAAAGATGAAAGATTGTGAAGAGCTGTTGCCGGACGAAGGACCAGAATTGGGTTCCAAATGGAAGATGATCTTTGACGGAGCTGTGAACGCTTACGGTAGCGGAATAGGGGCAATCATCACTACTCCACACGGGTCGCACATCCCGTTCACCGCTCAATTGACCTTTCCGGTTACCAATAATGAAGCCGAGTACGAAGCTTGTATCATGGGGCTTGAAGAAGCCATTGATTTGCGAATCAAAAATCTAGACGTATACGGAGACTCAGCTCTGGTGGTGAATCAAATCAAAGGGGAATGGGAGACACGTCAGCCCAACTTGATACATTACATGAATTATGCAAGGAGATTGTTGCCTTTCTTTGACAAGGTTGAATTGCATCATGTACCGCGGGCAGAAAATCAGATGGCTGACGCCCTGGCCACTTTGTCTTCCATGTACAAAGTCAACTTCTGGAACGAGGCTCCCAGAATCATTATCTCTCGGCTTGACAGGCCTGCTTTCGTATTTGCTATTGATGAAGCATCCGACGACAAACCATGGTATTTTGATATCCTTAATTTTCTGAAGAATAAAGAGTATCCGGCTGGGGCATCCAGTCAAGATCAGAAGACTCTCAGGAGATTGGCGGGTAACTTCTATTTGAATCCGGATGGTGTCTTATACAGAAGAAACCACGACTTGGTGCTGCTGCGTTGTGTAGACGGAAAAGAGGCAAAGCTGCTCATGGAGGAAATACATGAAGGTACCTTTGGTACACATGCTGGTGGGCATGCTATGACAAGGAAGCTGCTGCGGGCAGGTTATTTTTGGCTGACTATGGAAACTGATTGTTTCAAGTTTGCGAGGAAGTGCCACAAGTGCCAAATCTACGCTGATAAAATCCATGTGCCTCCGAGTCCTCTGAATGTGATGTCATCGCCATGGCCATTCTCGATGTGGGGAATCGATATAATTGGAAAGATCGAGCCGACAGCCTCTAATGGGCACCGGTTCATTCTAGTAGCAATCGATTATTTCACCAAGTGGGTGGAAGCGGCGTCTTATGCAAATGTAACGAAGCAAGTGGTGGCCAGATTCATCAAGAGAGATATAATTTGCAGATATGGGATTCCCGAGCGGATAATCACGGACAACGGTTCAAACCTGAACAACAAAATGATGAAGGAGCTCTGTCAGAATTTCAAGATCGAACATCATAATTCCTCCCCTTACCGACCCAAGATGAATGGCGCTGTCGAAGCGGCCAACAAGAATATCAAGAAGATCGTTCAAAAGATGGTGGTGACCTATAAGGATTGGCATGAGATGCTACCTTTCGCTTTGCACGGTTATCGTACGACGGTACGCACATCAACCGGGGCAACCCCGTTCTCGTTAGTATATGGAATGGAAGTTGTGCTACCATTGGAAGTTGAGATCCCTTCTCTGAGGGTATTGCGAGATGTTCAGCTAGATGAGGCAGAATGGGTGAAAGACAGGTTGAACCAACTGAGTTTGATGGATGAGAAGAGGCTAGCTTCTCTAGCATACGGTCGTTTGTACCAGAGCCGAATGAAGAAAGCATATGATAAGAAGATACATCCGCGGAGCTTTCAGACGGGCGACCTTGTGCTGAAAAGGATTCTCCCGCCGCAGGCAGATCACAGAGGCAAGTGGACCCCCAACTACGAAGGGCCATACGTTGTCAGAAAAGTCTTTTCAGGAGGAGCTTTATTGTTGTCCACCATGGACGGAGAAGACTTCACGTCACCTGTGAATTCGGACGCAGTTAAAAAATACTTTGCTTAAAATTGACCCGCTGGACAGAAAAAAGAGAGTCCATGCAAAAATGGGGCATCCTGGCGAACCAAAAACAGAATGAAAGGTTCGGGCAAAAATTAGGGATAAAAATAAAAAAGGTACACCCGCGAAGTTGAAAACCTACACTGGGCGGCTTCGGCAAAAAAGGGTATCCCGGTGAACTGAAAACCCGTAAAGGGCGGTTCACGCAAAAGTTAGGGATTTAAAAAGCAAATGACTGCGGTCTGAATTTGATACTGCAACGAGTGTTGGTGCGGGAGAATATACCTGAGGGGTCGATTATCGGATACAATCTCCTCGGAAGTGTGGATACCGGAAAGCATTAGAGTCGGACGAGTCATAGGAGGATCAGTTCGTGATGTTCGTCTGCATCCCGTTGCCGACATGTGTACAAATTTAATTTGTCAATATATTTATGCTCCTTGTGCATACTTGTATATTCGCTTTGCGTAGCTTCCTCTTTTCAGGAGTTACATCCCGTGTACAAAACTCCGCCCATTCAGGGGCCCAATCAATAAAATATGTTATTCAGTACTTGATGTTATCTCTTTACTGTTTTGTGCATGATAAACGCCTGAGTTTAACGGAACTAGCATGTGTATAACGTCACCGGCCCTTGCCGACAATTGCTAAAGCTTTGAATTAACTGAAAATGACGTCACTAACCTGAATAGATTTGGTTGCATAGGCTTGTCTTGTCTTGCTTGTGTTGTTGCAGGTTTCATAGCCGTACGAGGAAGACGATCAAAAGATTGCAGTAACGAAAGACTCGACCCCCGCGCATGTCATGCATAAGTCGTTTATCCTCAGCAGAGTTTGGCGATCCCAAAGTGGAGGCTGTATTCAGACAGTGTGGTGTCCTCCAGAAGGATTCCTCTATCTTAAGCAGAGTGGTTTAGCCGCAGAAGATTAATATTTGTGAGCTGTATTCAGACAGTTTACTTTTCCCCGCAAGGTCATTTACTCTCCCCTAGCGGAGTCACTTGATTTTCCCCAAGAATCAGTCCGTCCTCAGCGGAGTTCTCTTTTCAGCCAGTATTTTCATTCCTCCCAGTGGAACTCGAAGATTAAGACTCTCCCTGGCAGAATTGGTTGTGTGTCCTGGCATTTATTTTGCCAGAATACCGTGTGACATCCGGTCACCCTCCAGCAGAAGTTCAATCATACTAGGCGCATCTGCTATTCTCCAGCCGAGTTATATTCCCCAGCAGGATGTTACTTCAATGAGGTGCTTGGTTTAAGTTCCCAATTTCTCAGCTGGGTCGACTTCACTCTTCCAGCATTTATTTTGCTGGAATAATTCTGTAGCACATGGCTATCCCCAGCGGAGTCGGCATTGTCTTCAGCATTTATTTTGCTGGAGCGGCTCCTGTATCTCAGCAGTTCGAGTCTGCATTGGCATCGGCATATAGTGTCATACTTGCATCCACCAAATAAAAGCATAGCATTTCCATGTCGAATGGAGCATTGCATCGTCGTCAAACATACGCATTTTTGAAACATAAACTAGGTTGGCTAACCGTTGGTTTCAAGTATTGTTTCTCTTGCAGGTAGAGAGAGCTCTTGCTCAAATGAATCAATAAACATTCGAGGTCTCGGCGTGAGACATTCAACGAAGTGTCAGCTTTGGCATTATTCCCCACAGAATTATCATGATGAAGTTCTCTTTGTCTCCGAACAGAGTTATTTGTGAATTTCTCGTGTCTTCCCCGCCAGAGTGAGTAGGCAAAATTTCTCCTCATTCCCAAGCAGAGTTATTTGTCATTAAAGGGTTTCCCGAACCAGAATTTCAGAGGCCACCGCCTGTTATCAGAACAGGCGTCTGGTAGTTTGGTTTCCAAATATCCCCAGTATAGTCCGCCTCAAAGTTGCTGTAACGTCAGTGATAAGAAGTTTGTGGACCAATGGAAGGATGAGTCCTGACGTGGACAATTTTCTTGACCGGTTTTCTTTGTGCTAGAAAAGTGGGGGTCCTAGCGTGGACAGATTGATTTCCTCAATTGACGATACGTGCTAGTCCTAACGTGGACAAGTTCGATTTTTCAGAATTGTTGGAATGTGGAGTCCTAACGTGGACATTTCTTCCAGGTGGAGATATGTGTTAGTCCTGACGTGGACTGATTCGAGTTCTCGGTATTGATTGAGTGTGAAGTCCTGACGTGGACGAAATTGGTTACTCTTCGTGTTGGTGTCCTGACGTGGACCATTTATTTCCAGTAGATATCTTTATTCGTAATGGTGAAAGGGGTGTCCTGACGTGGACGAGTTTATAGTTCTTTGTGATGACAAGATGCGAGAGTCCTGACGTGGACAAATTTATCCTTCTTCGTGTTGTTGGCAAATTGGGTGTCCTGACGTGGACAAGTTTTTATCCTCAGCAAGTCAAGAGGTGAGTCCTGACGTGGACAAATCAAGACGATACGGTTTCCTTACGTGGAAAAAAATAGGAGTCCTTACGTGGACGAATCAGAGGTGTTTCCTTACATGGAAAGAGATGGCATTCCTGACGTGGAAAGATTGTTTCCTTATGTGGAAAGATTGGAGTCCTTATAGGGACAGATCGAATAAAATCGTATTCCTTACGTGGAAAGCTTGAAGTCCTTACGTGGACAGATCAAGAATTTTATTCCTTACGTGGAAGAAAATTGGTTTCCTTACGTGGAAAGAAGACGGGCTCCTTACGTGGAAAGAAGGGAGTCCTTACGTGGACAAATCGGAAAGATTGTGGTTTCCTTACGTGGAAAGAAAGATTGATTCCTTACGTGGAAGAGCGATGTATTCCTTACGTGGAAAGTTTAGTCCTGACGTGGACAGATTTAGAAGAGAAGTTGGTTTCCTTACGTGGAAAAAAAGAGGTGATCCCTTATGTGGAAAGGAAAGATTTTATTCCTAATGTGGAAGAATTTAGTCCTGACGTGGACAGATACAAAAGAGTTTATTCCTCACGTGGAAGAGTTTAGTCCTGACGTGGACAGATCCAGACGAGGTTTTAGTCCTTACGTGGACGGTGTTATTCCTAACGTGGAAGGGTTTAGTCCTAACGTGGACGGTTTATTTCTGACGAGAAGGCAGACGAGCCATCCCCCAGCAAAGTTGTTGAAGTTTTTTTGAGTTGACGAAGCAGGCGTCCTAACGTGGACAAAGTTTTATTCTTGCAATGATAGAAGCTTTTCGGGCTGACGAAAATAATCCCCAAGCAGTGGTGCAGTTCATTTTGCGGTTGGCAAATTTCCGGGTTCTTAGTATTCAACCGTCTCGTACCGCGAATGTTTGAAGGCCGTTCGCTCTTCACCCAAACGGGTCCAAGTCGCTTGAATAGGGGCAGCTGTTGCACCCTAAAATTTGCTCAACCTTATTCACTTGGTTTATGTTTCAATATCACTAACATTTGCATATAGAGCCATGTACATAGTCTAACCACATGCATAGCATAGCATAGCAGATCATCCAGCAGGGACCAATCATTATTCTCATCTCTATGAGTATATCAAGAGGTTATTATTCTAATTCAATCTCATTCAAGTCATCAGAAAGAATTTGAAAGCTAGGAAGTCAATAGCTCAAGCAGTGCATCTATCTCCTATCTGAGGGTATCTGGGGATCATCAAGGAAAGTGTGAGTTGTGGCTGAGCATGGGGAGTATCTAGGCATCTTTGAAGACTTATAAAGTCATTTGGAGAAGGAGACAAGTCATTGGTGTGATCACAAGAATTGCAGTTGAAGACAGTCAACTAGGGTTTCATCTAGGGTCAACTCTGGGTCAACTCTAGGTCAATTGATTAATTACAAGGCTTTAAGGGCTATTGGAGAGATGTGGGGTTCATCATTTGACATGTAAAGAAGGATATGTTGCTTTGCTAAGAAGAAATCAAGAGAAATCAAGGAGAAGAGGAGTTTCTAAATTAGGGTTTCTGTGTAAAATCCCCTAATTTAGGTCAAATTTCCAAGCAAGATAAGTCAAAATGCAAGCTTCAAATGGATCCTTGGCCAACATGAAACTTGTATAGGATCTCAAGACCTTAAATTTTAGTGGTAGAAGACATCAAGGAGATTTATAGAACTCAAGTTATGGTCCTTGCAAGTTACAGGTCATCTGGGGTATCTGAAATTTTGTCTGTGAAAGTGACTTGACTTCCAAGCTATTTTTACCCCTCAAGGAGATTTCAAATGAATTTTTGGTCAACATAAGAGTTGTTCCTCATTGTCTTAGATTTCTAGAATTGTATGGTGTGCCTCCATATGATTTGTGGAACTCTACTTATGGTCTTGGCAAGCAAAGGGTATTTTGGTCATCTGAGGATTACAGGTCATTCTTAGCCTATGCCTAAAACTCATACAAGGGAGCTTCAAATGAAAAACTTCACAACATAAAAGTTTCTCAAAATGCCATTTTAAGTCTTGAAAAGAAGTCATGGAAGTTGGGAAATGCATGGAATGAGACTTGACCAAAGTTGGTGGAAAATGACCTAAAAAAGGCATATAAGTTGAAAAAGTTGAAATGAAAAATTGGTTTGAGAGATCTACAAATCCAAAATGGGTCATCCAATATACCAAATTGATTCCAAGCATCATTTTAGAGACATTGGTTCAGCCACGTTTTTGAGTTAGGAGCAAAATTTTGGACTTGCTTTGTATTTTTATTGCTTGTATAATAAGGCAAGTAGAGAAAACTTGGCATAAGTGACTTTTCAAGGCAAGGAACTTGGTTTTTTCACACATGCCATGACAATAACTCATAAGAGGAGATTTTGACACAAATATGAAAGGAAATGCATGAGATATGAGATGGATCAAAGTATCATTAAGGGAGAACTTCCATAACTTTCCATCACTTTCTAGAATCATCTAAGATCATTCTACAACCTTCTAGATCAGGCCATCATCATCTATATAAACACAAGAGTGGCTCCAAAATGTGGTTGGTGATTCATTTGGCAAGAATACATAGTTTCCTTCCATCTTTCCAATTTTGCAAATTGCTTTCAATCTCTCACAAAATCCCATCAATTCACAAAGTTCTTGATCCTAATCTACTCTACAATCACCATAGAACCAAAATTCATCAAGATCTGGCTGAGTTGAGTTCATTCTCGTGTGCTGTAATTTTCACCATCAAAAGTGCAAAAGGATTTCAAGCACCATATTCAGGGCGTTGGATCAAAGGTGATTGCATACAGTAGCAAGGACCAAGAGTGTTGATCAAGATCAGAGCATTGGTGGCTGTTGATTCAAGAAGTCTACATCTGTTTTCAAGAATTTGCACCAGGTACGTTTTCTTTCGAATTGGATAGAATAGTGATCATGGCATAGGATTGTTAGTATATTAGAGACCTAGGTAGTTAGAGGATGAATCCTGGAAATTTTGGCATTGATTGGTGAAGATTTTCATGCATGCACAAAAAAGGTTTTGATCCAGAACTTGATGGATAGAGTGTGATAATTAGTGTGGATTAGTTTAGAGTGATCATGGAAGTATAGAGTTGGTTCTGTTAGCAAGAGTTTGAAGTTTGGTGAGGGTGAATTTTGAGTGTCCATGAAGGTTGTATACCATCGGGTCTAGCATTTGATTAAGCTTCAGCAAAAACTAAGGGTGCAGTTGTCTTCTACGTGAACTTTGGGTTAATTTTGGTGTTTATATCGTGGCCTTTCATGGAGAGACGAGGGAGATATGATGGCTGGAAGATGGCTGTGTCGAGCTCGTGTGCAGGGTTTATTCTGCAAACCCTAGGTTTGATTGGAGAAGACGACCCAAGGGCCGTTCGATCGCGCCAAGTATTTGACATTTTCTACCCATCCAATGGTCCAGATTTGAAGGAAAATACGGAGGGAAAAGACCAAGTGGAACGCAACGTTTCACTTATTAAAATGCATGGGCTCTGAATCCAAATTCATATCCCCACCCCCTTTTATATAGGCCCAATGGAATATACTGGGATTTGTTGCTTTTCGCACCGTGAACTTATTTCTTTTCTTTTTATTTTTCAATTCATTTTCTGATGCTTCCTGGGCCTAGCGCCAATTGCTATGCGCGCCTCCCCCTTGTGGCCCATCTGGAGATAGTAACTGGGCGAAGATGCTATTCAGACCCCCTCCCATTTTATTTCTATTTTGTGTTTTTAATTTCTTTTATATTTTTATCATCTTTTAAAAATCATAAAAAAATGAAAATAGCTTATTTTTAATTCCTTCTTTTTGTGGTAGGTCAATAATTCTGTCTAGAAAAATATGAAAAAATAAAAATAGCATTTTATTTTGTTTTAATATTTTTCATGCATTTTTCTTGTAAATAGCATTTTATTAAGTTTAGTTTGATACTTAAATTTGTTGATTTTTGTTCTAATAGTTCCCTTTAGCTTTAGAGCTCATTCTTTTTAGGTTGATTAGTTTAGGACTTCAACTTGTATATAAGATTTAATTCACAATTTTAGAAATTAATTTTAGGTGATTTGTTTAGGTATGAATAACATGAACAAAACTAGGGTTTAGGTGATAACATAGGTGAATTAGTTCATTTCCCTTAGGAGTTAGAGATTGAATTTTTGGGGTATGGGACTATAGGGATTGTGGGTAGTTATTAGATCCCTTAGAAATTATTAGGATTCCCCTACTGCTATTAGTATTGCTTATATTTGCTTGACTGGTGTGGTGTGCCCTCTCTGGGGATTATAATTTTGTCTGTGTGGGGATTGGGAGAGCTGAAGACTTGAGAAGATGAAGCCATGTGAAGATCAAAGACTGAAGACCAACTTCCAGAGTTGATGAGGAGATTCTGTGTTGGCAGCTGTTGAAGGCTATAGGATTTAGGAGTTAGGCAGAGCTCTAGAGTAGTCAACTTAATTCTCAAACATGGAAGGTCTTGACTGCCTCCATTCTTCTCTGTGATGCAGGGTCTCTCTAAGACACTCACCCCTTCCTTTGGAAGGCTTGGTGCTACTGTCTAAGGGATAGAACTCTTGAGAGAAAATATCCTATGTGTTGTTAGCAGTCTGTTTGCCACCCTTGGTGGTCAACTAATTGCTTAACACCCAATTCACCCTTGTGATTGATTCCTCAGCTTGGAGGTTGAGACTTGAAGAAAAGTCATTGTAGACTGAAGACTGATGATCAAAGACCTTGCTTGAAGGCTGTGGAGATGAAGATTGATGCTTGCTGAAGCTTATAGCTGATTGGAGATGACTTGAAGATAGGTGTTGATGCAGAGCTGCTGAGGCTGTTTATTTTAGTTGTTATTCATTGCTGATGTACTGTTTGGTTTCCCTGACTGTATTGTTTGCTGTTTGCCATGTTGGGTTGAAAGTGAATCCTGTTCACTTTTGCCTATTGTTTTCTAGGTTCGAGGTTGAGTGGGACTCCCTTGCCTCGCTTGTATTGCTGCATCCATGCATTTTACTGTTTTATTGTATATATGCTATTGTTTCTGTTTCCGTTTATCCCTTAGGATCTCTGTTTCTCTCTGCGCAGGAGAGGAGCATGATAGACACTAGGTCTTAACCCATGCATGATAACATTAGGGTAGTTTGATTCCCTTCGCAACCGTAGGTTAGAGTTCTGTCTCTTCTTTCTCTCAAAACAAACAGAAAAACACAATAAGATTTCAAACCCAATGAAAGACACTTCTTCCGTAAAAGAATGTGAACTCATCAAAACGTCATTTTTGTCCGCTTGGACCAGTAATCAGAAAAACCCTTTTTCAGAAGGAGATAAAAGCAATCAAAACAGACTTGTGTCGTACGTGGCCCGAACTACGTTTGCTCTGATCTTTCATGCTGTATGAAAGTACGTAGGCATAGGATGCGATATCCTAGCGAGCAACCTTCCCCTCCTTTCCCGTAGGTAGGCGAACTACGTTGACTCTGATTTCTCGTTCCAGACGGGAATACGTAGGCATAAAGTGCGATACTTTGCCGAGTCATTTTCTTTTCTTTTTAACCCTTAACCCTTAGTTTAGATAGAATAACAATCCGTACCAGAAAACAAGCGTGGATCCCGTCGAGTACGACGGACGTGAGGGGTGCTAATACCTTCCCCTTGCGTAACCGACTCCCGAATCCAAGTTTTGGTTGTGACGACCATATCTTTCCCGTGTTGTGCGAGGTTTACTCTGAGCGTTTCCTTTCCCTCCCGTGGGATAAATAACGCACGGTGGCGACTCTTCTGTTCAGCCGGCGCCGATTTTCGCAGTAGCGACACTTGTCCCCAACCCTGAGATGATCCAGACTTCACCACATCTTGTGCTTCCTTGAAAGACAACATAGCAACCTCAGCAACTTTGCCGACAATTGGCGTCTTCTCCTTAATCTGGACGACTTCAAAGGCTTGACACATCGTTTCATGAATCTCATCGTCAACCTATACATATTTGAATGAGGACAAGTGGCTTATCATAATATCCTCTTCACTGCAAATGGTGACAATGTTACCACCCACCATATATTTCAGTGTCTGGTGTAGGGTTGACGTCATGGCTCCCGCCGAATGAATCCAAGGTCGTCCCAATAAATAGCTGTATGTTAGCTGAATATCCATTATGTAGAACACAACATCAAAAACTTCTGAACCAACCTGGATTGGAAGAGTCACTTCTCTGAAAACGGACCTCCTTGTCCCATCAAATGCTCGTACCACCAAATCACTTAGGGTGCATATTACTCCTTGGGTGTCCAGCTTCATCAAAGCTTTCTTGGGTAACACATTAAGTGAAGACCCGGTGTCCACCAGCACATGCGACAATACAGCCCCTCTGCATTCAATAGAGATATGAAACGCGTGATTATGGTCTCTTCCTTTGGGCGTCAAATCAAGATCTATAAATCATAGCCCATTTCCAGCATTGACATGTGCCACCACCCCTTCTAGTTGATTCACCGAAATTTCCTGTGGCACGTACGCAGTATTCATAATCCTTAGCAAGGCATTCCGATGTGCCTCAGAGCATAATAGAAATAATAATATTGAAATCTTCGACGGAGTTTGTTGCAAATGGTCTACAATCTTATAGTCACTTTTTCTGATTAGGCGCGTAAATTCTTCCGCATACTTCAACAAAGTTTCTTTCTCTCCCCTCTGAGAGCTTTCTTCAACCACATCCTTTCCTTTTCCCTTATCCGATCTTTCAACATTCGCCTCTGGAGGTGCAAACACCCTCCTGCTTCTGGTTATTCCACTGGCTCCTACCAAATTGTCAACAGAATCCAACAGCGAACTCTTTAGCTCCTACTTTTGACCATTGCAAAATACCCCAGCCCCATAATTCCACGGGATCGCCTTGGTGCTTTCATAAGGCACCGGTCCATCCTCAGTGATTATAATGGTGGGTGGCCTCGGAGGCGCAGAAATAGTAATTGTTTTATAAGGAATGGAAATTGTAGCCACTTTATCCTTCTCTTCCTCAATTACCTTCTCACTTTCTTCTAAAACTCTGTCAAACTAAAGAACACCCTCATCAATCAACCCTTGAATATGACTCTTCAGACTCTTACATCCCTCAGGATGAACCAAACAACTTGCACAACTTCTATCACAACCGATAAACACTCCTCTGCTCAAGAGCCTATCCTTCACAAAACTCAAAGGAGTCTTCAGCTTTTCAACACCGATCACTAGATTTAAACCCTCTTCCTCAATAATGGCGTTTACCCCAGCCGCTCCATGATTAGGCATGGGATTTTGCACAACGTTAAGCGCATCATGAGAAAAATTGATAGATTTACTGTCGATAAGGTCTTGCACCTTATGCTTGAAGGCTTTAAAATTATCAATGTTATGACCGGGAGCATCGGAATGAAAGTCGCACCTGACATTGGCATCGTACCCTGGAGGTGGTGCGCCAGTTAAAGGAGCCAACGTCCTTTTCTGGATTAATTGCAACTGCATCAAATGTTGAAGTAACTATAAGTAAGGCATTGGCGGTGCATCAAATTGTCTGTTTACTACTCTTCCACGATCTTGGAATTGTCTCGGAGCGTAATTTTGTTGTTGTGGACGTTATTGATGTTGTTGTGGTGGTGGTACAGCTGGAATTGTGATGCTCGCAACTTGAGATTGCTGCTGATGATATTGCTGATTTCTATTCTTATTTCTGCTTCTATGACCTGGTACCGCATTTGTTTCCCCTTCTCTCTTCTTACCAAAACTTTTCCTACCTTCTCCAACTGAGGATCCTTCTCCAGCCTGTATCTTCCCAAATTTAATTCCATTTTCAACCCGCTCACCTGTAACGATCAAGTCTGAAAAGCTTCCCGACATATTGCCTATCAGTTTCTCATAATACACTCCCAACAGTGTAGCAACAAACATGTCAATAAGTTCTCTCTCCACCATAGGAGGTTGAATCCTCGCAGCAAGTTCGCGCCACCTCTGGGCGTATTCCTTGAATCCTTCGTTATTCCTCAGTGACAAGTTCTACAACTGTACACGATTAGGAGCCAAATCACTGTTATACTGATAATGCCTAACAAAAGCTTCAGCCAAATCTCTCCAACTTCTGATGTTGATAGGCTCTAAACCCATATACCATTCCAAGGATGGACAAGAAAGGTTATCCTGAAAGAAATGCATCAGCAACTTCTCATCGTCAGAATACGCGGACATCTTTCGGTAGTAAGAACGGAGATCCACCCTAGGACAGGTCGTCCCCTTATACTTATCAAAGTCTGGGACCTTGAACTTTGGTGGGATCCTTAGACCTGGGATCAGCCCCAAGTTTGACATATTTAGCCCTAGAGAATTCAAATTTTCATGGTTCCTCATCTTTTTTTCTATCATCTTGAACCTTCTATCTGCGTCAGACTGCAGACTCGCACCAAGTTCTCCCATGGAAAAGGCGTTCTCTTGATCATCCTCCTCCCACTGAGGACCAGTATTACCGTGCACAGCGCATGTCGGTGCTGGAATATGGACTCCAGTCAGATTACCTCCGCCCGGAGGAATAACAGTTGTTGAGATGGAAGTGGCATGAGGAATGCCATTATTAGTTGGAGGAGGAACAATAGTAGTCCCACCATGCCAAACTCCATTTCCGTCAAACCTAGCAATCAGAGGTTGCACCAGTGTTCTCAGCTGTTCCTGGCCATTGGCGACCCCTTGCATCATTTCCATAAACTGGGCCATACGGTCATGGAACTCCTGTAACTCGAGCTGAATTTGGTCCATAGATTTGCATTAATTTCCCCTGATAGAGTAACGATGAATCACTTGGTTTTCAATCCTGAAACAAACTGAAGCAAACCATAGAAGAGGTAAGGTTAACAGACCCCGGAACACCTGCGATGCAAATGAAAAAATGATGCAGTATGCAGACATGTAAATATGCTTTAGGGAAAATTTCCCCTTGATTCTAGTTCCACGGGAACAACAAGACAACATAGAGCTAACAGATGAAATCACACCATCTTCTCATAAATAAAATGAGAACTAGAGTCAATACACATCACATCACTAAGGAAATACAATGGAAACAAGCACGACCCCAGCCAACAATCCTGGTGATGGTCGAGATACAACATAACAACAAATACAGCGAGCCTGGAAATCCTCCAATAACTCCTTCGTATCTGGATGATCTGGCCTAGCAATCAACCCCTGGATGAGCAAATCCCTCTTGCTAATAGTAGCCTGCAAGCCTTAGGCATAATCTTCCCAAGCGCCTTCACCAAATGCTTCTTCCAGCTTAGGCCTCTTCAGATCTGCTCTTGACTTATACTCTTCCACCATTTCAAGAGCTTCATTCAGCTTTAGGCCACTCTCGCGTCGGCGTGAGGATTCAACTATATCTTTCTCATCTCTCACCTGGAGTTGAGCCTTTAACCTGACAATTTGTTGCCTAAGCCCATCTTCTCGTTCTTTGTTGTTAGTCAGAATAACGTTCCACTGAGCATTGGACTTGGATATCTCTAGTTGTGCTCTCTCTAGCTCTTTCTTCTTATCTTTGAGAACATCACTAACACTCTTCAAGTCTCGACCTACTCACTCTCGGGCGCGAACCTCTTCTGTTAGTTCTCTACCCATCTTGTTCACCAGTTCTGTCTGCTTCTTGGATGAATAAGTGGCTTTGCTTTTCTCGCTCCTTAACTGGATGATCTCCTTCTCCAACTCCTCATTTACTTTGCGTAATTCCTCCTTTACGGCCCACAGTTGATTGTATTTATGAACAATAATTGTACTTGGTTCTTTAATCATCAGAGGATACAAAGGTTCTCAGATTGGAAATGGTAACAACACTCTATCAACTCTTTCCTGAATCCATTCCACATATGGCTCATATGCTCTGCTATTGCTCTTTCCCAAAGAAGGCTTCCCTTTTCGGTGAATTTTACTCCAAGCCTTTTCCACTCTAATCAGGGTCTCACTATCAGTCAAACCGGTGAAATACAGACATTCCTGTATTTCTTCTTCCTTCGGAGGTTCCCTTAGAGCGTAACCAGATTTCCTCACTGCGAGAGATGGATTGTAGTTAATACCACCCTTTCTTTCAATCAACGGGACATTAGGGAAATTACCACAGCGGTATCTAAGATGTCGACAAATGGACCAGACTTAGAAGATGACTCACAAACCATCTATACAAGAGGGGTACACAGCAGAAACATTCTTCCCCCTCCTATTCTCATTCTTATAAAGCACATAGTGATACACATCTCTTAAAAGTGTCGACACAGGATTCTTCGAGACAAAAATATGGAAAGCATCTAAGTCCACAAAGTCTGGAATATTCGGGAACAAAATCATGTCATAGATGCAAAGAGCCAAGATAGCATTGAAGACAACCCAACAACCTTCTTTTGCAAAATATTAAGCTCTACCAACCAGGAAAGGCAATGGGAACCAGGCATTCCATTCCTCATAACCATCTTCCCCTCTAACTCAGAAGCATCCAAATGAAGTGAGTTTGTAAGCTTAGTCAAATTGGGCTCTGCCTCAGAGTGATAGAAAGGCATCTGATCCAAAACAGGAACTCCTAACAACATGGCAAACTCCTCCAGAGTAGGCATCAATACATAACTAAGGAAAGTGAAACATCTCAGCTGAGGGTCATAGAACTAAAGCAAGGCATGAAGGCCTCCTGACTCAAACGCTAAAGCTTTGTAGATGCAACCGAGAATCTTCCCATACTCTTTATTGAAATCTTCCATCACACTATGATCAGCGGTAGAAATCAGACTGAGCATGGACCTTACATCTGGCGTTGGAAACTTGTACACAACTGTCCTCTTCAAACAACTCTCCATGTCAACAGTGGATTGGCTTACTAGAATCAAGGGGAGAATATGCACCTGAAACATAAATACATGTCAATATTAAAATGCAAATGAGAATGCAAATGCAACAGGGGATCAAGATTGCTATGCTGCCGACTGAGATGAACCAGCGCTTCGCTCTGGCGAGAAAATAACACAACACTGACATTAGGAACCCACTGTATCAAAAGTTCACACTGGCGAGAACCGGGTAAGTTGAAGGTCAATGTTTCCTACATAACCCTCCCCACTCACATGTATGAACCTATCTTTGATAAGGTCTGGCATCCTATGCGGTCGTCAGCGTCACAAACTTTCGAGAAACGATGATACGTTCACCATTTCTGGTTTGGCATCATAGTCTAACAAAGCGGCCTCACTTAGCTGATTTCCAAATGATCGGTCCCCAGAATCGACAATCCTCAGATCCAATATCCTCTCAACTGTCCGAAACAGACTCGAAAGGTAGTCATCAAAGAGAATCTCGTCTGAGCGCAAATTTCGTGGGAACTAGTGCATGTCAAACATACAGGTTTACCACTACTTTCCACTTCTAATGCTATGGTTATACTCAAGCCTGGGTTTTGGCTTATCACACAGTGGACCATTCCCACCCAACAACACAACAACAATGATACATAACTGTTGCGGTGGAAATAGGATCACAAACTATTAATGAGTTTGAATCGCAATTCAATTCACAACCGTTCTTTGATTTATCCGAAGGAAAAGGTCAAAAGAGGGAAAAACCTATTTTGTATCGTAAACACAATGCGGAGAAAGATCTAGGGTTCAGGGGTTGGTTAAGATTAGGGAAGGTATTAGCACCCTAAACTTCTGTAGTACTCTACAGGAACCTTTTGTTCAGATGTTTACTATTTGCTTTATTTATTTGCTTAAGGTATATGTACAAAGGATTAAAAGTGAGAAAAGAGACCTAAGGGGTTAATTCTAAGTTTACTCGGCAAGACATCGCATCTTGTGCCTACGTATCCTTACGGGAGTGGAATCAGAGTAATCGTAGTTCCCCTCAAAAGGGAGGTTAGAGACTTCTTGACTGTGGTCAAGGTCTCAAGGGGAATAAACGCATCTTAAGGACACGCTTACGTGGAGTGTAGAAACTCCAAATCTCTACGTTGAAATGTTAAGTTGTAATTAGGGTTAAATTAGGGATTCCACGGCGGGAAACCCTAAAATGAGCGCGACGGCTCTTTGACCTAATGCTAGGGGTAAAATTGTAATTTTGCCTGCGGCGAGGCATTTGTGAAAATTAGGGTTTGTAGTTTGTAGTTTTGAGGATTTGAAATTGAATGTGTGAAGTTTTACGGACTATTGGCGCGGCGGCCAAACAGTTAGACCTAACCTTCGGATGTGTGCAATGTGACAGAAATAATGGTAAACGCGTGAGATAATTGAATCATGCAAACAGAGAGATAATGTCATAATTTAAACCACGCAAGCAGAAATTTAAAGGCAGAATTTAAAGAGCGATTGTTAAGTTCGCGAGGTTACATGAGAGGAGCAGATACAATATGATAATGAAATTTGAATAGAACAATAATAAAATAAAATAAATAACGGTTCTAGTTATTATTTAAAAAAAAAGATTTTAGTTATTATTTTAAATTTATCTAAAAAAAGTTTTTCTTAAAAATAATAGGTTTTCATATTAATTTGGAAAAGATGTTAATGTTATTTATTTTAAAAAACAGATTTTTATATTATAACAAGTTTTAATAAATTAATGATAACAATAATAATAATAATGGTAATAATAATGATAATAATGATAATAATAATAAATAATGATAATAATAATACTAATAATAATAATAATAATAATAATAATAATAATAATAATAATAATAATAATAATAATAATAATAATAAAGCAATAATGAATTTTAAATGTGCCAAATAACCCAACAATGTTGCTAACGCAGAAATGCGCTCATCGCAACCAGATCTAAATCGGACGAAACAAAATTTATCGCAAAGAAAAAGAAATTAAGCTAAAAATAGTATTATTGCTCACAAAAATGCGATCATCGCAACCAGATCGAACTAACACAAATGTCACGCGTCATGCACACAAATGTGCAAACATCGTATCGACATAATTCGATCAAAAATTAATCTTATATATATAAACTCTAACAATTTAAAAATTATATATATATATATAAACGTAACAGTAATAGATAAAGAAAAAGAAATAACGGTAATAGATGAAGAAAAAGAAATAACGGTAAAAGATGAAGAAAAAGAAATAACGGTAAAAGATGAAGAAAAAGAAACAACAGTAATAGATGAAGGAAAAGAAATAACGGTAAACGATGAAGAAAAAGAAACAATAGTAATGGATGAAGAAGAAAACTAAATAACGGCAAACGGCACTCACTCCTCTTAGGTTTTTTTCATTCTCCCCTTTTTTCCAACAAGGCAACACATGTATATATAGGGAACAAATTAGGGTTAACACCAAATTGTCAATAATGTCCCTAAAGCCCATTTTAAAGCCCAAACTAAATAATTAGTTAAGAAAAAATAAAATTTAAATAATTTAAAATAATTAAAATAAACTTAAAATAAAAACTAATAATCCTATTGATTCCTAAAATCAAAAATATTATAAAAAGAACAAAATTTTTTTCAATATTTTTTATTTTATGATTTTTTGGATATTTTTATGAATAATTTAGAAAAAAGTGAAAAAAATAATATTTTAAAAAATGATTTAATTAAAATACGAAAATAATAATTAAATAATAATAAAAAACTATTTTTGTTATTTTTTTAATGAAAGATAGACAAATTTAGAGTAAAAATAATAAAAAACAAAAAAAGTGACAAAGGTGAGATTCGAACTCTCAACCTCTCACACTCATAACTCCTTACACATGTCCTCCTGCCAATTGTGCCATTTTTACTTTTTAGAAAAAAAATGCATGCCATATGATATTTACCTGCAAAAAGTCAAACGACTACACAAATTTGTTAGTAATTGATTAAATGCAATAAAAATGCAATGAAATGCGACGACAAATCTTAGGGAAAATTTTGGGGTATTACAGTTGCCCCTATTTAAATAACTTCACCGGGTGATTCGAGTGGCAGAGACTCGAGGAATCATGGTGGAGGGATTTAAATATAGATAACCGAAAATTTTGCCCTTATATGTGGCGATATGCAATGTTATGGACCAAACAAAACTAATGCAGACAATGCCATGAATATGATATGATGTGTATGCTGGAATGATGAGTGCGAAAATGCTGAAGAATACGACGACACAGGGACAGACGCTACGAGAAGAACACACTGGGGAAAACGACGCGCTGGGACACAGTACAACACTGGGGAATTCTAAAATGATGGTCAGCTGGTGCGAACACGACCAATTATCATTTTTAGACCGGGAACGAGATTCTCAAATGGAGATGGCACCTATGAGACGGCCTCCACTGGGGAATCTAAAAGTAAAACTGGATCATGTACGACTGCAAGATCGATTACAGAATGCTGGAGCATTGAGCAAAGAATAACATCCAAGCTTCTGTAAACTATCTCTCGTGACAGGATCAAACGGACTTTTCGGGAATCCGTAGCAAATATACAGGGTAAAAAAGAACCGGCTGTATGCCAAAATAAATGGACTTTTAGAATAAGATCCTTAAATGGAGATGGCACCTATGAGATGACCTCCACTTGGGAATGTCTAATAATAATTGGACCTACACGATTGCAAGATCGATCACAGAATGCTGGAGCATTGAGCAAAGAATAACATCCAAGCTTCTATAACCTATCCCTCGTGGTGGGATCGAATGGATTTTCGGAAATCCGTATCAAATATACAGGGTAAAGACCGGCTGTATGCCAAAGTAAATGGACTTTAATGGGAAATGCCCCGATAAGCTTCTCGAGGGAGAACTGTCACTTATCGTTGGAAGGGACTTACATGCCAAAACGGATAAGCACTCAAATAAAGAGGCTGCTGCTTATCTGATATATAAATCTTCTCATATTTAAGGTCGGTGCCTGGAATACGATTCTGATTTTTCTTAAAGGGTAAACTGAACTTCCTCATACTTCAAGATCGTGCTCTCCTGAATATGATTCTGCTCCTTCTTTTACTAAAGGGTAAATGAACTTCCTCATACTTCACGATCGTGCTCTCCTGAATATGATTCCACTCCTTCTTTTACTAAAGGGTAAATGAACTTCTTCATACTTCAAGATCGTGCTCTCCTGAATATGATTCCGCTCCTTCTTTTACCAAAGGGTAAATGAACTTCTTCATACTTCAAGATCGTGCTCTCCTGAATATGATTCCGCTCCTTCTTTTACTAAAGGGTAAATGAACTTCTTCATACTTCAAGATCGTGCTCTCCTGAATATGATTCCGCTCCTTCTTTTACTAAAGGGTAAATGAACTTCTTCATACTTCAAGATCGTGCTCTCCTGAATATGATTCCGCTCCTTCTTTTACTAAAGGGTAAATGAACTTCCTCATACTTCAAGATCGTGCTCTCCTGAATATGATTCCGCTCAAACCTCCTCGTACTTCAAGATCGTGCTCTCCTGAATACGATTTGGTTCAAACCTCCCCATACTTCAAGACGACAGGGAAAATGGAAGCCCAACTGCTCAATGGAGATGGCCATTTGCTGCGAGTCATAACGAAGATAGGATTGGCTTCTCAGGCGAGAGATGTCGCTTATTTTGCAAGAGTAGCAATAATAAGTCTCTCATGTAAGAACTGCTTGTAGAGGTGATAACAGATGATGATAAGCTTCTCTGGTGAGAACAGGCGTGTATTGTGTTGTGTAAGGTTGTCATATCGATAGGTTTCTCAGGCGAGAAATGTATCATACCGATGCTGTAACAATGTAGGATTGTAAAGTGTTGTACTGATAGATTTTCCAGGCGTGAACTGGCGTGCATCTGTAAAGGATTAGTTGAAAGATAGTGCAAAATAAATGCACGTCCGGGTACAGTGATAAACTTCTCGGGCGAAAACAGTCGCGTATCTGCCATGGTATGGTGAAAATCTTTAGATGGTGCAAAATAAATGCACGTCCGGTTGGGCTCGACGACCGACAAGACTGAGATTCAATCTAGGATCGAGCTAGAAAGAAAACTGGTAATCAAGACTCCATCGAGGGAATGAACTCGAAGGGTAGATATCTTATCCTGGCGAGGAAAGATAACTGAAGTAACCGTCATCCACGAGGATCGAGCTCCGTAGGGAAACTTGGAAACACATATGTATTTTATGCTTAGGGCTGACAATCTATTTGAAGAGAATGGACGAACCCAGTTACTCGGCGGTAACGACCAATGATAGAGACACAATGAACCTGTGCATGCTAACGCGTATGTTAATGAATATGTTAATATGAATGTATGTTGATGTCTATGTATGTAAATATGCAGGATGTTATGAAATGAGTATGTAATGAGTATGTAATGAATATGTAATGAATATGTAATGAAATAGGCATGTGATGCTTATGCCCTTGCGTATGCTGACGAAACAGACTAGAGACGGGACGAGAGATGAAATAAACATCTCGACGGAAATACTTTGCGTTCTCTGCAACCAATACGTCAATCATGGGTAAGAAAGATCAATGGTAGAACCAAATCTGGTTTTAAAGTTCTGAATTCTCTGGGGAGAAGGGAATCTGCTTGGGTGCATAGTATCACGTCTTCACATGGGGAGAAGAAAACCTGTGGGACACGTTCGAGTTACCCAAGAAAAAGTTGTCAGCTTATAGTCTCTTTGGGGACTGTGACGAGGCAATAGTTTAGGAGCCTGTTGCACACTGAGACTTACTGGGGAATGAAGGCCGCCGTGAGTAAAATCCATCGGGTGCATGAAGAAAAGTTGTGAAACCACATGAAGGACCTTATAGTAGTCGCCATTTGTTTCTTCAAAAAACACGGTGCCCCAGGATATTTGTGTTGTAAAGTATGGTCATCTCAAGAGGATTTTATAGAGAACACGGAGTCTGGTTGCCCCACTGTTTTCAAACTCTTTGAGAGATTTGTCAGGTCTCGACGTAACTGGCACAAATTAATCGTGTCACGATGAAGTCTTTGAGAGACAGCTCTTCAAGAATGTCAGACTCGCGTTGGTAAGCGAACTGGGAAACTGCCTGCCCCTGTTTAGCAGGATCTTCAAGTTCCACGGATTATGTTCATATGTAGATCTCTAAGATATCAAGCAAAGTCGTCATGCTGGAAATGCCTATCCAGAGCTTGTCAATGCGCACATATATTTGTCTTGAATTTTTGTTTTGAAAAAGATATCGCAATAACTTGTGACCGAAATCACTAGTCAGGATATAAGTTTTAATTATAATGCCAACATGAATTTTTCTGAGCATAGCTCGTAGGAGTCAGGAAACGTGATCTTGTCGAGTATGCTTTCAACCGAAGTCCTACTTCAATTAGGTCTTTTAAAGGTTGTATCGTGGCTCGGTTCACGGTTTGAGAAACAAAAGATAAAGGCTCAAAGTTATATTTGTACCCACCCATTCTTCGTGATGTTCTCCAATCCTAATTCAGTTAATCGGATACGAACGCTCATATCTCAAGCGGATTTGCTATGGTCGAGAACTTATCAAGGCTTTGGACATGGCAGTCACTCACCTATTTCTTTTGGCGTTTCTATCACACGACCTTGTTCTTTAATAGGGATTATAAAAAACTACTGGTTTGGTGTTCTTATTCCCTAACTTTTGCCTGGACAACGTCTTTTGATCTGACTTTGGAGTCCAGCGGGATGCCCTAGTTTTGCCTAAGTCTCCTTCATAGGTTTTGACTTAGCAGGCTCTTATTTTTTTGAATATTCTTTTATGCACAAGTCGTGTAAATCTTCTGAAAGGCTCGTGACTGCCCCACTCCTTAGGTAATCGAGGGATAGTCATTGTATTGGACTTCTTAAGATGCTAAGGATAAATTCTCGAAGGTTTGCTCTTCCTTTTTAAGAGTCTAAGCGCTCGATCGGTTTAACTGAAACCTACCCTGCCCCAGGTTAGGATGAAGGTTCTTAAAAAGAAAGAAAAACTCCTACTTCAAGGCTCAAAGGGTTGACTAGGGATTAACATCCTTATATCTCCAGTGTTTGGGATTTGAAACAATGCCTTACATCATCAGCAGGTTTCAATCGAAAGCATACGACAAGAAATCTGACGTTTTGGGTTCGTCATCCTCCCCCTAATTCTCCATCAGAACAAGAGATCGGGTAAAGTTGGCATTATGATTTATGAAAACGTTTTTTTTTTGAATGAGTGAAACGAATGGATTTATTCAAGACAAACATATGCGTTGCATTAATTAATCGAAGATAAACAAGTTCGTACATGCTAAATATGCTTAATCAAAGAGAAATACATATAAATGAACTGTCGGAAAAATCCTTCTAAATGTTTATGAAATCTTGCATTCAAACGTAACAGTTTCCTTTGGCGGAGCCTCAAT
This sequence comes from Lathyrus sativus, assembly GCA_963859935.3. Lineage (NCBI taxonomy): Eukaryota > Viridiplantae > Streptophyta > Magnoliopsida > Fabales > Fabaceae > Lathyrus > Lathyrus sativus. The sequence continues at coordinate 45,270,807 of OZ012739.1, forward strand.
GGAAAGGACGTCTGGTTCATGATCACTGTGAGTCGTCATGGCTTGCCCCAGTTACGCTGGTCACATCTTCAACAGTTTTCAGTCGTTGCTTCAAAATAACTTTCCCAGATTCTTTGTTGATCCCGGTCATATCATCTTGAGGATTGCTGAAATGAAGCGAGCTAGGCCTTTGAATAATTACTGGATTCGGCTGATTTGCTGAGAGGTCAACATACTTTGCAGAATTCGAACTCGACAAGTGAGGGACCCCGAGAGGAATCTCGATCTTCGGCTGAGCATTGCTAAAAGACAACTTCTTCGCTTCTAGCAAATTTCTGACAACTTTCTTAAGAGCATAGAAATTCTCTAGATCATGGTCGGGCGCACCCTCATGAAATAAACAATGAGCGGCCGCGTTGTAACCTGCAGGCGGAGGACCCAAAGCACGGGTGGTAATCAGACCCTGTTGTACCAAATGGGGGTATAACTCAGTGAAAGCCATCGGAATTGGAGGACAAGGCTTATACTGACTCTTACGGGGATAAGGAACCTGATCCTGTGATTGCTGATGAACAGGAGCGTTGGGCACTCGTTGACGGTTGACAGGAACTTGCATGGGCGGATAACCGGAAGGTTGTTGATGAACCGGCGCTTGATATACCGGAGCTGACTGCAGAGGCTGGTATGTAGGAAACTGCTGATCGAAAGGAGGTGCAACAGTAGCTACATAGGGTTGTTGAACATATGGGAGCGGATAACCTTGAACATAATTCTGCTGATGTTGCCAAGGTTGAGGAGTATCCATTTTGCGGTTCCTCGAGCGTGTAGGTCCTTTACCATGGTCGGAGTTAGGAGTTTTGCACTTTGGAGGGGTAGCTCGTCGAACTGGTTGAGCACTAGGAGGCACCAAACCAGATTGAAGACCGTGAGGAGGTACATTCTTGACAGTAACAACTGGTTGAGGTTCCATAACGGTATTAGTAGTCTCAGAAACAACAGTAGACTGAGCATCCACCTTCACACTAAGAGCTCGTAACATCTCCACAATCTGCCCTACACTTCCTCGAAGATCTTCGAGTTCATGGCTGACACGGTTGATCTCTTGGTTTTGATCTTCCATCCTTTCGAAGGGTCGTATTGATGCAGAGAACTTAGGGTGACAAAACTGGAAGGTGAGAGAACCGAACATGAGAAAACGGAAGACACATGCAATGCAAAAGTATGATGCTAAAATGTGAATGCAAATGAAGATTTCATGGAATTCAGATATTTACGAATATTGCGGAATACCAAGGAAACTTTTAACTTATTGAAGACAAATTACAAATAATATTCTTGCAACCAAAATAGCTAAATAAAAGCCTAGAAAACCCTAGAGAAGCATCTTTCACAACTTCAGTGAGCAGACGGAGATCCGGAGGAAAATAAATATTCGTAGAGCCTTTTCTTCTTGTAGGATTGTATCTCATCATTCTTCGACTGAATCTGCTTTTGAAGTTCTTCGTACTCGATGACCATCACATGGTATTTGTTCTTCCATGATTCTGTTTCGCGTTGTGATCTCTTCAAAGTGATCTTCAAAGTCTCAGCTTCAGTCATGAAATACTGGACAGGTTCTTCTCTTGGAGGTAAAGGATCTTGGCGAGAGTAGGGCATCTTCAACTCAACAGCTCTTCCTCGGACCCATTGAAGGTATGGTTCCATGGACACACAATTAGGTCTGCCCAAACTTTCTTTGTCTTTCCTATGCAGATGATTCCAAGAAGATAGAATCTGATCTTGAAGCTTTTTGTCGTCTTTGAAAAAGATTTTCTCTACATGAACACCTTTAGGCGGTTCTTTCAAGGGATATCCCAACTGTCGGCGAGCTAAGACTGGATTGTAGCTAACTCCTCCACTGAAACTGAGCAAAGGCACATTGTTGAAGTTTCCACAACTATCAATGATCGATATCCCATCGTACATGCGATTATACCAATCAATATCAGAGTGAGTTAAAGCCATAACCTTTTGCGACCAACGTTCTTGATTAGGTTTCCAGAACGGACCAGACTTGGGTAAGTGAGAAATAAACCACTTGTATAGTAATGGCACACAACATGTAATCATTCCTCCACCATGAAAATTTCGAAGATGTACTGAATGATAAGTATTACCCAATAGTGTTGGAACTGGATTTCTCCTCATGAAGGTCTTGATTGCATTAAGGTCCACAAACCCCTCAAAATTAGGAAAAAGCAGCAACCCATAAATAAGCAACGCAAATATTGTCTCAAAGGCGAACATGTCTTTATGATCGGCATAAAATTGGGCCTTCTTAATTAGGAAGTCCCTGGGAAAACCGGAGGTCCCCCCTTTGGTGATCATATTGTTTTTGACATCGGATATCCTTAGACAAATGGCTTTAGCAATATCTCGTTCTTTAGGGTCTTCCTCCAAGAAAGGGAATGGAGACTTATCCAAGATAGGTAATCCCACCAACTGAGAGTACTCTTCTAAGGTAGGTAAAAGCTGATAATCTGGGAAGGTGAAGCAATGATAATCTGGATCATAAAACTGTAGCAAAGTCGCAAGAAGTCCTTCGTTTACTTGAATCTTCAACAAAGACAATAGCCTTCCATATCTGTCTTGGAACTTTTCTTGATCTTGAACCAAATCCCTTAGCTTCTCTAGGACTTCCAAATTAAAACCCTTAAAAGTAAATTTCAAAGTATGCCTTCTATGGTGATCCATGGTATCCTGCAATGCTCATAAATAGAGTTTGAATTCCATGAAGTCTTAATGCAATATGATGCTTTATGGATGCAATGCATGAAAACAAACAAGGTCCTAGGTTAAAGGAACGTGAGCGGAGTTAAGGTCTACCCATCCCCAAAAGGAGTGTACTATAGGTTAGTTGTACCTGCCGAACAAGGTTCTAAAAGGTGCCCAAAGTCATCAGCCCATCTTTCGGATATTATCAACCTTCCAACTAACTCGGGGGTTAATAATATTCTCAAGAGAACCTCTTTTGAGTGTAGTATCGCGTAGCAACCATTGTAGGACTACTCCCACATAATTCCCGCACTACATCCTAAATAAGGCCGAGGTGGTGTAAAGGTACTACGGTTCCCAATATCACAGACTCCAATCGACCATGGAAAAAGTTTTCACGATTACTCGTTCAACCGAACCATTTTCGAAAAGGTCTCAACTGAGCGGTGATTCTCGAATCAGCTTGGTCGGGACTCACTCCCTATAAGCCTCATCGAATATATCCCCATCCTATAATAATGTCACTAGTCCGGGCGTAGGACTTATCTCACAACACCAGGAACAGTCCCAAATCAAAGTACAATATATACATGCAAATGAATAGTAAACAAATAGTAATAAATATGGACAAATTAGGGATAACCCTCAAAAATTAGGACTCCCCGGTGAAGTCGCCATTTTCTGTTGCGGTGGAAATAGGATCACAAACTATTAATGAGTTTGAATCGCAATTCAATTCACAACCGTTCTTTGATTTATCCGAAGGAAAAGGTCAAAAGAGGGAAAACCTATTTTGCATCGTAAACACAATGCGGAGAAAGATCTAGGGTTTAGGGGTTGGTTAAGATTAGGGAAGGTATTAGCACCCTAAACTTCTGTAGTACTCTACAGGAACCTTTTGTTCAGATGTTTACTATTTGCTTTATTTATTTGCTTAAGGTATATGTACAAAGGATTAAAAGTGAGAAAAGAGACCTAAGGGGTTAATTCTAAGTTTACTCGGCAAGACATCGCATCTTGTGCCTACGTATCCTTACGGGAGTGGAATCAGAGTAATCGTAGTTCCCCTCAAAAGGGAGGTTAGAGACTTCTTGACTGTGGTCAAGGTCTCAAGGGGAATAAACGCATCTTAAGGACACGCTTACGTGGAGTGTAGAAACTCCAAATCTCTACGTTGAAATGTTAAGTTGTAATTAGGATTAAATTAGGGATTCCACGGCGGGAAACCCTAAAATGAGCGCGGCGGCTCTTTGACCTAATGCTAGGGGTAAAATTGTAATTTTGCCTGCGGCGAGGCATTTGTGAAAATTAGGGTTTGTAGTTTGTAGTTTTGAGGATTTGAAATTGAATGTGTGAAGTTTTACGGACTATTGGCGCGACGGCCAAACAGTTAGACTTAACCTTCGGATGTGTGCAATGTGACAGAAATAATGGTAAACGCGTGAGATAATTGAATCATGCAAACAGAGAGATAATGTCATAATTTAAACCATGCAAGCAGAAATTTAAAGGCAGAATTTAAAGAGCGATTGTTAAGTTCGCGAGGTTACATGAGAGGAGCAGATACAATATGATAATGAAATTTGAATTGAACAATAATAAAATAAAATAAATAACGGTTCTAGTTATTATTTAAAAAAAAAGATTTTAGTTATTATTTTAAATTTATCTAAAAAAAAGTTTTTCTTAAAAATAATAGGTTTTCATATTAATTTGGAAAAGATGTTAATGTTATTTATTTTAAAAAACAGATTTTTATATTATAACAAGTTTTAATAAATTAATGATAACAATAATAATAATAATGGTAATAATAATGATAATAATAATAAATAATGATAATAATAATACTAATAATAATAATAATAATAATAATAATAATAATAATAATAATAATAATAATAAAGCAATAATGAATTTTAAATGTGTCAAATAACCCAACAATGTTGCTAACGCAGAAATGCGCTCATCGCAACCAGATCTAAATCGGACGAAACAAAATTTATCGCAAAGAAAAAGAAATTAAGCAAAAAATAGTATTATTGCTCACACAAAAATGCGATCATCGCAACCAGATCGAACTAACACAAATGTCACGCGTCATGCACACAAATGTGCAAACATCGTATCGACATAATTCGATCAAAAATTAATCTTATATATATAAACTCTAACAATTTAAAAATTATATATATATAAACGTAACAGTAATAGATAAATAAAAAGAAATAACGGTAATAGATGAAGAAAAAGAAATAACGGTAAAAGATGAAGAAAAAGAAATAACGGTAAAAGATGAAGAAAAAGAAACAACAGTAATAGATGAAGGAAAAGAAATAACGGTAAACGATGAAGAAAAAGAAACAATAGTAATGGATGAAGAAGAAAACTAAATAACGGCAAACGGCACTCACTCCTCTTAGGTTTTTTTCATTCTCCCCTTTTTTCCAACAAGGCAACACATGTATATATAGGGAACAAATTAGGGTTAACACCAAATTGTCAATAATGTCCCTAAAGCCCATTTTAAAGCCCAAACTAAATAATTAGTTAAGAAAAAATAAAATTTAAATAATTTAAAATAATTAAAATAAACTTAAAATAAAAACTAATAATCCTATTGATTCCTAAAATCAAAAATATTATAAAAAGAACAAAATTTTTTTCAATATTTTTTATTTTATGATTTTTTGGATATTTTTATGAATAATTTAGAAAAAAGTGAAAAAAATAATATTTTAAAAAATGATTTAATTAAAATACGAAAATAATAATTAAATAATAATAAAAAACTATTTTTGTTATTTTTTTAATGAAAGATAGAAAAATTTAGAGTAAAAATAATAAAAAACAAAAAAAGTGACAAAGGTGAGATTCGAACTCTCAACCTCTCACACTCATAACTCCTTACACATGTCCTCCTGCCAATTGTGCCATTTTTACTTTTTAGAAAAAAAATGCATGCCATATGATATTTACCTGCAAAAAGTCAAACGACTACACAAATTTGTTAGTAATTGATTAAATGCAATAAAAATGCAATGAAATGCGACGACAAATCTTAGGGCAAAATTTGGGGTATTACAAATGCTGAAAATAAAATGAAAATGCAATAAAATACAAATACAACACATACACACCCAAAGATAAAACACACAAGCGTTAGGATTGACTCGCGTAGGGGATGGGAAGAGTCGCCAGCAGAGTCGCCAACTGTCACTACTGCGAAAAAGAGGGCTGACAAAGACAGAAGAGTAGCCACCATTCGTTGTTTATCCCAAAGAGAGGGAAAGGAAATGATCAGAGAAAACCTACGAAAAAGGGGAAAAGACAGGTCATCACAACCAAATCTTTGGTTCGAGAGTCGGTTACGCATGGGGAAGGTATGAGCACCCCTCACGTCCGTTGTACTCAACGGGATCCATGCTTGTTGTCTATCTAAAAGGGTGTTAATATATCTAAGCTACAGGCTCACAGGGACAAAAGAAAAGAAAAGAGACTCGATAGAGCATCGACGCTCCATGCCTGCATACTCCCTCGTGCAATGGGAAAGTCAGAGTCAACGTAGTTCAGAAAACTACAGGTGAAAGGGGAAGGTTGTTCACCAAGACATCACCGTCTTGTGCCTACGTATCCTCGTCTGGTACGAGAAATAAGAGCAAACGTAGTTCGGGATGACACGGCCACAGATTGGTTCAAGTGTTTTAACTGAGTAGGGTTAAACCTTCGTTCTAGCAGTTAGGTGTATTGTTGCTCGACCATTGGAGACTTAGGCGTTACCTGTTTGCGGTAGAACCAAGAGTTAACACAGTCTTTCTGAAAATGATTTTCAAAACAACCCCGAAGGATAAAAAGGTTTGATGTTTGTTTTTGTGTTTTTTTTGAAGAAGTGAATTGAATTAAGTTTGTAATTCATGTTGCACTAAAGAATATGACTTGAGAGCGAATGCATCGCATATCGTCCAAAGGGCATACGCTAAACACTCTAGACAGTTGAGAGGAAGCCCCCCAACTATCATTTCTCAAGTACTTAAGGCTCGCAGCGTACAACACTTATTATCCTTTATTAGGTATCTTGAAAAAGTTTTGAGATGAGAAGAGAAGACACAAACTCTAAGGGGAAACTAATCAACCTTAATGGTATCATGCAATGTGCTCCTAAGATTGAGATTAAGAAGGGAAGAAGCTATCCTAATTTTAGCATGCTTGGATTGAACACTTAATGTCTCTCCTACTCCCATCTTAACCAGAGGGACTAGGAATCCTAAGGGATCATGGGAAAAGACTAAGAAAACACAAGATAAATCAATCACAAAATGAAATGCAAGGAAGAGATGGAGTAGACTTAAACAAGTCAAGAAGAAATGCAAACATGATATGCAAGAATCAAATATGAAATGGAAACAAAAATATCAAAGTAAAATGACTTAAACAAGTCAAAGAAGAAGTGAGATGAAAAGGGAGAAGTTACAACTTCTACAACCATTTAAACATCAATCACTTACACCAAAAGATAAACAACAATGCATAAGAAAAGCTCATGATCAAATTGTGGATGGGAGAAAGAAGCTTGGGCAGCAAGCACATGAAAAGCATGTCAACCAAATACAACACATTGATCATGCAAAAAGAAAGGAGCAAACAAGTGCTCAAAGTGATCCATCATTCAAGACAAACTCAAAGTATGAAAATGGACACCAAATTATCTGGAATGAGGATCAAAACCCAAGGAAAAGAAGTGGAAACACAAGAATAAATCCCACCAACAATAATGGAAACAATGCACAAGCAAGCAACAAGTCAAGGCAAGAGAAATAACCAAAGTTCAATGCATAATCAACACTTAAAACCAAGTGGAATGCCTTAACTTCAAGATGACTTGAAACACAAGCTACACAAGTGTGTAACCTATAAATGCAAGACCAACACCTTAATCATGTAAATAATGAGTACCAAGAGTCATAGGGTGAATTTGGGATCTATCAAAGTCATTTTCCAATGGAACTAGGTCAAACTAGCTTGTATGAGCTTCCTTTAAGGTGACTTGACTTGCAAGCTTTACCAAAAATGGAAGAAATGCTCAATAAATCTCAAATAAAATGCACAAAGCAACCAAGTTTAATAGAAACCAGAGGCCAAAGTTTAAAAACTAAACTCAACTCAAGGCATCACCAAATGATTTGATCAACTAGGGTGCTCCACCTTATTGAGTAATTATCGAGGGTCAAACAAAACCAACTCAAAGTCAAACAAAAAGTGATCAATCATTGACCAAAATCAGCCTCAAAGGTACCTCAATCCATCCTCTAAATGGAGAGGAAAACTCATTCATAGGTGATATCAAATGGTAGCTCAAGCATGAATGATCAAATAAAAACAATATTAAAAACCTCTCCAATTGCAAAATTCAAATTAAACTGCAACATAAAATAAAATCAGAATTAAAAATTATGAAAAATTAATTAAGGTTTTAAAATGATGGAAAATAATTTTTATGGAATTTTTGGAAAATTGGAGCTATTTTTAATAATTGCAAACTAAAACAGAAAATAAAAATAAAATAAAATAAATCAAAGGAGATAGGGAGGTGCAAGAGTAAAACCCAAATTCAAAGGAAACAGGAAAATGCGCATTGGGCCCTGAAAGCAGGGGGTGTGGATATCATTCCAATCCCAATTGATCCAGACTTGACTCAACATATGAAACATATCGTTTCATTAAACGGACGTAGAGTCAAAGTGCCAAATGGATCAGGTCAAGCCAATCACACACAAACACGCGCACATGTCAAAGATTCAAACCATGCCACATCAGATCTAACTGAAACATAACCAGACGCTGGAGCTAGGGCTCCGGTCGTCTTCTCCGGTGAGCTCACCGGAGCTCAGGTGAAAAACCTCCACCAACAGGCACAAAAATGTACCATTCAAAAGATCTCACTACAAGGATTCCAAATCCATAGATCAATCATCACAAATGTTCAGGATCAAGGAGAATCGAAGATCTAAAGTTTGAATGCACCAACTGAAAACTTCACCAACCATGAACAACAACTATGCAAACATTGCCTACTCAACGTAGGGCTTCAGATGCAACCAGTATAAGCCTAAACCATTGCCTAAAATGAGAGAATTCAGAGATGGAAACTTACTGAACAGAGCAACTCCTTTGGTTGTTCTCAGGCACACAACCTTCACTCTTTTGCATGCAAACGGTTCCTGATACTTTGATGAAGAAGATCCAAGCACTAATTGAAGTTGATTTGCATAGAAAATTGGAATTCGAATTTGAAAAATGTTGAAGAAAACTCAAACTCTCTATGCTCTCTCCAGCCAAAATTACACGTTCTGAGCTTCTAGGGCAAGCTTTTAGTTTATATATGATGAATTTTGATATGTCATGCAGGCCCATGAAGCCTCATTGGTGAATTTTGAAAAATTTCCCAAAAAAGAAAGCTCACTTCATGCACACGGGTTTTGCTTGCTTCACACATGATAAGTTCATCAATCTGCAGCATGTGAGGTGTATTTTCCAATTGAATTGACTTGGGCTTTGTACATGGTCCACATTACAAGTTTGAAGTAGAAACTTTCTAATGAAGAAACTTGAAAATACCACATTTCCACGTATTTTGTACCAATTAAATTGTGGCAAACTTCTCATGCTCTCATTGTGGTGTGAAATGCTTCAAAAATGAGACAAAATGAGACCCATAATGTATCAATCTCATATCATGCTTAAAAGTCCAAATTTCACTTCAAAATCTTCCCAAATGGACATATAATTCCATGATTCAAATGATCCTTGAGTTCAATGATGTAACTGAGACCTTTAGGAACAATTTTCATGTTGGTTGGAAGTGCATTTGAAGTACATAAGTCCATCAAAATGACCATTGTAGCAAATGACCTATAATGAAACTTTCCCAAAATACCCTTGCCTGGTGAGGTTCATAACTTGAGATGTAAAAATGATATCAAGGACTTTTTGGACTTTTTGGAAATCTAAGACCATGAGGAAAAACTTTCATGTTCACTTGAAGTTGAGGAGAAACTTGATTCTATGTCAAAAGTGCCTTGGAAGTGAGTTGACTTTTAGTTAACCAAAAATAAATTCATCTGAGACCCCTAACTTGTTGGCATCATAAATTGAGCTCTACAAACTTAATGGGTGAGTTTTAGTACTCAAACTAAAGCTTGGAACATGCCCTACAAGTTTCATGTTTGCATGAAAATGAGATTGAATTTGTATCATATGCTAAATTGTCCTTGAAGTTAGGCACTAAAGAAGGGGATTTTACACTAAGATCCTCTGAAACCCTAATTTAGTAACTCCTTGAACTCTTGATTATTCTTGATGTGAACTTGACATGACATCCTAAATGTCTCAAGATAACTTCACATGGCCTCAATGACTTAAAACCAAGTCTTGAACACTCACAAGTCCACAGTTGACCTTGAGTTGACCAAATGAAACCCTAGATTCACATCCTTTGACTGTGACCTCTTGTAGATGAAATGAAAGCCTAGACAAGCTCCAATATGACTTCCAAAGCACTCAATGAGCTTCTTAAACACATCTTATACAAGCAAAGATCTTATGAGCCCTTGATGATCTTATGTTGACCCCCAAGATATAAGGCAAACAACACACATCAATCCTCTCCTTCAAGGAACTCTGACAACTTCTTGATGATGGTAAACACTTCTGCCTGACCTTGAGATTAAATGAGACTCTTCTATTGAATGGAACACCACTCTTGATCCCTTGTTAAGAACAATGTTATGCAAATACAAATGCTAAAATGAGATGAAACATAAGCCAAGTACAAGAAAATGGTTGGTCAAATTTTGGGGTAAAACACCAATTATGATCAAATTGTATCTAACATGTCTTATCATCAATCTTGAGAAGTGAACAACCATTAATGAGTCTTGAATTTCCCCCTTTGTACTGATAAATCAGTCCTTCACCATGAACCAGATAAGCGACCAATAACTTCCTTACAACTATATCAAAATCCCAAATTGAAAGGCACAAATTCCATATGATTATCCCTCATGAACATTTTAACTCATCACAACCTGCAACAGATCTGGATTGGCCCAAAAATCTTGAATGAAACTTCAGACATACATGCCACAAAAATCTTACATACCCTGACCTTGACGCCCTTGACTAAAACTTGGACTTAGGCAAAACGAAAGCAACAACTTTTTTTTGAATTTTTTTGAATAATGGTTAGCAGACAAAAGTATAAATGAAAGTTATACAAGTAGGATAAATTTAGAGTATGACAGATTCCCCTGTCTAATTGGCTTAAACCTAATAAGATGAACTGTTACAGCGTACATTCTTTTAAGGTGTAAGTCGATTAGATATGAAGAAGACCTTGAATTTTTCCGCAAAGAAAGAAAAAATGCTTGGAAAGTGAAAAAAAAGATCAATGTCACCCCTCGAGTAGAAACTGAACAACTTGCCAAGATCGTTATCGCCAAAAGGATGATAACAATGACCATCTGACATCAAAAGGGTGACAGAACTATCACCCAAAAGGATGATAGAACGACACACACACACAACCCGATACCAAAAGGAAGCAGGGGTCCATTATCAAAAGGATAATAGAGAACACTCGCACAATCTGACACCAAAAGGATGACATACCTATCACCAAAAGGATGATAAAGCGACACATACACACAATCCGACACCAAAAGGATGTAGGGGCCTATTACCAAAAGGATAATGGAGAACACTCGCACAATCTGACACCAAAAGGATGACAAACCTATCACTAAAAGGATGATAGAGCGAATGCACACACACAACCCTGACACCAAAAGGATGTAGGGATCCATTACCAAAAGGATAATGGAGAACACTCTCACAATCTGGCACCAAAAGGATGACAGACCTATCACCAAAATGATGATAGAGCGAATGCACACACACAGTCCTGACACCAAAAGGATGTAGGTGTCCATTACTAAAAGGATAATGGAAAAAACTCGCACAATCTGGAACCAAAAAGATTATAGAACCATCACCAGAAGGATGATGGAGCAACACTCGCACACAAGTTTCTACCACCAAAAGGATGATAGAACGACATTCACACAATCTGGAACCAAAAGGATGATGGAACGACACACACACTAGTTAATACCACTAAAAGGATGATAGGAACTTCCCAAATTTGAAGGCCACCAACACCAAAAGGATGCAAGCTAGGTTGAACCGACGAGGTTTTGGCTATCACCAAAAGGATGATAGTGAGGCAATTGATGAAAGGTCAAGTTTACTAGAGATATGATGTCTGAGGCTTTTTTGAGGACATCAACAAAAGGTTAAGCAAAGAAGTCACTGAAGAACACAATCCTTATCAACAAAAGGTTGAAAGGAGCCAACTAATTGGGGAACACCCAAGAGGAACGTTGGATTGAAACAAATCAACGGGGAATGCCCACTAACTTGGAAAAATGCCACTGGTTGAGCTAGGGACGCCAAATTCAACATCAAAAGGTTGAGAACACAACTCAATGGGGAACGCCCACAGTGTTGAATAACATGCCCCTAACTTGGCTGAATCTTGCTTTTGAATTTCTCATTAACCACAAGGTTGAAACAACTTCGTGGGGGAACGCCTACGATCTTGAATAAACTCCCTCTGACTGGGTTGAAGATCATCTTGGAAATATCAAGAATGATCTTGGACCTTGACTTGCATATGCGGATGCTTGATGATAATGATGTTATGTTCCATGACAAATGGAAATGCAAATACAAATGTTGACGCACGGAGATGCAAGTGCTGTGGAAGTATGATATGGTTTAGGTATGCATGTGATACAAGATGATGCTTACGATGTCGAGTGAGATGCGTATGATGCACATGATTGAAGACGGGTGATTAGATATGCAGGTGGGAGGTGCCAGCATGATGGACTTTTGGTAGTTGCCAATGTGGATTGGACTTTGGGTGGTGGGAGGGTTTGATTTCCTCGAAACGCGGTTTGTTAAAGACGCCATGAACAAAGCAGATGAAGATGCTCTTGATGCCCCAAGTCTGATCACTTGTTGATTTGTTGTGAACTTGCTTCAGAGAAGATCACAACCCTTCGTGATGGTCAGGGTGACCTGGTCTTGCCCCAGTCTGAATATGGTAATGGTCTGCCCCGCTTAACCAGTTCTGATCTGTAGAAGTTGAGCTTTGATGTTTTGAGCTTTTGACATACTCTGAGATGACTTGCCCCTGATTGGGTTGTTGAATGATTTGCCCCAGCCAGTGGGTTTCAAGGTATCCTTGCTTTGTGTCAGCCACTAGAAGTCAAGTTCTTCCTTGATTTTCCTTCGTTGGAACTGTCTTGGATGTCTAGCACTGATTTGCAACTAAAAATGTACATTCATAAATGATAATCTTAATGCAAAGTTCATGCAAGTTTTGAAAAAGTGTCGTTTATTGAAGTGTCGTGATAGTGAGAGGAATGGACCATTAATCTAGACGTTCTGCTGATTTATTTAGTGTGTGAAAGATATAGCAAGGATAATGAAACCAATGCTGATGATTAGCAAATATGTGAAGAGTTAGTTTACGATACCTTGGAATAGTATGCTTTCAGAATAAACCTCACCTCAATTAGGTCTTTCGAGGGTCGTAACATGGTATGGTCTCAGTTTATGAAACAAAGGATATTAGGCTCAAAGTATGATTTGTACCCACCCCTTCTTCGCGATGATCTCTAGTCCTACGCTCAGTTAATTCTACACATATTTGTCCTCCAAAAGGGTTGATAGTGTAAGAGTGATGATTCAAGGTTTGCTCGAAATGACATTCACCTTATTTTGATTTTGATGGATGTCAGTGACCCTTTTAATTTTGACATGGTGGTCATTGAATCTTATTTCATTTTTGTTGAGGATTTGAGGACCTCTTTTGATTTTGTTTTTGATCTCTAACTTTTGTATGGACTGATTTTACTGTTAGATCCGTCGTGATTGCCTTGATTTTTGCCTAAGTCTCCTTTTGAGGTACCCGACTTAGCAAGCTTTTGGATTTTTTGATTTTGTTGAAGGATGATGACTACCGAGTTATGTGTTATTGAAGAACAACTATCATGTCTTTAGATTTTACCTTGTAATTCGAGTGAATAATTGGATTAACTGAACACTACCCTGCCCCAAGTTAAGTGTAAGCGTTTGAATATCCAAAGGAAACTACTACTTCTAGGCTTGAAGTGGTTAACTAGGGGTTAACTCCTTGTCTCTCCAGTGTTTGGGGATTTGAAATAATGCCTGTACATCATTGACAATATTCTAGATGAAAGCATACAATTTGCAATTATGGGTATTTTGTTTTCATCATCCTCCCTCTAATTATGCTAAACAACAGTTGATGAAGAGCGCGAAGTGAATAAATGCGTCGGTATTTATGATAAAAATGAGTGAATATGGCATAACTAATTCAAAACATGCACAGTCAATACATTCATAAAACAAAATACGAATGACAATGTTTTAAAGAATACAGTACTTGAACGAACAAAGACAAAATACAAGAAAGCAAATAATAAAATGGAAACATGATTGCCTTCTTCAGAAGCTGAACTTGACTTGACTTGATTTGAACTGATACTGGAACTAGCTTGGTGGCAGCATAGGATTTTTGATGACATTCAGAGTCTTCCCATTGAAGTTGATATCATTTTTGTCAATCATGTCTTGAACTTTGTGCTTGAAAGCTCTGCAGTTCTCGATTGTATGCCCTGAAGCAGTCTTATGAAACTCGCAATGAGCGTTTGTATCGTAATCAGCAGGAATGACAGTTGGGGGAGCTAAATCTCTCAAAGAAATGGGGTTTTTTCTTCAATAATTGAGAAAAGATATGAGCATATGGCATTTGCAAACTATCAAAGACTCTATCGGGCTTCCACGTCCTCTGCTGATTAGGCTGACGTTGTTGTTGAGCAGCTTGTAGTCGTTGATGCTGAGGGGGATACTGATACCCTTGCTGATGGTAAGACTGTTGTTGAGGAGCCTAATGCTGAGGCATCTGAGCTTGAATCGCTTGAACAACAGGCTGATAAGGATTTGAAGCATATTGCGCAGTAACAACATATAGATACTGGTAGTAAGGGATCTGATAAGGCATGGGAGCAGGAGCTTATTGAGGAGCTTGCCCTTTCTGCACAGAGATGGCATTTGTTTCACCCTCTTTTTTCTTATACCCATTCAAAGGCTTCTTGGCACCGGCCTGGATGCTAAAACCTCCTTGGATCTTTCCACTCTTTAGGCCTTCTTCAATTCTCTCACCAACAATTACTAGGTCATAGAATCCAGCAGAGACACTACCGATCAGTTTCTCGTAGTATTGGCCTTGCAAGGTACCCATGCAGACATTAATCAGTTCACGGTCAGCCAATGGTGGATGCACCCTTGCAGCTAGCTCTCTCCATTGTTGTGCGTAATCCTTAAAAGATTCGCTGTCCTTCTGATCCATACTCTAAAGTTGAGTACGATTCAGAGCAAGATCAGTGTTGTGTTTGTAATTCTTAACAAATGCATCAACTAGCCCAGCCCAAGTATGCATATTTCTGCATTCTAATTGCATATACCACTCAAGCGATGCCCCAGACAAGCTGTCTTGGAAGCAATGAATCGTCTGCTTTTTATCACTGGCATAAGCAGTCATCTTATGACAGTACATCTTCAGATGAATGTTTGGGCAGTTGAGACCTTTGTACTTTGAGAATTTTGGCGCTTTGAACTTGGGAGGAATAATGACATCAGGCACCAAACACAATTCCAGAGCACTGAGAGAATTTGAATTGTGTCCTTCCATGACTCGGAGTTTCTCAGCTAGATCACGACACATTTTAATGGCTTATGAATCCTCAGCAGCAACATGACTGGCAATGGGGATAACAGCATAATAAGTTTGCACATCGTCATACTGGTCTAGTAATTTCTCTTTAGCATGAGAAACAGGGATCTGAACAATCGTAGGTTGGGCTTGCAAGATAGCTCCAACAGTAACTCCAGGTGCTGGGATTGGTTGAGAAGTGGTTCCTTCAGTTGTGGTAGCAAAGTTCATTAGCATTCCATAAGGGTTGGGAACAGGAACTGAGAGCCTTGAGGTAGACCCTTGCACCTGACCTTTGTTGTTGACGACAACAGCTTCACGCAACTCTTCCTCTTTTTGGCCGTAGTGATGGCTTCGAGAGTCTGATCAATCTTTCCTTTGAGGTAATCCAACTCCTCTCTAAAGGCAACTTGCTCTTGTTGAATTTGCTCCATCATACGTCTGCTATTAGCTCTATTTGCATACTGATGTCGAGGAATTAGCTTGATTTACTGGATAGGAAAGAAGGAGAAATGAGGTTCTGCTGAAGGAAATAAAATGCAAGATGCACAATAGATGCAATGGAAATGATATGCAATGTAAGATGCAAGATCCATAATCGCAGGATCACAAGTTCAAATAGTTATGAGGTTGACCAGAGGAACGGGTCAAGAATCAGATTCACTGCTCAAAGAAACCCCACGGATAGGATTCTAAAATGAGTAAGTTCCTAGAGTCATGGGTACCTTTTAAAGATATTATAGCCACGATGAAGCCTCATCACGACAATAATATCCTCGAAAGGATCTCCTCTAGGTGAGGTTTTCGTATCTTCCACACGAGAAAGACTCATCGGAGGTGTTAACTACACAACCATCGACACACGGGGTTCTAAAACAGGTTCTCAGAGTCATAGATCGAGGTTGAAAATATTACTGTCAGGAAGTAATAAGTTCAAGGGATCTCATCTGATTGAGGCGTTCGTATTAATCCAAAAGGAGTTAACACTACCAACCACCATGGATAAAACAAGTTTAATGGTCATTGGGATCAACGATTCAGGCTCGAAAACATTATTATTATGGCAAAGATTCACCACAACAATAACATCTCCAAGGGAATCTACTCCAAGAGGGGTTTTCGCTTCGTCCTTACGTGGAAGAACCTAGGAAAGTCTCCACTACACAACCACCATCATAATCCTAAGGTTTTACTCAGACTCGGGTATAGAGCCATCTCACAAAGTACACATAAGTAGAGTAGCCGAACAAGGTCACAAAAGGTAACACATATAAGGAAAAGGAAAGCAAATAAATAAATGAGTAAACAAGAAGAAAACAACTTAAGCGAAGCTAACAACCTTACAATTAAAACTAAGATAGGCTCGACTCTCTCTTGCATGGAGCAATAATTCCCCAGCAGAGTTGCCAGTTGTCGCACCTCAAAAATTCATTCGAACATACGACCCTCGTGCGAAAGGCGCGGAATACGGTTCGACAGAGTCGCCACCAAACTTTATTTATCCCAAAGAGACGGTAAAGGAAAATATCGAGAAAACCTTTTAAAAGATGGATAAGAACGATGGTCGTCACAACCAATGTTCTGGGTTCGGGAGTCGGTTACACAAGGGGAAAGTATTAGCACCCCTCACGTCTGTTATACTCAACGAGAACCTCTTAGTTTGAATTGTGATGAACATTAGCTAAGCTTAGTTGTTTTCTTCTCAATGATAAATATGAATCAGCAGGATAAAAGGATAACGATGCTAGGGAAAAATGGGTGGTTATATGATAGGGTGTTCGCCAAAGATTGGGACCCTTGTGCCTACGTATGCTCATTCAGACAAGAATGAGAAATCAGAGCTTCGAAGTTTAACTACGGGAAAGGATACGGGGAAACAGAAGATGGATAGAAGGTAGCTCGCCAAGATCAGTGTAATCTTGTGCCTATGTATCTTACATTCATACGAGAATGAAGAATCAGAGCGTCCATAGTTCGTGGGGACAACCACGAAAAAAGAGGGGGGTTGAATGGTTGAAGTTTGGTACGGATGATGATTACTCAAAGCTTAAGAAAGGCTCCTTGGGCCCAAGTAATCGAGAGAATGAGTCAAAGGCGTGATTCTCTCTCTTTTTTATTTGGAAAAGAAGTTATATTTTAATGGTGTTTTAGATAATGAGTGGTTGTAAGATGGTTTGAAAGTTGTCGAGTTGGAAATGTTTTAGAGGCGTCAATTGCACACACACGAGTAAGATAACTCGCATCCAAACAACTGAAGAGAGATCAAAGGTTCAATCCCTCTCTTTTCACCTTGAAAAGAGTTAGATAGTTGTTAATTGTTTTGATAGTTTGATTGAGAAAATCCGTTTGACGTTGGATCAAGGGTTTGACTTATATTTGCGTGCAAAATTGTGGTGGAATGGAAGTTGGTTTAAAAATGGCTCGACGACGAGTCGAGGGCTTGGTTGAAAAGGAAACCGGATTGACAAAGAATTAAGGGTTAGGTTGTGAGAAACAATACTAGTCCCTGAGGGTGCTCCTAATAACGAAACTACGATGAAATGTGAAAGTGTGTGCGATAGTTTGATGGCGAATGCCTACGAGCACTCGACTTACGAGAGGTGTTTTAAAATGACTCGATGATGAGTCGAGAATTAGTTTGAAAACAGTTTAGTCTACGCTAGTCCCTAAGGGTGCTCCTAGAAGAAAAACCATAATCAAAGGAAAACAAATGCGTACATCGAAATGGGAGAGGAGTACATGTAAGTTACACGGGATTGCACAAAATAAAAGGGTTCATTGTCAAGTAACCCAAGATAAAGCCGTGTGTGTGCAAAGTGTCCTAAACTAAGCCTTGAGCAAGAGTCAGACATAACTCCAAGCTAGGGTTTCTGACAAAGCCCAAATTCCGTTGCTCGGACAAATAACCAACAGTCCACCAATTTAGGCTTTTATTGTTTCAATCGTTTATTATGTGTCTTGAAAAGAATATGAATAAGTGATGAACAAAATGAATATGAACAATATGAATATGAATATGAACAATATGACAAGATACATAACGATATAATCAGGATAATATTCACAATAGTATAATCAAGATACTATTAACAAGTATATGAACAAGATAATATAAATCAAGATATAATGACTGAAATTAAAACAAGAGTATATTGACTGAAAGTAAATCAAGAATATATTGACGGAAAGTAAAGTTAGTCGTTAGTTTGATGTGAATTGAATCGGGAAGAAATGTAGCGCTAAACCGTCGTAGCTCGATCTATGACGAAGATCAAACTATAGGAGGTCGCGCAAAATGTTCTCCGTGCTAAAAACACGATGGAAGAATGACATTGAGGATCATTTTCCAATGTAATCGTGTCACACGAATTGAAAAAGCAAATGATTTCGTCTTAATCACAAACTAGTGTCGATTAATCGAAGGTAACCTATCACGATCCTAAAGTATAGAAAATGATCCCAATGATCATTTTCTACAGATTTGACATAATGAAGGTTATCAACCTCGATAAATCAACGTTTACGAATAAAAGACTTTCATTGATCGAAATTGAAATAGAATTGAAATGAAAAGAAAAGAGAAGAAAATGAAAAGAAAATTAAGTGGTGGTCTCATCTAAATCACTATTTATCGATAAGTCGATAATAGTGACATTTGGCTTCTTCATTGACCAAAGATTTGAAATAAAATCGAAATGAAAACCGAAATGAAAATTAAACATAAAATCAAAACATAAAGATCCATAAAACCTAATTGTTGCAACACAAAGTTTTTATTTAAACAAATTAAGGAAGAATTGAAAAGTGAAATAAATAAAAACTAAAAATAAAAACTAAATTCAAAGGAAAGGGTGGTGTAAGATGAGTAAAGGGGGTAGCATTGGGTTTATGAAGGATATGAATAAGCAATAGGAATCATCATGGGCTTAACCAAAGCCCATTCATCCCTCACCAAAAGAACACACAGACAAAAAGATACAAAAACAAGGATGAATTCTAAACGGGCTCCCAAAGCCCAAGCACCTAATAACACGATTTATGAAATAGGGGACCCAAAAGACAAAACTGGGTTCTCATATGAACATAACATCAGAACTGTGTGAAGAAGAACAAGGCAAACGAGCAAAACAATGTCGTGACAAAAACAACCACAACAACATCAAAACAAACATCCGAAATCACAACTCACACTGCACGATCTCGTTTATTTTTCTTGCTTGTGTATTCTTGTTCGTTTTGCTTCTCCCTACACGACTCATGTTTGGTTCATAAACCTTCGTAGCTCAATCTTTCGTCTCAAATCAACTCTCTTTCTTCTATTATTTCTGTTCAACTTTTGTTTCTGTTTTTTTTAATGATTTGGGGTTGTGGGATTTTTGTGCTTGAGGATTGAAATAGATGTGGTTGTTTGATTGAAGAAGGTTTGAGGAGATTTTGTTGTTGCGTTTGAGAGAAGAGGGTTTATTGAAGGAAATAGAAATGAGGTTGAAGAGAGATATGAGCAAAGGTTTTTTTTTAAGAGGGATTTCTGGGTGATGCCTCAGGGCCTCTCAAAGAGAAATTGGGTTTTATTTTATACGAGGAGTAGAGAGGGTATTTGCAGGACGATCTTGTTTCTGTGCGTGAAAAGATTTCCCTTCGCGTTTTGATCTCATTTGTGGTGTTTTGAGAAAAAATGTTTTGGCAGTGTACAACGCATTTGCCTTTGATCATGTGAGTCTGTGTGTGGCGCTATGGGAATGTTGCGTATTTCATGTGTATTTTATACTTTCACGTTGTATTGTCTTTGGGTTACGCAGCTTATGTTATAGAAGGGTCTTGGGTCGTGACTTTTTTTGGGGGAATTTTTGAAGCATGTGAGGGTATAATAAGTGTGTAGTAGCTTGGATTTGTTTATGTAGGATATTGAAAAATCGTGGTAAGCTGTGTGATGTTTGCAGGAAATGTTTTCTCATGGGTTTGAAAGGTAGCGGCGTGACGTCTTATGAAGAACTTGTTTTGGAAGTGACTTTATTTCTTTATCACATAGCAGCTTTTGAATTGTAGATATTTAAAGTGACGTTCTTTCTATTTCTTCTTGCAATTTCTTGTTGTAGTGTAATGGGCTTTTGAGTAAAAAAAATCATGATGATGGGGCTCATGGTATCTTGTAGAATGGATTTGAATGTATTGGACTTTACATCAATATTTTTATAGAACTATTTTGCAAGATGAACCTTATTACTATGAGCTTTTGTATATGATGTGGAATTGAAAAAAAATATAATGGACCTTTTTTTTTTGGAGTTTTTATTCTCATGAGCTAAATTTCCCTTCTTTCTTTATTTCCATCTTAAGAATAAATTCTATATTAAATGATGGGCTTTGTGAAGTTATTTGATCTTGGGGGGCTTATAAATTGTATCTGCAACCTGTATTTTTGGACCTTGAAATTAATTTATGACTGAAACAATGTCTTTGACTTGGCTCTTGAATGATGATGAACAAGAATACCAATTGTGATCAAATTGTATCTAACATGTCTTATCATCAATCTTGAGAAGTGAACAACCATGAATCAATCTTGAATTTTGCCCCTTGCACTGATAAATCAGTCCTTCACCATGAACCAGATAAGCGACCAATAACTGCCTTACAACTATATCAAAATCCCAAAGGCACAAATTCCATATGATTATCCCTCATGAACATTTTAACTCAACACAACTTGCAACAGATCTGGATTGACCCAAAAATCTTAAATGAAGCTTCAGACATACATGTCACACAAATCTTACATACCCTGACCTTGACGCCCTTGACTGAAACTTAGACTTAGGCGAAACGAAAGCAACAATATTTTTTGAATTTTTTTGAATAATCGTTAGCAGACAGATGTACAAATGAAAGTTATACAAGTAGGTTAAATTTGGGGTATGACACCATTTTATTAAATGTGTTTGAATAATACAATGGGCTATTGTACCTTTTAGTTATATGATTTTCATTTAAAGACTAACTTTTTTTTTTAGATATTACTATTGAATTAATATTAAAATGTGTTTAGATTTAGTTTTTAAATTCATACACACATGAGTGATTTTTTAATATCATCCAAATATATTTTAGTAAATTAATATATTGTAATATTATTTAAATATGTGAATTTTATACGTATAAATATAACGTGTTAATAAATATACATATAAATTTTATTAAATGTGTTTGAATAATATGTGGTTTAAATGGTTGTAAATTTTACTTTATTATTTTTTGGGTATTTAAATATGTTGGGATGGTATTAAAAAAACACATTTAAATAAAATCAAAATAATTGAAATGTTTTAATTTCAAACATATCTTAATAGTATTTAAATATGTTTGCATGTGTTTAAAATATTATAGGATCGAATGTTGCAATTGTGGTTCACTTTGAATCAAAGACATTAAATACTATTAAAATAAAATTAATCATTTTATTCTTTTAATAAATATTTCTTTTTAAATACGTTTGTGATTAAAAATTTGGGGTAATTTGAACTAAAAAATATGAACTATTTGTGATGTGTGATTTAAATGTATTTTGAATAATATCTATATGCTATTTTAGTGGGTGTGAATTTTATTTAAAAATTTATTAAATTTTTTTTTTAAGCATTGCTGGTAATTAAAAAATAGTAAAACAATGTATTAATAAGTATTTAATTTGTGCAATTTTTAAGCAAAAGCATATCGCCTCTAGTGGAAGAACATTACCTTCTCTAACTAAGGGTTTGTGGTTTGACACTTGTTTTTGCCAAAATTTTGTATTTTTATAGTAATTTTGATAATGGTTAATACTAAAATAATTGAAAAAGTAAAATGAATATTACGTGGAATAAATAATACACATGGCAGTTCAAAAGTAAAAAAAAAAATTGATTTGAGAAAAGTATTAATAGAAAGACTAAAATGATTCGGTTTAATTTTGTAAAGTCTTTTTTCTCGGGGATTAATTTTAACTAACGCATTGAAAATAAATGCTCAACGTCTACGAACATTGTCTAAGTCTTCGGAAGAGAAAGATGTTATGTCTGTCATTAACCGTCTACATAAACAAGTGAGAAAATTGAATATCATGTGATATCAATTATAATAGCAAATTATTTAAAAATTATTATGTTATCGTAAACATTTCATGACATTATATATACATGATACAACGAATCAACAACGACAGCAGAGAGGATGTTAAACATGTATTTTATAACATAGTATCCACACTCGTATCCTTCTGCTTGTTTCCAAGTCTACGAATTTAAACATTTCATGAATATATTGTTAGAACAAAATTTGTTCTTGACATTTTCTCTTTAGTGTTGATGATAAGAAAAGTATTAAAAGAACAATGGTTTTTTTTTATGTGAATTTTATTTATGCAGGTTCTTGTACATAAATAATCAGAATTTGTTTTACTTAGATACACTTGGAGTTGCTTCATTGATAGCTTCTGGTGGCAGAATCTAAAAAACAATTGCTAGTGTGGGTTGACGCAGACTCTGAGCTGAAGACCTCATCATTCAGACGAAATTCTACACTTGGTAATTGTATATCAACATCTGGTACCATTCAGAGTTGGTGATAATGTTGTGTACTGTCCGTACTACTAAAAGCAAGTTGTATTCTCTTATTAGCCTATCAGCTTGAGTCTACAAGATTGCAAGGCTCAAGAAAATATGGTATGTTCTATGGATGTCTGCTCCCAACAGCTCTATCAGTACAAAATCTCTTGAAGACTCAAAGGTTAAACGCATTACGCACTTGATTTAGAATCTGTTGTACATCCATCTTCAACATCTCTTGTACTATGGAGTAAAGGAAAAGACACTTGATTAAGACACTTCCTCAACGGCTAGTTTTTGTAAAGGCTATATATATGGCTGAAGATTCAAGTTTGAATCTTAACAAGGATTCTTCCAATGAAGGAGTAGTAAGACCAAGCACTTATCAACTCTAATGTAATATACATATTTTCTAATTTATGTTGTCATTTTAAAATCCTTAAGATTTCTTATCATTAAATATCTAAGAAATCTTAAGTGTTTTAGGTTTTTGTTATGGTGATTTCCCGTACCTTTGATACTTGTATCATGTACACCTTATTCTCTATTCTGTTGAGCCTTCAGTAGTTTAGATTAAGTCTCCTGCTATGTGTTTGAGCAAAAAATCTTGACTCATTGGGATTCAAGCAACAAGTCTTGAGCCAAGATGCTTAAGCCACGTAAATCTCATTGCTTAAGTGCTTGAGTTGTGAAAGTCTTATTCAACTAGTCTCATTGAGCAAGTGGAGAAGTCTCTATTTGAGGAGCGTGAACAAGAAGTCTCAAGTGCAGCTTGAGCAAGGGAAGTTTCAGTTTGGATGGCCAGAAGAGCAGGTGGCTCAGTCAGAGGATACAGGCAAAGGAAAGTCTTAGGAACTAGCTCTAAGCATCGGTGGAAGTCTTAGACATATGTTGTAAGAAAAGGGAAAGTCTCTGTCTGATGACCAGAAGAGCAGGGGGCCCGGTCAGAAGGCGTGATCAAAGGTTAAGTTTTAGACATGTGCTCTAAGCAAGGGAAACCTCAGACAGTTGGTATGAGTAGTTATAAAAGTCTTATGCAGAAGAATAAGAGATTGTAATCATGAAGTGGTTATAATGAAAATTTCTTGTGAGGCAAGGGGAATAGAGTACTCTCAGTTAGGGGAAGAACCAATATAAATCTTTTGTGTCTTCTGTTATTATTTTATTTAATTCTATTATATCCGCTGCCAAACAAATTAACTCAGAATCTGAACATCAGTTCTGATTCTGAAACTTTGATCATATGTTAAATTAAAAGAGAACGCGAAACACAATTCAACCCCCCTTCTTGTGTACTTTTCATAGCTTCAATTGGTATCAGAGTCTGGTTTATGCTTAACACTTAATGGTGGTGTAGATAATGATCCAATAAGAAAAGTATATTTCTTCTTCAAGAAGGAATCAAGTGCCACATGAAAATCATCATACGACTTTTTCTACCATATTCAAATGGGTGACTCCACTGAATTTAAATGATGGAAAAGCTAAACATATTTTTAACTCGTTGGACTTGATAAAGGGTTGCTGAAGGTCTATAAAATGCACTTGAAAGAGGTATTACTATAGAAGTTGATGGTGTTAAAGATGATCATCTTGAAAATCTCTTTCACCAACTCAGAAGATGCATATTGAATATCTTTAGAGGTAGTTGCATTATGGTAGATGTGTCGCACCTTGAAAAATACACGATCGAGAAATATGACCCTCGCGCGAAAGGCACTGAATGCGGTTCGACAGAGTCGCTACCGAACTTTATTAATCCCAAAAGAGGGAAAGGAAAATATTAAGAAAACCTTTAGAGAGATAAGAACATGGTCGTTGCAACCACATTCTGGGTTCAGGATTCTGTTACGTAAAGGGAAGATATTAGCACCCTCTACGTCCGTTGTACTCAACGGGAACCTCTTAGTTCGATTTGTGATGAACGTTATCTAAGCTTGTTTTTTTTTCTTCTCAATGATAAATGCGAAATGTTAAGATAAAAGGAAAACAATACTAAGGGAAAATGGGTGGTTTTAGGTTAGGGTGCTCGCCATGGATTGGGGCCCTTGTGCCTACATATGCTCATTCATAAGAGAGTGAGAAATCAGAGCACTCGTAGTTCGATTGCGGGAAAAGGATAGAGGGGGGAAATGGAAGATGGATAGAATTGTGGACAGGAAACGATGGAAAAAGAAAAAGGTAGCTCGCCAAGATCATCGCAATCTTGTGCCTACGTATCTTCATTCATACGAGAATGAAGAATCAGAGCGTCCGTAGTTCGTGGATACCACCACGAAAAGAAGGGGGCTAAAGTTTTAAGGAATGCTAGACTCCAAGAATCTTCTTCTTTTGTAAATTGATTAAAAAAATGTTTGATAAAGATTAAGTGTTTTAAGACGAAATGCAAAATGAATAACAACCTAAGGCATGCGCCTCAAGATTCATTCATTCGAAGATCTAAGGAATGCTAGACTCCAAGAATCTTCTTCTTTTGTAAGTTAATTAAGAAAGTGTTTTGAGAAATATTGAATCGGGTTGGTTGTGAAAAGAGATTGACAGCGAGGCAAAAGGAACTCGACTTACGAATTTGAATAAAATACCACTTGACGTTGGATCAAGGGTTTACGAAAAAAGGTGAGGATCGATACTAGTCCCTAGGGGTGCTCCTAGTAACGAAACCACGAAAAAAATGCAAGTGTGTGTGTTAGGTTGAAGGTGATGCTAATGAGTAATCGACTTACAAAGGTACTGAAAATGGCTCGATGACGAATCGAGAATTAGTTTGAAAATGGTTTAATCTATGCTAGTCCCTAGGGGTGCTTTTAATAAATAAACCATAATCAAAGCAAAATTAATGCGTACATCAAAATGGGAGCGGGGTACATGTAAGTTACACGGGATTGCATGAAATAAATGAGTTCATTGTAAGGTAGCCCAAGAGGAAACCGTGTGTACGCGAGGTGTCCTAAACTAAGTCACAAACAAGAGTCAGACAAAAGTTCCAAGCTAGGGTTTCTGTACAAAGTCTAAGTTTCGTTGCTCGGAATAGTAACCAACAGTCCACTAATTGAGTGTTTTAGGGTTTTGATATTTTTAGTGTGTTTTCGAATAATATGAACAAAGTATGAATAAGTATGATATGGTGAATATGATAGGAAAAATACGAATAATGATAATAAACAAGATAATATTAACAATAGTATATGAACAATGATATAATCGAGATATATTGACGGAAACATAAATCAAGAGTATATTGGACAGAAATTAAAGCAAGAGTATATTGACTGAAATTAAAGTTAGAGGTTAGTGATTGTATCGGGTGAATCGGGTCGACTATATCACTAAAATGTTGTTGCACGATCTATGACGAAGGTCATGCAACAAGAGGTCGCGCAAGATGATATTTGTGGTAAAACATGATGGAGAAATGATATTGAGAATTATTCTATAAAAAAATGGTGTCACACAAAAAAGAAAAGCGGATGGTGTCGTCTTAATCGCAAAGTTTCGTCGATTAATCGAAGGTAACCTATCATGATCCCAAAGTATAGAAAATGATCTCGATGATCATTCACTACAGATTTGAAATCATGAAGGTTAAACAACATTAACAATCAACATTCGTAATTCTAAAGACTTCATTGACCAAAGATAAAATCGAGAAGAAAATTGAAGATGAAGATCAAGGTAGAAATGAAAAAGTAAATCAAGAAATAAAGTAATAACCAAAATATAACAAAAAAAACTAACAAAATAAAGTATTTAAGAGATTGCTAGAAAAATTGATTAACAAAGTTATTAGAATGAGGTATCAAAGATATTAAAAAAATAATTAACAAGATAATTAACAAAATAATTAATGAAAAAAAACAATAAAAAATATTACTAATAGTTAACAAAAAGCTAACAAAATAATAGGTTATAAAAATATTAATAAACATTATTAAAATAAATAACAAAAAATAGTTAAACCAAAATAGTTAAGGTTTGGGGGGTGCAGTAGAAACAAGATGACTTTCAAAAAAATGCAGAATCATATGGGCTTGAGCAAGCCCATCATACATTTCAAAAAACATGGCTACAACAAAAAAGGGTGGTGCACCTAATATGGTGAGGTGGGTATGAATATGGACACCGCTGCTATGGGCTTAAAAGAAGAGCCTAACATTCATAAAACAAGTTATGGATCAGGTAACACCTATTTCTACAAAAACCAAACAACACCTTGTCATGCTACTTTTTAAAATGAACCGAATTGCAACCATAGCTCATCGGAAAAAAGTAGATCAACAACAGGATCATGAAAAAATGAACGAGATCCACCTTTCTCGTCTCCCTTCTATGTCGAATTCACTCCCTCACCTCAAAACTCCGGCTTTCTCTTATTTAAATCAGGTTTGTATTGTTTCACTATTTTGTTTCCTCTTCTTCTCCTTCTGCCTTGGTTTTGAATCAATTTGGGTTTTGGTTGTGTTTTAGATGAAGGATGCTTGAAGAATTAAAGTTTATTGTTGTAGATTTGAAGTTTTCACGTTTGGGTTCAGTATGAAGGTTGATTGGTGAAGGTTTGATGATTTGTAAGGATGAAGTGGGATTAAGTTGTTTGAAGATTCTGAGGGGAAAAAATACGCAGGGTAATATTGGTTGAGAAGCTTCCCCAAAGAGTGAAGAAGGAGGTTGGTATTTATAGGGACAAAGATGGGTGAATTAGGAAGGAAGAAGATTGCGACGTTGTA
This sequence comes from Lathyrus sativus, assembly GCA_963859935.3. Taxonomy (NCBI): domain Eukaryota; kingdom Viridiplantae; phylum Streptophyta; class Magnoliopsida; order Fabales; family Fabaceae; genus Lathyrus; species Lathyrus sativus. The sequence continues at coordinate 45,298,703 of OZ012739.1, forward strand.
ACGGTTTGTTATTGCATTTTGGAGTGGGGTTGTTTTGGAATTTGTTGCTTTATGAATTGAAAAATATCAAGTATGCTGAAGTTTGGTATGCAGGTATGCTGAAGTTTCATAAATGTTGTGTTTCTTAGGTTTTGTGATGTGATGGTTTTTTGGCTTTGGGAATATCTTGCAAATTGTAACGTTATATTTTCTTGTTGTTTACAGGTTTGCATAGGCTTTGTACCATCTGGATTTTGTATGAATTTGTAGCTGCAAATGTTGTGATGCGTGACGTGCGGATTATGGTGTTGCCTGTCGGTACTCGGAAAATGCAACGACAGAGAGGCGAAAAGAAAGATAGAAGAGTTGCCACCGAACTTTATTTATCCCATGAGGGGAAGGGAAAACATCGAGAAAACCCTAAGAAAAGAACGGATAAGATGGTCTCGTAACCAAGAACGGATTCGGAAGCCGGTTATGCGAAGGGAAGGTATTAACACCCCTCGCATCCATCGTACTCGATCGGAACCATTTGTTTGTCGACGTGTGAAGATATCTGCTAAAATATATTGCTTTCTATGAGTGTTCCAGGGGCTAAAGAGAAGGGTTAGAAACAGGGAAAGGGGAGATAACGGAGGAAGAAAAGACTCGGTAGGACTTCGCGGTCCTAGGCCTACGTATTCTCAACAGATATGAGAAACTCAGAGTCAACGTAGTTCGGAAAACTACGGGTGATAGGGGGTAGGTTTCTCGCCAAGACATCGTCGTCTTTTGCCTACGTATCCTCATCTGGTATGAGAAATCAGAGCAACCGTAGTTCGGCTAACTATGGATAAAGGAAGAAAAAAAAAGGGTGATCGCTAAGGCATCGCCGTCTTGTGCCTACGTATTCTCATTTGGTATGAGAAATCAGAGCAACGTAGTTCGTGTTACTGGTAACTGGTGTTTTTATGGATAATTCTATTGTACACATCCTAGCAGTTAGGTGTATTACTGCTCGCTCGTTGGAGACTTAGGCGTTACCTGTTTGCGGTAGAACGGACGTAACATATCCTTTTTGAAAAGGGAGTTTTCGCCTTCGAGGCAAGATGTCACATTTGATATGTGTAAGTTGCTTTTAGTGGCGAAATAGGTCCTCGGATAGTAACCCCTTACAGGTAGTACCCAATTCTCTATCTCGAAAGAATTATTATGAAAAGGTGTGGCGAATACAAGCATGTCTTCATATTGAAAGACGAGTATCGAGACCACACACTCTATAGTGAGTATCCTAACACTTGGAGAGGAAGAAGTCTACACTCAATCCTCTCTCTTTAGTTCAATACAAAGAGACCTTCATTCTCTTATTAAAGATGTTTTTGATTTTGAATGGTAAGTGCTTTGCGACAGTGAACCCGAAAGGTAATGTCAAGCACTTGGGATAGGAGAAGGCCTACGCCTAACCACTCTATGACCACTCAAGTTTTTGTTGTGAAAAGAAGTTTGAAAATGCACTTGGTACGATACTAAGGTTTTAGGAGAAAAGGTGTGGCGAATACAAGCGTCTTCATATTGAAAGACGAGTATTGGGACCACACAGTGAGTATCCTGACGCTCGGAGAGGAATAAGTCTACACTCAATCCTCTCTCTTTAGTTCAATACAAAGAGAAATTCATTCTCTTATTAAAGATGTTTTTTGATCTTGAATGGTAAGCGCTTTACGATAGTGAAACCTAAAGGTAATGTCAAGCACCCGGGATAGGAGAAGGCCTACGTCTAACCACTCCATGACCATTCAAGTTTTATTGTGAAAAGAGTTTGAAAATGCACTCTGTTGCAGTGAGAATAGGATATTAAATTATTGATTAATTTGAATCACAATCTTGATTCACAACCGGTCTTTGATTTATCCGAAGGAAAGGTTAAAGAAGGAAAAACCTATTTTGCATCGTAAACACAATGCAGGGAGAGATCTAGGGTTCGGGGTTGGTTAAGCTTTCAGAAGGTATTAGCATCCTAAACTTCTGTAGTACTCTACAGGAACCTCTTGTTTTAAAATGTGCTATTGCTAATGGTTATCTGCTTAAAGGTAATGCTAAGGGTTAAAGGTAAAGAGAAGGACCTAAGGGGTTAGTCCTATGTTTACTCGCCAAGACTCACATCTTGTGCCTACGTATCCGAGGTAGGGGATGGAATCAGAGTAATCGTAGTTCCCCTTACAGAGGGAGGAAGAGGAACTTCTTGATTGCGATCAAGGTTCCAAGGGGAGTAAACTTTCATATGGAAGCGTTTACATGGAGTGCGGCGACTCCGATTTCTACATTGAAAGTTGAATTGAAAAGGGGTGAGTAAGTATTCCACGGAGGGAACTTACATGGAGTGCGACGACTCCTAATCCTAAGGCTAGGATAAAGGGGTGGATGTCCACGGCGGGACACCTAAAAAGCATGAGTACGGCGACTCAAATCCTAAGGCTAGGAAAAGGTTTGGGTGTGTCCACGGCGGGACGCCTAAACACGAGTACGGCGACTCGGATCCTAAGGCTAGGATGGGCTGAGGGTAAAGACATTGACACGACGGTCAAACGGATAAACTTTACCTTCGTAGGGATAAACAGTAAGGGAAAATAGAAAATGTAAACAATGATAATGGAAAGTGTAAGCAGATGATGTACAATTGATGACATTGAAATGTAAATAACTGTAAAATGAGTAATTGATTAAGTTGAAATGGACAATAAGAAAAAAATGTTAGATAAGGATTTAAGGAAAATGTGATTAAGTGGATTGATGAAATTGGAATTGATTTGGAAAAGAAATTAATTTTTTTTAATAATTTTGTATATAAATTAAGAAAAATTAAACTAAAATTAAATCTAAAATTGTTTTTTTTTATTTTTAAATCAAAATTCGTTTCTTAACTTAAATAAAATATTTTCAGATTTTTAAAATTATTTTTAATTAGTGTTGTGTTAGTATAGTTAATTTATTGTTATTAATAATTAATAATAATTACATGAGCAATAAAATAATAAAAAGATGAAAAAAGACAAAAAAAGAAAAAAAAAAGAAAAAAAAGAAATCAGTGGGCTGGGTCATCACCCCCGACCCGACCCAGTTAACAAAAGAGAAAGGGGAGAGATAAGGGTGTGTAACCCTAGTCTCCAAAGGCTAAAAGCGGAGCCCCCCTCTTGTTCTTCTCTGAATTTTTTCTTCTCTCCCCCTTTGCATGCACAATTCACTTTGTCTCTCTTCCTCTTTGGTCGCGATTTCTCTCTTCTTCCTCTTCTATCTGGAAAAAAACAAATGAAAAAGAACAACAAAAGGATACTGAGGACTCTTACGGTTTGGTTGTTTTTCGTGGGTTTTGATGCGTTTTTTTGGTTGCGTTTTGTAATCTTTTGGGCGAAGAGGAAATAAGTTATGAGCCTGGGTTTTTTGGATCCGATTTGTTGGGGTTTGGACGGTTTGATGATGTTTTTGTGGCTTGCAGTTTTCGTGATAAGCTCTGGTTTTTTTGGACGTTGATGATGGTTTGGTTCGATGATAGGCTACTGTGATGCTTCGGTTTGGCTATGATGAGATTCTTTATCTCTGAGCCTTGTGTGGTTCTCCAGATCCGCTATGGGTTTTTTCTGATGATTTCGGGATGTTTTGTGGTTTGAGGATTTTTTCGCATGATTTTCGTATGGTTTTTCGGATGAGAAACTTATGATTTTTCCGCCCCCCTAATTTCTGTTCTTCTGATTTCTTCTTATAGCATTTTCTTAAATCCCAATTGAAAGAAAATTAAAGGTTTTCCTTTTTTAACAGCAACATGTTTTAACATGTTGGGTCTTCTTCCATTTTCGGATTGATGGTTATTTCCACTTCCATATTTTTAATGATGTTTGTTATGAGAATTTTTTTGTGATATTGATGGTGATAGCTTGCTGTTTTCGAAATCTTTTAGAGTTATTGAGATCCATTTTCGGATTCTTGATGATTTTTACCATTTCTGACTTGTTTATTGATGGCTGTTGATATCTTCAATATTTGGCTTGGCTCATTGATGAACTGCTGTCCACTTTCAGAAATGTTGTTGTTGGATTTTCCATTTACGAATTTTTTATTGACGGTTTTCTGTGTGCTGTTTGGACAGAAAAAAATTCTTTATTCTTCTTTCATGGACAAAACAGCTTATTGCCTTGATTTTGGTCGCTGTTGGAAAACGGAAGTTGGTAGCACTCGTTGCCGCCCTTTCGGATCACCCGATGATGATTTTTAAATCTAAGGGTCCCAATTTGATTCAATGTCCTTAACATTTTGTTCACTGCTTCTATTTCTGACATTGTTTTTCTATTTTTACAGGTCTAGAACAAGTCATAGAGCTTAAAGATACTTGAAGATAGAACTAGGATTTTAGGATTAGAATTTGTAACTTGAATTCCAAAAAATGTAATCTTGAATATTTGAACAGACTTGAATTTTGTAATGTTTGAAATTGAGACGAAGCCGCGTTTAAATAAAAGATTTTTGGCCCTTTTTACAACCTTGTGATGCTACCTAATGATGTAAACTTAACTAGTTCATTCAATGCCTCATGAATTAAACTACACTCAGAACTAAAGCACTTCATGATATGCGAATCTAGAATGTTAAGTCATGAAGTTTATTGTTTGATCTTGTAATTATTTTGAGCGAAATGAACTCCCATGACACACTTATTCCTTTTGGTAATCCACTCCATGAACCCTTGCTTCAAAGGAGGAGATGTCTTGCAATCATGAACAAATATAATAAATATTCTCCTTGAAAACTCCAAAGAAGTGCACACCATTAAGTACCCTTAATGATCAGCCTAATTTACATTACTAGTAATAAGTACTTGAAGAGAATTTGTCATCAGGCCTTGAATCTTTTGCCGCAAACTTGGCTTCACAAAACAAAGCAAACAAACTGGTTAAACGGTTAGTTAAAATGAAAGATGAAACAAAATAAAATGCAAATGATCACTAAATCTAAGGGCAAAATTTGGGGTACAACATACTCGTTACGAGACCGAAGTCTTAGGAGAAAAAGTTTCGAAAAGAAATTTTGAAAAAAGATGTGAATAAGATAGGAAATGAATATGAAATATACAAGATACAAATAATGTACAGGATATATAACCAACAATCCACCAATTTAGGGTTTTATGGTTTCGATATTGATTAGGTGTTTTGAAGGAATGTACAAGTGAATTTGAATATTTACAAGATACGGATAATATACAGAATATATAATAATATGTACAAGAATATAATGACTGAATTTAAAGCAGTTGATATTTGACAGAAAGTAAAGTTAGTGGTTAGTTTGTTAATAAATTTAACCGGGACAAAATGTAATGCTAAACCGTCGTAGCTCGACTAATGATGGAAGTCATACTATAGGAGGCCGCGTAAATTGATATCTGTGCTAAGAACAAGATAGAGAAATGATATTGAGGACCATTCTTCGATTTAATCGTGTCGCACGGACCAAAAAAGTGGGATCTCGTCTTAATCGCAAACATTATGTCGATTAATCGAAGGTAGCCTATCACGATCCCAAAGTAAAGAAAATGACCCAAATGGTCATTTTCCATATATTTGAAATTAAGAAGGTTATCGACTTCGATAAGTCGACGCTTACGGATAAAAGACTTCATAGATCGAGAGAATTAAAATGAAATCGAAAGTGAAGAAGAAATGAGGAGAGAAAAAGAAGGTGGTCTCATATCCAACATTATTTATCAATAGTTTGACTAATAACGATTTACGGAAGTCTCGTCATCGACCGAAACGAAATAAAATGAAGATAAAGCCTCAAAGATAAATAAATCCTAAAATCTAACTTTAGAGAAATATATTGAAAATTCTAAAAAAAACTAATTTATAACAAAATATTAATAATTCTTAAAATAAACTATTAGAAAAAGTATATTACAATTCTAAAAAAAATAGTTTAAAAAATAATAACTCTAAAATCTATTTATAAAAAAAATATTAACTCCAACAAAATAATTTTAAAAAAGATTTTAAAATTCTAAAATTAGATTATAAAATCTACATTAACAAATCCTAAAAAACTAAATCATGAAAAAAAGTGTTTTATCAAAAATAAAAATGGTGTATAACATGATGAGGGAGTGCCACATCCACCACACGATGGGCCATTATTCAGATACAAGTGCTCTTACAGCCACAAAACCAAAATACTCAAAACGGAAAAACAAGCTCGCAGCCAACGCGTTCAACGATCTCTCAAGGAGGACGGAGTTCAACGCGTAAAAATCTAATTTCTCCCTCATTCTCGCAGCATAATCATGGTTTACGCGAAGACGAAAGTCGTCTCAAGTTTGCATCAAGTCTCTCTTGTTTTCTCGCTCAGTTTCGGCTTTGTTTAAGATTTTGCCTTTTTTCTCTTCATCTTCTCAAATCTGTTTGTGATTTTGTTCGTTATGGATTGAATGGAGGTGGAGGTTTTGAAGAGGAAAATGGTTTTTGGGAGGAAGGATTTGGGTCACGAAGGCAATGGTGGGTGAAGGTTAGCGATTTGAAGAAGGGTTTCAGATTGGGTGGTTGAGGATTCGAAGTGGAGAGGAGAAGAAATGGGTTGTGGATGGAGTTTTGCGGAAGGTTGTTGTTGGGGTAAGCTTCGACGACGGTTTTGGTTGGAGAGGGAGGTCGTGGGTTTCGTTTGGTGGTTAGGAAGAGGAAGACGGTTGGAGGCTGTTGTTTGAGGAAAAGATTTCAGAAGGTTGGAAGTTGGAAGGAGAAGAGGGCGACGGAAGGAGAAGTGGTCGGTGGAGAAAAGGAAGATGAGATTTGATGGATTTCCGTGGCGGCCGTTTTGTGAGGAAGAGGAACAGTGGATTCGTTAGGTTTTTCTGATAGATGATGATGAACAGTAGAATGAGCTTATATATTCTGAAAAATAATGTGTCTCTCTTTTCTTTTTTGATTAAATTTTCTGTTTAATTCTGACTAATTAACTAATAAATTCTAAACTAACTTAAAAATCTAATCTAATTCTAATTCCTAATTAAATCTAATCATATTCCTAAATCTTAACTAAACTAAATAAAAATAATTCTAAATTCTAAATTATATTAAAAAGTAATTAATTCTAACAAATTCTAACTATTAATAATATTCTAATAATCTAACTAATTAAAAACCTAATTCTAACTTAATAATTAAAATTTAATCTAATTTATAATTAAAAACTAATTAATTATAATATCAAAAAGCTAATTAATTAAATCTAATCCATTTCTAATTAAAAACTTAACAAAAACTAAAGATTATAATTCCATTTAATCTAAACTAAAATTCTAATTGATTCTAATCTAAATTAAAATTCTAATCAAATCTATCTCTAAAATCTTAAATCCTAATTAACTTTAAATCTAGTTCTAATTAAATCTATTTAAAATTCTAAATTAATTCCTAAACTCTAATCAACAAACGACACAAAAACGAGTAAAAAGGGGCAAGCATCGAAATGCAACAAAATTATCTGCACGGTCTGAACCACCAAGAAGAGAACAACCTTTCACCCGATTTCAAAATAAATCTCAACAATTTAACTGGTTTAAACTGTCTAAAATGCGAACAAAACGGCCGTAATCCCGATAAACCTATTCCGGCTGATAACATTGACAGTATGCGAGAAATGATCGACCTAGATGATATGCAGATGAATACGAAGCAAAAGCCAGTCAAAGCTAGAAAACGCATGGCAAATTTTGGGGTGCAACACTTGTGTCGTGAGTGTTATTGTGAATTTGGAATTTGGAATTGGTCTTGCTGGTTTTATTATTAGTGCAGGTGGTTGTTGTACAAGTGCATGTAGTATGCTGGTGGTGCGAACCACAGAATGGTTGATACATTGAGGTTTGGCAAGGCCTTAATCTTGTTGTGGAGACTTTGTGAATTTCGTCTATATGACTCATTTACGTGAAGTATGGAACGGACTTGCAGTATATTGGATGAGCCGTGAACAATTTTCTTCTTATTTCTACTTTCCCTGACTTTGTAATATTGTAACAAAGATGGGCATTTTTTGTTGTTTTTTTTGTGTGGGTGGTAACATGATGTAAATGGACTTATGGTCTTTGCAAATGTTTTTTAAATGAAATGGATTTAGGAATTGTAATGATATTTTATGGTGTAATGGACTTTAAATTGTTAATGGGCTTTAGAACTTATTTACACCTCCACTTGTATTTTTGAACCATGCTTAACTATGAGCACATTTGATTCATGATTTGAAATTCCAAGATTTGACCCAAAGGTCCAAAAAACCAAATTTCACCAATCTTGAATTTGAAATAAAACTTGCATCATCCCTCAAAAAAATCCATTACTCAATCTCAGCCTTGAACAAATTAGAACCATTGAATCAAATGGAGTCATCTTGAACTAATGCCATTTGAATCACCAACAAACCAAAGGTTTACTGTGAACTTTCTTGATCAGAGAAATTATGAATTGAGATATGAACTTCAAAATGCTTCATAAAACCCTTATTGAATCCTGATGTTTCTCAACCATGTAGCACTTGCTTTAGTACATACTGTGAATTTGACCCACTCACAGTTGCCCTATATTAGCCCAAAAACCCTATTTGAGAGCTCAGACCCTCACTACTTGAACTACATGCCCTAGCCATAAACTTGAAACCAATCTTTGTTTGACCAAACAAATTAAGCCAAAGCCACTAGACCTCAATCAAAGCTACACACATACCTACCCTGATAACCTAATTCAACCTCAAAATAACTTGGACTTAGGAAATAAGAACAATGAAAGCAGAAGCAACATATCTTTGGATTTTTGAATAATGTTGGTGGATGGATATACAGATGAAAATTATATACAGGTAGGACAAATTTGGGGTATGACAAGATGCACTATCTCACTTATGAGTATATCAACATCATTGATACGTCTGATGCTTGGACTATTTTTAAATTCTTGTGCTTGGGTTTGTGGGGATCCATTTTTGAAGCTTGAAATAGTTACACTTCATCCAATATTGTTAAACAAATTCTGAGAAGACTGTTCTTTGACTTAGATCTAAATTCACGGTTTCTTTTTGGTGTTCACATCTTGAAGCTGTTGTGTTCTGAAGATTTATCTTGCAATCTTCAAAGAAAATAAATGAAGTTGGATGATGAAAAACAATTAAATAGATCCCCTTCCCTTTTTAGCTTAAGTTCTTTGGAATGAATAATCATAATAAAATTAGGTTTCTTGTCAAAAGGACTTCTATACTAGCTGAATTGATTGTGATATCTGTTGATAGAAGAGTAACTTCAAAAGCTTTTGAAATATTTGTATTTCAACTGATTTCCCAAATCTGAGAGTAAGAAGAAACACTACCAAAACCTAATATCAGATGTTCTTCAGTGTTTAATCTTTTGAAGTTGATATTAGTGTAGGATGCAGATGAAAAGAAACATCTGTGTTCTTAAATAAAAATCAAGTATTGAAAAGCAAGAGATGTTGTTAAAGCTATCTTGTTTCAAAATATTTGATTATATGGAGTTTTCTCTTTAAGGTGATATCTTAAGAAACTCAATTGCTTCTTGTTTGAGGACCATCATGGAAGTTATTTTAAAAGACATTTCTATGAGAAATCTTCAACTTCTCTTTTAGTTCTGTTAGTCGTACTAAGACAGTACTTTGATATGCTTTATGTCAACTTCTGATAGTTCACACTATCTGGTTTTGAGCTTGTCAATGATTTCAAAGTCAAACGATTTAATCCCAGATAATGAGATTATTGACATTGCTTAGAACAAGATTTTGTTCCTATCATATCTCATTCTAGACTTATACTTTAGAGTGACTTATGGTTTGCTATTAGATTAAAATTGTAATGAAAAGAAGAGTCTGTTTATTCTTACCTGTATGGTCTTATAGAAATATGAGTATCATAATGTATCTGCTATAGATATCGAGGAAAGAAGAAGAGGCATCTTCCATAAGGTTTTTTACAACATTTATTGGAAGAAGAGCCGATAACCCAAATTCAAGTACTGGTGGTGCTGAATTTGGTGTGAGTAGTGGAATTAATGGTTAGATAGCCTTTGAATCAGAATCCACTCAAAGTTGTGCTTAGACTCAATTGGTCAAGTCTGAATACTGAATCGAGTCTGGCCAAACATAAAAAAATAAGAGGTATACTTGTTCTTTTCTATTTTATCTTTTGATTCAATTAAACATTTGTATAGATTTAAATACAAAATTTCTGTTAGACTTCTAGAGAAGTTCTTTTGTAAAGAAGAACTTCAGAAATCTTTAAGAGGAAACTCTATTATGTTTGTCTATATTGAATGTCTTATTAAGCCAGATGATAATCACATTTAAAGAAACATTTTTCTCACTTTTGTGTTGATACTGTTGCTTTTTAGATGTCTAAGAAAGACAATTCAATGTTCATCTATCACTCATGAATCTTGTTTCAAGATAAAGTGCTAGTTTTGAATAGAACCTTAGAGACTTGTGACTGACAGATGATACCTCTGTCTAAGTCTATATCTGCTAGACTCTGATGTATGATAGCTTCTGAAATTTGTTATTTCTGAAATTCAGAAGAAGATTCTGTTTGACTATCATAACAGTTTATGTAAAAAAAATTTCAAAAACTTTTATTATACTTAACTTTTCATAAAGGTGAAACTCATCTAGTGGAATTGAAATTTTTGCTGGATAAAGAACCATTGGGTAATGATATTTTCTCTTTTAGTACTTGCTTTTACTATTCCCTGCCTTGTGAAACATCATTGTGTCCCTTTTCTGACACGATTCTTATTTCTGTAAGATTCTTGTTCAATTTCTTTTCTCTTTTCTTCTTCTTTCTTTTTTCTTCTTTTCCTCTTGTTTTGTGTGTTGACCAAACCAAACCTGAGATGAGATCTTCAGTTAATTCTCCTTTGAATCAATTGGTTGTCATTAATGAAACGTTTTTGGATTTTGATGAGTTGCTTAAGATTGGTTTCAACTTCTGGAAGACTGTGTCTAAACAAAGGTGGAATGGCTACTTTGAGATGTTTTGTGGTTTCACTTATCCAAGTCTTGTCAAAGATTTTTGGATCAATGCCTCCATTGTTGAGCTAAATTCTGAGTATGCTATTTTGTCTAGAGTAACCGGTGTTTCTATTACAGTAACCTCTAAAGCGGTTGCAAATGTGATAAATTGTAATGATATTGGAGAAATCCCAAAAACTCTTGTTTGGGAACACTATCTTCCTACTTGGCGTATCTTCGTAGTTCCATATAATATATCATTGTTTCAAACTTCTTCCTGATCTTGTTGTTTGGATTCAGATTCTGAATTCAAATTTACTTTCTAAGGATGAGGATTTAGACCAAGTGAACCCTATTGAAAAAGATCTGCTTCTACTTCTTAATTCAGATTTGAAGATTGATCTTCCTCAAGTCATGTTTGACCATCTGAAGAGGTCTCTTTCTTCTTTTTAAAAGGGAAAGATCTTTTTCATTCCTTATGGACGAGTTATTTCTGAAATACTTGTTCAACAACGGGTTAACATAAGTTCTGAGGCTAGTTCTCCCAAGATTTGGAGAGACAAGTTTGAAGCTATCTATGAAAGATTTTGATGTTAGATTTCTGCATAGTTATGCTTTGTATTGTTATTGAAGTTTTTGTATTAAGCATATTATTAATAAATTCAGAGTTTGTTCATGCTTGTGTTCGGTTTTAACTGATTAATATTTGTTCTTGTTCAATGAGAATCTGAAATAGATAAAATAACTCAAATGTTTGCAACTTATTTTATTAATAAAAAGGAAGCTATTACAAGACAATTAGATTTTTCTAGTCTAATGGATGTGCCCTAAGGAATTCCCTATGATCATCTGACATGTCTAGATTATCTAACAAATCTTGTCATTCTTCCATAGAAAACTCTAAAGTCTCCTTTCTCAGTTTGTTTTTGCGTCTAGATCCATAAGATCTTCTTCTTTTGTGTGTCTTCACAAAGGTTGCTGAAGAGGAGAGCACTTCTGAAGCTGTCTACTTGCTTGCAGATTCTTCAGCTGCTGCCTTGGTTTGATTTTCTTGAGTTGCTGCATTCAGTAGCGCTGCCTTCCTGAAATTTCTCTTTGGAACCCAGATTTGCTTTTGCTTATACATCTTGGTGTTTTAAGGATTAAGTAATGATCGAAGAAAGCTTACTGGAGTCCTTTTATAGACATGTTACATTCATTGTCTTGAGTTTAATATTATTTAAGTACTGATTAAATTTTATCAGTATTCTAATAATGACTCTTAGAAATGTGATCTAACAGTCTATCCTATTATGATTCTCTGAATAACTATGTGTTTATGTTTGATCTGTTTTAACTACCATTTCTGTGTCAGTTTCACTTTGATAGTGTACCTTCAGAAAATCTAAAGAAATTATTGGAGTGTACTTGCATGCGGAAAAGAATTCTTGGTCAAATAAACTTTTTCATTAATTAAACTGATGGATTACTTTTTTTCTGAAAAAAAAGGAAACAAGATGATTCTAGAATTGATCCCTAGCTAGAGCATCTCGTGCCCAGTGGCATCCACTATTATCATAGTCTACCTCCTCATCTTCAGAATCAATCACTTCTTCCTCTTCTATGTCTGGAAGAGAGCGATAGAACTTCTTGTTAACCCTCCCTTTCTTCTTCTTTGACCTCTTCATGCTTTTTCTCAGAGGCTTCATAGTAGCTACTGCTGAACCTCCTTCTGAAGGCCGTTCAGGCACTACCGAAATTGCCTATTCTATAGAAAGTATTGCTGAGGGCAGGGGATCACTTGCAGAGGATTCAAAAGCAGCTCGCCTCTAAGGGTATTGGATTGCCAAACTTATAGAGCTCTCAATTATGTCTGTTATGATGGATGCATTATGACTCTCAGTTGATGATTCCATATCCTTAGGTTGATTATTGATGAAAATGAATTACGAGTTAGAAGCTTTTATAATGACTTATGTGGATACCGAGTCAAAAATTAATCCTTGCTTAAGTCTTAGAATAGTAACGACCACTAAAACTTCAAAGCATGCATTTTGCAAACCTTAATGACTCTTAATACTTTATTATTCTTCCTCTTTGGAAACTGATCATGTAATGATGACCTGAGTTACATTTTTTAGTGATATTTCTTTCTCTTTCCTTTCTTTTCCTTTTACTCTTTTTGATGCGACAAAAGGGAAGAAATAACAGTAAGTATTTAAGCGGAAACTGAACCCATTAAATACTTGTTCTGTATATTTTGGTCATTTATTTTCTGTTTTTATGGTTACCCACCCAGGGCGTATTTTTAACTTTTTTGTACACAGCTCTAAGGAAAAACTTACAAACCCCAGGCTTACCTATCAGACACAGAAGGAGCTTACAAACCCCATATTCTGGTGTTGCCAAAGAAATTTAAAAAGGGCAACGTATTTTAACTCTCTTGTACATAATGTTAAGTAAGAGTTACAAACCTCTGACTTAGTCTATTAGACTCAGAAGGAGCTTACAAACCTCATATTTTGATGTTATCAAAGGAAGTTAAAATGTTTTTATTTTGGTGTTTTTAAATATGGCACTAAGGGGGAGCTTACAAACCTCAACCTTGGAACTGTTTAACTTAGGGGGAGTTTGCAAACCGCAGACCCCTGATGTTACTAAGAAGACTAATTTATTTTTTCTTGAAAAGTAGTTCTTGGTGTTAGAGTCAATAGAACTCAGTTGTGGACTATCATATTCAGGGGGAGCTTACAAACCTCATACCCCGTTGTTGCAGGGAAAATTAAATGCCTAACATTGTCCTTTGAATACTTGTGTTTGTCATCATAAAAAAGGGGCAGATTGTTAAAACAAGATTTGTTCTTGACATTTTCTATTTTAGTTTTGATGATAACAAAAGTATTAAAAGAATAATGGTTTATTTGATGTGCGTTTTATTTATGTAGATTCTTGTTCTTGTGCATGAATAATCAGAATCTGTTTTACTTAGTGAGGCTAACGGGATTATATCTGAGTGAATCACACACTCAAAGATACAACAAAGTCGCCACCGGACTTTATTTAGTCCTAAAGGACAGGGAAAATATCGATAAAACCCAAGGGAAGAGAAACGGGAAAGGGGGTCGGTATGCGAAAGGAAGGTACTAGCACCTTAAGCATCCGTCATACCCGACGGGAACCATTTTGCTTGCTTCTAAGCTTGGATGGGTTATCTATCTAAAGGCTTCTATCTAAAAGAGATAAGGGAAAAGAAAAAGAAAGAGAGAGAAAGAATATGCTCGTGGAGGATTGGGGCCCTCGTGCCTACGTACCCTCATAGTGCAATGAGGAAGTCAGAGCTCCGTAGTTCAAGGAACCAAGGAACAGAAGAGGATCTGGACGGACCAGAGAGACAGAAGAATAGAAGAAGACAGAGGAAGGTGGCTCGCCAAGATTTCGCAATCTTGTGCCTACGTACCCTTATAGTGGAATGAGGAAATCAGAGCCTACGTAGTTCGAGAAACTAACATTGAGAAAGACGGCGTCAAAGCCAAGAGCTAAAAGAGAAAGCAAGACCCAACTGGGGAATGTAAGAGGAATGGTGTCAAAACCAAGAAAGAAGATGAAATAAAACTCTGTTGAGGAACGGAGAAGCGAGGCAAGAACTCTGCCGGAGAATGCAGAAGAAAAGAGATGACTCCACTGGGGAGAAAACAAAAGAATGGCACCGAAGCCAAGAGAATAAAGGAGTAAAGGACAAGAATCGAAATAAAGGTAAGATCCACGGGGGATTCGGTGCATTAATTGGTAAACAGTGATTAACCGAAGAAAGATAAGAGTAAAACTTTGTGGGGAGAGCAAAAAGGGCGATGTCAACAGACGGACTGCGACGACCTAAGAGAAAGAGAGTACTGAACCAAAGGGAGGTGTTTGACTCTAAGGGGAAATCAATATATCAACTGATAAGCAGTGGTTAACTGGAAGGATAAAGGAGCTGGTTTTAACCGATAAATGGTGATCAACCAACAAACAGGTGTGGAACCAAGCAAAGGTTGTGAGCCAAAGAATGGGTGTGGAACCAAGCGAAGGTTGCGACCCAAAGAACGGTACATTGACTGAACAAACAACTCTTGACCAAAGGAAAGGGGTATTCGAACCGAACAAAGGTTACTAACCCAAAGTTGGCAGTGTTTGAACCAAAGAAAGGTTGCTAACTGCAGGGGTTCAGTGCCTAACAAACAAACTGTGATTAACCAAAAAGAATGAGTGATTAACCAAAAGAAGGTGATTAACTCAAAAAGAGACTCAGTATCTTAATAGACAGACCGTGGTTAATGAGAAAAAGAGTGATTGGTTCAAACAAGCGGGCTGTGATTGACCAAAAGGCGGGTGATTAGCTGGAAGAAGGCGATTAACCCAAAGAAAAAGCTGGTTTTAACGGGCGGACCGTGATCAACTAAAAGGCGGGTGATTAGCCGGAAGAAGGCGATTAACCCAAAGAAAAAGCTGGTTTTAACGGGAAGACTGTGATCAACCACAAATCGGGTGATTATCCAGAAGAAGGTGATTAACCCAAAGAAAATTCAGTATTAACAGACAGACTATGGTTAACTGAGGAAAATATGACTAGTGTTTAACTAACAGGCAATGATTAACCAAACCAGAAGGAGAGAGAACTAAGAGAATGTTATGAACTCTGGTGGGGATTAGGTTTTAACCGGATGAATGTGTAAACTGAAGAAGAAAGACCAACTTCATTGGTGTAATACCCCAAATTTTACCCTTTTCTTTTTATTTTTATTTTAAATTAACTTAATAAATTAACTTTTTTTTTAAAATCTTGTTTTTTTAACTAATAATAATTTAATTAAATTTTTTTTATAACTTTACTAATGTTTTTTATTAACTTTTTTTTCTATTTAGTTTATTTATTTAAATCATTTTAAACTCTTCTTACTAACTTTTAGGATTTAGATTAAAATTTAACTTTTTTTTTTCTTCTTTTCTTCAAGAGTAAATTTTTTATAACCTTTTTTAAATTAATTTCTAACACTTTTTTTTTATCAAATTCTATTACCATTTTAAAATTAAATCTTTTTTCTAACTTTTTTTTTAAAGATAAATCTTTTTTCTAACTCTTTTTTAAAGTTAAATATTTTGCTAACTTTTTAAAATAAAATCTTTTTTCTAACTTGTTTTAAAAGATAAATCCTTTTTCTAACCCTTTTTTAAAGTTAAATCTATTTCTAACTTTTTTAAAGTTAAATCTTGTTTTCTAATTTTTTTAAAAGTTAAATCCTTTTTCTAACTACTTTTTTAAAGTTAAATCTTTTTTCTAACTCCTTTTTAAAGTTAAATCTTTTTCTCTAACTTCTTTTTAAAAAATTAAATCTTTTTTTCTCTAACTTCTTTTTAAAATTATTTTTTTTTCTAACTTTTTTTAAAATTAAATCTAAATCTTTTTTTGACACCTTTATTTTTCAAATTAAAATTCTAAATTCTTTTTAAAATTAAATTCTAACGCCCTTTTCTTTTTCTTTTTTTTTTAAATTCTAAATTCCTTTTAAAATGAAATTCTAACAGTTTTTAAAATAATTCTAACATTTTTTAAAATCAACATTCAAATGTTTTTTATTTTAAAATTCTAACTCATTTTTTTAAACTTAAAACTCTAATTTTTATTTAACTTGAAACTCTTATTTTCTTTGCTAACATTTTTAAATTTAAATCCCAACACATTTTTTTTTATCAAATCCAATCACAATAAATCACAGATGGAGCAAAATCAAATCAATCAGATCATATCATCATCATAAGAAAATCAGATCTAAATATCAACATCACCATCATTGAATCAAATCTGAAATCATCATAAAAATTCATTCAAATCAAATCAGAGATTGAAAAAGATTGAGATATTCAAATCAAATCTGAGATTGAAAAAGATTTAAAAAATCAAGTATAAAAGGGACGAAAATCATAACAAGAAGGGGAAAACTTTTTCGTAAAATCCAAGCAAACCCCGTCAAAAATCCTCTAGCCTCAGGACAAAGCATCATCGGCCATCATCATTCCGTAAGGATCAAAAAATATAATTACAATTTTTGTGTTGCTTTTCATGTTTTTTCAGGAAAAAGAGATGAAGAAGACAAATCGGCGGCCATGCAAAAGAAGAAGAAGATAACATCCGTGAGAGGCAAACAAGAAGGAGAGGAACACACGCAAACTCAGAGAGCAGAGAGAAGAAGAGTGATGACCGGCCCAACCCTCTTTTTTTTTATTATTTATTGTTTTTCCATTTGTTATGTTATTTTGTTTATCTTTTTAAAAAAAATCAAGAAGGCCCTTTCTTTTTTATAACCAAAAACCTTTTTCAAATTAATTAAAACTCTTTTTAAATAAAATAATCAAATGTTTTTTTTCAAATAATAAAACTTTTTTATAACTTTAAAGTAAAACGTGTTTTTAACTAACATTAAGATTTTTTAAATTAAACCAATTGATTTTTTTAATGATTAAATCTTTTTTTCAAAATATTATCACTAAAACTCCTTTTTTAGAATAATTAACCAAACTTTCACTTTTTTATTAATAAATTTTTTTTAAAACTCAAAACTCTTTTAATTAAAATTAATCTCTCTTTTCACAAATTTAAATCCTTGGTTAAAAAGACCATAAAAGTCCTCCAAAATTCATACAGCTTGTTTCTCGTTCAATTTTGATTTCGTTTTCGTCTAACCCCACATACTGACATTTTTGTTTGTTTTGTTTCTTGCAGCTATTATGTTCAATTTGAAACTTATTTTCGGTTTTATATTTAGCTATTATAATTGTAACTGCTTATGGGATGTAATTTTGCGAGACAATTGTCGCATTTATCTTTCCGCACTTTATTTTCTGCCGTTGTATGTATATTTAATTTCATCGCATCTTTATAATTAATTTCACTCCTCCGAAGGAATTAGGTCTAGCCGTTTGACCGCCGTGTCAATAGTCCTCAACTTCAAACCCTTACAACCTCACAAACCCTAATTTTCACAAATGCCTCGCCGCAGGCAAAATTACAATTTTACCCCTAGCATTAGGTCAAAGAGCCGCCGCGCTCATTTTAGGGTTTCCCGCCGTGGAATCCCTAATTTAACCCTAATTACAACTTAACATTTCAACGTAGAGATTTGGAGTTTCTACACTCCACGTAAGCGTGTCCTTAAGATGCGTTTATTCCCCTTGAGACCTTGACCACTGTCAAGAAGTCTCTAACCTCCCTTTTGAGGGGAACTACGATTACTCTGATTCCACTCCCGTAAGGATACGTAGGCACAAGATGCGATGTCTTGCCGAGTAAACTTAGAATTAACCCTTAGGTCTTCTTTCTCACTTTTTAATCCTTTGTACATATACCTTAAGCAAATGAATAAAGCAAATAGTAAACATCTGAACAAAAGGTTCCTGTAGAGTACTACAGAAGTTTAGGGTGCTAGTACCTTCCCTAAATTTAACCATCCCCCGAACCCTAGATCTTTCCCCGCATTGTGTTTACGATGTGTTGCGGTGGAAATAGGATCACAAACTATTAATGAGTTTGAATCGCAATTCAATTCACAACCGCTCTTTGATTTATCCGAAGGAAAAGGTCAAAAGAGGGAAAACCTATTTTGCATCGTAAACACAATGCGGGGAAAGATCTAGGGTTCGGGGGTTGGTTAAATTTAGGGAAGGTATTAGCACCCTAAACCTCTGTAGTACTCTACAGGAACCTTTTGTTCAAATGCTTACTATTTGCCTTATTTATTTGCTTAAGATATATGTACAAAGGGATTAAAAGTGAGAAAGTAAACCTAAGGGGTTAATTCTAAGTTTACTCGGCAAGACATCGCATCTTGTGCCTACGTATCCTTACGGGAGTGGAATCAGAGTAATCGTAGTTCCCCTCAATAGGGAGGTTAGAGACTTCTTGACTGTGGTCAAGGTCTCAAGGGGAATAAACATGTCTTAAGGACACGCTTACGCGGAGTGTAGAAACTCCAATATCTACGTTGTAAATTGTTAAGTTGTAATTAGGGTTAAATTAGGGATTCCACGGCGGGAAACCCTAAAATGAGCGCGGCGGCTCTTTGACCTAATGCTAAGGGTAAAATTGTAATTTTGCCCGCGGCGAGGCATTTGTGAAAATTAGGGTTTGTGAGGTCGCAAGGGTTTGAAGTTGAGGACTATTGGCGCGGCGGCCAAACGCTAGACCTAACCTTCGGATGTGAAATTAACTATAAAGATGTGATGAAATTAAATATACTTACAACGGCAGAAAATAAAGTGCGGAAAGATAAACGCGAAAATTGTCTCGCAAAATTACATCCCATAAGCAGTTACAAATATGATAACTAAATATAAAACCGAAAATAAGTTTCAAATTGAACATAATAGCTGCAAGAAACAAAACAAACAAAAATGTCAGTATGTGGGGTTAGACGAAAACGAAATCAAAATTGAACGAGAAACAAACCGTATGAATTTTGGAGGACTTTTATGGTCTTTTTAACCAAGGATTTAAATTTGTGAAAAGAGAGATTAATTTTAATTAAAAGAGTTTTGAGTTTTAAAAAAATTTATTAATAAAAAGTGAAAGTTTGGTTAATTATTCTAAAAAAGGAGTTTTAGTGATAATATTTTGAAAAAAAGATTTAATCATTAAAAAAAACAATTGGTTTAATTTAAAAAATCTTAACGTTAGTTAAAAACACGTTTTACTTTAAAGTTATAAAAAAGTTTTATTATTTGAAAAAACATTTGATTATTTTATTTAAAAAGAGTTTTAATTAATTTGAAAAAGGTTTTTGATTATAAAAAAGAAAGGGTCTTCTTGATTTTTTTTAAAAAAGATAAACAAAATAAAATAACAAATGGAAAAACAATAAATAATAAAAAAAGAGGGTTGAGCCGGTCACCACTCTTCTTCTCTCTGCTCTCTGAGTTTGTGTGTGTTCCTCTCCTTCTTGTTTGCCTCTCACGGATGTTATCTTCTTCTTCTTTTGCATGGCCGCCGATTTGTCTTCTTCATCTCTTTTTCCTGAAAAACATGAAAAGCAACACAAAAATTGTAATTATATTTTTTGATCCTTACGGAATGATGATGGCCGATGATGCTTTGTCCTGAGGCTAGAGGATTTTTGACGGAGTTTGCTTGGATTTTACGAAAAAAAGTTCTCTCTTTCTTGTTATGATTTTCGTCCCTTTTATACTTGATTTTTAAATCTTTTTTTTAATCTCAGATTTAATTTGAATATCTCAATCTTTTTCAATCTCTGATTTGATTTGAATGAATTTTTATGATGATTTCAGATTTGATTCAATGATGGTGATGTTGATATTTAGATCTGATTTTCTTATGATGATGATCGATCTGATTGATTTGATTTAACTCTATCTGGAATTCATTAAGATTGGATTAGATTAAAAAATGTTGAGATTTAAATTTAAAAAGTTAGCAAAGAAGATTAGAGTTTCAAGTTAAATAAAAAATTAGAGTTTTAAAAAAATGAGTTAGAGTAAAAAAAAAAAAAAAAAAAAAAAAAATATATTTGAATGTTGGTTTTAAAAAATGTTAGAATTATTTTAAAAACTGTTAGAATTTAATTTTAAAAGGAATTTAAAATTTAAAAAAAAAAGAAAAGAAAAGGGCGTTAGAATTTAATTTTAAAAGGAATTTAAAATTTTAATTTGAAAAATAAAGGTGTCAAAAAAGATTTAGATTTAATTTTAAAAAAAAAAGGATAGATTTAATTTATAAAAAAAAGGTTAGATTTAATTTTTAAAATAGTTAGAAAAAAAAGATTTAATTTTAAAAAGAAATTAGAGAAAAAAAAGATTTAATTTTATAAAAGTTAGAAAAAAGATTTAATTTTTTTAAAAAAGTTAGAAAAAAAGATTTAACTTTATAAAAGTTAGAAAAAAAAGATTTAGTTTTAAAAAAAGTTAGAAAAAAATATTTAACTTTAAAAAAGTTAGAAAAAAGATTTAATTTTAAAAAGAAGTTAGAAAAAAATATTTAACTTTAAAAAAGTTAGAAAAAACAGATTTAGTTTTAAAAAAAAGTTAGAAAAAAATATTTAACTTTAAAAAAGTTAGAAAAAAAAGATTTAGCTTTAAAAAAGTTAGAAAAAAAGATTTAGCTTTAAAAGGTTAGAAAAAAGATTTAATTTTAAAAAGTTAGAAAAAAAGATTTAATTTTAAAAAAAAAGTATTAGATTTTTATTTAAAAAAAAAGTATTAGAATTTGATTTAAAAAAAAAAGTGTTAGAAATTAATTTAAAAAAGGTTATAAAAAATTTACTCTTTAAAGAAAAGAAAAAAAAGTTAAATTTTAATCTAAATCCTAAAAGTTAGTAAGAAGAGCTTAAAATGACTTAAATAAATAAACTAAATAGAAAAAAAAAAGTTAATAAAAAAACATTAGTAAAGTTATAAAAAAGGTTAATTAAATTATTATTAGTTAAAAAAACAAGATTTAAAAAAAAGGTTAATTTATTAAGTTAATAAGAATTTAAAATAAAAATAAAAAAGAAAGGGTAAAATTTGGGGTATTACAGTTGCCCCTATTTAAATGGCTACACCGGACGATTTGAGTGACAGAGACTCGTGGAATCGTGGTGGAGGGATTTAAATATAGATAACCGAAAATTTTGCCCTTATATGCGACGATATGCAATGCTATGGACAAAACTGGAACGACTTAATGCAGATGATGCCATGACTATGATATGATGCGTATGCTGGAATAATGAATGCGAAAATGCTGACGAAACATGACGACACCGAGACAGATGCCACGAGAAGAAACACACTGGGGAAAATGACGCGCTGAGACACAGTACATCACTGGGGAATTCTAAAAATGATAGTCAACTGGTGCGAATGACCAATTGTCACTTTTAGAAAAGGAACGAGATCCTCGAATGGAGATGGTACCTATGAGACGGCCTCCACTGGGGAATCTAAAAATAAAACTGGATCACGTACGATTGTAAGATCGATTACAGAATGCTGGAGCATTGAGCAAGGAATAACATCCAAGCTTCTGTAAACTACCCCTCGTGACAGGATCAAACGGACTTTTCGGAACTCCGTAGCAAATATACAGGGTAAAGACCGACTGTATGCCAAAATAAATGGACTTTGATGGGAATTGCCCTGATAAGCTTCTCGAGGGAGAACTGTCACTTATCGTTGGAAGGGACTTATGTGCAAAAAATGGATAAGCACTCAAATAAAGAGGCTGCTGCTTATCTGATAAATAAATCTTCTCGCATTTAAGGTCGGCGCCTGGAATACGATTCTGATTCTTCTCTTACTGAAGGATAAATAAACTTCTTCATGCTTCAAGATTATGTTCTCCTGAACATGAAAAGGGTAAACTGAACTTCCTCATACTTCAGAATCGTGCTCTCCTGAATATGAAACTGGATGACTGAATATACTCATATTTCAGAATCGTGCTCTCCTGAATATGAAACTGGATGACTGAATTTACTCATATTTCAGAATCGTGCTCTCCTGAATATGAAAATAGATGACTGAATTTACTCATATTTCAGAATCGTGCTCTCCTGAATATGATTTGGTTGTAAATGAATTTTTCCATACTTCAGAATCGTGCTTTCCTGAATATGAAACTGGGTAATCGAACTTCCTCATAACTCAGAATCGTGCTCTCCTGAATATGATTCGGTTCCTGAAATTTCTTCATTCTTCAGAATCGTGCTCTCCTGAAAAACGGCCAACTGAACTTCCTCATAACTCAGAATCGTGCTCTCCTGAATATGATTCCGTTCCTTCTTTTACTAAAGGATAAATGAACTTCTTCATAACTCAGAATCGTGCTCTCCTGAATATGATTTCGCTCAAACCTTCCCGTAACTCAAGATCGTGCTCTCCTGAATACGAATTGGTTCGTACCTCAAGACGGCAGGTAAATGGAAGCCCAACTGCTCCATGGAGATGGCCATTTGCTGCGAGTCATAACGAGGATATGATCGACTTCTTAGGTGAGAAATGTCGTATGCTGATGCTGTAAAATGTAAAGTGTAAAAGGTTGTAACATGTAGGATTGTAAAGTGTTGTACTGATGGATTTTCCAGGCGTGAACTGGCGTGTATCTGTAAAGGATTGTAGTTGATTTTCTTGAAAGATAGTGCAAAATAAATGCACGTCCGGGTACAGTGATAAACTTCTCAAGCGAGATAGTCGCGTATCTGCCAATGTATGATGAAAATTTTAGATGGTGCAAAATAAATGCACGTCCGGTTGGGCTTGACGACCGACAAGACTGAGATTCAATCTAGGATCGAGCTAGAAAGAAGACTGGTAATCAAGACTCCATCGAGGGAATGAACTCGAAGGGTAGATATCTTATCCTGGCGAGGAAAGATAGCTGAAGTAACCGGCATCCACGAGGATCGAGCTCCGTGGGGAAACTGGAAACACATATGTATTTTATGCTTAGGGCTGACAATCTATTTGGGGAGAATGGACGAACCCAGTTACTCGGCGGTAACAACCAAATGATGGTGAAACACAATGAACCTGTGAATGCTAATGCATATGTTAATGCATATGTTAATGTGAATGTATGTTAATGTCTATGTATGTTAATGTTTATGTATGCAAGATGTTATGAAATGAGTATGTAATGAGTATGTAATGAATATGTAATGAATATGAAATGAAATAGGCATGTGATGCTTATGCCCCTGCGTATGCTGACGAAACTGACTAGAGACGGGACGAGAGACGAAATAAACATCTCGACGGAAATACCCTGCGTTCTCTGCAACCAATACGTCAATCATGGGTAAGAAAGATCAATGGTAGAACCAAATCTGGTTTTAAAGTTCTGAATTCTCTGGGGAGAAGGTAATCTGCTTGGGTGTACAGTATCACGTCTTCACATGGGGAGAAGAAAACCTGAGGGACGCTTTCGAGTTACCCAAGAAAAGGTTGTCAGCTTATAGTCTCGCTGGGGACTGCGATGAGGCAATAGTTTAGGAGCCTGTTGCAACACTGAGATTTACTGGGGAATGAAGGCCGCCGTGAGTAAAATCCATAGGGTGCATGAAGAAAACATGGTTTTGATCTTGAAGGACCTTGTAGTAGTCGCCATTTGTTTTCCTTTAAAAACATGGTGCCCCAGGATACTTGCGTTGCGAGGTAGGGTCATCTCAAGAGGATTTTATAGAGAACACCGAGTCCGGTTGCCCCATTGTTCTCAAACTCTTTGAGAGATTTGTCAGGTCTCGACGTAACTGGCACAAATTAATCGTGTTACGACGAAATGTTTGGGAAATAGCTCTTAAGAATGTCAGACTCGCGTTGGTAAGCGAATTGGGAAACTGCCTGCCCCTGTTCAGCAGGATCTTCAAGTTCCACGGGTTATGTTCATATGTAAATCTCTAAGATATCAAGCAAAGTTGTCATGCCTGAAATGCCTATCCTGAGCTTGTCAATGTACACATATATTTGTCTTGAATTTTTGTTTTGAAAAAAAGATATCGCAACAACTTGTGACCGAAATCACTAGTCAGGATATAAGTTTTAATTATAATGCCAACATGAATTTTTTTTGAGCATAGCTCGTAGGAGTCAGGAAACGTGATCTTGTCAAGTATGCTTTCAACCGAAGTCCCACTTCAATTAGGTCTTTTAAAGGTTGTATCGTGGCTCGGTTCACGGTTTGAGAAACAAAAGATAAAGGCTCAAAGTTATATTTGTACCCACCCATTCTTCGTGATGTTCTCCAATCCTAATTCAGTTAATCGGATACGAACGCTCATATCTCAAGCGGATTTGCTATGGTCGAGAACTTATCAAGGCTTTGGACATGGCAGTCACTCACCTATTTCTAATGGCAATTGTTCACACGATTTTGTTCTTTACTAGGGATTATTTATTGTACCCTCTTGTTTTGCTTTTATTCCCTAACTTTTGCCTGGACAACGTCTTTTGATCTGACTTTGGAGTCCAGCGGGATGCCCCAGTTTTGCCTAAGTCTCCTTCATAGGTTTTTGACTTAGCGGGCTCTTATTTTTTGAATATTCTTTTATGCACAAGTCGTGTAAATCTTTTGAAAGGCTCGTGACTGCCCCACTCCTTAGGTAACCGAGGATAGTCATTGTATTGGACTTCTTAAGATGCTAAGGATAAATTCTCGAAGGTTTGCTCTTCCTTTTTAAGAGTATAAACGCTCGATCGGTTTAACTGAAACCTACCCTGCCCCAGGTTAGGATGAAGGTTCTTAAAAAGAAAGAAAAACTCCTACTTCAAGGCTCAAAGGGTTGACTAGGGATTAACATCCTTATATCTCCAGTGTTTGGGATTTGAAACAATGCCTTACATCATCAGCGGGTTTCAATCGAAAGCATACGACAAGAAATCTGACGTTTTGGGTTCGTTATCCTCCCCCCAATTCTCCATCAGAACAAGAGATCGGGTAAAGTTGGCATTATGATTTATGAAAACGTTTTTTGAATGAGTGAAGCGAATGGATTTATTCAAGACAAACATATGTGTTGCATCAAAGATAAACAAGTTCGTGCATGCTAAATATGCTTAATCAAAGAGAAATGCATATAAATAAACAAATGAACTGTCGGAAAAATCCTTCTAAATGTTTATGAAATCTTGCATTCAAGAGTAACAGTTTCCTTTGGCGGAGCATCAATGGAAAGGACGTCTGGTTCATGATCACTGTGAGTCGTCATGGCTTACCCCAGTTATGCTGGTCACATCTTCAACAGTTTTCAGTCGTTGCTTCAAAATAAATTTCCCAGATCCTTTGTTGATCCCGGTCATATCACCTTGAGGGTTACTGAAATGAAGCGGGCTAGGCCTTTGAATAATGACTGGATTCGGCTGATAGGCGTAGCATGCTTTGCAGAATTTGCACTTGACGAGTGAGGAACCCCGAAAGGAGTCTCGATCTTCAGCTGAGCATCGCCAAAAGACAACTTCTTCGTTTCTAGCAAATTTCTGACAACTTTCTTAAGAGCATAGCAATTCTCTAGATCATGGCCGGGCGCACCCTCATGAAATAAACAATGAGCGGTAGCGTTGTAACTTGCAGGTAATGGATTAGGTGGAGGATTAGGAGGCGGACCCAAAGCCCGAGTAGTGATGAGACCTTGCTTGACCAAAGAGGGATACAACTCGGTAAAAGTCATCGGGATCGGCGGACAAGGTTTATACGTTCTTCTGTTTGGCATATTCTGGCGAGGAGCCGGACTCTTTGGCTGTTGAGGAGCAGGAGTATTTGGGTGCCTGTAGGTAGTTGACAGGAGGCGGATAAACAGGAGGTTGTTGCATAGGTTGATACATGGGAACCTGTTGATTGAAAGAAGGTGTAATAGCTGCCACATAGGGTTGTTGAGCATATTGGACCGGGTACCCTTGAGGTTGAGCATAACCTTGCAGATGCCGATAAAAGCGTTCCCTTGGTTTACCAGAGGATATAGCATTAGTCTCACTCTCCTTCTTTTTCTGGGAGCTATAAGGAGGTTTCTTCGGCTGATCCTTAGAAGCGCCATGATTATTTGTCATTTTACCACTCTTCATACCCAATTCAATCTTGACACCCACAGCAACGATGTCGGAGAAATTTGAAGTCACGCTACCCACCATTCTCTCGTAAAATTCTGGACGGACTGTGTCGACAAACCAATCAGCTAACTCTTTCTCGGTCAAAGGAGGTTCTACCTGCGAAGCAGTCTCTCTCCACCTTTGAGCATACTCTTTGAATGACTCAGAATTCTTTTGTGACATACTCAGCAGCTGTCTTCTGTCAGGAGCCAGATCCATATTGTACTTGTAGTGTTTGATGAAAGCGTCAGATAAATCTTGAAAGCTCTTAACGCGGGATTGGTCCAAAGTTAAATACCACTTGGAAGAAGCACCCTTCAAACTGTCTTGGAAGCAATGAATCATCAGTTTATCATTCTCAACATGGGCAGCCATTTTGCGATAATACATGATCAAATGACTCTTAGGACAGGTGGCACCTTCATAGCGATCGAAGTTCGGAGTTTTGAACTTCGGGGGAATAACCAAACCCGAAACCAAACAAACATCCCTTGCAGCGGTCCCAAAAATTTGATCACCCTCTACCTTTTTCAATCTCTGGACGATGGTGTTTACTTCCTCACGAAGCTTATCATGTTTCTCATAACCCTCAACATTCTCATCAAGATTATCAAAAGCTGTCTCATTGAAGTACGGTTGCGCACGAGTGTGTACAACAGGTGGTGCAAAGATAGGAGCCCCCCTAGAAACTTCAGAAAACAAGGGCACGGCTTGCTGAACAGGTTGATTAATCGGAACAGTGGCTTGAGGAGGCACAAAACCTGGAGCAAGACCATAAGGTGGGTCCCTTGCTACGGTCACACTTGGTGGAGGGTCTACAGTAACGCCGGTAATCTCAGAAACAACAGTGGGCTGGGTATCCATCTTAGCATTTATGACATGTAACAATTCCATCATACGCCCCATACCCCCTCGAAGGTCTTCGAGTTCATTGCTAAGGCGATCAATCTCTTTTGCCTGATCCTCCATTCTTTTCCGAGTTTGAGCTCTGGTGTTGTATTGGTGCCGAGAACTCAGGGTGACGAAACTGGAAGGTGAGAGAACCGAGTGTGAGAAATCGGGAGACACATGTAATGCAAGAGTATGATGCTAAAATGTGAATGTAAATGAAGATTTCATGGAATTCAAAACATTTACGAATGTCGTGGGGTACCAAGGAAATCTTTTTCTTGTTTTTTCATTTTATATTTTTTTTATTTATGGTATCCCGCGATATCCATTAATGATGTTTGAACTCCATGAAATACAATGCGATGAGATGCTTTATGGATGCAATGCATGAAAACACACAAAGTCCTAGGTTAAAGGCTTGCATGAGGTTCAAAGGCAAATACCCTCCCCTGAAGTTAGATGGTTCATCCTGTCCTACAAAAGTAACCGGGTTCTAAGGGATCTCAATATCATTGATCCTTCACCAGGATGGTTGTTCAGAAGGCAACTTACTTGCCAACCAAAACCCTCCAAGTTTAAGATCTCAATGAGCGTAGTATCGAGTGTCAACCAACTTTAGTCTGCACCAAAGCCGGTTACCTCACTACTTTCTAAAGGCCAAGATAAGTTAACTAGGGTTCTAAAAGTCAGTTAGTGCATTGACAACATATGGCAACCTCAATATTATCCTCAACTTGACTTAAGGAATATAAGCACCAACCAAGAAGTCGCACTAACCATGGCCACCAGATCAACCGTATCGATATACGTCGTACAGTTTCCTTGGTCTATTGCCATTTACCTAAGGTACACTAGATCCGGGTGTAGGACTCATCTCACGGCACAAGGAACAGTCCCACAATCAAAGCACAAATATATACATGCAAATGAATAATAACACAGATAGTAATAAATATGAACAAGTTAGGGATAACCCTCAAAAGTTAAAGTTATTCCCCAGTGAAGTCGCCATTTTCTGTTGCGGTGGAAATAGGATCACAAACTATTAATGAGTTTGAATCGCAATTCAATTCACAACCGCTCTTTGATTTATCCGAAGGAAAAGGTCAAAAGAGGGAAAACCTATTTTGCATCGTAAACACAATGCGGGGAAAGATCTAGGGTTCGGGGGTTGGTTAAATTTAGGGAAGGTATTAGCACCCTAAACCTCTGTAGTACTCTACAGGAACCTTTTGTTCAAATGCTTACTATTTGCCTTATTTATTTGCTTAAGATATATGTACAAAGGGATTAAAAGTGAGAAAGTAAACCTAAGGGGTTAATTCTAAGTTTACTCGGCAAGACATCGCATCTTGTGCCTACGTATCCTTACGGGAGTGGAATCAGAGTAATCGTAGTTCCCCTCAATAGGGAGGTTAGAGACTTCTTGACTGTGGTCAAGGTCTCAAGGGGAATAAACATGTCTTAAGGACACG
This sequence comes from Lathyrus sativus, assembly GCA_963859935.3. Lineage (NCBI taxonomy): Eukaryota > Viridiplantae > Streptophyta > Magnoliopsida > Fabales > Fabaceae > Lathyrus > Lathyrus sativus. The sequence goes on from OZ012739.1 coordinate 45,327,651, forward strand.
CTTACGCGGAGTGTAGAAACTCCAATATCTACGTTGTAAATTGTTAAGTTGTAATTAGGGTTAAATTAGGGATTCCACGGCGGGAAACCCTAAAATGAGCGCGGCGGCTCTTTGACCTAATGCTAAGGGTAAAATTGTAATTTTGCCCGCGGCGAGGCATTTGTGAAAATTAGGGTTTGTGAGGTCGCAAGGGTTTGAAGTTGAGGACTATTGGCGCGGCGGCCAAACGCTAGACCTAACCTTCGGATGTGAAATTAACTATAAAGATGTGATGAAATTAAATATACTTACAACGGCAGAAAATAAAGTGCGGAAAGATAAACGCGAAAATTGTCTCGCAAAATTACATCCCATAAGCAGTTACAAATATGATAACTAAATATAAAACCGAAAATAAGTTTCAAATTGAACATAATAGCTGCAAGAAACAAAACAAACAAAAATGTCAGTATGTGGGGTTAGACGAAAACGAAATCAAAATTGAACGAGAAACAAACCGTATGAATTTTGGAGGACTTTTATGGTCTTTTTAACCAAGGATTTAAATTTGTGAAAAGAGAGATTAATTTTAATTAAAAGAGTTTTGAGTTTTAAAAAAATTTATTAATAAAAAGTGAAAGTTTGGTTAATTATTCTAAAAAAGGAGTTTTAGTGATAATATTTTGAAAAAAAGATTTAATCATTAAAAAAAACAATTGGTTTAATTTAAAAAATCTTAACGTTAGTTAAAAACACGTTTTACTTTAAAGTTATAAAAAAGTTTTATTATTTGAAAAAACATTTGATTATTTTATTTAAAAAGAGTTTTAATTAATTTGAAAAAGGTTTTTGATTATAAAAAGAAAGGGTCTTCTTGATTTTTTTTAAAAAAAGATAAACAAAATAAAATAACAAATGGAAAAACAATAAATAATAAAAAAAGAGGGTTGAGCCGGTCACCACTCTTCTTCTCTCTGCTCTCTGAGTTTGTGTGTGTTCCTCTCCTTCTTGTTTGCCTCTCACGGATGTTATCTTCTTCTTCTTTTGCATGGCCGCCGATTTGTCTTCTTCATCTCTTTTTCCTGAAAAACATGAAAAGCAACACAAAAATTGTAATTATATTTTTTGATCCTTACGGAATGATGATGGCCGATGATGCTTTGTCCTGAGGCTAGAGGATTTTTGACGGAGTTTGCTTGGATTTTACGAAAAAAAGTTCTCTCTTTCTTGTTATGATTTTCGTCCCTTTTATACTTGATTTTTAAATCTTTTTTTTAATCTCAGATTTAATTTGAATATCTCAATCTTTTTCAATCTCTGATTTGATTTGAATGAATTTTTATGATGATTTCAGATTTGATTCAATGATGGTGATGTTGATATTTAGATCTGATTTTCTTATGATGATGATCGATCTGATTGATTTGATTTAACTCTATCTGGAATTCATTAAGATTGGATTAGATTAAAAAATGTTGAGATTTAAATTTAAAAAGTTAGCAAAGAAGATTAGAGTTTCAAGTTAAATAAAAAATTAGAGTTTTAAAAAAATGAGTTAGAGTAAAAAAAAAAAAAAAAAAAAAATATATATATATTTGAATGTTGGTTTTAAAAAATGTTAGAATTATTTTAAAAACTGTTAGAATTTAATTTTAAAAGGAATTTAAAATTTAAAAAAAAAAGAAAAGAAAAGGGCGTTAGAATTTAATTTTAAAAGGAATTTAAAATTTTAATTTGAAAAATAAAGGTGTCAAAAAAGATTTAGATTTAATTTTAAAAAAAAAAGGATAGATTTAATTTATAAAAAAAAGGTTAGATTTAATTTTTAAAATAGTTAGAAAAAAAAGATTTAATTTTAAAAAGAAATTAGAGAAAAAAAAGATTTAATTTTATAAAAGTTAGAAAAAAGATTTAATTTTTTTAAAAAAGTTAGAAAAAAAGATTTAACTTTATAAAAGTTAGAAAAAAAAGATTTAGTTTTAAAAAAAGTTAGAAAAAAATATTTAACTTTAAAAAAGTTAGAAAAAAGATTTAATTTTAAAAAGAAGTTAGAAAAAAATATTTAACTTTAAAAAAGTTAGAAAAAACAGATTTAGTTTTAAAAAAAAGTTAGAAAAAAATATTTAACTTTAAGAAAGTTAGAAAAAAAAGATTTAGCTTTAAAAAAGTTAGAAAAAAAGATTTAGCTTTAAAAGGTTAGAAAAAAGATTTAATTTTAAAAAGTTAGAAAAAAAGATTTAATTTTAAAAAAAAAGTATTAGATTTTTATTTAAAAAAAAGTATTAGAATTTGATTAAAAAAAAAAAGTGTTAGAAATTAATTTAAAAAAGGTTATAAAAAATTTACTCTTTAAAGAAAAGAAAAAAAAGTTAAATTTTAATCTAAATCCTAAAAGTTAGTAAGAAGAGCTTAAAATGACTTAAATAAATAAACTAAATAGAAAAAAAAAAGTTAATAAAAAAACATTAGTAAAGTTATAAAAAAGGTTAATTAAATTATTATTAGTTAAAAAAACAAGATTTAAAAAAAAGGTTAATTTATTAAGTTAATAAGAATTTAAAATAAAAATAAAAAAGAAAGGGTAAAATTTGGGGTATTACACGATGCAAAATAGGTTTTCCCTCTTTTGACCTTTTCCTTCGGATAAATCAAAGAGCGGTTGTGAATTGAATTGTGATTCAAACTAAGTAATAGTTTGTGATCCTATTTCCACCGCAACAGAAAATGGCGACTTCACTGGGGAGAAATCTAACTATTGAGGGTTATCCCTAATTTGTTCATATTTATTACTATTTGTTTTGCATGTATATATTGTACTTTGATTTTGGGAATGTTCCTTGTGCTGTGAGATAAGTCCTACGCCCGGACTAGTGACACTATTATAGGATGGGGATATATTCGATGAGGCTTATAGGGAGTGAATCCCGACCAAGCTGATTCGAGAATCACCGCTCAGTTGAGACCTTTTCGAAAATGGTTCGGTTGAACGAGTAATCGTTGAAAACCTTTTCCGTGGTCGATTAGAGTCTGTGATATTGAGGACCGTAGTACCTTAACACCACCTTGGCCTTATTTAGGACGTAGTGCGGGAGCTATGTGGGAGTAATCCTACAACGGTTGCTACGCGATACTACACTCAAAAGAGGTTCTCTTGAGAATGTTATTAACCCCCGAGTCAATTGGAAGGTTGATAATATCCGAAAGATGGGCTGATGACTTTGGGCACTTTGTAGAACCTTGTTCGGTAGGTACAACTAACCTATAGTACACTCCTTTTGGGATGGGTATACCTTAACTCCGCTCACGTACTTTTAACCTAGGACTTTGTGTGTTTTCATGCATTGCATTCATAAAGCATCATATCGCATTAAGATTTCATGGAATTCAAACTCTATTTCTGAACATTGCAGGATACCATGGATCACTCTAGGAAGCATACTTTGAAATTTACTTTTAAGGGTTTTAATTTGGAAGCCCTAGAAAAGCTAAGAGATTTGGTTCAAGATCAAGAAAAGTTCCAAAACAAATATGGAAGGCTATTGTCTTTGTTGAAGGTTCAAGTAAACGAAGGACTTCTTGCGACTTTGCTACAGTTTTATGATCCAGATTATCACTGCTTCACCTTTCCAGATTATCAGCTTTTACCTACCTTAGAAGAGTACTCTCAGTTGGTGGGGTTACCTATTTTGGATAAGTCTCCATTCCCTTTCTCGGAGGAAGACCCTAAAGAACGAGATATTGCTAAAGCCATTTGTCTAAGGATATCCGATGTCAAAAACAATATGATCACCAAAGGGGGGACCTCCGGTTTTCTCAGGGACTTCCTAATTAAGAAGGCCCAATTTTATGCCGATCAGAAAGACATGTTTTCCTTTGAGACAATATTTGCCTTGCTTATTTATGGGTTGCTGCTTTTTCCTAGTTTCGAGGGGTTTGTGGACCTTAATGCAATCAAGACCTTCATGAGGAGAAATCCAGTTCCAACGCTATTGGGTAATACTTATCATTCAGCACATCTTCGAAACTTTCATGGTGGAGGAATGATTACATGTTGTGTGCCATTACTATACAAGTGGTTTATTTCTCACTTACCCAAGTCCGGTCCGTTCTGGAGACCTAATCAAGAACGTTGGTCGCAAAAAGTTATGGCTTTAATTCACTCTGATATTGATTGGTATAATCGCATGTACGATGGGATATCGATCATTGATAGTTGTGGAAAATTCAACAATGTGCCTTTGCTCAGTTTCAATGGAGGAATTAGCTACAATCCCGTCTTAGCTCGTCGACAGTTGGGATACCCCTTGAAGGAACCGCCTAAAGGTATTCAGGTGGAGAAGATCTTTTTCGAAGACGACAAAAAGCTTCAAGATCAGATTCTATCTTCTTGGAATCATCTGCATAGGAAAGGCAAAGAAAGTTTGGGAAGGCCTAATTGTGTATCCATGGAACCATACCTTCAATGGATCCGAGGAAGAGCTATTGAGTTGAAGATGCCCTACTCTCGCCAAGATCCTTTACCTCAAAGAGAAGAACCTGTCCAGTATTTCATGACTGAAGCTGAGACTTTGAAGATCACTTTGAAGAAATCACAATGCGAAGCAGAATCATGGAAGAACAATACCATGTGATGGTCAGCAAGTACGAAGAACTTCAAAAGAAGATCCAGTCGAAGAATGATGAGATACAATCCTACAAGAAGAGAAGGCTCTACGAATATTTATTTTCCTCCGGATCTCCGTCTGCTCACTGAAGTTGTGGAAGATGCTTCTCTAGGATTTTCTAGGCTTTTATTTAGCTTGTTTTGGTTGCAAGAATATTATTTGTAATTTGTCTTCAATAAATTAAAAGTTTCCTTGGTATTCCGCAATATTCGTAAATATCTGAATTCCATGAAATCTTCATTTGCATTCACATTTTAGCATCATACTTTTGCATTGCATGTGTCTTCCGTTTTCTCATGTTCGGTTCTCTCACCTTCCAGTTTTGTCACCCTAAGTTCTCTGCATCAATACGACCCTTCGAAAGGATGGAAGATCAAAACCAAGAGATCAACCGTGTCAGCCATGAACTCGAAGATCTTCGAGGAAGTGTAGGGCGGATTTTGGAGATGCTACAAGCTCTTAGTGTGAAGATGGATGCTCAGTCTACTGTTGTTTCTGAGACTACTAATACCGTTATGGAACCTCAACGAGCTGTTATTGTCGAGAATGTACCTCCTCACGGTCTTCAATCCGGTTTGGTGCCTCCTAGTGCTCAACCAGTTCGACGAGCTACCCCTCCGAAGTGCAAAACTCCTAATTCCGACCATGATAAAGGACCTGCACGTTCGAGGAACCACAAAACAGCTACTCCTCAACCTTGGCAATATCAGCAGAGTTATGTTCAAGGTTATCCGTTTCCATATGTCCAACAACCTTATGTAGCTACTGTTGCACCTCCTTTCGATCAGCAGTTTCCTACATACCAGCCTGCACAGTCAGCTCCGGTAAATCAGGCATCAGTTTATCAACAACCTTCCGGTTATCCGCCCGTGCAAGTTCCTGTCAACAGTCAACGAGTGCCCAACGCTCCTGTCCACCAGCAATCACAGGATCAGGTTCCTTATCCCCGTAAGAGTCAGTATAAGCCTTGTCCTCCAATTCCGATGGCTTTCACTGAGTTATACCCCCATTTGGTACAACAGGGTCTGATTACCACCCGTGCTTTGGGTCCTCCACCTAATCCGTTACCTACGGGTTACAACGCTGCCGCTCATTGTTTATTTCATGAGGGTGCGCCCGGCCATGATCTAGAGAATTGTTATGCTCTTAAGAAAGTTGTCAGAAATTTGCTAGAAACGAAGAAGTTGTCTTTTAGCGATGCTCAGATGAAGATCGAGACTCCTCTCGGGGTCCCTCACTTGGCGAGTTCGAATTCTGCAAAGCATGCTACTCCTGTGGCAAATCAGCCGGATCCAGTGATTATTCAAAGGCCTAGCTCGTTTCATTTTAGTAACCCTCAAGATGGTATGACCGAGATCAACGAAGAATCTGGGAAAGTTATTTTGAAGCAACGACTGAAAACTGTTGAAGATGTGACCAGCATAACTGGGGCAAGCCGGGACGACTCACAGTGATCATGAACCAGACGTCCTTTCCATTGAGGCTCCGCCAAAGGAAACTGTTGCTCTTGAATTTCATAAACCATTTAGAAGGATTTTTCCGACAGTTCATTTGTTTATTTATATGTATTTCTCTTTGATTAAGCATATTTAGCATGCACGAACTTGTTTATCTTTGATTAATGCAACGCATATGTTTGTCTTGAATAAGTCCATTCGTTTCACTCATTCAAAATATATTTTTCATAAATTATAATGCCAACTTTAACCGATCTCTTGTTCTGATGGAGAATTGGGAGGAGGATGATGAACCTAAAACGTCATATTTCTTGTCGTATGCTTTCGATTGAAACCCGCTGATGATGTAAGGCATTGTTTCAAATCCCAAACACTGGAGATATAAAGATGTTAATCCCTAGTCAACCCTTTGAGCCTTGAAGTAGGAGTTTTTCTTTCTTTTTAAGAACCTTCATCCTAACCTGGGGCAGGGTAGGTTTCAGTTAAGCCGATCGAGCGCTTAGATCCTCAAAAAGGAAGAGCAAACCTTCGAGAATTTATCCTTAGCATCTTAAGAAGTCCAATACAATGACTATCCCTCGGTTACCTAAGGAGTGGGGGCAGTCACGAGCCTTTCAAAAGATTTACACGACTTGTGCATAAAAGAATATTCAAAAAAATAAGAGCCTGCTAAGTCAAAACCTATGAAGGAGACTTAGGCAAAACTGGGGCATCCCGCTGGACTCCAAAGTCAGATCAAAAGACGTTGTCCAGGCAAAAGTTAGGGAATAAAAGCAAAACAAGAGGCTAGAATAAATAATCCCTAGTAAAAAACAAGATCGTGTGACCAATTGCCGTTAGAAATAGGTGAGTGACTGCCATGTACAAAGCCTTGATGAGTTCTCGACCATAGCAAATCCGCTTGAGGTATGAGCGTTCGTATCCGGTTAACTGAATTAGGATTGGAGAACATCACGAAGAATGGGTGGGTACAAATATAACTTTGAGCCTTTATCCTTTGTTTCTTAAACCGTGAACCGAGCCACGATACAACCTTTAAAAGACCTAATTGAAGTAGGACTTCGGTTGAAAGCATACTCGACAAGATCACGTTTCCTGACTCCTACGAGCTGTGCTCGTAAAAGTTCATGTTGGCATTATAATTAAAACCTATATCCCGACTAGTGATTTCGGTCACAAGTTATTGTGATATCTTTTTCAAAACAAAAATTCAAGACAAATATATGTGTGCATTGACAAGCTCAGGATAGGCATTTCAGGCATGACGACTTTGCTTGATATCTTAAAGATTTACATATGAACATAACCCTTGGAACTTGAAGATCCTGCTAAACAGGAGCAGGCAGTTTCCCAGTTCGCTTACCAGCGCGAGTCTGACGTTCTTAAGAGCTATTTCTCGAAAATTTCGTCGTGACACGATTAATTTGTGCCAGTTACGTCGAGACCTGATGAATCTCAAAGAGTTTGAAAACAGTGGGGCAACCAGACTCCATGTTTCTCTATAAAATCCTCTTGAGATGACCATACCTCACAACGCAAGTATCCTGGGGCACCATGTTTTTAAAGGAAACAAATGGCGACTACTATAAGGTCCTTCAAGATCAAAACCATGGGATTTCACAATTTTTTCGTGCACCCGAGGGATTTTACTCACAGCGGCCTTCGTTCCCCAGTAAATCTCAGTGTTGCAACAGGCTTCTAAACTATTGCCTCATCACAGTCCCCAGCGAGACTATAAGCTGACAACTTTTTCTTGGGTAACTCAAAAGTGTCCCTCAGGTTTTCTTCTCCCCATGTGAAGACGTGATACTGTACACCCAAGCAGACTACCTTCTCCCCAGAGAATTTAGAACTTTAAAACTAGATTTGGTTCTACCATTGATCCGTCTCACCCATGATTGACGTATTGGTTGCAGAGAACGCAGGGTACCTCCGTCGAGGTGTTTATTTCATCTCTCGTCCCGTCTCTAGTCTGTTTCGTCAGCATACGCAGGGGCATAAGCATCACATGCCCATTTCATGTATTCATTTCACATACTCATTACATATTCATACTCATTACATACTTATTACATACTCATTTTGAAACATCTTGCATATTTAACTACATAGACATTAACATACATTCATATTAACATATTCATTAACATACGCGTTAGCATGCACAGGTTCATTGTGTCTCTATCATTGGTCGTTACCGCCGAGTAACTGGGTTCGTCCATTCTCTTCAAATAGATTGTCAGCCCTAAGCATAAAATACATATGTGTTTCCAAGTTTCCCTACGGAGCTCGATCCTCGTGGATGACGGTTACTTCAGCTATCTTTCCTCACCAGGATAAGATATCTGCCCTTCGAGATCATTCACTCGATGGAGTCTTGATTACCAGTCTTCTTTCTAGCTCGATCCTAGATTGAATCTCAGTCTTGTCGGTCGTCAATCCCAACCGGACGTGCATTTATTTTGCACCATCTAAAGGTTTGCACCATACCATGACAGATACGCGACTATCTCGTTTGAGAGGTTTATCACTGTACCCGGACGTGCATTTATTTTGCACTATCTTTCAAGAAAATCAACTACAATCCTTTACAGATACATGCCAGTTCATGCCTGGATAATTTATTATTACAATCCTACATCTTACAGCCTCGATATACAACATTTCTCACCTAAGAAGCCGATCCTATCTTCGTTATGACTCGCAGCAAATGGCCATCTCCATGGAGCAGTTGGGCTTCCATTTACCTGTCGTCTGGAAGTATGGGGGGTTTTGAACCAAATCGTATTCAGGAGAGCACGATCTTGAAGTACGGGGAGGTTTGAGCGGAATCATATTCAGGAGAGCACGATTCTGAATTATGAAGAAGTTCATTTATCCTTTAGTAAAAGAAGAAACCAAATCGTATTCAGGAGAGCACGATCTTGAAATACGGGGAGGTTTGAGCCGAATCATATTCAGGAGAGCACGATTCTGAATTATGAGGAAGTTCAATTAGCCCTTTTCATATTCAGGAGAGCACGATTCTGAAGTATGAAGAATTTCATTTACAAGAAAGAGCCGAATCATATTCAGGAGAGCACGATTCTGAAGTATGAGGAAGTTCAGTTCACCCTTTTCATATTCAGGAGAGCACGATTCTGAAGTATGAAGAATTTCATTTACCCGAAAAAGCCGAATCATATTCAGGAGAGCACGATTCTGTAGTATGAGGAAGTTCAGTTAGCCCTTTTCATGTTCAGGAGAGCACGATCTTGAAGCATGAAGAAGTTTATTTATCCTTTATGTAAGAGAAGAATCAGAATCGTATTCCAGGCGCCGACCTTAAATGCGAGAAGATTTATTTATCAGATAAGCAGCAGCCTCTTTATTTGAGTGCTTATCCATTTTGGCATATAAGTCCCTTCCAACGATGAGTGACAGTTCTCCCTCGAGAAGCTTATCAGGGCATTTCCCATTAAAGTCCATTTATTTTGGCATACGGTCGGTCTTTACCCTGTATATTTGATACAGATTTCCAAAAAGTCCGTTCGATCCCATCACGAAGGATAAGTTACGGAAGCTTGGATATTATTCTTTGCTCAATGCTCCAGCAGTCTGTAATCGATCTTGCAAGCCGTGTAGATCCTGTTATTATTAAAAATTTCCAAATGGAGGTCATCTCATAAGTGCCATCTCCATTTAAGGATCTTATTCCTAAAGTCCATTTATTTTGGCGTACAGCCGGTTTTTACCCTGTATATTTGCTACGGATTCCCGAACAGTCCGTTCGATCTTGTCACGAGAGATAGTTTACAGAAGCTTGGATGTTATTCTTTGCTCAATGCTCCAGCATTCTGTAATCGATCTTGCAATCGTACGTGATCCAGTTTTATTTTTAGATTCCCCAGTGGAGGCCGTCTCATAGGTACCATCTCCATTTGAGAATCTCGTGTTCTAAAAAAGGACAATTGGTCGTGTTCGCACCAGTTGATCATCATTGTTAGAATTCCCCAGTGTTGTATTGTGTCTCAGCGCGCCGTTTTCCCCAGTGTGTTCTTCTCGTAGCGTCTGTCCCTGTGTCGTCGTATTCGTCAGCATTTTCGTAATTCATCATTCCAGCATACGCATCATATCATTGTCTGCATTAGTCTGTTCTCGTTTTGTCTATAGCATTGCATATCGCCACATATAAGGGCAAAATTTTCGGTTATCTATATTTAAATCCCTCCACCATGATTCCTCGAGTCTCCGTCACTCAAATCATCCGGTGTAGTTATTTAAATAGGGGCAACTGTAATACCCCAAATTTTACCCTTTTCTTTTTATTTTTATTTTAAATTAACTTAATAAATTAACTTTTTTTTTTTAAAATCTTGTTTTTTTAACTAATAATAATTTAATTAAAATTTTTTTATAACTTTACTAATGTTTTTTATTAACTTTTTTTTCTATTTAGTTTATTTATTTAAATCATTTTAAACTCTTCTTACTAACTTTTAGGATTTAGATTAAAATTTAACTTTTTTTTTTCTTCTTTTCTTCAAGAGTAAATTTTTTATAACCTTTTTTAAATTAATTTCTAACACTTTTTTTTTTATCAAATTCTATTACCATTTTAAAATTAAATCTTTTTTCTAACTTTTTTTTAAAGATAAATCTTTTTTCTAACTCTTTTTTAAAGTTAAATATTTTGCTAACTTTTTAAAATAAAATCTTTTTTCTAACTTGTTTTAAAAGATAAATCCTTTTTCTAACCCTTTTTTAAAGTTAAATCTATTTCTAACTTTTTTAAAGTTAAATCTTGTTTTCTAATTTTTTTAAAAGTTAAATCCCTTTTCTAACTACTTTTTTAAAGTTAAATCTTTTTTCTAACTCCTTTTTAAAGTTAAATCTTTTTCTCTAACTTCTTTTTAAAAAATTAAATCTTTTTTTCTCTAACTTCTTTTTAAAATTATTTTTTTTTCTAACTTTTTTTAAAATTAAATCTAAATCTTTTTTTGACACCTTTATTTTTCAAATTAAAATTCTAAATTCTTTTTAAAATTAAATTCTAACGCCCTTTTCTTTTTCTTTTTTTTTTAAATTCTAAATTCCTTTTAAAATGAAATTCTAACAGTTTTTAAAATAATTCTAACATTTTTTAAAATCAACATTCAAATGTTTTTTATTTTAAAATTCTAACTCATTTTTTTAAACTTAAAACTCTAATTTTTATTTAACTTGAAACTCTTATTTTCTTTGCTAACATTTTTAAATTTAAATCCCAACACATTTTTTTTTATCAAATCCAATCACAATAAATCACAGATGGAGCAAAATCAAATCAATCAGATCATATCATCATCATAAGAAAATCAGATCTAAATATCAACATCACCATCATTGAATCAAATCTGAAATCATCATAAAAATTCATTCAAATCAAATCAGAGATTGAAAAAGATTGAGATATTCAAATCAAATCTGAGATTGAAAAAGATTTAAAAAATCAAGTATAAAAGGGACGAAAATCATAACAAGAAGGGGAAAACTTTTTCGTAAAATCCAAGCAAACCCCGTCAAAAATCCTCTAGCCTCAGGACAAAGCATCATCGGCCATCATCATTCCGTAAGGATCAAAAAATATAATTACAATTTTTGTGTTGCTTTTCATGTTTTTTCAGGAAAAAGAGATGAAGAAGACAAATCGGCGGCCATGCAAAAGAAGAAGAAGATAACATCCGTGAGAGGCAAACAAGAAGGAGAGGAACACACGCAAACTCAGAGAGCAGAGAGAAGAAGAGTGATGACCGGCCCAACCCTCTTTTTTTTTATTATTTATTGTTTTTCCATTTGTTATGTTATTTTGTTTATCTTTTTAAAAAAAATCAAGAAGGCCCTTTCTTTTTTATAACCAAAAACCTTTTTCAAATTAATTAAAACTCTTTTTAAATAAAATAATCAAATGTTTTTTTCAAATAATAAAACTTTTTTATAACTTTAAAGTAAAACGTGTTTTTAACTAACATTAAGATTTTTTAAATTAAACCAATTGTTTTTTTTAATGATTAAATCTTTTTTTCAAAATATTATCACTAAAACTCCTTTTTTAGAATAATTAACCAAACTTTCACTTTTTTATTAATAAATTTTTTTTAAAACTCAAAACTCTTTTAATTAAAATTAATCTCTCTTTTCACAAATTTAAATCCTTGGTTAAAAAGACCATAAAAGTCCTCCAAAATTCATACAGCTTGTTTCTCGTTCAATTTTGATTTCGTTTTCGTCTAACCCCACATACTGACATTTTTGTTTGTTTTGTTTCTTGCAGCTATTATGTTCAATTTGAAACTTATTTTCGGTTTTATATTTAGCTATTATAATTGTAACTGCTTATGGGATGTAATTTTGCGAGACAATTGTCGCATTTATCTTTCCGCACTTTATTTTCTGCCGTTGTATGTATATTTAATTTCATCGCATCTTTATAATTAATTTCACTCCTCCGAAGGAATTAGGTCTAGCCGTTTGACCGCCGTGTCAATAGTCCTCAACTTCAAACCCTTACAACCTCACAAACCCTAATTTTCACAAATGCCTCGCCGCAGGCAAAATTACAATTTTACCCCTAGCATTAGGTCAAAGAGCCGCCGCGCTCATTTTAGGGTTTCCCGCCGTGGAATCCCTAATTTAACCCTAATTACAACTTAACATTTCAACGTAGAGATTTGGAGTTTCTACACTCCACGTAAGCGTGTCCTTAAGATGCGTTTATTCCCCTTGAGACCTTGACCACTGTCAAGAAGTCTCTAACCTCCCTTTTGAGGGGAACTACGATTACTCTGATTCCACTCCCGTAAGGATACGTAGGCACAAGATGCGATGTCTTGCCGAGTAAACTTAGAATTAACCCTTAGGTCTTCTTTCTCACTTTTTAATCCTTTGTACATATACCTTAAGCAAATGAATAAAGCAAATAGTAAACATCTGAACAAAAGGTTCCTGTAGAGTACTACAGAAGTTTATGGTGCTAGTACCTTCCCTAAATTTAACCAACCCCCGAACCCTAGATCTTTCCCCGCATTGTGTTTACGATGCAAAATAGGTTTTCCCTCTTTTGACCTTTTCCTTCGGATAAATCAAAGAGCGGTTGTGAATTGAATTGCGATTCAAACTAAGTAATAGTTTGTGATCCTATTTCCACCGCAACAATTGGGGAAGAAGAGAATTGGCTTCAACCAAAGAGCGGTTGGATAGCCAAGGAAAGAAGTGATTACAAATATCTGGGGAACCAAGAATGGATTGGCCTCAAGAGAAAAAAATGTGAAATTGAAAGGTGAGAGTCACTTCCAAAGAGGAGATAAGGGTGCAAGGGATCAAGGATCGACTTGACTAGAGAAAGCAGGGATACCACAGTAAGGAGATAGAGGTGACTATTCCAGGCACAGGGTCATTCGTCCCCTACCCAAAATAGTCAGAATGAGTGCAGGAATTCTCCACTATCATTCCTTCTCTAACACCAAAGTGTGGTGCAAGAAACGAACAGTCAGCACAACGGCGCCAAGTTTGTACAGTGCTCCAATGCATTGAAAATCTTCAAATCTACGGGGGAAAAGAGAGGACAAATTCTAGAAGATCCAAAGGAGAAGGAAAAAGGAAGGATCGACTAATCAAAATGAAGCTTCGATTAATCAATCAAAAGGGGAAGATGCTAACAATTTTTCTAAAGGGATGAAAAATCGTTAAAGCAAAGGATGAGTTATTGATTATACAAGATTAAGTTCATTCTAATGAGGAACAAACTTAATGCAAACATGAATAGAAGTGTAAAACAATACCAAATGCAATTAGTATGCATCACCAATCATGTAGAATGTGATCAAAGAAAGTGCAAGAATGATCATGATCATACAATGTCAAAAATGAAAATAATCAAGAATCGAAAAAACACACATTGAAAAGTTTTCGTACATGCTTCAAGCAAAAGGTGAAACAACCACAAATACCAAGCATATCAAGCCATGGAAGTTACATGAGGAAAGAATAACAAATAAGCTTGAAAATAGGCAAAAATGGCATTCTGTCATTGTGGTAACCGATTACCACATGTAGGTAATTAGTTACCTGCTTAAAAATTGCAAAATCCCGTGAAAATTATGCAGGGTAACTGATTACCACAGATAGGTAACCGGTTACCACTGTAACAATGGCAGAAACAACTTTTGAAAAAGCACTTTCAACAACCAAAACACTTATCCAATCATCCACATGCCATGATTAACATTTGAGCACGAAAAATGAAGTTCAAAATCACTTAGGCATTAATTAAACATAAATTTAAAGCATTAAACATGAAGATCAAAGATTAAGCAATCACATGATCAATCAACACCAAAAAATGATCGAACTATATCGTTAACGCACGAAAGTGGTCAAAACAGTAAATCAAGTGCGAATTACCAACCTACAAGGCTGAGGATTGCCTTGGTGATTGTTGCTATTGATATGTGATAAGAATAAGCAAAGAAAACCAGAGAATTCCAAGATTGAGATCAAATCGTAGCGAAATCGACAAAAACACGATATATGCTCCAAATACCGATTTGCAACGAAGAAGCTTTGAGATGATTTCTTGAATTGGAGAAGAACTACTATAAATCCTGAAATCCAAGTAGGAATATGGTGGAATGAGGTTTAGCTCAAGAGTATAAAAATTTCGATGTGAAGATTATTACACTCTAATGATAGAAATTAAGCTTTTGTGAGGGTGTTTGGAAGAGGATGAAGATGAATGTGAAAATGTTGTAGAGAATTCAGAGAGAGAATGTGAGAGAATTGAGAGTGAAGAATGTGGATATTGAGAAAATGATTGAAACCCTTTGTAAAACGGTGGTGATTTGCTTATATAGACTTTTGCTTCGGAGTTCCTAGGTTCGGAGTGAGCTTTGGATGCAGCCTTGGAACTAGACTTGGAGTTAGTTAGCCTCAACTCACTGAGTTGGAGGTTAATTTAGTTAGTTAGGTAGTTAACACTGTAACCATCCCAATGCAAACTTGAATCTAAGGGCTCACATGCTTTGGAATGAAGCAACATGGTGGTCTTAATCCCAGTTGATGTATTGAAGCAAATGCCTTGAAGTGTTTAGAAAGGTCTTGAATTGTCTAGATATGTCTAGAATGCTCCACACAATGCTAGAACCAAGTAGACCCCAAAATGGTAGAGTGAAAGTGTTGTCACAAAAAAAAAAATGCAACAAAAACTGCATTTTTGCACAGGGTAACTGGTTACCCTAAAGTGGTAACCGATTACCACAGACAAAATTTGCATATTTTTCTTGCAAAATGGTGTTGTGGCCACGGTTCTGATTTCCTACCTTTTACTTTAATTAATAGGCATAGAAACCTTCATTTTATGCTTGTTGTGATGATGTGATATCTTTGAGAGGATGTGATTAATCGGGCTTGGAAAACCTGAATATTCCTGCAACAAAAATCACAGAGAAAAAGTGTGAATGTGTATGTCAGCGATGCGAATGCTCGTTCTTATGCAAAAGGCAAAAGGGAAGTCAAATTTTGGGTTACGACACTTAGACACACTTGAAGTTGCTTCATTGCTATCTTCTGGTGGCAAAGTTTGAAGAACAATTGCTAGTGTGGCTTGATGTAGACTCTGAGCTGAAGGCCTCAACATTCAAATGAGTTTCTACACTTGGTAATTGCATATCAGCATCTGGTACCATTCAGAGTAGGTGATAAAGTTGTGGACTGTCTGTACTACTGAAAGAAAGTTGTATTGTCTTATCAACCTGACAGCTCGAGTCTACAAGATTGCAAGGCTCAAGAAAAGTTAGTACGTTCTATGGATGTTTGCTCCCAACAGCTCTATCAGTATAGAACCTCTTGAATACTCAAAGGTTAAACGCGTCACACACTGGATTTAGAATCTACTGTGCATCTATCTTCAACGTCTCTTGTACTATGGAGTAAAGGCAAAGACACTTGATCAAGACACTTCCTCAATGGCTAGTTTCTGAAAAGGCTATATATATGGTTGAAGATTCAAGTTTGAATCTTAACAATGATTCTTCCAATGAAGGAGTAGCAAGATCAAGCAATTATCAACTCTAATGTAATATTCAAATTTTCTGATTTAGGTTGTAACTGTAAAAGCCTTAAGATTTCTTATCATTCAATATCTGAGAAATCTTAAGTTCTTTTGGTCTTTGTTATGATGATTTCCCATACCTCTGATACTTATATAATGTACACCTTGTTCTCTATTTTGGTGAGCCTTCAGTAGTTTAGATTAAGTCTCCTGCTATGTGCTTGAGCAAAAAGTCTTGTCTTATTAGGATTCAAGCAACAAGTCTTGAGCCAAGATGCTTAAGCCACGTTAGTCTCATTGCTTAAGTGTTTGAGCTGTGAAAGTCTTATTCGGCTAGCCTGATTGAGCAAGTGGGGAAGTCTCCGTTTGATGGGCGTGAGCAAGAAGTCTCGAGTGCAACTTGAGCAAGGGAAGTCTCAATCTGGATAGCCAGAAAAGCTGATGGCTCGGCCAAAGGATGTGAGCAAAGGAAAGTCTTATACACGAGCTCTAAGCATAGATGGAAGTCTTAGACATGTGCTCTAAGCAAAGGGGGAAGTCTCAGTCTAATGATCAGAAGAACAGGTGGCTCGATCAGAGGGCGTGAGAAAAGGTTAAGTCTTAGACATGTGCTCTAAGCAAGGGAAGTCTCAGACAGTTGGTCTAAGCATTCGTAAAAGTCTTATGCAGAAGCATAAGTGATTATAATCATTAAGTGGTTATAATGAAAATCTCTTGTGAGGCAAGGGGACTGGACTACTCTCAGTTAAGGGAGGAACCGATATAAATCTTTTGTGTCTTCTGTTGTTATTTTATTTACTTCTATTATATCCGCTGCCAAATGAATTAACCCAGAATCTAAACATCAATTCTGATTCTGAAACTCTGATCAGAAGTTAAACTAAAAGAGAAAGAGAAACACAATTCACCCCTCATTCTTGTGTACTTTTCACACCTTCATATATAACCACACATTTCATGAATATATATAAGTGGATGTTACAATTGATCCACTTACCTTGGACTCACAAAATGAGAGCTTTTTTCTAGAGTTTTTCAACCTATAGTGTTCACCACAACCCTGTATATTGAAAATGATTTTTAAAATATTACACGCTAAGATAATTACAAAGTCAAAGAAAATATTACTAAAAGTCTCATAAACATAAAGTTACCTAGTAATAATTTGTTTCATCATAAGTTCAAAGGGATAGTGTAACAAACATAGTGTAGTTACCATATTCATATGAAGAGATATGATGATCAATTGATAATGTTCTCTGAATGAATAATACAAGTGTCACTACTGCGAAAATCGGCGCTGGCTGTGACAGAAGGGTCGCCACCGTGCGTTATTTATTCCAACGGAGGGAAAGGAAACGCTCAGAGTAAACCTAACGCAAAGAGGGAAAGGAATGGTCATCGCAACCAAATCCTAGATTCGGGAGTCGGTTACGCAAGGGGAAGGTATTAGCACCCCTCACGTCCGTCGTACTCGACGGGATCCACGCTTGTTTTCTGGTCTAAGGGATTGTTATTCTATCTACTCTACAGGCCTGGGTTAAAAAGGAAAGAAAATGGCTCGGCAAAGTATCGCACTTTATGCCTACGTATTCCCGTCTAGAACGAGAAATCAGAGTCAACGTAGTTCTCCTACCTATTGGAAAGGAGGGGAAGGTTGCTCGCTAGGATACGACATCCTATGCCTACGTACTTTCATACAGCATGAAAGATCAGAGCAAACATAGTTCGGGCTACGGAAGACACAAGCTTGTCCAACTGTTTTTAATTACCTTCAAAAAAGGGGTTTCTTGATTAAGAGTCCAAGCGGACAAAAATGACACTTTGATGTTTGCTTTGAAGCTTTTACGAAAGAAGTGTTTTTTAGTTTGTTTGCAATCTCTGACGCACTAGAGACTATGATTTGAGAGTGACTACGTTGCATGTCACCCAAAGGGTGCCACACTAAGCAGCCAGACTACAGGAAAGAAGCTCCCCAGCAACCCTTTCTCAAATAGCTTAAGGCTCGTAACGTACGACATCGATTAACCTTATTACTGTATTTTTGAGTTGTTTTGAGATAAGAAGAGAAAGAAGCTCTAAAAAGCCTAGGGTTGAAAAGGGAATAAAAACTAACTTAATGTTGTCATGCATGGATAAGAATCCTAATGTCTGTCATAATTCCCTCCTGCACAGAGGAAATCAGAGATCCTAGGGGGTAAACAGAAAAGAAAGCAAGCAAATATAGTAAAATGCATGCAATGCAGCAATACAAGCGAGGCAAGGGAGTCCAACTTTACCTCGAACCTGGGAAAACAACAGGCAAAGTGAATCAACATTCACTTTAAACCTTAAGGGGGCAAGCTGCACAAGCCAACAAACAATACAGAAAAACCAAAATAAAACAGAGAAGACAGCCCAAGCAGCAGCATCAAACTCCCACAGTTGACAGCACAAGCAGCAGCTCTGACAGCAACAGTTGGTTAAACAGCAAAAAGTTGACAGCAACAACCTTCATCTTCATGAATAGCCCCTATCTTCAAGCTCCACTAAACCTTCAATCTTCAACAAGCACCAAGCTTCAACCAGTAAACAACTTCAACAAGCAACCAGCTTAAACCAGCAAACTTCAACCAGTAAACAGCTTCAACAAGCTCCAAACTGTCGCTACCGCGAAAATAAGGTGCCGGCAAAACAGAAGAGTCGCCACCTTTCATTATTTATCCCTCAGAACGGGAAAGGAAACGATCGGAAATACCTGACGAAAAGGTATAAGACAAGGTCATCGCAACCATTGTCTGGGTTCGGGAGTCGGTTACGCAAGGGGAAGGTATTAGCACCCCTCACGTCCATCGTACCCGATGGGATCCCCGCTCGTTGTGTTTATCTGACGGGTTGGTTTTACTATCTACCTATCAAGGCCGGTCTGAAAAGAAAAGAAAATGACTCGGCAAAGTATCGCACTTTATGCCTACGTATTCCCATCAGAGAATGAGAAATCAGAGTCAACGTAGTTCGACTAACTACGAGTTACGGGGAAAGGTGGCTCGCCAATATGTCAGTATTGTGCCTACGTACTCTCAACAGGCATGAGAGATCAGAGCTTACGTAGTTCGGGATAATACGGGTTACAGGAATTCAGATTCATCTGTTTTATCGAGTAGGGTTAACAAACAGTTCCAGCAGTTGGATGTACGCAGCTCGACCCTTGGAGACTTAGGCGTTACCGGTTACGGTAGAACTGAGAGTTAACAACACTCTTTTCTTCAGAAAAGCTTCCTTTGAATTATGGGCCCACGGGGCAAAAGGTTTGGAGTTTGTTTTCTGTTTTTTACGGAAGAACTGTTTTTTATGGATGTTTGCAACCAATATCGCACTAGAGACTATGACCTGAGAGTGAATGCATCGCATGTCACCCAAAGGGTGCCATACTAAACGTCCAGATTGTTGAAAAGAAACTCTCCAACAATCCTTTCTCAGATAGCTTAAGGCTCGTAACGTATGACATCAGTTAACCCTTATTACTGTATTTTAATTTGTTTTGAGATGAGAAGAGAGAACAGGCTCAACTAAGGGGAGACTATCAAGTCCTAATGTTGTCATGCCAAGGATTCATCCTATGGTTGAGGTTTGAAACAGGGAACTCTTAGAAATTATCATGCATAGGTTTCAACCTAAAGTTCTAGTCATCACTTCCTTATCAAAGGAAGGGAGATTCCTAGGGGACCATGTCAATGATAAACAGAAGCAGATAAAGCATCAGCTTAACAGTAAACAGTAAACGACTGTAAAATGCATGCAATGCAAGTGAGGGAGGAAACGTGTGTGGGGCATCAGCCTCCACAAGCTCATCTCAACCTCAAGCCAAATATGAATAACTGTAATCATACAGAAGAAATAACATGTTATCAAGCAAAATATAAATAACTGCAATCATACAGAAGGAGTGAAATAAAATGCCATCAAGCAAAGCCACACAGTAAAAACACAAGCAGAGGGAGCAACTCAACCTCTAGTGCAATCATGCTCCTAGCTTAAATCTATCTAAATATGAACTTACTCTTATGCATCAAGCAAATCAAACAAGTCACACCAATACAGTTGCACAGAAAGCAAACAGACAGGAAAGAAAGCAAATCAGCAGCTTCCCCAGCTTCCCGCACATCAACATAAGTATCAACCTATCCTTCTTCTTCAAGCTTCAGCCCTATGTAGACTCCACCTTCAGGATTCAATCCCAATAGCAAGCATCAACTTGGTCTTCCAGGCTCTCAATGCATCAACATAAGTATCAACTTGTTCCTTCAAGCTCTCAAAGTACCAAACACAAGTATCAACTTGTTTTCCTCAAGCTTCAGCTCTTTCTTCAATCTCAATTTGATCTTCTTCACAAGTGTCAACTTGTCCTTCTGGATCTTCAAGCTTCAGCTTCAATGGCAGTCTTCAAACACAGGGAAGTAACAACCTCTAGCATCTTCAATCTTCTAACAAGGAACTCTATCCTCTAGCAAGGGATAAAGATTCATCTAACAAGAGCAAGGTTTGGATGATTAACAGCAGAGTGAAGACCATAGGTCACCACTAAGCATTCTATCATCAGAGAAAGGAACCCTCAAAGGTTATACCAACTTGTGAAGAGCCACACATCCTACCAAAGGAGGGATGAGGCTTTTACAAGGGGACCTTACATCATAGGGAAGAATGGAAGTGATCAACACCTTCCATGTTTATGAAAGAAGAGAATCTATCTAGAAGCTCTGCCTGCAAACCCTGATATTAACACCTAATCAACACTACACCAAAAGAAGGGAAGACTCTCATCCAAGCTTCTTCAATAATTCCATGGTAGACTAAGCTTGTCTTCAACACCATCCAAGAGCAAGAGAGGCAAAACCCTAATCTAAGGGAACTAAGGAAGTCAATCTAGTTGAATTAGCAAGTTAGGATCACCTAAAACCTAGTACTAAAGTTAGTCCTAACTAAAATACTAAAATCAATTGTAAAATCCTACAAAAATAACTATGGGACCCTAATTCAATCATGAATCTACCATACAAAATCCAGAGGTTGAATCATCCACCAAGTCCTAGAAATAAAACCTATATCACAAGGTACTAAGTATAAACCCTAAAAATAGAGAACCTAAAGTTTCAACTTAAAACTATATCCTAACTTCACCACAAAAATGTGAGAAAAATCTAAGGGGAACATGCATATCTATGATAGCTACACACAAAAAATCAAGGCAAGAATCATCACCAAGTGCTCAAACCAAATTCATTAAAACAAGGTATCAACCATGGCCATTTTAATACCAATTAATATTCAAAAAATGAAAATAAAATAAAAAATGCATGAATTATTAATAATTTTAATCTACAAAATTCTAGGTTCAATCATGAATCAAGGGAAAAAAGTTTGGATTTAATTGAATTAATCTCCTATTTTTTATGAATTATTTTCTAAGCCATATAAAATGATGAAAATAAAAGAAAATAAATGAAATTAATAAAAACGCGTGGCAAATAGCAATTCAATACAGTTTATATCAAGAATTGGGCCCAGGGGGGGGGGGTGAATATCACTCTGAGTGCTAAGCCCAAAAACAACCAATTAATGAAATGGTGCGTTTCATTTGAAATTCTCTCTTCAGATTTGAGAAGCAATCCTGGCCCTCCAACACACGCCTGAGTCAAAGGTCCAACCCTAATCTGAGGGTCCTTGTTCATCGTCCCCAATTTGAACCTGCAATGGAGGGAGTTCTCAGAAGGTGGCCTGAACAGTGGCGCCACAGTCTTCTCCAGTGAGCCAACCTCCACAGGTCATCAAAAATCACAAAACCAAACACCATCCCACTCCAAATTTGATGTTGATCACGAATCCAACCTCAGAATTTCCTAATTCCTTCTACATTTCCAAACCCGATAGCATTTTCAGAATTCCTCCCAATCTTGATTTTCACCATTCTTTAAATTAAAGGTCTCAAGTTAATCCTCACTCTTCACTGATCAATTTTCACCATCCAATCATGAATAATCCTTCAAGAATCGTGAGCTATCATCCTCAACAGAAAATGGTCACATGCCTAACTTGTCTCTAATTCACCAATTTATGATCCTAAATCCAACTACAGGTTGCAAGGATCCTAACCACATGTTAATTGCTAAGTTTCTCCTCCTAAATCATGCATAAGGATGAAAGATACAAACCTGGTTTCAGAGAGGTAACAGAGGTGGTTTTTGCTCACTTCAACTGCCAAGATGATGCAGACATGTTCCAAATTTACTCCCAAAGCCTTTGCACATCTTGATTTGGCTTGATTCTCCCTTGAATTGAAAACCCGATTTCAACTTGAACCTTCAAAATTTCAATGGCTCCTTCTCTTACCAGCTTCAATTCCTTCCAAAATAATGGCTGAGTTCACTCAATGACTTATATAGAAGTGATTAGACTCATCTAGAAACTTCTGGATCCATCCAAATGAGATTTTGGATTTTCAAAATCTCTTCAAAATCTCATCCATGGAAATCACTATTCTGACTCCTTCTTGGCATGGCTATGTGTGTAATCAAGTTCTCATGAGATATTGAATGAGTTTAGAGTGTTATTTTCCTTGTTTGCAAGCCAAAGGTATGAATTTGATTATGTTGCTTCATCATGAAGAAATGAAATGGAATGTTATTCAAATGACCTCAAATCAAAATTCTAACATTGCCATTGTTTCTAAAATCATTTTTCCAATCAATTTGACCTATAATTTGGTTTCATTTGGTCACAATGAATTATTTGAATTTTTGGCCATTAAAACCTTTTAATTCTTTCTTTTTTCAAAATTTCTTGAACCAAGTCTCTCCTTGAGCCATTTCAATGCCTCCTTGATGCATGGTCAAGGTTAAAACCCCATTTGAGCAACTTTATAGTTGAACAAAATTTCATTTGAAGCCTCTAAGTTGGTGAAAATGGCCTATGATCACAAATGACCTATAATCACCAAATGTCCAAAATACCCTTGACTTGTCAAAGCCATAACTTGGGTTCTACAAATCCTATCAAGGACTTCTAGTACTCTCTAGAAATCTAAGAGGATAAGGAACAACATTCATGTTGAGAAAAAGTTCATAGGAATCATCCTTCTAGGGAAAAAGTGTCATGCAAGTTGGGTAACTTTCAAGCTCCAAATTCATATACCTCAGATGACTTGTAACTTGTCAAAGCCATAAATTGAGTTCTACAAATCCTGTCAAGGACTCCTAGCACTCAAATTAAAGCTAAGATCATGCTCTACAAAAATCTTGTTGGGGGTAAGATGAGATGACAATCACATCTTGAGCTAAATTTCCTTGAAGATAGGGGTCAAACTAGGGGATTTTACACTGTCAAGCCTTAGAAACCCTAGCCTGAAACTTCTCAAACTCTTCAATCATGATGAGTTAACCTTGGAATCATCCTTATAACATCTCAATGTATCAATCCATGATCACATGGCTCTTGAATTAGGTCTCAACCTTCTTCAAATGATCAGTTGACCTAGGGTTGACCCAGTCAAACCCTAGCTGCACCAATCATGGCTGAGGCTTCTTATTCTTGCCCAATGACTTGTCTAGGCCTCAAAGTGATCTTCAACACTTCTCATGAGCTCTCTTAAGACCTCAAGTCTAACTTTATGGCTTCAGAATCATCTGATGACTTCCCACAACTCTCAAGTTAGGAGACTTACACATTTGGTCTCAACCACTCTCTCTGAGGATCTTTTAACTTCTCTAACAAGGATATCAACCCTTGAATGCTTGAATAATCTTCTTAGCTAGCCTTGATTTGTAATCATACATCTTGATCTCCTGCATACATGTTAATGAAATGCAAATGATAATGCTAATGTGCATGAAATGAAACATAAGCTAGGTAAAGAAATGTTGGGCAAATTTTGGAGTGCAACAGCTGCCCCTATTCGATCGGCTTGGACCTAATTGGGTGAGGAGCGAACGACTCTCAAACAATCAAGGTAAAAGACGGTTGAATACCAATAAACCTAGAAATTTTCCAACTGCACAAGTACACGGTACTCTGATGGGGACAAATCTTCTGAAACCGAAATAGTTGTTGCACGGCAACTAGCTGGAGAAATACTGATCTGAATCTCCGTCAGGATGATTCTATGATTTATCTGATATCATTGCGTCCTCAAATCATCAAGGGGTCACCGGTTACACGGTAACTGGCGATCTGCCAACCGCACAGGTAAACAATACTTGGATTGGTAGGAACATCTTCAAAACTGAGCATGCCAGTTTCACGACAACTCTGTTGGGGAATTGATCACGCGGTAATCGGTGAAATGTCTAATCTCAAATCTCCGTCAGGATGATCATCTAATTTTGCTATAGATATTCATCCTCAAATCATCAAGGGGTCACCGGCTACGCGGTAACTGGTAATGGTTGTTTATACCTGTCGCTTGCGCGAAAATAAGGTGTCGGCATGACAGAAGAGTCGCCACCTTTCGTTATTTATCCCTCAGAGCGGGAAAGGAAACGATCGGAAAAACCTGACGAATAAGGGTAAGACAAGGTCATCGCAACCATTGTCTGGGTTCGGGAGTCGGTTACGCAAGGGGAAGGTATTAGCACCCCTCACGTCCGTCGTACTCGACGGGATCCTCGCTTGCTTGTTTACTTGGACGGGTTGGTTATAATCTATCTACCTATCAAGGCTGGCTGAAAAAGAAAAGAAAAATGACTCGGCAAAGCGTCGCACTTTATGCCTACGTATTCTCATCAGAGAATGAGAAATCAGAGTCAACGTAGTTCGGCTAACTACGGGGGAAGGTGGGGAAGGTTGCTCGCTAGGATATCGCATCCTATGCCTACGTACTTTCATCTGGTATGAAAGATCAGAGCAAACGTAGTTCGGCTAACTACGGGTTATCTCCTAAAAGAAGCGCTTTTTATTATGTTTGCGATCTCAACCGCACTAGAGACTATGACCTGAGAGTGAATGCGTCGCATGTCACCCACGGGGTACCATACTAAACATCCAACCTCAGATAGCTTAAGGCTCGTAACGTACGAAAGAAATCATTCATGATTACTGTATCTTAAACTGCTTTGAGATGAGAAGAGAACAAGCCCAACTAGGAGGGAGACTATCAAGTCCTACTGTTATCATGCCATGGATTCATCCTATGGTTGAGGTTTGAACAGGGAATTCCTAGATGTTGTCATGCATAGGTTTCAACCTAAAAGTCTATCATCAAATCCTTATCAAAGGAAATGAGAGTCCTAAGGGATCATGTCAATGATACACCAAAACAGACAAAAGCATCAACTTTAACAGTAAAATGCATGCAATGCAAGTGAGGGAGGAAATGTGTGTGGGGCTTCAACCTCCACAAGCTCGTCTCGACCTCAAGCCAGTCATGAAATAACAGTAATCATACTGAAGATAAACAACATACCATCAAGCAATGAACAAATAGAAGAAGTGAAGTGCCCTCAGGCAAACAAACACACATGCTTGAGAAAGAAAGAATCTACCTTCTAATCCTAACCCTAATCACAGAATCTGAATCAAATCTAAGCACTAAAACAAGACCCTAAACAAGAGAATTCAATCCCAGTCTTCAAGCTTCAGAACAAGCTTACCAAAGAAAGGGAGCTAAGTAAGCAGACTCATAGTGTCTTCCTCAGGAGAACACTAGGAGGTGTATACTCAGGAGTCATATCCTACGTGGCTCAACCACTGTGATCAGTTTATATTCCTCCTCAGGAGAAATTAAACTCACAAGCAGGCTCCAACATCACTGGATATTTAGGAAATCCTATCTGAACTAGTGGAACTAAGTGAATAGACTCATAGGACCTTCCTCAGGAAAGTACTAGGAGGCTTCCACTTAGGAGTTGTATCCTATGTGGCTCAACAACTATGATCAGTTTACATTCCTCCTCAGGAGAAATTAAACTCACAAGTTGGCTCCAACATCATTGGATACTTGAGAAATCCTATATGAACTAAGTGAACTAAGTGAATAGACCCATAGGACCTTCCTCAGGAAAGTACTAGGAGGCTTCCACTTAGGAATTGTATCCCATGTGGCTCAACAACATGTGATCAGTTTACATTCCTCCTCAGGAGAAATTAAACTCACAAGTTGGCTCCAACATCATTGGATACTTAAGAAGGAGGTGAGAAGAAAGAATGAAAGTTATTCATAGTGCCTTCCTCAGGAAAGTACCATGAACTCCCTTCAAACTTCAGGATCTCAAACCTCACAGACAGGGAACAAGCCAAGCTCTGAGTCTCTGAATCTTGATCTACCATCTTCTCTTCATGATGATCTCCATCAAGGTCTTCAAGACAACACAAGCCCCTCAACAAATTCCCCACAATGAACCCCAAAGATGAACAGATAACCACAGGGTAAACAAAATCAACAGGCAACTTCAGAAAATACCTAAAAAATACTAAACCAATGGGGAAAAATCTAACAATTATTCACAAGGGTCCTCAACATCTACCCATAACATCTACATAGGCCTCTTCCCAAAAATCAAGACAAAACTTATTCAAAGAAAGTGAATTCTTCACCTAAGCACAACCTAAACCCTAATTAGGATACCCTACATCTACCCTAATTAAACTAGCCAAAATTTAATTCTAAAATTCTAGAATAAATCCCATGGGGAACTATGATTCATCATCTAATTGCACAAAAAAGAATGGATTAAAAAGACTAAAGGAAGGTCCTAAAACAATTCTTGCAAAATCATGCATCAACTAAAAGAAAGAAAATACACTATATTAAAGAAAATACCACTAAAAATTCTACATTAAAAATAAAATTCCATTTTTATTTTTATATTTTTCTACACACAATTATCTCATCATAGAAAAAAGAATGGACAAAAAAGAATTATTTTCCATTTATTTATGAATTTTCTAAAACAGAAAAAAAAAATATTAAAAGAAAATAAAAGAAATTAAAACAATTAAAGGGGAGGGGGGTGTGAATAGCAAGGCGCACTAGTTGAATTCTCAGAATGGGCCAAAAGGGGGGGGGGGTGCGCGTAGCAAGCTGGACCCAGGCCCAGGTCTTCAGCTTTAATGAAACGCTGCGTTGCAGCGAGGAGGTTTCCCTCCGTTTTCATTATGAATCCTGGCCACACGATGAAGGGAAAAGGTCAAAAGCTGGGGACCCATCCAACGGCCAACAGCCATCGTCCCCAAACTGACCTAGGGTTTTCAGAAACCCTCTCTCCATGCACCAATCTTCTCCTCACTCGTTCTCTCTGCTCAGGCCACGAAATGCCACGATTCCAAAGCGAAAAATCTTCTACTAATCAAGAGGAACACAGCCATACGTGTACTTTCCCCTAATTCTCCCTAGATCATCCTAACAGAAGACCTTAAGATCATGGTTCCACCATGTTCATCTGAGATCAACCATGGTGAAGCTTCGACCTAAGGATCTAAACCTGCTCTACATGCTACCCTAGTTAATCTAACCTAATCCATGCTAATTAAAACTCCCTAAACAGCTAGTTCTTGGAGATCAAAGAATCACTCACCTGCCATGGAACCTCACGCAGAGCTCTCAAACTCTCAGAAATTGATCCTCTATCCTAGCACACTAATTCTACACCTAAAGAATGAACTAAAACTAAATAAATTAAGAGGTATAGGGAGGAGAAAGAACCTGTCAAGTGATGATGGAGAAGGTATGAGGGAAGGTTTCAGGCCTTGTAATTGCTTCAGGATACTCTTCCAATGGGGAGAAACTTTCTGTTTGCACTTGTGATGATGGAGAAGGTCTGCAATGGAAGGAAACCAAAGTTGCTTCAACTTGAAGAAACCTCTTCAATGGATGCTTCTCTCTCTCTCTCTCTCTCTCCTGAAATCTCTCTCTATCACCAACCTTGAACTCTCTTCATGGCTCTCTTTTTATAATGATCATTAGACATTTCTAGATTCATCTAGAACATGGTGGAAAGTTCTTGAAAATCTCATGTGGGGACAAGTTGAATTTCTCTCATCTCATGCCTTATGCCTTACCATTTTGTGCCAAATTCTCCTTATGAGAGATATTGAGTGTGGATGAGTGAAAAACAAGCTCATCTTTGGCTTGTGTAAGGTTTTTCAACATTGCCTTCTTTTTCAAGTAACAAGTTTTCAAAGCATCACCCATTTTAAAGCTTCAAATCAAAATTATATCTAAACCAATGTTCTCAAAATGATGTTTCCAATCAAAATGATATATTGGATGACCTATTTTGGATTTGTGGATCTTCCAAATCAATTTCCAAATTCAACTTTTCAAACTTATATGCCATTTTTAGTTCATTTTTGACCAATCATGTAACTTCATGCTATGAGCTTTTCCAACAATTTGTGACCTTCTTTATAGACTTAAAATCAAATTTTGAACAACTTTCATGTTTTGAGTTTTTCCATTTGAGGCTTGGAAATAGAAGATATGGCATTGGATAAAATGACCTATAACTGACAAATGACCAAAATACCCCTGTCTTGTTCAAACCATAAGTTGAGTTCCACAAATCCAATCAAGGACTTCTACCACTCAAATTAAAGCTAAGAAGATGCTCTTCAACATTCATGTTGACCAAGAAGTCATAGGAATCACCCTACTAGGGCAAAAGTTGTCTGCAAGTTGGGTGACTTTCAAGGACCCAGATTCACACACCTCTGCTGACCTGTAATTTGTCAAAACCATAACTTGGGCTCTGTAACTCCTATCAAGGACTTCCACCACTCAAATTAAAGCTTAGAACAAGCTCTACAACATTCATGTTATGGGGAAGGTGGGATATCAATCACATCTTGAGCTAAAACTGCCTGGAAGATAGGGATCAAATTAGGGTTTTTCACTGACAATCCTTGGGGACCCTGACTTGAAACTTCTCAAACTCCTCACTCATGATGAGTTGGCCTAGGAATCATCTTTATATCATCTCTATGCATCATTCCATGATCTCATGGCCCTTGGATTGGGTCTCAACCTTCTCCAAATCTTCAGTTATCCTAGGGTTGACCCAGTCAAAACCCTAATTCTATCATTCATGGTTGAATCTTCTGAACTCTTGCATAATGACTTCTCTGGGCTTCATGAAGGCTATCAAGACATCTCATAAGCTTTCCCAAAACATGAAGCTCATTCTCAAAGTCTCAGAATTATCTGAGGAGCACCCACAACTCTCAAGCTATGAAGCACACAACCCTGGTTTCAAACCCCTTCTCCTGAGGATCTCTTGAACTTTCTGATGAAGGTATCCACTTCCAAACACTCAATGAATAAATAATTGTTGGTCAAATTTTGGGGTGCAACAGCTGCCCCTATTCAAACGGCTTGAACCTGACTGGGTGAGGAGCGAACGGCTCTCATCCAATCAAGGTGCGAGACGATTGAATACCGGTAAACCCGAAAATTTGCCAACTGCACGAGCACATAGTACTCTGCGGGGAACAAACCTTCGAATACTACAACACTAGATGCTCAACAACTAGCTGGAGAAACAAATCTGACATCACCGTCGGACGATCGAAGTACCCTGCGTCACCACTGGAGAAACATCTTCGACTTCAATCAGAAGACGTATCATTCACTTGATCGCAATCAATCATCGCCTCAGGATAACTGACTTGGTCTTCAGACCCACGCGAATCACTCTGTTGTATCTACAACTCTGGAACCTTGTCTTCAGCCACCCGTTGATTCTTCAACACGGAAATCTGGACTCACAGGAACCTTCTGATATCGCCTTCGGGCGCTTACGAAATCCATCTTCAGATTAGACATCATTGTTGGAGCAGACATATCATGCTGCTGAGGACTTCAAGAATCATCTTGACCAAACAGATCCGTCGGGCATCTTCAAGAATCGTCCTGAACTGATAACCTTTCTGGAGCAAACCTTCTGGTTGGGTATTCCCGGACTCTTCCTGGGCAACTCTTGCTGGAGGCGCTATTGGGGAGCTCAAGTATCATACTAGGCGAACCACTCGGGAAGCTGTACTGGGGTCTTAAGAATCGTCTTAAGCAAATGGCCCTGCTGAGGGACTTGAGAATCATCTCGAACTGAAGACTTTGCTGGGGATCTCAAAAATCATCTTGAGCGAGCGACCGTGGGGATTACACCGGGGTCTTTAAGAATCATCTCAAGAGCGGCCTTGCTAGGGAGAACATCAAGAATCGTCCTGAGCAACCGGTCTTTTGGTGGTACACCTGTTCAACAAGGATGATAATGACCTAGAACATGCTTATGATGCGTATGCTTCGGCACCACGCCCCACACAGTGGGAATGATATGCATTTATGCTAAATGCCATGCAATCATGCACAATGCTATGCAACGTTTAAATGCTATGCAGTCATGCACAATGATGCGATCTCGTCAGCAAAATAAATGCCGAAGGGGGAAATCCTCCTGTCAAGGAGAAAGAACCATTCAGGTAGAGGAATCATCCTGCTGAGGAGAACGTGAACACGCCAATATCAATCAGGCTCTGTCTGGGGAATTGATCTTCCGCGAACTGCTGCAGGGGAACAACTTCAGCTGACTGCTGCAGGGGACGAAGCTCTACGAGAACTTGGATCTGCTGATATCAATTGCGAGAATGAACTGCGCGGCCGTCTCGGCTACTCTTCTTGGGATGACCACTCTGAGGGGAACCGACTTCAGCTGCTCAACACTCCGCTGGGGAAAAACCAATCATGATCTGATCAACTTCCAAGGATTCAGATCTCTTGGACATCTGCAAACTCGGCGGAGGAAGGAGAAATCATTCTGCTTCGATGGAGAGAGTGCGATTCTGGGGAAACACAGCATTAGCTGCCCCACGCTCTGCTGGGGAAAATCGATCATGATCCGATCAATGTTCAAGGATTCTGCTTTTCTGCGGACTCAGCCGGGGAGAGAAATCATTCTACTTCGCTGGAGAGTGCAACTCCGATGAGGAAACTCAATTTCGCTGGGGAAGAAGGAATCATCTGACTTCGGGGGAGAGTACAACTCTGTCGGGGAATACAACATCAGCCGTTCCAACACTCTACTGGGGAAGAGGGAATCATCGAACTTCAGGAGAGAGCATGACTCTGGTGGGGAATCTCAATTCCGCTGGAGACTTCAGTCTGGCATCATCAGTTACTGCATCCTTCGGCTAACGAACAGCCTCCTGCGAAACCTGCACTTGTGACCCGGTGCGGGGGGGACACCTGCTTTGGTGACTTTACTGGGGAAAACACGAGCTCCAGTACCCAAACATTTCTATGAACTCTGCACTTGTGACTCGGTGCTGGGGAAAGATGACATCATTCTTCGGTGCTTGGCTCGGCCGATGAGGTGACGTTCCTTCAGGAGGCGCCTGCTTGGGGAGGAGAATCACCTCTACCTGGGGAGGACATATCAATGCTCACCATCTTGCGTTTAGATTCTACGGAGGAGAGACTACTGAACTCTGCTGGGGAAGGAGGACTCATCCTGCTTCGGGGATACGCACGGCACATCTTCTGGCAAGGTGCTACTCCTGCAACAACACAAACAAACAGACAAGATACCCTCCTCAAAGGGGCCTATCCAGGTTATTATCTCGTGACAATATTCAGTTAACTAGTTGTTTCAACAATCAATGGGCCTAGGCCCGCAAGTTTATGTATGCGCATTTTATCAAAAACACATCGGCGTTCTCATTCGCAAACAAAACAGATAAATGCTAAGCAGTCAAGTAAAATTGCTGAATAATGTGCATTTTATTGATGATGAACCCCTGAACGGGCAAAAATGTTTTACAACAGAGGCAAGCTCCTGGAATGAGGAAGCCGCGCAAACAGAAAACATAAATATACATCAGTATATACAAATGTCGGCAATCGAGGCGTAGACGAACACCATGAGTTGATCCCTCTAAGACCCACTCGACTTTGATACTTCTCCGATGCTTCAGCTTTGGAAGAGATTGATTCAGATAAACGACCCTCAGGTCTTCCGAACCACTAAACAATGAAAGTCCATACGCGGAACGCAGTCATTTGCTTATTTAAATCCCTAACTTTTGCGTGAACCGCCCTTCACGGGTTTTCAGTTCACCGGGATGCCCTTTTTTGCCGAAGCCACCCAGTGTAGGTTTTCGACTTCGCGGGTGTACATTTTTTCAATATATCCCTAATTTTTGCCCGAACCTTTTATTCTGTTTTTGGTTCGCCGGGATGCCCCTTTTTTGCCTGGACTCTTTCTTTTTTGTCCAGCGGGTCTCTTTCAAGCAAAGTATTTTTTAACTGCGTCCGCGTTCACCGGGGATGCAAAATCTTCACCATCCATCGTGGATAACAACAAAGCTCCCCCTGAGAAGACCTTGCTGACGACATACGGCCCTTCGTAATTCGGAGTCCACTTGCCCCGGTGATCGGAGTGTGGCGGAAGAATCTTCTTCAGGACGAGATCACCCGTCTGAAAGCTTCGAGGACGCACCTTCTTATCATAAGCTTTCTTCATTCGGCTTTGGTACAGGCGACCAAATGCAATCGATGCTAACCTCTTCTCGTCCATCAGGCTGAGCTGGTTCAAGCGATTCGTAACCCATTCTGCCTCATCAAGTTTTACATCAACCAAAACTCGTAAAGAGGGAATCTCCACTTCTAGCGGTAGGACAGCTTCCATACCGTACACCAAGGAGAAAGGAGTTGCCCCGGTCGACGTACGCACCGTCGTACGATAACCGTGCAAGGCAAACGGCAGCATCTCGTGCCAATCTTTATACGTCACAACCATCTTCTGAACAATCTTCTTGATGTTCTTGTTGGCCGCTTCAACAACGCCATTCATCTTCGGCCGGTAAGGAGACGAGTTGTGGTGTTCGATCTTGAAGCTCTGGCACAACTCCTTTATCATCTTATTATTCAAATTCGAACCATTATCAGTAATGATCCGCTCGGGAATTCCATAGCGACAGATGATGTCCCTCTTTATGAATTTAGCTACCACCTGCTTGGTCACATTAGCGTACGAGGCTGCCTCCACCCATTTGGTGAAGTAGTCAATAGCTACCAGAATGAAACGATGACCATTGGATGCAGTGGGCTTGATCTTGCCTATCATGTCGATGCCCCACATGGAGAACGGCCAAGGGGAGGACATGACATTCAATGGGCACGGAGGCACATGAACTTTATCAGCATAAATCTGGCATTTGTGACATTTCTTCGCGAATCTGAAGCAATCCGACTCCATCGTCAGCCAGTAATATCCTGCTCTCAGGATCTTTCTCGTCATGGCATGCCCGCCGGCGTGCGTACCAAATGTGCCCTCATGGACTTCTTCCATGAGCGTACTTGCTTCTTTCTCATCCACACATCTGAGTAGCACGAGATCGTGGTTTCTCTTATACAGCACTCCATCAGGGTTGAGGTAAAAGTTTCCAGATAGCCTCCTCAGAGTCTTCTTATCCTGGGTTGACGCACCCGCAGGATACTCCTTGGTCATAAGGAAGGTCTGGATGTCGTGGAACCATGGCTTGCCGTCGGTGGCATCATCGACTGCAAAGATAAATGCCGGTCTATCAAGACGCGAAAGTACAATTCTCGGAGCCTCATTCCAATAATTGACCTTATACATGGAAGCCAACGTGGCTAAAGCATCATCCATTTTATTTTCAGCCCGGGGTACATGATGAAGTTCCACTCGGTCGAAGAACGGAAGCAGCCTCCTGGCATAATTCATGTACGGCACTAAATTCGCTTGACGAGTTTCCCACTCCCCTTTAATTTGATTGATTACAACCGCTGAGTCACCATATATGTCTAGATTCTTGATTCTCAAATCAATTGCCTCTTCTAGACCCATAATACATGCTTCATACTCGGCTTCGTTGTTGGTAACTGAAAACGTCAGTCTTGCAGTAAACGGGATGTGGGATCCGTGAGGAGTCGTGATGATAGCCCCGATGCCACTTCCATAGGAATTAACTGCCCCATCGAATATCAACTTCCACTGGGACTTCCTATCTGGCCCCTCATCGGGCAATGGCTCATCGCAATCCTTCGCTTTGAGAAACATAATGTCCTCGTCAGGGAATTCGAACTTCATCGGCTGATAGTCTTCGATTGGCTGTTCGGCAAGGTAGTCAGACAATACGCTTCCCTTGATGGCTTTCTGGGAGACGTACTGAATATCATATTCTGTTAACACCATCTGCCACCTGGCAATCCTGCCCGAAAGAGCCTGCTTTTCGAAGACGTACTTGATCGGATCCATCTTCGAAATTAGCATAGTGGTGTGGTTGAGCATATACTGTCGTAGACGTTTGGCAGCCCAAGCTAATGCACAACACGTCTTCTCCAGCATCGAGTATCGAGATTCACACTCAGTGAACTTTTTACTCAAATAATAAATGGCATGCTCTTTTCTGCCCGTCTCGTCGTGCTGACCGAGAACACACCCCATACTATTCTCCAGAACTGTCAAGTACATGATTAATGGCCGTCCAGCCACTGGGGGTATCAAGATTGGAGGTTCTTGAAGATACTGCTTTATCTTATCGAATGCCTTCTGGCAATCCTCATTCCAAGTAATCGCCTGATCTTTCTTTAGCAGCTTGAACATCGGTTCACAAGTGGCCGTGAGCTGAGAGATAAACCTTGCAATGTAGTTTATTCGGCCCAAGAAACCACGAACTTCTTTTTCTGTTTTCGGCGCTGGCATTTCTTGGATAGCTTTTATCTTCGCAGGATCGACTTCAATACCTCGTTCACTAACGATAAACCCCAATAACTTTTCGGACCGCACTCCGAAAGTGCACTTGTTAGGATTCAGCCTCAGCCTGAACTTCCTAAGCCTTTCAAACAGCTTCAGCAAATTGACCAGATGCTCCTCCTCCGTTTGGGACTTTGCAATCATGTCATCAACATAGACCTCGATCTCATGATGAATCATATCATGAAACAAAGTTACCATTGCTCGCTGGTAAGTGGCCCCTGCGTTCTTCAGACCGAAAGGCATTACCTTATAGCAAAACGTGCCCCAGGGGGTGATAAACGTCGTTTTCTCCATGTCCTCCGGCGCCATCTTAATCTGATTGTAACCGGAGAAGCCATCCATGAACGAAAACACGGAAAATTGGGCTGTATTGTCGACCAACACATCGATATGAGGCAACGGGAAATCATCCTTAGGGCTCGCCCTGTTCAAATCCCGATAATCGACGCACATACGTACCTTACCGTCCTTCTTCGGTACAGGCACTATGTTGGCGACCCACAGAGGGTAAGTGGTAACGGCTAAAAATCCTGCGTCCAACTGCTTCTGGACCTCTTCTTTGATTTTTACAGCCATGTCTGGTCTCGTCCTCCTGAGCTTCTGCTTGACTGGAGGGAAATCTTCTCGCAACGGCAAGCGATGAACCACGATATCTGTGTCAAGTCCGGGCATATCCTCATATGACCAAGCAAAGACGTCACTATACTCTCGAAGCATCTCGACCAGTCTATGCTTGACATCATCCTGCAGCGCAGCCCCTACTCTGACATTCCTGATAAGCTCCTCAGAACCCAGATTTATGATCTCGATATCCTCCTCGTGAGGTAGAATAACCTTCTCCTCTTGTCTCAACAAGCGGGCCAACTCTTCCGGAAGGTCTTCGTCTTCACCAATCTCATCCTCGGCTTGATAGATCGGGCAATCAAAGTCGTAGTGAGCCGTAGAGGGTCCAGAGTCGATGTCATCCGTTACGTGGATCCTGCAATAACAAGGGTTAAGTTTAAAGCAGGAATATGCAGGTTAGCACGAACCTCGTTGCCATTTTGCTGTTTTTCGAAACAAACATAAAGCATGAATAACAGAGAACACAACATTTGATTACGAAGGAAACGCCTTTTATTTATTAACAAAATGCATACACATAATCTAACAAGGCCCTGACAGTAAAACCACTATGCCCCGGGCAGGACATAGGGTTGTACAAAGATTGTAAAAAAGCAAATCATTACTCTTCACTTGTCAGCTCGATAATCTCCTTGATGGTCCAATTGTGGAGGCACTCGCCTGGCTTGCTCGGTTGAATCCAGGCGTCAAGATCGCAATCACTGTCCCCGCTGTCCTCTGACGCAGCGTTGATACTCTCGAAAATTACTCCCCCCTTGGTGAATAAGATCGGCCCTTTCCCCTGAGACGAACTGCCAGAAGAAGATGAAGCTTCAGCTCCAGGAGAATACCCTAATCCAAAATTATCCTGTTTGATTGGTATGTCCAAGACATGCCCCCAGCCTGGGGTGGAACCAGCTTCGACAACAGCCCGAGCTTCCTTAAACGAGGAGAGGTTCAACTCTTGCTTTTCTGCAACAACGGGAGCTACCTCCTTCACCCTGACGGTTTCAAATGCTTGGCAAAGGGTCTCATGGATCTCACCATCCATTTCAACGTATTTAAAGGACGACAGGTGGCTTACCATGATGTCCTCCTCTCCACAGACTGTGACTATGCTGCCCCCAACAGCATATTTAAGCTTCTGATGCAGCGTGGACGTTACGGCACCAGCAGAATGGATCCACGGCCGACCTAAGAGGCAACTATAGGCGGGCATGATATCCATGATATAGAACACCGCATTAAACGTCTCTGGACCAACTTGAATTGGCAGGGTCAATTCTCCGAAGACGTGGCGCTTGGTTCCGTCAAAGGCCTTCACGACCAGATCACTGGGCGTGCACAGCAGTCCCCGGGTATCCAATTTCATCAGTGCCTTCTTCGGAAGCACGTTAAGCGAGGAACCCGTATCCACCAGGACGTGTGACATAATCGTGCCTCTGCACTCTATTGAGACGTGCAAGGCGCTGTTGTGATCTCTTCCCTTAGGAGTCAGCTCCAGATCTGTAAATCCCAGCCCATTACCAGCATTGACATGGGCCACCACTTCCTCGAGTTGATTCACTGATATCTCCTGCGGCACGTATGCAGCATTCAATACTTTCAGTAATGCGTTGCGGTGCGCTTCAGAACACAGCAACAGGTTAAGAATCGAGATCTTTGACGGAGTCTGATGAAGATGATCTACAATTTTGTAGTCACTCTTCTTGATTAGTCGCATGAACTCTTCAGCATCTTTAACCAACAAGTCCTTCCCTGCCCCTGCAGGGACCTCCTCAATAGCTTTACCTTTACCCTTATCCATAGCGTCAGCTCGGACCACTTTCTCTGCTGCAACCTCTGCCGGTGCGAACACTCTTCCGCTTCTAGTGATACCACTGACTTCGGTAAGATTCTGCGCAGTCGATCCGGATGGCTCAAGCTCTATCTTCTGACCATTACAATAAACTTCGGCGCCATAATGCCAGGGAATGGCATTGGTACTCTCGAATGGGATTGGTCCGGCCCTGGTGATGGTGATAGAAGGCGGACGGGGCGCAGAAATAGTAATGGGGTGACGAGGGATAGTGATGGTAGCAACTTCGTCTGCCTGCTTCAGCACGACTTCCCCTGACGCATTCTCAACGCTCCGACTGAATTGCAAAATACCCTCGGACATCAGACTTTGGATACCTTCGACCAGCTGCTCACACCCATCAGGAAGTGTAGCACAAGCCATACATAACTCTCCACATCCAGGAAAGAAACCCTTCTTTAGCAACTTAGCCTTAACAAAACTCAACGGCGTCTTCAAATCTTTGACATCAGTCAGCAAGTCTGAATTCTCCTCAGTGATAACAGCATTCACCCCACCCCCCTTATGATGAGGCATTGGATTTTTGGTGACGTTGGGCACGCTGTCAGAAAAGTTGATAACCTTGGCGTCCACCAAGTCCTGGACTTTGTGCTTAAAAGCTTTACAATTCTCAACCGTATGGCCAGGTGCCCCCGAATGAAATTCACAAGTAGCATTAGCATCATACTCCGGTGGGGGTGCCCCTGTCAAGGGAGCCATTGTCCTCTTGTGAACCAATTGGAGCTGAAGCAATGTTTGCAGAAGCTGTGCATACGACATAGGAGGAGTTTCCAAATGACGGTTTGCCAGGGGACCCCGATTCTGATATCTCTTATATCCCTGATTATTCTGTTGCTGGGGATGCTGCTGCGGGGGAGCAGCTGGGATGTTTATGCTAGCAATCTGAGGCTGAGGGCCCTTGCCCTTTCTCCTAGCATTAGTGACAGCACTGGCATCTCCCTCTCGGCGCTTGCCAGTATAGGGTTTCTTGCTAGCTCCTCCAGCTGAGGATGATTCGCCCTGAATTTTTCCGATCTTTATACCGTTTTCAACATGCTCGCCCAAAGTGATGAGGGCCGAGAACGTTCCAGACATGCCACTGATCAGCTTTTCATAATAGACTCCAGGAAGGGTAGCCACGAACATTTGCACCAGCTCACGTTCTACCATGGGCGGTTGAACCCGAGCAGCCAATTCACGCCACCGCTGGGCGTACTCCTTGAAGCTTTCATTGTTCCGCTGCGAGAGATTCTGAAGCTGAACTCGGTTGGGAGCCAAGTCGCTATTGTATTGATAGTGGAGAACAAAAGCTTCTGCAAGATCTTTCCAGGTGCGCACAGCAGCGGGCTCCAAACCCATATACCATTCGAGCGATGGACCAGAAAGACTATCCTGAAAGAAGTGCATCAGCAGCTTCTCATCGTCAGAATAAGCGGACATCTTTCTATAATAAGATCGGAGGTGAACACGGGGACAAGTAGTGCCCCTATACTTCTCAAAGATAGGCACCTTGAACTTGTGAGGTACTTTAAAGTCAGCAATCAACCCGAGTTTGGCCATGTCAACGCCCAATGCGTTCTGATTTTCTATATCTCTCATTTTGTCTTCCAGCGCCTTGAACCTGAGTCGAGCCTCAGCAGTCAACTCTGCCTCTACACCTCTCTGAGAGAATATGTCATCCTGATGGTCCTCCAGCCACGGTTGAGGCACCACCATATTTCCTGCACCAACATTTCCGTTGACCGGCCCCATGTTAACATTGGCTCCCAAACCACCATTGCCGGCGCCTGCCGCATTAAGTCCGAGATTAGTCATAAGATTGCCGTTAGCACTGCCGTTGCCCCCGGCAGCAGGAACAACGTTCTGTGGAGTATCCCCTTGAGGAGGAGTGGGCACGGCCCCGCCGTGAAGTATTCCATTACTGTCAACCCTGGAGATGAGAGGTTGAACCAAAGTACGAAGCTGGTCTTGCCCATTCGCAACTACTTGCATCAGCTCCATAAAACGATCCATCCGTTCACGAAGCTCTTGAACATCTGACTGTACCTGGTCCATGATTCTCGTTTGATTGGCGCGAGTTGAGTAGCGGTGGATGAGTCTGTGATCAATCCTGGAGATCGAAAACAGCTCGGAACCTGAGTACCTGAAAAACCTGTCAAAATCAAAGGTTAGGAAAAGGTAACAGGATGTATGTCATGCAAAAATGTTTTATGCAGATGCATGCGTGTGTCTGTGTGCTTGAGAGATTATCCCCCGATCCTGGCACCTGTTGGCAATAATAAGGAGAGGAATCTAGGCCCAATCATGGAAATAGTAACCTCACATAGCAATAGTCAGATTCGACACATCAAGGACCGAGAACTCGTACGCATCAGTCTTCCTGAGAAAGGCTGCATTAACACAATAAGAGGCGAGAGATCCTGGATCGGGGAAACGGTACCTGTCACAGACACACGCTAATGGAATGATTATGCAAGCTAATGCAAAGTGCAGGTATGCAACAATATATCCAGGTGGCTGCTGCGGAGATTCGGTGCCAACAGTCACTGATGAGAAGGAAACCCCGGTGTAAAACCACTGATCTGATCTGCTTGAGAATAACCATCTGATAGGATCGAGATCAAAATTCTGCCTTGACAAGAGTAAGGGTATGATAATAAAGACCCCGGATGCAAGATCAAGGAATATCTGTTGATGAAGTCTTCAGACCCCTAAATCAAAAATCTGCCCTGTCGAGAACAAACACACAGCTGCTGATGAGATCTTCAAACCCCACTCAAAATCTGCCCTATCAAGATCAAACAACAACTGCCGATGAGATCTTCAGACCCCACTCAAAATCTGCTCCGTCCAGAACAAACCACTGACGATAACACACTGATCAAAGCCTGCTCTACCGAGAACAGACAAACACCTGATGATAAAATCCTCTGATCAAACCCTTGCTCTATCAAGAACATCTCTGCAACTGAGAACCCAACATAACTAATTCACTGTCGAGAAAACCAGGTAGTCTGGAGGTCAAAGTTTCCTGCAATATCCCGACCCCACTCACAGGTATGGACCTAATCCACGGACAAAGGTACGGCATCCTATGCGGTCATCAGCGTCACAGACTTTCATGAGTGACAATACGATTCCCAGAAGGAGTGGCATCGTCAAGTCATGAAGAGGCCTCTCTTAGCTGACTTCCAAATGATCGGTCCCCAGAGTCGACAATCCTCACGTCTGGACTCCCCTCAGATCCTCAGGACCGGAAAGGAGCACCTCTGCAAGAATCTCGTCTGAGCGCAGATTTTCGTAGGGAACTGTGCCTGCTCAGCAGACAGGTTCGTCTACTACTTCTCCGCAACTATATCTAGGTGTGTACTCAAGCCCAGGTCCGGCTTCTCACTCACAGTAACATCCCTCTCCCACAGCAGCACAGATAATCATATCAACTGGAAATAAAATGCGGGAAATAAAATGCGGGAAGTAAAGACGCGAGAAGTAAAAATGCGATAAATAAACGCAACCCATCAAGCAAACACACAAACGATAGGATTGACTCGCGTAGGGGATGGGAAACGGTCCCAGCATAAGGGATGGGAAAAGTCCTTAGATGCTATAATTCCCCAGCAGAGTCGCCAGCTGTCGCTTGCGCGAAAATAAGGTGCCGGCATGACAGAAGAGTCGCCACCTTTCGTTATTTATCCCTCAGAGCGGGAAAGGAAACAATCGGAAAAACCTGACGAATAAGGGTAAGACAAGGTCATCGCAACCATTGTCTGGGTTCGGGAGTCGGTTACGCAAGGGGAAGGTATTAGCACCCCTCACGTCCGTCGTACTCGACGGGATCCTCGCTTGCTTGTTTACTTGGACGGGTTGGTTATAATCTATCTACCTATCAAGGCTGGCTGAAAAAGAAAAGAAAAATGACTCGGCAAAGCGTCGCACTTTATGCCTACGTATTCTCATCAGAGAATGAGAAATCAGAGTCAACGTAGTTCGGCTAACTACGGGGGAAGGTGGGGAAGGTTGCTCGCTAGGATATCGCATCCTATGCCTACGTACTTTCATCTGGTATGAAAGATCAGAGCAAACGTAGTTCGGCTAACTACGGGTTATCTCCTAAAAGAAGCGCTTTTTATTATGTTTGCGATCTCAACCGCACTAGAGACTATGACCTGAGAGTGAATGCGTCGCATGTCACCCACGGGGTACCATACTAAACATCCAACCTCAGATAGCTTAAGGCTCGTAACGTACGAAAGAAATCATTCATGATTACTGTATCTTAAACTGCTTTGAGATGAGAAGAGAACAAGCCCAACTAGGAGGGAGACTATCAAGTCCTACTGTTATCATGCCATGGATTCATCCTATGGTTGAGGTTTGAACAGGGAATTCCTAGATGTTGTCATGCATAGGTTTCAACCTAAAAGTCTATCATCAAATCCTTATCAAAGGAAATGAGAGTCCTAAGGGATCATGTCAATGATACACCAAAACAGACAAAAGCATCAACTTTAACAGTAAAATGCATGCAATGCAAGTGAGGGAGGAAATGTGTGTGGGGCTTCAACCTCCACAAGCTCGTCTCGACCTCAAGCCAGTCATGAAATAACAGTAATCATACTGAAGATAAACAACATACCATCAAGCAATGAACAAATAGAAGAAGTGAAGTGCCCTCAGGCAAACAAACACACATGCTTGAGAAAGAAAGAATCTACCTTCTAATCCTAACCCTAATCACAGAATCTGAATCAAATCTAAGCACTAAAACAAGACCCTAAACAAGAGAATTCAATCCCAGTCTTCAAGCTTCAGAACAAGCTTACCAAAGAAAGGGAGCTAAGTAAGCAGACTCATAGTGTCTTCCTCAGGAGAACACTAGGAGGTGTATACTCAGGAGTCATATCCTACGTGGCTCAACCACTGTGATCAGTTTATATTCCTCCTCAGGAGAAATTAAACTCACAAGCAGGCTCCAACATCACTGGATATTTAGGAAATCCTATCTGAACTAGTGGAACTAAGTGAATAGACTCATAGGACCTTCCTCAGGAAAGTACTAGGAGGCTTCCACTTAGGAGTTGTATCCTATGTGGCTCAACAACTGTGATCAGTTTACATTCCTCCTCAGGAGAAATTAAACTCACAAGTTGGCTCCAACATCATTGGATACTTGAGAAATCCTATATGAACTAAGTGAACTAAGTGAATAGACCCATAGGACCTTCCTCAGGAAAGTACTAGGAGGCTTCCACTTAGGAATTGTATCCCATGTGGCTCAACAACATGTGATCAGTTTACATTCCTCCTCAGGAGAAATTAAACTCACAAGTTGGCTCCAACATCATTGGATACTTAAGAAGGAGGTGAGAAGAAAGAATGAAAGTTATTCATAGTGCCTTCCTCAGGAAAGTACCATGAACTCCCTTCAAACTTCAGGATCTCAAACCTCACAGACAGGGAACAAGCCAAGCTCTGAGTCTCTGAATCTTGATCTACCATCTTCTCTTCATGATGCTCTCCATCAAGGTCTTCAAGACAACACAAGCCCCTCAACAAATTCCCCACAATGAACCCCAAAGATGAACAGATAACCACAGGGTAAACAAAATCAACAGGCAACTTCAGA
Organism: Lathyrus sativus; assembly: GCA_963859935.3. Lineage (NCBI taxonomy): Eukaryota > Viridiplantae > Streptophyta > Magnoliopsida > Fabales > Fabaceae > Lathyrus > Lathyrus sativus. Next base: position 45,370,623 of record OZ012739.1, read on the forward strand.
AAATACCTAAAAAATACTAAACCAATGGGGAAAAATCTAACAATTATTCACAAGGGTCCTCAACATCTACCCATAACATCTACATAGGCCTCTTCCCAAAAATCAAGACAAAACTTATTCAAAGAAAGTGAATTCTTCACCTAAGCACAACCTAAACCCTAATTAGGATACCCTACATCTACCCTAATTAAACTAGCCAAAATTTAATTCTAAAATTCTAGAATAAATCCCATGGGGAACTATGATTCATCATCTAATTGCACAAAAAAGAATGGATTAAAAAGACTAAAGGAAGGTCCTAAAACAATTCTTGCAAAATCATGCATCAACTAAAAGAAAGAAAATACACTATATTAAAGAAAATACCACTAAAAATTCTACATTAAAAATAAAATTCCATTTTTATTTTTATATTTTTCTACACACAATTATCTCATCATAGAAAAAAGAATGGACAAAAAAGAATTATTTTCCATTTATTTATGAATTTTCTAAAACAGAAAAAAAAATATTAAAAGAAAATAAAAGAAATTAAAACAATTAAAGGGGAGGGGGGGTGTGAATAGCAAGGCGCACTAGTTGAATTCTCAGAATGGGCCAAAAGGGGGGGGGGGGTGCGCGTAGCAAGCTGGACCCAGGCCCAGGTCTTCAGCTTTAATGAAACGCTGCGTTGCAGCGAGGAGGTTTCCCTCCGTTTTCATTATGAATCCTGGCCACACGATGAAGGGAAAAGGTCAAAAGCTGGGGACCCATCCAACGGCCAACAGCCATCGTCCCCAAACTGACCTAGGGTTTTCAGAAACCCTCTCTCCATGCACCAATCTTCTCCTCACTCGTTCTCTCTGCTCAGGCCACGAAATGCCACGATTCCAAAGCGAAAAATCTTCTACTAATCAAGAGGAACACAGCCATACGTGTACTTTCCCCTAATTCTCCCTAGATCATCCTAACAGAAGACCTTAAGATCATGGTTCCACCATGTTCATCTGAGATCAACCATGGTGAAGCTTCGACCTAAGGATCTAAACCTGCTCTACATGCTACCCTAGTTAATCTAACCTAATCCATGCTAATTAAAACTCCCTAAACAGCTAGTTCTTGGAGATCAAAGAATCACTCACCTGCCATGAAACCTCACGCAGAGCTCTCAAACTCTCAGAAATTGATCCTCTATCCTAGCACACTAATTCTACACCTAAAGAATGAACTAAAACTAAATAAATTAAGAGGTATAGGGAGGAGAAAGAACCTGTCAAGTGATGATGGAGAAGGTATGAGGAGAAGGTTTCAGGCCTTGTAATTGCTTCAGGATACTCTTCCAATGGGGAGAAACTTTCTGTTTGCACTTGTGATGATGGAGAAGGTCTGCAATGGAAGGAAACCAAAGTTGCTTCAACTTGAAGAAACCTCTTCAATGGATGCTTCTCTCTCTCTCTCTCTCTCTCCTGAAATCTCTCTCTATCACCAACCTTGAACTCTCTTCATGGCTCTCTTTTTATAATGATCATTAGACATTTCTAGATTCATCTAGAACATGGTGGAAAGTTCTTGAAAATCTCATGTGGGGACAAGTTGAATTTCTCTCATCTCATGCCTTATGCCTTACCATTTTGTGCCAAATTCTCCTTATGAGAGATATTGAGTGTGGATGAGTGAAAAACAAGCTCATCTTTGGCTTGTGTAAGGTTTTTCAACATTGCCTTCTTTTTCAAGTAACAAGTTTTCAAAGCATCACCCATTTTAAAGCTTCAAATCAAAATTCTATCTAAACCAATGTTCTCAAAATGATGTTTCCAATCAAAATGATATATTGGATGACCTATTTTGGATTTGTGGATCTTCCAAATCAATTTCCAAATTCAACTTTTCAAACTTATATGCCATTTTTAGTTCATTTTTGACCAATCATGTAACTTCATGCTATGAGCTTTTCCAACAATTTGTGACCTTCTTTCTAGACTTAAAATCACATTTTGAACAACTTTCATGTTTTGAGTTTTTCCATTTGAGGCTTGGAAATAGGAGATATGGCATTGGATAAAATGACCTATAACTGACAAATGACCAAAATACCCCTGTCTTGTTCAAACCATAAGTTGAGTTCCACAAATCCAATCAAGGACTTCTACCACTCAAATTAAAGCTAAGAAGATGCTCTTCAACATTCATGTTGACCAAGAAGTCATAGGAATCACCCTACTAGGGCAAAAGTTGTCTGCAAGTTGGGTGACTTTCAAGGACCCAGATTCACACACCTCTGCTGACCTGTAATTTGTCAAAACCATAACTTGGGCTCTGTAACTCCTATCAAGGACTTCCACCACTCAAATTAAAGCTTAGAACAAGCTCTACAACATTCATGTTATGGGGAAGGTGGGATATCAATCACATCTTGAGCTAAAACTGCCTGGAAGATAGGGATCAAATTAGGGTTTTTCACTGACAATCCTTGGGGACCCTGACTTGAAACTTCTCAAACTCCTCACTCATGATGAGTTGGCCTAGGAATCATATTTATATCATCTCTATGCATCATTCCATGATCTCATGGCCCTTGGATTGGGTCTCAACCTTCTCCAAATCTTCAGTTATCCTAGGGTTGACCCAGTCAAAACCCTAATTCTATCATTCATGGTTGAATCTTCTGAACTCTTGCATAATGACTTCTCTGGGCTTCATGAAGGCTATCAAGACATCTCATAAGCTTTCCCAAAACATGAAGCTCATTCTCAAAGTCTCAGAATTATCTGAGGAGCACCCACAACTCTCAAGCTATGAAGCACACAACCCTGGTTTCAAACCCCTTCTCCTGAGGATCTCTTGAACTTTCTGATGAAGGTATCCACTTCCAAACACTCAATGAATAAATAATTGTTGGTCAAATTTTGGGGTGCAACAATACCGTCAGGCGTTCTATATCATAGCAGAAGGATTCCTCGAGACTCATCAGGTCATTAGGAACTTTTTTAACAATCAAGTAAATCATGCCGTCGGGCGTTCAAAGGAGTTTTCGGGTGTCAGCCGGACTTCGTCAGTAAGTCAGGAATAGAATCCTTGGTCAATCATGAACCGAATGAGGATATACAATCTTCTGCCGTCAGGCACCCTGCGTCAGCTAGGCAAACTGCTTTGACATTGCAGTTAGACTTCATCAGTATGTCTAGGGTTTTGGCACCGCTGCCGGACTTCAACCATCAAGTCTTCAAGGGAAACTTCAGCTTCTCTGTTTAGAACCTGCTAGGGATGACACATCTCCGCTGGGGGATTCTGGAGAACTATCAATTAACTCTGCTTCAGGGATCCAGAAATCATTCTGGGTGAATCAACTCTGCTGAGGACTTCAAGAATCATCTTGGACAAATAACTCCGCCAGGGACTTCAAGAATCATCCAGAACCAATAACTCTGCTGGAGGTTTTAGGAATCATCCTGAGCAAACACTCTGCCGAGTACTCTAAGCATCAACTTGAGCAACCAACTCTGGAGAATTCACTGGGGATTTTAAGAATCATCTTAAGCAACCAACTTCGCTGGAGAATTCAAGAATCATCTTGAGCAAACGACTTTGCTGGGGAGTACCTGCAAAACAAGAACGGTAACAACCTAGATCATGTTTCATATGCATACGTTTGGCAACAGCGCAATGCTCCACACGGTGGAAATGCTATGCGTTTAAGGTAAATGCTATGCAATCATGCAAAATGCTACAACCTCATCAGCAAAATAAATGCTGAAGGGAAAATCCTCCTGTTAAGGAGCAGGACCACTCTGGAGGAGGAAGGAATCATCCCGCCGAGGAGAAGAAGTCACACCAATCTCGATTGGATTCCTCCTGGGGAAACGAACTTCAGTCGACTGCTGCAGGGGAGTAAGGTTCTTCGAGAACCTAGACCTGCTCATCTAGGTGTACGAACCACAACTGCTGAGTAAAACGATGTCAATTGCAGAAATAAACTACACGGCCTTTGCGGCAAAACTTTCCTGGAGATAACGACTCCGATGGGGAAATACAGCATCAGCTATTCAACACTCTACTGGGGAAAACCAATCATGGCCTGAATGGCTTCCAAGGACTCGGCTCTCTTGGGGAGCTGCCAGTTCGGCTGGGGCAGAAGGAATCATCCTGCTTGCTGGGGAGAATACAACTCTGTGGGGAATTTCAATTCCGCTGGAGACTTCAGTCTGAAATGTCGAGCGCTGCACACTTCAGTATATGACTCAGCTGGGGAGACGACGATCCTTCAGGATACATCTGATTGGAGAGAGAATCTTCTCTGCTTGGGGAAACATACGGCGTACTTCCTGGAATATGCTATACCTGCAACAACACAAACAGACAGACAAGATACCCTTCTCAAAGGGACCTATCAAGGTTACCATCCTGCGACAATGTTCAAGTAATTCATTGTTTCAACAATCAGTGGCCTAGGCCAGTAAGTTTATGTATGCGCATTTTATCAAAAACATCGGCGTTCTTTTTCGCAAACAAAATAGGTAAATGCTAAACAAACAAACAGAATTGCTGAATAGTATACACTTTATTGATAAGAAACCCCTGAATGGGCAAAAATGTTTTACAACGGATGCAAGCTCCTAGAATGAGGCAGCTGCGCAAATATAAAAACATAAATATACATCAGTATATGCACAAATGTCGGCAATGAGGCGTAGACGAACACCATGAGTTGATCCCTCTATGACCCACTCGACTTCGATACTTCTCCGACGCTTCAGCTTCAGAAGAGATTGATTCAGATAGACGGTCCTCAGGTCTTCCAAACCACTAAACAAATACAGTCCATACGCGGAACGCAGTCATTTGCTTTTTCAGATCCCTAACTTTTGCCTGAATCGCCCTTCCGGGTTTTCAATTCACTAGGATACCCTTTTTTGCCAAAGTCTCCCTTCCAGGTTTTCAACTTTGCGGGTGTACATTCTTTTCTTTATATCCCTAATTTTTACCCGAACCTTTTTCCCTTTTTTATGGTTCGCCGGGATGCCCCATTTTTGCTTGGATATTCTTTTTCTTTCCAGCGGGTCATTCTTTAAGCAAAGTATTTTTTAACTGCGTCCGCGTTCACCGGGGATGCAAAATCTTTGCCATCCATCGTGGATAACAACAAGGCTCCTCCCTAGAAGACCTTGCTGATGACGTACGAACCTTCGTAATTGGGGGGCCACTTGCCCCGGTGATCGGAGTATGGAGGAAGAATCTTCTTCAGGACGAGATCACCCGTCTGAAAGCTTCTAGGATGCACCTTCTTATCATAGGCTTTCTTCATTCGGCTCTGGTACAGACGACCATATGCAATCGATGCTAACCTCTTCTCGTCCATCAGGCTGAGTTGGTTTAGTTGGTTCTTAATCCATTCTGCCTCATCGAGTTTCACGTCAACCAAAACTCGTAAAGAAGGGATCTCCACTTCTAACGGTAGGACAACTTCCATACCGTACACTAGTGAGAACGGAGTTGCCCTGGTTGATGTACGTACCGTTGTACGATAACCGTGCAGTGCAAATGGCAACATCTCGTGCCAATCCTTATAGGTCACAACCATCTTCTGCACGATCTTCTTAATGTTTTTATTGGCCGCTTCAACGGCGCCATTCATCTTCGGCCGGTAAGGAGATGAGTTGTGGTGTTCAATCTTGAAACTCTGGCACAACTCCTTCATCATCTTGTTATTCAGATTCGAACCATTATCAGTAATGATCCGCTCGGGAATTCCGTAACGACAAATGATGTCCCTCTTTATGAATTTAGCCACCACCTGCTTGGTCACATTAGCATATGAGGCTGCCTCCACCCACTTGGTGAAGTAGTCGATAACTACTAGAATGAAGCGATGACCGTTAGATGCAGTGGGCTCGATCTTGCCTATCATGTCGATGCCCCACATGGAGAACGACCACGGGGGGGCATGACGTTTAACGGGCACGGCGGCACATGAATCTTATCAGCATAATTCTGGCACTTGTGACATTTCTTCGCGAATTTAAAGCAATCCGACTCCATCGTCAACCAGTAGTATCCTGCTCTCAGAATCTTTCTTGTCATAGCATGCCCGCCGGCGTGCGTACCAAATGTGCCTTCATGGACTTCTTCCATGAGCATACTCGCTTCTTTCTCATCTACACATCTGAGTAGCACGAGATCGTGGTTTCTCTTATGCAAAACTCCATCAGGATTGAGATAAAAATTTCCAGACAGTCTCCTTAGAGTCTTCTCATCCTGGGCTGACGCTCCTGCAGGATATTCCTTAGTCATAAGGTAAGTCTGGATATCATGGAACCATGGCTTTCCATCGGAGGCTTCCTCGATCGCAAAGACGAATGCAGGTCTATCAAGACGAGAAAGGACAATTCTTGGAGCTTCATTCCAAAAATTGACTTTATACATCGAAGCCAATGTGGCTAAGGCATCAACCATCTGATTTTCTGCTCTGGGCACATGATGGAGTTCCACTCGATCAAAGAATGGAAGCAGCCTTCTGGCATAGTTCATGTACGACACCAAATTCGATTGACGAGTCTCCCACTCCCCTTTAATCTGGTTAATCACAAGTGCCGAGTCACCATATACATCTAGGTTCTTGATTCTCAAATCAATAGCTTCTTCTAGACCCATGATGCATGCTTCGTACTCTGCTTCATTATTGGTGACTGGAAATGTCAGTCTCGCAGTAAACGGGATGTGGGATCCGTGGGGAGTCGTGATGATCGCCCCAATGCCACTTCCATAAGAATTAACCGCCCCGTCAAATATCAATTTCCATTGGGATTTCCTGTCTGGACCCTCGTCGGGCAACGGTTCATCGCAATCTTTCGCTTTAAAAAACATGATATCCTCATCAGGAAATTCAAATTTCATCGGCTGGTAATCTTCGATCGGCTGCTCGGCAAGGTACTCAGACAATACGCTTCCCTTGATGGCCTTCTGGGAAACATACTGAATGTCATATTCTGTCAACACCATTTGCCATCTGGCAATCCTGCCCGAAAGCGCTTGCTTCTCGAAGACGTACTTGATCGGATCCATCTTCGAAATTAGCATGGTGGTGTGGTTGAGCATGTACTGTCGTAAACGTTTGGTAGCCCAGGCTAGTGCACAACACGTCTTCTCCAGCATCGAGTAACGAGATTCACATTCTGTGAACTTATTACTCAAATAGTAAATGGCATGCTCCTTTATGCCCGTCTCGTCGTGCTGACCGAGAACACACCCCATACTATTCTCAAGAACTGTCAAGTACATGATTAGAGGTCTTCCGGCCACTGGGGGTATCAAAATTGGAGGTTCCTGCAGATACTGTTTTATCTTATCAAATGCCTTTTGGCAATCCTTGTTCCAGATAATCGTATGATCTTTCTTTAGTAGTTTGAACAATGGTTCACACGTGGCTGTGAGCTGAGAAATAAACCTTGCAATGTAGTTTATTCTGCCCAAGAAACCACGAACTTCTTTTTCGGTTTTTGGCGCTGGCATTTCTTGTATTGCTTTTATCTTCGCAGGATCAACCTCAATGCCTCTTTCATTCATGAAAAAACCCAGTAGTTTTCCAGACTGTACTCCGAAGGTACACTTGTTAGGATTCAGCCTCAACTTGAACTTCCTAAGCCTCTCAAAAAGCTTCAGTAAATTGACCAGATGTCCCTCCTCCGTTTGGGACTTCGCAATCATGTCATCAACATAGACTTCAATCTCATGGTGAATCATGTCATGAAACAAAGTGACCATTGCTCTTTGGTAAGTGGCCCCTGCGTTCTTCAGACCGAAAGGCATTACCTTGTAGCAAAATGTTCCCCAAGGAGTGATAAACGTAGTTTTCTCCATTTCCTCCGGCGCCATCTTGATCTGATTGTAACCGGAGAAGCCATCCATGAACGAAAATACGGAGAACTGAGCTGTATTGTCGACCAACACATCGATATGAGGCAGCGGGAAATCATCTTTAGGGCTCGCCCTATTCAAATTCCGATAATCGACGCACATTCGTACCTTACCATCCTTCTTCGATACAGGCACTATGTTGGCGACCCACGAAGGGTAAGTAGTAACCGCTAAGAAGCCAGCATCAAGCTGTTTCTGCACTTCTTCTTTGATTTTAACGACCATATCTGGTCGTGTCCTCCTAAGCTTCTGCTTAACGGGAGGACAATCTTCTCGCAGCGGCAAGTGATGGACCATGATGTCCGTATCAAGTCCGGGCATATCTTCGTATGACCAAGAAAAGATGTCACTATACTCTGTTAGCATCTCGACCAATCTCTGCTTGACATCACTCTGCAATGCGGCCCCTATCTTGACGTTCCTGACAAGTTCTTCAGAACCCAGATTCACAATCTCAATCTCTTCCTCGTGAGGCAGAATAACTTTCTCTTCTTGTTTCAACAAGCGGGCCAACGTTTCGGGAAGGTCTTCGTCTTCATCAATCTCTTCTTCGACTTGATAGATCGGGCAATCGAAGTCGAAGTGAGTCGTAGAAGGTCCAGAGTTGATGTCATCTGCTATGTGGATCTTGCAAAAATAAGGGTTAAGCTTAAAACAAGGATATGCGGGTTAGCACAAACCCTATTGCCATTTTATTGTTTTTCAAAACAAATATAAAACAGGAATAACAGAGATCACAACATTTGAATGCGAAGAAAAATGCCTTTTGATTTATTGGTAAAACGCATGTACATAATCAAACAAGGCCCTGACAATAAAACCACTATGCCCTGGGTAGGACATAGGGTTGTATAATAATTGGAGAAAGTAAATCATTACTCTTTGCCTGTCACTTGGATGGTATCCCTGATGGACCAGTTGTTGAGGCTCTCGCCTGGCTTGCATGGCTGGATCCAAGAGTCTAGGTCGCAATCACTGTCTTCACCGTCTTCAGACACTGCGTTGACACTTTCAAATATCACCCCGCCGCTGGTAAACTGGATCGGCCCTTTACCTCGCGACGCACTGTAAGAAGAGGAGGCTTCAGCCGCAGGAGAGTATCCTAACCCGAACTTGTCTTGCTTGTTAGGTATCTCTAGAATCTGCCCCCAGCCTGGGGCAGATCCGGCTTGAACAACGGCCCGGACTTCCTTGAAGGAAGAGAGAGTCATCTCTGGTTTTTCAGTGATTACAGGAGCCACGTTCTTGACTTTAACAACTTCGAACGCTTGACATAGGGTTTCGTGGATTTCCCCATCCATCTCAACGTACTTGAAGGACGACAAATGGCTCACCATTATATCTTCCTCGCCACAAACAGTCACGATGCTACCTTCGACAGCATACTTGAGCTTCTGGTGCAACGTGGTGGTCACGGCGCCAGCAGAATGGATCCATGGTCGGCCTAAGAGACAACTGTAGGCAGGCATGATGTCCATGATGTAAAAGACTGCGTCGAATGTTTCCGGCCCCACATGGATTGGCAACGTCACCTCCCCAAAAACATGACGTTTGGTTCCATCAAAAGCCTTCACAACCAGATCACTGGGTGTGCAGATCAATCCTCGAGTATCTAACTTCATCAATGCTTTCTTCGGAAGAACATTGAGCGATGACCCTGTGTCCACCAACACATGAGACATAATCGTTCCCCTACACTCTATTGAGATGTGTAGGGCACTGTTGTGGTTTCTTCCCTTCGGCGTCAGCTCCAGGTCAGTGAACCCTAACCTGTTTCCAGCATTCACGTGGGCTACGACCCCTTCCAACTAGTTGACCGATATTTCCTGCGGTACATACGTGGCATTCAAAACCTTTAACAGCGCGTTGCGATGTGTCTGTTGCGGTGAAAATCGGATATCAAGCTATTGAATTAACTTGAACCTTAATTCTTTTACAACCGGACTTTAATTTATCCAAAGGAAAGGTCTAAAGAAAGAAAGAACCTTTTGCGCGATGTTACAACAATGCTAAGAGATTCGGGGATCGGGGGTTGGTTATGCATAGGGTAGGTATTTCACATCCTAAACATCTGTAGTACTCTACAGGAACCTTTTGTTTGTTTGCATGCTAAGTTTGGTAAATGTTTGCTAAGGTTGGGATTGGGTAAAAGGTGTAGGTTATGATAGATGAAGACCTAAGATTGTTTCTAAGTTTGCTCGCAAAGACATCGCGTCCTCTGCCTACGTATCCTAACTAGGATAGAATCAGAGCAATCGTAGTTCACCTCACTAGGGATTAAGAACACTTGATTATGATCAAGGTTCAATGGGGAACAAACATTACAATGCTTGTATAGAGTTTTTCAAAACTCTCTATGTCTATGTTGAACTCTCAAAGGGGAATAAGTAATCATCACTATGATTCTTATATAGAGTTAAACAAACTCTAACCTAGGGTTCTAGTTGTAAACACTCCTAGTGAGGGGGAAGGTTGCTCGTCAAGATATCTCATCTTGTGCCTACGTATTCTCATTGTCCAATGAGAAATCAGAGCGGTCGTAGTTCGGGCTCGAACTAAGGAATCAATTGGTTCTTTCCAAACCAAAAGAGGGGAAGGTTCTATCCAGACCTATGAGTTTATATCCTATTGGTTCTATCCAGACCAAAAAGGGGGTTAAGGCTCTTTCGAGGCCAATTAGGGGATTGAGCTATCTATGACCCAAGGGTCAATAGAGAGACTTTCCTTTGGAAGGGAGGAGATGAGGCAACTTGGATGAGAACTAAAAAAGTTCCATCACTTGGGGAAGAAATAATTAACAAAGTAATCAATACTTTAAACAAAAGGGGCATGGTTACAACCAAATATCATGTATCTTAACAAAGATGAAAGCATATATTAACAAAGATTAAAGGTATATCTTAACAAAGATTGAAGGTAACAACCACATGTATCGATGACAATCAAATACAAGCAAATTAGTTTAACCTCATAATTTAGGAGGAAAGCAATATGAAATAATGGTAACAACCAAGGGATAGTACCCTAACATGTTAACTAACATAGTATAAATGAGAATGAGTGAATATCATAACACAAATGATCACGGTGAAAAAGAAATTCATCTGCATACACGAGATAACGATCTCAATATAAAGGCAACTTACAAGCAACCAAAAGGTATGAAAATATGAACAAACATGGAATTAAAAAATATCACATGAAAGTAGGCATCAAGACAAACAAAATGCAAAAAGAATGGGTTCAAAATGATGAAAAATGGATGAGTTATGATTTTTTGAAGTTTGGATGAACAAAACATGAAAATCTAAATGATAAAAGGAATAAAATGCACATGGTAAGACAATGAATCAAACAAATTTGATTATTTAAACATGTTAACAAAATTTTAAGAATAATACAAGATCAATCTCACAAGAAAAATCAAGTTACAAGTTGAAAATTTTCAAGATCATCATGGTAAAAAAACAGTTATGGTAACATGTGGAATGCAAGTGGAAAGTTCACATTTATGAGTTTTAGGTTTACCTCTTGAAGCAAGCTTAAGCAATAAGAAAACCAGAGATCTTGAGAGCTCTTCCAAGATCTTGTTACATAAGTGTGGAAGTGACTTGGATAGCTTCAATACATCATACTTTATGTGTTTGAAGTGTTTCTTGAGTTGGAAGAAGTTTGGAAATGGTTTTGAAAGGTGTTTTTCAAAAGCAAATTTTGAGGGATTTTGGAAACTTAATGAGATTTTGTAAGAACTTGTGATTGTGTAAGAAAGAAAGTTCTATCTGGTTTCTAGCATAGAACTTGTGTGTTTTTTATGTAGTAAGTGAGTTCTATTTATAGCCAAAGGCCTTGAATCAAGGTATGGGCAAAAGTGAAGCAAATTGTCCATTTTAACCTTCCATCATGAAAATCTTTGAGTTTTCCAATGAAATCTTCACCTTTATCTTTAAGCCACTCTACTAAGATATTCTCCATGCCCCATATATTTTTTTCATCATGCTTGATAGGATAGAAGGTGACTTGTTGAATTAAAGTTGATGATTTGACAAGGGTAGCCACCTTTCTTCTCTTTCTTCACTATTCACTTTTACAACTTACATTAAATAATGATTTCCTTTGATCTTTGGTCCATTTTCGTGGGAATTGATGTTAAACATGTTTATTAACAATGTAAACATCATAAATGAGGCTTAGTCTTTGATTAGCATCAATTTGGAGAGGTTTTGGAATCAAAAAAACTCATGTTGACCTGGTTTTGCCAATGTGAGTTTTTGCCAACTTGTGGACCTTGGTTTTCTCTAAACAGGAAGAGTTATGGAACCCACTTGTACTTTTTAAAAAGCCTCAATTAGGTACTAAAATATTGATGCTTGTGTTAGGAACTCATTCCTCTTGAAACTAGGTCAAAAACCCTTGTGTGGTTAAGGAGTTATGACTTTGCCCTTTTCAAAACCTTGATTTCCCAACTTTTTGATTACTCCTCAATCCTTGATTCGATAGCCATGAAATTTTATAGGGAGGTGTAATATGACATAAGGAACATTTTTGATTCACATCATGAAGTCCAATTCCTTAAGATTGAAGAGTTGACTTTTCGGTCAACCGTACGATCGATCGATGACTATCAGACCGTCTGTTCTTGTTTCGGGACTTCCAAGACCTTGAAACTCTTTGAGGGGACTTCACTAAGCCTTATAAACTTGTTGGACCAAATTTGCATCATTGAACCTTCCTTTAAATCCAAAGTCAAACTGCGGTTGACTTTTCCTGCCCGAAAACCCTAATCGGGTACCCTGAACTGCACTGTGCTTGATCTGGGGGTGACAACCTCCGATTGGATTAAAACATGACCCAATGTGATATCTTTGACTTTGTTTTATGGAGAATCAATCCAAAATATTAATTGATCATATTGTCGAAGTCTCGATTTTTGACGGTGCGGAACCCTAATTCGCATGTATCTTGACAAAGACAACTTGAAATAGGTTATGGTCAGATAATCAAACGAATATGACCCTAAAATGATGATGAGGATCTAAGGGGTCAAAATTTAGGGTGCAACAGTTGCCCCTATTTAAATATCTTCGCTAGATGGCAATGAGAGATGACAATCCTCATAGAATCGTAGTGAAAGGTATTTAAATATAGAAAACCAAAAATTTTATCCCTTAGATCCGGTGGTATGCAAAAGGACAAATGTGAATATGCCATGAATCTAAATGGTGCTTTATGATGCTTGAATGCAAGCCAGATGCAGACACACGAGCAAAAACAAAAGAATGGTCGACACAACGAGTAACTACTCACAGGGGACCCGACGCACTGGGGAAAACTCCACTGGGGAAAAAGTCCACTGGGGAAAACTTCGCTGGGGAACAATTCCACTGGGGAAGCAAAACTTTACCGGGGGACAGACGAAATGAAGACACGAACCTCACTGGGGATAACCAGATGAGAAATTTCCTATAACGAAGAGTTCAAACGGGATATTCAGGAAAAGGTTAGGAACAAGACCAGACGCACCGGGGAATCTAGTATCCACTAGTCCTCCGAGACTCGACTGGGGAAAGAAAAAGCTTCAAAAGGGGTACTGGTGATGACCAAAACAACAGACAGTTTCCAATAGTGCTAGTTACCACTAGACTTCCTGGGGGTGATGGTGACAACCAAACCAAAGTTCCAATCACAGTTGGGAATTTCGGATAAAACAGGACTTCAGCTGGGGAAATTGGTGACAACCAAACCTCACGGTACTAATATCGATTAGTTTTCAAGCAATGCCAGTAACCACTGGACTTAGAAAGAACTGGTGACTACCAAATCAGTGTTCCAAATACGATTGGTTATGATAATGCTAGTAACCACTAGACTTAACTGGGGAGATTGGTAACGACCAAAATCAAAGAAGATCAATAACCATTGGATTTTCAAAGGGTTTGGTGACAACCAAATCGAAGTGACGATAACAATCGAGTTTAGACAACGTCAATAACAATTGGACTTTGAAGATTATTGGTGACGACCAAATCAAAGGATACCAATACAATTGGATTTAACAGATAAAGTTGGTAACAACCAAATCCAATACCAATAATAATTGGATCCGAAGGATGCCAGTAACCACTGGGTTTTTAGAATGATGTTTGGTAGCGAACAAATTAGACGATATCAATATCAATTGGTTTTGAACAAAGCTAGTAGCTACTAGGCTTTCGAATGATAGTTGGTAACGACCAAATTAGATGATACCAATAACAATTGGGTTTGAAAGATGCCAGTGACCACTGGGCTTTGGAAAAGATTGGTAACGACCAACTCGAAGGATACCAATAATAGTTGGGCTTTTAACAATGCTAGCCACTACTAGGCTTTTGAATGATAGTTGGTAACGACCAGATTAGATGATACCGATAACAATTGGACTTTAAAAGATGTCAGTAACCACTGGGCTTTCAAAGGGTTTGGTGACGACCAAATCTTCAAACAGGAAGCACAAATATATATCTCAAAACCTTATGAACAAAAGCTAATATCCTTAAAGCGTTAGGATACAGCGGAGACACAACCCTTAACACCTTAGGATTGGATGCAGACCCTCAAAACTTTAGGACCAAAAACTAATACCCTCAAAACATTAGGATATAGTAGAGACACAACTCTCAACACATTAGGATTGGACGAAAACCCTCAAAACTTTAGGATAAAAAACTAATACCCTCAAAATATTAGGATATAGTAGAGACACAACCCTCAACACATTAGGATTGGACGAAGACCCTCAAAACCTTAGGATCAAAAACTAATACCCTCAAAACATTAGGATATAGTAGAGACACAACCCTCAACACATTAGGATTGGACGAAGACCCTCAAAACCTTAGGATCAAAAACTAATACCCTCAAAACATTAGGATATAGTAGAGACACAACCCTCAACACATTAGGATTGGACGAAAGCCCTCAAAACTTTAGGACCAAAAACTAATACCCTCAAAACATTAGGATATAGTAGAGACACAACCCTCAACACATTAGGATTGGACGAAAGCCCTCAAAACTTTAGGACCAAAAACTAATACCCTCAAAACATTAGGATATAATAGAGACACAACCCTCAACACATTAGGATTGAAAACTAATACCCTCAAAACATTAGGATATAGTTAGAGACACGACCCTCAATACATTAGGTTCGAAAAGAGGTACAACCCTCAACACATTAGGATTGAAAACTAATACCCTCAACACATTAGGATTGAAAACTAATACCCTCAAAACATTAGGATATAGTTAGAGACACGACCCTCAATACATTAGGTTCGAAAAGAGATACAACCCTCAACATATTAGGATTGAAAACTAATACCCTTAACACGTTAGGATATAGCAGAGACACGACCCTCAATACATTAGGATCGAAAAGAGATACAACCCTCAACACCTTAGGATTGGACGCGGACCCTCAAAACTTTAGGATATAGATCACCTCATGCAAATGCAACCATTTTAGTTTCTGGGAATTTCTGAACTCAGGATTCAAATTATACATCTCCAAAGGTACACAACCTGTGCTCGGGATGGCAACAAACATCTATCTCCAAAGGTAAACAACCTGTGCTCGGGATAGAAACAAACATCTTCCAAAGGTACAAAACCTGTGCTTGGATATATACATCTCCAAAGGTACGAAACCTGTGCTTGGAATCAAACGATACATCTCCAAAGGTATACGACCTGTGCTTGGATAGCAACAATCACCTGTCTCCAAAGGTAAACAACCTGTGCTCGGATAGCAACAATCACCTATCTCCAAAGGTAAACAACTTGTGCTCGGATAACAACAAACATCTTCCAAAGGTACGAAACCTGTGCTCAGGAAACAAACCATTGTGACTTAATTCAGAATGATACACAACCAAATTGTCAGTATCTGTCGTCCATTGATTTTCATAATGTCAATTACCAACGGGCCTTATTTGTAACATGATTGGTCACCACCAAATTACTTATAGCAATATCCATTGGATTTTCAAACAATGCTGGTCACAACCGTGCGTCGATGTCCTTAATATAAGCTTCTCTGAATGAGATTGCCACTTATTGTTGAATACGATTAAGCTTCCCCGAAGAGATTGCCACTCATTGATAAGCTCCTCTACAGAGACTGCCACTTATTGATAAGCTTCTCTATAGAGACTGCCACTTATCACTGAGATGAATAGGCTTCTTGCCAAAGATTGACACTTATCTGTATCGCAATGTAAAATGTTCTTTTTGATAGATAGTGCAAAATAAATGCACGTCCAGGTAGGTTCGGCGACCGACAGGGACCAAAGTTCAATTTAGAATATAGCTAGAAAGAAACTATCAAAAAAGACTCCAACCATTGAGAAATGAACTCGAATGGTGACTTACCTTATCCAATCATGGAAAAAGATAATTGAAGCAACCATCATCCACGAGGATTAAACTCTGTGGGGAATTGAGAAAAGATGGACATTTTATGCTTAAGGGCTGACAACTCTATTGGAGAGAGACAACATACCGAGTCACTGAGGAGGGAACCAAAGTGAAACAGGAACAAGTAACAACCAGAGATAGCAAAAATGCACGGATGTTATGCATATGCTTATGTTTATGCTGACGAAACAGACAAACAAAATCGGAGATGAAATAAACATCTCGACACGGAGACCCAACCAATTTTACCAAAATTGGACATCAAAGGGATGATCATGAAGAACAACAATTCCACTTCAAGGTTACCACCTTCTTTGGGAGAGAGTAATCTTCTCAGGCCAAAACATCAAGACTTCACTTGGATTGCCATCATGAGTTTGAATTCTTTGTTGAAGGAAAATCACCAAGGGAAGTTCCAAGATCAACCGAAGTAACAACTTAATCGGGGAGCTGACAAAGGGTATCATGAGACCAAAATCTTTTTGCCCTATTGATAGTATAACAATCCTCTTTTAGTGAGCAACGACTCTTGCGACAAACAGTCTTCAAACCTTTTCTGCCCCAGATTTCATGGTCTGTGAGAAGAAGTTATAAGGATGCTTTTACAAAAGAACTGGCATAAAGATGCTTCAACTGTCTTCAAACTTTTATAGAGAGAGATTTACAAATCTCGACGTGATTGCCCTAGCTTAACGGTATTTGTACAACAGAGCCTTCATACTGTGGAAGTAACGACTGGGGAACAAACTTGCCCCTGCTAGCTGGTAACTGCAAAAGATTTTCCCCAGACTAAACTGTTCATTGAGAGCTTCATCTGATCTTGACCTGGTTGGCTCTGATTAGCTGAACGTTGTAACAAATGATTAACAAATCCTTCAAATTGATTGCCTCAGGCTGAGCTTCCTTTATCAAATCAAATTCCCTAGCTGACAGTGTTTGTAGGGATTCCTTTGACATTGGATCGTCTTGCACACAATGTTATTCATTAAAAATTGGCAACTTTCAATGTAAAATTCATGCAATCTTTTGAAAACATTTTTTTAATGAAACACACACGGCGGAGTGATCAAGTGATCAAAGTGAAAGTGATCCAATCTTTTTACAGATGATGGATAAAGTGATTAACACACACAATTAACAAAGATCATTAGGAGTCAGGTTATCCAACCTTGCTGTAATATGCTTTCAAAACAACTTTACCTCAATTAGGTCTTTTAAGGGTTGTAACGTGGCTTGGTTCATGGTTCATGAAACAAAGGATAAAGGCTCAAAGTTATTTGGTCCCACCCACTCTCCATGATGAACTCCAATTCTACGCTCAGTTAACTCAAACTATACATTCAGGTTCTTACAGGCTTAAGAATTGGACTGATGATAGTTGGTGATGGCTTACAAACCTAGGGTTGTCACGACTCCCTCACAGTATTTGATAGCTTTTTGCTATTTGAGGATTTTTTAAGAGTGATAACTCTTACAACATTCCCCTCTTTTGTTATCCCTGACTTTTGTCTGAACTGTTTTGTTCGAATATACAGTCAACGGGATGCCCCATTTTTGCCTAAGTCTCCTTCATAGGTTTCGACTTAGCGGGCTTCTTCTTTTTTCTTTTTTCTTCTTCTTTTTTTTTTTTGAGAAAGGAGGTGGCCACCTAGTTTAATGGCTACGGCGAACCATCATCGTCTTTTGAGCTTCAACATTTGCTTGCTGTGTACGAAGAAAAACCTGAGTGCACCATCTTTATATGAAAAATGCCTTGTTATGCACATATCTTCAAGTTAACTGAGAACTACCCGCCCCCAGTTTTGAAATTTAAGGTTTTTGTTTTTGTAAAGAAAGAAAACTCCTACTTCTAGGCTCGAAGTGGTTAACGAGGGATTATCTTCCTTATTTCTCCAGTGTTTAGGGATTGAAACAATGCCTTACATCATTGGCAAAGTTAAATTGAAAGCATATAAACATCAGTTATGGATATAGTTCTCATCATCCTCCCCAATCTTTGCTTTAAACAACAGTTCAGTAAAGAAAAGAAATTTTTGCATTTTTCGTTATCTCATAACAATGAAAGGAAAAAGAAAGAGTGAAACTAATGGACTTAATCAAAAGATGCACAAACATTTCATAAATCTTGCCAATTCAAAATGAACAACAGCTTACAAGCAATTCAAATGCAAAGAAAACACAACAAAATGCTGAAACAGTCTACAGCTGCCAGTCTTAGGGAACAAAATTCAAATTTTAGGTCCATGTGGGGAAACACCTTCAACCACTACTTGCTCCTTGTGATATAGAATTATGAGGGGTCTCACAGGTCCTTTGCCTTTGGATTTAGGAATTGCAGCACAATCATTTGATTTATCCACCTGAGGTTTCAGCAACTCTTGCAGTCTCAATTTAAAACCATCACACTCTTCAACTAGGTGCCCTGTTGTCCCAGTCTGATATCCACATTCTACTTCTGCATGGTCTTCCTCGAGGATCAAGTGTTTGTCAATGATTAGCTCTTATACAAGATAACCCAATGCTATACATGCATCTAAGTTGTGTCCTTCAGCTCCTTTGTGAAATTCACAGTTCAGGTCCGCATTATGCCATGGTCCTGGCACATGATTGGATAATCGTGGAGTCACTAGTGAGTTCTGAATCAGTAGCGGGTAAAGTTTGCTTAACGGTACTGGAGTTGGTCTACCGTAAGTCTTATTTTTCCTGACATGATTTTTCTTGTTCAATCTCCGGCTTTGAGAACCTTGAGGAGGAACAAACACCGACTGGTGAGAGACTTCAGTTGAACGCCCTAGTGCCCCAGTATGATAGTCCCATTTAGCATTGGTACCACAGTTCAGAGGGTAAGGAGGAATTACTGGTTTCAGCTCCTTTGGTATTATCAATTCGCCTTGGATCAAGTCTGGCAATATCTGACCGTATGACATTGGAAACAAACTCTCTGATTTCCATGGTCTTTGTTGGGCATGCTGACGCGATTGACGGTTATCTGGTGGTTGATACCGAGAATGTCCTTGAGTTAGAGGAATCATCGGAGATAATGCATCCCTAATTTCTCTGGACGTCACATGGTCAAGGGGACCCTCTTCTTTCATCATGTTCTGTAATGTCTCTAGAACCCAATTCATCTGACCTTTGAGAATTCTGATGTCCTCCTTCAGCATTTTCTGGGCTTTCAAAAGTCCCTCAATTGTTGCCATTTGTCCTGGATATGTGCTAGGTATCCCTTCTCTATCTCTGATCAAAAGCGACGCAAGGCTGAGAAATGCAAATGCATAATGCAAATCCAATGCGAATGCAAACTGGTTTTACAAAACTCAGAAGATTGACTAAGTTAAAAGCCCTCATTTCATCAATCGTTGGAAAAGTTACAACTTCTTCTTTTTTTTTTAGAATACCAGAGATCGACTGAGTTTTACAAAACTAGTTGCGACATGATATGCTTATGGTGATATGGTGGGATGATGCACACACAACACAAAGGCAAGTATTTAAAAATACAATGTATATGCAGACACAAAGGCTCCCTAGCATGGGGTCAAAGGTCTATCCATCCCCAAGGATTTGTACTATGAGTTGTTTGTACCTGCCGAACGGGTTCTAACACGGTTCCCAGAGTCATCAACCCATCTTTCGGATATTACCAATTTCCCAAATTACTCGGTAATTGATAATATTCTCAAGAGAGTCTCGTCCGAGTGTAGTATCGCGTATCAATCATTTCGGAATTACTCCCTTATGATCATCGCACTACGTCCTAACAAGGCCAAAGTGGGGTGAAAATGTAATCTAAAGGTCCACAGTGTCAATGGCTCCTTTGTTGAGAGTAGTAATGTTTTCATGAATACTCATTCAACATCACTAACTCTCAAAAGGGCCTACACTGAGCGGTGGTTTCTCAAGTTAGCTTGGTCGGGAATCAACTCCCTATAAGCCTTCTTGAATATACCACCATCCTATCATAAGTGCACTCAAGTACGGGTATAGTACTGTCTCACCACTCAAAGCACCCAATATCCAACCACAAACAAATATATTGACAAATATAGATGTTAAGCAAATATTCACAAATATAGCATATAAACAAACAAAATAGGCTAAACCCTCAAGTTAAGTCTCCCCAGTGAAGTCGCCATTTCTGTTGCGGTGAAAATCGGATATCAAGCTATTGAATTAACTTGAACCTTAATTCTTTTACAACCGGACTTTAATTTATCCAAAGGAAAGGTCTAAAGAAAGAAAGAACCTTTTGCGCGATGTTACAACAATGCTAAGAGATTCGGGGATCGGGGGTTGGTTATGCATAGGGTAGGTATTTCACATCCTAAACATCTGTAGTACTCTACAGGAACCTTTTGTTTGTTTGCATGCTAAGTTTGGTAAATGTTTGCTAAGGTTGGGATTGGGTAAAAGGTGTAGGTTATGATAGATGAAGACCTAAGATTGTTTCTAAGTTTGCTCGCAAAGACATCGCGTCCTCTGCCTACGTATCCTAACTAGGATAGAATCAGAGCAATCGTAGTTCACCTCACTAGGGATTAAGAACACTTGATTATGATCAAGGTTCAATGGGGAACAAACATTACAATGCTTGTATAGAGTTTTTCAAAACTCTCTATGTCTATGTTGAACTCTCAAAGGGGAATAAGTAATCATCACTATGATTCTTATATAGAGTTAAACAAACTCTAACCTAGGGTTCTAGTTGTAAACACTCCTAGTGAGGGGGAAGGTTGCTCGTCAAGATATCTCATCTTGTGCCTACGTATTCTCATTGTCCAATGAGAAATCAGAGCGGTCGTAGTTCGGGCTCGAACTAAGGAATCAATTGGTTCTTTCCAAACCAAAAGAGGGGAAGGTTCTATCCAGACCTATGAGTTTATATCCTATTGGTTCTATCCAGACCAAAAAGGGGGTTAAGGCTCTTTCGAGGCCAATTAGGGGATTGAGCTATCTATGACCCAAGGGTCAATAGAGAGACTTTCCTTTGGAAGGGAGGAGATGAGGCAACTTGGATGAGAACTAAAAAAGTTCCATCACTTGGGGAAGAAATAATTAACAAAGTAATCAATACTTTAAACAAAAGGGGCATGGTTACAACCAAATATCATGTATCTTAACAAAGATGAAAGCATATATTAACAAAGATTAAAGGTATATCTTAACAAAGATTGAAGGTAACAACCACATGTATCGATGACAATCAAATACAAGCAAATTAGTTTAACCTCATAATTTAGGAGGAAAGCAATATGAAATAATGGTAACAACCAAGGGATAGTACCCTAACATGTTAACTAACATAGTATAAATGAGAATGAGTGAATATCATAACACAAATGATCACGGTGAAAAAGAAATTCATCTGCATACACGAGATAACGATCTCAATATAAAGGCAACTTACAAGCAACCAAAAGGTATGAAAATATGAACAAACATGGAATTAAAAAATATCACATGAAAGTAGGCATCAAGACAAACAAAATGCAAAAAGAATGGGTTCAAAATGATGAAAAATGGATGAGTTATGATTTTTTGAAGTTTGGATGAACAAAACATGAAAATCTAAATGATAAAAGGAATAAAATGCACATGGTAAGACAATGAATCAAACAAATTTGATTATTTAAACATGTTAACAAAATTTTAAGAATAATACAAGATCAATCTCACAAGAAAAATCAAGTTACAAGTTGAAAATTTTCAAGATCATCATGGTAAAAAAACAGTTATGGTAACATGTGGAATGCAAGTGGAAAGTTCACATTTATGAGTTTTAGGTTTACCTCTTGAAGCAAGCTTAAGCAATAAGAAAACCAGAGATCTTGAGAGCTCTTCCAAGATCTTGTTACATAAGTGTGGAAGTGACTTGGATAGCTTCAATACATCATACTTTATGTGTTTGAAGTGTTTCTTGAGTTGGAAGAAGTTTGGAAATGGTTTTGAAAGGTGTTTTTCAAAAGCAAATTTTGAGGGATTTTGGAAACTTAATGAGATTTTGTAAGAACTTGTGATTGTGTAAGAAAGAAAGTTCTATCTGGTTTCTAGCATAGAACTTGTGTGTTTTTTATGTAGTAAGTGAGTTCTATTTATAGCCAAAGGCCTTGAATCAAGGTATGGGCAAAAGTGAAGCAAATTGTCCATTTTAACCTTCCATCATGAAAATCTTTGAGTTTTCCAATGAAATCTTCACCTTTATCTTTAAGCCACTCTACTAAGATATTCTCCATGCCCCATATATTTTTTTCATCATGCTTGATAGGATAGAAGGTGACTTGTTGAATTAAAGTTGATGATTTGACAAGGGTAGCCACCTTTCTTCTCTTTCTTCACTATTCACTTTTACAACTTACATTAAATAATGATTTCCTTTGATCTTTGGTCCATTTTCGTGGGAATTGATGTTAAACATGTTTATTAACAATGTAAACATCATAAATGAGGCTTAGTCTTTGATTAGCATCAATTTGGAGAGGTTTTGGAATCAAAAAAACTCATGTTGACCTGGTTTTGCCAATGTGAGTTTTTGCCAACTTGTGGACCTTGGTTTTCTCTAAACAGGAAGAGTTATGGAACCCACTTGTACTTTTTAAAAAGCCTCAATTAGGTACTAAAATATTGATGCTTGTGTTAGGAACTCATTCCTCTTGAAACTAGGTCAAAAACCCTTGTGTGGTTAAGGAGTTATGACTTTGCCCTTTTCAAAACCTTGATTTCCCAACTTTTTGATTACTCCTCAATCCTTGATTCGATAGCCATGAAATTTTATAGGGAGGTGTAATATGACATAAGGAACATTTTTGATTCACATCATGAAGTCCAATTCCTTAAGATTGAAGAGTTGACTTTTCGGTCAACCGTACGATCGATCGATGACTATCAGACCGTCTGTTCTTGTTTCGGGACTTCCAAGACCTTGAAACTCTTTGAGGGGACTTCACTAAGCCTTATAAACTTGTTGGACCAAATTTGCATCATTGAACCTTCCTTTAAATCCAAAGTCAAACTGCGGTTGACTTTTCCTGCCCGAAAACCCTAATCGGGTACCCTGAACTGCACTGTGCTTGATCTGGGGGTGACAACCTCCGATTGGATTAAAACATGACCCAATGTGATATCTTTGACTTTGTTTTATGGAGAATCAATCCAAAATATTAATTGATCATATTGTCGAAGTCTCGATTTTTGACGGTGCGGAACCCTAATTCGCATGTATCTTGACAAAGACAACTTGAAATAGGTTATGGTCAGATAATCAAACGAATATGACCCTAAAATGATGATGAGGATCTAAGGGGTCAAAATTTAGGGTGCAACAGTGTCTCAGAACACAACAACAAATTCAGGATGGAAATTTTCGAGGGTGTTTGATGGAGGTGATCCACGATCTTGTAGTCACTCTTCTTAATCAACCTCATGAACTCTTCAGCGTCCTTTACAAGCAAGTCCTTCTCTACCCCACGAGGGGTTTCCTCAACGACTTTACTCTTTCCCTTATCGGTTACCTCAGCTTTGCCCGCTTTGTCCGCCACAATCTCGGGTGGAGCAAATACTCTTCCGCTGCGCGTGATTCCGCCGACTCCCACTAGGTTATCCACAGACCGCCCAAATGGTTCTAGGTCCAACTTCTGTCCGTTGCAGTAGACGTCTGCCCCATAGTGCCACGGGACAACATTGGTGCTTTCAAAAGGTATCAGCCCAGCCTTCGTGATGGTGATAGTGGGCGGTCTGGGTGCAGAAATGGTGATCGTCCGACGAGGGATGGTGATGGTGGCAACCTCATCATCTTGTTTCAGCATTACCTCTCCAGATCCACATTCGGCCCTTCGGCTAAACTGCAAGATTCCTTCGGTCATCAGACTCTGAATCCCCTCTATCAGCTGTTCACATCCATCAGGACGAGTCGCACAACCCATACACAGTTCTCCACAGCCTGGAAAGAAGCCTCTCTTCATCAGCTTGGCTTTGACGAAGCTAAGCGGTGTCTTCAAATCCCTGACGTTAGTCAACACATCCAAATTCTCTTCTTCAATAATGGCATTCACCCCACCTCCCCTATGATTCGGCATAGGGTTCTTTGTGACATTCGACATGTTATCGGAGAAATTGATGATCTTGGCATCCACCATATCTTGCACCTTGTGCTTGAAGGCTTTGCAGTTTTCTATCGTGTGGCCTGGTGCCCCCGAGTGAAACTCACATGTTGCATTCGCATCAGAACCTGGCGGAGGTGCCCCTGTCAAGGGAGCCAAGGTTCTCTTCTGGATTAGTTGTAACTGAAGTAGAGTCTGTAACAGCTGAGCATAAGACATGGGCGGTGTTTCAAGGTGACGACTTGATAGAGGTGCCCTATTTTGATACTTTTTGTACCCTTGCTGATTCGGCTGCTGCTGCTGCTGTGGCTGGGGTTGTTGGACCGCGGGGATGGTTATGCTGGCCACCTGCTGGTGAGGGCCTTTACCTTTCCTTCGAGCGTTGGACACGGCGCTCGTCTCTCCTTCCCGCCTTTTGCCACCATACGGTTTCTTTCCTCCCCCAGCTGAGGATAGATCACCTTGAATTTTCCCCAGTTTGATCCCATTTTCAACGTGCTCGCCGGTGATGATGAGATCTGAGAAGCTTCCAGACATGCCGCTGACCAATTTCTCGTAATAAACCCCTGGGAGGGTAGCCACAAACATTTCAACAAGCTCCCGTTCAACCATCGGCGGCTGAACTCTAGCTGCCAATTCACGCCACCGTTGGGCGTACTCTTTGAACCCTTCGTTGTTCCTCTGCGACAAGTTCTGCAGTTGGACTCGGTTCGGAGCCAAGTCGCTGTTATATTGGTAATGGTGCACGAATGCCTCAGCAAGTTCCTTCCACGTGCGCACACTGGTAGGCTCCAAACTCATGTACCATTCCAAGGATGGCCCGGACAAGCTATCCTGAAAGAAGTGCATCAGCAACTTCTCGTCTTCAGAGTGAGCGGACATTTTTCGGTAGTATGACCTTAGGTGGACGCGAGGGCAGGTGGTGCCCTTGTACTTTTCAAAGTCGGGTACCTTGAATTTAGGAGGCACCTTAAAGTCAGCAATAAACCCCAATTTGGACATGTCGACTCCCATAGTGTTCAAGTTCTCGAAATTCCTCATTTTGTCCTCGAGTGCCTTGAACCTCAGACGTGCTTCAGCAGTCAGCTCTCCTTCAGCACCCTTCTGTGAGAACAAATCTTCTTGACGGTCTTCTAACCACGGCTGAGGCCCATACAGATTTCCAACACCTGTGTTGCCGTTGCCCAGTCCAACATTAACATTAGCTTCAAAATTTCCATTACCGACGCCAGTCCTATTACCATTGAGCCCCATGTTAGCGATCATATTACCGTTGCCACTGCCATTCCCCCCGGTCACGGGGATGCCACCCTGAGGAGTTTCAACAGGCGGAGGGGTTGGAACATTCCCACCATGGAGTACACCATTGCTGTCAACCCTTGAAATCAGAGGCTGGACCAATGTTCTGAGCTGGTCTTGGCCGTTGGCAACCACTTGCATGAGCTCCATGAAGCGGTCCATCCTTTCTCGGAGTTCTTGAACGTCAGTTTGCACTTGCTCCATTGCTCTAGCTTGATTTGCTCTGGTCGGATAGCGGTGGATTGGTCTTTGATCAATCCTGGAAAAACCTGAAACAACCTGTATACACAAAAGGGTTAGAAAAAACGACAAAGTGCTCGTTATGCAGATGCTTCATGCAAATGCAAACGTGTGTCTGTGCATTAGGGAGATTCCCCCCCGATCCTAGTACCTGAGTGCCAGTGCTGATAATAAGAAGTCTGAGTCCAGTCATGGAAGTAACATCTCATATATATAAAGAAAGCCCATCAAGGCGGTACACAACGTCACTGGATACAAGCAGAATCAATAGCATGACCTCGACCAACAAGCCTGGTGATGGTCAGCATACAACACTGATCAAAACAAAAGGATTACAAAGATAGTCAAGCACGGCCACGGGCGCGAAACTCTTCTAACATATTCCTCGTTTCTGGATTATCAGGCCAAGTGAGCAACCCTTCGACGAGTAACTCCCTCTGCGTAATAGTGTATCGAAGACCTTCAACTGAGTCTTCCCATGCTCCTTCGCCGAAACAATCTTCTAGCTTCCACTTCTTGGATTCGAACGTCAGTTTGCGCTCCTTCAGGTTAGCAAGAGCCTTGTTGAGCCGGCCTTCAGCGGCATATCTGCGAGCGGTTTCTTCATCGAACCTCTTCTCACTAGCCTTCACCTGGGCTTTCAACTTGGAGATCTGCTATTTCAGTTTATCCTCCTGTTCCTTGCCGTTGGTTAGGGTGGCCTTCCAATGCTGATTAAACTTGGATATTCTCCGGTACGCTTCATCCAAGTGCTGCTTCTTGGTGGCCAGTACGTCATTGACAGCTTTGAAGTCCCGACCCAAACGCTCACGCTCAGCCATCTGCTTAGTCAAATCCGTCCCTAACTGGTTCACCAGCTCTGTTTGCCTCTTGAAGGAATAGACGGCTTCGCTTCTCTCGCTTCTGAGTTGAGCCAATTCTTTCTCCAGTTCTTCATTCGGCTTCTTCAGCTCATCTGTCTCAGCTAACACCTGATTATGCTGCTGAATAGGCACGGTGGTAGGCTCTTCAATCACTGGAGGGCTTTTTGGCTGGGCAGGTGGAAACGGCATCCCTATAATATCTGCTCTGGCTCTGATCCAGGTCACATATGGAGCATAGGCTTGGCTATTAATTTTCCCCAGCAACGGTTTTCCCCGCTTATTGATACCATTCCAAGCGTGCTGAAGCTTAGATAACATACCCCCCTCTAGAAGACCAGTGAGGTACAGAGATTCCTGCACCTCTTCATCCTTCGGTGGAGCTCTCAAAGCATAAGCAAACTGTCGGACCAACAGAGATGGATTATAATTGATACAACCCTTCCTGCCTATCAAAGGCACGTTTGGAAACCCACTGCAGCTGAAGATAATCTCAGTACCCAACCTATCTCTATCAAACCAGGCAATATCCTCCGCTGACAGACTCATCAAATGCTCAGACCACTTAGCTGTGGTTGCAGACGAAGCGAAAGGACCCTTCTTGGGTAGGTGACCATCAAGCCATCTATAGAGCAGAGGCACACAGCACGAGACATTCTTGCCCCTTCTGTTCTCATTTTTGTAGTGGACGGAATGATAGACATCTCCTATCAAGGTAGGGACTGGATTCCCTGATGCAAAGATGTGAAAGGCGTCGAAGTCTACAAAGTCAGGCATATTGGGGAACAGAATGATACCATATATGCACAGAGTGAGGATGGCGTTGAACACGATCCAACATCCGTCTTTGGCGCACTGCTGAGCTTTTCCCACTAAAAACTGCAAGGAGAAACCGGGAACCCTGTTCCAACTAGACAAGACCAACTCGGAGGCATCCAGGTGAAGTGAAGGAGCTAGACTAGCCAGATTAGGCTCAGCATCCATATGAACAAAGGGCATATGACTCTTGATAGGCACACCTAACAAATCAGCATACTCCTCCAGTGTGGGTGCGAGAATAAAGTCCTGGAAAGTAAAGCATCTCAAAGGAGGATCATAGAACTGCAGCAGGGCGTGCAACCCATTCAACTCAAACACGGAGGGTTTACGAACCAGGCTGAGCAGTTTACCGTAAGACTTTCTGAATTCACCTCTCACAGAATCATCTGCCAAAGCAATCAAACCAGTCAGCTGAACAACATCAGGAGTGGGGAGCTTGTAGGACACAGTCTTCCTCAGAGAACCCATAATGGCACAACAGAAGGCAAGAAAACCTGAACCGGGGGAAACGGTACCTGCAACACAGACACACGTTAATGAAATGCAAATGAGTATGCAAAGCAATGTAAAATGCAATCATGCAGCAGAAGATCAAGACAACTGTGTTGTTGAGAAGATGAAGGTTCTGCATCAACAAAACCACAATACTGCTCTGTCAAGAACAACCCTATCTCTGATGAGAAGAAAACCCTGGTATCGGACCATAAACCTGCTCTGTCAAGAACACACCTATGTCTGATGATGAGGAGAAACCCCTGATGTCAGACTATAACTCTGCTCTGTCAAGAACACACATTCATCTGATAATAAGGACCTCTGATATCGGACCATAACTCTGCTCTATCAAGAACAAATACACCTCTAATGATGAGGACCTCTGATGCAGGATCATAACTCTGCTCTATCAAGAACAAATACACCTCTGATGATGAGATCCTCTGATACCAACAAAGCTGATTCACTATCAAGAAAACCAGGTAGTCTGGAGGTTAAGGTTTCCTGCAACAAACCTAACCCTGCTCACAGGTATGGACCTATACTGACACAAGTTCGGCATCCTATGCGGTCATCAGTTTCACAGACATTCAAGAGGGGTGATACGATACCCAGCAGGTGTGGCATCACCGTCTCCTGAAGCAGCCTCACTTAGATGAATCCCAAATGATCGGTCCCCAGAGTCGACAATCCTCCAAACCAACGACCCCTCAGGCCCAAAGGGCCGGAAAAGAAGTCAACCGGGAGAACCTCATCTGAGCGTGGATTTCATGAGACACTAGTGCCTGGAAAGAAAGCACGCGCCCACTAATTTCCACAACTAATGCTAGGTACACTCAAGCCTGGGTCTGGCTTCTCACTCATCAGAATGCCCTTCCCACAACAACACAGATAATCATATCATACTGAAAATAAAGTGCGGGAAATAAAATACGATAAGTAAACACAACCTAACAAGTAATCATACAAGCGTTAGGATTGACTCTCGCAGGGACGTTGGATCCCCAAACTGACTCGCATAAGGGACGTTGGATCCCAGGAAACTATCAGAGTCCCCAGCAGAGTCGTCAGCTGTCGCTACCGCGAAAATAAGGTGCCGGCAAAACAGAAGAGTCGCCACCTTTCATTATTTATCCCTCAGAACGGGAAAGGAAATGATCGGAAAAACCTGACGAAAAGGTATAAGACAAGGTCATCGCAACCATTGTCTGGGTTCGGGAGTCGGTTACGCAAGGGGAAGGTATTAGCACCCCTCACATCCATCGTACTCGATGGGATCCACGCTCGTTGTGTTTATCTGACGGGTTGGTTTTACTATCTACCTATCAAGGCCGGTCTGAAAAGAAAAGAAAATGACTCGGCAAAGTATCGCACTTTATGCCTACGTATTCCCATCAGAGAATGAGAAATCAGAGTCAACGTAGTTCGACTAACTACGAGTTACGGGGAAAGGTGGCTCGCCAATACTTCAGTATTGTGCCTACGTACTCTCAACAGGCATGAGAGATCAGAGCTTACGTAGTTCGGGATAATACGGGTTACGGGAATTCAGATTCATTTGTTTTATTGAGTAGGGTTAACAAACAGTTCCAGCAGTTGGATGTATGCAGCTCGACCCTTGGAGACTTAGGCGTTACCGTTTACGGTAGAACTGAGAGTTAACAACACTCTTTTCTTCAGAAAAGCTTCCTTTGAATTATGGGCCCACGGGGCAAAAGGTTTGAAGTTTGTTTTCTGTTTTTTACAGAAGAACTGTTTTTTATGGATGTTTGCAACCAATATCGCACTAGAGACTATGACCTGAGAGTGAATGCATCGCATGTCACCCAAAGGGTGCCATACTAAACGTCCAGATTATTGAAAAGAAACTCTCCAAAAATCCTTTCTCAGATAGCTTAAGGCTCGTAACGTACGACATCAGTTAACCCTTATTACTGTATTTTAATTTGTTTTGAGATGAGAAGAGAGAACGGACTCAACTAAGGGGAGACTATCAAGTCCTAATGTTGTCATGCCAAGGATTCATCCTATGGTTGAGGTTTGAAACAGGGAACTCCTAGAAATTATCATGCATAGGTTTCAACCTAAAGTTCTAGTCATCACTTCCTTATCAAAGGAAGGGATATTCCTAGGGGACCATGTCAATGATAAACAGAAACAGATAAAGCATCAGCTTAATAGTAAACAGTAAATGACTGTAAAATGCATGCAATGCAAGTGAGGGAGGAAACGTGTGTGGGGAATCAGCCTCCACAAGCTCATCTCAACCTCAAGCCAAATATGAATAACTGTAATCATACAGAAGAAATAACATGATATCAAGCAAAATATAAATAACTGCAATCATACAGAAGGAGTGAAATAAAATGCCATCAAGCAAAGCCACACAGTAAAAACACAAGCAGAGGGAGCAACTCAACCTCTAGTGCAATCATGCTCCTAGCTTAAATCAATCTAAATATGAACTTACTCTAATGCATCAAGCAAATCAAACAAGTCACACCAATACAGTTGCACAGAAAGCAAACAGACAGGAAAGAAAGCAAATCAGCAGCTTTCCCAGCTTCCCACACATCAACATAAGTATCAACCTATCCTTCTTCTTCAAGCTTCAGCCCTATGTAGACTCCACCTTCAGGCTTCAATCCCAATAGCAAGCATCAACTTGGTTTTCCAGGCTCTCAATGCATCAACATAAGTATCAACTTGTTCCTTCAAGCTCTCAAAGTACCAAACACAAGTATCAACTTGTTTTCCTCAAGCTTCGTCTCTTTCTTCAATCTCAATTTGATCTTCTTCACAAGTGTCAACTTGTCCTTCTGGATCTTCAAGCTTCAGCTTCAATGGCAGTCTTCAAACACAGGGAAGTAACAACCTCTAGCATCTTCAATCTTCTAACAAGGAACTCTATCCTCTAGCAAGGGAGAAAGATTCATCTAACAAGAGCAAGGTTTGGATGATTAACAGCAGAGTGAAGACCAAAGGTTACCACTAAGCATTCTATCATCAGAGAAAGGAACCCTCAAAGGTTCTACCAACTTGTGAAGATCCACACATCCTACCAAAGGAGGGATGAGGCTTTTACAAGGGGACCTTACATCATAGGGAAAAATGGAAGTGATCAACACCTTCCATGTTTATGAAAGAAGAGAATCTATCTAGAAGCTCTGCCTGCAAACCCTGATATTAACACCTAATCAACACTACACCAAAATAAGGTAAGACTCTCATCCAAGCTTCTTCAAGCATTCCATGGTAGCCCAAGCTTGTCTTCAACACCATCCAAGAGCAAGAGAGGCAAAACCCTAATCTAAGGGAACTAAGGAAGTCAATCTAGTTGAATTAGCAAGTTAGGATCACCTAAAACCTAGTACTAAAGTTAGTCCTAACTAAAATACTAAAATCAATTGTAAAATCCTACAAAAATAACTATGGGACCCTAATTCAATCATGAATCTACCATACAAAATCCAGAGGTTGAATCATCCACCAAGTCCAAGAAATAAAACCTACATCACAAGGTACTAAGCATAAACCCTAAAAATAGAGCACCTAAAGTTTCAACTTAAAACTATATCCTAACTTCACCACAAAAATGTGAAAAAAAATCTAAGGGGAATATGCATATCTATGCTAGCTACACACAAAAAATCAAGGCAAGAATCATCACCAAGTGCTCAAACAAAATTCATTAAAACAAGGTATCAACCATGGCCATTTTAATACCAATTAATATTCAAAAAATGCAAATAAAATCAAAAATGCATGAATTATTAATATTTTTAATCTAAACAATTCTAGGTTCAATCATGAATCAAGGGAAAAAAGTTTGGATTTAATTGAATTAATCTCCTATTTTTTATGAATTATTTTCTAAGCCATATAAAATGATGAAAATAAAAGAAAATAAATGAAATTAATAAAAACGCGTGGCAAATAGCAATCCAATATAGTTCATATCAAGAATTGGGCCCAGGTGGGGTGTGAATATCACTCTGAGTGCTAAGCCCAAAACCAACCAATTAATGAAACGGTGCGTTTCATTTGAAATTCTCTCTTCAGATTTGAGAAGCAATTCTGGCCCTCCAACACACGCCTGAGTCAAAGGTCCAACCCTAATCTGAGGGTCCTTGTTCATCGTCCCCAATTTGAACCTGCAATGGAGGGAGTTCTCAGACGGTGGCCTGAACAGTGGCGCCACCGTCTTCTCCGGTGAGCCAACCTCCACAGGTCATCAAAAATCACAAAACCAAACACTATCCCACTCTAAATTTGATGTTGATCACGAATCCAACCTCAGAATTTCCTAATTCCTTCTACATTTCCAAACCCGATAGCATTTTCAGAATTCCTCCCAATCTTGATTTTCACCATTCTTTAAATTAAAGGTCTCAAGTTAATCCTCACTCTTCACTGATCAATTTCCACCATCCAATCATGAATAATCCTTCAAGAATCGTGAGCTATCATCCTCAACAGAAAATGGTCACATGCCTAACTTGTCTCTAATTCACCAATTTATGATCCTAAATCCAACTACAGGTTGCAAGGATCCTAACCACATGTGAATTGCTAAGTTTCTCCTCCTAAATCATGCATAAGGATGAAAGATACAAACCTGGTTTCAGAGAGGTAACAGAGGTGGTTTTTGCTCACTTCAACTGCCAAGATGATGCAGACACGTTCCAAATTTACTCCCAAAGCCTTTGCACACCTTGATTTGGCTTGATTCTCCCTTGAATTGAAAACCCGATTTCAACTTGAACCTTCAAAATTTCAATGGCTCCTTCTCTTACCAGCTTCAATTCCTTCCAAAAAAATGGTTGAGTTCACTCAATGACTTATATAGAAGTGATTAGACTCATCTAGAAACTTCTGGATCCATCCAAATGAGATTTTGGGTTTTCAAAATCTCTTCAAAATCTCATCCATGGCAATCACTATTCTGACTCCTTCTTGGCATGGCTATGTGTGTAATCAAGTTCTCATGAGATATTGAATGAGTTTAGAGTGTTATTTTCCTTGTTTGCAAGCCAAAGGTATGAATTTGATTATGTTGCTTCATCATGAAGAAATGAAATGGAATGTTATTCAAATGACCTCAAATCAAAATTCTAACATTTCCATTGTTTCTAAAATCATTTTTCCAATCAATTTGACCTATAATTTGGTTTCATTTGGTCACAATGAATTATTTGAATTTTTGGCCATTAATTCCTTTTAATTATTTCTTTTTTCAAAATTTCTTGAACCAAGTCTCTCCTTGAGCCATTTCAATGCCTCCTTGATGCATGGTCAAGGTTAAAACCCCATTTTGAGCAACTTTATTGTTGAAAACAATTTCATTTGAAGCCTCTAAGTTGGTGAAAATGGCCTATGATCACAAATGACCTATAATCACCAAATGTCCAAAATACCCTTGACTTGTCAAAGCCATAACTTGGGTTCTACAAATCCTATCAAGGACTTCTAGTACTCTCTAGAAAGCTAAGAGGATAAGGAACAACATTCATGTTGACCAAAAGTTCATAGGAATCATCCTTCTAGGGAAAAAGTGTCATGCAAGTTGGGTAACTTTCAAGCTCCAAATTCATATACCTCAGATGACTTGTAACTTGTCAAAGCCATAACATGAGTTCTACAAACCCTATCAAGGACTTCTAGCACTTAAATTAAATCTAAGATCATGCTCTACAACAATCATGTTGGGGGCAAGATGAGATGACAATCACATCTTGAGCTAAATTTCCTTGAAGATAGGGGTCAAACTAGGGGATTTTACACTGTCAAGCCTTAGAAACCCTAGCCTGAAACTTCTCAAACTCTTCAATCATGATGAGTTAACCTTGGAATCATCCTTATAACATCTCAATGTATCAATCCATGATCACATGGCTCTTGAATTAGGTCTCAACCTTCTTCAAATGATCAGTTGACCTAGGGTTGACCCAGTCAAACCCTAGCTGCACCAATCATGGCTGAGGCTTCTTATTCTTGCCCAATGACCTGTCTAGGCCTCAAAGTGATCTTCAACACTTATCATGAGCTCTCTCAAGACCTCAAGTCTAAATTCATGGCTTCAGAATCATCTGATGACTTCCCACAACTCTCAAGTTAGGAGACTTACACATTTGGTCTCAACCACTCTCTCTGAGGATCTTTTAACTTCTCTGACAAGGATATCAACCCTTGAATGCTTGAATAATCTTCTTAGCTAGCCTTGATTGGTAGTCATACATCTTGATCTCCTGCATACATGTTAATGAAATGCAAATGATAATGCTAATGTGCATGAAATGAAACATAAGCTAGGTAAAGAAATGTTGGGCAAATTTTGGGGTGCAACAGCTGCCCCTATTCGATCGGCTTGGACCTAATTGGGTGAGGAGCGAGCGGCTCTCAAACAATCAAGGTAAAAGATGGTTGAATACCAATAAACCCAGAAATTTGCCAACTGCACAAGTACACGGTACTCTGATGGGGACAAATCTTCTGAAACCGAAATAATTGTTGTACGACAACTAGCTGGAGAAATACTG
Organism: Lathyrus sativus; assembly: GCA_963859935.3. Lineage (NCBI taxonomy): Eukaryota > Viridiplantae > Streptophyta > Magnoliopsida > Fabales > Fabaceae > Lathyrus > Lathyrus sativus. The sequence goes on from OZ012739.1 coordinate 45,405,318, forward strand.
ATCTGAATCTCCGTCAGGATGATTCTATGATTTATCTGATATCATTGTGTCCTCAAATCATCAAGGGCTCACTGGTTACACGGTAACTAGCGATCTGCCAACCGCACAGGTAAACAATACTTGGATTGGTAGGAACATCTTCAAAACTGAGCATGCCAGTTGCACGACAACTCTGCTGGGGAATTGGTCACGCGGTAACCGGTGAAATGTCTAATCTCAAATCTCCGTCAGGATGATCATCTGATTTTGCTGTAGATATTCGTCCTCAAATCATCAAGGGGTCACCGGCTACGCGGTAACTGGTAATGGTTGTTTATACCGTCAGGCGTTCTATGTCATAGCAGAAGGATTCCTCGAGACTCATCAGGTCATTAGGAACTTTTTTAACAATCAAGTTAATCATGCCGTCGGGCGTTCAAAGGAGTTTTCGGGTGTCAGCCGGACTTCTTCAGTAAGTCGGGAATAGAATCCTTGGTCAATCATGAACCGAATGAGGATATACAATCTTCTGCCGTCAGGCACCCTGCGTCAGCTAGGCGAACTGCTTTGACATTGCAGTTATACTTCATCAGTACGTCAGGGGTTTTGGCACCGCTGCCGGACTTCAATCATCAAGTCTTCAAGGGAAACTTCAGCTTCTCTGTTTAGAACCTGCTGGGGATGACACATCTCCGTTGGGGGATTCTGGAGAACTATCAATTAACTCTGCTTTGGGGATCCAGAAATCATTCTGGGTGAATCAACTCTGCTGAGGACTTCAAGAATCATCTTGGACAAATAACTCCGCCAGGGACTTCAAGAATCATCCAGAACCAATAACTCTGCTGGAGGTTTCAGGAATCATCCTGAGCAAACACTCTGCCGAGTACTCTAAGCATCAACTTGAGCAACCAACTCTGGCGAATTCACTGGGGATTTTAAGAATCATCTTAAGCAACCAACTTCACTGGAGAATTCAAGAATCATATTGAGCAAACGACTTTGCTGGGGAATACCTGCAAAACGAGAACGGTAACAACCTAGCTCATGTTTCATATGCATACGTTTGGCAACATCGCAATGCTCCACACGGTGGAAATGCTATGCGTTTACGGTAAATGTTATGCAATCATGCAAAATGCTACAACCTCATCAGCAAAATAAATGTTGAAGGGAAAATCCTCCTGTCAAGGAGCAGGACCACTCTGGAGGAGGAAGGAATCATCCCGCCGAGGAGAAGAAGTCACACAAATCTCGATTGGATTCCGCCTGGGGAAACGAACTTCAGTCGACTGCTGCAGGGGAGTAAGGTTCTTCGAGAACCTAGACCTGCTCATCTAGGTGTACGAACCACAACTGCTGAGGAAAACGATGTCAATTACAGAAATAAACTGCACGGCCTTTGCGGCAAAACTTTCCTGGAGATAACGACTCCGATGGGGAAATACAACATCAGCTATTCAACACTCTACTGGGGAAAACCAATCATGGCCTGAACGGCTTCCAAGGACTCGACTCTCTTTGGGAGCTGCCAGTTCGGCTGGGGCAGAAGGAATCATCCTGCTTGCTGGGGAGAATACAACTTTGTGGGGAATTTCAATTCCGCTGGAGACTTCAGTCTGAAATGTCGAGCGCTGCACACTTCAGTATATGACTCAACTGGGGAGACGACGATCCTTCAGGATACATCTGATTGGAGAGAGAATCTTCTCTGCTTGGGGAAACATACGGCGTACTGCCTAGAATATGCTATACCTGCAACAACACAAACAGATAGACAAGATACCCTTCTCAAAGGGACCTATCAAGGTTACCATCCTGCGACAATGTTCAAGTAATTCATTGTTTCAACAATCAGTGGCCTAGGCCAGTAAGTTTATGTATGCGCATTTTATCAAAAACATCGGCGTTCTTTTTCGCAAACAAAACAGGTAAATGCTAAACAAACAAACAGAATTACTGAATAGTATACACTTTATTGATAACGAACCCCTGAATGGGCAAAAATGTTTTACAACGGATTCAAGCTCCTAGAATGAGGCAGCTGCGCAAATATAAAAACATAAATATACATCAGTATATGCACAAATGTCGGCAATGAGGCGTAGACGAACACCATGAGTTGATCCCTCTATGACCCACTCGACTTCGATACTTCTCCGACGCTTCAGCTTTAGAAGAGATTGATTCAGATAGACGGCCCTCAGGTCTTCCAAACCACTAAACAAATAAAGTCCATACGCGGAACGCAGTCATTTGCTTTTTCAAATCCCTAACTTTTGCCTGAATCGCCCTTCCGGGTTTTCAATTCACTGGGATACCCTTTTTTGCCAAAGTCGCCCTTCCAGGTTTTCAACTTTGCGGGTGTACATTCTTTTCTTTATATCCCTAATTTTTGCCCGAACCTTTTTCCCTTTTTTATGGTTCGCCGGGATGCCCCATTTTTGCCTGGATATTCTTTTTCTTTCCAGCGGGTCATTCTTTAAGCAAAGTATTTTTTAACTGCGTCCGCGTTCACCGGGGATGCAAAATCTTCGCCATCCATCGTGGATAACAACAAGGCTCCTCCCGAGAAGACCTTGCTGACGACGTACGGACCTTCGTAATTGGGGGTCCACTTGCCCCGGTGATCGGAGTGTGGAGGAAGAATCTTCTTCAGGACGAGATCACCCGTCTAAAAGCTTCTAGGACGCACCTTCTTATCATAGGCTTTCTTCATTCGGCTCTGGTACAGACGACCATATGCAATCGATGCTAACCTCTTCTCGTCCATCAGGCTGAGTTGGTTTAGTCAGTTCTTAATCCATTCTGCCTCATCGAGTTTCACGTCAACCAAAACTCGTAAAGAAGGGATCTCCACTTCTAACGGTAGGACATCTTCCATACCGTACACTAGTGAGAATGGAGTTGCCCCGGTTGATGTACGTACCGTTGTACGATAACCGTGCAGTGCAAATGACAACATCTCGTGCCAATTCTTATAGGTCACAACCATCTTCTGCACGATCTTCTTAATGTTTTTATTGGCCGCTTCAACGGCGCCATTCATCTTCGGCCGGTAAGGAGATGAGTTGTGGTGTTCAATCTTGAAACTCTGGCACAACTCCTTCATCATCTTGTTATTCAGATTCGAACCATTATCAGTAATGATCCGCTCGGGAATTCCGTAATGACAGATGATGTCCCTCTTTATGAATTTAGCCACCACCTGCTTGGTCACATTAGCATATGAGGCTGCCTCCACCCACTTGGTGAAGTAGTCGATAGCTACTAGAATGAAGCGATGACCGTTAGATGCAGTGGGCTCGATCTTGCTTATCATGTCGATGCCCCACATGGAGAACGGCCACGGGGAGGACATGACGTTTAACGGGCACGGCGACACATGAATCTTATCAGCATAAATCTGGCACTTGTGACATTTCTTCGCGAATTTAAAGCAATCCGACTCCATCGTCAGCCAGTAGTATCCTGCTTTCAGGATCTTTCTTGTCATAGCATGCCCGCCGGCGTGCGTACCAAATGTGCCTTCATGGACTTCTTCCATGAGCATACTCGCTTCTTTCTCATCTACACATCTGAGTAGCACGAGATCGTGGTTTCTCTTATACAAAACTCCATCAGGATTGAGATAAAAATTTCCAGACAGTCTCCTCAGAGTCTTTTTATCCTGGGTTGATGCTCCCGCAGGATATTCCTTAGTCATAAGGTAAGTCTGGATATCATGGAACCATGGCTTGCCATCGGAGGCTTCCTCGATCGCAAAGACGAATGCAGGTCTATCAAGACGAGAAAGGACAAATCTTGGAGCTTCATTCCAAAAATTGACTTTATACATCGAAGCCAACGTGGCTAAGGCATCAGCCATCTGATTTTCTGCTCTGGGCACATGATGGAGTTCTACTCGATCAAAGAATGGAAGCAGCCTTCTGGCATAGTTCATGTACGGCACCAAATTCGATTGACGAGTCTCCCACTCCCCTTTAATCTGGTTAATCATAAGTGCCGAGTCACCATATACATCTAGGTTCTTGATTCTCAAATCAATAGCTTCTTCTAGACCCATGATGCATGCTTCGTACTCCGCTTCGTTATTGGTGACCGGAAATGTCAGTCTCGCAGTAAACGGGATGTGGGATCCATGGGGAGTCGTGATGATCGCCCCAATGCCACTTCCATAAGAATTAACCGCCCCGTCAAATATCAATTTCCATTGGGATTTCCTGTCTGGACCCTCGTCGGGCAACGGTTCATCGCAATCTTTCGCTTTAAGAAACATGATATCCTCATCATGTCCATGCTCTTTCAAGCTCTCCAAAGCATCTTCAATTGGCCTTCATCTTCATCCAAAAGCAAGAGAGCCACCACTCTAATCTAAAGGGAACTATGAGTTAAACTAGTCAAATTAGTGTGTTAGAAACACCTAAATGTTAGTCTTAAAACTAAATCTAATTAAAATACTAAAAATGATTGTAAAATCCTATAAAAAATTCTAAGGGTTCCTAAACCTATTAAGAATATCTCCATACAAAAACCAGGGGGTTAACCAATCATTAAATCCTAAAACTATGCCCTAAACCTAAGGGTACTATCTTAAAACCCTAAAATTACAACACCTAATGTTCATAGTTCAAAACAACCTATATTTATCTCACAAAATTATGAGAAAAATACTAAGGGTACATGCATTTCTAAGCTACATAACCCAAAAAGAATCACCTAAAAAATCTACACCAAACACCCATACTAAAATCAGCAAGGACAAGCACCAAACAAATTGAATTTAAAACCAAATAAAAATACAAAAATGCAATTAAAATATAAAATGCATGAATTAATGAAATTCTAACCCTATCAAATTCTAGACTCTTTAAGGAGTCAGGAGAAAAAAAATCTAACCTAAAAATGTTAATTTTCCTAATTATGGTGAATTAATTTCTAACCTATATGAAAATGTAAAAATAAGGAAAAAACAATGAAAATAAAGAAATCAGCGTGCCAAATAGCAATTGTTCTACGTTACAATCCATACATGGGCCCGACAGGGGGTGCGCGTAGAAAATATGCAATTAAGCCCAAACCACACTAATAGACATCAGGAAAATGAAAGGAAAATTGAAAATGTGCGTGATGAATAGCAAGAGTTTTTAGTTCAAAACCAACCATGGGCCTGCAGGGGGGTGTTAATATCAATTGTCTTATTAAGCCCAAAACGAAAATAAGAAAATCATGGAAATTGTAAAAAGCTTGTGGCAAATAGCAAGACTTCTACGTTGTAATTCACCATGGGCCTAACTAGAGGGTGTTGATAGCAAGAAACTCACTAAGCCCAGACAACTCAATTTAATGAAACGGTGAGTTTCATCAACTCACTTCCATTCAGAAATCCATAACGCATCGTGGCCATTGGTTTGAGTTAGTGGTCAAGGTCAAGCTCTCATCCAACGCATGATGTTCATCTTCTCCAAATTTTAAAAAAAAGAGAGGGAAGGACTGGGACGGTGGCCTGAGCTTTGCGCCATCGTCGTCTCCAGTTGCAGGTACACAAAACACCATCAAACAGCAAAACTTAACATCCACTCTTACTCAAAATCCATCACTGAATTCAATTCCAACCTCTAAATTTCCTGATTCTTGATCTATATCCAAATACGACTCAAAGTTCAGAAGAGGTGCAATTCTTGAATCACTCAAAACTTAAAATCAAAAGCACTAGCATGAACTACATTCTTCAGGCTTCAAGATTCACTATCCAAACATGATTGCTACGCCAAGAATCCAAAGTTCTTCCTCTCAACAGAAATCCGGTCACACTTACTTTTGTCTCTAAACTACAAGTTTTTGTACTGAAAACCTTCCTAACATCATCACTAATCTATCTTTATGCCAAAACCTAACCAATTTCCTCTAATCTAAGCTATAGGTTGAAAAATGCATACCTGGAAAAATGTGATGAACAAAGGGTGTTATTGCTCGATTCAAGCTCCAATCTTCTCCAGATTCGTTCAACAACTCCTTCTGGAGCTTCTCCAATCAACAATTTGCCTTGAATTCACCTTGATTCCCAAAACCGATTCTGATATGCACTTGAGAAATTTCAATGGCTTCCTCTCGATTCTCTTCACTTCTTGCCCAAAAAATGATCTGAATGCATTGTATATGTTATATAGAGTTGGTTAGAACACTCTAGAACTTTCTGTAACTAACCAAATGAGAAATTGAAAATCTCATGCTCCTTGAAAAACTCATATGCCACAGTTGCGAATTGCTCTGTTCTAGCTCTCAATTTCACTTGAATTTCTCCTCTTATGACATTTAGAATTGAATGGGATGTGTAGCTCCTTGTTTCTGATCCAAAGGCAATGAATTGGTTATGTTACTTCCACCTTAAGTCACAAAATGGAACCATGTGTAAATGAACCCAAATGCCAAAATTAATAGTGCCATCCTTCTTGGAATGTTGTTTCTGATCAAAATGACATATACCATGACTTTGTTTGGCCATAAATCAAGAAATCACATTTTTTGGCCTCTTAGTAACTTTAATTTCTTCCTTTTTAAGCCATTTCAAGCAACATTGTGTTCCAAGCCAAACCAAACTCTCATGACCACTTGGTTACACTAAAAACATCATTTTGAACAAGTTCCATGTTGGACAATTTTCCATTTGAAGCTTGCAAGTTGGAGTTATGGACCTATAATCCAAAGTGACCTATAATCTCACTTTCCCAAAATACCCCTGGCTTGCAAAGATCATATCTTGAGTTCTACAAATCCTATCAAGGACTTCTAGTACTATATGGAAATATAAGAGGATAAGGAACAACATTCATGTTGACCAAAAGTCCATTTGAAAATTCCTTGAAGGGAAAAAGTTGCTTGGAAGTCAAGTGACTTTCACAGATAAATTTCATAGTCATCTGATGACCTGTAACTTGTCTGGACCATAACTTGAGTTCTATAACTCCCCTTGAGGACTTCTAGTACTCAAATTAAAGGTATTGAGATTCTCTACAAGTTTCATGTTGGCCAAAGATCCATTTGAAACTTGTATTTTGACTTATGTGGCTTTGAAGTTGGGCACTAAACAGGGTGATTTGCACTGAAACCCTAATTTAGCAACTTCCCACACTCTTAATTCTTCTTTGCTTGATCTTGGCACAACACCACACGTGTATCAACATACCAATCCATGAACCCCATGACCTCAAAGTAGGCTTTGATGCTCTCCAATTTGCACAATTGACCTAGGGTTGACCCAGATGAAACCCTAATTGGCTGCACTTCAAATGTGGCTCTCATACTTGAATCAATGACTTGTCTCAGCTTCAATAGGGCCCTCTAGGCATTCCATGAGATCCATACACACCTCAAATTAACATTCCATGTTTCACATCCCACTGATGATTCTCAATATTCCTTAAGATAGGAGCAAAACCCACATGTAGGCACTCAAACTTCTCAAGACTTCAAATCACTTCTTGATGGCCTGGATGACTTCTCATACTTGGATAAGACCTCTTGCTAGGCTCTTTTGATAAGAATCACACTTGATACCCTGTTGGATGCATGCAATGCTATGATATGCCAATGATTAAACTATGTACATGATGTAACTATGCAAATGAAATGCAATGAAACATAAATCAGGCAAGAAAAGGTTGAGCAAATTTTGGGGTGCAACAGCTGCCCCTATTCAAACGGCTTGGACCCGGCTGGGTGAAGAGCGAACGACCTTCAAACAATCGAGGTACGAGACGGTTGAATACCAAGAAATCCGGAAATTTGCCAACCGCAGAAATAAACTGCACTGCTTGGGGAGCAACATCCCCTATCTAAATCCGGTTGTTACGGCAACAACTGATCCAACGTCTGATAATAATTCTGATTTCAACTTCAACCACCTATGTAATGCCACAGGTACTGAACAATTTTCACAAAAACACCTCCGTCCATAACTAGACTAACCTTGTCAACACAAGAAGAGAAACAAATTCGTCAACACGAATAGAGATTTTGTCGTCACAGGAGTAACCTTGTCCACATCTGGACCCAAATTTCGTCAAATCACGAATGAATACAAATCTGTCCACGTCGGGACTCACATCTCGCCAACCTGAAGAAATCTCAACAGCACAGGAACAGAACTTGATCCATGTTAGGACGCTTGTTTCGTCAACACGAAGAAATCCCCTCAAAAGAGCAAAACTTTGTCCACGTTAGGACGCACACTTCGTCAACACGAAGAAATCCCATCATAAACTTGTCCACGTTAGGACTCGCATCTCGTCAACCCGAAGAAATCCTATCGTCATAGGAATAAAACTTGTCCTCATCAGGACTCCACATTCCGTCAACACGGAGAAATCCTATCATCATAGGAATAAATTATCCTCATCAGGACTCCACATTCCGTCAACACGGAGAAATCCCGGCGACTTCGCTGGGGATGAGTTGTCTGCATCTCGTCAACACGAGGAGATAAAATCTTATTTGCATCTCGTCAACACAAGGAACTCCTATCAACATAGGAATAAATTGTCCACGTCAGGACTCACATCTCGTCAACACGAGGAAATAAACCCGTCACCATGAAGAGAAATAAATTTGTCCACGTCAGGATTCCATCTCGTCAACACGAAGAACGGTAAACTTGTCCACGTCAGGACTCGCATCTCGTCAACACGAGGGAAGGTAACTTGATTTGTCCACGTCAGGACTCACATCTCGTCAACACGAGGAAATCCTATCAACATAGGAGTAAATTGTCCACGTCAGGACACCGTTTCGTCAACACGAAGAAAGATAAATTTGTCCATGTCAGGACTCGCGCATCTCGTCAACACGAGGAACTATAAACTTGTCCACGTCAGGACGCACATTTCGCCAATACGAAGAAGATATCTGCTGGGGGTAAATGGTCCACATCAGGACACCATTTCGTCAACACGAAGAGTAATCAATTTGTCCACGTCAGGACTTCACATTCCGTCAACACGGAGAAATCAAATCTGCCCACGTTAGGACTAGCACATCTCGTCAACACGAGGAAATAAATCTGTCCATGTTAGGACGCCCACTTCGCCAACACGAAGAAATCCCGTCAATACAGGAATAAATTGTCCACGTCAGGACTCATATCTCGTCAACACGAGGAACTCCCATCAACATAAGCAATAAAATTTTGGCGACTTCCGGGGAAATACTTCTGTCAACCAGTAGGAAAATACATTCGTTTATCCATACGGGAAGATACTCTAAATACAGTTTCTATGCTTATCTCTGAAGTAGCTAACTCAATTGGTCCCAACCCACAAACCTTTTAGCGTTGATGTGACAGCGACTTTGAGGCGGACTCTACTGGGGATATTTGGAAACCCAACTGCCGGACGCCTGTTTCGATAACCGGCGGCAGCTTCTGAAATTTTGATTCATGAAACCCCTTGACGCTGACGTAACAACAAATTTGAAGAAAATAATCCGCTGGCCGGGTAAGAGAAACTTCAACAAGCAACTCTGTGGGGAAAATAGTAAGACGAACCGTATCATCACACGTCTCACAGCGAGACCTCGAATACCTGGTAATAGATCTGAGCTAGAACTCCATACTCCTGCTGAGAAAACACACCTGAAAGCAAAAGGTTAACCAACCTGATTTTTGTTTCAAAAATGCGTATGTTTGAAAATGGCGTAATGCTCTGTACGGCATGGAAATGCTACGCGTTTGAGTAGATGCAAATATGACGATATATGCAAATACAAATGCAGGCTCAAGCTGCCGGGGCCACTCTGATAATGATGTCTCAACAACATGAATGCTGAGGATAAAGCCAACTCCGCTGGGGAGAACAAGTATCATAAGGTATTCCGGTAAAATAAATGCCGGAAACACAGTCAACTTTGCCGGGGAGAGATTAAACATCAATTTCCACTGGGAGGAAAGAACAAACACCCTGCTGGTGAACAAACTTAGCTGGGGAAGCGACACTTCTGGGCAAAGCACACTGTCTGGGCACAGTTTACACATTCAGAGTTACCACTCCGCTGGGGACAATCATACCGACGGAGGCAAGACGACCTGTGGGGGATCAAGAAAAGCATCCTTCGCGGATATAAACCTTTCGAACCAACAACTTGGTTAACTATTGCGGGAATCTCCCATGCTGGAGATTGAACGTGCACATCTTCGATTCGCTGAGGAACGCAACCTCTGTAGGGGACATCGATTTTGACTTGCTAGGGTTAATCCTATGGACGGCTTTCCATGAGGACACTCTCCTGGGGAAAATAATTCCCTCCTTCGGGAAGGGATAAATGTCATTTCAACTCTCTGGGGATAAGCTGCGACTAGCTGAGGAATGACATCAACTGGAGTCAGGTCTTACGTCAAGCGACCTTGGTTGGGGAATACAATTCCTGACCGTTTGCTCCAAAGGTAAGAACCCTGCAAAACACAAACGAGACAAAACAGGCCTATACAACAAAATCTATCCGGGTTAGCATCTGTGACATTACTTCAGTAAATTCGAAGTTTTAGCAATTATTGGCAAGGGCCAGCAAGATTATGTAAGTGCAAGTTTATCAAAAACATCGACGTCTTTCACAAACAAAACAGTAAAGAACAAGCATCAAGTACTGAATAACATGTTTTATTGATAACGGGCCTCTGAATAGGCAAAGTTTTGTACACTGGATGCAACTCTTGAAAAGAGGAAGTTACGCACAAACACACATAAATATATGCACAAGAAGCATAAAGAAAATACAAAACAATATTTGTATACATGTCGGCAACGTGGCACAGACAAATGTAACGCCCCGATTTCGACTATTCCTTTTTCGTTGAGTCCTTTTTGATTTTAATTGGGCGAATATTATTTTGATGTGTAATTTTTGTGGAAATATGTTATGTTTACATATTATTCTATTTTACCCGATTTTGGGAGTTGTCGGAGAAAATAGTTGGAGGGTATTTTGGACATTTCCTATTTAAGTGATAAGTTGGATATTTTATGAGTTATTAAGTTAATAGATTTTTTGGGAAAAATAATAGGAAGATATTAAAGAGGAAATAAAAGAGAAAGAAAGATAGTAAGAAAGGAAGGAAAGAAAAGAGAAAGAAAGAAGGCGAAGAGAAAGAGGAGAGAAAGAAGAGGAAACTTTGGAAAACATCAAGATCAAACCCTAGCTTGCGATTAATCAGGTAAGGGTGAGAAGTTTTATCATCTTCATAATGTGTATGATCATGTATGTGCTAGATTGGATTTGTTGGATTATTTTCTATGTTTCCATTTCTAGGTCGAAAGTTTATTTAATCGGTAGAAATTGAGTTTTATCGGTTAGAATTTGGAATAGACGGTGTAGTATAGTCGGATGATGAGTGGGTTGTACTACTGGAACTGATTTGGATTTAATCGGTTGGTTGTGTGGAGTTTGGGCTTTGGAACAGCCATGGAGGTTCTGTCTTCGCAGGCTCGCCAGGCGAATGGTAGCGAAGCTTCGCCAGGCGAAGCCCAGCGAGCTGCATCGAAGCCAATCAGAAGCAACACCCTGTCTTCGCTGGCAAGTTCGCCAGGCAATTGAGAGTGGCGAAGGTTTGCCAGGCGAGTATGCTAGCGAGTAATTCCAGAATAAATCCCAGTGGTCTTCGCTGGCAAGTTCGCCAGGCGAACGATGTAGCGAAGGTTCGCCAGAGGCTTTGCCAGGCGAAGGTTAGCGAACACAGCAACATATTTTTCCTTCTTGTGTTTTCCATTCGTGGATTGGTTGTGTGGTTTGGTTGCGATCATTCCTTGTTTGAGATGATTAATTATATGTTGTTATGTGTGTTGTGGGTAGCCGTATGGCTTGAATCCTAGTTTGTGATTCGTGGAGTGTGGAATGTGGCTGTTTGGCAATTTGGTGCATTTACTTGAACTGAACAGAAATGCATGTTGTGAATGAATGATGAATATGTATATATGTATTGTGATATGTATATATATTGTGAATGCATAATGAATATATGCGATGAATGTGAAGAATGCATGAGTATGTTTGTAAACATGTATGCATTTCAAGAGGTGTGTGGAGTCATTTTGCATGCGAAATCTCATGAAGTACGTTCTTGTGCTGTTGATTCCTAGGAGAGTCCGATGAGTGATAGGATTCCTAGGAGAGTCCGATGAGTGATAGGATTCCTCGGAGAATCTGATGAGTGAAGTGATTCCTCGGAGAATCTAATGAGTGAAGTGATTCCTCGGAGAATCTGATGAGTGAAGTGATTCCTCGGAGAATCTGATGAGTGAAGTGATTCCTCGGAGAATCTGATGAGTGAAGTGATTCCTCGGAGAATCTGATGAGTGAAGTGATTCCTCGGAGAATCTGATGAGTGAAGTGATTCCTCGGAGAATCTGATGAGTGAAGTGATTCCTCGGGGAATCTGATGAGTGAAGTGATTCCTCGGAGAATCTGATGAGTGAAGTGATTCCTCGGAGAATCTGATGAGTGAAGTGATTCCTCGGAGAATCTGATGAGTGAAGTGATTCCTCGGAGAATCTGATGAGTGAAGTGATTCCTTGAAGAATCTGATGAGTGAAGTGATTCCTCGGAGAATCTGATGAGTGAAGTGATTCCTCGGAGAATCTGATGAGTGATGTGATTCCTCGGAGAATCTGATGAACGATGTGATTCCTCGGAGAATCTGATGAGCAATGCGATTCCTAGGTGAATCTGATGAGTTATAGTGTAACTGTGAGGGGCGTGAGTGAATTGATTCTTAGGAGAATCTGATGGACGATTAAGTCGGTATCGTATTACGTTTGCATAGAGTAGTGAATTGGCCTCTATGAATTGCATTTATCATCTTTACATGATGTATGGTGAATAAACATGATTGTAGATGTTTATGTAAGTTGTTGATAATTGGCATGAATGGAATGTTTGAAGATACATGTATGTGTGAGTATATCTGTATATGTGTGTATGTTTATGAATTAATATAAACATTGATGATGTATATTGTGTATGCTCAGTGTTCTATTTGTGAATAGATATTTTGAATACATTGCGATGTACGGTGTAGTGAGATGAGTTGTGGTGAGAACGCGAACGATGTTATTGGATTATATATATATATATATATATATATATATATATATATATATATATATATATATATATATATATATATATATATATATATATATATATATATATATATATATATATATATATATATATATATATATATATATATATATATATATATATATATATATATATATATATATATATATATATATATATATATATATATATATATATATATATATATATATATGTTTATGTGCATTATGTATTATGATATTGTTTCTCACCCTTCTGCTGTTTTATAATGCCCTATGAGGCATTGCAGATTAGTTGACTGGAGGTATTTTTGTGAAGTGTGACTTCATCCCTTTTTGGTCGGTCGGCTCTGATATGTAGCACCGGGTAGCTAGGGATTATTTTGATTCTCTTGTGATACATCTATGGTTGTATCTGCTGACGAATGTTTATGTAAACATGCTGGTTAAATATCGATGATGTTGTAAATCAACTTGAATGATGTACATGTATGTGATTACAGATTTTGGAAGTTATTAAATATTTAGATGTTTCCGCCTTTGTTCTAAATTTTTTTTTTGTGGGTGTTGCCCCAATGTTGCATATCATTATATATGAGCAGGTGTTTTATATGTGTGATTTTCGGATAATGTGGCATGTCCCTTTTATACCCTTTTATAAACTTACTCTGAAGAAATTTTGAATTTGTGCCTAAATGATTAATTGTATTATTTGGGGGTATAGAAAGGGGGTGTTACATTAAGTGGTATCAGAGCCAGTGTTGAGTCAGTTGTGTCTGTCTCGCTGTTTTGATTGGTTAACGGTTGTTTAACCTTGTTGTTATTTTGCGAGTAATCAGAATATGGCAGGTCGCAATGACAATGCTATGGCTGCGGCATTGGAGGCGATGGCTAGAGCGGTGCAGGGTGCGCCGAATGTGAACGCTAATGATGAGTTCAGGAAGAACCAACCACCGGTGTTCAAAGGGAGATTTGATCCGGATGGTGCTCAGATATGGTTAAAGGAAATCGAGAGGATCTTTAGAGTTATGAACTATGCTGAAGGCAATAAGGTGGGACTTGGATCTCACATGTTACGGGAAGAAGTCGATGACTGGTGGATCGGTATGAGACAAGTGCTTGAAGTAGATGACGAGGATATAACTTGGGATTTATTTCGCGCTGAATTTTTGAGGAAGTATTATCCTGAGAGTGTGAAGGGAAGGAAAGAAATGGAATTCCTCAAGTTGAAACAAGGCAATATGTTTGTGGTGGATTACACGTCTAAGTTTATGGAGTTAGTAAAATTTCATCCTCACTATGACGGGGTGACGGCGGAATTTTCTAAGTGTGTTAAGTACGAGAACGGCTTGCGTCCTGAGATCAAGCAAGCGGTGGGCTACCAGAGGATTAGAAGATTTCCGGACTTGACCGAATGTTGTCGAATTTTTGAAGAAGACCATAAAGCTCGTTCTACTCACTACAAGAGTTTGAAGGAGGAGAAAGAAAAGCGACAAGTAAGGAGTGAACCTTATGTGACGCCAGCTGATAAGGGCAAGCATAGGGAAAACTTTGTTAAGAGATCTGGAGGAGAGAGTTCTGGATCCATTAAATGCTACAAGTGTGGCGAGATGGGTCATAAGTCTTTCATGTGTGGAAAACCCAAGATCAAGTGCTCTAACTGTGGAGTTCTTGGGCATGATGCTAAGGATTGTAGAATGGATGCAGTGAAATGCTACAATTGTGGAGAAGTAGGTCACATCAGTGCTAAGTGTCCTAAATCGAAGCAAGCTTCAGTAAATGGGAAAGTATTTGCATTGGCGAAGTTAGACACTACCAAAGCGAATCGTTGATTTGAGGTACGTGCTTTATTGACAATACTCTTTGAGTACGTTAAGTGTTTGAGATTTTTGTATATTTACTTGTGATGGTAATATGGTTATTGAGACGCCCGCTTTGGGGTCGGTAACTATGTCTTCGGTATGATTAAGTTGTCTCTTGACTATGTATGGTAAGGACTTCGTTATGGAACTAGAGTAGATTGTTATCCCCCGTTGGAGAGGATGAGAGTTTCTTGCCCATGGAAGAGTTGGAGAAACTTCTAGTGGACGGGACTCGAGTGTTTAATTTGGCTGCATCAGTGTCAGCAGAGGGTAAGGTTGAACTGGACGTGTTTCCAGTGGTGCGTGACTTTCCAAAAGTATTTCTGGAAGGTGTTGAGGATGTACCGCCGAAGAGAGAAGTTGGATTGAATTCCGTTGATTTTATGGTGAATGAGAATGAAGACTTTAAGATGATGATGTTGGATGAAATTTTGTATCCGAGATTCAAGCTCATTAGGGTAGAATGACTATGTGTCGTTCCTAGTGAAGAGATCGTCGGGGTAGAACAACCGTGATGTTGTTCCTGGTGGAGGGTATGCGGTGTGCCTGTAACCTCCAATGGAGATTGACGTGGATTGACGATCTTATTTGAGTCATGCGGTATGACTATGATTGTGGTATGGAAGTATGCGTGTAAGAGATCATGTGTAACTTGGAAAATGGAGAGAGGGCGCGAAAGTCGTGTCCGGTATGGTTTGAACCAGGTGATATTTTCGAGGACGAAAATTCCTAAGTGGGGGAGAGTTGTAACGCCCCGATTTCAACTATTCCTTTTTCGTTGAGTCCTTTTTGATTTTAATTGGGCGAATATTATTTTGATGTGTAATTTTTGTGGAAATATGTTATGTTTACATATTATTCTATTTTACCCGATTTTGGGAGTTGTCGGAGAAAATAGTTGGAGGGTATTTTAGACATTTCCTATTTAAGTGATAAGTTGGATATTTTATGAGTTATTAAGTTAATAGATTTTTTGGGAAAAATAATAGGAAGATATTAAAGAGGAAATAAAAGAGAAAGAAAGATAGTAAGAAAGGAAGGAAAGAAAAGAGAAAGAAAGAAGGAGAAGAGAAAGAGGAGAGAAAGAAGAGGAAACTTTGGAAAACATCAAGATCAAAGCCTAGCTTGCGATTAATCAGGTAAGGTGAGAAGTTTTATCATCTTCATAATGTGTATGATCATGTATGTGCTAGATTGGATTTGTTGGATTATTTTCTATGTTTCCATTTCTAGGTCGGAAGTTGATTTAATCGGTAGAAACTGAGTTTTATCGGTTAGAATTTGGAATAGACGGTGTAGTATAGTCGGATGATGAGTGGGTTGTACTACTGGAACTGATTTGGATTTAATCGGTTGGTTGTGTGGAGTTTGGGCTTTGGAACAACCATGGAGGTTCTGTCTTCGCAGGCTCGCCAGGCGAATGGTAGCGAAGCTTCGCCAGGCGAAGCCCAACGAACTGCAGCGAAGCAAGTCAGAAGCAACACCCTGTCTTCGCTGGCAACTTCGCCAGGCGAATGAGAGTGGCGAAGGTTTTCCAGGAGAGTATGCTAGCGAGTAATTCCAGAATAAATCCCAGTGGTCTTCGCTGGCAAGTTCGCCAGGCGAAAGATGTAGCGAAGGTTCGCCAGAGGCTTCGCCAGGCGAAGGTTAGCGAACACAGCAGCATATTTTTCCTTCTTGTGTTTTCCATTCGTGGATTGGTTGTGTGGTTTGGTTACGATCATTCCTTGTTTGAGATGATTAATTATATGTTGTTATGTGTGTTGTGGGTAGCCGTATGGCTTGAATCCTAGTTTGTGATTCGTGGAGTGTGGAATGTGGCTGTTTGGCAATTTGGTGCATTTACTTGAACTGAACAGAAATGCATGTTGTGAATGAATGATGAATATGTATATATGTATTGTGATATGTATATATATTGTGAATGCATAATGAATATATGCGATGAATGTGAAGAATGCATGAGTATGTTTGTAAACATGTATGCATTTCAAGAGGTGTGTGGAGTCATTTTGCATGCGAAATCTCATGAAGTACGTTCTTGTGCTGTTGATTCCTAGGAGAGTCCGATGAGTGATAGGATTCCTAGGAGAGTCCGATGAGTGATAGGATTCCTCGGAGAATCTGATGAGTGAAGTGATTCCTCGGAGAATCTAATGAGTGAAGTGATTCCTCGGAGAATCTGATGAGTGAAGTGATTCCTCGGAGAATCTGATGAGTGAAGTGATTCCTCGGAGAATCTGATGAGTGAAGTGATTCCTCGGAGAATCTGATGAGTGAAGTGATTCCTCGGAGAATCTGATGAGTGAAGTGATTCCTCGGAGAATCTGATGAGTGAAGTGATTCCTCGGGGAATCTGATGAGTGAAGTGATTCCTCGGAGAATCTGATGAGTGAAGTGATTCCTCGGAGAATCTGATGAGTGAAGTGATTCCTCGGAGAATCTGATGAGTGAAGTGATTCCTCGGAGAATCTGATGAGTGAAGTGATTCCTTGAAGAATCTGATGAGTGAAGTGATTCCTCGGAGAATCTGATGAGTGAAGTGATTCCTCGGAGAATCTGATGAGTGATGTGATTCCTCGGAGAATCTGATGAACGATGTGATTCCTCGGAGAATCTGATGAGCAATGCGATTCCTAGGTGAATCTGATGAGTTATAGTGTAACCGTGAGGGGCGTGAGTGAATTGATTCTTAGGAGAATCTGATGGACGATTAAGTCGGTATCGTATTACGTTTGCATAGAGTAGTGAATTGGCCTCTATGAATTGCATTTATCATCTTTACATGATGTATGGTGAATAAACATGATTGTAGATGTTTATGTAAGTTGTTGATAATTGGCATGAATGGAATGTTTGAAGATACATGTATGTGTGAGTATATCTGTATATGTGTGTATGTTTATGAATTAATATAAACATTGATGATGTATATTGTGTATGCTCAGTGTTCTATTTGTGAATAGATATTTTGAATACATTGCGATGTACGGTGTAGTGAGATGAGTTGTGGTGAGAACGCGAACGATGTTATTGGATGTTATATGTATGTATATATATATATATATATATATATATATATATATATATATATATATATATATATATATATATATATATATATATATATATATATATATGTGTGTGTGTGTGTGTGTGTGTGTGTGTGTGTGTTTATGTGCATTATGTATTATGATATTGTTTCTCACCCTTCTGCTGTTTTATAATGCCCTATGAGGCATTGCAGATTAGTTGGCTGGAGGTATTTTTGTGAAGTGTGACTTCATCCCTTTTTGGTCGGTCGGCTCTGATATGTAGTACCGGGTAGCTAGGGATTATTTTGATTCTCTTGTGATACATCTATGGTTGTATCTGCTGACGAATGTTTATGTAAACATGCTGGTTAAATATCGATGATGTTGTAAATCAACTTGAATGATGTACATGTATGTGATTACAGATTTTGGAAGTTATTAAATATTTAGATGTTTCCGCCTTTGTTCTAAATATTTTTTTTTTTGTGGGTGTTTCCCCAATGTTGCATATCATTATATATGAGCAGGTGTTTTATATGTGTGATTTTCGGATAATGTGGCATGTCCCTTTTATACCCTTTTATAAACTTACTCTGATGAAATTTTGAATTTGTGCCTAAATGATTAATTGTATTATTTGGGGGTATAGAAAGGGGGTGTTACAACAAACACCATGAGCTGATCCTCCTATGACTCGCCTGACTCTGCGCTTTCCCGGCATTCGACCTTCGGAAGAGATTGTTTTTGAATAGACGGTCCCCAGGTACTCCCAAACCACTAAGCAATGCCGTATCAAATCGGACCGCAGTCATTTGCTTTTTCAATCCCTAACTTTTGCGTGAACCGCCCTTTGCGGGTTTTCAATTCACCGGGATACCCTTTTTTGCCGGAGTCGCCCTTTTCAGGTTTTCGACTTCGCGGGTGTACATCTTTTCAATTTTATCCCTAACTTTTTCCCGAACCTTTTATTCATTTTTTATGGTTCGCCGGGATGCCCCATTTTTGCCTGGACTCTCTTTTTGTTGTCCAGCGGGTCACTTTCAAGCAAAGTATTTTTTAACTGCGTCCGAATTCACAGGAGACGTAAAGTCCTCACCATCCATGGTGGATAGTAACAAGGCTCCTCCAGAGAAGACTTTTCTGACAACGTAGGGACCTTCGTAATTGGGAGTCCACTTGCCCCTGTGATCTGATTGTGGTGGGAGAATCTTTTTCAAACCAAGATCGCCCGTCTGAAAGCTTCGAGGGCACACCTTCTTGTCGTAAGCTTTCTTCATCCGGCTCTGATACAACCGACCGTATACGAGAGAAGCCAGTCTCTTCTCATCCATTAAGCTGAGCTGATTCAGTCTATCTTTAATCCATTCTGCCTCGTCGAGTTGGACATCACGTAAAACCCTCAGGGAAGGAATCTCGACCTCCAACGGTAACACCGCCTCCATCCCGTATACTAATGAGAAAGGGGTTGTCCCGGTTGATGTGCGTACCATCGTACGATAACCGTGCAAAACGAAAGGTAACATCTCGTGCCAGTCCTTATACGTCACAACCATCTTCTGAACAATCTTCTTTATGTTCTTATTGGCCGCTTCGACAGCGCCATTCATCTTGGGCCGGTAAGGAGAAGAGTTGTGATGCTCAATCTTAAAATTCTGACACAGCTCTTTCATCATTTTATTATTCAAATTTGAACCGTTGTCGGTGATAATCCGCTCAGGGATTCCATATATGCAGATAATATCTCGTTTGATAAATCTAGCTACCACTTGTTTGGTCACATTGGCATATGATGCTGCTTCCACCCATTTGGTGAAGTAATCGATTGCCACCAAAATGAACTAGTGTCCGTTTGATGCCGTAGGCTCAATCTTGCCAATCATGTCAATTCCCCACATCGAGAAAGGCCACGGTGATGACATCACATTCAGAGGACTTGGAGGCACATGGATTTTGTCTGCATAAATCTGGCATTTATGACACCTCTTTGCAAACTGGAAACAGTCTGTTTCCATAGTCAGCCAATAATAACTTGCCCGCAGCAGTTTTCTCGTCATAGCATGCCCCCCAGCATGCGTACCAAATGTACCCTCATGTATCTCTTCCATGAGCAACTTCGCCTCTTTCTCATCTACACAGCGTAGCAACACCAAGTCGTGGTTTCTTTTGTACAGGACACTGTCCGGATTCAGATAGAAATTGCCAGCCAATCTCCTGAGAGTTTTCTGATCTCGACTGGATGCCCTAGTCGGATACTCCTTGTTCTTCAGGAAATTCTGGATGTCAAAATACCAGGGCTTACCATTGAAAGCTTCGTCAATGGCAAATATGAAGGCAGGCCTATCAAGCCGAGAGATAACAATCTGGGGAGCCTCGTTCCAGAAGTTAACTTTATACATTGAAGACAATGTCGCAAGGGCGTCAGCCATTTGATTTTCTGCTCGCGGTACGTGATGCAATTCCACCTTGTCAAAGAAAGGCAACAATCTCCTTGCATAGTTCATATAGGGTATCAAATTAGGCTGACGTGTCTCCCATTCTCCTTTAATCTGATTCACCACTAGAGCTGAGTCTCCGTATACATCCAGGTTCTTGATTCTCAAATCAATGGCTTCTTCCAGACCCATGATGCAAGCCTCATATTCTGCCTCGTCATTGGTAATGGGAAAGGTCAATCGGGCAGTAAAGGGGATGTGCGACCCATGAGGAGTAGTGATAATTGCACCTATTCTGCTACCATAGGAATTTACAGCTCCGTCAAATATCAACTGCCATTTGGAACCCAACTCTGGTCCTTCGTCTGGTAATGGTTCTTCACAATCCTTCATTTTCAGGTACATGATATCCTTGTCAGGAAAATCAAACCTCATCAATTGGTAATCCTCAATAGGCTGCTCAGCAAGGTACTCTGACAGAACGCTACCTTTAATAGCCTTTTGCGAGACATATTGGATATCGTATTCTGTTAACACCATCTGCCATCGGGCAATTCTTCCGGAGAGTGCTTGCTTCTCAAACACATATTTGATTGGATCCATCTTTAAAATTAGCATGGTTGTATAATTCAGCATGTATTGCCTCAAACGTTTGGCGGCCCAGGCTAGCGCGCAACACGTCTTCTCGAGCATTGAGTATCTGGACTCACAGTCGGTAAACTTCTTACTCAAATAGTAGATCGCATGCTCTTTACGTCCGATCTTGTTGTGTTGACCGAGAACACAACCCATACTTTCCTCAAGAATCGTCAAATACATGATCAAAGGTCTCCCGGCCACTGGGGGTATCAAAACAGGAGGTTCCTGCAAGTATTCTTTTATCTTGTCGAACGCCTTTTGACAATTTTCATTCCAGG
This sequence comes from Lathyrus sativus, assembly GCA_963859935.3. Lineage (NCBI taxonomy): Eukaryota > Viridiplantae > Streptophyta > Magnoliopsida > Fabales > Fabaceae > Lathyrus > Lathyrus sativus. Next base: position 45,426,649 of record OZ012739.1, read on the forward strand.
TCAACACCTGATCCTTTTTCAACAACTTGAATAACGGCTCGCATGTCGCAGTTAGGTGAGATATGAACCGAGCAATGTAGTTCAACCTCCCTAAAAACCCACACACTTCTTTTTCTGTTTTAGGCGTCGGCATTTCTTGTATAGCTTTTATCTTTGCAGGATCAACCTCTATTCCCTTTTCGCTCACAATAAACCCCAGCAGTTTACCCGATCTCACCCCAAAGGTGCACTTGTTAGGGTTCAGTCTCAACCTGAACTTCCTAAGTCTTTTGAACAGTTTCAGTAGATTAACCAAATGCTCCTCCTCTGTCTGAGATTTGGCAATCATATCGTCAACATAAACCTCGATCTCTTTGTGCATCATGTCATGAAAGAGAGTCGTCATAGCACGTTGATATGTTGCCCCAGTGTTCTTCAGTCCGAAGGGCATCACTTTGTAGCAAAATGTTCCCCAGGGAGTAATGAAGGTAGTCTTCTCCATGTCTTCTGGTGCCATTTTGATCTGATTGTAGCCTGAGAAGCCGTCCATGAAGGAGAATACGGAGAACTGAGCAGTGTTATCAACCAGCACATCAATGTGAGGAAGTGGAAAGTCGTCTTTCGGGCTCGCCCTATTCAAATCACGGTAGTCTACACACATTCGCACTTTACCGTCTTTCTTCGGCACTGGTACTATATTAGCGACCCATGACGAATAAGTTGTAACGGCTAGGAAACCAGCATCCCACTGTTTTTGAACTTCCTCTTTGATTTTCACAGCCATGTCAAGTCTGGTTCTTCTGAGTTTCTTCTTAACAGGCGGACATTCCTCTCGCAACGGCAGACGGTGCACAACCATGTCCGTATCCAACCCAAGCATATCCTCGTACAACCAAGCAAATATATCACTATACTCTTGTAGTATCTCAATCAGCCTTTGCTTGATGTCGCTCTGCAGCGCAACCCCTATACGGATATTTCTCACAACTTCTTCCGACCCCAAGTTGATAACCTCAATTTCCTCCTGATGAGGCAGAATGATTCTCTCTTCCTGTTTCAACAAACGAGTCAGCTCCTCTGGCAAGTCGCTATTCTCAACAATCTCTTCCAATGCTTGGAATACCGGGTGCTCGAAGTCGAAACGAGTCATAGGCGGTTCGTAGAAGATGTCATCTGAGATATTAGTCCTGCAAAGGAAATGGTTAAATGCCTCAAAACGCAAACAAAGCAAATAACCACGTTGCCATTTATTGTTAAAGTAAAAACAAGAAAAACAGGGATCACAATATTTATATATGAAAAACGCCTTTATTTCATGATTAAAACAGTGCAATACACATAATCAAGTAGCCCTAAGGTAAAATCACTATGCCCCGGGTAGGACATAGGATTATTCAACAATTGACAAAACAAATCATTACTGTTTAAGAGTCACTGGGGCAGCTTCCCGGATGGACCAGTTGCAGAGACTTTGTCCTGGCACGCTTGGCTTGATCAACGCGTCCATATCGCAGTCACTATCTCCGTCTTCAGCATCGGAAATAGCGTTGATTGTCTCATAGCACACCCCGCTTGGCGTAATCGTTATCGGTCCCTTGAACCTGGGAGCTCCTGAAGATGACGCTGACGACGTCGGTCGATACCCTAGCCCAAACTTGTCATTCTTCACGGGCATCTCCAGTACCTGCCCCCAACCTTTAGTCTCACCAGTCTGCACTAAAGCCTGAGCTTCCTTGTAGGATGACACTGCCACCTCTGGCATTTTGCTGGGACCCTGAGCTTTGTCTTTAATCCGCAACCCTTCGAAGACTTGACAAGGTGTCTCGTGTATTTCTCTGTCGACCTCAACATATCTAAATGATGACAGGTGACTGACCAAAATGTCCTCCTCCCCGCAAACGGTAACAACACTATCGCCCACCATGTACTTCAACTTCTGATGCAATGTGGACGTTACGGCCCCTGCAGCGTGGATCCATGGGCGCCCAAGAAGGCAGTTATAAGCTGGATGGATATCCATGATGTAGAATTCGGTATCAAAAATTTCTGGCCCCACCTGAAGCGGTAATGTTATCGACCCAAACACTGATCTTTTCGTCCCGTCAAACGCCCTCACAACCAAATCGCTGGGCGTGCAAATAATTCCCCGTATGTCCAACTTCATCATGGCTTTCTTTGGCAATACGTTCAACGACGATCCAGTATCCACCAATACACGCGACATCACGGTGCCCCGTCATTCCACCGATATATGCAAAGCCATGTTGTGCTCTCGACCCTTGGGTGTTAGATCAAAATCTGTGAAACCCAGGCTATGTCCAGCATTGACATGTGCCATTATCCCCTCTAACTGATTTACAGAAACTTCTTGAGGCAAAAATGACGTATCCAGAATCTTTAGCAAGGCGTTCCGGTGGGCCTCGGAACATAACAACAACTACAAGATAGAAATCTTCGACGGCGTCTGCTGTAGGTGTTCAACAATTTTGTAGTCGCTTTTGCGAATCAGTCTCATGAACTCCTCTACGTCCTTGAGTGACGTATCCTTTTCTTTCAACTGAGTAGGCCCGCTCTCATTTACTTTGGCTTTGCCTTTGGCCAATCTCTCTGCTTCTATTTCAGGTGAGGTAAAGATCCTTCCGCTACAGGTCATGCCCCCCGTTCCAACGACATTATCAACAGCCCCAGCTGGCTGGCTATTCACCACAATCTTTTCACCGTTGCAATATGCTTCTAATACGTATGTCCATGGGACAGCTTTCGTACTCTCAAAGGGAACAGGCCCTGCTTTGGTAATCGTAATAGTTGGCCGCTGGGCGGACGCCGTTATCATTATAGTCTTCCTCGGGATCGTCATCGTTGCAATATCATTCTGCTTATCACATAATGCCTCCACAGGCTTCTCAACCGCAGTTCGATCAAATTGCAAGGTCCCTTCGTCGATCATGGCCTGAATGCCCTGCTTCAAATTAGTACAACCCTCAGGCTGGGTCCAACACTCTAAATAGTATTCATCACAACCAGGGAATACTCCCCCTCTAAGCAACCTGCTTTTCACCCCACTCAATGGTGTCTTCAGTTCGTTAACATCCATCACCAAGTTCAAATTTTCTTCTGTCCAGATGGCATTTGCCCCATGATTAGGCATAGGCTGTTGTACAATATTGGGCCCCACCTGGCCAAAGTTGATGGCTTTACTGTCCAACAAGTCTTGAACTTTATGCTTGAAAACATGACAAGATTCTACATCATGTCCGGGCGCCCCGGAATGGAATTCGCAATGCTTATTAGCGTCATACCCATAAGGAAGTACCGGTCCTGTAGGCGGTTCCAATGTTCTTTTGTCGACCAAATTCAACCCCAACAGTGTCTGAAGAAGCTCTGCATATGTCGACGGAGGCTTATCAAATACTCTCTTCGGCTTTACATTCTGAAGGCTCTCCTGACCCTTGGCCATGCTCTCCATAGCTTGCATGAACAGAGTCAGCTTCTCACGGATTTCCTGCATCTCGACTTGAACTTGATCCATTGCTTTCTTACAGTTGTTTCTGGTTGAGTAGCGGTGAATTCTTTGGTCGTCAATCCTGAAAAACCTGGGAGATGCAGGAAATAAGATACAGATTCAACAAGTAACTGGCAATGCAAAAATGAATATGCAGATGCAATGCATGTCTGTGCGTTAGGGAGATCAACCCTTGATTCTAGTGCCAAAGTGTCAGTGCAGTGACAGTGCTAAGAAGCTTGGATTCATCCACGGAGAAAACATCTCATATATTGCTGCAAAGAGCCCAACAAGGCAGAAATACAATATCTCTGAGTGTACACAATAACAAGAAGGCATGACCTCAACCAACAAGCCTGGTGATGGTCAGCACAATGCAAATAAAGCATATACAACAGTCAAGTGTTACAATGAGCACGTTACTCTTCTAACAACTTCTTGGTCTCTGGATGATCTGGCTGAGTGAGCAACCCTTCGACGAGAAACTCTAACTGCCGTATAATGAACTGGAGGCCTTCGTTGGAGTTTTCCCAAGCTCCCTTGCCAAAACAGTCTTCTAACTTCCTCTTCTTGGCTTCAAAGTTCTGTCTGTGCTCCTTCAGGTTTTTGACAGCTTTGTTCAACGAGGCTTGAATGGAAAAACTACGCACAGCTTCTTCCTCAAACTTCCTCTGGCTAGCTTTCAACTGATCCTCTAACTTGGAGATTCGCAACTTCAGCTTATCTTCTCTCTCCTTATTTTTGGTCAATGTAGCGATCTCCAAGTAAGCTATATCAAGTGCTTTCTTCTTACACTCCAGCATGTCATGAGAGCTCTTGAAATTTATCCCCAAACGTTCACGCTTCTTTCGTTGTTCAGTCAGTTCTGTACCTAACTGGTTCACCAGCTTTGTTTGCTGTCTGAAGGAGTGTATGGCTTTATTCTTTTCGCTCCTGAGTTGCGCTAGCTCTTCTTCCAACTTCTCGTTGGCTTTCAACAGTTCTTCTTTCTCCTTCAAAACCTGTTCATACCTCTCAATAGGCACAGTAGTTGGCTCCTCAACCACGAGGGGAGCAGGGGGTAATACTGTAGGAAACGGCATCAGCGCCTGCTTTGCCCTATCTTGGATCCAGCCTTGGTACGGAGGATAGGCTTGACTATCATTCTTACCCAAAAACGACTTCCCTTTCTTGCAGATGTTATTCCAAGCATGCTGAAGCTTGGATAACAATTCTCCCTTCAAATCACCTGTGAAGTACAGAGATTCCTGCACTTCCTCCTCTTTTGGCAGGCTTCTTAAAGCATAACCGAATTGCCTGATCAACAATGACAGATTGTAGTTAATGCACCCTTTCCTCCCAATCAGAGGAACGTTATGATATCCTGTGCAGCTGTAGATAATCTCAGATCCCAGTAAGTCCCTATCAAACCAGACAACATCTTTTGAAGAAAGCCTCATCAGACGCTCAGACCATTCCACCGTAGCTGCAGACTCAGCAAAGATACCCTTCTTGGGCAGGTGACTATCAAACCACATATACAACAAAGGCACACAACAAGAGACGTTCTTGCCCCTCCTATTCTCGTTCTTATAATGCAGAGAGTGATAGAAGTCTCCAATCAGCGTAGGCACAGGATTGCCTGAAGCAAATATATGGAATGCATCCAAATCAACAAAGTCAGGCATATTAGGGAACAATACAATGCCATAGATACACAAAGCAAGGATAGCATTAAACACAATCCAACAACCACTCTTGGCATACTCTTGTGCTTTCCCAACCAATAACTTGAGAGAAAAACCAGAAACTCCATTCCACGAGGTTGACAGCAACTCTGAGGAGTCTAAATGCAAATCAACAGCCAAATCCTCCAGCTTGGGCTTAGCATCCATATCCATGAAGGGTACCCTGTTCTGAATGGTTAACTCCAAGATCTTAGCATATTCCTCGATGGTCGGAGCCAGAATGAAGTCAGGGAAAGTAAAACACCTCAGCGGGGGATCATAGAACTGCATCAGCGCGTACAATCCATTCAGCTCATACGTGGATGGTTTGCAAACCAACCTAAGCAGTTTCCCATAACTCTTCCTTAAGCTTCTCTTCACATCATCATCAGCTAAAGACATCAAACCAAGCAAAGAAGTAACATCTGGAGTAGGCAACTTGTATGCCACAGTCTTCTTCAAAGTATCCATGATAGCGGCAGACAGAAATCCGGGCAACTAGAATCAGAGGGTATGAAATGCACCTGCAGCACAGACACACGTTAATGATATGCAAAATGAGTATGCAACAATGCAATATGCAAACATGCAATAGGGATCAAGTGATATATTGCTGAAGAGATCCATCCACAATATTTGTCTCAACAGACCCACAATACTGCTCAAACCTGGTCTCAACAGACCTATAACAATGCTCCAACCTGGTCTCAACAGACCTATAACACTGTTCGAACTTGGTCTCAACAGACCCATAACAAAGTTCCAACCTGGTCTCAACAGACCCATAACACTGTCCTGATGAAGAACCCCAAGTAACCATAAGTACTGATCCAATATTAAGAAAACCGGGTAGTCTGGAGGTCAAGTTTCCTGCATGTCCCAATCCCTCTCACAGGTAGGTGTCCTATCAACTGACACAAGGTACGGCATCCTATGGGGTCGTCGACGTCACAGACTTTCAAGACTGACGATACGATACCCAGAAGGTGTGGCATCATCATGTCCTGAAGAGGCCTCACTTAGCCAACTTCCAATTGATCGGTCCCCAGAGTCGACAAACCAACTAACCAACAACCCCCTCAACCCAAAGGGTTGAAAAAGAAGTCAACCAGAAGAACCTCGTCCGAGCGTGGATTTTGCGGGACACTAGTACATGCAAAGCATGCACGCGCCCACTACTTTCCACAACTAATTCTAGGTGCACTCAAGCCCAGGTCCAGCTTATCTGTCAATCTGACCCCCTACCCAGCATAACAACAATAATATAATGCTGAAAGTAAATACAGAAAGGTAAGTCCATACAAAACCCACGACGGGAAAACAAGCGCTAGGATTGACTCGCGTAGGGAACCGTTGGAGTCCCCAGCAGAGTCGCCAGTTGTCGCTACTGCAAAAATCGGCGCCGGCTATGACAGAAGAGTCGCCACTGTGTGTTATTTATCCCAACGGAGGGAAAGGAAACACTCAGAGTAAACCTAACGCAAAGAGGGAAAGGAATGGTCATCGCAACCAAATCCTGGATTCGGGAGTCGGTTACGCAAGGGGAAGGTACTAGCACCCCTCACGTCCGTCGTACTCGACTGGATCCACACTTGTTTTCTGGTCTAAGGGATTGTTATTCTATCTACTCTATAGGCCTGGGTTAAAAAGGAAAGAAAATGACTTGGCAAAGTATCGCACTTTATGCCTACGTATTCCCGTCTGGAACGAGAAATCAGAGTCAACGTAGTTCGCCTACCTACTGGAAAGGAGGGGAAGGTTGCTCGCTAGGATACGGCATCCTATGCCTATGTACTTTCATACAGCATGAAAGATCAGAGCAAACTTAGTTCGGGCTACGGAAGACACAAGCTTGTCCGACTGTTTTTTATTACCTTCAAAAAGGGGTTTTCTTGATTAAGAGTCCAAGCGGATAAAAATGACACTTTGATGTTTGTTTTGAATCTTTTACGAAATAAGTGTTTTTAAGTTTGTTTGCAATCTCTGACGCACTAGAGACTATGATTTGAGAGTGACTACGTCGCATGTCACCCAAAGGGTGCCACACTAAGCAGCCAGACTACTGGAAAGAAGCTCTCCAGCAACCCTTTCTCAAATAGCTTAAGGCTTGTAATGTACGACATCGATTAACCTTATTACTGTATTTTTGAGTTGTTTTGTGATAAGAAGAGAAAGAAGCTCTAAAAAGCCTAGGGTTGAAAAGGGAATAAAAACTAACTTAATGTTGTCATGCATGGATAAGAATCCTAATGTCTGTCATAATTCTCTCATGCACAGAGGAAATCAGAGATCCTAGGGGGTAAACAGAAAAGAAAGCAAGCAAATATAGTAAAATGCATGCAATGCAGCAATACAAGCAAGGCAAGGGAGTCCAGCTCTACCTCGAACCTGGGAAAACAACAGGCAAAGTGAATCAACATTCACTTCAAATCTTAAGGGGGCAAGCTGCACAAGCCAACAAACAATACAAAAAAACCAAAATAAAACAGAGAAGGCAGCCCAAGCAGCAGCATCAAACTCCCACAGTTGACAGCACAAGCAGCAGCTCTGACAGCAACAGTTGGTTAAACAACAAAAAGTTGACAGCAACAACCTTCATCTTCATGAATAACCCCTATCTTCAAGCTCCACTAAGCCTTCAATCTTCAACAAGCACCAAGCTTCAACCAGCAAACAACTTCAACAAGCAACCAGCTTAAACCAGCAAACTTCAACCAGTAAACAGCTTCAACAAGCTCCAAACTTCAACAAGCAACTAGCTTAAACCAGCACAAACTTCAACCAGTAAACAGCTTCAACAAGCTCCAAACTTCATCTTCAACAAGCAGCAAAGCCCTAGCTTCAACCAGCTTCAACAAGCACAAACTTCATCTTCAACAAGCTTCAACAAGCAACCTCCAAAAGAGAATCAATTAACAAGATCAGGTTGGAATGTTAAGTAACTTAATGACAACCAAAGGAAGCCACTAATAACTTCACATTATAAGAGAATGGCATCCTCAAAGTTCTACTCTTAAAGCATGCCATTCATCCCTCCAAAGGAGAGATATGACTTCTTTAAGAGGACTTTATGTCATTGGATTGAATGGAGATGAACAATATACTCCATGTTTGAAGAAACAAGCAAAACTAATCTAATGCTCTTCCTAAAACCCTAGTTTCCCTAAACTCCTGACAAGCATCCACAAGATGAGAAGTTCTTCATGTCCATGCTATTTCAAGCTCTCCAAAGCATCTTCAATTGGCCTTCATCTTCATCCAAAAGCAAGAGAGCCACCACTCTAATCTAAAGGGAACTATGAGTTAAACTAGTCAAATTAGTGTGTTAGAAACACCTAAATGTTAGTCTTAAAACTAAATCTAATTAAAATACTAAAAATGATTGTAAAATCCTATAAAAAATTATAAGGGTTCCTAAACCTATTAAGAATATCTCCATACAAAAACCAGGGGGTTAACCAATCATTAAATCCTAAAACTATGCCCTAAACCTAAGGGTACTATCTTAAAACCCTAAAATTACAACACCTAATGTTCATAGTTCAAGACAGCCTATATTTATCTCACAAAATTATGAGAAAAATACTAAGGGTACATGCATTTCTAAGCTACATAACCCAAAAAGAATTACCTAAAAAATCTACACCAAACACCCATACTAAACTCAGCAAGGACAAGCACCAAACAAATTGAATTTAAAACCAAATAAAAATACAAAAATGCAATTAAAATATAAAATGCATGAATTAATGAAATTCTAACCCTATCAAATTCTAGACTCTTTAAGGAGTCAGGAGAACAAAATCTAACCTAAAACTGTTAATTTTCCTAATTATGGTGAATTAATTTCTAACCTATATGAAAATGTAAAAATAAGGAAAAAACAATGAAAATAAAGAAATCAGCGTGCCAAATAGCAATTGTTCTACGTTACAATCCATACATGGGCCCGACAGGGGGTGCGCGTAGAAAATATGCAATTAAGCCCAAACCACACTAATAGACATCAGGAAAATGAAAGGAAAATTGAAAATGTGCGTGATGAATAGCAAGAGTTTTTAGTTCAAAACCAACCATGGGCCTGCAGGGGGGTGTTAATATCAATTGTCTTATTAAGCCCAAAACGAAAATAAGAAAATCATGGAAATTGTAAAAAGCTTGTGGCAAATAGCAAGACTTCTACGTTGTAATTCACCATGGGCCTAACTAGAGGGTGTTGATAGCAAGAAACTCACTAAGCCCAGACAACTCAATTTAATGAAACGGTGAGTTTCATCAACTCACTTCCATTCAGAAATCCATAACGCATCATGGCCATTGGTTTGAGTTAGTGGTCAAGGTCAAGCTCTCATCCAACGCATGATGTTCATCTTCTCCAAATTTTAAAAAAAAGAGAGGGAAGGACTGGGACGGTGGCCTGAGCTTTGCGCCACCGTCGTCTCCAGTTGCAGGTACACAAAACACCATCAAACAGCAAAACTTAACATCCACTCTTACTCAAAATCCATCACTGAATTCAATTCCAACCTCTAAATTTCCTGATTCTTGCTCTATATCCAAATACGACTCAAAGTTCAGAAGAGGTGCAATTCTTGAATCACTCAAAACTTAAAATCAAAAGCACTAGCATGAACTACATTCTTCAGGCTTCAAGATTCACTATCCAAACATGATTGCTACGCCAAGAATCCAAAGTTCTTCCTCTCAACAGAAATCCGGTCACACTTACTTTTGTCTCTAAACTACAAGTTTTTGTACTGAAAACCTTCCTAACATCATCACTAATCTATCGTCATGCCAAAACCTAACCAATTTTCTCTAATCTAAGCTATAGGTTGAAAAATGCATACCTGGAAAAATGTGATGAACAGAGGGTGTTATTGCTCGATTCAAGCTCCAATCTTCTCCAGATTCGTTCAACAACTCCTTCTGGAGCTTCTCCAATCAACAATTTGCCTTGAATTCACGTTGATTCCCAAAACCGATTTTGATATGCACTTGAGAAATTTCAATGGCTTCCTCTCGATTCTCTTCACTTCTTGCCCAAAAATGATCTGAATGCATTGTATATGTTATATAGAGTTGGTTAGAACACTCTAGAACTTTCTGTAACTAACCAAATGAGAAATTGAAAATCTCATGCTCCTTGAAAAACTCATATGCCACAGTTGCGAATTGCTCTGTTCTAGCTCCCAATTTCACTTGAATTTCTCCTCTTATGACATTTAGAATTGAATGGGATGTGTAGCTCCTTATTTCTGATCCAAAGGCAATGAATTGGTTATGTTACTTCCACCTTAAGTCACAAAATGGAACCATGTGTAAATGACCCCAAATGCCAAAAGTAATAGTTCCATCCTTCTTGGAATGTTGTTTCTGATCAAAATGACATATAACATGACTTTGTTTGGCCATAAATCAAGAAATCACATTTTTTTGGCCTTTTAATGACTTTAATTTCTTCCTTTTTAAGCCATTTCAAGCAACTTTGTGTTCCAAGCCAAACCAAACTCTCATGACCACTTGGTTGCACTCAAAACATCATTTTGAACAAGTTCCATGTTGGACAATTTTCCATTTGAAGCTTGCAAGTTGGAGTTATGGACCTATAATCCAAACTGACCTATAATCTCACTTTCCCAAAATACCCCTGGCTTGCAAAGATCATAACTTGAGTTCTACAAATCCTATCAAGGACTTCTAGTACTATATGGAAAGCTAAGAGGATAAGGAACAACATTCATGTTTACCAAAAGTCCATTTGAAACCTCCTTGAAGGGCAAAAGTTGCTTGGAAGTCAAGTGACTTTCACAGATAAATTTCATAGTCATCTGATGACCTGTAACTTGTCTAGACCATAACTTGAGTTCTATAACTCCCCTTGAGGACTTCTAGTACTCAAATTAAAGGTATTGAGATGATCTACAAGTTTCAGAGTGGCCAAATATCCATTTGAAACTTGTATTTTGACTTATGTGGCTTTGAAGTTGGGCACTAAACAGGGTGATTTGCACTGAAACCCTAATTTAGCAACTTCTCACACTCTTAATTCTTCGTTGCTTGATCTTGGCACAACACCACACGTGTATCAACATACCAATCCATGAACCCCATGACCTCAAAGTAGGCTTTGATGCTCTCCATGAACCCCCTGTTTGATGCATGCAATGCTATGATATGCCAATGATTAAACTATGTACATGATGTAACTATGCAAATGAAATGCAATGAAACATAAATCAGGCAAGAAAAGGTTGAGCAAATTTTGGGGTGCAACAACAAGCATATATAATTAGTATTTGGTAAATTATGAAAACTAACTATTATAGAGAAACCATAATTTTAAAATTACTCATTTATTGATGAATAATGCTAAGTAACATTCTTTCCGCCTCTGCGGTATCTGAGATATTAAGTATTCTTCAATGTTTTTTATAGAATTACCTGTAAATTGTACTCTAACTAGATCCAACAATCCATGAGTATTCGATTTGTTTAATTCTATACAAACACGGTTAATGTACCAAAATGGTTAAACAAAATACAAAAAACACACGAGGAATTAGTTCTATACAAAATAATGAATGTACCATAATGATATATACTTATGTGCATCAAACTTGTAGTAATATTATGTACAGCCATCGATTTATACTGATCATATCCTTTATATCTCTAGGAAGGATTAAGAAATCCTCTAACCCCTGTAACTCTGGATCATATTCTAACGCAAGATAAAACACACCATCTTCGTTGCGCATAATGTAACATAATATTTTGGCATATGATCTTTTAGGGAAAGCCAATAACCTGTTATGGATCTCATTACCGGTGGGGGAGGCTGAACAAATGCCTTTTTATGCTTGCACCACATACAATATTTTTATCAGTCAATTGATCACCAACATCATAATCTTCATTTGTACACTATGGGACGCTTCCATTGACTCTCTACATCACAAAAAACATAGGAATGCAAAGCATAATTAACACAATGTATATCATACATTTTATATATCACAATATTCTCACATGCCACATATAACTCTTTTATTTCTTCCAATTTTTCCTGCGAGTTTCCCGCTCCAGTTCTAACTTCTCTTTAAATTCTTTCATTTGACTATCTATCTTCCTCTCAAAATTTTCAAAGTTTCTTTTTGCACCTATCGGGTGCTTTTTCTAGACGTACCAAAAAACACTCTCAGTTTTATGCCATCTCCAACCCCACTGACACGCCTACCATGCTCCTTTGTTTCGATTGCTTATACTAATATATCATGTTGTGGTTCTGGAACAAAGGAACCTTCAAAGGTTGAGTTAACCAACGAATCCTACACAACATAATAAGACATATGTTGTTAATTACCAAAGATATTTAAATAACAATTAACATATGCACAACAAGTTCTACTTATGACTTTCTAAGCTACTAATTTTGAGGCATTTGAAATTTAGTCTCCATTCTGTCTTTGTTGAGCCCTCTTCCACTTCTGATGTAGTGGCGGCGAAGATGGTTCCCAATTATGACTCATGGAGTCTCTATCTCTTAGTTGTTGTCTTTTTTAACAATCATTGTTTTCTCAAGTTTCCTATATCCCACGAGACAATCTATGAGGGTATTTGTTTTTAGACTTGCTCAGCTTTCCTACTTCATTTTTAACCTGTTTTAAACATAGGAAAAATATTAACGTCCATGAACTCCTCCGAACTACGAGACTTCACAAACTTTTTCCAAACCTTATTCTTAAGATAAAGATGTTTCACCCACGGGCACTCAATATTAGGCTTACGCTTCATAATGTAGTCACTTGTGAGTTGTGACTTAAAACTCCTTCAAGTCGTACCAGCATAAGTGATCTACCTTTTTTCAACTTTGAATCATCACTAAAATCAAATGTAAACTACATATTTGCATCAATAAGTATGTATTAATGTTTATATAAAGTAATATCGAATAGATGAAAATTAAAATTAATACTTGAGCATCTGTCCATATGCTATTTTTAACCTCATTTGTTACATCTTTCCAATCATTTAACAATATGTTGACTTTGCTACGTCCAAGGAATGCAACATGACTCTTAAAAAATGAAGAATAAGGACCTTCAAGAATAGTATAAACGATACTAAACTTGATCAGAAGTCTGACATCTGACTTGCAAACTTTTGTTAATTTAGCCATCATTGTGGCACCTCTTTGTTATTTTTTTTCTATTCTCCCACTACAGATTGAGAATCATTTGTCATGCTTTCGTTTGTATATTTAACTTTGTTACTAATAGATGAAGAAAAGGCCATCTATTAAGACGTAAAACAATAAACATTAAGACACAAACATCATCAACATAATGGCATCATGAACAACAATGGCATCATCAACACAATGGCATCAATAACAACAATAGTGGCATCATCAACATAATGGCATCAACAACAACAATATATACATAAGCAACAATATGACATCATCAACAACAATAACATCAATAACAACAATGGTATCATCATCAACAATAAAAAATACATAAGCATCAGTGGCATCACCAACACAATGATATCAACAACAACAATACATCAACAACAATGGAAAATGACGGTACTATAGATGCATGAGAAAAAAAAGTTTACGTATTGGAAACATGCTGAATAAGTAAAAAAAATGTTGTCAAAATTTTTAATTTCCTCCTCGACAGCTAAACCAAAGGCTAGTCACGAAAAAAGAACACAATGTCGACTTTTTCCTCGATGGTACAAAAGCACAAACATTGGTTAAAAATGTTGTTGTTTCTTCAGGTTTGAAGATGGTGATGTACGTTTCTTTAGGGTTGAAACTAGTTTTGTTTCATTGGGTTGAAAATGGTGTTGTTTGGTTGGGGTTGAAAATCGTGTTGTTTCGTCATGGGTTGTTGTTTCTTAATAGAAATGAAAACATGGAAATGAAGAGACAACTTAACTAGCTCTATTTAAAATGATTAAATAATATCACCATGGTCGTTTATCAAAATCATTGTGATATATGATGAAATTTTATTAAAAAACGTCAGGTTTTAAGCAATTAAATTTTTTAACAAGTAATGAAAAATATATTATAACGATGTTTTTAGACAACCATGGCGATATAAGATTTACATTAAGGATATTTTATTTTAAAAAAAGTATCAAGTTTTAAGTAATTAAAATTTTAAAAAATTACAAAATATATCACAACAGTTAGTTTAAAGAATGTAGTGGTAAACTTTCTTTTTTAAATAAAAATGAAGGGTGGTGCTAAAATACTGGAGAAATCACGAATTAGTAGGCGCTGAGAATTGAACTCAAGAAACATCAAGTGGTTATGGTCCCGATTTGTAGAGCAATCGGAAATACGGCTTATTAGAAAAAAATTATCTAGTCATCCCCATCAAAGGAGATTCAAAGAGCCATAAGGAACTCTACAATAGGAAGATCACACACCCGATAACCTTCAACTATTTTTAATGATAGACTCATGTACGCTTTCATATTCATTCTCATAAGTGTATTCGAGTATGGGTCTAAGGGATATGAGTCGATAGCATATCTGACTCATAGGGATTAGTTTAGAGTTTTATTGATGATTTCTGTATTGATAGTAATATTAAGGTTAGAACATATCTTCCAACAAGTGGTATCAGAGCCACCCATATTTGATTCAATTTAATTTAGGGATTAATTGGGATCCATTTGATCTTCCAATGTGTAAATCAATTTTTTTTGCATCGTTGATCATGTGTTTTTGAGTTTATGTTTGCTCGTTTTTTGTTTTGGATGCCTAACAAGTTCAAAAAAAAAAGGAAAAAAAACTTGATTTCGGCACTGTTCCGCGAAAATCATTTGTACGCGGCACTTATCGGTTGTCAAATTATACTATTTTTTTTATACTTATTCCAATAGAATATGTGTATTCTTTGATAAAAATTCTCTCACCGTGCTACATTCATTTTTTAATATTTTGGAATTAAACTTAGTATCAATGTTGTAACAGTGTGTAACAATACAGTAAAGTTCATTGGTGTTTTTTATTTGGATTTGATATTCAATTTTGGGTTTTAACTTAATTCTAATTTTCATGTAACAGATCATAAGGTGCACTAATGTTCACTAATCTTTCTTGTTTTGGATTTAATTTCAATTTTTCTTTGGTTCAATTTTTTGTTTGAATTTGGTTACGGATTGTATTTTTATACAGTAATTTAACCTTTTTAAGTAGTTGAAATGAAAAAGTCTCTAAAGTGATATATTTTTATAGAAATTGCTTATGAAAATGTTAATTTTTTTTTCTTCTGGTTTGTGTGTATGTTTGTCCATGCGAGTATCAATTGATCCAAAGGACAGTTGATGGTTGGTCGATTTTTATACACGCATGTGATGGTAAACATGTGATAATTATAAGGTCTTACATGTTTTTATTATCAATGTTCGATTGTTACAACAAGAGTACCACTATCAGTTAATATTAGTATCCAAAGACTCAAGATTGATAGTGCACTAGGTATCTTGAGATGGGTTATATCATTTTTTTGAACAAATTGATAATTCATTTTTCTTTTATGCGAGTATATTTAAATATTTATTTTTTTTGTTCTTGTTTCAGCTACAATTACTTCCATATCTGCTAATCTGAATTCAGTTTTAGTCCTTAATGGGATAAATTTCAAGGACTCGAAAGTGAACATAGAGATTGTTATTGGTTGCGTGGATCTTGACCTTGCATTAAGAAAGGAACAACTTGTTTCTCCTATGGAGTATACTACCTCTAAACAGAGGAAATATTATGAGAAGTGGGATCGCTCAAATCGCATGTGTCTCATGATCATTAAGTGCGATATTCCTGAGGTCTTTAGGGGCACTATATCGGAAGATATAACTAATGCCTAATATTTCCTTGTTGAGATTAAAAAGTGCTATAAGAAAGTGATAAGGTGAAAACAAGTACTCTTCTTCAGAAATTGATTTCCATGAAGTATCAAGGCAAAGGAAATATAAGGGAATACATTATGAGCATGTCAAACATTATTTCAAAACTTAAGGCACTAAAGCTTGAGTTATTTGAAGACTTGCTCCTCCATTTAGTATTACTTTCTATTCCTTCACAATATGGTCAGTTTAAAATATCTTATAACTGTTAGAAGGAGAAATGATCTCTTAATGAGTTCGTTTCATTTTATGTTCATGACCGGCAAAATAGCAAGTGTACTATTTTGACCGATGTAGTAATAAGGGAAAGGTTCCCCGAAAATCGATCTCGAGGACTGCGTATGAATACAAGTTCTATAATAATGCAATTGAACAAAAAGTCAATGGGGTTTTGGTTTGTTGTTTTAAAAATGTATAGGCCAGAAGGAAAAAGTAGTAAAATAAAGGTTTTGGACAGTTATAAGGAGCATGTTAGGGTATGGTGTATGAAAAGCCTTGTAACAACCTTAATTCTTAGTTTTAGAAATCATCGCTCAATTCAATCGTTACCGGTTTTAAAGATTAGTTAACTCTAATTCCTTAGCAGAAAACCCTTTGGTATTCTCCTTATACCCCAATTCCTTGGCAGTATAGGAACAATATCAAGCAATTTATTTTATCTAAAACATTACGATTACTATAGGGTATCCCCATTCCTAGGCAATATCTACTATAATATTATCATATAAAAGCGTTAACAATCGTTTTTCCAAACCTAAGGTTAACCGTAAATTGAATCCTTATTTGTCAGATAATAAAAGCCTTAAGAACATTATACGATAACAACGATCATGAGAAAGTAGTGAAATCACTAATTTAAAGAAAACAAGGTTATTACAGAGTCAATTCAGGGACACCCCCTAGCATTGGGGGGTTTAGCTACTCATAATATTTAAAATAAATTCAACAATTAGATTGAACATTTCAAGATAATAGGGTTTGCCTTGATCTTCAATTGCTTCCACTCATGAAGACCTTCAGTTTCCCAAATCCTTGATCGCTACAATCTTGATCATAAAAATCTTTTTCTGTCCAAAGGTCCCTTTTTCCTTCTCAAAACACGTCTTAAGTAGTCTCAGGTCCAACACAACAATAAGAAAATACCCAAAATACCCTTAGGAATCACAAAGGTAAAAAATCCAAGAAAATTAGAAGATGAAGTGCTTTAGCCAACACGGGCCGTGTCAGCTGACACGGGCGGCCGTGTTGGCTCCCTGTTACACTACACGAGCACTTTCTCTGTTCCAGGTGTGCTGACATGGGTGGTCGTGTCAGCTCCTTGGTTTCCACATATTTTTCCTTTTCTGAACACTTCCTGACACGGGTCGTGTTAGGTGACACGGGCGGCCCTGTCAGGCTCCTGGTCCACTTCAAAACTCTTCTGACTTCTCGTTGTTTTACCTAGTTTTTGCTCTGATTCTTCTCTATTGCTTACCTGAACCTATAAACAATTGAAATACCAAACTGACGCATAAAATGCAATAAAAACGAATAAAATAGGACTACACATATTAAATGATTAACTAAAACTAATGGTAAATTGACGTATAAAAACCACTGATCGAACTCCCCCAAACTTAAACCATTGCTTGACCTCAAGCAACCAGCTTGGATAAATAATTTTTAGATCAAACAGCGTATCAAATGAAGGACTTATGAATGTAAGGTGTGTCGGTACTCATACGTGAGTCTTTGTTCCGGTTGGCTAAAGCTAGTTCTCTTGGTAATCGTCTGTTAACGAAGGTATTACACAAACACACACCGTGGTAAAACCACGGACCTAAATCCCCCTTTCGGCCACCCCTCTAACTATGCTTTGGGCTTAAGTCTTTTATTCGATTTTCTACCCCTTTCATTCGAATAATCAGATTAAGGCACTTTTGATTGCTTTCCTTCACATGTACAAAATTTTGATCGAGACTTTTTTTTTTCGTGGCACCTTTATTCTTTTTTTCTCTCGCTCATTGGCGTTTATTAGTCCACTTTTTGGACGACTATAGAGATTCAACCGCTGTTAGGTTAAGTAACCGGGTGAGGGTTACCCAACTTAGAAGGACTAGTTGTCTTTACCGTCATTATTCATCTCTTCTTTTTTTTTGGTGCCACGAGTCATTCTCACAATCAATCTTTAAACATGCAATTCCTTTTTAATCATGTCGGACTATCATTATGAACTAATTGGGAAATACTTCTCAAATCCAAGTACGATTGCACAAACTTACACGTTGGACTCGTTTCCTTACTCCGGGGAACCTAGGGTGTTCAAAGTATACCTCAATTTCCAAACTTTCCCAAATTTCCTAGTTCTAACTCCTCTTCCCTCAAACTCTAAATACTTTCCTGACTACCTCACACAACATAGCATTCACAAGAAAAAAATTTACGATCTTCATATGGGGAGAATTCAAAGTGATTTTTATCAAACGCAATTAAAAAGGTATTTAAATTAAAACTTCAAAACAGTAAAACCTCCCCCAAATTTGAACTAAACATTGTCCTCAGTGTTTAAGAATAAGAGAGGAAGAGACGTACTCCTAGAGATCCTCACAGAGGGGTCGACAGGTAATGCAGCATCTTTTTGCTGCTTCCACGTTTTCCCTTGCAAAATCTCGTTTATTCTTGCAAAAATTAAAATAACCACACAAAGGAAAACATAAATTCTTAAAGTCCGTGGGTTGCCTCCCACGCAGCGCTTCGTTTATCGTCACATGGCTCGATGGTTGACTCTCCATTTTTATGGATGGTACTTTAGCCTCCAAACTCTATTGCTTGACTTTTTCGCAACAGAATGCTGGTTAGGTTCATAGATAAGAGCAACTTTAAGTGGTTTTGATCGTTCTCTTTTTTTCATTGTTTCGATCATTCCAGCTGAAGGTTTACCATCTTCCTCTTTACCTTTCTTCTTAATCTACAATGCTTTCAAGGTTATTTCCTCATCAAAAGATTTCAAAGTGAGCATACCTGTTTCAATATCAACATTGCACCGACTAGTAAGCAAGAACGGTCGGCCAAGTATGATTGAAGTCTCTTCATCTTCTGGAATATCCATGATCTGAAAATCAACTGGGAATGTGAAGTTATCGATTGTCACCAATACATCCTCTTCTAGCCTATATGACCTCTTAGTTGTGTGGTCGGCAAACTTCAAGCTTGTTCCCGTATCACTCACTTTTCCAATATCCAGCTTTTTGAAAATAGATAAAGGCATGAGACTCACACTAGTACCTGAATCAATCAGCACTTTCTTAAACGTTCTATCTTTTATAGTACAAGGGATTACTACTGGACCAGGATCTTTCCGCTTGATGGGGATTCTCCTTTCTTGTGATATTTCCTTACATTACTCAGTTGTGATCTTCGGCTCCTCACCCATTGATCTCTTTTTACCAATTACTGTTAGAACACAGATTGGTGTTTAATAAATCTCATTGTTTTGATGATAACACAAATGAAATTTTGCATAAAGGAAATATATACTCTAATTGTGTTTAAGCAATTTTGTTTCAGATCCAAAATTATATACTCATCTGGAAGCAAAAATTACATCTGCAAATGAAAAGAACGTTAAGACTCTGAGCGTCAGAAGCAACATTTCAGAAGACTCTGAGCGCTGCTTGAAGAGACTCTGATCTGCTACAGATGACTCTGAGTGAAGATAAGAAGAATTTGAGTAAAGAGCGCACAACATTGTTTCAGAAGACTCTGAAAGTACTTCACGCTGCAAGTACAAAGGATCTGATATTCAACTCTACACTGATTATAACATTCACGCTTTAAG
The DNA here is from genome assembly GCA_963859935.3 of Lathyrus sativus. Classification (NCBI taxonomy): domain Eukaryota; kingdom Viridiplantae; phylum Streptophyta; class Magnoliopsida; order Fabales; family Fabaceae; genus Lathyrus; species Lathyrus sativus. The sequence continues at coordinate 45,446,588 of OZ012739.1, forward strand.
CACTATTGCTGCAAGACTCTGATCTAAAGAACAAGGAACTACATCAGAGGATCTGATGTTAGTTTATTCAGTTGAAAAGATGCCAGCTCAAAGAAAAGATCCGTTGCTAATCCCAACGTCTGCTCCAACGACACTATTCCTCATTTATGCATGACACAAGAATTCAGACACAAAGCACTTGTCTGAACATTCCTCTTTCTGGAAAGGAAAAGTCATTAGAGGACAAAAAGGCAACAGAAGCTACAGAACGTACAGCATGCACAGTCTGAGATAAAGACTTGAAGTAGTATTTAAACAAGCTTCAACATCTTTCCAACATTGACGAATATTGAACAACTCACTTGAAAGAAAATCAACTCACAAGCTCTCATTCAAATATTCTTCAAAGCTTAACAGTTTTCATTTTTTGTTCTTAACTTTGTGTAAACATCACTGTTGTGATATAGCTTATTAGAAGCAAAACATTTAACACAAATTGTTAGTTTATCTTTGTAAAAGATTTCCTTGAGAAGACCAAGTTGTGGTCAGATTTTCTTGAGAAGACTAAGACAGTTGTCTTAGTGGTTTACACTGTAATCAAGTTTGATATAGTGGATTAAGTCCTTGTTGAGAAAGGAAAATCACCTGGGTAGGGTAGACTGGATTAGTTTGAGTTCAAATGAACCAGGATAAAAATATCTGTGTTATTTTTTATCTATCAAAGTGTTTTTAAAACCCTTATTCAACCCCCTCTAAGTGTTTTTCTCACCTTCAGTTGGCATCAGAGCTCCGGTTCTGTTTGTGCTCTCACTTAACTGTGACAGAAAAGATCCAGTTGAGAAAAACTCCGAATTTCTTGTTCTTTATTCATCATGGATGCTGAAGCTTCTACTTCAACTTCATACAACAACATATATGATGATAAAGACAGAATCAACACCAAACCTCCCATGTTTAATGGTGAGAAGTTTGACTACTGGAAAGATAGAATAGAAAGCTTTTTTCTAGGCTATGATGCTGATTTGTGGGATTTGGTAACTGATGGTTACATTCATCCTACCAATGATGAAGGGAAAAAGGTTGATAGAAAATATATGTCTGATCAACAGAAGAAAGAGTTTAGAAACCACCACAAAGCAAGAACCATCCTGTTAAATGCAATATCTCATACTGAGTATGAGAAAATAACAAATAGAGATACTGCATTTGATATGTTTGAATCTTTGAAGATGACTCGTAAAGGAAACTCCCAAGTAAAGGAGACCAAGGCTCTGGCCCTCATCTAGAAGTATGAAGTCTTCAAAATGGAGGAGTCTGAATCTATAGAAACTATGTTCTTAAGATTTCAGATCCTAACTGTTGGGTTGAAGGTTCTGGATAAAGGCTACTCTACTTCTGACCATGTTAAGAAGATCATCAGAAGTCTGCCAACAAGATGGAGACCCATGGTGACAGCTCTGAAGCTCGCGAAGGATCTGAACAAGATCACTCTAGAGAAATTGATCAGTTCCTTAAGGAGTCACGAGATTGAGATGGAGGAAGACGAGCCTCAGAAGAAAGGTAAGTCAGTTGCTTTAAAATCTAACAAATCTGCTAAAGCGTTGCAGGTTATTGAAGAAAGTTCTGAAGAATCCTCAAAAGAAGAAGATGAATTATCCCTGCTGTCCAAGAGGATTAATCAACTCTGGAAGCACAAACAAAGGAAGTTCAGAAACTTCAAAAGATCTGATCAGCATGGTGATTCTTCTGGACATAAAAAATCTGGGAAGAAAGACATAATGTGCTATGAGTGCAAGGAGCCTGGCCACTATAAGAATGAATGTCCCAAACTTCTAAAGGAGAAACCCAGAAGGAAGTTTGAAAAGAAGAAGAAAGTCTTAATGGCCACGTGGGATGATTCAAATGCTTCTGAATCTTCATCAGAATCTAAAGATGAGTGTGCTAATGTAGCACTAATGGCTGACATGGAGGACCATGAAGAAGCTGCTAGATCAGAATCAGAATCAGATTATGAGGAGGTATTTTCTGAACTCACTAGAGCAGAACTTTCTGAAAGATTATCAAAAATTCTGGAAAGCTACAACAATATCAAACTCAAATACAAGAAGCTTCAAAGCTGTCTTGCATCTGAGAATGATCAGCTGAGGTCTGAGGTTGCTGAGCTTAAAGCAGAAAATCTTAAAATAAAAAATGATTTAGAAAAAGCTCAAAAATCTGACTCAGAACCTATATCATGCTCTAAAAATATTTTAGAAGAGTATGACTATAGCTTTCAGAAGTTTCTGGCTAGAGGCCTAGATAGAAGCAAGATGGCTTCAATGATCTATGGCGTAAGCAGAAACAACAGAAAGGGTATTGGATATGAATCACCTTCTGGGAAGGATTTAAATCCAAAACCTGTTGATAAAATGATCATGAAGTATTCTCCTCTATATACTCATTTCAAATTTGGTCATTTAAATGATATTAAACACACACGTTCTGATCTGAACAAACCTGTGTTTAATAAATCAAAACCTCAGAAGAACAAGGATGCCTATAAGGGAAAGAAATTCAGAAAGAATTTCAAACCTACTAACCCTAGAGGACCCAAGAAAATATGGGTACCTAAGGACAAAATTATTTTTGTTGCAGACATCCTTAGCAGCAAAGTTGAAACACCAGTCTTGGTACCTGGACTCTGGCTGCCCACGACATATGACGGGAAGAAGGTCTATGTTTCAAAGCCTGGAGCTTAGATCTGGAGGTGATGTGAAGTTTGGAGGGAACCAGAAGGGCAAGATAATAGGCTCTGGAACTATAGGTAATGGTAACCTATCTTCCATTTCTAATGTTTTACTTGTTGAAGGTTTAACACATAATCTATTGTCCATAAGTCAATTAAGCGACAATGGTTATGACATAATCTTTAATCAAAAATGTTGTAAAGTCGTCAGTCAAAAGGATGGCTCAATCCTCTTTAATGGAAAAAGGAAGAACAACATTTATAAAATCAATCTTTCAGAACTTAAGGTTCAGAATGTAAAATGCCTTCTGTCTTTTAACGAAGAGCAATGGGTCTGACACAGAAGATTGGGGCATATTAGTATGAGACGTATATCTCAGATTAATAAACTTAATCTGGTCAGAGGACTTCCTCAGTTGAAGTTCAACTCAGATGCTTTTTGTGAAGCATGTCAGAAAGGAAAATTTTCAAAATCTTCTTTCAAAACAAAAAATGTTGTTTCAACCTCAAGACCATTAGAGCTGCTTCATATTGATCTGTTTGGACCAGTGAAAACTGCATCCATCAGAGGCAAGAAATATGGATTAGTCATTGTTGATGACTACAGCAGATGGACATGGGTAAAATTCCTAAAACACAAGGATGAGTCTCATTCTGAATTCATTGACTTCTGCAAACAAGTCCAGAACGAAAAAGATTTTAAAATTGTTAAAGTCAGAAGTGATCATGGTGGTGAATTTGAAAACAAATATTTTGAAAAATATTTTAAAGAAAATGGCATTGCACATGATTTCTCCTGCCCTAGAACTCCTCAACATAATGGAGTTGTAGAGAGGAAAAATAGAACATTGCAAGAAATGGCCAGAACCATGATCGACGAGACTAATCTGGCAAACCATTTTTGGGCAGAAGCAGTGAATACAGCTTGTTATATTCATAACAGAGTTTCTGTTAGACCTCTTCTGGAGAAGACTCCTTATGAACTGTGGAGGAATAGAAAGCCCAACATTTCTTATTTTCATCCTTTTGGATGTGTATGTTTTATGCTGAACACTAAAGAGAATCTGAACAAGTTTGATTCTAAAGCACAGAAGTGTTTCATGCTTGGATATTCCGAACGCTCTAAAGGCTACAGAGTATACAATACTGAGACACAGGTTGTAGAAGAATCAATTCATGTCAGATTTGATGATAAGCTTGGCAATCAAAAGCCAAAGCAGCTTGAAATTTCTGCAGATAGAGAAGTCCTTCTCACAGACTCTGAAGACTCAGAGGAAGATAAAGCTCAAGCAGAAGCACCAGAAGCAACGCCAGATGCCACTCCCTTGGCTGCTCAGATGAAAAACTTGAACATTTCTGAAGAACCAAATGTTAAAGGATCATCCAGAATCAAAGCCTCTCATCCAGAGGATATGATTATTGGAAAGAAGGATGACCCTATCAGAACAAGGTCATTTCTCAGATCATCTTGAACGTCACTGTTTGGGTTGGTGTCTATCATTGAACCAACATCTGTGGATGAGGCTCTGAACAATAATGATTGGATACTTGCTATGCAAGAAGAGCTTAATCAATTCACCAAAAATGACGTCTAGGATCTGGTTCCAAGACCACAAGGTTTCAACATCATTGGAACTAAATGGGTCTTCAGAAACAAGCTGAATGAGCAAGGAGAAGTGATCAGAAATAAGGCTAGGCTGGTAGCTCAAGGATACAGTCAGCAAGAAGGTATAGATTACACAGAGACTTATGCTCCTATGGCAAGGTTAGAATCTATTCGCTTGCTTATTTCTTTTGTTGCACAAAATAACATCACTCTGTATCAAATGGATGTTAAAAGTGCCTTCTTAAATGGTTTTATAGAAAAGGAAGTGTATGTTCATTAAACTCCTGGTTTTGAAAATGAAAAATTTCCAGAACATGTTTTTAAACTTAAGAAATTACTCTATGGCTTAAAACAAGCTCCCAGAGCTTGGTATGAGAGGCTGAGTAATTTCCTTCTGGAAAAGAACTTTATCAGAGGAAAAATGGACACTACTCTCTTACATAAATCAATTAAGAAAGACATTTTAGTCTATCAGATTTATGTTGATGATATTATATTTGGAACTACCAATATTACGCTTGGAAAGGAGTTTGCTCAGACTATGCAGGCAGAATTCGAGATGAGCATGATGGGAGAACTCAGATTCTTTCTGGGCATCCAAGTCAATCAAACTCCAAAAGGCACCTACATACATCAGACTAAGTATGTGAATGAGCTTCTGAAGAAGTTTAATATGACTGAAAGCAAGTTGGAAAAAACTCAAATGCATCCTACAAGCACTCTTGGAAAAGAAGAGGTAAGTAAGAAGGTAGATCAAAAGCTCTACAGAGGTATGATTGGATCTCTTATGTATTTGACTGCTTCTAGACCTGATATTCTATTTAGTGTTTATCTGTGTGCTAGATTCCAATTAGATCCTAGAGAATCTCACTTAACAGCTATTAAGAGGATTCTGAGGTATCTGAAAGGTACTACTAATGTGGGTTTGCGTTACAGAAAATCTGATGATTATAAATTAGTTGGATTTTGTGATGCTGACTATGCTGGAGACAGAGTAGAGCGTAAGAGTACTTCTGGAAGCTGTTAGTTTCTGGGAAGTCATCTGATCTCTTGGTTCAGCAAGAAGCAACCCACAATTGCGCTTTCAACAATAGAAGCAGAATACATTGTTTTATGCTGGTTGTAGCACTCAGATGCTCTGGATGAAGAGTCAACTAGAAGACTATCAGATTCATGAGAGTAACATTTCAATCTTCTGTGATAATACTTCTGCTATCTGCTTGTCTAAAAATCCTATTTTGCACTCTAAGGCAAAGCATATAGAAATAAAACATCATTTCATCAGAGACTATGTTCAGAAGGAAATTATAAGTTTAAACTTTGTTGATACAGACCATCAATGAGCTGATATCTTTCAAAACCCCTTGCTGAAGATAGATTTAAATTTATTCTGAAAAATATAAGTATGAATTTCTGTCCAGAATAAAATGTTTATCAGAAAATTTTTTCTCAGATGGAAAATGTTTTAACTCTGAATTTCTCATATGGAAAATATAAGTATGGATTTCTATAAATTCCACAACACTTCACTTCTCACACTTTTCACTCTCTCACACTCTTGTATGCATTTCTGTCAGTTTCACTGCTTTCATCTCTCTCCCAAACCCAAAACCATTCGTAACCCTAAATCTCTCTCAAGAACAACAATGGCTACTTCTTCATCAACTTCTGCTCAGTTTCAATCAACTATGGCTGCTGTCTTTTCTGCAAATATGGGTTTTGTTGCTTTCAAGGAACCAGTTAGAACCCTACTCACACCAGTTGGAAAACTTGAAGTTTTATGTGAATCTATCGTGAACTTTGAATCAATTGCTCAAAATGGGTTTGATCTTCGTCCCATTGTTGATGCTCAAATTTGGACAAAGTTCTTTGATAGGCTGATGGGACTAGTTTATCCATGTCTGGTGAAAGAATTTTGGATCCATGCAACTACATACCCTAAGTTCATTGTTTCATCTGTTCTGGGTAAGGAAATCATCATAACTGAGGATCTGATCAGGAAGCTCATTGGTTATGAAGAAACTGATGGTGTTACAAATCTGCCAGCTGGGCGTGTTGATATGACAGAAGTTTATAGTGAAGTTTGCTCATCTGGAGAAGCTTCTAACAAAGTGAAAGATCTGAAGCCAAACTACAGGATCTGGGCTAAGATCTTTATGGGATGTATCCATCACAGGAAGTCTTCAAACTCTCCTGATTATGTAAATACTGATCAGATGTACTTCATGTACTGTCTGAGTCAGAGCACAAAAGTGGATCTGCCTTATCTACTTTTCAATCATCTATGGACTCACGTGAAACAATCAAGGGAAGAAGTCAGAACTAAACACCAGAAGATGAGGAATTGGATTCCAATGGGAAGACTCATTTCAGACATTCTGACTGAGAATGGTCTGATTGGACATCTAATAGAAGCTGGTTTGCAGGAAAAATTAGCTTCAGTGGTAGGCAAACCTCTGAAATGGAAAAGTCTTCAGAGGATGAAGGTTGTAGAAGAACTCACTTCTGCACCAAGATAGATAAACTCTGAAGAGGTCAGCAAAAGAAGGATACCAGTGGATGATTTTCCTCTACTCTACGCTAGTGAACCAAGGGAAATTATTCTGAAGTACATAGCAACGTGTCTAGCAGATCGAACTCCTCTACCAGAACATCTGATTCAGAAAGCAGGCGAACCTGAACCAGATTTTTATGGAGATAGACACAAGAAGAAGAGGAAAGTTTCTGAAGAAGGATCTTCAAAACCAAAGAGGAAAGCTTCTGGCGAAGAAACTTCTGTTAAACCAAAGAGGGTCAAGAAGCAAAAAGGTAATCCTCTTGAGGCCAGTTTAGATTCCATCTTAGAAACTGTCAAAGAGGTACTAACATCTGATTCCCCTGTCTATGAACCCATACCTTCACCTTCACCTTCTCCTCCTCATGAACCTGAAACCATCCCCTCTGAACCAGAAACATCTGAACCTGTTCCTCCTACTCCTAAACCAAAAAAACCTTCTGTACCTCAACCACACCCATCTGAAAAACAACCCTTTGAAATTCCCTCACCAAAACCACAAACTTCTAAACCACAACCAGAAGAGCCCATTCCCTCTGCTCCTCAACCAGAACAACCTCAAACTTCTGAATCATTTATACCTGATTCTGATGTTCTTGATGTACAACCCCTGAAAATTCTGTTTGATGTTTCTTCCACATCTTGTCATTCTTCTGCATCATCTGATTCTACTGAATCTGATTTACCCTCAGAAGTAACCTCACCCCTTCACTCAATGGCTATGAACCAAAACAACCAGATGTATTCATTCCATCTGAACCTATCCTCTCTCAACTAACTCCAAAACCTACATCAGCTTTTGTTCCATTTTGTCCCATGCCTTCTGTTATCACTCCATCTGATACACCAAGGTCTGTTACTAAACCTTCTACACCATACCCTCGTACTCTCTTCACCATTCCTTCCTTTTCCATACCCTCATCATCTGAAACCACCAAAACACCATCTCTAGAAAACTTTCTGAAACCAAAACCTAGAATGGATGTTAGTACTGTCGCTACTGCGAAAATCGGCGCCAGCTGAACAGAAGAGTTGCCACCGTGCGTTATTTATCCCAACGGAGGGAAAGGAAACGCTCGAGGTAAACCTACCGCAAAACGGGGAAAGAAATGGTCATCGCAACCAAATCCTAGATTCGGGAGTCGGTTACACAAGGGGAAGGTATTAGCACCCCTCACGTCCGTCGTACTCGACGGGATCCACGCTTGTTTTCTAGTACGGATTGTTATTCTATCTACTCTACAGGTCTGGGGTTAAAAGAAAATAAAATGACTCGGCAAAGTGTCGCACTTTATGCCTACGTATTCCCGTCTGGAACGAGAAATCAGAGTCAACGTAGTTCGCCTACCTACGGGAAAGGAGGGGAAGGTTGCTCGCTAGGATATCGCATCCTATGCCTACGTACTTTCATACAGCATGAAAGATCAGAGCAAACGTAGTTCAGGCCACGTACGACACAAGTCTGTCTTGATTGCTTTTATCTCCTTCTGAAAAAGGGTTTTTCTGATTACTGGTCCAAGCGGACAAAAAATGACGTTTTGATGAGTTCACACTCTTTTACGGAAGAAGTGTCTTTTATTGGATTTGAAATCTTATTGTGTTTTTCTGTTTGTTTTGAGAAAGAAGAGACAGAACTCTAACCTATGGTTGACAAGGGAATCAAACTAACCTAATGTTATCATGCATGGGTTAAGACCTAATGTCTATCATGTTCCTCTCTTGCGCAGAGAGAAACAGAGATCCTAAGGGGATAGACGGAAACAGAAACAATAGCATATATACAATAAAGCAGTAAAATGCATGAATGCAGCAATACAAGCGAGGCAAGGGAGTCCCACTCAACCTCGAACCTAGAAAACAACAGGCAAAAGCGAACAAAATTCGCTTTCAACCTAACAGGTTAAATGGCAAACAATACAGTCAGGGAAATTCAAACAATACATAAAAAATTAACAGCAAAAGCAATCCTCATCAACATCTGTCTTCAAGTCATCTTCAACCATCTTCAAGCTTCAAGCAAGCATCAGTCTTCATCTTCATAGCCTTCAAGCAAGGTCTCTATCTTCAATCTTTCAATGGCTTTTCTTCAAGTCTCACTCTCCAAGATGAGGAACAGTTAACAAGATGGATTGGGATGTTAAGCAGTTAGTTGACCACCAAAGGTGGCAAACAAACTGTTAACAACATATGGAATGTTTCTCTCAAGAGTTCTATCTTCTTAGACACTGTCACCAAGCCTTCCAAAGGAAGGGGGTGAGTGTCCTAGAGAGACTCTGCATCATAGAGAGGGATGGAGGCAAACAAGACCTTCCATGTTTGTGAATCAAGTTGCTATTCTAGGGCTCTACCTAACTCCTAAATCCTATAACCTTCAACATCTTCCAGCAAGAGATACATCTTCATCCACTCCTGAACTAAGTCTTCATTCCTTTTGTCATCAATGGCCTTCATCAGCACAGTCTTAAGCTCAAACCCCAAACCCCAAGCAGGCCCAATACCCCACACAGTCAAATAATAACCCTAGAGAGGGCACACCACACAATCAGGCAAGCACAGGAAATATACTGGTAGTATTAATATAATAAGGGAAGTCTAATATTTTCTAAGGGATCTATTATCTACCCATAATACCCCTATAGTCCCATCATTTAATTTGTTCTAGAGAAAACCCAAAAGAAAATTTGTTTTGTTAAACCTACATTATATTCACAACCCTAAATGATTAGTCTAATGGTTTCTAACTAAACTACCTAAAATAAATCCTAAAAAATTGGTATAAAAATCAAGGGGGCACCTAATATATGTATCTAGTTATACTAAAAAATTTGGCCTAAAAAGATTATGAGAAGTACCTAAAAGAAATTCTACAAATACTATGCACAAATTAAATCTATTAAAAAGGCATTAAAAGAGAAAATATGTAAAAAATATTAAAAGAAAATAAAATGGAAATTTTGTTACATGATATTTTTCTACACAGAAATATGAAAATAGTAAAAAAACAACCAATCAAAAATATGGAATTTTCAATTTGTTATGATTTTTCAAACAATTAAAAAAAATAAAGGAAATTAAAATGACTTAAAATTGGTTAGGGGTGCAATTAGTAGTGATTTTAGTTGAAAAATGAATGATGGGCCCAGACTGGGGGTGCGCGTAGCAAGGCGCGCCTGGGCCCAGTTAAGTCAGAAAACACAAAAAGAAAATAAAACAAAAACGGTGCAGGAAGTAATAAACTCAGTTCAATTCATATGGGCCTGGATAGTGGTGGTGTGGATAGCAATTGTTTCTAAGCCCAGTCTGAGTCGTTTAATGAAACGACACGTTTTGCTTCCAGGCTCTTCCCTCTCATTTCAACTTCAAATCTTGGCCGCGCGATCTGAGTTTCAGTCAACAAGGAAGACCTCATCCAACGATTGCAGTGCTTCGTCTTCCTCTAGTCTAGGGTTTCACCATGATTGAGCCATGAACGAGCTTGCATGAACCAGACTTCCACCCTCTCATACAGCTTCGTTTCTCCATGAAATTCAGATCCATAAAAAGCAAAATTGCTCTAATTCTCAAGCTGAACAATAATACATCACTAATTCTAACTAACACGCCCTAGAAGGCCAAACCCGATAGCATACTCTCCATGAACACTCCAATTTCCACTCTCATGAAACTCCAGTTTCTTGGTACTAGTGTAACCACCACACATCCCTGATCATTCTAAACTAATCCACATGAATTAACATTCTCTATCCTCTTAGTTCTAGATCAAAACAGTTTTGGTGCTCACATACCAAACTCCATGAAATGCTCTTAAACTCACCAGAATTATTCATCTACCTATTCCTAACAGTTCTAACCTAAGGATTCTACATCATGCTAACTAATTCTAGCCAATTCGATAGAAAAACCAACCTGGTGTAATCTTGAAAACAGATAGTGATGCTCTTGGATTCACAGCTAGCAGTGCTCTAGACTTGATCAATGGACTTGGATCTTGGTTTTGTATGCAGCAACACCTGCTCAAATGCTCTTGATCTTGCAATTGAATTCTTCTTGCACTTTGGATGATGAAGTTGGTAGCACACGAATTCTGCTTCAATTCAACCAGATCTTGATGGAAACTTGCTCTATGATGAATATAGATGATGATAGGATCAAGAACTTTGAAGAATGATGAAGATTTGATAGAGTTTTTGTGTAATTTGCAAAATTGAGGAATGAGATGTAACTATGAGTTTTCAACCAAATGAATCACCAACCAATGATTGGATCCACTCTACTCAATATATAGATGCTCATGGAACCATCTAGAAGTTGCTGGAACTTTCTTGCACTCAAATCTCTTGTGAATTTGGATATGTTACTTCTTTTGTAAGCCAACTAGTATAACTTCCAAACTTTGAACTAAACTCAAAAATCCACTATTGCCAATGGTCTCAAAACATTATTTCCAATCAAAATGACCTATAATTTCATCCCATTTGGACATGTTATGAAAAATCTCATTTTTAGGTCACTTTTATTCATTAAATTCACCTTTTAATTGACCAAATTTGATATCTTGATCTATGAGAATTTGCCAACTCCCATGACCACTTTTATAGACTCAAAACGTCATTTGGAGCAACTTTTATGTTGTGAAGTTTTTCATTTGAAGCTTCCTTGTATGAGTTTTAGGCATATGCTTGAAATGACCCATAATTCTCAAATGACCAAAATACCCTTTGCTTGCCAAGGTCATAAGTAGAGTTCCACAAATCAGATGAAGGCATGCCATACCTTTCTAGAAAGCTAAGACAATGAGGAACAACTTTCATGTTTACCAGAAATCCATTTGAAAGCTCCTTGAGGGGTAAAGGTTGCTTGGAAGACAAGTAACTTTCACAGACAAAATTTCAGATGCCTCAGATGACCTATAACTTGCAAGAACCATAACTTGAGTTCTATAAATCTCCTTGATGCCTTCCACCACTCAAATTAAAGGTCTTGAGATCCTCTACAAGTTTCATGTTGGCCAAGGATCCATTTGAAGCTTTCATTTTGAATTATCGTTCTTGGAAGTTTGACCTAAATCAGGGGATTTTACACATAAACCCTAATTTAGAAACCTCTCTTCTTCTTGATTTCTCTTGATTTCTCCTTGGCACAACACCACATCCATATCTACATGTCAAATGAGGAACCCCACATCTCTCAAATAGACCTTGATGCCTTTCAATCAATCATTTGACCTAGGGTTGACCTAGGGTTGACCCAGATGAAACCCTAGTTGACTGTCTTCAACTGCAACTCTTGCAATGTCATCAATGACTTGTATAACTTTCAAAATGACCCTCTAGGTCCTCCATGAGGCCTATGTACCCTCCATGGCCTCAATTCACAGCTCACAACTTCTTTGATGATCTTCAAATACCCTCAAGATAGGAGAGAGATCCACTGCTTGATCCACTGATTTCTTAGACTTCAATTTCTTTCTGATGACTTGGATAGGCTTGAATTTGAATAAGAACCTCTTGATAAGCTCATAGAGATAAGAATAGTACTTGGTCCCTTGTTGGATTACTTGCTATGCTATGCTATGCAAATGATTAGACTATGTATATGACTTTCTATGCAAATGACAATGCAATTGAACATAAACCAAGTGAAGTAGGTTGAGCAAATTTTAGGGTGCAACAAGTACGTTATTTGATGGTTTCAAAAAGGAATTGAACATGTGGGTATCTTCTGTAAAGAAGGAGTGCTTGTCTAGTGTGAATCCAGATGCTTCTGAAGCCACTTGGAACAAATTCATGTCAAGATTCAACTCTGTAGCTTCAAATCTTCGCACCATTTTCTCTAATGATGCAAAGGTGAGATTTTCTGAAGTTATCAGATAGACTCTTCTGAATATGAGTAGATCTCTAGTTCTTCCTCTGGACAATGCACCTTCTGAAGAACCTAAGTATGAAGATACTCCTCTAGAAGCGATTGTTGCTGAAGAAACTCTTGTGCCAAACCAGTCTGCATCTGCTATGGTTGTTGGGACTGCATCTACATCTGCTCCTACATCTTCTGAAATCAAGAAAGAGAATCCAGACCTTGAAGAGAAGTTTGCTAAGCTTGAAGCCAGCAACACAGAGATCAGATCTTGGATGATCAAGCAAGAACAAACAACAAATGAGATAAGGACTTGGATGGCTAGGCAAGAAGAATCCACTTATGAGATTACAAACCTTCTGAAGATGATGTCCTCTAAACTTTTTATTGATCAATGCATCTATTTGGTTTCTGTTTCTATCTGTTTTATCTTATTCGTTTTTCTCTATTATTCTTTTATGTCTTAAAAAAGTTTTTTCTTTTTGATATGACAAAAAGGGGGAGAAAATGGAAATTAAAATTGTTCAAATAAATAGTTACCAGAATGGAATTCAGACATAATTAATTATAACTAACATTGAATTTTAGTCTTTCAGAACTATAACGTTGCGTCTGACTCAATTCATAAAAGTTACTCTGAAAGCTTCTAAATCAGATAAATCAGGCTCTGATCCAAATCAGGATTTAAACCAGGCTCTATTTTTGAAAAGACCCAAACCAGGATCTGATTCTGAAAAGTACAAACCAGGTTCTAATTCTGAAGAGAAAAATAAACCAGGTTCTGATTCTGAAAAGAATAAACTAAGCTTCTGGATCCAGGCTCTGATTCTTAGAAAACCTAACCATGCTCTGATTTTGAAAAGAATACTCAATCAAAAAGGGAAGTATTTTTTTATGGTATTCAATTCAGGGGAGATTCACAATCTCAGGGGGAGTTATATTTATCTTTCCTTTTTATTGAATAAAATTTCCTATGTTTTTGTCATCATAAAAAAGGGGGAGATTGTTAGAACATAGATTGGTGTTTAATATATCTCATTGTTTTGATGATAACACAAATGAAATTTTGCATAAAGGAAATATATACTCTAATTGTGTTTAAGCAATTTTGTTTCAGATCCAAAATTATATACTCATCTGGAAGCAAAAATTACATCTGCAAATGAAAAGAACGTTAAGACTCTGAGCGTCAGAAGCAACATTTCATAAGACTCTGAGCGCTGCTTGAAGAGACTCTGATCTGCTACAGATGACTCTGAGTGAAGATAAGAAGAATTCAAGTAAAGAGCGCACAACATTGTTTCAGAAGACTATGGAAGTACTTCACGCTGCAAGTACAGAGGATCTAATATTCAACTCTGCACTGATTGTAACATTCACGCTTTAAGCACTATTGCTGCAAGACTCTGATCTAAAGAACAAGGAACTACATCAGAGGATCTAATGTTAGTTTATTCAGTTGAAAAGATGCCAGCTCAAAGAAAAGATCCGTTGCTAATTCCAACGTCTGCTCCAACGACACTATTCCTCATTTATGCATGACACAAGAATTCAAACATAAAGCACTTGTCTAAACATTCCTCTTTCTGGAAAGGAAAAGTCATTAGAGGACAAAAAGGCAACAGAAGCTACAGAACGTACAACATGCACAGTCTTTGAGATAAAGACTTGAAGTAGTATTTAAACAAGCTTCAGCATCTTTCCAACGTTGACGAATATTGAACAACTCACTTGAAAGAAAATCAACTCACAAGCTCTCATTCAAATATTCTTCAAAGCTTAACAATTTTCATTTTTTGTTCTTAACTTTGTGTAAACATCACTGTTGTGATATAGCTTATTAGAAGCAAAACATTTAACACAGATTGTTAGTTTATCTTTGTAAAATATTTCCTTGAGAAGACCAAGTTGTGGTCAGATTTTCTTGAGAAGACTAAGACAGTTGTCTTAGTGGTTTACACTGTAATCAAGTTTGATATGGTGGATTAAGTCCTTGTTGAGAAAGGCAAATCACCTGGGTAGGGTGGACTGGATTAGTTTGAGTTTAAACGAACCAGGATAAAAATATATGTCTTATTTTTTATCTATCAAAGTGTTTTTAAAACCCTTATTCAAACCCCCCTTCTAAGTTTTTTTCTCACCTTCAATTACTTCTTTCATGAATTTCTTGTAAAAAGGCATTTGCTCGAGTGCTTCAAAGAACGACATATTGATTTCTAATTTGTTGAATATTGCGCTAAATCTTCCAAAGTATTTCTCTTTTTGATCCTTCTTTGTAACTCTTTGAGGATAAGGTAGCTTGATTTTCAGTTTAACTTCCTCTTTCTTTTTCTCTTCAATTGGTTTTTCAGATGGCACGACTTTTTTTGGTTCTTTCACTTTTTCTCTTACCTCAAGTTCTACCTCTATACACTCATACTCATTTGTTTCTTTTTCTTCTTCTTCCGTCATTCTCTGATTTCTTGTTTTGATAACATTAATACTCTCTTGATTTTTCGGATTCGGTACTGTCGCGCTCGGAAGGGTTTCTTGAGCGTGTGTGGAGAGGTGTTGGGCTATCTGCTCCATTTGAGCCTGAAGATTTTTAATAGAAGTTGTGTTATTCCTTTGAACATTACAGGTATCTTCTTGGAATTGAATGTTTTGAGCTGCCAACGGGTCTCTTCTTAGAATTGAATGTTTTGAGCTGCCAATTTCTCAATAGCTATCTCCTATTCTGCTTTCTAAGGAGATTGTTGCTACTGTGAATATTGAGATTGACTCTGATCTTTCAAGGAAAAGTTAGGATGATTCTTCCACCCTGGATTATAAGTCTAAGAGTATGGATTGTTTTGCCTCAAATACTTTATCTCTTCAATTTGTTTAGCAGTAGCAAGAAAATGGGCAGTAAAATGGGATCCATTACAAACCTCACAGCTCACAGCTTGTACAGGTTAAACTTGAGCTACAGTTTCAGTACTCACATTCATTCCCTTAAGCCTTCTTTCCACTTCAGCTTTGATTTTCTCTTCCATTTTCACAATTGAGTTGCCAACTTCAAGTCAACGGTTTCTTCCGGCTTACTCACACTCCGGTCATATAGCTCCAGATGCTCATTTGCAGTGATGGCTTTAATGATTTTTTGATACTAGTGGCTATTGTAAAGTTAGATAAGCCACCGGCTGCTGTATCAATTAGCTGCTTAGTCTTCATCTTAATACCATTCACAAACATCTTCATCTGTTCAGTTTGATCCAGATTATGGGTAAGACATGCAACCAATAACCGTTTGAACCTTTTATACGAATCTCCCAGTGATTCTCCCTCCCTCTGTTTAAAATTCATAATATCATATCGTTTGCAAGTATAAACAGAGGTAGGAAAATACTCATTCAAAAAGGCCATCTCCATCTCTTCCCACATAGTAATACTTCCAGCTGGTAAGGACTAAAACCACTCTTCAGCATCTTCAGATAAAGTGAACGGAAACATTCTTAACCTTTTTGCTTCATCTGTGTGCCCTTCAATCTTGAAAGTAGTGCTCATCGTCAGAAATCTTTGTATATGTTTATTGGCATCTTCATTAACCTTTCCGGTGAAAGGTCTCCTCTCAAGTTGAGTGATTGTGCTCGGATGCAGCTGGAAATTTGGTACATTCACTGGTTGGTTTACAATTGTTAACCTACCAGTTGGTGTATTAGCTCCGCTGTAGTTGCCAAGAAGTCTCTCCGCTGGTGGGAGTCCCACCATAGTTACAGTGTCCCTATCTTAGTTTGAACATGAATCAGACTGTTCTAAATAAACAGAGACTTTTTCGCCTTCTGGTGCTAGCGCTGAAAGTTCGGCTTCTGAAGCTACTAGTCTAGCTTGTCTATGTCTTTCGTGTAAAGTCCTTTCAATTTCTGCGTCCAAAGAAAAATTAGCTGAGGAATATCCTTGCATGAAAATGTTAGACACATATTAGTATTAAGAATAATAGTAATAAATAAAACAAAAGAAAAAAACAAAAACTGAAAAAATTAAAATTTTGATCGCAGAGCAACAAAATTTCAATTGAATTAAAATTGAACTGATATTCTGACAGTCCCCGGCAACGGCTCCAAAAACTTGACCGATAAAATAGCAAGTGTACTATTTTGACCAAAGTAGTAATAAGGGAAAGGTTCCCCGAAAATCGATCTCGAGGACTGTGTATGAATACAAGTTCTATAATAATGCAATTGAACAAAAAGTCAATGGGGTTTTGGGTTGTTGTTTTAAAAATGTAAAGGCCAGAAGGCAAAAGTAGTAAAATAAAGGTTTTCGACAGTTATGAGGAGCATTCTAGGGTAGGGTGTATGAAAAGCCTTGTAACAACCTTAATTCTTAGTTTCATAAATCACCGCTCAATTCAATCGTTACCGATTTTAAAGATTAGTTGACTTTAATTCCTTAGCAAAAAACCCTTTGGTATTCTCCCTATACCCCAATTCCTTGGCAGTATAGGAACAATACTAAGCAATTTATTTTATCTAAAACATTACTGTTACTATAGGGTATCCCCATTCCTAGGCAATATCTACTATAGTATTGTCGCACCCTAAAATTTTCTTATAGATTCATTGATTTCTTTCTGCATGTCATCTTAGGTCAATCATCCATGCATCGACTAACCGTCTTATCAATTTTCGTTTGTTTTGTAAAGATAGTTTACTGCAAAAACTTGAAGATCATGAAGACTTCATGTGTGCTTATAGTACCCTGTAAGTTATGTTTGAATTCCTGTGGATATGAAAGAAGTATGTGCCCTCATTCTTGTGGCCCACTGGTCAATACAAGGTTAATGTTACTCCCCCAAGATTGTTCAGAGGATTTCAAAGGAGAGTTAGGTTTTCTGGCCCATTTGGTCTCAAAAATATTCTTTGGAAAACTATTTAAACTTTGTGTGGGCTTTAAAGATGACGAAGTACTGGATAAATATGTTGAATTCTAGCAGGGATTCTTGAGAAATTTAAGGAGCTTCTTTATGAAATTTCAATTTGATTCACTTTTATTCATATAATGCTAGAAATCAAGTTGTGATTTTTTTTAAATCCGTGAGCTCTGGTAAATGGTGATTCTGGCTCCATCTTGGATTTGGAGAACTTATGTCCAAGATGTAAAACTTCAAGTCATTTTAAGGTCTCACTCAAGCTCTTATGTTTACGAATTGTGTTGCAAAGGTGCAAGAACCGATTTAAACCTCATTATGAAAATATTATGCAAGTATTCAAATTCAAGATCAATTTGTAAGAAGTTCAACATCCAAATTGTATCAAGCTCATTCCAAGGTTGCAAAAATTCAAGTTTAACAAAATTCAAGTGGCCACTCAAAAAAGAACCTACAAGAAGCTCATGAAGAAATCTAATCTACAAACCCCAAGAGGATATCTTTCTATTCCCAAAAAGTTGAATGTTTAATTAAGTTTGAAATTTTGTTTTGTTTGTGCATAAATACAAATTGGTACACCCATTACTACAACGAAGACTCTACTACGATTTGTTATACAAGATCCAAGGTTCCAAGTTTCCAAGTTTGGATCATAAAGACTGCATATGTCAAAATGATCTCAAGAAGCAATGATCATTTTCATTATAACTTTCAAAGGTTACTACCAAATCTTGTACATAAAGCTCATAAATAAATAAAAAACCCCACATATTAAGATTAAGACCGACCGCTAAAAGTAACAGAAAAAGCTCATAACATTCACTTCCAAATTTAGTACAATGATCACGTGTCTGGATTCCTAAGATCTTTGTTGAGCTCATTATAGTATTCAAATTTATCCAAGTTTTATAAAATTAAAAAGGAATAGAGTTCAAGGTGAAAAGGAAAGGATATATTCAATAATAAGGAGGGGAGATATTTGTTTTACTACCAAAAGTTTTGTTTTTTTACGAGTTCACGGCATATAAGAAGTCAGTACATCAGTTTCCTTTGATTGGTGACTCTTGAACAAGCCCTCTTGGAAATCACTGCTAGCTCTAGTACATTTGTTTTTTTGGTGATGCCCTCTTCGACCCATCGATGTCATTACTAATGATATTTGCCTCCCACCAAAGCACATTTAAGTAGACATTATTACAGGATTTCACCAGAGCAAACAAAGGAAAGAAATCATGACAATCAACTTTTGAAGAACACAATATTATACGTTAATTCAAATTGGCAAAGCACATTTAATGGATTCATAAACATTCAAGATCATGTCATAAACCTTTCCAAAACAATTTCAGGCACAGTTAAATGAAATGGATTTATTTCCAAAATGTTTCCAACATAATCAAACACGATTCTGTTTTGACAATGGCAAGAAATTAATCAGAGACACAAAATTGTTTGTTTCCAATGCAAGAATACACATCCAGGTTTCACATTAAATCTTAACTGAGCTTTATGGCCTATAAAAACAAGCGATGAACATGCTCAAAGGGGGCAACAGAATCCATACCAGAAAATTACCATTCGCACAAAAAAAGGGTCGCTAGCAACAACATATGCGCACACCATCAACACATAAAAAAGGGAAATTACCACATCAGACACAGCGCAAACATACGGTACATATTGACACAGAAAAAGGAAGAAGATTCACACACAACTTTCACACAAAAATCAACAACAGAGTACGCACACATCAGTGAAAAAGCAGAACAAGAAGAATCCAACACAGATACTCAAGCCACACACACACTCCATATCCACAAGAAGAAGAGGGATTAGAAGAACTTATCTGAGGAATCAACGAAGTCATCGCCACTGCCGTGTCGAAATCGCCTCTAGGTATGTAATCCTTAGCTTCCTTCGTTTTGCTGATGGTTTTGAATATATGGTTGGTGCATAAATACTTTCCGTTCGTGATCCCAACGCACTCTCTGTTTCGATAGCCCCAATTCCGAAGAGCGTTGTATGTTTGAATCCATGGCCGTTGATTGAAGCGGATGAAGAAGGATAGGTTTTCATAAGGGGAATCGCAACGAATTGGTTTTGGGTTTGATTCGTTGAGTGTTTGGGAAACGAAGGAAGAAGAAGAGAGTTGAGTGGAGGCAGAATGAAGAAGAAAGCATGAGAGGAAGGAAGAACAGAGATTGGTCGCGTGAAGGGACAAGTGAGATTACAGAAAGGGGATTAGGGTTTCTGGACCCCCCCCCCCCTCTTTTTGTTAGGTGTTGCCTCTTACTTTAGTCGGGCCGGGTGGGCTTGACCACCACCAGCCCTACGTGTTTTTTTTTTTTTACTTTTTCCTTTTTTTTTGGATTTTTTTTTGTTTTTTTTTTAAGTTGGGCTTGGCCCAGTAGTGTAAAAAAAAATATAATAAAGGAAAATATATAATAATAATGAAGAAAAAAACATAATAAAAAATAACAAAAAGAAAAAAATAATAATAAGATAATAATTAATAAAGTAAAAAAACAATTAATTAAAAAATAGAAATATAAAGTTTTTTATTAAAAGAAAATAATTAGTTTTTTAATTTAATTTAGATTTTGGTGTAAATTTTCATAATTTAATAAATAAAAAGAAATATATAAAAGATTTAATTAAAAGAAAATATTAAAATTTAATTTTAGCTTAAATCATTTATTTTGAATTTTAAAGATTTAGTTTTAAAAATAAATTAGGTTTTAGTTTTTAAATTAAATTATTTAACTGTTGCTTAAATTTAGTCAGTCAACTTACTTTGTTATTTAAAATTAGTTTATTTTCTATTTTTACTTGTTGTTAGTCAGCTTTTACTTTTCTATCTTGACAACCTCTTTCGTAATCAACTAATGACCTGGACCGTTAAAATCCTTTTATGGATTGACTTTGTACAAATTAATCGTGTTATTTTCGCAATACTTATTTGTCACGATGTGACTACATTGACTTCTTTTTTGTCTGGCATATTGCACTTTTCATATACATTCCATATTCCAAAGGAAAGAATTCATTCCCATTGACTGCCTTTTCAATTCCCCAACTCTAAATCCTTCCTCTTACCTTAACCTTAGGATTTGAGTCGCCGTACTCACATTTAGCGTCCTTCCATGGACATACTTTTTTACAATTTCTCAATCCTAGCCTTAAGATCGGAGTCATCGTACTCCACGTAAGTTCCTGTCGTGGATACTTACCCTTCTTTTTCAACGTAATATTAACGTAGATTCGGAGTCTCCGTACTCCACGTAAGTACTTCACTATGAATACTTACTTCCCCCTGGAACCTTGACCATAGTCAAGAAGTTCCTCACCCTCTTTTAGGGGAACTACAAATACTATAATTTCATTCTCGTCAGGATACGTAGGCACAAGATGCGATTTCTTGGCGAGTATACTTAGGACTAACCCCTTAGGTATCCTTCAACCCTTTAGCATACCTTTAACAAACAGATTAACAAATAACACAATAAAGCAAGAAGTTCTTGTAGAGTACTACAGATGCTTAAGATGCTAACACCTTCCCTAGGTATAACCAACTCCCGAACCCCAGATCTCCCCGCATTGTGTTTACGATGCAAATTAGGTTTTTTATTTCTTTAACCTTTCCTTCAGATAAATCAAAGACCGGTTGTGAATTCAAAGATTTGCGATTCAAGTTCATTCAATAGCTTGACATCCGATTCTCACCGCAACAGAAAATGGTGACTTCACTGGGGAGAGTCATCTTACTTTCGTGGGTTATCCCTAACTTGTTTATTTGTGTTTATTATTTGTATATATTATCTATTTATATGTATATATGTCTGCATCTGCTTGGGTTATATGCTGTTGTGAGATAAGTCCTACACCCGGACTTGAGCGTGCTTATGATAGGAAGGTGATATATTCGACGAGGCTTATAGGGAGTGATTCCCGACCAAGTTGACTTGAGAATCACTACTCAGTTGAGGCTATCTCGAGAATAGTGTTGTTGAACGAGTATTCGTGAAGACATCACTAATATCGACCTAGGAGCCTGTGATACTGGGAACCTTTAGTCACCCTTAACATAACTTTAGCCTTTCTCAGGATGTAGTGTGATGACTATGAGGGAGTAGTCCCAAAATAGTTGATACACGATGCTACACTCAAAAGAGGTTCTCTTGAGAATATTGTTAACCACCGAGTATTCGGGAAGTTGATAATATCTGAAAGATGGACTGATGACTTTGGGCACCTCTTAGAACCCTTGTTCTGCAGGTACAATTAACCCTTAGTACATACCTTTCGGGATGGGTAGACCATGGCTCCATGCTCGTGACTCTCTAACCTAGGACTTTGTGTGCTTATCTATATATGTTTGTTTATGCATCCATACATTCAAGCATTCATAATATTTTCGGTTTCAAGGAATTCAATTGTAAGTCCTTTGCAAATTCAATAAAAATTTCAAAGGTAAAACTTTTTCAATTTTCCTAAAAAATATTTGCAACTTGCTTCTGGATTCCTTGAAACCACTGCATTGTATTCATGTCTTTGCATGTGCATTTTCCTTCCGTTTTTCTCATTCCGTTCTCTCGTCTTCGGTTCTTTCAACCTGAGTCCTCTGCACCAGTAAAACACCAGAGCTCAAGCT
This sequence comes from Lathyrus sativus, assembly GCA_963859935.3. Classification (NCBI taxonomy): domain Eukaryota; kingdom Viridiplantae; phylum Streptophyta; class Magnoliopsida; order Fabales; family Fabaceae; genus Lathyrus; species Lathyrus sativus. The sequence continues at coordinate 45,468,844 of OZ012739.1, forward strand.
CATAAAAAGATGGCGGAACAAAATCAAGAACTTGAGCGTGTCAGCAATGAATTAGAAGACCTTCGGGGAAGCGTGGGGCAGATTATGGAGATGCTACAGGTTATACGTGCGAGGATGGATACTCATTCCACTGTTATCTCTGAGATTGCCAATACTATTGCAGATCCTCAACCATCTATTGTTACTACTGCAAGTGTACCTCCATATGGTCTTCCACCGGGTTTTATGCCAGCACCTACTGCAGTTCCTATTGCTCAACAAGTTCAACAAGATGTTCCTTTGGTTACTGAAACTCCTCAGGTGATTCCAACTTTTGCACCAGATGCTGTTCATACTCATGTGCAACCATACTTCAATAAGCATTAACCAGTATATGATGTCCCTGATATGAAGGAAGATGAAGATGAACGTCATGAGAAACTCAGAGAAAATGTGGAAACTATTGATAAGAGGTTGAGAATGATGGAAGGAGATCAAATCTTTGGTGTTGCTGCCAGAGAAGTGTGTCTTGTATCTGGTTTGGCTATCCCTCAAAAGTTCAAAACTCCTAGCTTTGATCATTATGAAGGAGCTACATGTCCAAAAAGTCATCTAATTATGTACTATCGAAAAATGGCCGCTCACGTTGATAATGATAAGTTGATGATTCATTGCTTCCAAGACAGTTTGAAAGGTGCTTCATCAAAATGGTGTTTAAGTCTGGATCAGTCTCGCATTAAAGTTTCCAAGATCTATCTGATGCCTTTATCAAACATTACAAATACAATATGGATCTGGCTCCTGATCAAAGACAACTGCTGAATATGTCCTAGAAGAGTTCTGAATCGTTCTAAGAGTATGCTCAGAGATGGAGAGAGATCGCTTTGCAAGTGGAACCTCCTTTGACTGAGAAAGAGCTAACCGATTGGTTCGTTGACACTGTTTGTCCTAAGTTCTATGAAATAATGGTTGGAAGTGTGACTGCTAACTTTTCTGATATCGTTGTTGTCAGTGTGAAGGTGGAATTGGGTTTGAAAAGTGGAAAGATGTCAAGTGTTGGTAGTTCAAGCTCCAACAAAGACCATGCCAAGAAGCCTTCATTTAGCTCTCACAAGAAGAAAGAAGGTGAAACTAATTTCGTGATATCAGGTAGAAGAAGAAATCAACCTTGGCAACATGAGCAAAACTATGTTCAACAACAAGGTTACCCTGTACAGTTTGCTCAACAACCATATGTATTTGTTGTTACACCTGCTTTTAATCAACAAGGTCCTGCATATCAGCCTGTGCAATCGGCTCCTGCTTATCAACCACCTGTCTATCAACCTCCTCCAGGTTATCAGCCTGCACAGGCTCCATCCAATTATCAGCCTGGCCCAACGCTCATATTCCAATGACTTATACCGAGTTGTACCCTTCATTAGTACAAAAAGGTTTGGTAACTACAAGAGCTTTGGGTCCACCTCTAAGTCCACTTCCAGATAATTACAACCCTAATGCTCATTGCTTATTTCATGAGAATGCACATGGCCATGATCTAGAAAGTTGTTATGCTCTTAAGCACCTTGTAAGGAAATTAATGGAAAAGAAGATTTTCTCCTTTGATGATCCTCAGCCTAATGTTAAAGGCAATCCTTTGTCTAATCATGGGTTTGTTAACACTGTTGATGAGGTAATTAATGAAATCCTAATTCTTGATGTTTCCCGGATTAAGACTCCTCTCCGAGTTTTCCATTCAAGGTTGTTTGAAGCCGGTTTCGTGAATGTTTGCCATGATGACGGTACAAATTGTGATGTCAGTGCCAAGGGCTGTATGTTGGTTCATAATGATATTGAGAAGTTGATCAACGATGGTTTTCTACAAGTAAGTAGTAAGGTGAAGAAGGAAGAAGTTGTTGTGATTGAGCCCGTCTTCAACTTGCCAAAACCAGGTGCTAAAGTGCCAGTTTTTAATTTGCCAAAATCAAGTTCTGCAGTACCTGTTTTCAGTACACCAAAGCCTGTGTTCAATGTACTGGAATCTGCTGTTGCTTATGCATTCAATCAACCTAAGCAAGTGATCATTCAAAAACCTAGTCCATTTCACTTCAGAGACTCCAAAGTTGTACCTTGGAAGTATGATGTGACCATGATCGACAAAAAATCTGGGAAGGTTATTCCAAGGGAAGAATTGAAGAGTGCTAGTAAAGATGTGACTAATATAGCTGGGGCAAGCAAGACGACACAAAGTGGTCATATTTATACTCCCGGTTTCAATGAGGCTGTGCCTAAGGAAGCTGTCACTATTGTGCTTGCGAAAGACAAAGGGAAAGAAGCGGTTACAAACAATAAATATGCCGAGTTCCTGAAGATCATCAGAAAAAGTGATTACAAGGTCATTGATCAGCTGCACCAGACTCCCTCTAAAATCTCAATCTTATCTATGTCGATGAATTCTCCTGCTCATCGAACTGCATTGCAAAAGTTGTTGGCTTAAGCTCATGTTGCCCAAGATATTACTATTGGCCAGTATGATAGTGTGATCGCCAATCTCACTGCCTGTAACACCCTTAGCTTCAGTAATGAGGAGTTACCAAGGGAAGGTCAGAATCATAAATGCGCCTTACATGTGTCGGTGAAATGTCAAGAAGATAACTTATCAAGAGTTCTTGTAGATACCGGTTCCTCTCTGGATGTTTTACCTAAGAGGGTTCTTACCAAGTTGGCTTACAAAGAAACTGAGATGAAACCTACTTCTTTGATAGTCAAAGCTTTCGATGGTTCCCGTAGAGCTGTAATTGGAGAGGTGGAACTACTGATCTTGATCTGTCCGCATATATTCAACATCACATTCCAAGTACTGGATATAAATCCTAACTATAGTTGTTTACTTGGTAGGCCATGGATCCATATTGCTGGTGCTATAACTTCAACATTACATCAAAAGATGAAGTTTGTGGTTAATGATAAGTTGGTTATTGTGCATGGTAAGGAGGATTTGATGGTAAGCAACTTGTCTTCATTCCGTTACATAGAAGCTGACAAAGATGCTCCAAAAAATTCTTTTCAAGCACTTGAGATCACCAATGTTGTCCTGTTGGAAGTTGAAGAAACAGTGGGCAAGAGTAATCCATCTTTTGCATCTTTCAAGAGTACCAGATCAATAATTGAAGAGGGTGTACATGAAGGTTGGGGAGAGGTAATAGATTTCAAGACAAAGGTGAATCACAATGGGTTGGGTTACAAACCAACTACTGATAGAGCTTCTACAACTGTCAAAGATTGCCCGAAGACTGTCCAAGAAGTGTTTGTCAGCGGAGGTTTCCAAGTCAATGCTGTTGAAAATGATAATGAAGATGAAGACTTGAGCAACTTGGTATTCAAGTGTGATGCAGCTTTGAACAATTGGGAAGCAATAGAGATCCCAATAATTTTTCCCTTGTCAAAGTAATTTAATGCTTTTTGTTTGCTGTTTTCAAAAATTCCATAGATATGCCCAAGGCTACTGGACTATTTTGTAGGGCTACCTTTTCGCTTTCAAATGATTATTAAATAAATGCATTTTGTTAAATTCTTGTTCTTTCATTTACCATTTTTTCACTTTTACCTTTAAAAGAAATTGGCAATCTTTTCAAAACTAGAAAAAGAACATTTCTTTCTCTTGCATTTTCCTTGAGCGTTTAATAAATAGAGCCCTCCTAATCATGCAGAACTATCCTAAACCATGTTGAATCCAATGATCCTGCTTTCACTCCTGACTTTGATTCGCCCATTTATCAAGCTGAAGATGAGGATGAGGAGGATTTCGAAGTCCCCAATGAATTGGCAAGATTGATTGAGTATGAGTACACTAAACTTCAACCGCATAAAGAGCATGTAGATTTGATTAATCTTGGCACCGATGAAGAAACGAGAGAGGTCAAGATTGGTACAACACTTAGGGCTGATGTCAAGCAGGATTGGTCAAGCTTCTAGAGGAATATGTTGATGTGTTTGCATGTTCGTATCAAGATATGCCCGGTTTAGACATTGATATTGTTGTTCAAAAGTTGCCGCTTAAACCAGAGTGCCCACCTATCAAGCAGAAACTTCAAAGAACCAGACCAGACATGGCTTTGAAAATCTGAGATGAAGTTAAGAAACAGCTTGATGCAAGTTTTCTAACAGTTGCAAAGTATCCCGAATGGGTAGCCAACATTGTGCCAGTGCCCAAAAAGGACGGTAAAATCAGAATGTGTGTGGACTATAGGGATTTGAACAAAGAAAGCCCAAAAGATGATTTCCCTCTGCTGTATATTGATAAACTTGTGGATAATACAACCAGTTTTGCAGTTTTCTCTTTTATGGATGGTTTCTCCGGTTATAATCAGATTAAGATGGACCCTGCCGATAGAGAAAAGACTATATTCGTCACTCCTTGGGGAACTTATTGCTACAAAGTTATGCCTTTTGGTTTGAAGAACGCAGGGGCAACATATCAAAGAGCGATGGTCGCTCTCTTTCATGACATGATGCATAAAGAGATCGAAGTGTAAGTTTACGATATGATTTCTAAATCTCAAAATGAGGAGGACCATTTGGATCATTTGTTAAAGCTGTTTGAACGACTCAGGAAATACCAACTGAAACTGAATCCTGCTAAGTGTACTTTTGGTGTTAGATCTGGGAAATTACTTGGATTTGTCTTCAGCCAACGAGGAATTGAAGTAGGCCCTGAAAAAGTCTGAGCCATTCAGGACATGCCAGCTCTGCAAACTGAAACACAGGTCAAATGTTTTCTTGGACGCCTGAACTATATCTCCATATTCATTTCTAATATGACTGCTACCTATGAGCCAATATTCAAGTTACTTTGCAAGGGTCAGATTATTTATCGGAATTATGATTGTCAGTAAGAATTTGAGAAGATAAAGGGTTATTTGAAAGAGCCTTCTATCTTGATTCCTCTTGTTCCTGGAAGACCAATCTTCATGTATCTAACCATTCTCGAGAAGTTTATGGGTTGCGTATTGGGTAAACACGATAAGACTGGACAAAAAGAACATGATATCTACTACTTGAGCAAGAAGTTTACTGATTGTGAAAGCCGATATTCACTTTCAGAATAGACTTGTTGTACTTTAGCATGGGCTGCTAGCCGTCTCAGACAATACATGATCTGTCACACTACTTTGTTGATCTCGAAGATGGATACAATAAGGTACATTTTTTAAAAGCCTGCTCAGACTGGAAGACTTGCCCGTTGGCATATGTTGTTATCCCAATACGACATCCAGTATGTGGCTCCGAAAGCTATTAAAGGAATTATCTTGTCAGATTATCTTGCAAACCAACCAGTTGAAGACTATGAGCCTCTGAAGTTCGACTTTCCTGACGAAGACATTATGTTGATAAAAGACTATGAAGAGCTAGGGCCAGATGAAGGCCCCGAGCCGGGTTCCCGTTGGAAGATGATGTTCGATGGTTCCTTTAATTACAGTGGGCATGGCATAGGCGTTGTTCTGATGAATCCAGACGGTGGTTATACCTCATTTACAGCAAGGTTAGATTTTGAATGTACAAATAATAGCGCAGAATATGAAGCATGCATTCTTGGCCTTGAAGCAGCTATAGACCTCAGAATCAAAATTCTGGAAGTGAGTAGTGACTCACCCTTGGTGATTTATCAGGTCAATGGTGAATGGCAAACCAGAGATGAAAAATTGATCCCATATAGATCTTACATTGTTGAAATGATCGAGTATTTTGACGATATCACTTTCAAACATGTCCCGAGGATTGAAAATCATATTGCTGATGCTTTAGCCATGCTAGCCTCAATGTGGAAAGTCAGATTCATTAATGATTCCATACTCATTCGAATTGAATGTAATACTGAACCTGCCTACTATCAAATGGTTGAAGAAGAAACTGATGACAAGCCATGGTTCCACGACATTAAGAATTATTTGTAAAACCAAGAGTATCCAGCCAATGCTACTAATCTTGACAAAAGGACTCTGAGAAGATTAGCGTTTAAATTCTTCCTCAGCAATGATGTGTAGTACAAAAGAAACCATTCTGCTTAGATGTGTTGACAGACGTGAAGCAGACATGTTACTTCAAGAAATTCATGAAGGAACCTTTGGAACTCATGCCAATGGTTATGCTATGTCTAAGAAGATTTGAGAGCTGGGTATTACTGGTTAACCATGGAATCTGATTGCATCCAATATGCCAGAAAATGCCATAAGTGCCAAATTTACGCTGACAAGGTGCACGTGCCTCCAACATTGTTGAATGTTTTATCATCACCGTGGCCTTTCTCAATATAGGGCATTGACATGATTGGGGAAATCGAACCTAAAGCTTCCAACGGTCATCGGTTCATTCTAGTTGCTATCGACTACTTCACAAAGTGGGTAGAAGCTGCTTCTTACGTCAATGTGACCAAGCAAGTAGTGGCTCGTTTCATCAAGAAAGAAATTATCTGCCGTTATGGAATTCCAAGCTGAATCATAACAGATAATGGAACTAATTTGAACAATAAAACCATGAAGGAGTTATGTGAAAATTTCAAGATTGCACACGACAATTCTTCTCCTTATCGTCCCAAAATGAACGAAGTTGTTGAAGTTGCAAATAAAAATATCAAGAAAACCCAGCAAAAGATGGTAAAAACTTATAAAGATTGGCATGAAATGCTACCATTTTCTTTGCACGGATACAGAACTTCAGTGGAAGTTCAACAGGGGAAACCCCTTTCTCATTAGTGTATGGAATAGACGCAGTCCTCCCCATCAAAGTAGAGATACCGTCCTTGAGGGTACTGATGGAAACCAAGCTTGAAGAAGCAGAATGGGTCCAAGAAAGATTTGACCAGCTGAATCTTATAGACGAGAAGCGCATGAATGCAATGTACCATGGTCAATTGTACTAGAAACGGATGAAGAGAGCCTTCGACAAGAAAGTACGATTCCAAGAATTCTGTCAGGGAGAACTTGTACTCAAGAAAATCTTGCCAGTTCATAAAGACATGCGTGGAAAATGGATGCCTAATTATGAAGGTCCATTTGTTGTGAAGATAGTCTTCTCCGGAGGATCATTAATTCTCACAACAATGGATGGTGAAGAGCTTGCACATCCTGTAAACTCTTATGCAGTACGAAAATATTATGCCTAAAAGAACCCGCTAAGTCGAAAACCTGAAAAGGAGACTTAGGCAACAGTGGGTATCCCGGTAGATCACAACCTATGAAGGAGATCCATGCAAAAATTAGGGATGAAAATAAAAAAAATAATAAGAGTTCGCTAAGCTGAAAACCCGAAAGGGCGGTTTAGGCAAAAATGAGCGTCCCGGTGGATGAAAACCTGAAAGGTCAATCTAGGCAAAATTCAGCGACAAAGGCATTTCATTGCATCAGATGACGCCGATCATTGCAAAAGATCAAAGATCAAATCCAATCCATTCGCTCTTGTCAGAAGCAAGATTTTGGGTAGTCTTAGTTATTAGGGTCAGTAGAGGTCGTTGGATTCAATGTAACCTTTCCTTATTGCCAATTTTAAATGTAATACTCCATGGAGCTTTGCCATTAGCAAGCTACCATTATTAAATAAAATCAAACTTTTTCCTATTCAATTTGCCATTTATGCTTTCTCTACTTTTCTTGTTATGCAAAATGTTATTTGTTAATAATGATTTTGAAAGTGAAAAGTTTTCAAACTTAAAACTGTTTTTGAAAACACTTGAAAAAGGTATAAAGTTTCTTTGATCTGTGGAAAGATCTGAAGGAAATCATTGTTCCCTAGAAAGTCTTAATGTTGCAGAAGCACTTTTAGACCATTGTTCAGCCAAATTCCCCAGCAAAACATAAGCAGACAACACTTTTGGACCGATCCTGTAATCTCCAGTGATTTTCAAGACTACAGAGCATCTCCCCAGTATCCATCAAGTGATACTTGTTTATTAATGTTGAGGATTCACTCCCCAGTGGAGTCATCTCTGTTTCCTCACTGAAGTTGTTATACTTTCTCCAGCAAGTTGTCTTAGCTCCACACTTCCCTGATGAAGTGGATATTTACTTTATCCTCTACGAAGTCTCAGTTCATAAGATGATGTCGCATCGTTGTGAAGAGGGGCCGACAAAGACAAAAGAGTCTCCACCGTTCGTTATTTATCCTAAAAGAGGGAAAGGAAACGATCAAAGAAAACCTAACGAAAACGGGAAAAGACAGGTCATTGCAACCATGTCTTGGGTTCGGGAGTCAGTTACGCAAGGGGAAGGTATGAGCACCCCTCACGTCTGTCGTACTCGACGGGATCCATGCTTTGTTGTCTATCTAAAAGGGTGTTTACTATCTAAGCTACGGATCAGGGATAAAAGAAAAGAAAAGATACTCGATAGAGCATCGCTGCTCTATGCCTACATATTCCCTCGTGCAATGGGAAAGTCATAGTCAATGTAGTTCGGCTAACTACGTGTGAAAGGTGAGGGAAGGTTACTCTCCAAGACATCGCCATCTTGTGCCTACGTATTCTCATCTGGTATGAGAAATCAGAGAAAGCGTAGTTCGGGCTAACAAGAAAACCGGTTGGTTCAAAATGTTTTAGGCCCGAGTAGAGTTAAAACTTAGTTCTAGCAGTTAGGTGTATGCAGCTCGACCATTGGAGACTTAGGCGTTACCTGTTTGCGGTAGAACCAAGAGTTAACAAAACTCTCCTTATGAAAAAGGTTTCCAAATTAAATCCCGGAGGATAAAAGATTTAAAGTTTGTTTGTGTTTTTTAGAGAAGAAGTGCTTTAAGTTTGATTTGTGATTCATGTTGCACTAAAGACTATGACCTAGGAGCGAATGCGTCACATATCGTCCAAAAAACATACGCTAAACACTCTAGATAACTGAGAGGATGCCCCCCAATCACCATTTCCCAAGTACTTAAGGCTTGTAACGTACAACAATCCTTAACCTTTATTAAGTGTTTTGAAGATGTTTGAAGATGAGAAGAGAAAGACACTCTAAGGGGAGACTAACTCAAACCTAGTGTTCTCATACAAAATGCACCTATGATTGGGATGAAAGGGAATGCTACCTAATGTTGTCATACATGGGTTCAAGCCTAAGGTCTATCATAATATCAAGAGATTAGAGATCCTAAGGGAACATGGCAAAGAAGAAAGAAAAAGAAGAAGGAAGCATAAAGTGAGAAAGATGCAAGTATGCATAGGCAATGCAACACACAAGAAAAGGGAGGAAAAAGTGTGGGGTAAACACCTCCACAAGCACATCTCAACCTCAAGCATGCATATGAGAGATGCAAAGAAGAAGGGAGAAAGAATGCACACAAAAGAGATCAAACAAGTGCACACAAATGGGATGAAATGGGAGAAAATGAATCCTACAACCATTTGTCATCAACCACAAGCCCTAAGGAAAAGAAAAAAGAAAGGGATGAAGACAAGATTAAATGGGAGAATGGGAGGCAATGTGATAACAGCAAGGAACTCACAAGGGCAACTCAACCATAAGCATCACCAAAGTATGCAAAACACACCAAAAGAAGTCCTCAAAGAACCATCATTCAAGACATGCTTCAAGTACCTCCAAAGGAGGGACCAAACCATCTCAAATGGGATTCCAAAGTCATTGGACAGAAGTAAATATAAGAGGAGAAGATGCTCAAAACAAAGAAGGAAAAGCACCCAAGAGAATGCAAGCAAAGGCATGGAAGAAGACCTAAGTCATTCAACACATTCAACATTTGAAGCTCAAATGGAAAGCCTAAAAGGAATGCAAACTTCAACAAGCAATGAACAAATTTATTACCCATAAATGTGTATTCAGCAACCTCAATATGTTGACAATATGAATTAAGAAGAGTTGAGAGCTCAATGGATCCACAAAGGTCATTTCCAAATCAAACTAGGTCAAGTACTTGTGTGAACTTCCCTTAGAAGTACCTTGACTTGCAAGTCACCTCAAAATTAGGAAAAAAGGCTCAAATAATCTCAAATAAAATTTCAAATGAACCTTAAAATGTTGGCAACCAGAGGCAAAAATCACAAGGGCAATGTTCCATCAAAGCACCACCAAAAGAAATAAATCCCTAATGTGTACAACTTTGAAATGGAATAATCGAGGGTCAACAAAAATGGGATCAAAGTCAAACCAAAATGACTTGAACCAGGGGAAAAATGGTCCTCAAAAATCATTCAACTCACCATTGATATGAGGAATGATTTTCATTCATTGGAGCAAAAGGATTGATCAAAAACAAAACAAAAGCAAGCAAGAAGCAAGAAATAATCCAATCAAAACACTTCCAAAGAATAAATCCAATTTTAATTGAAAAATAAAATAAAAATTTCCTAAAAATAAAGGACATCCTAAAATGTCCTAAATTTTTTTTAGGATTTTATCACTTTTGGAAGTATTTTAATTGAATTAAAATCAAAACAGAATCAAAAATAAAATGAAAGTAAAATGAAATAAGGGAGGTGTGGCAAATAGAAACTTTTCATGAAAAAATCAATGGACTGGGCTGAAAGGGGGGGGGGTGTAAACAGCATGTTTGGCCCAAACCAAAACCATCAGAATCCACAATGAAACGTTGCGTTTCATTTACACACGTGGCAAGTCAAAAATACAATCAGCTGGTCAAACGCATCTAGACCGTTGATACAACTAAGTCAAAGAGTCCAAGGCACACATGGCATACTGACTCATCAAAACGGAGAATAAAACCAGACGCCGGAGCACTGCGCTCCGGTCATCTTCTTCAATCACACGGCCGGCGTAGCAGATCAAAAACTTAACCAAAACGCATCAAATTTTATACCAAACTCAAGAAGAACTCTAGTAGATCATAGATCCAGGTTTAGATTTCATTTTTCATGCAAGAACAGAGAGATTCGAAGCCTCAAAGATTTGAGCACATAAATGAAATCTTCACAAACACAACAATTAATGATCCAGAATTTTCCTACACATGTAGGACTTCAGTATGCAACAAAAATGGAGATGAATCAATGCATATTGAGTGAGAAATTTGGAAATGGAAATTACCTAACGGAGCCTCTCCGTTGGGGCTTCAATTATGCTCAACCTTGATCCAAATGATGCCGAAACGATCAATGAACTTCCAGGAAGATGACTATGGCCTTGAATTGCTCTAAATTGGCTTGAATTTTAGTTTCACGATTTCACTTCTCTCTTGAAAATTCCAATTGTGTTAAAGCTCTCTGTGCACGAAATTGGCTGAATGAAGCTTCAAAATTAATCTGAAGCTTTTATATTATGGATCAGGGAGTGTTTGGAGGCCCAATTGTGGCTGATTTGAGTACAATTCAAAAATGCCCAAATTGAAGTTTCAAGCTTCATGCACACGCGAAATGGCTCCAATTTCCCTTGTTTTTTTATTCAAATTAACAACTAAGACTTGGATTTGATCATGTGGATGACAATTTCTCCTTGAATTTGATCCAATGGTTTATTTTGGTGCATTGTGTTTGTTGTGATAAAGTGAATCAAAATATGCACAAACATGTTATGAAAATGATTTAAAACCACTTCAATTAAATTCATGCCTTTTAAGTTCATTTTCCTTGATTTTTCCTCACTAATCTTCATATCCATGCCAAGTCCATGACAATTTGATGTTCAATTATGGAATCGAGATCATTTAAAGCAAGTTTCATGTTGGAGAAAGTCCCATTTGAAGTGCACAAGATCATGAAATGGACCTATAATCCAAATGACCTATAATCTCACTTTCCCAAAATAACCCTGCCTTGCAAGCTTCATAACTTGAGTTCTACAAATGTGATGAAGGACTTCTAGGACTTTTTGGAAAGCTAAGATCATGAGGAACAACTTTCATGTTCATCAAAAGTTTAGTAGAAACATGATCCTAAGTCAAAAGTGCCTTGGAAGTTGGTTGACTTTTGTTGACTGAAAATACATTCATCTGAGGACCCATAACTTATCAGCATCATAACTTGAATTTTAGAAACCCAATGCATGAGTTCTAGTACTCAAAAGAAAGCTAAGAACATGCTCTACAAGTCTCATGTTTGCATCAAAGTGAGATAAAACTTGTATCTTGAGATATGTGGTCTTGAAGTTAGGCACTAAACAGAGGATTTTACACTGATAAACCTCTGAAACTCTAATTTAGTAACTTCTCACACTTTTGATTCTTCTTGAATTGATCATGAAATAACATCTTAGATGCCTCAACATAACTATCCATGACTCCAAAGACTTAGAACTAAGTCTTAATCTTCTTCAAATCCACAATGAATCTTGCACTAGGCAGATGAAACCCTAGGTGTACAATCCTTTGACTGCAACCTCTTACACAGGATATAACAATTTGCATAAGCTCCACATTGGATCTCAAAGCATTCAATGAGCTTCCCCAACATCTCACATCCATGACAATGAACTCATGATCCTCTGATGATCTTCAATTGGCCTCCGAGATAGGGAATAAGCAACACACATCCATTCACTTTCTCAAAGAGCTCTGACCAACTTCTGATGACTTGATGAACACTCAAACTTGTTTGGAACCCTTCACAAACCTTCTCTTGCTACGCACACCTCTTGATCCCCTGTAAATGAACAATGATATGCAAATGAAAATGCTAGAACAATGCAATGCAAACATAAGCCAGGTAAAGAAAATGTTGGGCAAATTTTGGGGTACAACAGCTGCCCCTTTTCAAGCGACTTGGACCTGAATGAGAGAAAACAGAACAGCTTTCAAACAATAAAGGTACAAGATGGTTGAATACCAAAGAACCCGGAAATTTGCCAACCACAAAAATAAACTGCAAACTCTGACTGGGGATAAAAATCTCCATAAATAAACTGAACTGATAGTTGCAATGGTAACAAGCGAACTGATTACCAAACTTTCGACACGCAGTCAGAAGAGACATATGATAACGCGCAAGCATTTGCTAAATGAAGGCGAGCATCAAACCCTAAGGCCGGATCAATCGAGGCTGATACACACATCTTGAGAATACTCCGTTGGGGAAGAGAGAAACTTAACCAAGCAACTCTGGAAGGGAGAAAGAGAGAAATTTAACCAAATAACTCTGCTTTAGGAGCGCGAAGCAACTTAAACAAGTAACTTGATTGAGAAACAAAGAGAAACTTCCAAGTAACTCTATTGGGTAACACATAATAGGATGAACACGTCCATCAAAGATTGCACCATGGTCTGGATACCAAATGGGTTGAAGGGGAACATTTCAAATTGTCGGAGTCTGGATACTCAACGAAATAAACTGGAGCCTGAATGCTTAACGAAATAACCGGAGCTTGAACGCTTAACGAAATAACCAGAGCCTGGACGCTCAACGAAATGATAGGAGCCTGAACGCTCAATGTAATAACCGGAGTCTGGATACTCGACGTAAATGACCGGAGCCTGAACGCTCAACGAACAAAAGAGTCACATCAGAACTTATCGGAGCCTGGATACTCAACGAAATTGATCGGAATCTGAATATTCAACGGAATTGACCAGAGTCTGGATACTTAACGGAATAAACCAGAGCCTGGATGCTCAACGAAATTGACCCGAGTCTGGACACTCAACGGACGAGGAAATATATCACAAATATACTCATCAGGGTCTGGATACCCAACTGACTTAACCGGAGTCTGGATACTCGACGGACAAAGCACAATAACACCAACTGTCGTGGTCTGGATACCACGAGGACTAGATAAAACACATCATTTGTCGTGGTCTGGATACCATTCAAGCCGGAGAAATCACATTTAAACTTGTCATGGTCTGGATACCATATGTCAAATTGTCAGAGTCTGAATACTCAATGAAATTGAGCGGAGTCTGGATACTCAATGAAAAAGTCAGAGTCTGAACACTCAACGTAATAAACCGGAGCCTGGATGCTCAACGAAATAAGCCGGATCCTGAACGCTCAACGTAATAACCGGAGCCTGACTGCTCGACGGATGGAACAAATCTAAAATTGCCATGGCCTGAATACCATACAGGCAGCAAGGTACCAGTCAAAAACATGTCGGGTCTGAACACCATGCGAGCAAACTATGTCAACCATCTGTTGGAAATACACCTGCAAACAAAGAGGTAAAAATCTGGCTTATGTTTCACCTGCGTATGTTTGAATATAGTGTAATGCTCCATACGAAATGGAAATGCTACGCATTTGGAGGATGTTATGCACAGAATGCAAAATGCAACAGAACCAAACCAGCAAAATAAATGCTGAAGAGAAAACTAATGATCTACCCTACTGGGAAAACGGCTATCACACGCCAATCACAATTGGACTTACACTGGGAAACAAGCCCTGAACGGCCGGGGAACAAAGTTCTTACGAGAAAAAGAAGTTCAAACTCAGCTGGAGATTCACATCAAAAACCTGCTGAGGAAAACGCCCTGAATGGGTTTCCAGAATACAACTCTTTTGGGAAAAATACGGCTCTGCCAGATAGACAACCAGACATTGAAAACAAAGTCACCCTACTGGGGAATCAACAACTCTGTGGGGATTCAGAATCAACCATCGAGATTCACATCAAAAACCTGCTGAGGAAAACACCCTGAATGGCTCACAAATACTCACCTGCCAGTGACGACTTACTGGGGAAACAGTTTGTTGAGGATAGAGACAACTCTACGATCCTGCAAGGGAGGAAAGCCAACTCTACTGGGGATCGCCCAACGAGGGAAACAACATCGACCTCTTCTTGGGGATGAGTTTACAACTCGAACTTTGAGGGGATACAAAGTTATACGCTCAAATTCTGTGGGGATACAACACCTGACATTGCCCCACTGCTGGGAAAGGTTCCACACCTGCCCGGTGGAAAGAAGTCCAGCCTCGACTCGCTGAGGAGTAAATGCATACTTGCAACCTGCGGGGATTAAATGTGTACTGACCAACTGCTGGGAATAAGCGTACACCCTTAATTTGCTGGGAATATCAATCTTGACCCTCTAGGGATGGCCTTACTCTCCTGGAGACTTCGGTCTCGAACTGCAAAGAGCTAAATGTGTACCGACCAACTGTTGGGGATAAGCACACGCACTTAACTGCTTGGCCCATCTGCATACAGCTCTACCGGGGATAGAGATGTTCAAACTTCAATAGCTGGGGGAACTGGTGATCATACTAGAGATACACCTCTGACAAATTGTCCCGAGGGTAACGACCCTGAAAAAAATGAACAAACAGACAAGATACCCTAACAAAGGACCTATCTCAGTCATCATCCGTGACGTTGTTCAAATAATCCAAGTTTTAACGATTATCGCAAAGCCTGTAAGTTTATGTATGTACAGTTTATCAAAAACATCGAGCATTTTTTGCAAACAAAACAGTAAAGATAAAACAAAACAAATAATTACTGAATATTATATGTTTTATTGACATATGGGTATGTAAATAGGCAAGATTTTACAACATATGCAACCCCTGAAAAGAGGAAGCTGCGCAAAGATATACAGAAATGCATAGACATATACAGAATGTCGGCAATATGGCACAGACGAACACCATAAGTTGATCCATCTATGACCCGCATGACTTCGATGCTTCACCGCCACTTCGTCCTTAGAAGAGATTGATTCAGATAAACGGCCCTCAGGTCCTCCCTCAATCCACTAAGCTCTAAAGATCACACACGGACCACAGTCATTTGCTTTTCAAATCCCTAACTTTTGCGTGAACCGCACTTTCGGGTTTTCAATTCACCGGGATACCCAATTTTGCCAAAGTCTCCTTTTCAGGTTTTCAACTTTGCGGGTTTACATCTTTTTCCTTTATATCCCTAACTTTTTCCTGAACCCATTCTTTTTATGGTTCGCCGGGATGCCCCATTTTTGCCTGGATATTCTTTTTTTCTTTCCAGCGGGTCTCTTTAAGCAAAGTATTTTTTAACTGCGTCTGCGTTCACAGGGGATGTAAAATCCTCACCATCCGTGGTGGATAACAATAAGGCTCCTCTAGAGAAGACCTTTCGCATGATGTATGGACCTTCATAGTTGGGAGTCCATTTGCCCTTGTGATCTGTTTGTGACGGGATAATCTTTTTCAGCACAATATCGCCCGTCTGAAAGCTTTGTGGGTGCACCTTCTTGTCGAAAGCTTTCTTCATCCGGCTCTGATACAACCGACCATATACAATAGACGCTAGCCTTTTCTCATCCATCAGGATAAGCTGATTCAATCTGTTCTTTACCCATTCTGCCTTATCGAGCTTGACGTCGACCAGAACTCTCAAAGAAGGAATCTTGACCTCTAATGGTAGGACAACTTCCATGCCATACACCAGCGAGAAAGAAGTTTCCCCAGTTGATGTACATACCGTAGTACGATATCCACAAATGGCAACATCTCATGCCAATCCTTGTAGGTTACAACCATCTTCTGCACTATCTTCTTGATGTTCTTGTTGGCCGCTTCAACAACGTCGTTCATCTTCGGACGATAGGGCGATGAGTTGTGATGCTCAATTTTGAAACTCTAGCATAGTTCCTTCATCATCTTGTTGTTCAAGTTCGAACCATTATCAATAATGATTCGTTCAGGCACTCTGTATCTACAGATGATGTCCTTTTTGCTAAATCTGGCTACAACTTGCTTCGTGGTATTCGCATAAGAGGCTGCTTCCACCCACTTGGTAAAGTAGTCAATGGCTACCAAGATGAAACGATGTCCATTGGATGTGGTTGGCTTGATCTTGCCAATCATGTCAATACCCCACATGGAAAAGGGCCAAGGAGATGCCATGATGTTCAGAGGACACGGCGGCACATGAATCTTGTCTGCATAAATCTGGCACTTATGGAATTTCTTCGCATATTTGAAGTAATCAGATTCCATCATCAGCCAATAATACCCTGCTCGTAATATCTTTCGAGACATGGCGTACCCGCCGGCATGCGTACCAAAGGCTCCTTCGTGGACCTCTTCCATAAGCAAGCTTTCTTCTTTCTCGTCCACGCATCTTAATAACACCAAATCATAATTCCTCCTGTAGAGTACACCATCTTGGTTCAGATAAAAGTTGCCAGACAACCTTCTCAGAGTCTTCTTATCCCGGGTAGACGCCCCTGGCGGATACTCTTGCTTCTTAAGAAAGTTCTGGATGTCATAAAACCACGGCTTGCCATCAGAGGCTTCCTCAATGGAAAATACAAACATTGGCCTATCAAGGCGCGAGATGACTATTCTTGGAGCATCATTCCAATAGTTTACCTTGTACATCAAGGATAACGTCGCCAGAGCGTCTGCCATCTGGTTCTCCGCTCTCGGCACTTGATGTAACTCTACATGATCAAAGAATGGAAATAGCCTCCTTGCATAGTTCATATAAGGAATCAGATTGGTTTGCCTGGTCTCCCATTCTCCTTTGATTTGATTTACAACTAGCGCTGAATCACCGTACACATCTAGGTTCTTGATCCTCAGATCAATAGCTTCTTCCAACCCCATGATGCACGCTTCATATTCTGCTTCGTTGTTGGTGCAAGGAAATGTCAACCTGGCGGTGAATGGTATATGAGTACCATGGAGAGTCGTGATGATTGCCCCAATTCCACTATCGTACGAGTTAACAGCACCATCAAATATCATCTGCCATTGGGAGTCAAGCTCAGGACCTTCGTTAGGAAATGGATTATCACAATCTTTCATCTTCAGATACATGATGTCTTCGTCAGGAAAATCAAATTTCATAGGTTGACAGTCTTCGATCAGCTGTTCAGCGAGATACTCTGACAGAACACTTCCCTTTATAGCTTTCTGGGAAACATATTGAATATCGTACTCTGTCAGTACCATCTGCCACTTGGAAATTCTTTCGGAAAGTGCTTGCTTTTCAAAGACGTATTTGATCGGATCCATCTTCGAAATCAGCATGGTTGTATGATTAAGCATATACTGTCTCAAATGTTTGGCAGCCCACGCGAGTGCGCAACACGTTTTTTCCAACATCGAGTACCGAGACTCGCAGTCTGTAAACTTTTTACTCAAATAGTATATTGCATGCTCTTTTCTTCCAGTCTCGTCATGCTGACCGAGAATACAACCCATACTATTCTCAAGAACCGTTAGATACATGATCAAAGGTCTTCCAGCGACTGGGGGTAGCAGTATCGGAGGTTCCTGCAAATATTCTTTTATCTTATCAAATTCCCTTTGGCAATTTTCATTCCAGACGACCGCTTGATCTTTCTTTAACAATTTGAACATTGGTTCATACATGGTTGTGAGATGAGATATGAACCAAAGAATCTAGTTCAATCTCCCCAAGAAACCATGAACCTCTTTTTCCGTTTTTGGCACTGGCATATCTTGAATAGCTTTTATTTTCGCAGGATCGACCTCGATTCCTTTTTCACTGACAATGAACCCCAGCAACTTTCCTGACCTGACCCCGAAAGTACACTTATTAGGATTCAACCTCAATCTGAATTTCCTGAGCCTCTCAAATAGCTTCAACAAATTAACCAGATGTTCTTCTTCCATTTGTGACTTTGCTATCATGTCATCAACGTAGACCTCGATCTCATGATGAATCATATCATGGAACAAAGTGACCATAGCCCGCTGATAGGTTGCCCCTGTGTTTTTCAACCCAAAAGGCATTACCTTATAACAGAAAGTCCCCCACAGCGTAATAAACGTCGTTTTCTCCATATCCTCCGGTGCCATCTTGATCTGGTTATAACCGAAAAAACCGTCCATGAAGGAAAGCACAGAATATTGAGCAGTATTTTCGACCAATACGTTAATATGGGGGAGCGGGAAATCATCCTTTGGGCTCACCTTATTCAAATCTCTGTAATCAACACACATCCGTACCTTGCCATCCTTCTTAGGCACATGCACGATGTTGGCGACCCACGGAGAGTAAGTTGTAACGGCTAAAAATCCTGCGTCCAACTGCTTTTGGACTTCTTCCTTGATTTTCACAACCATATCTGGTCTCGTACACCTGAGCTTCTGCTTGACTGGCGGACACTCTTCACGCAACGGCAAGCGATGAACCACAATGTCTGTGTCAAGCCCGGGCATGTCTTCGTATGACCAAGCAAAGATATCACTATACTCACGGAGCATCTCAACCAATCTTTGCTTGATGTCACTTTGCAGCGCAATCCCTATCTGAACATTCTTTACAACTTCCTCAGAACCCAATTTAATAACCTCGATTTCCTCCTGATGAGGCAGAATAATCTTTTCTTCCTTTCTCAACAGTCTAGCCAGCTCTTCTGGTAAGTATTCATCTTCATCAATCTCTTCTTCGGATTGAAATATCGGATTGTCGAAGTCGAAGTGAGTCATAGATGTCTCTGGCGCGGTGTCATCTGCAATGTGAATCCTGCAATGATAATGGTTAAATGCTTAAAATGATATGCAAAACAAGCACAAAGCCACATTGCCATTTTATTCTTAAACATAAAACATGAAAAACAAGGATCACAATAATTGAATGCAGAAAAACGCCCTTTAATTAATTGAAAAAGATTGTGCAAGCATAAACAATAAGGCCTTGAAGACAAAAACCACTATGCTCCGGGTAGAACATAGGGTTGTACAATAATCAGAAAAACAAAGTATTACTCTTCCGTTGTCACTTGAATGAATTCCTCGATAGTCCAATTGTTGAGGCTTTCTCCTGGAATGCACGGCCGAATCCACGAGTCCATATCACAGTCGCTATCCCCGTCTTCATCTGAAACAGCTTTGATCCTCTCGAAGATAACCCCACCTTTGGTAAATTGTACCGGCTCTTTTTAGCGCGACACGCTCTGTGAGGATGAAGAAGAAGATGGGCGGTATCCTAGACCAAACTTATCCTGCTTATGGGATATTTCCAACACTTGACCCCAACCTGGTTCTGCCCCAGCATGTACCACTGCTTGGGCTTCTTTGAATGACAACATGGCCATTTCGGGCGCTTTGCTCACAACAGACACATTGTCTTTGATCTGTACCGTCTCAAAGGCCTTACAAAGAGTTTCATGGATTTCACCATCCACCTCAACGTACTTAAACAAAGATAAATGACTGATCATTATGTCTTCCTCTCCGCATACGGTGACAACGCTGCCACCCACCATGTATTTGAGCTTCTGGTGCAGCGTGGAAGTTATAGCTCCTACTGAATGAATCCATGGACGGCCCAACAAACAGCTATAGGCAGGCTTAATGTCCATAATATAGAATATCGCATCAAATACTTCGAGACCAACTTGAATTGGCAACGTCATCTCCCCGAATACAGATCTTCTGGTACCGTCAAAAGCACATACTACCAGGTCACTTGGTGTACAGATTAACCCTTTCATGTCCAACTTCATCAGGGCCTTCTTTGGAAGCACATTCAAAGAAGATCCTGTATCTACTAGCACATGAGACAGGACGGATCCGCGACATTTAATTGAGATGTGCAACGCACAATTATGATTCCTGCCCTTCGGGGTCAAATCTAAGTCTGTGAAACCTAGCCCATTACCTACGTTGACGTGCGCTACAACCTGTTCAAGTTGGTTAACTGATATCTCTTGCGGCACGTAAGCAGTATTCAGTATCCTCAACAATGCATTCCGGTGCGCTTCTGAACATGACAACAGAGATAGAATAGAGATTTTAGAAGGAGTCTGTTGCAAGTGATCCACTATCTTGTAGTCACTTTTTCTTATCAATCTCATAAATTCCTCCGCTTCCTTCTCCAAAGAACTCTTCTCTCCAGCCTGAGAAGTTTCTTCCGCCACAGCTTTCTTACCCTTATCAGCTATGTCAGCAACCACTTCAGGTGATGAAAACACTCTTCCGCTTCGAGTGATTCCCCCAGCTCCAACTAGATTATCCACCGAATCAACCGGCAAATTCTTCAGCTCCTGTTTCTTCCCATTACAATATACCTCCGCTCCGTAATTCCACGGAATTGCATTGGTACTCTAATACGGCACAGGACCCGCTTTGGTGATGATAATGGTTGGTGGCCTCGACGCAGAAATAGTTATAGTTTTGTATGGAATCGAGATCGTTGCAACCTCGTTCCTTTCCTCAACCATTATCTCTTCAGACTTCTTTTTGGCAATCCAGTCGAATTGCAACATTCTGTCATTCATCATACCCTGAATACAACTCTTTAGCTCTGCACATCCCTCGGGATGACTCAAACACTCAACACACGATTCATTAAAGCCCGAGAATACACCTCCCTTCATCAACTTTTCCTTCACAAAGCCCAACGGTGTCTTCAAATCATTGACATCAGTTATCAGATCTAAACTCTCATCTTCAATGATTGCACTGACTCCGGCTGCCCCGTGGTTGGGCATGGGGTTCTGCACGACATTGGAAGCGTCATGAGAAAATTTTATTGCCTTACTATCCACCAAATCTTGGACTTTATGTTTAAAGGCCTTTTAGTTATCAATGTTGTGCCCAGGTGCCCCAGAATGGAACTCACAACGAGCATTCGCATCATAACCGGGTGGAGGTGGTCCTGTCAGGGGAGCTAAAGTCCTCTTCTGGATTAATTTTAGTTGTAGCAGATGTTGAAGCAGTTGGGAATAAGGCATCAGAGGCGCATCAAATTGTATATTTATTGTCCGACCCCGATCTTGAAATCTTCAATAACCCCGTTGATTCTACTGTCGTTGTGGTTGTTGTTGTTGAAGAATGGCTAGAATAGTGATACTAGCAACCTGCTGCTGCTGACGATAAGATGAACGCTGATTTCTACCTCTACCACGAGAGCTAGACACTGAATTAGTCTCACCTTCACGCTTCTTATTACCGAACACCTTTTTGCCTCCTCCTCCAGCTGAGGGCATTTCACCAGATTGGATCTTCCCCAACTTTATACCATTCTCTACCCTCTCCGGTGATAATCAAATCGGAAAAACTACCAAACATGCTACTAATAAGCTTCTCATAATAGACACGAGGCAAAGGGGCCACAAACATATCAACCAATTCACGCTCCACCATCGGAGGCTGCACTCTCGCTGCAAGTCCGCGCCACCTCTGGCTGTATTCTTTAAAGCATTCACCAGTCTTTTGAGACAAATTCTGGAGTTGGACCCTATTAGGATCAAGGTCACTATTATACTGATAGTGCTTCACGAAGGCTTCAGTTAAGTCTCTCCAACTGCGGATATTAATAGGCTCCAGTCCCATATACCACTCAAGCGAGGGTCTACACAAGCTGTCTTGAAAAAAGTGCATGAGCAATTTTCGTCATTCGAGTAAGCAGACATTATGTGGTAATAAGAACGCAAATGGACCCTTGGGAAAGTAGTTCCCTTATACTTGTCAAAGTCAGGGACTTTGAACTTCAGTGGAACTTTCAGATCTGGGATCAGCCCCAGATTGGCCATGTCTAGCCCCATGGAATTCTGATTTTCAAAAGATCTCATCTTTTCTTCAATCAACCTAAACCTTTTATCAGCCTCAGACGGCAGTCTAGCACCAATGTCTCGCATAGAAAATGCGTCTTCCTGCTGGTCCTCATCCCATTGAGGAACATTGTTGTTATGTGTAGCACACACCACTTCAGGGATTCCACATACGTTGCCTCCGCTCGGAGGGATAACCGTTGTAGGAATAACATGAGCATGTGGCGTACCATCACCACGAGGAGGAATAGCAGCAGTACCTCCATGAAGAACACCATTATTGTCAACACGAGCAATCAATGGCTGGACCAGAGTCCTCAGTTGTTCCTGGCCATTTGCCACACCCTGCATCAGCTCCATAAACTAAGCCATCCTGTCCCTCATCTCCTGCATCTCAGCTTGCACTTGTTCCATAACTCTGTGTTGATTCCCTCTAGTGGCGTACCGGTGAGTAGTCTGGCTGTCTATCCTGAAACAATATAACGAACCAACATAGGTAATTAAAATGGTTTCGCTGCACCTGCTATGCAAAATGCAGACATGTATATATGCATTAGGAAAATTTCCCCCCGATTCTAGTTCCTGCACGAACACCGAGACATAGAGAAACCCACATCCAAGCATAGAGCCAAACACCTCATACATACAAGAAAAGGCCAAGAGGCAAAGTACAAGCATACAACCGAGTACAAAGAAGGTGACCTCAGCCAACAAGTCTGGTGATGGTCAATACAAATAAAAGCAACAAGCTGCAAAGGAAATGAAAAGCATCAAGTATGGCAACGAGCACGAAACTCCTCCAACAACTCATGTGTCTCAGGAGGGTCTGGTCTGACGAGTAACCCCTGAATTAGCGCCTCTCTCTGTCTGATAGTGGTCTGTAAACCCTCAGCATAGTCTTCCCAGGCTCCCTCACTAAAGACTTCCTCTAGCTTGCACCTCTTTGAATCAACCCTCAGCTTGTAATCCTCCAAGGTTACCAAAGCTTTGTTCAATCTGCAATCACTGTCACGTTTGAGTGAAGCTTCATCTGCAATCCTCTCATCCTTAGCCCTGAGCTGAGTCTTCAGTCTAGCAATCTGCTGCTTCAACTTATCCTCACGCTCCTTGTTGTTGGTAAGAGTAGCATTCCACTGATCATTGAACTTGGAAATTTCCAGATAAGCTCTATCCAAGTCCTTTTTCTTAGAAGCGAGAACATCATTGACAACTTTCAGATCCAAACCCAAACCTTCACGGCAACGAGTCTCCTCGATCAAATCTGTACCCAACCTGTTCACAAGCTCAGTATGCTTCTTGAAAGAGTGCACAACTTCAATCTTCTCACTCCAGAGCTGAATGATCTCTTTCTCTAACTCTTCATTAGCCTTCCGAAGCTCTTCTTTCTCAGACCACAACTGGTTGTACTTCTGGATATCCACAATGGTAGGTTCCTCAATCATGAGAGGATACAAAGGCTCTACAGACGGGAAAGGCATCAGTAACCTCTTTGCTCTCTCCTGGATCCAAGTCAGATAAGGGTCGTAGGCTCGACTGTTACTCTTCCCCAGAAAAGCTTTCCCTTTTCTGTGAACACTACTCCAAGCTCTCTCCACTCTAGCTAAAGTATCACCCTCTAGCAATCCAGTGAGATACAGAGATTCCTGTATCTCCTCTTCCTTAGGAGGTCCTCTCAAAGCGTACCCAAACTGTCTGACCAACAAAGATGGATTATAGTTTATGCATCCTTTCCTTCCAACCACCGGGACATTAGGAAAATCTCTGCAACTATAAATGATCTCACTACCCAACATATCTTTGTCAAACCAGATAATGTTCTCAGCAGACAACCCCATCAACCTCTCAGACCATTCTGAAATACCTACAGTGGCAACAAATGGACCTGTCTTGGGAAGATGACCAACAAACCATCTATACAACAAAGGAACACAACAAGATACGTTCTTTCCCCTCCGTTTCTCATTCTTGTAGTGAACAGAATGATAGACGTCACCCAGAAGCGTAGGTACCATATTCCCTGAAGCAAATACGAAGAAAGCATCCGTGTCTACAAAATCTGCCAGATTAAGGAATAGCACAATACCATAAATGCAGAGAGCTAAAATAGCATTAAACACAACCCAACAACCATCTTTGGCAAACTGTCGAGCTTTCTCAACCAGAAAAGATAAGGGGAACCCAGGCATGCCACTCCTCTCGGTCATTCCCTCTTTTAGCTCAGAAACATCAAGATCTAAAGCGGCAGCGAGCTTAGCTAGATCAGGCTCAGCATCAGAGTGATAGAATGGCATCTGGTCCAATATAGGTACACTTAACAACGCAAAATACTCCTCTAAGGTAGGCACCAGAACATAATCCGGAAAAGCAAAGCACCTTAGCTGTGGGTCATAGAATTATAGCAGAGCATAAAGACCATTCATCTCATATACTGAAGGTTTGCAGACGACACTCAGAAGTTTCCATAGGATTCTTTGAAGTCTTTCAACACTTTCCTATCAGCCACAGAGATCAAGCTCAATAAAGATCCAACATCAGGAATTGGGAGCTTATATGCCACTGTCTTCTTCAGAAGCTCCATGTCAGGCAAAAAGAATGAGACCACTAGAATCGAGGAGGAAATATGCACCTGCAACATAAATACATGTTAATGAAAATGCAAATGAGCATGCAAGTGCAAATGCAAACAGGGGATCAAGATTGTTGTGCTGTTGATCGAGAAGAACCAGCGCTTCGCTTTGACAAGAACATAGCACTATCACTGAAAGGAACCCCTTGTATCAAGAACACATATTCATATTGCAAAGAAAATCGAGTAGTCTGAAAGTCAAAGTTTCCTGCATAACCCAATCCCTCTCACAGGTATGCACCTATCACTGACAAGGTTCGGCATCCTAATCGTTCATCAGTGTCACAGACTTTCGAGAAACGATGATACATTCACCATTTCTGGTTTGGCATCATAATCTCTCGAAGCGGCCTCACTTAGCTGAATCACAAATGATCGGTCCCCAAAGTCGACAATCCTCAGATCCAAAATCCCCTCGAGCCCAAAGGGCCAGAAAAGAAATCATCAAAGAGAGTCTCGTCTGAGCGCGAATTTCATGGGAACTTGTGCATGCAAAACATACAGGTCCACCACTACTTTCCACTTCTAATACTATGTTTGTACTCAAGCCCGGGTCTGGCTTATCTCTCAATGGAACCTTCCCCCCCCCCAACAGCACAGCAAAACTGATATATACGATGTTGAAAGTAAATGCGGGAAAATAAAGATAAATTATAACATATACACGCACCCAAAAGGTTAACAACCAAGCGCCAGGATTGACTCACATAGAGGATATTCCTTTCCCCAGCAGAGTCGCCAGTTGTCGCATCACTGCGAAGAGCGGCCGACAAAGACAGAAGAGTCGCCACCATTCATTATTTATCCCAAAAGAGGGAAAGGAAACGATCAGAGAAAACCTAACGAAAACGGGAAAAGACAGGTCATCGCAACCATGTCTCGGGTTCGGGAGTCGGTTACGCAAGGGGAAGGTATGAGCACCCCTCACGTCCGTCGTACTCGACGGGATCCACGCTTTGTTTTCTATCTAAAAAGGTATTTACTATCTAAGCTATGGCTCATGGACAAAAGAAAAGAAAAGAGACTCGATAGAGCATCGCCGCTCTATGCCTACGTATTCCCTCGTGCAATGGGAAAGTCAGAGTCAACGTAGTTCGACTAACTACGGGTGAAAGGTGGGGGAAGGTTGCTCGCCAAGACATCGTCGTCTTGTGCCTACGTATTCTCATCTGGTATGAGAAATCATAGCAAGCATAGTTCGGACTAACAAGAACACCGGTTGGTTCAAAATGTTTTAGGCCCCAGTAGAGTTAAAACTTAGTTCTAGCAGTTAGGTGTATGCAGCTCGACCATTGGAGACTTAGGCGTTACGTGTTTGCGGTAGAACCAAGATTTAACAAAACTCTCCTTATGAAAAAGGTTTTCCAAATTAAATCCCGAAGGATAAAAATATTTGAAGTTTGTTTTTGTGTTTTTTAGAGAAGAAGTGCATTAATAATTGTTTTTAACTCATGTTGCACTAAAGACTATAACTTAGGAGAGAATGCGTCGCATATCGCCCAAAGGGCGTACACTAAACACTCTAAAAAATTTGAGAAGAAGCCCCCCAATCACCATTTCCTAACTACTTAAGGCTCGTAGCGCACAACAATCCTTAAGCTTTATTAAGTGTTTTGAAGATGTTTGAAGATGAGAAGAAAAAGACACTCTAAAGGGAGACTAAGACTCAACATAGTGTTCTCATACAAAGTGTACCAATGATTGGGATAAAAGGTAATGCTACCTAATGTTATCATGCATGGATTCAAACCTAAGGTCTATCATAATCAATCTTGAACAAGAGAGATTAGAGGTCCTAAGGGAACATGGCAAAGAAGAAAGAAGAAGGAAGCATAAGATGAAAGGAGAAATAAGATGAAAACATGTGATGCACAATTAGAATGAAAGTGAGGGAGGAAAAAAGTGTGGGGCAGTAGCCTCCACAAGCACATCTCAACCTCAAGCATGCATATGAGAGATGCAAAGAAGAAGGGAGAAATAATGCACACAAAAGAGATCAAACAAATGCGCACAAATGGGATGAAATGGGAGAAAATGAATCCTACAACCATTTGTCATCAACCACAAGCCCTAAGGCAAAGCAAAAAGAAAGGGATGAAGACAATATTAAATGGGAGAATGGGAGGCAATGTGAGAATAGCAAGGAACTTACAAGGGCAACTCAACCATAAGCATCACCAAAGTATGCAAAACACACCAAAAGAAGTCCTCAAAGAACCATCATTCAAGACATGCTTCAAGTACCTCCAAAGGAGAGATCAAACCATCTCAAATGGGATTCCAAAGTCATTGGACAGAAGCAAAGATGAGAGGAGAAGATGCTCAAAACAAAGAAGTAAAAGCACCCAAGAGAATGCAAGAAAAGGCATGTAAGAAGACCTAAGTCATTCAACACATTCAACATTTGAAGCTCAAATGGAAAGCCTAAAAGGAATGCAAACTTCAACAAGCAATGAACAAATTTATGACCCATAAATGAGTATACAGTAACCTCAAAATGTTGAAAATATGAATCAAGAAGAGTTGAGAGCTCAATGGATCCACAAAGGTCATTTCCAAATCAAACTAGGTCAAGTACTTGTGTGAACTTCCCTTAGAAGTACCTTGACTTGGAAGTCACCTCAAAATTAGGAAAAAGGCTCAAATAATCTCAAATAAAATCTCAAAAGAACCTTAAAATGTTGGCAACTAAAGGCAAAAAGCACAAGGGAAATGTTCCATCAAAGCAACACCAAAAGAAATAAATCCCTAAGGTGTACCACTTTGAAATGGAATAATCGAGGATCAACCAAAATGGGATCAAAGTCAAACCAAAATGACTTGAACCAGGGGCAAAATGGTCCTCAAAAATCATTCAACTCACCATTGATATGAGGAGTGATTTTCATTCATTGGAGCAAAAGGATTGATCAAAAACAAAACAAAAACAAGCAAGAAGCAAGAAATAATCCAATCAAAACACTTCCAAAGAATAAATCCATTTTTAATTGAAAAATAAAATAAAAATTTCCTAAAAATAAAGGACATCCTAAAATGTCCTAAACAAATTTTTTTAGGATTTTATCACTTTTTGAAGTATTTTAATTGAATTAAAATAAAATGAAATAAGGGAGGCGTGGCAAATAGTAAGTTTTCATGGCAAAATCAATGGACCGGGCTGAAAGGGGGGTGTAAACTGGATTTTTGGCCCAAACCAAAACCATCATAATCCACAATGAAACGCTGCGTTTCATTTACACGCGTGGCAAGTCAAAAATACAATCAGCTGGTCAAACGCATCTAGACCGTTGATCCAACTAAGTCAAAGAGTCCAAGGCACACATGGCACGCTGACTCATCAAAACGGAGAACAAAACCAGACGTCGGAGCACTGCGCTCCGGTCATCTTCTCTGATCACACGACCGACGTAGTAGATCAAAAACTTAACCAAAACGCATCAAATTTTATACCAAACTCAAGAGGAACTCTAGTAGATCATAGATCTAGGCTTAAATTTCATTTTTCATGCAAGAACAGAGAGATTTGAAACCTCAAAGATTTGAGCACATAAATGAAAACATCACAAACACAACAATTAATGATCCATAATTTGCCTACACATGTAGGACTTCAGTATGGAACAAAAATGGAGATGAATCAATGCATATTGAGTGAGAAATTTGGAAATGAAAATTACCTAACGGAGCCTCTCCGTTGGGGCTTCAGTTATGCTCAACCTTGATCCAAATGATGCAGAAACGATCAATCAACTTCAAGGAAGATGACTATGGCCTTGAATTGCTCTCAATTGGCTTGAATTTCAGTTTCACGATTTCACTTCTCTCTTGAAAATTCCAATTGTGCTCAAGCTCTCTGTGCACGAAATTGGCTAAATGAAGCTTCAAAATTGATCTGAAGCTTTTATATTATGGATCAAGGAGTGTTTGGAGGCCCAATTGTAGCTGATTTGAGTACAATTCAAAAATGCCCAAATTGAAGTTTCAAGCTTCATGCACACGTGAAATGGCTTCAATTTCCCTTGTTTTTTATTCAAATTAACAGCTGAGACTTGGAATTTATCATGTAGATGACAATTACTCCTTGTACTTGATACATTGGTTGATTTTGAATGTGAAACTTCACCATGAAGTTACTTGAAATGGCACGAGTTCTATCTTGCATCATTCAAAATTAGTTGGTGCATTGTGTTTGTTGTGATAAAATGAATCAAAATATGCACAAACATGTTATGAAAATGATTTAAAACCACTTCAATTTAATTCATGCCTTTTAAGTTCATTTTCCTTGATTTTTCTTCACCAATCTTCATATCCATGCCAAGTCCATGACAATTTTATGTTCAATGATGGAATTGAGATCATTTGAAGCAAGTTTCATGTTGGAGAAAGTCTCATTTGAAGTGCAAAAGATCATGAAATGGGCCTATAATCTCACTTTCCCAAAATACCCCTGCCTTGAAAGCTTCATAACTTGAGTCCTACAAATGAAATGAAGAACTTCTAGGACTTTTTGGAAAGCTAAGATCATGAGGAATAACTTCCATGTTCATCAAAAGTTTATGAGAAACATGATTCTAAGTCAAAAGTGCCTTGGAAGTTGGTTGACTTTTGTTAACTGAAAATACATTCATTTGAGGAGGACCCATAACTTATCAGCATCATAACTTGAATTTTAGAAACCCAATGGATGAGTTCCAGTACTCAAAAGAAAGCTAAGAACATGCTCTACAAGTCTCATGTTTGCATCAAAGTTAGATGAAACTTGTATCTTGAGATATGTGGTCTTGAAGTTAGGCACTAAACATGGGATTTTACACTGATAAACCTCTGAAACCCTAATTTAGTAACTTCTCACATTTTTTATTCTTCTTGAATTGATATTGAAATAAAATCTTATATGCCTCAACACAAGTATCCATGACTCCAAATACTTAGAACTAAGTGTTAATCTCCTTCAAATCCACAATGAGTCTTGCACTAGGCAGATGAAACCTTAGGTGTACAATCCTTTTACTACAACCTCTTACACAGGATATAACAATTTGCATAAGCTCTACAATGGCTCTCAAAGCATTCAATGAGCTTCCCCAACATCTCACATCCATGACAATGAACTCATGATCCTCTGATGATCTTCAATTGGCCTCCAATATATGGAATAAGCAACACACATCCATTCACTTTCTCAAAGAGCTCTGACCAGCTTCTTATGACTTGATGAACACTCAAACTTGTTTGGAACCCTTGAAAAACCTTCTCTTGTTATTCACACCTCTTGATCCCCTACAAATGAACAATGATATGCAAATTCAAATGCTAGAACAACGCAATGCAAACATAAGCCAAGTAAAGAAAAGGTTGGGCAAATTTTGGGGTACAACAGATGACTATCCCTAGTGAACAGGTCTTTCCTTGATAAGAAGTTCAGATTTATGATGGCAATCCCTCAAGTGAAGTCATGATATTATATCCCCAAGTAGAAATATTCTTCTCCCCAGAGAAAATTGGAACTGTGAAACAAGATTATAGTTCCACCATTGACTTTCTATCCATATCCTGGTAGATGTACATTTTGCAGAGGTTGTCGCGTATCCTCGTCGAGATGTTTATTTCATCTCCCGGTTACTCCTCTTTTTGTTATTATGTCAGGATAAGCATAAGCATGACATACATTCATTTCATTTAGACATACACATAACATCTGCATGTTTGCTATCCTTGTTGTCTTTTGTCGTTACTTCAGTTGTGGTTACCTCCAAGTAAATGGGTTTGTCCTTTCTCTCCAAATAGAGTCATCAACCTTAGGCATAAAATACCTACTATTACTAGTTTTCCCATAGAGTTCAACCCTCATGGATGATGGTTATTTCAGTTATCTTTCCCATGCCTGGTTAAGATAAGTTTCCATTTGAGTTCATTCCTCAGTGGTTGGAGTCTTGTTTGACAGTTTCTTTCTAGCTCGATTCTAGATTGAACTTTGGTCCCCATAGGCCGCCGAACCTAGCTGGAGTGTGCAGTTATTTTGCACTATATATCAAGAAGAATCTTTTATGACTCCTCATTGCTGATAAGTGACAGTCTCGCTTGAGAAGCTTATCATTTCTTACCTCAATTTGCTGATAAGTGGCAGTCTCGCCTGAGAAGCTTATCATTGCTTACCTTTCGTGCTGATAAGTGGCAGTCTCACCAGAGAAGCTTATCCCTGTTACCATTGCTGATAAGTGGCAATCTCTCTTGAGAAGCTTATCATTATATCATTTTACCACATAGATAAGTGGCAGTCTCTCTTGAGAAGCTTATCATTATATCATTTTACCGCACAGATAAGTGGCAGTCTCGCCTGAGAAGCTTATCCTATTTCATTCTGTCCAGCAACAAGTGGCCATTTCCCTCGAAAAGCTTGTTTCCATTACTTTTTCCAAGATAAGTGGCAGTCTCTCCCGAGAAGCTTATCATTTTTATTTGTATCCCCATATAAGTGGCAGTCTCACTTGAGAAGCTTATCATTGTTATATTTTTCAGATTAGTGGAAATCTCTTCCTTGGAGAAGCTTATCCATTTTTGGTGGTGTAAGTCCCTTTCAACGATAAGTGGCAGTCTCTCTCGAGAAGCTTATCAGGGCATTTCCCCATTGAAGTCCAATTATTTTGGCATACAGAAGAGTTAATTACCCTGTATCTTTCCTGATGTTTCCTGAAGATCCCGTTTGAACTCTTCGTTTAAGGAATTTCCAGAGGCTTAGATGTTATGTCATGTTTGAAAACTCCAGCTTTGGTTTGGATGATCCTAATGCTATGTGGATCCTGCTTTACCTTTTATCCTAGAGTGTCAACCGGTCATGCTTGAACCTGTTGAGCAGCTACTCTGGATATTCCCTATTGGAGGTCGTCTTTCTGGTGCCATCTCCATTGAGAATCTTTTGTTGTCTCTCTTTCTAAAGTGGCAATTGGTCATGCCTGAACCTGTTCATCCATCACTTTAGATTTCCCCAGTTTCATTTTGGTTCCTGTCGCACCCTAATTTTTGACCATAAGATTCCACCTCCTTCGTTTTTTTACGTGTTTCCTTTTTATTGTTGTACGTGTGATTATTATGACTAACAAGTATGCGCAGGTATGTTAAATACAGGTGGAGATGACACTCATAATCCAATCCTTCCGTACATGGTCATTTGGTTCTTATTCAAGTTTGTTTCTAAGGACTCAAGTGGAGTCGGGCCGCTTTCATAGTTATCCCTCGTGGTCACGAGTTTAAGCATGATGAGGTGAATCCAAAGAATAAAGTTATGCTTACGGTTCATCCAGAATACAAATTAAGTGATGATTTCAAGACTATTCAAGCATATCATTTGGAACCCAAATTAATTGGAGCGCACTATCTAAAGTTTCCGAGGCAAAGATATCAATTTGTGAGAGCATAGTCCATATACTTCCGAGATTATTTCAACACATAAAAACCAGTTAAATTTAAATTGCAAGAGTCGAATGGACATTTATCATCTTCAGCCATCTTGAGATTTGGTCTTCAAGTCATGCAAATACTTAATTATTATAGTTATGTGGATTCAGGCAAGTTCATTTAGATTGCAAGAAATTACATGAACTTTGAAACCGCTCAAATTGCGAGACAAGTCCAATGGAAGTTTGTTTAAATTTGTTTCCTGAGGCTCACGTTGTTGAAATCCAAAGAGAAGCAACGTTTATTTTCATGCCCCTGTTTGTTTTGATCTTGAATCATTTCTACAGCTTGCCATTAGATTATGAAGTATAAACAAATTCGGACTCCACTGTGTAATTACAAAAGGAATCCTGTTGGGATAATGCGTAACCGTCATCAATCACCAATCCTGATAACTCACTTTTAAGCCAAAGTTCTGTTTATGCAATTTCCATTTTGAATGGTTACAAGCTATCACCAAATTCAATACATATGAAGAGGAAAATGTTTGCGACATCTTTCTCCTCGACAGAAGTTTATACTAAGACCTAAGACAAGTTCCTCGGAGTAACTACTTGGAGCCATACAAGAATTTCAACACAGGATTATTAATAACTTTTTGTATCGCCATGAACAAGCAATCCCAGTCTAAGACGGCATCGTTTCCCGCTCATCGCCTTCCATGTTTTTGAAGTGATCTTCAACCTTGACATAGGTTTTTCCCTTAATCTCTCCAGAGAGCCCACAGGTCATACGGTTCAGCAACTGTTATCTCTTCCCAAAATGGCAAATCGAGTTGTTCGCGGTGCTTCACTTCCAACAACCTGTCAAACCAGCAGCATTGATTCAGAGAAAGTAATTCAAGAAGAGGTTCATTCAAAAAGTGATAGAATTCTCATTTATTTTACTGCATTCTGTGGTAAAGTCGCCACCAGTAGTGGATCCCAGGCTATGAGAATCTCTCGATTGTACCAGAAGACATCAAGCTGAGATTAAGTTGGAGAGCATATCACTTAAACCGCCAGTATATCACACCTGCATCAAACGAACTAAACATGATTATCAAACCATCAAGTCATAAACATATTTCCAAAATATCATAAACCTCATTCTATCACCTGCAATAATGAACATTATACCTTCTATCGCTCTTTTGCTAAGATTCGAAGAAGTAATTGATAAATATTTTGCTGCCCAGGCCATGGCTAGTCTTGTTTGCAATGGTAATAGGGGGATAAATCTTGACATTGCAAATTCTGGTGTTGTTGCTGGATTGATAACTATTATTGGGCATATTGAGTCGGATACGCCAAATCTTGTGGCTTTTTTCAGAAGAATTTTCTTTGGTGCGAAACCCTGATCAAGTTGTTTTAGATACCCTTTTTAAAATTGAAGATGTAATATTGGGATCTACTGCACGAAAATCTATACCCCTCTTAGTGGATCTCTTAAAACCAATACCGAAAAGACCTAATGCTCCACCAGTTGCTGTTAGGCTCTTGATATTAATTGCAGATGGAAGTGATACAAATAAATCAATTCTGGCAGAAGCCGGAGCTCTCAAGACTCAACTGAGACTGCTATTTCAGAGTTACTGAGAATTTTATTTTGTAACTCTGACCTCATTAATCATGAAGCATCAACAAGTTCATTGAAACAACTCATAGCTGTTTTGCGTCTTGGTCAAGAAATGCTAGATATAGTGCAGCAAGAGCACTTCATGAACTCTTTGATGCCGATGCTATCAGAGATTCAGAATTAGCTAAACAGACCATTCAGCCATTGGTTGACATGCTCAGCACAACACCAGGGAATGAGCAAGAAGCTGCTCTCATGGCCTCGATCAAGTTAAAATCGGAAGCAACCGTCAGTACTCAAATGCAAATTAAACTGCCATTAACAAGAAAATTGGGAAACCACCTGTCACTTCCGCTGTCGTCACTAAAGCAGTTAATCAAATAAACCACTTTCTTAAAATCGTTACATAACAGAAGGGCACTCGCTTCCTGCAAAACCGTGACCATAACCGCAGTTAGAGAACAGGAAGACATCTTTAAGGGATCGTTTCAGCAAACCCACAGCTAAGAAGGAGGGAGGATTGTTCAAAATGCATATCAGTTCGAAGAAAACAACCAGAGGAATAGAGACAAAGATTGAAAAGTTTACTCTGCAAACACTTGAGAATGCTGCTCTTCGTCACCGGTTTTTTCGTGAAGGCCTCACCAAATGCATCAAGCACGAACTTTCCTTCCGGGCTTCTAACCCGCCTCCTAGCCCAAAACCTTCGCCACCTGTACCTTCCAGGTCACAGAAAATAACAATTAGAGAATATACCTGGAAGACAGAATATCCTATTCAGAAACCAAATGAATCCAATCTCATTTGAATCACAGAATCAGAGATTGAAGTATCAATTAAATGGCTCATTACTGCAATTCTCGAAAAGGGAAGGTTTTCAATTGGTTTTGTCCCAAATATGAAACCCTAAATCTAATTCAATCAGCATTGAAGATTAATTTTCAATACTCATTCAAGATGTTTTCCTATATGAAGAGAAGAATGAAAACGAAAACGGAGAGAAGAAAAAAAGCTATCGCGGAAATCAAAGTCACCACAGAGCCAATTCAAAAAAAAACACAGATCGAAAGGAGAGGGAACTTATCTTTCTTCCATCGGTGGAACCATTTTCGACGTCGCTGCAAACACTAATCGGTGGAGCTTCATCATCAGTCGCCGCTCCCAAATCTCGGTAAAATCACCATTCATGTTAAAATCTCTTATGCCATTGATGCTTTGATATGTTGTTGCAGGTTTAAAATTAAAACAAAAACGGAAAAGAAGAAGGAGAAGCGAAGAATTGTGTGAATCGAAGACGAAAGAGAGCGATCGAAGGAGGCGGGATTGAGTCGATTTGGGAATACGAAGGAGCTAGGGTTCATGTTGTTCCCAATTTTTGCAGTTGTGTTTTGGTCTTTCACACGTGCACTCACTAACACCACACGTTAACATCATAATCACCTACTAATCCTTTCTTATCCTAATTAATTATAACTAATCTTTTTTTTAAAACAAACCAGCAGCTTTTTTTTATTTATTTAATCTTTTATAATCAATAACTCTTTTAGTCTTATCCATTAAGAACTTTTTTTATTAATATTAAAACAGTTATTTAAAATTAGTTAACCCAATAAAAATGATTAATAGCTTTAATAATTTAGTTTATTTTTTATTAGATATATCTTATACCTTTTTTTATTAATAATTAATAACCTTAAATAATTAGGTCTTTTTCCTAAAATTAATCCCTTTTTTTATTGTGCTAATTATCAATTAATATTTTAAAATAACATCTTATTAAAACTTTTATTTACTCATCAAAAAACCTTTTATATAGCTTGTATTTAATATTAAAAATTTTAAGAATAAAAAATAAACAACCTTTTATTATAATTAATTTCTCACATTAGACTCTCTTTTATAAATAAATTATGTTACCTAATAAATTAATCGTTATAGCGTCTTATTCGACTTTAGACTTTAATATTAATCACATATAAAATCAGTTCATCTTAAAATCAAGCCATTTAAAATCGACTAATTAAAATCAACTCACAGCGTAAAATACAACCTAACCGTGCACTTCACCACACGTTCACTCTCACACACTTCAGCGCTTTCATGCGTACATGTATGCTTTATTTGCCCCCTTTATTACTTCCGCAATTTATTTTACAAGCAATTTACTTTTATCGTAATTTATCATTCTCGCAATTGCATCCCGTCCAAAGGAAAAACCTACACATGAGTCAACACTTGTGTGTAGTGCATCTCATTTGCATCATACTCCCACTTGATCCTTGATCCCATTCAAGTTGATCTTCCTAAGTTAGATCCTACCCCATAGGAAGGACCGTTATCTTTTACAACTTAGATACAACGAATACAACTCAATTTAAACAACATTCAAACACAATAGAGAAATAGATGTTAATCATCTTAAGCGAGATAGAATCTCCACCCCACAACAATACAATCAATACATGTAGGGACTTTGCCTTAAGAGAGATAGAGGCGTACGTCGTCGATCAATATCCGAGTACTTGAGCCCTTCTCTTAAGATGATGCAAAGACTATTTTCCTACAACTTGTGGCGGTTAAATCTCCCTTAAAATGACAACTCATATCCTTCTCCTAAAATCAATCAAACAACTACCCTAAACCCGTAAGAACTTTGACCACCGTCGAAGAACTCCTCAAACCCTTTAGGGGAACTACAGACACACTGATTCCACTCCTGTAAGGATATGTAGGCATAAGATGCGATATCTTATGGAGTATACTTAGAAATAAACCCCTAGGTCTTTCAACCATTAAGCAGATAATCCATAGAAATAAACAACATAAAACAAGAGGTTCCTGTAGAGTACTACAAAAACTTAGGATGCTAGCACCTCCCCTGAGTTTAACCAACCCCCGAACCTAAAACTCTCTAAACCTTGCATTTGCATTGCATTGTGAGAATTTCGATCTTTATCCCTTCCTTTGGACAAATCAAAGTTCGGTTGCAAATGAATAAGATTCAAACTAATCAATAGTTTGGTATCCAAATTTCACCGCGATTGAAATAGCGAATTCACTGGGGACACTCAGTGGGTTTCCCTATCTTGCTTTACTTGTTTATTGCTTTCTATATTTGCTTACTTGCCTACTTGCTTATTTGTTTGTGTCCTTTATTTCTTTTGGGCTGTGATCCTTGAGTGGTGAGACAAAGTCCTACACCCGGACTTGAGGGAACTTAAGATAGGATAGTGATATGTTCGACGAGACTTATAGGGAGTTGAATCCCGACCAAGTTGACTTGAAAATCACGCTCAGTTGAGACCCTTTCGAAAATAGTTCGGTTGAACGAGTAATTGTGAAGACTTTTACTATTTTCAATTGGAGTCTATGATATTGAGGACCATAGTTACCTTAACCCCACTTTGGCCTTTGTTAGGATGTAGTGCGGGACTACGAGGGAGTACACCCGAAGTAGTGCTACGCGATGCTACACTCAAAAGAAGTCCTCTTGAGAATATTATTAATCACCGAGTAATTGGGAAGTTGATAATATCTGAAAGATGGGCTAATGATTTTGGGAACTTTATTAGAACCTTGTTCTGCAGGTACGATCAACCCTTAGTCCGTGTCCTTTGGGAATGGGTATACCCTTTGGCTCCATGCTCGTTGCAAACCTAGGGTCTGCCTTGTTTGTTTACCTTTATGTCTCTATGTGCTTACCTGTGTTTGTTGCATTCATAAAGCATCATATTGCATCGGTTTCATGGAACTCCGAGTTTATTTATAAACATTATAGAACCAATAGGGATTACAAAAGAAAATATTTTGAAATATTCTTTTAAGAGTCCTAACTTGGATGACCTAAGGAAGTTAAGGACGCTAATTGAAGAATCAAGAAATTCAAAAGGACAAATACAAAAGGCTTCCCTTAAAGATCAAATGAAGTTTCAAAAGGCTTTCATCAATATTGAAGACTCAAATAAACGAAGGATTCTCTCCTTATTTTCCAACAAAGAAAAGAAGAGAGATGGAGGATTTATTTTCCTCTATCAAAATATTCCTTAGAAGTCGATCGTGGACAACTTATCTTCGAGAAGATTCATTTAGAAGAGCAAATCAAGAAGCACGATGAAAGACTTCCTTAGGACTTTTACTAGCTTTTATTTAGCTATTGGGTCATGACTCTTATGAGAATGTTCATTTGTAATCGATATCAAAAAATAGTAAACGAGTTTTCTTTGGCTACTCTGTGACGTTTATAAATACTTGAGTTCCATGAAACCTTTCGTTTTGCATTCTCGCATTTGCATTTCGCATTTTGCATCAGCATAACATCCTTTGTATTCTAGGGGGGTCTCACTCTTGCTTCATCTTTACAGGGGGACAATCTGAATCACCGATACAACACTCGAGCTAGTCAACGCCAGAAGATGGATCAACTAGAACAGGAAAATAGAGTACTCCGTGATGAAGTTGCAACTCTGAAAGAAAATCTGGAGAGGTTGAATGGCTTAGTCGAAGCTCTGTCCAACCAGTCTACGCCCAACAATCAGGATGTTACAAGGACTGTTATCTCCGAAATTGTGTCAGCACCGATCCCAGTGGTGTCTACTGTTGTTGAAGTAACCTATAACATGCCGCCAGGTTTCCCGTGGGGGATGCCTCCTTATTTCACTTCAGCCGGTTATCGTCCACCTGTTCCCGAGGTCCCTGTCGTGACTACCGTTCAAGCTATTCCTGCAACTACTACTGTAATTACTAGTGCACCTCCGCGTGTGAATATTACTCCACATATCCTAAACGAACCAATTTTCCATAGGGTACCCAGCGAAACTGTGGGTTTGGAAGAAAGGATGGATGGTTTTCAAGACCAATTTTCTGAGATGCAAAAAGAATTGAAAGCTCTTCGTGGGAAGGATCTATTTGGAAAAAGTGCCTCTGACTTGTCTTTGGTCCCAAATGTCAAGGTTCCACCGAAGTTCAAGGTCCCTGATTTCGAGAAGTACAAGGGGAACACATGTCCTCAGAGTCATCTCATCATGTATGCTAGAAATATGTCTGCCCAAACTGACAATGATCAATTGCTCATTCATTATTTCCAAGACAGTTTAACAGGCGCCGCACTCAGGTGATATATGGGATTGGATAATGCGAAGATTAGAACTTTCAACGATCTGGGTGGAGCCTTCATCAAGCAATACAAGTATAATGTGGACATGGCTCCTGACTGTGATCAATTGAGGGCCATGGCTCAGAAAGACAAAGAGAATTTCAAGGAATATGCTCAGCGTTGGCGCGAGTTAGCCGCCCAAGTCATACCGCCATTAGAAGAAAATGAGATGACCAAAATTTTTCTAAAGACCCTTGGTCCTTTCTTTTATGAGAAGATGGTAGCTAGTGCACCCAGTGACTTTACTGAAATGGTCAACATGGGCATGCGTTTGGAAGAGGTGGTTCGTGAAGGAAGGCTAGTCAAGGAAGGGAGTACCTCTAACAATGCTAAAAAGTATGGGAGTGGTTTTATGAAAAAGAGAGAACACAAAGTAAGTGTTGTGCAGCAGGGACGATCCAAGAGAGGATATCTGCAGCCGCAATATCAACAAAATCAGATTCGTGTAGACAGAAGACTGGACTTTGATCCCATCCCGATGACATATGTTGCCTTGTTCCCCGCTTTAATTCAAAAAGGTCACATCCAGACGAGAGCTCCACCTAAGGTACCCAAGAAACTTCTGTATTGGTACAAAGCTGACAAATTTTGCCTATACCATTAAGGTGCTCCAGGCCACGATACTGAGAACTGTTATGGTTTGAAAGCAGACGTTCAAAGGTTGGTTAAGTGCATAATCTTATCCTTTGAGGGCCCCAATCCTAGCATACAGGATAATACTTTACCTCAGCATGGTTCGTCCTCCGTGAGCATGATTCAAGGTTATTTGGGAAGCTCATATCAACGCAATGTCTGAAGTTGAATATAAAGGCTACATATCATATGGTTCTACAAGTCTCTCCATCCCATACGAAGACTTAATAAAATCCAAGGCATTTTCACTCTATTTGTTTGTGTGTATTTCATTTCTTTGATTTTCAAAAGCATGTTTGGCTTGTAGGGCTTGTTTATTTTGAATAATTAATACAATAAAATGTTTGTCTTAAAGAAATCCATTTGTTTCACTCATAAAATGTTTTTCATAGTTTATAATACCAACTTTATCCAATTTTCTTTTCACTTTGGTGAGTAATTGGAAGGAGGATGATGAAGTAAAACGTAGGATCTTGTGGTATGCTTTTGAATAAAAACCCTACTGATGATGTAAGGCATTGTTTCAAATCTCCTAAAACTCCCAAAATAGTTAAGCCTTGAGAAAGTATCCATTTTTTTTCTCCTCTCCAAAATCAAAATCTCGTTCTTAACCTGGGGCAGAGTAATTTACAGATAAAGCTTTCAAAGAAAGAAATAAACATCTTCCAAAAATTGGGTGGGCACAAATATACTTTAACCTTTATCCCTTTGTTTTACAAATCAGAAACTAAACCCAGAAAGTCCTAATTGAAGTAAGGTTTAGCTTGAAAGCATACTCGATGAGATATCATTTCCTGACTCCTATGAGCCATGCTCAATTTTGTTGGCTTTATAATATTAATCTATATCCTAACTAGTGATTTTGGTCACAAGTTATCGTGATATCTCCTTTTCAAAAAACTTCAAGACAAACACATATGTTGTATTAATAGTTTCAGAATTAACATTTCTAGCCTGCTAACTATGCTTGATATCTTAGAAAGTTTACATATGGGCATCGATGATGAAAATTGAAGACTCTGCTAACCTGAGGCCGGTTGTTTCCAAGTAGCTTGATCTGCACAAGTTTGGATTCACCTAAAGTGAGTTTGAAGACTCAGTCATATCGTCAATCAGGGGCAGTTACGTCGAGCTTCTGCGAATCTCTACAAGAGGTTGAAGACAGTGGGGCATTTAGACGCCATGTTTTCTATAAAATCCTCTTGAAGTGACCTTTTCTCATGAACTGTATGACTTGGGGCATTTGAGAGTCGGAAAAAAACCTCAGTTGGTGACCTGAGAATTCCCAGTGAGCCAATTAGATTTACCTCTCCAGCGAAGCGAATGTTTATTTCATCCCCATGAAGTTTTGACTCCGGCATAACCCAGGTTTCCCCATATGAAGTGGATATTTATTTTATCCATGGAAGTTCTCCAGGCAATGTTTGATCTGTGAAGATTTGGTTTGAGTGCCCTCCGCCTGGGATGTGTTTTTTTCATCTCCGTTTGTCTCTCCGTTCGTTTTGTCAGCATAAGCATACGCATAACATATAGATAGATAGCATAGCATGTGCATTTTGCATTGTTGTGTTTGTTTTTTCTGTCACTTTGGTCATGGTTATCCCCAAGTGACTGGGTTTGTCTTCCCCCTCCAAGTAGAGTTGTCAGTCCTAAGCAGAAAAGAGCGCAACATTTCTATTTTCCCCATGAAGTTCGATCCTCGTGGAAGACGGTTGTTTTAGTTGAATACCATTTGAGTTCATACCTCAATGGTTGGATCTTGTTTGACAGTTTCTCTTCAGTTATTTCCTGAATCGAGCTTCGGCCTCTGACAATCACATTGTGGACATCTCCAACTTTTGAATATGGACTAGGTGTGCATCTATTATGCACTTGGCACCCCAATAATGGTCTTTATGAAGATAAATTTTGAAGATGGATATTTCTCCAAAAATATTACAAGATGTTCTCGACAATTTGCCTCCAGATTGCAAGCAACCTCTTTATTTGAGCAACTCGTTTTGACTAAAGTCCTAGGCAAAACGACAAACAATCTCCACAAGACAGGTTGTTCACCCTCAGTGGGTTTCTCAACATCATCAAATGACACCTCTTTGGAAATCCATCATAGAAATTTGCCAAAGACATTACAAGACATCTCTCTTTATTTGAGAGCTCATAGAATATTTTACAACTACAACAAAGATGCTCCTCAGAAATGAATTCCCCAGTGAGTCATCACATAAGCTTATTTTCATCAATGTGACATCTCCCGAGAGAAGTCGAAGAAGTTTATCACATTAGTCTCTCTTTATTTAAGAAGGCATATTTTACTATTCAACCGGCTCACATCTCTTCCGAGGATCCCCGGTGAAGCTTTACGATCTCCATTACATTACAGATTACACTACAAATTATATCTACAACGAATTACATCTACAGTCTACAACGTACAAGTTACATCTACAACGACATCTACAACTACAACAACATCTACAACTGAGACCCGTTCGTGGATTTCAAATCACGAGGCGTGGGGAGGTGTTTTCAGAACTGAGACCTGTTCATGGATTCCAAATCACGAGGCGTGGGGAGGAGACTCTCAGAACTGAGACCCGTTCGTGGATTCCAAATCACGAGGCGTGGGGAGGTGTTTTTCAGAACTGAGACCCATTCGTGGATTTCAAATCACGAGGCGTGGGGAGGAGACTTTCAGAACTGAGACCCGTTCGTGGATTCCAAATCACGAGGCGTGGGGAGGAGACTTTTCAAAAACTGAGACCCGTTCGTGGATCCCAGACCATGAGGCGTGGGGAGGATATTGCATTTTACTGTTCCCGTTTGGATTTCAAAAAAAAGATAATAATAAAAAAGAAGAAAAAGAAAACAAAACAACTGAATTTTTGATTCAATCGGAAGTTTCACTTTGGTTATTTCCGTCATCCGGATTACTCCATATTGGTAATAAGTTATCCCTCGATTACAAGTTCCTCACAGATTTTTAAATCGCCATACCTTGGGCGCATGTGCTACTGTTATACTTCCGGAGATTTCCCATTGTTGGTTGTTCCCTGTCCCCGTGGAGTCTCCTTTTGTCGATCCTGTTCTTCCCGCATGTCGTGTCTAGTTGTTCCCCTGTGACATCTTCCGCTCACAGGACCGTCCGGCTTGCTTTTTCTCATATCATTGCACCTCATTCGCATTCAGTGGTTTCTTAAGGCCAAAAATTCGTGCAATGTTTGTATTTAAGTCCCCCCTATCTCGTCGAGACGAAGATTTCAATCTCCATAACTCCGAATAGGAGTAACTTAAATAGGGGCATCTGTCGCACCCTAATTTTGTACCATAAGATTCCACCTCCTTCATTTTTTTACGTGTTTCCTTTTTATTGTTGTACGTGTGATTATTATGACTAACAAGTATGCGCATGTATGTTAAATATAGGTGGAGATGACACTCATAATCCAATCCTTCCGTACATGGTCATTTGGTTCTTATTCAAGTTTGTTTCTAAGGACTCAAGTGGAGTCGGGCCGCTTTCATAGTTATCCCTCGTGGTCACGAGTTTAAGCATGATGAGGTGAATCCAAAGAATAAATTTATGCTTACGGTTCATCCAGAATACAAATTAAGTGATGATTTCAAGACTATTCAAGCATATCATTTGGAACCCAAATTAATTGGAGCACACTATCTAAAGTTTCCGAGGCAAAGATATCAATTTGTGAGAGCATAGTCCATATACTTCTGAGATTATTTCAACACATAAAAACCAGTTAAATTTAAATTGCAAGAGTCGAATGGACATTTATCATCTTCAGCCATCTTGAGATTTGGTCTTCAAGTCATGCAAATACTTAATTATTATAATTATGTGGATTCAGGCATGTTCATTTAGATTGCAAGAAATTACAGGAACTTTGAAACCGCTCAAATTGCGAGACAAGTCCAATGGAAGTTTGTTTAAATTTGTTTCCTGAGGCTCAAGTTGTTGAAATCCAAAGAGAAGCAACGTTTGTTTTCATGCCCCTGTTTGTTTTGATCTTGAATCATTTCTACAGCTTGCCATTAGATTATGAAGTATAAACAAATCCGGACTCCACTGTGTAATTACAAAAGGAATCCTGTTGGGATAATGCGTAACCGTCATCAATCACCAATCCTGATAACTCACTTTTAAGCCAAAGTTCTGTTTATGCAATTTCCATTTTGAATGGTTACAAGCTATCACCAAATTCAATACATATGAAGAGGAAAACGTTTGCGGCATCTTTCTCCTCGACAGAAGTTTATACTAAGACCTAAGACAAGTTCCTCGAAGTAACTACTTGGATCCATACAAGAATTTTAACACAAGATTATTAATAACTTTCTGTATCGCCATGAACAAGCAAGCCCAGTTTAAGACGGCATCGTTTCCCGCTCATCGCCTTCCATGTTTTTGAAGTGATCTTCAACCTTGACATAGGTTTGTCCCTTAATCTCTCCAGAGCGCCCACAGATACGGTTCAGCAGCTGTCATCTCTTCCCAAAATGGCAAATCGAGTTGTTCGCGGTGCTTCACTTCCAACAACCTGTCAAACCAGCAGCATTGATTCAGAGAAAGTAATTCAAGAAGAGGTTCATTCGGAAAGTGATAGAATTCTCATTTATTTTACCGCATTCCATGGTAAAGTCGCCGCCAGTAGTGGATCCCAGGCTATGAGAATCTCTCGGTTGTACCAGAAGACATCAAGTTGAGATTTAGTTGGAGAGCATATCACTTAAACCTCCAGTATATCACACCTGCATCGAACGAACTAAACATGATTATCAAACCATCAAGTTATAAACATATTTCCAAAATATCACAAACCTTATTCTATCACCTGCAATAATGAACATTATACCTTCTATCTCTCTTTTGCTAAGATCCGAAGAAGTAATTGATAAATATTTTGCTGCCCAGGCCATGGCTAGTCTTGTTTTCAATGGTAATAGGGGGATAAATCTTGTCATTGCAAATTCTGGTGCTGTTGCTGGATTGATAACTATTATTGGGCATATTGAGTTGGATACGGAAAATCTTGTGGCTTTATTAGAAGAATTTTCTTTGGTGCGAAACCCTGATCATGTTGTTTTGGATACCCTTTTTGAAATTGAAGATGTAATATTGGGATCTACTGCACGAAAATCTATACCCCT
Organism: Lathyrus sativus; assembly: GCA_963859935.3. Taxonomy (NCBI): domain Eukaryota; kingdom Viridiplantae; phylum Streptophyta; class Magnoliopsida; order Fabales; family Fabaceae; genus Lathyrus; species Lathyrus sativus. The sequence goes on from OZ012739.1 coordinate 45,513,795, forward strand.
CTTAGTGGACCTCTTAAAACCAATACCAGAAAGACCTAATGCTCCACCAGTTGTTGTTAGGCTCTTGATATTAATTGCAGATGGAAGTGATACAAATAAATCAATTCTGGCAGAAGCCAGAGCTCTGGAAGCCTTGAACAAATACCTGTCCTTGAGCCCTCAAGACTCAACTGAGACTGCTATTTCAGAGTTACTGAGAATTTTATTTTGTAACTCTGGCCTCATTAATCATGAAGCATCAACAAGTTCATTGAAACAACTCATAGATGTTTTGCGTCTTGGTCAAGAAATGCTAGATATAGTGCAGCAAGAGCACTTCATGAACTCTTCGATGTCGATGCTATCATAGATTCAGAATTAGCTAAACAGACCTTTCAGCCATTGGTTGACATGCTCAGCACAACACCAGGGAATGAGCAAGAAGCTGCTCTCATGGCCTCGATCAAGTTAAAATCGGAAGCAACCGTCAGTACTCAAATGCAAATTAAACTGCCATTAACAAGAAAATTGGGAAACCACCTGTCACTTCCGCCGTCGACACTAAAGCAGTTAATCAAATAAACCACTTTCTTAAAATCGTTACATAATAGAAGGACACTCGCTTCCTGCAAAACCATGACCATAACCGTAGTTAGAGAACAGGAAGACATCTTTAAGGAATCGTTTCAGCAAACCCACAGTTAAGAAGGAGGGAGGATTGTTCAAAATGCATATCAGTTCGAAGAAAACAACCAGAGGAATAGAGACAGAGATTGAAAAGTTTACCCTGCAAACACTTGAGACCGCTGCTCTTCGTCACTGGTTTTTTCGTGAAGGCCTCACTAAACGCATCAAGCACGAACTTTCCTTCTGGGCTTCTAACCCGCCTCCTAGCCCAAAACCTTCGCCACCTGTACCTGCCAGGTCATAGAAAATAACAATTAGAGAATATTCCTGGAAGACAGAATATCCTATTCAGAAACCAAATCGAATCCAATCTCATTTGAATCACAGAAATCAGAGATTGAAGAATTAATTAAATGGCTCATTACTGCAATTCTTGAAAAGGGAAGGTTTTCAATTGGATTTGTCCCAAATAGGAAACCCTAAATCTAATTCAATCAGCATTGAAGATTAATTTTCAATACTCATTCAAGATGTTTTCCTATATAAAGAGAAGAATGAAAACGAAAATGGAGAGAATAAAAAAAGCTATCGCGGAAATCAAAGTCACCACAGAGCCAATTCAAAAAAAAACACAGATCGAAAGGAGAGGGAACTTATCTTTCTTCCATCGGTGGAACCATTTTCGACGCTGCCGCAAACACTAATCGGTGGAGCTTCATCACCAGCCGCCGCTCCCAAATCTCGGTAAAATCACCATTCATGTTAAAATCTCTTATGCCATTCATGCTTTGATATGTTGTTGCAGGTTTAAAATTAAAACGAAAACGGAAAAGAAGAAGGAGAAGCGAAGAATTGTGTGAATCGAAGACGAAAGAGAGCGATCGAAGGAGGCGGGATTGAGTCGATTTGGGAATACGAAGGGGCTAGGGTTCATGTTGTTCCCAATTTTTGCAGTTGTGTTTTGGTCTTTCACACGTGCACTCACTAACACCACACGTTAACACATAATCACCTATTAATCCTTTCTTATCCTAATTAATTATAACTAATCCTTTTTTTTTAAAACAAACCAGCAACTTTTTTTTATTTATTTAATCTTTTATAATCAATAACTCTTTTAGTTTTATCCATTAAGAACTTTTTTTATTAATATTAAACAGTTATTTAAAATCAGTTAACCCAATATAAATGATTAATAGCTTTAATAATTTAGTTTGTTTTTTATTAGATATATCTTATACCTTTTTTTATTAATAATTAATAACCTTAAATAATTAGGTCTTTTTCCTAAAATTAATCCCTTTTTTTATTGTGCTAATTATCAATTAATATTTTAAAATAACATCTTATTAAAACTTTTGTTTACTCATCAAAACACCTTTTATATAGCTTGTATTTAATATTAAAACTTTTAAGAATAAAAAATAAACAACCTTTTATTATAATTAATTTCTCACACTTCAGCGCTTTCATGCGTACATGTATGCTTTATTTGCCCCCTTTATTACTTTCGCAATTTATTTTACAAGCAATTTACTTTTATCGCAATTTATCATTCTCGCAATTGCATCCCGTCTAAAGGGAAAACATACACATGAGTCAACACTTGTGTGTAGTGCATCTCATTTGCATCATACTCCCACTTGATCCTTGATCCCATTCAAGTTGATCTTCCTAAGTTAGATCCTACCCCATAGGAAAGACCGTTATCTTTTACAACTTAGATACAATGAATATAACTCAATTTAAACAACATTCAAACACAATAGAGAAATAGATGTTAATCATCTTAAGCGAGATAGAATCTCCACCCCACAACAATACAATCAATACATGTAAGGACTTTGCCTTAAGAGATATAGAGGCGTACGTCGTCGATCAATATCCGAGTACTTGATCCCTTCTCTTAAGACGATGCAAAGACTATTTTCCTACAACTTGTGGCGGTTAAATCTCCCTTAAAATGACAACTCATCTCCTTCTCCTAAAATCAATCAAACAACTACCCTAAACCCGTAGGAACTTTGACTATAGTCGAAGAACTCCTCAAACCCTTTAGGGGAACTACAGACACTCTGATTCCACTCCCGTAAGGATATGTAGGCATAAGATGCGATATCTTATCGAGTATACTTATAAGTAAACCCATAGGTCTTTCAACCATTAATCAAATAATCCATAGCAATAAACAACATAAAACAAGAGGTTCCTGTAGAGTACTACAGAAACTTAGGATGCTAGCACCTTCCCTAAGTTTAACCAACCCCCGAACCTAAAACTCTCTAAACCTTGCATTTGCATTGCATTGTGGGAATTTCGATCTTTATCCCTTCCTTTGGACAAATCAAAGTTCGGTTGCAAATGAATAAGATTCAAACTAATCAATAGTTTGGTATCCAAATTTCACCGCGATAGTTCCCCAGTGCTTTGTCATCCCTAGTGAGTGGTTACTTATTATGTTGACTTTGTCCCTGTTTTTGTTTCGTTGCATTTGCATTCTGCATTTATCATTCCATCATTTGCATCATATTAGAATTCATAGTATGACAACATTCGTAGGTTAGTTTCCTTTGTCCGTAGCATTACATATCATTGCATCTAAGGGCAAAAGTTTTTGTTATCTGTATTTAAATACCTTTCACCATGATTTCGCGAAGTTTTTTGGCGCTCATATCATCCGATGAAGATATTTAAATAGGGGCAACTGTCGCACCCCAAAATTTTCCCTTAGATTCATTGATTTATTTCTGCATGTCATCTTAGGTCAATCATCCATGCATCGGCTAACCATCTTATCAGTTTTCGTTTGTTTTGTAAAGATAGTTTATTGTAGAAACTTGAAGATCATGAAGACTTCATGTGTGCTCATAGTACCCTGTAAGCTATGTTTGAATTTCTGTGGATATGAAAGAAGTATGTGCCCTCATTCTTGTGGCCCATTGGTTAATACAAGGTTAATGTTACTCCCCCAAGATTGTTCAGAGGATTCCTAAAGAGAGTTAGGGTTTCCTGCCCATTTGGTCTCAAAAATATTGGTTGGAAAACTATTTAAACTTTGTGTGGGCTTTAAAGATGACGAAGTACTGGATAGATATGTTGAATTATAGTAGGGATTCTTGAGAAATTTAAGGATGTTCTTTACGAAATTTCAATTTGATTCACTTTTATTCCTATAGTGCTCAAAATCAAGTTGTGATTTTCGTTAAATCCGTGAGCTCTGGTAAATGGTGATTCTGGCTCCATCTTGGATTTAGAGAACTTATGTCCAAGATTTAAAGCTTCAAGTCATTTAAGGTCTCACTCAAGCTCTTATGTTTATGAATTGTGTTGCAAAGGTGCAAGAATCGATTTAAACCTCACCATGAAAATCCTATGCAAGTATTTAAATTCAAGATCAATTTGCACGAAGTTAGACATCCAAATCGTATCAAGCTCATTCCAAGGTTGCAAAAATTCAAGTTTAACAAAATTCAAGTGGCAACTCAAAAAAGAACCTACAAGAAGCTCATGGAGAAATCTGATCTACAAACCCCGAGAGGATTTCTTTCTATTCCAAAAAATTTGGTTGTTTAATTAAGTTTGAAATTTTGTTTTGTTTGTGCATAAATACAAATTGGTACACCCATTCCTACAACGAAGACTCTACTACGATTTGTTATACGAGATCCAAGATTCCAAGTTTCCAAGTTTGAATTATAAAGACTGCATATGTCAAAATGGTCTCAAGAAGCAATGATCATTTTCATTATAACTTTCAAAGATTACTACCAAATCTTGTACATAAAGCTCATAAATAAATAAAAAACCCACACATTAAGATTAAGACCGACTACTAAAAGTAACAGAAAAAGCCCATAACATTCACTTCCAAATTAGTACAATGATTATGTGTCTAGATTCCTAAGATCTTTGTTGAGCTCATTATAGTATTCAAATTTATCCAAGTTTTATAAGATTAAAAAGGAACAAAGTTCAAGGTGAAAAGGAAGGGATAAGTTCAATAATAAGGAGGGGGATATCCATTTTGCTACCAAAAGTTTTATTTTTTTTACAAGCTCACGGCATATAAGAAGTCAGTACATCAGTTTCCTTTGATTGGTGACTCTTGAACAAGCCCTCTTGGAAATCACTGCCAGCTCTAGTACGTTTGGTTTTTTGGTGATGCCCTCTTTGACCCATCGATGTCATTACGTATGATATATACCTGCCACCAAAGCACATTTAAGCAGACATTATTACAGGATTTCACCAGGGAAAACAAAGGAAAGAAATCATGACAATCAACTTTTCAAGAACACAATATTATACGTTCATTCAAATTTGCAAAGCACATTTAATGGATTCATAAACATTCAAGATCATGTTCTAAACCTTTCCAAAACAATTTCAGGCACAGTTAAATGAAAGGGATTTATTTCCAAAACGTTTCCAACATAATCAAACACGATTCTGTTTTGACAATGGCAAGAAATTAATCAGAGACACAAAATTGTTTGTTTCCAAAGAAAGAATACACATCCAGATTTCACATTAAATCTCAACTGAATTTTATGGCCTATAAAAACAAGGGATGAACATCCTCAAAGGGGGAAACAGTATCCATACCAGAAAATTACCATTCACACAGAAAAAAGTCGCTAGCAACAATATATGTGCACACCATCAACACATAAAAAAGGGAAATTACCACATCAGACACAATGCAAACATACGGTACGTATTAACACAGAAAAAAGGAAGAAGATTCACACACAGATTTCACACAAAAACCGACAACAGAATACGCACACATCAGTGAAAAAGCAGAACAAGAAGAATCCAACACAGATACTCAAGCCACATATACACTCCATATCCACAAGAAGAAGAGGGATTAGAAGAACTTATTTGAGGAATCACCGAAGTCATCGCCACTGCTGTGTTGAAATCTCCTCTAGGTATGTAATCCTTAGCTTCCTTCGCTTTGCTGATGGTTTTGAATATGGTTGGTGCATAAATACTTTCTGTTCGCGATCCTGACGCACTTCTCTATTTTGATAGCCCCAATTCCGAAGAGTCTTGTATGTTTGAATCCATGGTCGTTGATTGAAGTGGATGAAGAAGGATAGGATTTCGAAAGGGGAATCGCTACGAATTGGTTTTCGGTTTGATTCATTGAGTGTTTGGGAAATGAAGGAAGAAGAAGAGAGTTGAGTGGAGGAGGAATGAAGAAGAAAGTGAAGAAGAAAGCATGAGAGGAAGGAAGAACAGAGATTGGCCGCATGAAGGGACGAGTGAGATTACAGAAAGGGGATTAGGGTTTCCAGACTTTATTGCACTTTTCATCTACATTCCATATTCCAAAGGAAAGAATTCATTCTCGTTGAATGCCTTTTCAATTCCCCAACTTTAAATCCTTCCCCTTACCTTACCTTAACCTTAGGATCTGAGTCGTCGTACTTACACTTAGCGTCCTGCCATAGACATACTCTTTTACAATTTCTCAATCCTAGCATTAGGATCGGAGTCTCCGTACTCCACATAAGTTCCTGCCGTGGATACTTACCCTTCTTTTTCAACGTATAATTAACGTAGATTCGGAGTCGCCGCACTCCACGTAAGTACTTAACTATGAATACTTACTTCCCCTTGGAACTTTGACCACAATCAAGAAGTTCCTCACCCTCTTTCAGGGGAACTACGAATACTCTGATTCCATTCCCGTCAGGATACGTAGGCACAAGATGTGATTTCTTGGAGAGTATACTTAGGACTAACCCCTTAGGTCTCCTTCAACCCTTTAGCATACCTTTAATAGACAGATTAACAAATAACATAATAAAACAAGAGGTTCCTGTAGAGTACTACAGATGCTTATGATGCTAACACCTTCCCTAGGTATAACCAACCCCCGAACCCTAGATCTCCCCGCATTGTGTTTACGATGAAAATTAGGATTTTCTTTCTTTAACCTTTCCTTTGGATAAATCAAAGACCGGTTGTGAATTCAAAGATTTGCGATTCAAGTTCATTCAATAGCTTGACATCCGATTCCCACCGCAACAAGTATTACCGTATAAAAGCGTTAACAATCATTTTTCCAAACCTAAGGTTAACCATAAATCGAATCCTTATTTGTCAGATAAGAAAAGCCTTTAAAACATTATACGATAACAACGATCATGAGAAAGTAGTGAAATCACTAATTCAAAGAAAACGAGGTTATTACAGAGTCAATTCTGGGACCCCCCCCCCTAGCATTGGGGGGTTTAGCTACTCATAATATTTAAAATAAATTCAACAATTAGATTGAACATTATAGGATAATAGGGCTTGCCTTGATCTTCAATTGCTTCCTCTCATGAAAACCTTCAGTTTCCCCAATCCTTGATCGCTACAATCTTGATCGTAAAATTCTTTTTTTGTCCAAAGGTCCCTTTTTCCTTCTCAAAACACGTCTTAAATAGTTCCAGGTCCAACACAGCAATAAGAAAATACCCAAAATACCCTTTTGAATCAAAAAGGTCAAAAATCCAAGAAAATTAGAAGATGAAGCGTTTTAGCCAACACGGGTCGTGTCAGCTGACACGGGAGGCCGTGTTGGCTCTCTGTTACACTGCACGAGCACTTTCTCTGTTCCAGGTGTGCTGACACGGGCCGTGTCAGCTCCCTGGTTTCTACATATTTTGCCTTTTCTGAGCACTTCCTGACACGGGCCGTGTCAGGTGACACGGGCGGTCGTGTCAGGCTCCTGGTCCACTTCAAAACTCTTCTGACTTCTCGCTGTTTTACCTGGTTTTTGCTCCGATTCTTCTCTATTGCTTACCTGAACCTAGAAACAATGAAAATACCAAACCGACGCATAAAATGCAATAAAAATGAATAAAATGCGACTATACATATTAAATGATTAACTAAAGCTAATGGTAAATTGACGTATAAAAACCACTGATCAGTGCAAGAAGAGGAAAGGATGAAATAGGATAAGACTGAAAATGCTCATTTTGCTAGCACCTCTAAAGAAAATGGCAAAATAAAGAAAACTTATGAGCTAAAGAATGAAGTTGCAAATGTCCAAGCACAAAAGAAGCAAAAACAGGGTGATAATTGTTTCTTTTGTAAAATGTATGGACATGTGAAAAAGAAATGTCCCAAATAACAAGCTTGGTATGCAAAGAAAGGTACATTTCTTACTTTGGTCTGTTCTGAGGTCAATCAGGCTTCAGTGTCTAGAAATACTTGACGGTTAGACTTAGGTGCAACTACTAACATCAATGTTTCAATGCAGGGTTGCCTGAACTACTATAATTCAAATGATGTTGAAAGATACATCTATGTTGGAGATGGAAAGTCGGTGAAGGTGGAAGTTGTAGGGCATTTTAGATTATTATGATGTACTGGATTTTATTTGGATTTAAAAGAAAGTTTTTTTGTGTCGTCATTTAGACAGAATTTAATCTCAGTTTCTTATTTGGACAAATTAGGTTATTTATGTTCATTTGAGAATAATATGTTTAAGTTGTCTTTTAATTCAAATATTGTTAGAACTGGTTCACTTATAAGTCATGATAACTTATATTTTTTGACATAATAGCTACCTATGGCAAATCCTTAAATGTGGAAACACATGGTACTAAGCGTAAAATTGATAATAATAATAATAATAATAATAATAATAATAATAATAATAATAATAATAATAATAATAATAATAATAATAATAATAATAATAATAATAATAATAATAATAACTCAGGAGCATTATGGCACAAGCGACTAGTGTCTGGTGGAATTTTAGATTACATTGACTTAACGAACTTTGATGTTTGTGTTGAATGCATTAAAGACAAACATACCGGGAAAAAAAAAAAAGAAATTTGGTGCATATAGAGCCACAAATGTCTTAGAATTAATACATATAGACATTTGTGAACCATTTCTGACACCTTCTTGGAATGGTTAACAATATTTTATATCATTCATAGACGATTATTCTATATATGCGTACATATTTCTTATACATTAAAAGTCTCAATCATTGGATGTGTTCAAATAATTTAAGGTTGAAGTTGAAAATCAACTCAACAAAAGAATTAAGAAAGTCAAATCTGACTGTGGTGGTGAATATTACGGCAGATATGACGGTTCAGGTGAACAACGTCCATGGCCTTTTGCCAAATACCTAGAGGAATGTGGAATCTTCCAATAGTACACCATGCTAGAATAACCTAGCATGAACAGTGATGCTGAAAGATAAAACCAGACTCTTAAGGATATGGTAAGGAGTATGATTTGTCATTCTACCTTAGCAGAGTCACTCTAGGGAGAGACACTAAATATTGCATCTTACATTCTAAATAGAGTACCAACAAAAGAAGATGCCAAAACACCTTACGAGCTTTAGACTGGGCAAAAGCCTAGTCTGAAACATTTTCATGTGTGGGGATGTCCAGTTGAGGCAAGGCCTTATAGGCCAAATGTAAAGAAATTGGACTCCTGAACAGTGAACAACTACTTTATTGGCTATTCTGAAAGATCTAGGGGCTACAAATTTTACTATCCATAATTAAATTCAATTTTTGAGACGGGAAGAACCACATTCTTTGAGGATATTGAGTTTGGGGGAAGAATTAGGTTAGAGAATTTGTCTTAGAGGAAGAATCAAACATATGCCCTCATTCTTATAGCCATCTAGTCAACACAAGGTTAATTTTCTCCGAGATTCCTCAGAGGTTTCCCCAAGGAGGATTCAGTTTCTCTATCCTCTAATTTTGAGCATAGTCATTTGAGGATTAGTTGGAACTTCATGGCAAGATGGATTACAAATGGTATTCATATTTCCAAAGAATCCGCAAGGCTCAGTTCACGTGACAAGGTTTGGCATAGTGTAAAGGTTTACTTGAGGTTTCATTAAACTAAGATGTTTCTATGAATCTGCCAAGAGGGATATGTTTGACCTGTGAGAGACAACAATTTGTGAATTCAAGATTGTCTCAAATGTTATTATATTTTTAGGCATTTATTTTGCTCTAAAATTTGTCATGCGTTGGTTTGCTTGAAATTCAAGTAGTGGAGATCACCGTTATTTAGGTCTCTTGCTTATTATGTAAGTTTCTGGACCAATTCAAAGTTATGGATAAAAAGTGCAAGTTCATTGTTCATACCCACCAATTTAAGTTCATAAATCTCAAAGTCCATATTAAGTTCAAATTCATAATACATGGGCCCAAATTTCATCATTTTAAGAAAAGAGTACGAGTTATAAATCACATTTTTAAAAGGGACATACTTAAAAGGATTACAAGCTCAAAGTGATCACAAAAGGATTCTTGAATTCATCCATTCACCATGCTTAGATTCAAATTCAAGAATTCAAAAACATACAAAAACTCTCAAGATGACTCAAGATTGCAACTCATACTCAAGATTAAATTTATTCCAAGTGATTCCATTGGAAACAAAACCAAAGGTTCTTATACCAAATACAAAAATTGAGAATTCACATTTAATTCTAAAAATGCAAAGTATTCAAAAGTTCATCATAATTAAACCTCCTTCTGTCGCTACTGCGAAAAAAGGTGTCGGCAATGACAGGAGAGTCGCCACCGTTCGTTATTTATCCCAAATGAGGGAAAGGAAACAATCAGAGAAAACCTAACGAAAACGGGAGAAGACAGGTCATCGCAACCATGTCTCAGGTTCGGGAGTCAGTTACGCAAGGGGAAGGTATTAGCATCCCTCACATTCGTCGTACTCGACGAGATCCACGCTTGGTTATCTATCTAAAAGGGTGTTTACTATCTAACTAAAGGTCTCAGGGACAAAAGGAAAGAAAAGAGACTCGGCAGAGCATCGCTGCTCTGTGCCTACGTATTCCCTCGTGCAATGGGAAAGTTAGAGGCAACATAGTTCGGCTAAGTACGGGTGAAAGGTGGGGAAGGTTGCTCGCCAAGACATCGACGTCTTGTGCCTACGTATCCTCGTCTGGAACGAGATATCAGAGCAAACGTAGTTCGGGCTAACAAGACCACTGATTGGTTCAAAATGTTTTAAGCCCGAGTAGGGTTAAAACTTAGTTCTAGCAGTTAGGTGTATGCAGCTCAACCATTGGGGACTTAGGCGTTACTTGTTTGCGGTAGAACCAAGAGTTAACAAAACTCTCCTTATGAAAAAGGTTTCCAAATTAAATCTCGGAGGATAAAATATTTGAAGTTTGTTTGTGTTTTTTAGAGAAGAAGTGCTTTAAGTTTGATTTGTAATTCATGTTGCACTAAAGACTATGACCTAGGAGCGAATGCGTCGCATATCGTCCAAAGGAAATATGCTAAAAACTCTAGATAATAGAGAGGAGGCCCCCCAATCACCATTTCCCAAGTGCTTAAGGCTCTTAACGTACAAAAATCCTTAACCTTTATTAAGTGTTTTGAAGATGTTTGAAGATAGGAAGAGAAAGACATTCTAAGGGGAGACTAACTCAAACCTAGTGTTCTCATACAAAATGCACCTATGATTGGGATGAAAGGGAATTCTACCTAATGTTGTCATACATGGGTTCAAGCCTAAGGTCTATCATAATCTCAAGATATTAGAGATTATAAGGGAACGTGGCAAAGAAGAAAGAAAAAGAAGAAGGAAACATAAAGTGAGAAAGATGCAAGTATGCATATGCAATGCAACACACAACCAAAGGGAGAAAAAAGTGTGGGGTAAACACCTCCACAAGCACATCTCAACCTTTATTAATGCAAGGAGGAATGCAAAAGCAAAGAAGAAACAATCCAAAGGAAAGCACACAATTACACACATCAATGGGATGAAAATGGGAGAATAAATCCTACAACCATTCAAACATCAACCACAATGCCCAAAGGCAAACCAAATGAAAAGAAATGAGGACACAAACCAATGAGAGCATGGGAAGTGTAGCACCCCAAAATTTTCCTTCTCGTTTTTGTACTTGGCTTATGTTTCATTTTCGCATTTTGCATTGCATAGCATTCGGTCTCGAGGCATGGGATCAAGGCGTTCCTGTGGCTCGGGTTCATTTCAGAGCAAGAGACAGAACCGCAAATAGTGGGCATCAGAGGCTCGGGCATTTATTTTGTCTAGCGGTCAGGCGAACGATTTTATTTTGCAGGTTAATTTCATATCAGAAATCAGCATTCAGGCTCATAACCAGCATTTTCACAGTGACAACGGTCAAAAATGAGGTTCAACAGCTAAACAGAGCTCCAGACAGTTGAAATAGGGCAAATGGACAGATTTCCCACCAAAAGGCGCCAAATTCAAATTTTTGAAGGTGTTAATCGGTTAACACATATGGTTAACTGATTAACCATTTGAAAATCAGCCCAGAATTAAAGTTTTAACAGTGTTAACCGGTTAACGCATATGGTTAACCGGTTAACCGTAGCAGAATTTGCCCTGTACGTGAATTTTCAAGTGGAGTTGCTTTGGGGTCCAATTTTGATCACTTGAAAGCTCACTTTTGCAATTGGGAAGGATCTAGAACATCATTTGAAATTTGGTTAAATTTCAATTCCCTACAAAATCCCAAACCTCATTCCATACCATAATTTCCAAACCAACTTCCAAGCCTTTGTTTTGGATCCCAACCAAAGTTATATTTAAGTGAATTACTCCAAACCACACTCATCTAACCTTCATAATTTCCATTTCAAATTCAGAGTTGATCCATTCTCTCTCAATTCTCTCAATTTCCTCCATAGCCAAAACCTTCACTCAAAGCTCATTTTCCTTGGAACTATTGATTCTTCATTGGAATCAATAGATTCTTGAGCATAATCCTCCATCTACCATCATCATTTGATCAATTCTCATCTTCAATTTTCTTGCAAGTTCAGATCTGGATTTTGAGGTGATTATAGAAGTGCTTATTTGGAGTAGTTTGACTTAATTGTGAAGGATCTTCATTCATACAACATCAACTAGCTTGGATCTTGAAGTATTCCGAACTTCTTTGCTTAGATCTACATAATTAGAGTTGAGTCAACAACTACCGAATCAATTCTCTGATTCGTAGGTTGGATTTCTGATCCGATTTAATTTTTAAGCTTATTTGCATGTTTGCCATGTTAATCTTCATATTCGATTGAATTGTGATTGATTTGAGTTGTTTGATCCATGATCTGGTTGTGTTGATCTATTTGCATGCTATTTGAATCATGATTTTCTAGTTTAAGTTCGTGAATAAGTGATTATGCGATCATCCGGTTGATCGGATAAGTGCTTATTTGCTGGAAAGTGGTTTTGTTTGTTGTTTTTCTGCTTCTGGTATAGTGTTAACCGGTTAACGTATATGGTTAACCGGTTAACCAATTCAAATATTCAAATTTTTCAAAGATTTCAGGGTGTTAACCGATTAACACCTACGAATTTCCAGATTTTCACTTGTTTTACACAGGTTAATCGATTAACAGCATGTGTTAACCGATTAACACTGTGCCAGAATGCCATATTTTGTTGTTTGCTTGCATGTTTGCATACCGGTTTGATTCGAATCATCATAGATCAGTGTGATGCATTAGAATTGAATTGTTTTGGCTGTTTGCTACTGTTTGTGGTTGTTTAATCATGATGTTGTTGCCATGTATGATCATTCTTTCAATTATTTACATGTTTGTATGTGGTTCGAATCGATCATTCGTTTGCATGTTCGTATGCTTTCATCTCTTGTTTTCTCCACGTGTTTGCATCATTCTTGCATCGCTGTTGAGGTTGAGACGCGCTTGTGGTGGCTGCTGCCCCACACACTTTTCCTCCCTCCCACCATTCTAAGTGCGCAATTTTTATGTTTGCATTTATCTACTTGTGATTGATTCTTCTTTTGTTCTTCTTGTGCTTTCTTGCCATGATCCCCATAGGATTCCTAGTCCCTCCGTTTAGGATGGGAGTAGGAGAGACATTAGACGTTCAATCCAAGTATGATAACATTACGGTAGATGTTTCCCCTTTTCATCCAAACTTTAGGATCACTTTGCATGACAACGATAGGGCTGAGTTTCCCTTAGACCTTTCGTGCGTCTTCTCTTCTCATCTCAAAATCATCCTAATTCATTTAATAAAGGCGATAAACATTGCGCGCTACGAGCCTTAAGCTACACGGGGATTGATGAGTGAGGGGTCTCCTCTCGCTTATCTAGAGTGTTTAGTATCCGTCCCGTTTGGGGGCGATATACGACGCATTCGCCTTCGTGTCATAGTCTTTAGTGCAACTTGAATCACAAACCGAATTAATTCACTTCACTAAAAAATACAAAACAAATTCAAACCCTTTTTCCTTCGGGATTAATCGGAACTTTTTTCAGAAAAGAGTGTCGTTAAACTTCGGTTCTACTGCAAACACGCTTAGTCCCTAACTGCTGGAACGGATGTTTAACCCTACTCGGTTAAAACACTTAATCGACCTGTGGTTTCGTGTACGCCCGAACTATGTTTGCTCTGATCTTTCATACCAGATGAAAGTACGTAGGCACACGACGTGATGTCTTGGCGAGCAACCTTCCCCCCTTCTCTCCCATAGTTAGCTGAACTACGTTGACTCTGATCTTTCACACCAGATAAAAGTACGTAGGCCCAGAGATGCGATGCTCTGCTGAGTCTCTCTTTTGTTTTCTTTTTGTCCCGCAAGCCTGTAGCGTAGATAGTTTAAACACACCCTTAGATAGACAACAAGCATAGATCCCGTCGAGTACGACGAACATGAGGGGTGCTAATACATTCCCCTTGCGTAATCGACTCCCGAATCCAGGGCTTGGTTGTGATGACCTCGTCCTTTCCCTTTTTCGTCAGGTTTTTCCGATCGTTTCCTTTCCCTCTCTTTGGGATAAATAACGAAAGGTGGCGACTCTTCTGTTTTTGCCGGGTGTTTTTCGCAGTTCCGACAGGAAGCAATATGAGAACCAAAGGAACTCATAAGGGCAACTCAACCATAAGCAAACTCAATGATTATGCAAGAAACAAACAAAAGAAGTCCTCAAGGAAGCACCATTCATGATATGCTTCAAGTACCTCCAAAGGAGGGACTAAGCTGTCTCAAATGGGATCTCAAAGTCATTGGACAGAGGTAGGGATGAGAGGAGAATGTGCATAAAGAAAATGATCCATCACACAAAGAGGAATGCAAGAATAAACAAGGCAAAATACCTAAGTCTTATACAACTTCAACATTTGGAAACCAAATGGAATGCCCTAAAGGGAATCCAAACTTCAACAAGAAATGAACATATTTATGACCTAAAAATGAACATCCAAACACATCAATATGTTAACAATATGATTCAACAAGAGTTAGGAGTTCAATGGATCCACAAAGGTCGTTTCCAAATCAAACTAGGTCAAGTACTTGTGTAAACCTCCCTTAGAAGTGACTTAACTTGTAAATCATCTCAAAAATAGGAAAAAGGCTCAATTAAATCCAAATAAAATGAAAGAAGTACATTTAGATATTGGCAACCAGAGGCCAAAAGCCCAAGGGCAATGTTCCATCAAAGCACCATCAAAAGAAATAAATCCCTAAGGTGTACCACTTTGGAATGGAAGAATCGAGGGTCAACAAAAATACCATAAAAGTCAAATCAAAATGACTCAAACCAGGGGAAAAATGGTCCTATAAATTTCTTCAACTCATCATGGATATGAGGAAGAAATTTCAATCATTAGAAAGAAATATTGATCAAGAAATGAAATCAAGAACAATAAAGAACAAACATTAATCCAATTAAAACCATTCCAAGTATTAATTCCATTTTTAATTGAAAAATAAAAGGAAAATAAAAATAAAAAATGTCAAAAATTATTTAACACACTTAAGTGTCTAAAAACCTTTTTTGTGGAATTTTTCAACACTTGGAATTATTTTTAGTGAATTAAAATCAAACAGAAATTAATTGAAGTAAAAAAACAATAAAAGAAAAATAGAGTGGTGCAAATAGCAAGGTTTGCCAGTTCAATCCAGTGAGCCTCCAGCGTGAGGGGTGTGAAGAGCATATCTGGCCCAAAGCCAAATGCAGCGTATTACTAAATTGCGTGGCAGTCAACCAATGCACACTAGCAAGTCAGGAGGATCTTAACCATTGATCAAACATAGTCAACGATTCAAACGCGTACATGGCATGACACACTGGCGAAAGGAGGAAACAAACCAAACGCCGAAGCACTGTGCTCCGGTCGTCTTCTCCGGCGCACCTGGCCGGAGTTGATGACCTAAAAACTAACAAAAACATGCGCAATTTTATACCAATTTAAAGCCCGCGCTGTGTAGATCACGATTCTAACATCCAAATTCATTTTCCATGCAAGAACAGAGAGATACGAAGCATCAAAGATTCACACACTATAACTGAATTGCATTAAACAACAATCTAATCTATCCAGAATTTTCCTACATAGGTAGGACTTCAATATGCAGCAAGAATGGCATGAAATGAGTGCGTATTGAGAGAGAATTCTTGAAAAGTAAATCACCTAATGGAGCCTCTCCGTTGGGGCTTCTAATGGAGTCAAGCTTGCGCAAAAACTTGCAGAAACGTTCAATGAAGATGAATGAAGAGAATGCTGATCATGAATTGCACTAAATTTGCTTGATTCTGAGATACACGATTTCACTTTCTCCTTGAATGCTCCAACTGTAATTGAGCTCCTCTTGCACGAAATTGCATGAATGAAGGTTCATTCTTCATCAGAACCTTTTATATTTTGGATCCATGATAGTTTGGAGGCCCAATTTGGCCTGCTATGGTGAATTGAAGAAAATCCAAAGTAGGAAATGGAAGCTTCAAGTACATGTGCAAAATGGCTCTGAATGCCTTGTTTTTTATTCAAATCAATCTCTGGTGATGAGTAGTGATCTTGTGGATGGAAATTGCTCCTTGAATTGATCTAATGGTTGGATTTGAATGTGTGAATTATACTTGAAGTAACTTGAAATTCCATGAATTCCATCTTGCATAACTCAAAAACTCTTGGTGCATTGTTTTTAGTATGATGTTGTGAATAAAAAATGCACAAATATGGCATGAGAAGGAATTAAGTCAATTCAATTCAATTCATGACTTTTAAGTCCTTTTTCCATGGAATCCCTTCACCAATCCTCACAACTATGCCAAATCCATGACAGTTGAGTGTGCTAGGATGGAATTGAGATCATTTGAAGCAAGTTTCATGTTGGACAAAGTTCCATTTGAAGTGCACAAAAGCAGGAAATGGACCTATAATGAAAATGACCTATAATCTCACTTTCCCAAAACACCACTGCCTTGCAAGTTTCGTAACTTGAGTTCTACAAATTATATGAAGGACTACTAGGACTTTTTAGAAAGATAAGATCATAAGGAACAACTTTCATGTTTGGGTCAAAATGAGATGAAACATGATTCTAGGCCAAAAATGCCTTGGAAGTTGGTTGACTTTTGTTGACTGAAATTACATTCATTTGAGGACCCATAACTTGTCAGCATCATAACTTGAGTTCTAGAAATCGGATGAATGACTTCTAGTACTTAAAAGAAAGATAAGAACATGCTCTATAATTTTCATGTTTGCATAAAAGTGAGATGAAACTTGTATCTTGAGATATGTGGTTTTGAAATTAGGCACTAAATAGGGGATTTTACACTGACAAGCTTAAAAACCCTAATTTAGTAACCTCTCACACTATTGATTCTTCTTAAATTGATCTTGAAATAACATCTTAGATGCTTCAACAAAACTTTTCATGATTATAATGACTTATAACCAAGCCTCAAACAACTTCAAATCCTCAATGGATCTTGCACTAGGCAGGTGAAACCCTAGGTGTACAATCCTTTGACTGCAACCTCTTTCACATGATATAACAGCTTGGATAAGCTCCGCAATGGCTCTCAAAACACTTAATGATCTTCCCCAACATTCTCCATCCACAACCATGGACTCATGATCCTCATATGATCCTCAATTGGCCTCCAAGATAGGAGATAAACCACAACTATCCATCCACTCCCTCAGAGAGCTTTGACCTTCTCCTGATGATGATAAGCATTTGATAATTTGAGTAAACACTCTTGCTTAGGCTTAGGCCCCTTGGTAACCTTCTCTTGCTATGCACACTTCTCTTGATCCCATGCAAGTGATTAATGATATGCAAATTCACATGCTAGAACTATGCAATGAAACATAAGCCAAGTGAAGAAAAGGTTGGGCAAATTTTGGGGTACAACAGTTGCCCCTATTCAAGCGACTTGGACCTGAATGAGTGAAAGCGACCGGATTTCAAACAATCAAGGTAAAAGACGGTTGAATACCAACGAACCCGGAAATTTTCCAACCGCAAAAATAAACTGCAAACTCTGATTGGGGATAAAAATCTCTGAATGTAACTGAACTGATAATTGCAACAGTAACAAGCAAATTGATTACCAAACTCTCGACACGCAATTGAAAGAGACATCTGCTAACGTGCAGGCATTCGCTAAATAAAAGCGATCGTCGAACCCTAAGGCCGGATCAACCGAAGCTAATAAACACATCTTGAGAATACTCCGCTGGGGAATTGAAAAGCTTGACCAAGCAAATCTGGCAAGGAGAAAGAGAAACATTTAACCAAATAACTATGCTTAGGGTGCACGAAGAAACTTAACCCAGTAACTCGGTTGAGGAACAAAGAGAAACTTAACCAAGTACCTCTGTTGGCGACCTCACTGGGGAAAGAACTTAATCAAGTAAATCTGTTGGATAACATCTAAAAAGATGAACACATCCGCCAAAGATTTGTGCCATGGTCTAGATACCATACAGGCTGAAGGATGACATTTCGAATTGCCGGAATCTGGATATTCAACGAACAAAATGAGTCAATGGAATTTGCCAGAGTCTGAACACTCGACGTAAAAGTCGGAGTCTGGACACTCAACGAGATAAACCAGAGCCTGAACGCTCAACGAAATAGTCGGAGCCTGAATGCTCTACGTGAATGGACTGGAGCCTGAATGCTCAACGAAAAAGTCGGAGCCTGGATGCTCAACGTAATAAACCAGAGCCTGAACACTCAATGTGACCGGAGTCTGAACACTCAACAAAATAAACTGGAGCCTGGATGCTCAACAAAATTGACCGGAGCCTGAACGCTCAACGAAATAGGGAATATACCACAACTATACTCATGAGTTCATAACAACATGAACAGCCAAAGTCTGGCAACATTCCTGAGGAATAACATAAGCCAGGGTCTGGATACCACGCGAGCTCTAAGAAAGTCACTAGTCGTTAAGGTCTGAACACCATACGAGCAACTTCAATCAATCACAACTTGCCATGGTCTGGATACCATAAGGCCAGAAAATAACCTTTCAAATGGCCAGAGTCTGAAAACTCGTCGTAACTGACTAGAGTTTGAATACTCAACGTAACAAGCCGGAGCCTGGATGCTCAACGAAATTGACTGGAGTCTGAATACTCAACGGACAAAACAAATAGTAAATCTCCATGGTCTGGACACCATTCGGGCAAAGATATCAGTCATCTGTCGGAGATACACTTGCAACCAAAGAGGTAACCACCTGGCTTAGGTTTCACATGCGTATGTTTGAAAATGGCGTAATGCTCCATACGAGATGGAAATGCTACGTGTTTGGAGGATGCTATGCAAAGAATGCAAAATGCAATGGAACCCAACCAGCAAAATAAATGTTGAAGAGAAAACCAAAGTCCACCCTGCTGGGGAAAAGGTCATCACACGCCAATCGCAATTGGACTTATTCTGGGAAGTGAGCCATGGACGGCTGGGGAACAAAGTTCTTACAAGAAATTCAAACTCAACTGGGGATTCACATCAGAACCTGCTGAGGAAAATGCCTGGAACGGCCTTCCAAAATACAACTCCTCTAGGGAAAAGACGGCTCTGCCGGATAGACAACCAGACATTGAAAACAAATTCACCCCACTGGGAAATCAACAACTCTGCGGGGGATCCGGAATCAACCACCGAGATTCATAACATGTCCTGCTGGAGAAAACATCCTTGAATGGCTCACCCGAAAGTGACGACTTACTGGGGAATAGTTTGCTGAGGATAGAGACAACTCTACGATCCTGCAATGGAGAAAAGCAAACTCTACTGGGGATCGCCCAAGGAGGGAATGACATTGACCTCTACTTGGGGATGAATTAACAACCCGAACTCTGTGGGGACGCAAAGTTATGCATTCAAACTCTGTGGGGAGACCACGCCTGATATTGCCTCTCTGCTGGGAAGAATTCCACACCTGCCCGGTGGAAAGAAATCCAGTCCTGACTCGCTGAGGGGCAACTGCATACCTGTAACCTGTGGGGATTAAATGTGCACCGACTAACTGCAGGGAATATCAATCTCGACCTTCTGGGGATAACCCTACTCTGCTGGAGACTTCGGTCTCAAACTGCGAAGAGTTAGATGTGTACCAACCAACTGCTGGGGAGAAGCGCACACACTTAACTGCTCGGTCTATCTGCATACAGCTGTACCGGGGATAAAGATATTCAAACTTTAATAGCTGGGGAAAATGGTGATCATATCGGAGATACACCTCAGACGAACTGCCCCGAGGGTAGAGACCCTACAACAATGAACAAACAGACAAGATATCCTGTACAAAGGGACTATCTTAGTCATCATCTGTGACGTTGTTCAAATAACCCGAAGTTTTAATGATTATTAGCAAAGCCTGCAAGTTTATGTATGCATAGTTTATCAAAAACATCGGCCGTTTTTGCAAACAAAACAGTAAGGCTAAAGCAAAACAAACAATTACTGAATAGTATATGTTTTATTGACAGATGGGCCTTTAAATAGGCAAGTTTTTTATAACAGATGCAACCCCTGAAAAGAGGAAGTTGTGCAAAAATATACAGAAATATACAGAATGTCGGCAATATGGCACAGACAAACACCATAGGTTGATCCATCCATGACTCGCATGACTCCGATGCTTCACCGACGCTTCATCCTCAGAAGAGATTGATTCAGATAAATGGCCCTCAGGTCCTCCCTCAATCCACTAAGCTCTGAAGATCACACGTAGACTGCAGTCATTTGCTTTTTCAAATCCCTAACTTTTGCATGAATCGCCCTTTCGAGTTTTCAATTCACCGGGATACTCATTTTTTCCAAAGTCGCCTTTTCAGGTTTTCGACTTTACGGGTTTACATCTTTTCCTATTATATCCCTAACTTTTTCTCGAACCCATTATTTTTATGGTTCACCAGGATGCCCCATTTTTGCCAAAGTCGCCTTTTCAGATTTTCGACTTTACGGGTTTACATCTTTTCCTATTATATCCCTGACTTTTTCCCGAACCCATTCTTTTTATGGTTCGCCAGGATGCCCCATTTTTTCTTGGATATTCTTTTTTCTTTCCAGCGGGTCTCTTTAAGCAAAGTAGTTTTTTACTGCGTCTCCGTTCACAGGGGATGTAAAATCCTCACCATCCATGGTGGATAACAACAAGGCTCCTCCGAAGAAAACCTTTCGCACGATATACGGACCTTCGTAGTTAGGGGTCCATTTGCCCCTATGATCTTTTTGTGGAGGGAGGATCTTCTTCAGCACAAGATTGCCCGTCTGAAAGCTTCGAGGGTGCACCTTCTTATCAAAAGCTTTCTTCATCTGGCTCTGATACAACCGACTGTATGCAATAGATGCTAGCCTTTTCTCATCCAGCTGGCTGAGATGATTCAATATGTTTCGTATCCATTCTGCCTCATCGAGCTTGACATCGACCAGAACTCTTAAATAGGGAATCTTGACCTCCAATGGTAGGACAGCTTCTATACCATATACCAGCGAGAAAGGAGTTTCCCCGATTGAAGTGCGTACCGTAGTATGATAACCGTGTAGAGCAAAGGGCAACATTTCATGCCAATCTTTGTAGGTCACAACCATCTTCTGCACTATCTTCTTGATATTCTTGCTGGCCACTTCAACAATGCTGTTCATCTTCGGACGATAGGGAGATGAGTTGTGATGCTCGATTTTGAAATTCTGGCACAATTCCTTCATCATCTTGTTGTTCAAGTTCGAACCATTGTCAGTAATGATTCGTTCGGGCACTCTGTACCTACAGATGATGTCCCTTTTGATAAATCTGACTACGACTTGCTTTGTGACATTCGTATAGGAGGTTGCTTCCACCCACTTGGTAAAGTAATCAATGGCTACCAAAATGAAGCGATGTCCATTGGATGTGGTTGGCTCAATCTTGCCAATCATGTCAATGCCCACATGGAAAAGGGCCAAGGATATGCCATGACGTTCAATGAACTCGGCGGCACATGAATCTTGTCTGCATAAATTTGGCATTTATGGCATTTCTTCGCAAATTTGAAACAATCAGACTCCATAGTCAGCCAATAATACCCTGCTCGTAATAGCTTCCGAGACATGGCATGCCCGCCGGCATATGTACCAAAGGCACCCTCGTGGACTTCTTTCATAAGCAGTTTTACTTCTCTTTCGTCCACGCATCTCAATAGCACCAAGTCATAGTTTCTCCTGTAGAGCACACCATCTTGGTTCAAATTAAAGTTGACAGACAACCTCCTCAGAGTCTTCTTATCCTGGGTCGACTCCCCTGGCGGATACTCTTGGTTCTTGAGAAAGTTCTGGATGTCGTAAATCCACGGCTTGCCATCAGAAGCTTCTTCAATGGCGAATACAAATTCCGGCCTATCAAGGCGAGATATGACTATTCTAGGAGCCTCATTCCAATAGTTCACCTTATACATGGAGGATAAAGTCTCCAGAGCTCTGCCATCTGATTCTCCGCTCTCGGCATGTGATGGAACTCTACCCGATCAAAGAAAGGCAACAGCCTCCTGGCATAATCCTTGTAAGGAATCATATTAGGCTGTTGGATTTCCCATTCTCCTATGGTTTGATTAACAACCAGCACTGAATCTCCATATACGTCCAAGTTCTTTATCCTCAGATCAATGGCTTCTTCTAGCCCCATGATGCACGCTTCGTACTCGGCTTTATTATTGGTGCAAGGGAATTTCAACCTGGCAGTGAAGGGATGTGAGTGCCATGAGGAGCCATGATAATTGCCCCAATTCCACTACCATAGGAGTTGACAGCGCCGTCAAATATCATCTGCCATTGAGAATCCTTCTCCGGACCTTCGTTGGGTAATGGTTCATCGCAGTCCTTCATCTTTAGGAACATGATGTCTTCGTCAAGAAAATAAAACTTCATCGGTTGATAGTCTTTGATTGGCTGTTCAGCAAGGTATTCCGACATAACACTTACCTTGATGGCTTTTTGAGAAACATATTGGATGTCGTACTCTGTCAGTACCATCTGCCACCTGGCAATCCTTCCTGAGAGAGCCTGTTTCTCGAAGACATACTTGATCGGATCCATCTTCGAAATCAGCATGGTTGTATGGTTAAGCATATATTGTCTCAAACGTTTGGTAGCCCACACGAGTGCGCAACACGTTTTATCCAACATCGAGTATCGAGACTCACAGTCTGTGAACTTTTTACTCAGATAGTATATTGCATGTTCTTTTGTTCCAACCTCATCATGCTGACCGAGAACACAGCCTATACTGTTCTCAAGAACCATTAAGTACATGATTAAAGGTCTTCCCGCGACTGGGGGTATCAGTATCGGAGGTTCCTGCAGATATTCTTTTATTTTATCGAATGCCCTCTGGCAATCTTCATTCTAGACGACCGCCTGATCTTTCTTCAGCAACCTGAACATTGGTTCGCACGTGGCTGTGAGGTGTGATATGAACCGAGCAATGTAGTTCAATCTCCACTAAGAAACCACGAACCTCTTTTTCCGTCTTCGGCGCTGGCATATCTTGTATGGCTTTTATCTTCACAGGATCGACCTTAATTCCTCTTTAGCTAACAATGAACCCCAGTAGTTTTCCTAACTGTACTCCGAAAGTACACTTGTTAGGATTCAACCTCAACCTGAATTTCCTGAGCCTCTCAAACAACTTTAACAGGTTGACCAGATGTCCCTCCTCCATTTGCGACTTTGCTATCATGTCATCAACATAAACTTCAATCTCGTGATGAATCAGATCATGAAACAAAGTGACCATAGCCCACTGGTAGGTTGCCCCTGGGTTTTTCAACCCAAAAGGAATTACCTTATAACAGAACATCCCCCACGGCGTGATGAACGTCGTTTTCTCCATATCCTCCGGCGCCATCTTGATATGGTTATAACCGGAAAAACCATCCATGAAGGAAAATATGGAGTACTGAGCAGTGTTATCAACCAACACGTGAATGTGAGGGAGCGGGAAGTCATCTTTCGGGCTCGCCTTATTGAGATCTCTGTAATCCACGCACATTCGTACCTTACCGTCTTTTTTTGGTACAGGTACTATGTTGGCAACCCACGGAGGGTAAGTTATTACAGCTAAAAATCCTGCGTCCAACTGCTTCTGGACTTCTTCCTTGATTTTTACAGCCATATCTGGTTTTGTCCTTCTAAGCTTCTGCTTGACTAGCGGACACTCTTCGCGTAACTGCAAGCGATGAACCACGATGTCAGTATCAAGCTCGGGCATGTCTTCATAGGACCAAGCAAAGATATCACTATACTCACGGAGCATCTCAACCAATCTTTTCTTGATGTCACTTTGCAATGCAGCCCCTACCCTGACATTCCTTACAACTTCCTCAGAACCGAAGTTAATAATCTCGATGTCCTCCTGATCAGGCAGAATGATCTTTTCTTCCTGTTTCAAGAGTCTGGCTAGCTCTTCTGGTAAATCTTCATCTTCATCAATCTCCTCTTCGTCTTGAAATATCGGATTATCAAAGTCGAAGCGAGCCATAGATGTCTCTGGCGCGGTGTCATCTGCAATGTGGATCCTGCAATGATAATGGTTAAATGCTTAAAATGATATGCAAAACGAGCACAAAGCCACGTTGCCATTTTATTGTTAAACATAAAACATGAAACACAAGGATCACAATATTTGAATGCAGAAAAACGCCCTTTGATTTATTGATAAAAGATGTTCAAGCATAAACAAGCAAGGCCCTGAAGATATGAACCGCTATGCTCCGGGTAGAACATAGGGTTGTAAAATAATTAGAAAAGCGAAGTATTAATCTTCCGTTGTCACTTGAATGAATTCCTCGATAAACCAGTTGCTGAGGCTCTGTTTTGGAATGCACGGCTTGATCCAAGCGTCCATGTCATAGTCGCTGTCACCCTCTTCATCATCTGAAATGGCATTGATCTGCTCGAAGATAACACCCCCTGGGATAAACCGGACAGGCCCCTTATAGCACGGAGCGCTCTGCGAGGATGACGAAGCATATGGGAGGTATCCCAAACAAACGTGTCCTGTTTGTGGGGAATGTCCAGCACTTGTCCCCAACTTGGTGCTGCCCCAGCCTGTACTATTGTTTGGGCTTCCTTAAAGGAGGATATGGCCACTTCGGGCATTTTGCTCACAGCAGACACTTTGTCCTTGATCTGAACTGTTTCAAAGGCTTGACATAAAGTCTCATGGATTTCTCCATCCACCTCGACGTACTTGAAAGATGATAAGTGACTGATCATTATGTCCTCTTCCCCGTATATTGTGACAACGCTGCCACCAACCATATACTTGAGCTTCTGGTGTAGCATGGATGTAACAGCTCTTGCTAAGTGAATCCATAGACGACCCAATAAACAACTATAGGAAGGCTGAATGTCAGAATATCACATCAAACACCTCAGGGCCAACTTGGATTGGCAACGTCACCTCTCCCAACACAGACCTTCTGGTACCGTCGAAAGCAAGCACCACCAAATCACTTGGCGTGCAAATCAAACCTTGCATATCCAGCTTCATCAGGGCCTTCTTTGGAAGTACATTCAAAGATGATCATGTATCAACGAGTACATGAGACATAACAGCCCCTCGGCATTCTATTGATATGTGCAACGCACAATTATGGTTCTTGCCCTTTGGCGTCAAATCCAGGTCCGTGAAACCTAGCCCATTTCCTGCGTTTACGTGTGCTACAACCCCTTCGAGTTGGTTAACCGATATTTCTTGCAGCACTTAAGCAGTATTCAATATTCTCAACAGTGCATTCCGATGCACTTTTGAACATAGCAACAACGACAGGATTGATATTTTGGAAAGAGTTAGCTGTAGATGATCAACTATCTTGTAATCACTTTTTCTAATCAGCCTCATAAACTCCTTCGCGTCCTTTACCAAAGACTCCTTCTCTCTAGCTTGAGAAGTTTCCTCACCCACTACTTTCTTCCCTTTGTCAGCTCGGTCAGCATCCACTTCAGGCGATGAAAATATTCTACCGCTTCGGGTAATACCACCTACTCCAACCATATTATCCACTGAGTCAACCGGCAAGCTCTTCAATTCCTGTTTCTGCCCGTTGCAATACACTTTCGCTCCGTAGTTCCACGGAATGGCTCTTGTACTCTCATACGGCACAGGACCAGCTTTTGTGATGATTATGGTTGGCAGCCTAGGAGGCGCTAAAATAGTTATAGTTTTGTACAGAATCGAGATCGTTGCAATCTCATTCCCTTCCTCAACCAATACCTCTTCAGACTCTTTCTCTGCAACACGGTCAAATTGCAACATCCCCTCATTCATCATATCTTGAATACGACTCTTCAGCTCTGCACATCCCTCGGGACGACTCGAGCACTCAGCACACGATTCATTACAGCCCGGGAATATCCCTCCCTTCAATAACTTCCCCTTCACAAAGCCCAACGGCGTCTTCAAATCATTGACATCAGTTATCAGATCTAAACTCTCATCTTCAATGATTTCATTGACTCCGGCTGCCCCATGGTTGGGCATGGGGTTCTGCACGACGTTAGGATCATCGTGAGAAAAGTTTATTGCTTTACTGTCCACCAAATCTTGGACTTTGTGTTTTAAGGGTTTGCAATTATCAATGTTGTGCCCCGGAGCACCAGAGTGAAACTCGCATCGAGCGTTCGCATCATAACCAGGTGGAGGTGGTCCAGCCAGAGGAGCTAAAGTCCTCTTCTGGATTAACTGTAGTTGTAGCGGATGTTGAAGCAGTTGGGAATAAGGCATCAGAGGTGCATCAAATTGTCTATTTGCTGTCCGACCTCGATCTTGAAACCTCCTATAACCCTGTTGATTCTGCTGTTGTTGTGGTTGTTGTTGTTGTAGAACTATGGGGATTGTAACACTAGCAACCTGTTGCTGCTGACGACTTCGCCCTGATCGTTTATTCCCTCGGGAACTGGACAATGAATTGGTATCTCCTTCCCGCTTCTTATTACCAAATACCTTCTTACCTCCTCCTCCTGCTGAGGAACTCTCACCAGACTGGATCTTTCCCAACTTGATGTTGTTTTTCACCCTCTCTCTGGTGATGATCAAACCAGAGAAGCTTCCTGTCATGTTGCTGATAAGCTTCTCGTAATAGACACCCGGCAGAGTGGCGACAAACATATCAATTAGCTCTCGCTCTACCATGGGCGGCTGCAGCCTGGCTGCTAGCTCCCGCCACCTCTGGGTGTATTCCTTGAAGCACTCATTATTCCTTTAGGAAAGATTCTGAAGTTGGACCCTGTTAGGAGCGAGGTCGTTGTTATACTGATAATGTTTCACGAAGGCCTTAGCTAGGTCCCTCCAACTACGGATATTCACAGGTTCCAGACTCATGTACCACTCCAATGAAGGACCGGATAAGTTGTCCTGAAAGAAGTGCATAAGCAATTTCTCGTCATCCGAGTAGGCAGACATTTTACGGTAGTAGGATCTCAAATGAACTCTTGGGCAGGTAGTACCCTTATACTTGTCAAAGTCAGGGACTTTAAACTTCAGCGGCACTTTCAGATCTCGGATCAGTCCCAGATTAGCCATGTCAAGGCCCATGGAATTTTGATTTTCGAAAGACTTCATCTTTTCTTCAATCAACTTGAACCTTTTATCAGCTTCAGAGGGCAACTCAGTAACAACAACCCTTTGTGAGAACACATCATCCTGTCGGTCTTCATTCCATAACCTATCCATATCACCATGTGCAGCACAGGTGACATCAGGACCATGAACATTCCCCTTAGCAACATTACCATTTCCAGCATTCCCATTTCCAACGTTCCCAAAACCCTTGTTATCAAAACCAACAGCATTACCAAAACCAGTAGCATTGCCATTACCATTACCATTCCCTCCAGCAGTAGGGATAATTGTTGCACCCTCAAATTTGCTCAACCTTTTCTTACCTGGTTTATGTTTCATTGCATTATCATTTGCATAGTTATATCATTTGCATATCATGGTATCATTCATATAGTATGGGATCAAGTGTGATTTTTCTCAAGAGAAGCCTAGCAAGAGGTCTTATTCAAGATTGAGAAGTTGTCAAAGTCATCAGAAGGTGGTTTGAGTGCCTAAGGGTTTAGATGTTTGAGTGTGAATCTTCTCCTAACTTGAGGATCAACTGAAGACCATCAGAGGGTTATGAAGTTTTTAATGTGAGAAGAGGATGTGTATGAAGCTCATAGAATGCCAAGAGGGCCATGGGAGAGCTCTATCAAGTCATTGTGTCAAATGCAAGGGCCACAGTTGAGGTGCAAGCAATTAGGGTTTCATTTGGATCAATTCTAGGTCAACTGGGCAATTGAAGAGTATCAAAGCCTACTTTTAGGTCAAGGAGTTCATGAAATGATATGATGAGACATTTGTGTTGTTGTGCCAAGATCAAATCAAGAAGAGTCAAGAGTGTGGGAAGTTGCTAAATTAGGGTTTCAGTGCAAAATTCCCTGTTTAGTGCCTAACTTCATGACCACATAAGTCATGATACAAGTTTCAAATGGATCTTTGGCCAACATGAAACTTGTAGAGCATATCAATACCTTTAATTGGAGTACTAGAAGTACTCAAGGGGATTTATATAACTCAAGTTATGACCCAGACAAGTCACAAGTCCTTAGATGCCTCTGAAATTTGTCTGTGAAAATCATCTGACTTCAAAGCTATTTTTAACCTAGAAGGAAGTTTCACCTGAACCTTTGGCCAACATGAAAGTTGTTCCTCATGATCTTAGCTTTCTAAATTATACTAGAAGTCTTCCATATGATTTGTAGAACTCAAGTTATGAGGTTTACAAGTCAGGGGTATTTTGGGAAAGTGAGATTATAGGTAATTTTCAATCATAGGTCAAAATCTCCAACTTGCACTTGTCAAATGGATTTTTGTTCAACATGAAAGTTGTTTAAAATGGGGTTTTTAGGCTAGCCAAGAGGTCATGATGGATTGATTGGGATCATAGCAAGACTTGGTTTGAAATAGTTTGTATAAGGAAGATTTTCAAATGATTAAAGGAGGGAAAATTGATTTTTTGAGTTAAAAGACCAAAACATGTCAAGTAGCTACATTTTTTGAATGGAAATTGAATTCTAAGCACTTTGGCATTAGCAGAATTTTGAGTTTAGGTCAAGTTTTACAAGTTATCATATGGTTGCTTCAAATGCAAGTTACACATCCAAATTCTTCACCAAGGCATTTCAAGTGCTCCTTTTGGTCTGAATACACTCACAGAGCAATTTGCATGTGAAAGGGAAGATTCTAGAACAGTTTCCATGGCCAATTCGTGACATGTACATTGCACATGTGAAGGAAAACCAGAAAATGCAATTGGCTGGATTGGGCCTCAAATTGAATTCAAAAGCCCATGGAAACATTCTATATATTCATTGGATTGATTTCAGATCAATTTTGGAACCATTTTCATGCCAGAAAGCTGAAGTTGCAGTTGATTTTTCAAGAGGAGCAAGTGAAATCGTGTTTTGAGTTCCAGGCCAATTCAGTGCAAATTGAAGGTTACAAACTCTTCCTAGTGCATCATTGAACGTATCTGGAGAGTTTTGGAGAGAGAATCAAGCTTCAAGTGCATCTGTTACTAGATCTACAACAGGTTAGTAACTTTCAAAATTCCACATGAATTAGCATGATGTAGTTAGATTTGAACTTGTGGTTAGGATCTAGGCAAGATGTAGATCGTTTTAGGATCAATTTGGAGACATTTGATGATGGTTGATCATGACATAGTAATTCTGTTTGGATTCGAATCTCTTGATTCATGGAGAGTTAGAGCAATCTAGATAGATCAGAGTGATGTATGTAGCATGAGGATGATTTCTGTATCATTAGATTTGTAATTGGTGATGTTCGATCTGGATGACATTTCTGAACATTGCTTCGTGTTTTAAAATCCTTTGAGAGTTGGATAATTTGAGTTGGAGATTTGAAATCCTCGTGAGAAACTGAGTGAATTTGGTATAAACTTTGTGAGTTTTGGTTGACTGTAATTGGACCTTCGCCGGAGAAGACGATCGGAGTCTTCTCCGGCCACCGCGTTTGCTCTCACTCAGGCCAGTCTAAATTTTGGAGAAGATGAGCTCATGACCTTTGGATCACTCTTTGACCAAGGACTAAGCCAATCATCCAACGGCCACGACTTAAAGTTTTATTTGACTCTCTGAACATCAAAACGCAGTAGTTTCACTTAATGAAGTGGCATGCCCTCAGCGCTTGGATCAGTGAACCGGCCATGCAATCCTGTGGCCGTGGTTTATTTTCAGCATTTGAATTTATTTTATTTCATTTTTGATTATTTTTAATGCATTATTGATTCTAAAAATCACAATAAATTCATTCTTGATCCAAAAATTATTTTAAAAATATCTCCATGATCTTGAGAGAATTTGTGATTTTCTGAAATTAATAAAATGCATTTTCATGCATTTTTCAATTTAATTTGATTTTTCTTATTTTGTTTAATTCTTTAATATTTGCATATTTGATCATCTGTCTTGTTGAATTTTGTTCTCTCAATTGGTGTTGAATCTGGCTTTGTTTTTTTAGTATGTTTTAGGGTAGACATTCATGTTCCCTTAGAATTTTAGAATTTTAGAACAACTTTAGGTTCTGTTTTAGGTGTTGAGATTAGAGCCTTCCCAAACTTGTGGATCATCTTGATACCCTTCAATTTAGAAATTATTTAGGTGACTTAGAAGTTGAATTAGGCTTTAATATTTTAACCCTAGGTTGTTCAAACATGCATGTTCCCCTAGGAATTTTATTAGAATTTTACAACTTTGTTTTCTATTTTAGTTGTATTTTGCAAGTTGCTTGTGCTTGTGGTGTTCTATCTTTGGTGCTCTTGTTTGTTTGGTCATGTTGGTGACTTTGGAGCTGGATTTGCTTGGATTCCTTCTTAGGAGGTCTTCTAGATTTGGTGTAGATGCTGTGGCTTGAAGATTAGAGCTTGGAGTTGAAGCTTTCTTCTCTTTTAGGAGTTTTTTTTAGGAGCTTAGGAAATTAGGGTTTTAGGAAGAGCCATTAGGACTAGTTTTGATTCTTTCATCAAACATAAAATGCATTGTGTGCTTCTATTCTATCCAATGATGTAAATTCCTCCTAGGGAAACTCCATCTCTCCTTTGGAAGGATGTGTGGTATGCCCATAGTTGAGTAGAACTTTGAGGATGCCTTTCCATTTCAATGTTGGTACTTGATGATTTCCTTTGGTTTTCATTTGGTTCTCAACATTGCAACCTTGACCTTAGTGATTAATCCTTTGCTTGGAGTGTGCTTGCTAGAGCTTGAAGATGAAGTTGGATGAAGCTTGAAGATAGAAGCTAACTTGAAGATGAAGAATTTTTGCTGTCAACTTTGCTGTCAAGAGGATTTGCTGTTTAGAGCTGCTGCTGTTGAGTATTGAAGTTGCTGTCTGCTGAAGACTGTTGCTGTTGCTTGGGCTGCTTTCTCTGTTTCTTTTCTTTTGTTGTATTGTTTGTTTGCTTGTGTTGATTACCTCTAGGTTTGAGGTGGAGCTTGTCTCCTCTTGCCTGTTGTTTTCTTAGGTTCGAGGTTGAGCCGGACTCCCTTGCCTCACTTGTACTGTTGCATAGCATGCATTTTACTGTTTACTGTTTACTGCTTGCTTTCTTTTGCTGTTTTCCCCTAGGATCTCTGATTTCCTCTGTGCAAGAGGGAATTATGATAGACATTAGGTTTTGACCCATGCATGATAACTGTAGGTAGATTCCCTGTTAACCATAGTTTTAGGGTGTCGTTCTCTTCTCCATCTCAAAACAATTCAAAAACACAGTAATAAGGTTAATTGAAGTCGTACGTTACGAGCCTTAAGCTATCTGGGAAAAGGTTGGTGGAGGGTCTCTCTCCAGTAATCTGGATGTTAGTGTGGTACCCTTTGGGTGACATACGAAGCGTTCACTCCTGGGTCATAGTCTCTAGTGCGACTGAGTTTGCAAACATCCTAAAAAATAGTTCTTTCGTAAAAAACTCAAACAAACATTCAAACTCTGTTTTTGTCCTCTTTGACCTTTAATCAGGAAAACCCTTTCTTAAGGAGATAAAAAATTGTCAGACAAACTTGTGTCTTCCGTAGCCCGAACTACGTTTGCTCTGATCTTTCATGTCGTATGAAAGTACGTAG
Source organism: Lathyrus sativus (assembly GCA_963859935.3). Classification (NCBI taxonomy): domain Eukaryota; kingdom Viridiplantae; phylum Streptophyta; class Magnoliopsida; order Fabales; family Fabaceae; genus Lathyrus; species Lathyrus sativus. The sequence continues at coordinate 45,545,867 of OZ012739.1, forward strand.
GCACGAGATGCGACATCTCGGCGAGCAACCTGCCCCCCTTAACCCGTAGTTAGGCGAACTATGTTGACTCTGATTTCTCGTTTCAAACGGGAATACGTAGGCATAAAGTGTGATACTTTGCCGAGTCATTTTCTTTTCATTTTAACCCAGACCTTTAGAATAGATAGATAAACATACCCTTAGATAGAAAACAAGCGTGGATCCCGTCGAGTACGACGAATGTGAGGGGTGCTAATACCTTCCCCTTGCGTAACCGACTCCCGAATCCAGGATTTGGTTGCGATGACCATTCCTTTCCCTCTTTGTGTTAGGTTTACTCTGAGCGTTTCCTTTCCCTCTTGTGGGATAAATAACGCACGGTGGCAACTCTTCTGTCATAGCCGGCGCTGATTTTCGCAGTAGCGACAGCTGGTGACTCTGCTGGGGACTCCAACGGTTCCCTATGCGAGTCAATCCTAGCGCTTATTTTCCCGTCTGGGGTTTTGTATGTATTTATTTTTCTGTCATTACTTCCAGTACTGTATATATTTGTTATTATGCTATGGGTAGAGGGTTAGTTTGAGAGATAAGCCGGACCTGGGCTTGAGTGCATATAGATTTAGAAGTAGAGAGTAGTGGTTAGATTTCTTGCTTTGCTCGCACCAGCTAGCTACGAAATTTACACTCAGACGAGATTCTCTTTGATGGCATCTTGCCTGGTCCTTTGGGCTTGACAGGTTGTTGGATTTGAGGGTTGTCGACTCTGGGAACCTATCATTTGGGATTCGGCTAAGTGAGGTCTCTTCAAGGGACGATGATGCCACACCTTCTGGGTATCATATCATCGCTCTTGAAAGTTTGTGACGCTGATGACCACATAGGATGTCGTACCTCGTCTGCGAGTTAAGTACATACCTGTGAGGGGTAGGTGGGTCTTTTTGCAGGAAAACTCTGGCCTCAGAACACCTGGTTTGTTTCTGTCAGTGAGAATTGGTTATGAGGGTTCTTTTGTGGTTGGTTTGGTTTGAGGAGAAGATCTGATGGCTCTCAAGCTGCAGTACAGCACAACACAGTTCTTCATCATTGCACTTGATCCCCTGTCTGCATATGCATCTGCATTTTCATGTTTGCATTTCATTAATGTGTATTTATGTTGCAAGTGTGTTTTTCCCCTCAGATTCTAGTGTTCTTCTTGCCAGACATGGAGTCCATGAAGAGGACAGTTGCTTACAGGTTGCCTTCTCCAGATATCAGTTCCTTATTGCAGTTGGTTGCTCTAGAAGATCAGAGAGTGAGGGCTGAGTTTAGAGGGTCTTATGGGAAGCTGCTCAGTTTGTTGTGCAGACCTTCTGTGTTTGAGATGACTGGATTGTATACTTTGATGCATTTTTACGAGCCTCAGTTGAGATGCTTCTTGTTCCCTGATTTTATTCTGGCTCCTACTTGGGAGGAATATTCTGATATGTTAGGAGTGCCTGTGTTAGATCAAATGCCTTTTGTTCATGAGGATACTGAACCTGAGTTGGCTAAGCTTGCTGAGATTTTCAGTTTAGATGCTTCCGAGTTCCCCAGAGGTTTAGTCAAGCTGAATGGATTTTATGGTTTTCATCTTTCTTGCTTGGTTGAGAAGGCTACGCAGTGTGCGAAGGATGGATGTTGGATTGTCTTCAATGCCATTCTGGCTGTTTGCATTTATGGGATTGTATCGTTCCCTAACTTTCCTGATTTTGTTGATTCAGATGCGTTCTTTATTCTTGCCTCGAAGAATCCTGTGCCTACTCTCTTGGGTGACGTTTATCATTCTATTCACTATAAGAATGAGAAGCGTCGGGGAAAGAATGTTTCTTGTTGTGTACCTCTTCTATACAGGTGGTTTTAGGGACATCTTCCTAAGATGGGACCTTTTGTTGATACTGCTGGTACTTTAGATTGGTCTTCCAGATTGATGGGATTGTGTGCTGAGAACATTGTTTGGTTTGATCGGAACCTGCTCGGAGTGAATATTATATATAGTTGCAGTGGCTTTCCGAACGTTCCTTTGATTGGACGGAAAGGTTGTATTAATTATAACCCTTCTCTGCTTGTGAGACAATTTGGCTATGCTTTGAGGGACTCTCTGGTTGAAGACGAGATACAGGAATCTATGTATCTCACAGGTTTATTAGATGGAGATGTTTTGGTCAGATTGAGGCGTGCTTGGGGTAATATTCACAGAAGAGGAAAGACATTGCTTGGCAAGAGTGACAGTCGAGCTTATAATCCTTATCGGCTCTGGATCCATGAGAGAGTTAGGGCTTCTTTGATGCAATATCCTGCTGTAGAGCCTTTGTGTCCTCCGGTGATTGAGGAACCTACTTCAGTAGAAATTGAGAAGTATAACAAGTTGTTGGATGAAAAGGAAGAGTTGCAGAGAGTAAATGAAGAGCTAGAGAAAGAGATTTTCCAGCTTCGGCATGAGAAGAGTGAGGCAACCTTCACTTTGAAGAAGCAGACTGAGATGATTAATAGGTTGGGTTCAGATTTGACTGAAGAGACCAGCAGGAGAGAGAACGTAGGAGTAGCCCTGAATGGTGTTAGTAGTGTACTTGCTACTAAGAAAGAGCTTCTGAACAAGGCTTATTCTCGACTTTCCAAATGGGAATTTTTGTGGAATGCCATGCTTACTAGCCAAAAGGAGCGTGAAGATGAGTTGCAGCTTCAGATTTCCCAGTTGGAGGAGCAGCTCAGCGCTAAGGATGCAAATATTGCTGAAGAGGCATCTTTTAGACGTAACACTGAATCTAGAGTGAGCAGCATGATCAAAGAAACTAGGGGCTGTGAATTGAAGGCTGGCTTCAAGAGATGCAGGCTTGATGAGTGTTTTGGCAGGGGAGCCTGTGTAGAGGACGCCAAAAAGCTGAGATCCACTGTTGAGCGACACGCATTACTGATACAGGAACTAATCTCCAGACTATGCCATCCGGAGACGTTGAGGCTATTGGAAGATGTCCGGGCACGCCATCCGTCCTGATTTATCTATGCTTTTCTCTTGTTATTCGTACTTGTATTTTGACCATCGCCAGGCTTGTTGGCCGAGGTATTTTCAGTTGTATCTTTGTACTTTGCCTCTTAGCATTTGTTTATGTATGAGGTTTCTGATTCTACGCTTGCTCACTTGGGACTCCATAGTCGTTATGGCTTATTTCTCCGGAACTAGAATCAGGGGAGAAATTAACCTGTTGCATATTTACATGTGCGCATTTGCATATTCATATTGCATGGCAGGTACCTTTTTGAGCTCAAATCTTATCTCCTGCATCTTACAGGTTGTTTCAAGATTGACGAACAGAGAATTCACCGGTACGCTACAAGAAGAAACAGTAAGAAGATCATGGATCAGGTACAGTCTGAGATGTAGGAGATTCGGGATAGGTTGGCCCAATTCATGCAGACAATGGAAGTTGTGGCCAAGGGCCAGGAACATCTTCAAACTCTGGTGCAACCGCTGCTGGCGCGAGCGGCTGGTAATACTGAATACAACACTATTCATGTTGAGACTCCTCGCAGGGAGGAAGTGATACCAAATGCTGGTGAGAATGGTACTGGCAACGGCAATGGCAACCCTGGTAACAGAAATGCTGATATTGTTAATGGGAACGTGGAAACCAACAGGAATGTTGGTATCAATACTGGTTTCGGTGACAACAATCAGGGTCTTGGCTTTGGCAATCGGGATGGCAATGATGGCTTCAATAATCAGGGCTTCGGCAACGGAGGGTTTGGTGATAACAATCTAGGTTTTGGTAATAATGGCTACGGCAATGCTGGGTTTGGCAATGTGAATACCAATGGTGCTGGGATGGGTCCTTTCAATACTGGCGTTGGGACAGTGGCTGCTAATCAAGAGCTTGGCAATCTGAGGTATGACCCCAGGTTCTTCCAAAGTGGTCATGGTCATGGTCGTAATGCTGCTTATGATGGATATGGTAATGAGGGTCCGTACTGGAATAGAGATCGTCAGGAAGATGCCTTTTCTGGGCAAGGTATGGGTTTTGAGGGTCCCACTGATAATGATCGAAGGATTAAAATGCTGGAAGAGCAGATAAGAGGTATAGCCAATCAAAATTCGGCAGGTTTGGACATGGCTACCATGGGTCTGGTTCCTGGGCTGAGGGTGCCATTGAAGTTCAAAGCTCCCACTTTCGATAAATATAAAGGGGATACATGCCCACGGGTTCATGTGCGTTCATATTACCGGAGGATGTCTGCTTACTCTGATGATGAGAAGATGCTTATGCATTTTTTTCCAAGATAGTTTGTCAGGACCATCGCTGGAATGGTACATGGGACTAGAGCCTGCACAGATCGGAAGTTGGAAAGAATTGGTTGATGCTTTCGTTAGACACTACCAGTACAACAGTGACCTTGCACCAAATAGGGTCCAGCTTCAAAGTCTTTCACAGAAGAACGGGGAAAGTTTTAAGGAGTATGCTCAGCGTTGGCGGGATTTGGCGGCAAGAGTCCACCCACCTATGGTTGAAAGGGAATTGATTGATATTTTTGTTGGGACATTTTCGGGGATGTATTATGATAAATTGCTCAATTGCTCGATGGGTAGTTTCTCTGACATGATACTCATGGGGGAACGGATTGAAAATGGAATAAAAATTGGTAAGATTTAAGCTAGTGAATCGACCTCAGCTGGAGGTGCAAAAAAGGTTTTTGGTGGTAAAAGACAAGGAGACGCCAGTGCAGTGTATGGTGGTCGAGGACGAGGTAGGGGTAGGAATCAGTATATTCAACAACATGTTGCTAGTGTGACGATCCCTATACCACAACAGCAGCAACAACAAAGGCAGAATCCTGCTCAGAGAAGGATCCAGAATGGGAAGCCAAAGAGGGTATTTGATACACCTCTGCCAACGTATGCAGAACTGCTTCAGACGCTATTAGGTTTGAATCTGGTTGAGAAGAGAACGTTGGACCCACCCACAGGAGCACTTCCTTATGGGTATGATACTAGTAAGCAGTGTGAATTTCATTCTGGGGCACCCGGACATGATATCGAGAGTTATCATGCTTTTAAACACAAAGTCCAAGATTTGATTGATAGTAAAGTTATTAACTTCAGTCAAGATGGTCCCAACATTGTACAGAAACCAATGCCGAATCATGGAGCGAATGCTGTTCTGACAGAAGAGGATTTGGATTTGGTTATGGACGTAAATGATCTGAAGACGCCTTTAAGCTATGTTAAAAGCAGATTGTTGAAAGGAGGGGTCTTCCCCGGATGTGATGAGTATTGTTTGGATTGTTGGACTCGACCAGAGGGCTGTATTGATTTGAAGAGAGGTATTCAGGCCATGATTGATGAGGGAACTTTGCAGTTTGACCGCACCGCTGTTGAGAAACCTGGTAAGGTAATATGTGAAAAGCAGAGTGAGGTCGCAACAATTACAATTCCATGAAAGACTATTACGATATCAGCGCCCGCCAAGCGGCCAACTATCACGATAGCGAAAGCAGGACCCGTTCCTTTTGAAAGTACGAAAGCCATTCCATGGAATTATGGGTTGGAAGCTTTTTGCAACGTGGAAAAGATTAATGTGGATAGCCAGCCAGCAGGGGCAGTGGGCAATATTGTTGGAGCGGGAGGTATGACCCGAAGTGGTAGAATCTTCACTTCACCCGAAATCGAGGCTGAGAGGATTTCTAGAGGAAAAGCCGAAGTGAATGAAGGAGGACCTTCCCAGTCAAAAGAGAAAGAAACATCGGTCAAGGATGCAGAAGAGTTTATGAGGTTGATTCGTAAAAGTGACTATAAGATTGTGGAGCACTTGCAGCAGACGCCCTCCAAACTTTCAATATTATCATTATTGCTTTGTTCTGAGGCCCATCAGAACGCCTTATTAAAAATCTTGGACACATCTTTTATACCTCAGGAAGTAACTGTTAATCAGCTTGAGGGGGTATTGGCGCATGTGAATGCCGGACACAGCCTGGGATTTACTGATTTTGATTTGACGCCTAGAGGTCGGGACCATAATATGGCTTTGCACATTTCAGTGGAATGTCGGGGCACTGTTATGTCGCATGTTCTTGTAGACACCGGATCATCTTTGAATGTGTTGCCGAAGAAGGCTATGATGAAGCTAGATGTCCGAGGAATCATATGCACGCCAAGTGATTTGGTCGTGAGGGCTTTTGATGGGACCAGGAGGTCAGTGTTTGGATCCATAACGTTGCCACTCCAGGTCGGGCTGGAAGTGTTTGACACAGTGTTCTACATCATGGATATACATCCAGCTTACAACTGTTTACTTGGGCGACCATGGATACATTCTGCAGGGGTTGTGACGTCCATGCTGCATCAGAAGCTTAAATACATGGTCGGGGACAGTGTTGTTACTATTTACGGAGAGGAGGACATTCTGGTTAGTCATCTTTCGTCATTCAAGTACGTCGAAGTGGATGGGGAGATCCATGAGACGCCATGCCAAGCCTTCGAGGGGTTGCAGATCTTGGACAAGTCTCATGTTCCTGTCAAAGGGTCAGAGGTGGCCATGTCATCGTACAAAGACGTTCAGGCAGTGGTTCAGGCTGGAGAAACCAAAAGATGGGGCCAAGTCTTAGAAATTCCTGTCAAGATGGACAAGTTTGGGTTGGGGTATCGCCCGACATCGTCACCTTTCGCATCACGCGTGCCAAAGTTCAAAGGACCAGTGTTGATCACTCCAGGTGGGGTCTGTTATGAAACGATCAATGCTGTTTCCGATGCTGAAGACGAAGATAGTGACTGCGATATGAACTCGTAGATCAAGCCCGGCGTGCCAGGACAGAATCTTTGCAATTGGTTTATCCAGGAACTTGTCCCAGTGACTACAAAACAGTAATGATTTGTTTTCTCAATTATTGTATAATCCTGTGTCGTACCCGGGGCATAGTGATTTTGTTTTTAGGGCTACCTGCTTATGTGTGTACTTTGTTTAATCATTAATAAAGGCGTTTTTCTCATACAAATTTTGTGATCCTTGTTTTTCCTGTTTTTGTTTAACAATAAAATGGCAACGTGGTTATGTGCTTTGTTTGCATTATTTGAAACATTTAACCATTCTCATTGCAGGATTCATATTTCATACGACACCGATCACGAATTTCCTATGACTCGCTTCGACTTCGAGCACCCGATATTTCAAGCAGAAGAAGAGATTGTTGAGGATAGTGACTTATCAGAAGAGCTGACTCGACTTTTGAAACAAGAAGAGATAATCATTCTGCCTCATCAGGAGGAAATTGAAGTTATCAATGTGGGGTCCGAAGAGGTTGTCAAGAATATCCGGATAGGGGTTGCACTGCAAAGTGATATCAAGCAAAGGCTTATCAAGATGCTTCGAGAGTACAGTGATATCTTTGCTTGGTCTTACAAAGATATGTCTGGGTTGGATACTAATATGGTGGTTCACCGTTTGCCATTGCGCGAGGAATGTCTGCCGGTTAAGCAAAAACTCAGAAGAACTCGACCAGATATGGCTGTGAAAATTGAGGAAGTTCAGAAACAATGGGACGCCGGTTTTCTGGCTGTTACAACTTATCCCTCATGGGTCGCTAATATAGTACATGTACCAAAGAAAGATGGTAAGGTGCGGATGTGCGTTGATTACAGAGATTTGAATAGGGCGAGCCCAAAAGACGACTTTCCACTTCCTCATATTGATGTGCTGGTCGACAACACCGCTCATTTCTCCGTGTTTTCCTTCATGGATGGTTTTTCGGGCTATAATCAGATAAAGATGGCGCCGGAGGATATAGAGAAAACAACTTTTATTACCCCGTGGGGAACGTTCTGCTACAAAGTGATGCCCTTTGGTTTGAAGAACGCTGGGGCAACATATCAGCGAGCTATGACGACACTCTTTCATGACATGATGCATAAAGAGATCGAAGTCTATGTTGATGATATGATTGCCAAATCCCAGACGGAGGAGGAGCATCTGGTCAATCTTCTGAAATTGTTCAAGAGGCTTAGGAAATTCAGGATGAGACTGAATCCTAACAAGTGCACCTTCGGGGTGAGATCTGGTAAGCTATTGGGGTTTATTGTGAGCGAAAAAGGAATTGAGGTTGATCCTGCTAAGATAAAAGCAATACAAGAAATGCCAACGCCGAAAACAGAAAAAGAGGTTCGTGGATTTTTAGGGAGATTGAACTACATTGCTCGGTTCATATCTCATCTAACGGCCACGTGCGAGCCATTATTCAAGTTATTGAAAAAAGATCAGGATGTGACCTGGAATGAAGATTGTCAAAAGGCGTTTGAAAAAATAAAAGAGTATTTGTAGGAACCTCCAATATTGATACACCCAGTAGCCGGGAGACCATTGATTATGTATTTGACGGTTCTTGAGAAAAGTATGGGTTGTGTTCTCGGTCAACATGACGAGACTGGGCGTAAAGAGCATGTGATTTACTACTTGAGTAAAAAGTTCACAGACTGTGAGTCCCGTTACTCAATGCTTGAAAAAACATGTTGTGCGCTAGCCTGGGCTGCCAAACGTTTGAGGAAATACATGCTCAATCATACAACCATGCTAATTTCAAAGATGGATCCGATCAAATACGTGTTTGAAAAGCAAGCACTTTCCTGAAGGATTGCCCGGTGGCAAATGGTATTGATAGAATATGATATTCAGTACATTTCTCAAAAGGATATTAAAGGTAGTGTTTTGTCAGAATACCTAGCTGAGCAGCCAATTGATGATTACCAGTCAATGAGTTTTAATTTTCCTGACGAGGATATCATGTACTTAAAAATCTTGAGTTGGGTTCCAAATGGCAATTGATATTTGATGGTGCCGTCAATTCATATGGAAGTGGAATAGGGGCAATTATTACTACTCCCCATGGGTCGCACATCCCATTCACTGCCAGATTGACCTTTCCAGTTACCAACAATGAGGCCGAATATGAAGCGTGCATTATGGGGCTCGAAGAAGCTATTGATCTGAGAATTAAAAATCTTGATGTATACGAAGACTCTGCTCTAATTGTGAACCAGATCAAGGGAGAGTGGGAGACTCGTCAGCCCAATCTGATACCTTATATGAATTATGCAAGAAGGTTGTTACCTTTCTTTGACAAGGTGGAACTGCACCATGTACCACGAGCAGAAAATCAGATGGCAGACGCTCTCGCGACTTTGTCTTCAATGTATAAAGTTAACTTCTGGAACGAGGCTCCCAGGATAGTTATCTCTCGCCTTGATAGGCCCGCTTTCATATTCTCCATTGAGGAAGCTTCCGATGGCAAACCGTGGTATTATGATATCCATAATTTCCTGAAGAACCAAGAGTATCCAGCTGGGGCATCCAGTCGTGATCAGAAGACTCTTAGGAGATTGGCTGGAAATTTCTATTTGAATCCGGATGGGGTTTTGTACAAAAGAAACCACGTCTTGGTGTTGTTGCGATGTGTGGACGAGAAAGAGGCTAAGTTGCTCATGGAAGAAATCCACGAGGGTACATTTGGCATGCATGCCAGCGGACATGCAATGACGAGAAAGTTATTAAGAGCAGGATACTATTGGCTGACAATGGAAACAGATTGTTTCAAGTTTGCAAAGAAGTGTCATAAATGCCAGATTTATGCGGACAAGATTCATGTGCCTCCGAGCCCTCTGAACGTTATGTCGTCGCCTTGGCCTTTTTCCATGTGGGGAATTGACGTGATTGGAAAGATTGAGCCCACGGCATCCAACGGACATCGTTTTATCTTGGTAGTTATTGATTACTTCACCAAATGGATTGAAGCGGCATCGTATGCTAATGTTACCAAGCAGGTGGTGGCCAGATTTATCAAGAAAGATATTATCTGCAGATATGGAATCCCGGAGCGGATTATCACTAACAACGGTTAGAATTTGAATAACAAGATGATGAAGGAATTGTGCCAGAGTTTCAAGATTGAACATCACAACTCTTCTCCTTATCGGCCCAAGATGAATGGCGATGTTGAAGCGGCCAATAAAAACATAAAGAAGATCGTTCAGAAGATGGTTGTGACCTACAAGGACTGGCATCAAATGTTGTCTTTTGCTTTGCATAGTTATCGTACAACGGTACGCATATCAACCGGGGCAACTCCTTTTTCATTGGTATATGGTATGAAGGTTGTCCTACCATTGGAGGTTGAGATTCCTTCTCTGAGGGTTTTGCGTGATGTCCAATTAGATGAGGCAGAATGGGTGAAAGATAGATTGAATCAGCTCAGTTTAATGGATGAGAAGAGATTGGCTTTTCTAGCATACGGTCGGGTGTATCAGAGCCGGATGAAGAAAGCTTATGATAAGAAGGTGTGTCCTCAAAGCTTTCAGACGGGCGATCTTGTGCTAAAAAAGATTCTCCCACCATAATCAGATCACAGGGGCAAATGGACTCCCAACTATGAAGGTCCATATGTCGTTAGAAAGGTTTTCTCTGGAGGAGCCTTACTGTTGTCCACCATGGATGGTGAGGATTTCGCATCCCCTGTGAACTCGGACGCAGTTAAAAATACTTTGCTTAAAGAGACCCGCTGGACAGAAAAAAGAGAGTCCAGGCAAAAATGGGGCATCCCGGCGAACCATAAAAAAGGGAATAAAAGGTTCGGGCAAAAGTTAGGGATAAAATTGAAAAAATGTACACCAGCAAAGTTGAAAACCTGAAAAGGGCGACTTCGGCAAAAAAGGGTATCCCGGTGAATTGAAAACCCGCAAAGGGCGGTTCACGCAAAAGTTAGGGATTTGAAAAAGTAAATGACTGCGGTCCGAGTTTGATACTGCGTTGCTTAGTGGTTTGGGAGTACCTGAGGGTCGTATATCCGAAACAATCTCTTCCGAAGATCGAGTATCGGGAAAGCGTCAGAGTCAGGCGAGTCATAGGAGGATCAGCTCATGGTGTTCGTCTGTACCACGTTGCCGACATGTACACAAATTTTTCTTTGTGTTTCTATAATATTTGTATTTTGTTTGTGCGTAACTTCCTCTTTCAGGAGTTGCATCCAGTGTACGAAATTTTGCCTATTTACAAGCCCTTGATAATAAAGCATGCTATTCAGTATTTGATGCTTGTTCTTTACTGTTTTGTTTGTGAAAAACGCCGATGTTTTTGATAGACTTGCATGTGCATAAACTTGTTGGCCCTTTCCAATAATTGCTAAAACTTTGAATTGACTGAATGAATGTCACGGATACTAACCGGGATAGATCTTGTTGTGTAGATTTGTTCTGTCTCGTTTGTGTTTTGCAGGGTTCTCACCTTTGAAGCAAATAGTCAAGGAATTCGTGTTCCCCAGCCAGGGTCCTGTGACATAGTGATGGTATCACTCCTCAGCAGATGGAAGTCACATCTTATCCCAGAGAGATTTGAGATGGTGCTTATCCCTATTGGAGGTGGGTTGTCATCCCCAGAAGAGTATTCCCCAGGAAAGCTGCTCAGAGAGTATCTTCAGTGGATCTTGATTCCCCAACAAAAGGTGCATTCCCAGCAGTGAGTATGTACGCAATCAATGCCCAGCATGGGTAACTCCCGCAGAGTATAACCAAGTCGTCTTTGGTTCAGAGGGATTATCCTCACGCAGGATTGTTTTTCCTTCTCCCAAGCAGGTTGTTTTTTCCTTCGACCGGATGAACATCACCAGCAGAGTTCGTAATTTCAAGCTTGTGAGTCATCCTCCAATAGGATGGTTATCCCCAGCGGAGTTGGTTGCGCCGTTCCAGCATTTATTTTGTTGGAATATGTCTGTGATACCCGGTTATCCCCAGCAGATTTGGTCTTGTCTTCAGCATTTATTTTGCTGAAGCGCCTCTTGGCATCTTTGCATTGTGCATATATCATCATATTTGTATCTACCCAAACGCGTAGCATTTCCATGCCGTATGGAGCATTACGCCATTGTCAAACATATGCATTTTGAAACATAAGTCAGGTTGGTTACCTCCTTGTTTTCAGGTATTGTTCCCTGTAGAGGAGTGGGATTCTTGCTCACAAGGATTTCTAGATATGCAAATTCTCGGCGTGAGATAGGTGATGATAACATTCGTCCCCTAACAAAGTTGCTTGGTTAAGTTTCTCTTTGTCCCCAGCGGGATTCTTCTCAGGTTGCTGTTACGTCAGCATTAAAAGATTTCCTGGCTCAAACTTTCGGAGTTGTTATTAGTGATTTCCCCGATGAATTTTTTCCCACAGAGTGGTTTGTTTAAGTTTCTTGTATTCCCCAGCAAAGTATTCTTCAAACGGATCCGTGTTGACGGAATTGTACCTGTGTTGACAGTGGTTGTTTCCCCGTGCTAACGGTGATTGTTATCCGTGCTGACGGTGATTGCTATCCGTGTTGATGGAATTGTTACCTGTGATTGACAGAGATTGTTACCTGTGATGGACAGAGATTGTGCCTGTGTTGACAGTGATTTGTTATCTGTGTTGACGGAATTGTACCTGTGTTGACAGTGGTTGTTTCCCCGTGCTGACGGTGATTGTTATCCGTGTTGACGGAATTGTTATCCGTGTTGACAGAATCGTTACCCGTGATTGACAGAGTTGTCCCCAGTGAAGTTGACAGTGATTGTTACCCGTGCTGACGGTGATTGCTATCCGTGTTGATGGACTTATTACCTGTGATTGACAGAGATTGTTATCTGTGTTGACGGAATCGTACCTGTGTTGACAGTGATTGTTATCCGTGTTAACGGAATTGTTTCCCCGTGCTGACGGTGATTGACATCTTTTTTGAAGGGATCGTTACCTGTGTTGACAGAGATCGTTATTCCAATTATGGACGGAATTGTACCCATGGTGATGGAGTCTTTCCTTGCGTTGACGAAGTTTAGTTCAGTTGTGGAAGGAGGTGTTTCTTGCAAAGTTGATTTGATGCCTGTGGCGTCACACAGGGGGTTAATGTTGAGATTCAAAGTTTTATCAGATGATTGGTCAGTTGTTTCCATCACAAATGGGTTCAGTGTAGTGGATGTTGTTCCTACAAGCAGTTTTCGCAGCGTATTTCTGTAGTTGCAAAATTTCCGGGTTTCTTGGTATACAACCATCTTCTATCTTGATTGTTTGAAGGCCATTCGCTCTTCACCTAGTCGGGTCCAAGCCGTTTGAATAGGGGCAGCTGTTGCACCCCAAAATTTGCTCAACCTTTTCTTACCTGGTTTATGTTTCATTGCATTATCATTTGCATAGTTATATCATTTGCATATCATGGTATCATTCATATAGTAGGGGATCAAGTGTGATTTTTCTCAAGAGAAGCCTAGCAAGAGGTCTTATTCAAGATTGAGAAGTTGTCAAAGTCATCAGAAGGTGGTTTGAGTGCCTAAGGGTTTAGATGTTTGAGTGTGAATCTTCTCCTGACTTGAGGATCAACTGAAGACCATCAGAGGGTTATGAAGTTTTGAATGTGAGAAGAGGATGTGTATGAAGCTCATAGAATGCCAAGAGGGCCATGGGAGAGCTCTATTAAGTCATTGTGTCAAATGCAAGGGCCACAGTTGAGGTGCAAGCAATTAGGGTTTCATCTGGATCAATTCTAGGTCAACTGGGCAATTGAAGAGTATCAAAGCCTAATTTTAGGTCAAGGAGTTCATTAAATAATATGATGAGACATTTGTGGTGTTGTGCCAAGATCAAATCAAGAAGAGTCAAGAGTGTGGGAAGTTGCTAAATTAGGGTTTCAATGCAAAATTCCCTATTTAGTGCCTAACTTCATGACCACATAAGTCAAGATACAAGTTTCAAATGGATCTTTGGGTAACATGAAACTTGTAGAGCATCTCAATACCTTTAATTGGAGTACTAGAAGTCCTCAAGGGGATTTATAGAACTCAAGTTATGGCCCAGACAAGTTACAAGTCCTCAGATGCCTCTGAAATTTGTCTGTGAAAATCATCTGACTTCAAAGCTATTTTTAACCTAGAAGGAGGTTTCACCTGAACTTTTGGCCAACATGAAAGTTGTTCCTCATGATCTTAGCTTTCTAAATTGTACTAGAAGTCTTCCATATGATTTGTAGAACTCAAGTTATGAGGTTTACAAGTCAGGGGTATTTTGGGAAAGTGAGATTATTGGTCATTTTCAATCATTGGTCAAAATCTCCAACTTGCACTTTTCAAATGGATTTTTGTTCAACATGAAAGTTGTTCAAAATGGAGTTTTTAGGCTAGAGAAGAGGTCATTATGGATTGATTGGGCTCATAGCAAGACTTGGTTTGAAATGGTTTGAATAAGGAAGATTTTCAAATGATTAAAGGAGGGAAAATTGATTTTTTGAGTTAAAAGACCAAAACATGTCAAGTAGCTACATTTTTTGAATGGAAATTGAATTCTAAGCACTTTGGAATTAGCAGAATTTTGATTTTAGGTCAAGTTTTACAAGTTATCATATGGTTGCTTCAAATGCAAGTTACACGTCCAAATTCTTCACCAAGGCATTTCAAGTGCTCCTTTTGGTCTGAATACACTCACAAGGCAATTTGCATGTGAAATGGAAGATTCTAGAACAGTTTCCATGGCCAATTCGTGACAGTTACATTGCACATGTGAAGGAAAACCAGAAAATGCAATTGGCTGGATTGGGCCTCAAATTGAATTCAAAAGCCCATGGAAACATTCTATATATTCATTGGATTGATTTCAGATCAATTTTGGAACCATTTTCGTGCCAGAAAGCTGAAGTTGCAGTTGATTTTTCAAGAGGAGCAAGTGAAATCGTGTTTTGAGTTCCAGGCCAATTCAGTGCAAATTGAAGGTTGCAAACTCTTCCTAGTGCATCATTGAACGTATTTGGAGAGTTTTGGAGAGAGAATCAAGCTCCAAGTGCATCTGTTACTTGATCTACAACAGGTTAGTAACTTTCAAAATTCCACATGAATTAGCATGATGTAGTTAGATTTGAACTTGTGGTTAGGATCTAGGCAAGATGTAGATCGTTTTAGGATCAATTTGGAGACATTTGATGATGGTTGATCATGACATAGTAATTCTGTTTGGATTCGAATCTCTTGATTCATGGAGAGTTAAAGCAATCTAGATAGATCAGAGTGATGTATGTAGCATGAGGATGATTTCTGTATCATTAGATCTGCAATTGGTGATGTTCGATCTGGATGACATTTCTGAACATTGCTTCGTGTTTTAAAATCCTTTGAGAGTTGGATAATTTGAGTTGGAGATTTGAAATCCTCGTGAGAAACTGAGTGAATTTGGTATAAACTTTGTGATTTTTGGTTGACTGTAATTGGACCTTCGCCGGAGAAGACGACCGGAGTCTTCTCCGGCCACCGCGTTTGCTCTCACTCAGGCCAGTCTGAATTTTGGAGAAGATGAGCTCATGACCTTTGGATCACTCTTTGACCAACGGCTAAGCCAATCATCCAACGGCCACGACTTAAAGTTTTATTTGACTCTCTGAACATCAAAACACAGTAGTTTCACTTAATGAAGTGGCATGCCCTCAGCGCTTGGATCAGTGGACCGGTCATGCAATCCTGTGGCCGTGGTTTATTTTCAGCATTTGAATTTATTTTATTTCATTTTTGATTATTTTTAATGCATTATTGATTCTAAAAATCACAATAAATTCATTCTTGATCCAAAAATTATTTTAAAAATATCTCCATGATCTTGAGAGAATTTGTGATTTTCTGAAATCAATAAAATGCATTTTCATGCATTTTTCAATTTAATTTGATTTTTTCTTATTTTGTTTAATTCTTTAATATTTGCATATTTGATCATCTGTCTTGTTGAATTCTGTTCTCTCAATTGGTGTTGAATCTGGCTTTGTTTTTTTAGTATGTTTTAGGGTAGACATTCATGTTCCCTTAGAATTTTAGAATTTTAGAACAACTTTAGGTTCTGTTTTAGGTGTTGAGATTAGAGCCTTCCCAAACTTGTGGATCACCTTGATACCCTTCAATTTAGAAATTATTTAGGTGACTTAGAAGTTGAATTAGGCTTTAATATTTTAACCCTAGGTTGTTCAAACATGCATGTTCCCCTAGGAATTTTATTAGAATTTTACAACTTTGTTTTCTATTTTAGTTGTATTTTGCAAGTTGCTTGTGCTTGTGGTGTTCTATCTTTGGTGCTCTTGTTTGTTTGGTCTTGTTGGTGACTTTGGAGCTGGATTTGCTTGGATTCCTTCTTAGGAGGTCTTCTAGATTTGGTGTAGCTGTTGTGGCTTGAAGATTAGAGATTGGAGTTGAAGCTTTCTTCTCTTTTAGGAGTTTTTTTAGGAGCTTAGGAAATTAGGGTTTTAGGAAGAGCCATTAGGACTAGTTTTGATTCTTTCATCAAACATAGAGTGCATTGTGTGCTTCTATTCTATCCAATGATGTAAAGTCCTCCTAGGGAAACTCCATCTCTCCTTTGGAGGGATGTGTGGTATGCCCATAGTTGAGTAGAACTTTGAGGATGCCTTTCCATTTCAATGTTGGTACTTGATGATTTCCTTTGGTTTTCATTTGGTTCTCAACATTGCAACCTTGATCTTAGTGATTAATCATTTGCTTGGAGTGTGCTTGCTAGAGCTTAAAGATGAAATTGGATGAAGCTTGAAGATAGAAGCTAACTTGAAGATGAAGACTTTTTGCTGTCAACTTTGCTGTCCAGAGGATTTGCTGTTTAGAGCTGCTGCTGTTGAGTATTGAAGTTGCTGTCTGTTGAAGACTGTTGTTGTTGCTTGGGCTGCTTTCTCTGTTTCTTTTCTTTTGTTGTATTGTCTGTTTGCTTGTGTTGATTACCTCTAGGTTTGAGGTGGAGCTTGTCTCCTCTTTCCTGTTGTTTTCTTAGGTTCGAGGTTGAGCCGGACTCCCTTGCCTCGCTTGTACTGTTGCATAGCATGCATTTTACTGTTTACTGCTTGCTTTCTTTTGCTGTTTTCCCCTAGGATCTCTGATTTCCTCTGTGCAAAAGGGAATTATGACAGACATTAGGTTTTGACCCATGCATGATAACTGTAGGTAGATTCTCTGTTAACCATAGTTTTAGGGTGTCTTTCTCTTCTCCATCTCAAAACAATTCAAAAACACAATAATAAGGTTAATTGAAGTCGTACGTTACAAGCCTTAAGCTATCTGGGAAAAGGTTGGTGGAGGGTCTCTCTCCAGTAATCTGGATGTTAATGTGGTACCCTTTGGGTGACATACGAAGCGTTCACTCCTAGGTCATAGTCTCTAGTGCGACTGAGTTTGCAAACATACTAAAAAACAGTTCTTTCGTAAAAAACTCAAACAAACATTCAAACTTGTCATAAGGACCTTTAATCAGGAAAACCCTTTCTTAAGGAGAAAAAAAACTGTCATACAAACTTGTGTCTTCCGTAGCCCGAACTACGTTTGCTCTGATCTTTCATGCCGTATGAAAGTACGTAGGCACGAGATGCAACATCTCGGCGAGCAACCTGCCCCCCTTAACCCGTAGTTAGGCGAACTACGTTGACTCTGATTTCTCGTTTCAGACGGGAATACCTAGGCATAAAGTGTGATACTTTGCCGAGTCATTTTCTTTTCATTTTAACCCAGACCTTTAGAATAGATAGATAAACATACCCTTAGATAGAAAACAAGCGTGGATCCCGTCGAGTACGACGGACGTGAGGGGTGCTAGTACCTTCCCCTTGCGTAACCGACTCCCGAATCCAGGATTTGGTTGCGATGACCATTCCTTTCCCTATTAGCACCCCTCATGTCTGTCGTACTCGACGGGATCCACGCTTGGTTATCTATCTAAAAGGGTGTTTACTATCTAACTAAAGGTCCCAGGGACAAAAGGAAAGAAAAGAGACTCGGTAGAGCATCGCCGCTTTGTGCCTACGTATTCCCTCGTGCAATGGGAAAGTCAGAGTCAACGTAGTTCGGATAACTACGGGTGAAAGGTGGGGAAGGTTGCTCGCCAAGACATCGACGTCTTGTGCCTACGTATCCTCGTCTGGTACAAGAAATCAGAGCAAACGTAGTTCGGGCTAACAAGACCACCGGTTGGTTCAAAATGTTTTAGGCCCGAGTAGGGTTAAAACTTAGTTCTAGCAGTTAGGTGCATGCAGCTCGACCATTGGAGACTTAGGCGTTGCCTGTTTGCGGTAGAACCAAGAGTTAACAAAACTCTCCTTATGAAAAAGGTTTCCAAATTAAATCCCGGAGGATAAAAGATTTGAAGTTTGTTTGTGTTTTTTAGAGAATAAGTGCTTTAAGTTTGATTTGTGATTCATGTTGCACTAAAGACTATGACCTAGAAGCGAATGCGTCGCATATCGTCCAAAAAACATACGCTAAACACTCTAGATAATTGAGAGGATGCCCCCCAACCACCATTTCCCAAGTACTTAAGGCTCGTAACATACAACAATCCTTAACCTTTATTAAGTGTTTTGAAGATGTTTGAAGATGAGAAGAGAAAGACACTCTAAGGGGAGACTAACTCAAACCTAGTATTCTCATACAAAATGCACCTATGATTGGGATGAAAGGGAATGCTACCTAATGTTGTCATACATGGGTTCAAGCCTAAGGTCTATCATAATATCAAGAGATTGGAGATCCTAAGGGAACATGGCAAAGAAGAAAGAAAAAGAAGAAGGAAGCATAAAGTGAGAAAGATGCAAGTATGCATAGGCAATGCAACACACAAGCAAAGGGAGGAAAAAGTGTGGGGTAAACACCTCCACAAGCAGATCTTAACCTTTATTAATGCAAGGAGGAATGCAAAAGCAAAGAAGAAACAATCCAAAGGAAAGCACACAATTACACACAACAATGGGATGAAAATGGGAGAATAAGTCCTACAACCATTCAAACATCAACCACAATGCCCAAAGGCAAACCAAATGAAAAGAAATGAGGACACAAACCAATGAGAGAATGGGAAGCAATATGAGAACCAAGGGAACTCATAACGGCAACTCAACCATAAGCAAACTCAATGATTATGCAAGAAACAAACAAAAGAAGTCCTCAAGGAAGCACCATTCATGACATGCTTCAAGTACCTCCAAAGGAGGGACTAAGCTATCTCAAATGGGATCCCAAAGTCATTGGACAGAGGTAGGGATGAGAGGAGAATGTGCATAAAGCAAATGATCCATCACACAAAGAGGAATGCAAGAATAAACAAGGAAAAAGACCTAAGTCTTATACAACTTCAACATTTGGAAACCAAATGGAATTCCCTAAAGGGAATGCAAACTTCAATAAGCAATGAACATATTTATGACCTACAAATGAACATCCAAACACATCAATATGTTAACAATATGATTCAATAAGATTTAGGAGTTCAATGGATCGACAAAGGTCATTTCCAAATCAAACTAGGTCAAGTACTAGTGTGAACCTCCCTTAGAAGTGACTTAACATGTAAATCATCTCAAAAATAGGAAAAAGGCTCAATTAAATCCAAATAAAATGAAAGAAGTACATTAAGATATTGGAAACCAGAGGCCAAAAGCCCAAGGGAAACGTTCCATCAACGCACCACCAAAAGAAATAAATCCCTAAGGTGTACCACTTTGGAATGGAAGAATCGAGGGTCAACAAAAATACCATAAAAGTCAAATCAAAATGACTCAAACCAGAGGAAAAATGGTCCTATAAAATTCTTCAACTCATCATGGATATGAGGAAGAAATTTCAATCATTGGAAAGAAATATTGATCAAGAAATGAAATCAAGAACAATAAAGAACAAAAATTAATCCAATTAAAACCATTCCAAGTATTAATTCCATTTTTAATTGAAAAATAAAAGGAAAATAAAAATAAAAAATGTCAAAAATTATTTAACACACTTAAGTGTCTAAAAACTATTTTTGTGGAATTTTACAACACTTGGAATTATTTTTAGTGAATTAAAATCAAACAGAAATTAATTGAAGTAAAAAAACAATAAAAGAAAAAGAGAGTGGTGCAAATATCAAGGTTTGCCAGTTCAATCCAGTGGGCCTCCAGCGTGAGGGGGTGTGAAGAGCATATTTGGCCCAAAGCCAAACGCAACGTATTACTGAATTGTGTGGTAGTCAACCAATGCACACTGGCAAGTTAGAAGGATCTCAACCATTGATCAAACATAGTTAATGATTCAAACGCGTACATGGCATGACACGCTGGCGAAAGAAGGAAACAAATCAGACGCCTTCTCCGGCGCACCTGGCCGGAGTTGATGACCTAAAACCTAACCAAAACATGCACAATCTTATACCAATTTAAAGCCCACGCTGTGTAGATCACGATTCTAACATCCAAATTCATTTTCCATGCAAGAATAGAGAGATACGAAGCATCAAAGATTCACACACCATAACTGAATTGCATTAAACAACAACCTAATCTATCCAGAATTTGCCTACATAGGTAGGACTTCAATATGCAGCAAGAATGGCATGAAATGAGTGCGTATTGAGAGAGAATTCTTGAAAAGTAAATTACCTAATTGAGCCTCTCCGTTGGGGCTTCTAATGGAGTCAATGCGCAAAACCTTGCAGAAACGTTCAATGAAGATCAATGAAGAGAATGTTGATCTTGAATTGCTCTGAATTTGCTTGATTCTGAGATTCACGATTTCACTTTGTCCTTGAATGCTCCAACTGTAATTGAGCTCCTCTTGCAGGAAATTGCATGAATGAAGGTTCATTCTTCATCAGAACCTTTTATATTTTGGATCCATGATAGTTTGGAGGCCCAATTTGGCATGCTATGATGAATTGAAGAAAATCCAAAGTTGGAAATGGAAGCTTCAAGTAGACGTGCAAAATGGCTCCAAATGCCTTGTTTTTTATTCAAATCAATCCCTAGTGATGAGTAGTGATCTCGTGGATGGAAATTGCTCCTTGAATTGATCTAATGGTTGGATTTGAATGTGTGACTTATACTTGAAGTAACTTGAAATTCCATGAATTCCATCTTGCATAACTCAAAAATTCTTGGTGCATTGTTTTTAGTATGATGTTGTGAATCAAAAATTGCACAAATATGGCATGAGAAGGAATTAAGTCAATTCATGACTTTTAAAGTCCTTTTTCCATGGAATCCCTTCACCAATCCTCACAACTATGCCAAATCCATGACAATTAAGTATGCTGGGATGGAATTGAGATCATTTGAAGCAAGTTTCATGTTGGACAAAGTTCCATTTGAAGTGCACAAAAGCATGAAATGGACCTATAATAAAAATGACCTATAATCTCACTTTCCCAAAATACCCCTGCCTTGCAAGCTTCGTAACTTTGGTTCTACAAATCATATGAAGGACTTCTAGGACTTTTTAGAAAGATAAGATCATAAGGAACAACTTTCATGTTTGGGTCAAAATGAGATGAAACATGATTCTAGGCCAAAAATTCCATCGAGTTTGGTTGACTTTTGTTGACTGAAATTACATTTATCTGAGGACCCATAACTTGTCAGCATCATAACTTGAGTTCTAGAAATCAGATGGATGAATTCTAGTACTCAAAAGAAAGCTAAAACACGCTCTATAAGTTTCATGTTTGCATCAAAGTGAGATGAAACTTGTATCTTGAGATATGTGGTCTTGAAGTTAGGCACTAAATAGGGGATTTTACACTGACAAGCTTAGAAACCCTAATTTAGTAACCTCTAACACTATTGATTCTTCTTAAATTGATCTTGAAATAACATCTTAGATGCTTCAACACAACTTTCCATGATCATAATGACTTATAACCAAGCCTCAAACAACTTCAAATCCTCAATGGATCTTGCACTAAGCAGGTGAAACCCTAGGTGTACAATCCTTTGACTCCAACCTCTTTCACATGATATAACAACTTGGATAAGCTCTGCAATGGCTCTCAAAACACTTAATGAGCTTCCCCAACATTCTCCATCCACAACCATGGACTCATAATCCTCATATGATCTTCAATTGGCCTCCAAGATAGGAGATAAACCACAACTATCCATCCACTCCCTCAGAGAGCTTTGACCTTCTTCTGATGATGATAAGCATTTGATAATTTGAGTAAACACTCTTGCTTAGGCTTAGGCCCTTTGGTAACCTTCTCTTGCTATGCACACTTCTCTTGATCCCCTGCAAGTGACCAATGATATGCAGATGCACATGCTAGAACTATGCAATGAAACATAAGCCAAGTGAAGAAAAGGTTAGGCAAATTTTGGGGTACAACACCTTCCAAAATACAAATTTCAACACAATTAAAATTAACTTTGAAGCATTACAAGCCAATCCAAAATTCAAAAAGATTCAAAGTTCCAAGTTCATTTCTTTTCTTCATGATAAGTCTACAAGAGCTAAGTACATCTCAAGTTTTTTTCATGAAGTAAAACTCAAAATCAAAGTCATAAAATCCAGGTGTTTGGAGCTATAATGAAAGATTACACTTTGAAAGCTTACTCAAATCACCATTCACTCAACATACCAAGACAAGCTTAAGAACAATACAAAATATACACTGATTTTGAAAGAAAAAAAATCACAACGTGATCAAACGTTACATATGGAATCAATATCATTGCCATCCTCCCTTTCAAATTCATCAAAAGCTTGTACTGCCTTGAGTTAGGCATCCGTCTAATAAAAAGGCAATCGAATTGGGGTCCACGGATTGACGGTGATAGTATGTGTTCATTAATTTCTTCATGTTGCGAGTGTGAGCTGGCATTTGAGATGGCAAGTTATGGTTATCAACATATTGTGTCAGAGCTTGATATGTAAATTCTGAAGGTGAGAAAATACTTAGAAGGGGGGTTGAATAAGTATGAAGATAAAAACTTAGAAATAAAAAACTCAATTATTTTTATCCTGGTTCGTTGAACTCAACTACTCCAGTCCACCCTTCCTAGAGTGATTTGCCTTTCTCAATCAAGGACTTAATCCACTATTTAATCAAATGATTACAATAGTAAGCACTAAGAACAACTGTTCAAAGTCTTCTCAAGAACTACTGATCCTAACTGGATCTTCTTAAGGTTTTCTTACAATCAAATGTAATAACAAATACAAGTGTTTAAATTGCTTCTAAAAAGCTTTATCACAACTGTGATTTTTCACTTAATATTAAGAACAAAGAAATTAATTCTTAGAAAGAATATGAATAGTATGAGAGCTTTGAATATAGATTTCTTTCAGATAAAACGTCAACTGAAGAAGATGGGTGAAGACTTGCTTTTATAGGCAGCTTGATCCAAGGGAACTTCACGTTGAGAAGAGTGTCCAAAAGGTCTGAGCCTTTTTGTCTTCACATCAAGTGACCTTTCCTAGAAGAAGAAAGCACAGAGATATCCTTTTTGTCTGTGTTCTTGTGTCTAGCATAAATAAGGAAAGAGTCGTTTGGATTATTCCAACGGACATAATCTTTGAATTCTTCTTCTTTAATTTTCAGCAAGATTCATCAGAGTTTAATTTGATCAGAGCCTTCTGATGTTGATCAGAGTTTTGCTGAATCAGAGTCTTTGCAGAAGGTGTGCTTTTAGCGTGTATAGGCTCAGAGCATATTTGAGTCAGATCCACAGTACTGGCAGCTTTAGTACTTTCATAATCTTCTGTAGTAACTATGCTTTGAAAACTCTTCATACAGAATTCTTCTTTGGTTCAGATGCTTCTGACTTGCTTCAGATTCTTCTGGAGCTTCTGCTTCAAATCTTTCTGGAGCTTCTGCTTCAGATCCTTCTGGAGACTACGCTCAGGATCTTCTGTTGGCAGCTAAAAACATGCTTTACAAGTTTCATGTTGGTCAAAAGTTGATATGAGACTTGTATCTTGAGATAGGTGGTCTTGAAGTTAGGCACTGAACAGGGGATTTTATACTGAGAACCCTAATTCAGTCACTCCTCACACTTTTGATTCTTGACTAATTGATCTTGAAATGATATCTCATGTACCTTAACATAACATTCCTTGACCATAAATACTTGGAATTGAGTCTTAATCTCCTTTAATTTCACAGTTTGACTTAGGGTTGACTAGATGAAAACCCTAATTGCACCAACCTCAACTGTGGCCATTAGCACTTGGTATAAACACTTGAATGAACTTCACCATGACCCTCAAGGCCTCTAATGAGCTTAAATGACAATCTCCCCTCATGACCATGGGCTTGGGATCCTCAGATGACCTTCAAGTGGCCTCCTAGACAGGATGTAAACCATATACACATATCTGCCAATCCAAAGGGCTTTGCCTTGTCTCTGATAATGATAACCTCCTTGTTGACTTGAATACAACCTCTTGATTAGGTTTAGAACCCTTGACAAATTCCTCTTGTTGCACATACACATCTTGATCCCCTATAAATGCAAAATGTTATGCAATGCAGTATGCTAGAACAATGAAATGAAACATAAACCAGGTAAAGAAAAGGTTGGGCAAATTTTGGGGTACAACATTCGTGAGAGTGAAAAGTGTGAAATGTGTAAATTTGTGGCATTTATAGAAGAAATTAGGGCACACAAGAGTCACACGTTCAACACGATTACCACTTAGCATTTAATGAAGAGAATATAATCATTTCAAACAATTAATGATTTTGATAATTTAGGGGGAAAACGAGAAACTCAATATTCAAAAACAGTACCTCAAACGTCAATTCAGGATTGTGCATTCCACCTTTTCAGATTCAGAGTTACACGTGTTTGCTTGCATGTGCTTCTGAAACTTCTTTGAGAAATGAAACGTTAGCCAACGTTCATATCCTCTGAGGTTTGTTAGTTCAAATTTGCACACAAAGAATAAAAGAATAAACCAAAAAAGAATAGATGTAATACTTCAGATTCAAAACATTTTCATCTGGAAAAAAAATTCTTCTGATAAACATTTTATTCTGGACAGAAATCCATACTTATATTTTTCAGAATAAATTTGAATCTATCTTCAGCAAGGGGTTTTATAAATATATCAGCCCATTGATGATTTGTATCAACAAAGTTTAAACTGATAACTCCCTTCTGAACATAGTCTCTAATGAAGTGATGTTTTATCTCTATATGTTTTGCCTTAGAGTGTAAAATAGGGTTTTTAGACAAACATATAGCAGAAGTATTATCACAGAAGATTGAAATGTTACTCTCATGGATCTGATAGTCTTCTAGCTGACCTTCATCCAGAGCATCTGAATGCTACAACCAGCAGCAGCAATGTATTCTGCTTCTGTTGTTGAAAGCACAATAGTGGGTTGCTTCTTACTGAACCAAGAGATCAGATGACTTCCAAGAAACTGGCAGCTTCCAGAAGTACTTTTTCTTTTAACTCTGTCTCCAGCATAGTCAGAATCACATAATCCAACTAATTTATAGTCATCAAATCTTCTATAACACAAACCCACGTTAGTAGTACCTTTCAGATACCTTAGAATCCTCTTAATAGCTGTCAAGTGAGATTCTCTAGGATCTGATTAGAATCTGGCACACAGACAAACACTGAATAGAATATCAGGACTAGAAGCAGTCAAATACAGAAGAGATCCAATCATACCTCTGTAAAGCTTTTGATCTACCTTCTTACTAACCTCTTCCTTACTAAGAGTGCTTGTAGGATGCATTGGAGTTTTGGCCAACTTGCTTTCAGTCATGTTAAACTTCTCCAGAAGCTCCTTCACATACTTAGTATGATGTATGTAGGTGCATTCTGATGTTTGATTAACTTGGATTCCCAGAAAGAATCTGAGTTCTCCCATTATGTTCATCTCAAATTCAGCCTTCATAGATAGAGCAAACTCCTTTCCCAGCGTAATATTAGTAGATCTAAATATAATATCATCTACGTAAATTTGACAAATTAACAAGTCTTTCATAAAAGATTTACAGAAGATAGTTGTATCCACTTTGCCTCTGATAAAGTTCTTTTCCATAAGAAAATTACTCAGCCTCTCATACCAACTTCCTCTGTTTTAAGCCATAGAGTGATTTCTTAAGTTTAAAAACATGTTCTGGAAATTTATCATTTTCAAAGCCATGAGGTTGATGAACATAAACTTCCTCTTCTATAATACCATTTAAGAAGGCACTCTTAACATCCATATGATATAGAGTGATGTTATTTTGTGCAGCAAAAGAAATGAGTAGGCGAATAGACTCTAACCTGGCCACAGGAGCATAAGTCTCTGTGTAGTCAACTCCTTCTTGCTGAGTGTATCCTTGAGCAACTAGCCTTGCTTTGTTTCTTACAACTTCTCCTTGCTCATTCAATCTGTTTCTGCAGACCCATTTAGTTCCAATGATGTTGAAACCTTTTGGTCTTGGAACCAGATCCCAAACCTCATTTCTGGTGAATTGATTTAGCTCTTCTTGCATAGCAAGTATCCAATCATTATCGTTCAGAGCCTTATCCATAGAAGTTGGTTCAATAATAGACACCAACCCAAAAAGTGACGTTCCAGATGATCTGAGGAAAGACCTTGTTCTGATAGGGTCATCCTTCTTTCTAATAATCATCTCCTCTGGGTGAGAGGCTTTGATTCTGGATGATCCTTTAACATTTGGTTCTTCAGAAATATTCAAATTGTTCATCTGAGCAGCCAATGGAGTTGCATCTGGCGTTGTTTCTGGTGCTTTTGTTTTATCTTCCTCTGAGTCTTCAGAGTCTGTGAGAATGACTTCTCTATCTGCAGAATTTTCAAGCAGCTTTGGCTTTTGCTTGCCAAGCTTATCATCAAATCTAACATGAATTGATTCCTCCACAATCTGTGTCTCAGTATTGTATACTCTGTAGCCTTTCGAGCGGTCAGAATATCCAAGCATGAAACACTTCTGTGCTTTAGAATCAAACTTTTTCAGATTCTCTTTAGTATTCAACATAAAACATACACATCCAAAAGGATGGAAATAAGAAATGTTGGGCTTTCTATTCCTCCACAGTTCATAAGGAGTCTTCTCCAAAAGAGGTCTAATTGACACTCTGTTCTGAATATAACAAGTTGTATTCACTGCTTCTGCCCAAAAATGTTTTGCTAGATTAGTCTCGTTGATCATGGTTCTGGCCATTTCTTGCAATGTTCTATTTTTCCTCTCTACAACTCCATTCTGTTGTGGAGTTCTAGGGTAGGAGAAATCATGTTCAATGTCGTTTTCTTTAAAATATTTTTCAAAATATTTTTTTTCAAATTCACCACCGTGATCACTTCTGACTTTAACAATTTTAAAATCTTTTTCGTTCTGGACTTGTTTACAGAAGTCAATGAACTCAGAATGAGACTCATCCTTGTGTTTCAGGAATTTTACCCATGTCCATCTGCTGTAGTCATCAACAATGACTAATTTATACTTCTTGCCTCTGATGGATGCAGTTTTCAATGGTCCAAACAGATCAATATGAAGCAGCTCTAATGGTCTTGAGGTTGAAACAACATTTTTTGTTTTGAAAGAAGATTTTGAAAATTTTCCTTTCTGACATGCTTCACAAAAAGCATCTGAGTTGAACTTCAACTTAGGAAGTCCTCTGACCAGATTGAGTTTATTAATTTGAGATATACGTCTCATACTAATATGCCCCAATCTTCTGTGTCAGACCCATTGCTCTTCATTAACAGACAGAAGGCATTTTACATTCTGAACCTTAAGTTCTGAAAGATTGATTTTATAAATGTTGTTCTTCCTTTTCCATTAAAGAGGATTGAGCCATCCTTTTGACTGACAGCTTTGCAACATTTTTGATTGAAGATTATGTCATAACCATTGTCACTTAATTGACTTATGGACAATAGATTATGTGTTAATCCTTCAACAAGTAACACATTAGAAATGGAAGGGAGGTTACCATTACCTATAGTTCCAGAGCCAATTATCTTGCCCTTCTGGTTCCCTCCAAACTTCACATCACCTCCAGATCTAAGCTCCAGGATTTGGAACATAGACCTTCTTCCCGTCATATGACGCGAGCAGCCAGAGTCCAGGTACCAGGACTGGTGTTTCAACTCTGCTGCTAAGGATGTCTGCAACAAAAATAATTTTGTCTTTAGGTACCCATATTTTCTTGGGTCCTCTGGGGTTAGTAGGTTTGAAATTCTTTCTGAACTTCTTTCCCTTATAAGCATCCTTGTTCTTCTGAGGTTTTGATTTATTAAACACAGGTTTGTTCAGATCAGAACTTGTGTGTTTAATATCATTTAAATGACCAAATTTGAAATGAGTATATAGAGGAGAATACTTTATGATCATTTTATCAACAGGTTTTGGATTTAAATCCTTCCCAGAAGAAGATTCATATCCAATACCTTTCCTGTTGTTTCTGCTTACGCCATAGATCATTGAAGCCATCTTGCTTCTATCTAGGCCTCTAGCCAGAAACTTCTGAAAGCTATAGTCATACTCTTCTAAAATATTTTTAGAGCATGATATAGGTTCTGAGTCAGATTTCTGAGCATTTTCTAAATCATTTTTTATTTTAAGATTTTCTGCTTTAAGCTCAGCAACCTCAGACCTCAACTGATCATTCTCAGATGCAAGACAACTTTGAAGCTTCTTGTATTTGAGTTTGATTTTACTGTAGTTTTCCAGAATTTCTGATAAACTTTCAGAAAGTTCTTCTCTAGTGAGTTCAGAAAATACCTCCTCAGAATCTGATTCTGATTCTGATCCAGATGTTTCTGCATGGTCTTCTACGTCATCCATGAGTGCCATGTTTGCACATTCTTCTTCTGACTCTGATGAAGAATCAGATGCATTTGAATCATCCCAGGTTGCCATCAGAACTTTATTTTTATGGTCAGACTTCCTTCTTGGCTTCTCCTTCTGAAGTTTTGGGCATTCATTCTTATAGTGCCCAGGTTCCTTGCATTCATAGCAAACAACCTCTTTCTTTCCAGATCTTATGTATCCAGAAGACTCTTTATGTTGATCTGGTTTCTTGAAGTTTCTGAACTTCTTCTGTTTATGCTTCCAGAGTTTTTTTATCCTTCTGGACAGCAGGGACAATTCATCTTCTTCTTCAGAAGAAGATTCTTCAGAACTTTCTTCTATAACCTGCAAAGCTTTGGCAGATTTGTTAGACTTTAAAGCAACAGACTTACCTTTCTTCTAAGGCTTGTCTTCCTCTAGTTCAATCTCATGACTCCCCAAAGAGCTGATCATTTCCTCCAGCGTGATCTTGTTCAGATCCTTCGCAAGCTTCAGAGCTATGACCATTGGTCTCCATCTGGTTGGCAAACTTCTGATGATCTTCTTGACATAATCAGTAGTGGAATAACCCTTGTCCAGAACTTTCAAGTCAGCTGTGAGAATCTGAAATCTAGAGAACATAGTTTCTACAGATTCAGACTCCTCCATTTTGAAGGCTTCATACTTCTGGATGAGCGTCAGAGCCTTGGTCCTTTACTTGGGAGTTCCCTTCATGAGTCATCTTCAAAGATTCAAACATATCAAATGCAGTATCTCTGTTTGTTATTTTCTCATACTCTGTATGAGATATTGCATTTAACAGGATGGTTCTTGCTTTGTGGTGGTTTCTAAACTCCTTCTTCTGTTGATCAGACATAGATTTTTTGTCAATCTTTTTCCCTTCATCATTGGTAGGATGAGTGTAACCATCAGTTACTAAATCCCACATATCAGCATCATAACCTAGAAAGAAGCTTTATATTCTGTCTTTCCAGTAGTCAAACTTCTCACCATCAAACATGGTAGGTTTGGTGTTGATTCTATCTTTATCATCGTATCTGTTTTTGTATGAAGTTGAAGTTGAAGCTTCAGCAGCCATGATGAATAAAGAACAAGATATTTGGAGTTTTTCTCAACTGGATCTTTTCTGTTCACGGTGAAGTGAGAGCACAAACAGAACCGGAGCTCTGATGCCAACTGAAGGTGAGAAAAACACTTAGAAGAGGGGTTGAATAAGGGTTTTGAAATAATTATGGCAATAAAAACAACACAGTATTTTTATCCTGGTTCGTTGAACTCAACTAATCCAGTCCACTCTACCAAGGTGATTTTCCTTTCTCAACAAGGACTTAATTCACTATATTCAAACATATTACAGGAACCTTTTACAACTGTCTTAGTCTTCTCAAGAAATTCTGACCACAACTTGCTCTTCTTAAGGAACCTTTTACAAATAAATGTAAACTAAACAAGTGTTTAAGATGCTTCTAAAAAGCTATATCACAACTGTGATTTTTACACTTAGTTTAAGAACGAATAAAAACTATTCAACTTATGAAATAAATTGTATGAGAGCTTGAGAGTAGTTTTCAATTTGATTTCTCAATAATTCGTCAAAAACGTCAACTTTGAAATGTTGTTGAAGACATCCTTTTATAGAGAAGAAAGTCCAATGCTTGAAGACTGTGCATAGCAGAGTAGCTGTAGCCTTTTTGTCTTCTATTGACTTTAGCTTTCCTAGAAGAGGAATGTTCAGACAAATCACTTTTGTCTGATTTCCTGTGCCATACATGAATAAGGAAAGAGTCGTTTGGAATATGCCAACGGATATATCTTTGAATAATATCTTATTCAACAATGCTTCTGTCTCAAAGTTATCAACACCAGAGTTTTGATGTTATCAGAGTTTTGCAGCCAAAGTGCTTCAGCGTGAATATCAATCAGAGCAGAGTTTGAATAACAAAGCCTCTGTACTTGCAGTGTAAAGTACCTTCAGAATCTTCTTGAAACAAAGCTTGAAACTCTTCATACAAAATCTTCAACTACGCTTCAGAGTCTTTTGCAGCTTCTGCTTCAGAGTCACTTCTGGCAGCGCTCAGAGTCTTCTGATGACTTGCTTCTGATGCTTTAGAGCTTTGCGTAGAATAATGTTCAGATGCATTTTTGCTTCCATAAGAATATTTATTTTAATATCTGAAACAAAAACACTTGAACAAAATTAGAGTATATATTTTCTTAATACAAAATTTCATTAGAGTTATCATCAAAACCATAGAGATATATTAAACACCAATCT
This sequence comes from Lathyrus sativus, assembly GCA_963859935.3. Taxonomy (NCBI): domain Eukaryota; kingdom Viridiplantae; phylum Streptophyta; class Magnoliopsida; order Fabales; family Fabaceae; genus Lathyrus; species Lathyrus sativus. The sequence continues at coordinate 45,576,717 of OZ012739.1, forward strand.
GTGTTCTAACAAGTATGAAAGAGTTAAGCAGAGACCTTGTCAAATGTTTCTCCCTTAACCTTTTTTTTGTTGTTGTTTGGTTCGTGTGGGCCTGTGGCCCACTAGCCCTTTGTGTTGATGTTTTAACACCCCACCATTTCTTTGTTTGCACCTCCAAATTTGTTTTATGTGGATTTTACCAAAGTCTTTAATATCATTTTAATTGATTTTTCTTGATTTAGGCTCTAATTTTTTTTTTAATTAATCTTGACATAGCTCTTAATTTTGTTTTAGTCATTAATTCTGTTGAACTATGATGATTAACTATGGCCAAATCTTGATGAAATATATGTAATCTTGATTATGATTATTGCTTTGGCGATTTCGTGAACTGTTGATTAGTTCCCTTGATGGTTATCTATTATAGTTGGTATATGTGTTTGATATCGTTTGATTCTAATTCATATGTTCCCTTAGGATGTCTTGATTCAATTTAGCCCTCGGTCAATTTTAATTCATATTAGATTTCAGATCAACTTTCTTGCATGATAATTTCTTAGGATAGTTTCCCTTATTTTTTCCCTTTATCCCAACCTTAGGATTGGAGTCGCCGCACTCCCTATAAGTTTCTGCCATGGACACTTATTCACTTTCCTTCCCTTCATCCTAGCCTTAGGATCAGGAGTCGTTGTACTCCATGTAAGTTCCTGCCAAGGACATTTATCTTTCCTCTTTCAACTTAACTATAAACTTGGAGTCGCCGCACTCCACGTAAGTGTCTCACTATGAAAACTTACCTCCCCCTGGAACCTTGACCACAGTCAAGAGTTCCTCACCCTGTTGAGGGGAACTACGAATGCTCTGATTCCATTCTCGTCAGGATACGTAGGTACGAGATGCGATATCTTAGCAAACATACTTAGAACCAACCCCTTAGGTCTTCTTTCAACCCTTTAGCATACAGATAACAGATAACAAATAACACATATTACACAAGAGGTTTCTGTAGAGCACTACAGATGCTTAGGATGCTAACACCTTCCCTAGGTATAACCAACCCCCGAACCTTAGATCTCCCGCATTGTTTTTACAGTGCAATTAGGATTTTTTTTCTTTACCCTTTCCTTTGGATAAATTAAAGCTCGGTGGTGAACTTCAAGATTTGCGATTCAAGTTAATTTGATAGCTTGACATCTGATTCTCACCACAACAGTAACAATTCTAGAACTAATTCATATAGTTGCTTTTGATCAAGCATGTCTGGAACCTTCACAAGACATTATTGAAATTCCTCTCACTCAAGATGATTTGGTAATTCATGTAGATCAAACTCAAGATCCTAAAGAACAAGTGTTATAAGAACCTATACCTTTGTGGAGATCCACTAGAGAAAGGAGAAATGATATTCCTAATGATTTCATAGTCTTTCTCCAAGAACATGAGAAAAATAATGTTATGATGGAAGATGATTTGATAAAATTCTGTCAAGCCATGCAATATTCCAACTCGGAAAAGTGGATTAAAGCAATGAAGGATGAGTATAAGTCATGCAATACAATAAAGTTTGGGAACTTGTCCCGTTACTAGAAGGTGGGGAACTCATTGGTTGCAAATGGAATTTTAAGACCGCGTGAAATTCTAACGGTAATGTGAAGAGGTATAAAACTCGTCTTGTGGCTAAGGGTTATACTTGTAAGTATCTGAGTGCACCTAAGAGAGGGTGAATGAGGTACTTTAATCAATTTTCAGTTTTATTGAAATGTTACTTTAACTTTCTAGTTTGATGGTGTTTATGAAAAAAATAAAATGCAAAAAAGTAAATAACACGGAGGGATTATACTAGTTCCTCTCACAATCCGAGAGTACACTAGTCCCCTTAGCACATATAAGAGATTTCACTATTTGTTAGAACCTTGTACAAGCCTAATCCTAGCCTCTATACACAAATTACTATAGCACCGATAATTTATACGATTTCACCCCATTCCACCATAACCCCCAACAATGAACACTCAAACATCACACAGCCAAACCACTCAACCACTCTTTGAATTTCTTACCCCACAAGAATCATTGGTTCGTTATCAAAACGATTCAATGTACCAATTCGGCCAAGCATACCATCCTCACATAACCCAACCACTATGACCCAACTTCGAATACAAGTGCGTCGAACTGAATTACGGCAGCGCCATTGGTAGGAATCCCCCGGCTATTGGGACAAATGATTGAAAATATGTTAAATACGTCAGGACCCTCGCACCAACCACCTTTTCCTCAGGCTAATACTCAAAGATCCCAAACACCTCAGGAAAATCATGGGAGACCTCGAAGGCATATTAATGCGCTAGGATGTGGAACCGGGGGAAGTTTCGATCGGGCAGGTTATTATTTTCAATTCAATTGTTGTAACCTTGAATTTTATGAAATAATAGTTTAAATTAGTTTTTATTTTCTTTTTATTTCTATTTTTTAAAATTAAATAAATAAATAAAGGATGCACCATTTGAAATGGCGCATGCACCTAATGCATGAATGTATGTGCCATTGTAGATGGCGACACATACAAGCATGAACCATAGCAAATGGCGCCTATGTGTTATAGGTAATGCATTCATCAATCACAATGACGACTTATCTTTCCTTCGTTCTAAAACATGGTAATTTTCGTAATAAATTTAAAACATTGGTTTATTTGGTATTTAATTTTAAAAAAATGGTTATTTAAAAAAAATCCAAAATATACATGCTTTTAAATCTAAATGATATGGATATAAACCGCCACACAAACAACCCGATACAAAGACAACCACGCGTAGATCTTTAAACGTCATTAAGACAATCACACGTAAATCTTTATCCGTCACTAAGACAATCACATAATACATATGACATGTCATGCATAATGCAAAATAGCTATAATCGTGTCACTCAGGCAGGCACAGATCTACGTGTGTTGAAATGGGGTCAAGTGACCCCACTTGATTTTTCTTTTTAAAATCAATAATAATTAATTTTAGAATATTGACCCCACATTAAATACATCATTGTCCTCATACCACTCATTTGATTTGAATTCTAGAAAACATAAATCTGACTATTAATTTTATTTTATTACTTTTTAAAAAAAATAAAATGGAAATTAAAAAGACGCAAGTAAATTGTATTTGTATAGGTTCTTCTAATTATAAATCAATTTACATACATACTTTATTTTTTGTCTTCTTTCTTCTACACACTTTATTTTTTCTTCATAAATCTCCTACTTTTAAATCTTATTTGGTTTTATCGTTTTATCATAGTAGAGTTAAAAGACAATATTCAAGTAAGTTTCTCTTCATTTTTTTTTATATATACTTGTGCTTTGTTTAGTAATATTTAACCTTTTAGACATATATTATCATCATCATTCTATGCATAAGTATTTATATTTTTTATAAATATTTATATTATTTAATTTTTATTTTTGTATTAAAAAAACTAACCTTGACTCCATTAATTAAAATTTCTGAATCCATCTCAGCAACCACAAGATGATATGTCGTATCATGTACTAGGATAATGCAAAATAAACTATCATCCCACCACCTTACGAATCATAGAGTGAAAATAATACTATTTTTTCCTAAATGGAGAAACACAATTCATCCATTTAATTTAAGAGTTTATATAATTGAAGACAATAGTCTTTTTTTTATTTAATTACCTCAACAAAATTCGTAACATACATGGATATATTATATTATAAACTAATTAACCTATCGTATTTATTCTAACAATTTATTATTTTATTATATTACTGACTCTCTAATTCTACGATATCTCATATACGTTAGTAATATATTAGTTTCAATCTTTTGTTTCTCTAAACACTAATAAATATATATATATATATATATATATATATATATATATATATATATATATATATATATATATATATATATATATATATATATATATATATATATATATATGCTCAAATCTAATTTAAAATTTGCATGGGAAAAACTCTTATCTATACTTCACTCAGAATCGAAAGAGATTCTCCCATGTTACTCTAAAAACGACAACTTCAAACAACACTCTTAGAATAATACTGAATATAGGGTGGAAGGGTTATTGGTGTTACAAAATTACCGGTGTATAGAAATATTTTTTTTGTGAGTTTTTGGTTCTGGAAGGATTATTGGTGCAAAATTACCGGTGAGTAGAAATATTTTCTGCGAGTTTTTGATTTTGTATAAGGTTTGTATAGAAAATTATGAAAGTTTAGAGATGGGAGTTGAGAAAAAGTGGGGATAGTGGAGAATAAGATGGAATCAGAAAAAAAAATAACTTAATTTATTATTATTATTATTATTATTATTATTATTATTATTATTATTATTATTATTATTATTATTATTCAACTTGGCAAAAATATTGTCTAGATCTTTTAAGTTATTTTAAAATAATTAGTTAGTTCTTTAAGTTTTTTTGTAACGATTTGATCATTTATCTTAACAAATGTTTGTGTTGTTGCCTTTTTTAAAAAATTTCGTTACAAAAACGCATATGTGGCATAAGCGGAGCACATGTGACATTTAACTGAGATGAGTTGACATTGAAGGTTGCTGATTTTAAATTTGAAAATCTGAAAATCGCACATGTTCATCACTTTCACAAATGTTCATCATATTTAATAGTATTCATGAGCAAAAATCTGGAAATCACAAAAGTAATAAAATAAATTACAAATTATATACTGTTGGACTTGGATTTTCACCTTGAATCTAAATATGCAATTAAATTTATCAAACAAGTTATGGTTCATGAGAATCAGGAAAAAAAAAGTGGACGAAATACATAATGAAAAATCGTTTGATCCGACCAAAATACACAATCAAACGCAAAACTAATTACATATTCATGATTAGAGCGAAAAACCAGTTCAAATGGTATATGAATTTGCAATTTATTGTTTAGATTTAGAGTTTTGTCATTTTTGTGTGTATGAGCTCATGAAATGTTCATCATATTTAACAATATTAATGAGCAAAAATCTGAAAATCACAAAAGCAATGAAATAGATTACAAATTATATACTGTTGGACTTGGATTTTCACCTTGAATCCAAATATTCAATCAAATTTACAAAAGAAGTTATGGATCATGAGAATCGGGGGGAAAAGTGGACGAAATACATAACAAAAAATCGTTCGATCCGACCAAAATACACAATCAAACGCAAAACTAATTACATATTCGTGGTTAACGCGAAAACCCAGTTCAAATGATATATGAGTTTGCAATTTATTGTTGAGATTCAGAGTTTTGTCATTTTTGTGTTTATGAGCTCATGAAATGTTCACCATATTTAACAATATTCATGAGTAAAAATTTGAAAATCACAAAAGTAACGAAATAGATTACAAATTATATACTGTTGGACTCGAATTTTCACCCTGAATCCAAATATTCAATCAAATTTATCAAACAAGTTATGGTTGATGAGAATCAGAGAAAAAAGTGGACGAAATACATAATGAAAAATCGTTCAATCCGACCAAAATACACAATCAAACGCAAAATTAATTACTTATTCGTGATTAGCGTGAAAAACCAGTTCAAATGGTATGAGTTTGCAATTTATTGTTGAGATTCAGAGTTTTGCCATTTTTTTGTTTATGCACTCATGAGTGTTATTGAAATGTATTAAGTTTTAGAATTTTGAAATCTAGAAATATAGGAAACAACAAGACAAAAGTCAAATCAGCAACCTTCAATGCCAACTCATCTCACTTAAATGTCACATGTGCTCCCTTTGTGCCACATGCATTTTTATATCAGAAATTTTTAAGAAAGACAACGACACAAACATTTGTTAACATAAAGGACCAAAGCGTTACAAAAGAAACTTAAATGACTAACTTGTTATTTTAAATAACTTAAAGGATCTAGACAATATTTTTGTCATTCAACTTCTAAACAAAACCTTTCCCATATTTTTTTCTTTTTTAACAAGTCATCCCCCACTCCTCTCTTACTATTCACATTATTATATATACACTTAACAATTCCCTTAATTATTATTAACCTCTAAATTAATCTACTATCATATTATCACATAAAATAAACTTAAAAATTATATAATTCAACATCATTAATCAAACATATAAAATAAATAATTAGAGAATTATTATAACAGGACCACGCAAAATAAATCAATTAAATTCGACCGCTTGATGCATAATCAAGAAATTAAAATTAAAAATTATAACTAATTAATTAATTAAAGTAGAGATATTTACACTAACACTGAATTAAAACCCTAACATTGGACCGAAGTTTTAACCTAACTCTACAATATATGATTCATGATACTTTAAACGAATTAAATCTTTAATCTGAACCTCCAATACATAATACTTTAAACGAATTAAATCTTTAATCTAAACCTCCAAGCCATTATTCAACACTACCAATTAAGGCTAACACATTAAATCTTTAATCTGAACCTCCAAGCCATTATTCAACACTACCAATTAAGGCTAACACATATTTTTTCGAATCTTATAACATTTTCGATCTGCAGTGTCAAATCACCCATTATTCAACACTACCAATTAAGGCTAACACATATTTTTTCGAATCTTATAACATTTTCGATCTGCAGTGTCAAATCACAAAATCACCCACAATCCACTATATTTTCTGTGTTCTCCTCCATTTTTTGTTTCGAAGCGGAATTCATATTAATACTTTGAATTGATTGAAAATATTTTTAAAAAATTAAATTAACAAAAAAAGATATATGTGAAAATTTAAATTACAATAAGATATTAGAGTAAAAATATGAAAAATTATGAAGAAAAAAACTACGTGGACATGTAACAATTTTTAAAAATAAAATAGATTATGCATAAAACATATATATAATTTTTTAATAGACAAATCTATGTATTATGAAGGAAATTCAATAGACTTTTAAACTTAAAAATTATGAAATTTAAAAATTACTTAGATGATAATTAAATGACTAAAAGAAGCCAAGAAAGTATCCCAAGTATTATTTTGTTTTTATTTTTTTATAAATAAGGATTTTATTAAGGGCTATTATACACAACAAGTGCATCAAGCCAAACAAACACAGAGTTACGTAGGAACCGTTAAGATTTTAAAATAACTAAAATGAATAGATTACAAAAATATAATCACATCCGATATGTTTAGAAAATGGTAGATTTATTTATAAAAATTGAAGAAAAAAAAATTATAATGGAATAAAATTTAATCTACATGAAAATAAATAAATAAATCGATCCAATAGGCATTGTGCATTTATCTTGCCATTTATTTATTGTCTTTTTTCAAAATATGATATTAGTTATTTTATCTGTACTAATTAATGTTTTAATAATAAATAGAAAAACTTGATACTGTCATTAATGTGTTGAATTTGTATATTTTTCTAAATCATTATTTCTGTTGAAAAACAATCCTTGCTTGTCAATAAAAACAGGAAAAAGGTCTCATGTTGAAGTTTACTCCTGTCAGTCAGATTCATGCCCAAGCTTTATTGCATTCATATTTTTCAACTTTGTATCTACTCCATTTGGTCAAACTGAACCATCTTCTACGGTAAAACATCCTTAAAAAGTTAAAATATTCTTTCCTGGGCCTTAACTGTTGTCTGCAATTCAAGAAATAGGTGGCTTCAGAATAATAAACTACTCAAAACTTGTTAAGCCTTGAAATTATAGACCACCAGAATTGTTTTTCAACTATATTTCTCAGTAGCAATCATAATGTGATATTTTGATATTAAGAAAACAAATATTATACAATCTTAAAAAGGTTTTACACAATTTTTCAAGTGTTCTCAGTCAAAATCAGCATGAGTATTTAACAAAATTAGCAAACTAAGTAGTAGTAGTATTATAAATTTCACCATAATAAGGTATTACTCAAAATAGGACTGAAATCACTAATAATTGGCTCTGTTACCAACCAGTGTATGTCATTGGCTCTATACTCTCAACGTTCCTAGGTAGTATTGTAAATTGAATTTCATCAGAGTTATCACGTTCTCACACTCAAAAGTTGTGTGTCTACCGAATTTCGGCCTGGACATAGTTTTACTTTTATCGATCAATTTATGTAAGGAGTTAGTATAACTTATATCTAGGGTCAATCATTCAGACATATACAAATTTTCCACCTCACGGAGAAATGTAGCAACTAGGACACCTTAGAATCAAAATAGATGACAGATAAATGCAGAATGGAAGTATTATAGAGAAGTCAAAGCTTTTATTTTCATTCTTGTTCCAGAGAATATTATAGTGAAGTCAAAAATCTAAAGCAAATTACAGCAAATGATTCTAGAATAATAGTTACAGCAATGAGTACTTAAAAACAGGCAAAATTTGAGTTAACAAAAATATCAAGTCATGCTACATGAAATAGAACAACATACCTGAAATGTGATTGCAATTCTTCCTTCCCTTCCCATGGCTCATATTATCAATTCATGATTTATTTTTATGACAGGGATGTGAGCAATTTTGGACCAATGTTCCCCACTCTGATTTTCATACTTTGCTTTTAACAGACGACAATTACTAATGCTCAGTCGCTTAAGAGAAGGGAGACCGTCTTTTGGCAATGACCCAAGTCTTTTACAATAATCAAGCTCCAATATTTCTAGAGAGGAAGGTAACCTGTCCGGCAAGGACTTAAGTTTTGGGCAATATGAAAATTCCAGTAATTTCAGACTGGAAGGAAGCATGTTTTCTGGCAACGATCCAAGCTTTAAACAATTATTAAATCTAAGATTTTCAAGAGAGGAGAGGTGTTGAAGTCCATTTCTTGGTAAGGATTTCCTTTTAGTGAAACTATGTATTGACAGAGACACAAGAGAAACCGGCAGCAACTGCTCCTTCAACAAGGTGTAAACAATACCATCACCTCTGATATCCAAATCAGACAGAGCACTAAGGTTTTGGAGACCCCATCCGGTGGCAAACGTTTTCGTTCCATAGGATTGAATGAAAATTGATCGTAAGTTGGGAGGGAGGCTAGCTCCTTCATAGCATGGTAATGATGGTAATGTGAGATGCAAGCTTTCAAGAGCAATGAGGGTGCCCATCCGTTGAGGAAGTGATATAAGTGCATTACGGTTGGGGGTGCCCATCCGTTGTGTTAGTGATATAAATGCATTACCATTGTATACATGAAGTGATTGGAGGGTTGACGGGCAATGGGAATAAATTTCTGAAATAAAAAAGCATTGCAGATTCTCACAATCTATAATGAGAAGACTTTGGAGCACAGGGAAACCATTCAGTGGGAAGGAGGTAAGTGCATTACAAGATTGCACTAACTTCAAAGACAACAGTGATGTGTACTTGCTCCATGTTTCAGGAGGCAGGAATGCTAAATTCTCACAGTCAGAAATATGGAGTGACTGCAGAGAATTGGGTAGACCATCATCTGGAAATGACAAGAGAGATGGAATCGAATGGAGTTCCAAGTGTTGAAGACAAGTGGAACTCGTAAACATTTTAGGTAGAGACAACATCATCCTAAAGTTCCACATTATTACACGCTGCAGAAGACATGCAGAATTACTTTCAAACAACGACCATTCAGTGGGCTTTAGAGGATGCACATCTAAAGATTTTACCGAGGAAAGCCAATGCAAAGTATACGGTGTAGCCAACATACCATCACACTTAAATATTGTAATTTCCTCTATGGAAGGAAGATGACTAGGCAAATGTCCCTTCAGTTTAGGACAATCATCTAACTTCAGAGTTTTAAGACGAGGAAACGGAAACTTACTGCCTCCGAAGGAAAGCCATTCCTTCCAATTAGACATGTAGGAAAATTTTAGATGCTCAAGGGATGGAAATGGTTGGAATGAAGAATTAAAACCTCCTCCTGACATGCCATAGAACTCTGGACCAATTGTCTCCAATATCGGCATACCTTTTATAGTTAGATCTTTGAGAAAAGGTAGTTGCCCTAGTGATGGAAGTGTGACACAATAGTCACAAAAACATATGCACAAGTACACCATGTTAGAAAATGAAGAATCTCCCAACCAACTTGGAAAGCTTGTCCCACCATAAATGCTAATGGTCAATTTCTTCAAGTTTATTGATGGTTGCAACCCATCAAGCACAGCTTCATCTGTTTGTGAATCACGTGTTTGTTTGTCCCAACATAACTCTGAATCATGTGTTTGTTCGTCCCAACATAACTCTAACTCTTCAATGAGTTCTTTATTCTTCAAGTTGGCATCACATGCTTCATTGACATTGATGACATTACACAGATTTCCGATGTAAAGTTTTCCCCGAATATTAGGAAATCTCCCAAGTTCTCTCACACTTAACCCAACTTCTTGCTTACCCACAATGAAAGCAGATAGAGTTTGAAGGTTTTCCAATCCAACAATTTGTATTGGCATCTTGCTAATGCGAGAGTCCCTGATATCAAGGTGGCGTAAATTAATTAACTTTCCGATATCTACCGGCAATTCAGTGAGTAATGAGCATGATGATAAATTTAAGGTTTGCAAATAGTACAAGTCACATATTGATTCAGGCAGGCTTTTGATATTAGTGTGGGAGAGATTGAGGTACCGCAAATGCAACAAGTTATAAATTGATTTTGGTAACACGGTTAAGTTTCTATGATGTGATAAGGATAGCACACGCAAACATCCGAGTGTCGGTAGCAAATCATCAACCACCTTTCTAGATAGGTAATTTGATCGCCAGCGAATGCAAATAGGCAAGAAGCTTCGTAAGCTTTCAAAATCGTAGAAAATCTCAAACTTCTTGAAAGTGTCATACTCGTCTTGAATATATGACAAATGGTGAACCTTTTTTGAGATGATGCCACCACATTCAAACTTGCAACAACTTTTCCCAGATACAACCTTGGCTAACTCATAGAGAAGGTCATGCAGAACAAATTTTTTTCTCTCAGTGTCACCGTTCAACTGTTGAATGAAGGATCTCGACAACAATTCAACAAAGTAGTCATCACCTACTTCTTCCGGTGCTTTTTCATCCTGAGAATGTTCAAGGAAACCTTCTGCCATCCACAACAAAATCAGTTGCTTCCTATCAAAGGAATAACCCTTCGGAAAAACTGAGCAATAGGCAAAACATCTTTTCAAATGAGAGGGAAGATATTGATAACTCAAAAACAAAGATGGAAGAATATTATAATCTGATATGTTCCATATGTTGCTAATCAAAATTGCAATCCATTCCTTTGCATCTACATTTGAAGACAAAAGTCCTCCAAGTGTTTTGGCAGCTAGTGGCAACCCTCGACACTTTCTTGAAATTTTCCTACCAATTGCTTCTAGATTTGGGTATCTATTACCACCATAATCTTTACTTCCAAATGCATGCTTGGAAAGTAAAGACCAACAATCTTCGTATGACAAAGGTTCTAATTTATGAACTGGAAATGTATGTACAACCTCTGCAACTTTTTCTTGACGTGTCGTGATGATCACCCTGCTTCCCAATTTTCCATTAACCAATGGAGCTACCAACTCATGCCAATCATTATAACCAACATTCCATAGGTCATCCAACACAAATAAGAATCTTCTACACTTCAACTTTAGCTTTAATTTAAGTCGAAGATAATCAAGATCGTTGTCCTGGCAAGTTAATGGATCTACATATGCATGTAAAGTTTTTATTACCCTCAAAATATCAAAACCCTCAGACACACAAATCCACATTTTCAAATCAAAATGCTCATTAACTTCTTTATCATTGTAAACTAGTTCAGCAAGTGTAGTTTTACCAACCCCTCCATCACCTAAAATTGCAACCACACCTAGATTCGTGCCACTATCCGACAACAACATATTCATCAATTTCTCTTTATCATCTTCCCTACCAACTATGAATGATTCATTTAACACTGAATTCAAACGAATTCTACAAGAAACCCTACGACTTACAGATTGTAAACCTATGAAATCTATCCATCGAACAAAACGCTGTAGACTTAGATTCATGAAATTCAATCTACAATTGGATATGCAATCGATCTCATGGTCAGGTTGAGTGTTCTCTACCTTGCATTGAAGAGAATAGTAACCGATTTCATCGATCAAGTCATCTGCAACTGAGATTGCGTCGTACAATTCATCCATCCATTGTTTGACATCGGGATTGAAGAACTGCTTCTGCTCTGCATCGGGAAGAACTGAATGGAGAGTGAGAAGCGATGTTTCGAAGACGGTGAGTTTTAGGATGTTCAACTTGCTGCTTGTGATGTAATCGGTGAAGTCTGGTGAAGCGAGTCTCAGTAATAAATCTTCAACTGTTGCAGAGAGAAAAGCGCTTCCTACCAATGGTGTTGCGGCCATTTTTTCTGTCTTGTGTTGTTAATGCAGAGTGCTATTTTAGGGCTAGAGCGATGAAAGAGTGTAAGAAAAGAATGAAGTATAGACCTTACTCGCATAAGAAATCGGTGCCTTCAAAATAGGGTTTAGTTCTACTTCTGGGAAAATATTTATTATTTTTAAGGCCTTCATTATAAAATTCATTTTTTTAGCTCTATTTAACAACTTTTGAGAAAATTTTTTATCAAATTTTAATTTTAAATTTTAATTAAATGACTTTTTTTTTTAATTTTGAAATCCGGTCTTGCGACCCACTAATTCAAGAAGACTAATTTTATAGTCTATTAGCGGAATTTTATTTAAAGGCAGAGCAGAATTCCGTATTGACTGATCCAACACAAAGATTGATTACACTTAGTAGGATTCTTGAAGATGCAAGCACTTCTTGTTCAATAAAGTTTGTTATAAACGTTGAAAGGATCAAAGAAGATAGGTGTTACCTTATCAAAGATGGAAAAGACAAGGATGGTTGAAAAAGCCCACAATGACATTGCATTGGTATTGTTGATAAGGTTTTCTAACAGGTTTTAAATGAAAAAACTGCAGCTAGTGTGTATACGAAACTTGAAGGTTTGTACATGAAGAAATCGTTAGTTAATTGTCTATACCTGAAGCAAATTTTGTATTCATTCAAGATGAGTGAAGATAAAGCTTTGGATGAGCACTTTGATATGTTCAACAAGTTGATTCTTGATTTTGAGAATATTAAGATCAAAATTAATAATAAAGATTAAGTGTTGTTGTTGTTGTGTTCTTTACCTGAGTCTCATGCTCATTTTAAAGAAACTCTCTTCTATTCTCAATAATGAATTGTCACTTCTTTTCTATGTTTTACTTTTTTTACATATCTTAGTTTGATTTTTTATTAAAAAAATAATATGGTGATAGTTCATATTACAATGCAAAGTCAAAATATTGAATGATTTTTTAAAATGAAATGCCAATATATATTTTTAGTAGAATGAATTGAAACTTAATCAATTAGTTAAAATAAATATTAATTATGACATTTAGGTATAAGATGTGAGCAAATATTTTAAGGATAAAGAATTCATTTTTTATATCAAAAATAATTTGTTAGGTGTTATTTGACTTAAAAAATGTAAATAAATACTATTTCAAGTAAAACGATATCTAAAATAGAAAAGATCGAATAATAGAAAATATTAGCAGACTTTTGTATGCTATGTCTCAAAATATACAGAGACATATTCAGTACTTAGGAAAATATAAAAGAACAAATTAGCAATATAGAAGTTATCTTTAGAAGAAATTTAAAAAGAAATTTTTTTAAAATTCAATTTTATTATATATAATTGATCAAATTTAATAATTAATATTATAGGTTTTGTTCTGGTTTGGGCCCGGTTTGACCGGGAAGACCCAACCCAATGATACTTGGGAAGGTCCAAGCAGGCCCATATCACCTACGTCGAGCACAAGGGTTCCCGTCGGCCAGGCGCTGCCCTCGGCAGACAGAACCTTCCCTCCTTCGAGCAGAACAACGTGTTCCCCCCACGTTCTCCACGTGCTCCCCTCCGCGGGGACACGTCACCAGACAACTACCCACCTCCGAAAGAGCAGGTCAGCCCACCTTCCAGAGATCACAGGACAGTTGACCTAGGGCAAAGACCACGTCCTGGTCTTCACTACACCACGTAAGCCCTAGCAGTCACTTGGGTTGGGCCTGCCCATCCAACCCAACGCAAATGACTGTTGGCCCTGCGCTAGGGTCTCACTATAAATACCTTCTTTCACTAGAGGGTAAGGTATTATATTCTCTACACCTTCTCTCTATATTTGCTTCACTTTGGTTCTTTCTCATTTTGGCATCGGAGTGTCTTGCAGGTACACCCCCTCCTCCTTCTTACCACCGGTGAACAGACAGTAGATCAAAGGCGCGTGGCAGTCCATTGATTCCCTTCTGATCAGGTCAGATCAGTGGCGTTGTCTGTGGAAAACTAAGTTTCCCTGTTCCCCCGAGCAGAGAACCAAAGTTTCATCTCAACTTCAGGATCATGACTAGCCCACACCAGGACGACGCTGTTCACAACTCCTCTGTCGTCCCTGCCACCAACGGTGACGGTCACATAGGGACATCTCAACTCCGTGAGACCGACGTCAGGGACGGCCAGACTGCCTCCCCTTCCTCTGAGGACACGCCGCACCACGTCCTTCCTCGGGCAAGAAGTCCGACAGTGTTCCAGCCCATCCCCACCCCGGCCGGTGCGGACCCAATGATGGTCGCCCTCTTTGCAGCCATCAACCAGACAAACGAGATGTTGTTCCGACAGAACAAACGCATCGGCGCACTGGAACACAACACCTCGTCCCGCTCCCCTCCGCGAGGAGATCTGCGTGGGAACTCCCGGAGCCTCTCTCCTCAACCACGGGGGCGCCGACCACAACTAGAGAGGCCCCAACCTGTTGTCTCAAAGAAGCGAGCACGGTCGCCGCCTTGGAAAGATAGGCGCTCCTAGGAGCCAAGGACGGGGAGACCCGAGGTCCCGGTCAGGCAGCCAAGGGTGCGGAACCAACCCCCTCCTCCTCCGCACGGGGCCTCACCCCCTCAGTCCTCGATCCTCAGCGACGAAGACGATTACAGGACCCCGTTGTCCCGGGAGATCATGGCGGCTCCCATCTCCCACGGGATGGAGAAACCCCCCACGCTCTCAACGTACGACGGCACCTCGGATCCGGACGATCATCTGGAAGACATCGAGGCTATGCTTGACTACCGAAACGTTCGGGGAGCCATCAAGTGTCGGCTCTTTCCGACAACCTTGAGGAAAGGCACGATGACATGGTACAAGAGCCTGGAGCCCGAGTCCATCAGGTTGTGGAGGGTCCTGAAGGATATATTCTCGCGACACTTCACGGCGTCCAGGCGCCACCCGAAGACGGAGGTCGCGCTGGGCGCGATCATCCAGGCCCCCGATGAACCCCTTAGGAACTACATCGAGAGGTTCACCAGGGAAGCGGTGTAGGTAACGACATCAGACAAGATGAAACGTTACTTGATGGAGCAGGGCCTGCGGAGAGACTCTAAATTCTACGAGGTCGTAGCCATCCACCGGCCCAGCTCCCTCAAAGACTTCCTCGATAGGGCCACGCACTATATACGGTTCGAGGAGACACAGGCCGCCAACTCCTCCTAAGACAAAGAAACCCCATGCGGGTCCCGAGATGATGGAGCCTCGTCCCGCCGACGCGAGGGAGACCGACGAAGGGATGACCGCTCCCGAGAACACCGCGAACAGCATGGGCCCGCTGTCCGTTTTACCGAATACACGACACTAGTCACTTCCCGCGAGCGCATACTGGCCGAGTGCGCCAATTCGGAGTTTGTTCGGGGAGGTGTCTGTTTTCCTAAACCGACACCCACCAAAGCCAACATGGACAAATTGAAATATTGTCGCTTCCACCAAAGCCACAGTCACGTGACTGAGGATTGCATCCACCTGAAAGATGCAATCGAAATTCTGATCAAAGACGGGCATCTAAAGAGGTACACCAGGGGAGGAGACCCCCCAAGGCAGGAGGCTCTCAAGGCCAAGCAGGTTGAGGATCTTCCCCCTCCCAGCAACGACTCCGGCTTGCAGGTAGCCCTCACTGTCGGCCGACCAAAGGACTGGTTCGCCCTAAGAGAGTTCAGCCTCCCCGACGAACTTCAATTACTCGAGGAGCCGGTACGCCCCACCAGCCGGTGGGAATGCTTCCCAAGGGAAATGGTCATTTCTGGAGGGACCTCGAGCAAACTCTCAGTGGGATCAGTTAAACGAAAGTTTGACGAGCTTATGAGCAACAACTCCGGCAAGATGAGCACCCTTGACAAGTTCCGAGGTCGATCCAATCCGATCACCTTCTACCTCGAGGAGCTCCCCGGGGGATCCCCGAACTCAAACATTCCCCTCCTGATCCATGCACAGATGGCCAACTTTGACGTCTGACGCATCCTGGTCGACGGGGGGAGCTCAGTGGACATCATGTACACCCATCTCTTCGCGACACTACAGCTCGACGAATCCAACTTATCCCCCTACCTAGGCTCCGATCTACAGGGCTTCAACGGGACGACAACGAGACCATGGGGTACGTGGAACTCAAGGTCACATTCGGGGAAAAGGAAACGGCCAGGGAAATCAACGTATGTTTTCTGGTCGTCGAATGTCCGTCTCTGTACAACTGCATCCTGGGCAGGACAACGATGGCCGAACTTACCGCGGTACCATCAACGGTCCACCTGAAGATGAAATACTACACCAGACTAGGAGTCGTCGTCACCCTCAACGGGGATATCAAAGCTGCTCGTCGGTGCTTCGATGCAGTGATGAAGTGTAGAAGCAAGCTTCATCTCAAAGTTTTGATGACGTCAACATCAAGATCAAGAATATTTCATCTGTGCAAAAAGGCAAACGCTTTCAAAAGACCAAGTAAAGTGGAATGGAAGTGATCAACATTACAAAGCTTCATGAACATCTGACTGATCAACTTTCAAGTTTTTGAACACAAGTTATGGTATATCAAACTCCATTAATTTAATTGATATACAAGTGTTCAACATCTTTATCATTTGATCACATTGCATAAGCATATTTTTTAAACTATTAGAATTGGTATAACACTATTTTTATAAGCATTTTTCTGAAAAATAGCAGTGTTAACCGATTAACCATATAGGTTAACCGGTTAACCATTTCAAATTTTGAATATTCTGGTATAACGTTCCAGTGTTAACCGATTAACCATATAGGTTAACCGATTAACACTGAACGTATTTTGAAAAATGGCTTTGTTTCAAGTTCAAAAATGGTTTGAAAATTATACCAGTTCATATTTTGAATTATACTCAAATATACCTGTTGGAAAAGGTGTGTTTACACATATAAATTCTGAGTTTTTCAAATTGGAAAAACATCCTCCAATAATCATTTTCAAAACATTCTTTGAATCAAATTCACCACTTTCAAATTCTTTTCAAATCTTTTCAAAAGTGTTCATATTGATCATATCTTTCATATGCATAGCATTGAATACTTGTGTTGAAATTAAAAGAGTGAATTTTGATCAGAAGGAGAAGATCAATCTCAGCATTGATATTACCATTATTACTCTCAAATCAAAGTATTCAGATTACTTGTATTTTGACTTGTGATCCAGGATTGTTGGACACAAGGGTGAGTGTTTACAAGAGGATTGTTCTTGTACACTTGTTGTTTTTTATTGTTTGATAGTAGGCCTCACCGGTTGATGGTGTGATAGGTTGTACTTTATTAAACAATAGTGAAAACTCTCTTTCGTGTTGAAAGGGGAGTGGAGTACTCTCGGATTGTGAGGGGAACCACTATAAATCTTGGTGTCCACTTTCTTTTACTTTCTATTGCATTCATCACCAAGAACCTAACCAGTAAAATTTCAAGAATACCGAAAAACCGGAAAAAGTCCCTAAAAGCCTAATTCACCCCCCCCCTCTTAGGCATACTTTGTACTTACAATTGGCATTAGAGCAGGTTAAGGTAACCTGTTCTTATCGATCCTAATGGCTTCCGCTAGTACTAACCCGGTTTTCAAAGATGGTGGAAGCAGTAACAAGCCACCACTCTTTTCTGGAGAATACTTCGATTTTTGGAAAATCCGTATGAAGGCACATCTTGAGGCTCAAGGAGATGGTATATGAGAAACCGTAGAAACTGGTCCGCATGTTTCTATGAGCGTCATAAATAACGTAGGCACTCCAAAGATAAAATCCTCATATGATGAAGATGACAAGAAGAGAATTTTGAATGAGAAGAAAGCAATCAACATACTTCAAAGCGCTTTCAGTATGGACGAATTCTTTCGTATATCACAGTCTAAATCGGCAAAGGAGATTTGGGACACCCTGGTAGAAACGCATGAAGGGACAACCGAAGTAAAAAGGTCAAGACTTAATACTTTAAGTCAAGAATATGAAATGTTTCGTATGCAGCCTGGTGAATCCATTGTTGCCTTACAAAAGAGATTCGTTCATCTAACAAATCATTTGATTGCCCTCGGGAAGACCTTCACCAATGATGATCTCAACTTGAAAGTCCTAAGATCCTTAACAAGAGAATGGCAACCAAAGGTGACCGCTATTTCGGAAAAGAAGAGTCTTTCAACAATGACATCCGCTTCCTTATTTGGCAAATTTCAAGAGCATGAACTGGAACTTGGAAGGCTTGAGAAGCATGAAAGTCAAGACAAGAAGTCCAAAGGAATTGCCTTGAAGATTGACACAAGGGATGACAAAAATGACGAATCTTCCGAAGACGAAAATTTCATGCTTCTAGTAAAGAAGCTTGGTAAGTTTTTTAATAATAATAAAATTTCCTCTTTTTCTAAAAAGAATAGACATTTAAGGAAAAAGGAGGCACCCACATCAAACCAAGAAATTACATGTTACGAATGTGGGAAACAAGGTCACATAAAGCCAGATTGCCCGAAACTCGCAAATAAAGGAAAATTCAAAGGCAAGAAGGATTTCAGAACGAAGAAGGCTTATGTCGCATGGGACGACAACGAAGTAAGTTCATCATCGGAATCGGAAAACGATGAATGTGCAAATATGGCGTTAATGGCCTCTCACCACCCCGATGATGAAAATGAGGTTAGTAGTAATTTTTTTGTTTATGATAATGATGCACAAGAAATTATAGATGAACTTTTAAAAGAGTGCAAGACTTTGTATAAAAACATCTCATCACAAAAGAAAAGAATCTCATCTTTAGAAGAACAAAACTCTGTTTTTATGAAAAATATTGAAGATGAAAAACAGAAATTGATGGATAAAAAACAAAGTCTTGTATGTAAGAATTGTGAGTCTTTATCTTTCCAAATTGTTCAACTTAAAAGAGTTTTAGAAAGATACGAAAAAGGTCAAATTGGCTTGGAAGAAATTCTAAAACATCAAAGATATCCTAATGATAAAAGTGGATTAGGATATTCTAAATTTTCAAAACCAAGCACCAATGAGACCGTTTTTGTAAGAGCAAGTGAACAAATTGTTAAAGAAAAGGCCAGCACTTCTAAAGTTCAGCATCAAAATCATAACAAGAAAAGAATTGCAAAGAAAAAGAATTATGTTCCTAGATAAGGAATTCATTTTCAACCTACATGTTCTTACTGTGGAATTAAAGGCTATACACCTAATGCTTGATATGTGCACAATATTGGTGTTGCTAAGGGGCATTATGTGTGGGTTAGAAAAGGTACTAACTATCAAGGACCCAAAGCAATTTGGGTACCTAACACTACCTGATTTTGTGTTGTAGGTATGCTTGAAGACAACCACTAATCAATGGTATCTTGATAGCGGTTGCTCGAAGCATATGACGGGAGACATAAACAAATTTTCAAGTCTATCATTAAAGGCCAAAGGATACGTCACTTACGGTGATGATAATAAAGGAAAAATTCTTGGAGTTGGAACCATTGGTGCACCTCCATGTACAATCATCGAAGACGTTCTTTATGTGGAAGACCTTAAACACAACCTACTTAGCATAAGTCAATTGTGTGACAAAGAGTTCCGAATCAACTTCACAAAGGAGGAATACTTGATAGAACACAAAGTCACTCATGACATTTTTCTAAAAGGTAAAAGATATAATAACATTTTTATGATTTCTTTCGATGACTCTTCCTTGAAGGTAAAATGTCTTATGGCGAACAACAAAGAGGCATGGCTTTGGCATAAAAGATTTGCTCACATTCACATGGAGCATTTAAACAAGTTGAAAAAGCATGATCTAGTTGTTGGTCTTCCGAAGATAAAATTCATCAAGGATAAGTTATGCGATGCATGTCAAAAGGGAAAACAGACCAAGATAACTTTCAAATCCAAGCAAGTGGTTTCTACATCAAGACCACTTCAATTGTTGCATATGGATCTTTTTGGTCCATCAAGAACAAAAAGCTTTGGAGCATTCAAGAAATATGCAAAGCAAATTCAGAATGAGAAATCACTCACTATAGCCTCTATAAGAAGCGATCACGGTGGAGAATTCCAAAATTCAGAATTTGAAGAATTTTGCGAAGAGTATGGAATTTCTCATAATTTTTCAGCACCAAGGACGCCTCAACAAAACGGTGTCGTAGAACGGAAGAATAGATCACTGGTGGAGCTTGCAAGGACAATGCTCAGCGACGCAAATCTTCCTAAATATTTTTGGGCAGATGCAGTTAGTACAACATGCTTCGTAAGCAACCGTGTCAATATTCGACCACTCCTCAAAAAGACTCCGTATGAGTTGTTCAAGGGTAGAAAACCAAATATAGCATTCTTCCACATATTCGGATGCAAATGCTTTGTTCTCAACAACAACAAAGATAATCTCGGTAAGTTTGATGAGAAATCCGACGAAGGTATATTTCTTGGTTACTCCCTTTATAGTAAAGCCTTTAGAATTTTTAATAAGAAAACACTTACTATTGAAGAATCCATTCATGTTTCGTTTGATGAGACTAACCCCTCGAAAGAGGATAATATTATTATGGATGATGATGATGATATAGTAGGTTCTTCACAACAACAAGAAGAGATTTTAAAGAATCAAGAAATACCACAAGAAGATGTCACTCAAATCATTGAAGAACATCAAGATCTTCCGAGGGAATGGAGAACTTATAGAGATCACCCGATAGATAAAGTTATTGGTGATATTAGCCAAGGCGTTGCAACTCGACTTAATCTAAAGGATGCTTGTCTCAACATGGCTTTTGTGTCTCAAATTGAACCAACCAAGATTGATGAAGCTTTAGGCGACGACCAATGGATTATAGCAATGCAAGAAGAACTCAATCAATTCTAAAGGAATCAAGTTTGGAGTCTTGTACCAAGACCAGACCATAAGCACATCATAGGAACAAGATGGGTGTTCAAGAACAAACTTGATGAGAATGGGATCATAGTTTGTAACAAAGCAAGATTGGTCGCACAAGGCTACAACCAGGAGGAAGGAATTGATTTTGATGAAACATTCGCTCCGGTAGCAAGGTTAGAAGCAATTAGATTACTACTTGCTTACGCTTGTTCTATGAATTTTCAGTTGTTCCAGATGGATGTCAAAAGCGCTTTCCTGAATGGCTACATCAATGAGGAAGTCTACGTCAAACAACCTCCGGGTTTTGAAGACTTCAAGAATCCCTCACATGTCTACAAACTGAAAAAGGCACTCTACGGACTAAAACAAGCACCAAGAGCATGGTATGACCGCCTTAGCAATTTCTTATGTGAGAAGGGATTTACAAAAGGAAAGGTTGACAAGACATTGTTCATAAAGAAGATCAAAGGAAACACTTTATTGGTTCAAGTCTATGTCGACAACATCATCTTTGGATCAACAAACAAAGAGTTTTGCGAAGAATTCTCACTTATGATACAAGGAGAGTTCGAGATGTCCATGATGGGAAAATTGAATTATTTTCTTGGACTACAAATCAAGCAAACTAAGGATGGCATCTTCCTTAACCAATCCAAGTATTGCAAGGAATTGTTGAAGAAATTCGATATGGATAGTTGCAAGGTGATGTCCACTCCTATGGGATCCGGAACGTACGTTGATCAAGATGAATCCGGTACTCCAGTTGATATAACAAAATATCGAGGTATGATCGGTTCATTACTATATTTGACGGCAAGCCGTCCTGACATTATGTTTAGCGTTTGTTTGTGTGCACGCTTTCAAGCAAGTCCGAAGGAATCGCATCTCACAGCCGTAAAGAGAATCATAAAGTATCTCAAAGGGACAATGAACGTCGGATTATGGTATCCTAAAGGTAGTATTTGTTCTTTAGTTGGTTACTCTAACGCTGACTATGCAGGATGTAAGAACGATAGAAAAAGCACAAGCGGTACATGTCACATTCTCGGGAATGCATTAGTGTCATGGGCCTGCAAGAAGCAAGCGTGTGTGGCACTCAGTATAGCCGAAGCAGAATATATTGCAGCAGGAAGTTGTTGTGCACAAATTTTGTGGCTCAAGCAACAACTCCTCGATTACGGTATAGAGCTCGGCTGCATTCCTCTTCGATGTGATAATACAAGTGCCATCAACATTACAAAGAACCCGGTCATGCATTCAAGAACAAAACATATAGATATTCGACATCACTTCCTTCGAGATCACGTATTGAATGGAAATGTAGATGTGACTTTCGTCGACACGCACAATCAACTCGCCGACATCTTCACCAAACCTTTAGCGAAAGAACCATTCTACAAAATTCGGCGAGAACTTGGGATTCTTGATGAAGGTGACATCTGACCTTTTCTCTAATATG
This sequence comes from Lathyrus sativus, assembly GCA_963859935.3. NCBI lineage: Eukaryota > Viridiplantae > Streptophyta > Magnoliopsida > Fabales > Fabaceae > Lathyrus > Lathyrus sativus. The sequence goes on from OZ012739.1 coordinate 45,599,428, forward strand.
TGTATGCATTATTTGTGTTGTGTTTTCATGTGTATGCATTCTGTTTTTAAGCATTTTTCAAAAATTCGAGTGTGTTAATCGATTAACCATATGGGTTAACCGATTAACACTGTTAAATTTTCAATTCTGACTCAATTTTTTAATGTGTTAACCGATTAACCTATATGGTTAACCGATTAACACTGTTAAATTTTCTAAAAATCAGAAACAAAAATTAATTAAAATTTTGAAAATATTATATATGATAAATGCATTTTTTGTGTGGTCCATATTCTCTTAAGTGTCCAAAATCCATATCCAAAATCCTATCCCCTCTTAAAGAGTTTTGTGGAACTTCCCTCTTCAAACCCTAAGTTTTAAAAAACCCACTATCTCTCTCCCACTCTCTAAAGTTGGAAAACTCCTCATAACCATCCCCACAACTTCTCAAACCCTAACTTCCTCAGAACCCACAACTTCAGTTCTCTCAAACTTTCATCCATGGCATCCTCACGCAAAGGAAAGGGAAAGCTTCCTGAGTATGCATCAGAATCTGATGATGACAGCATTCCAATGGAAACCACCAAAAAGAGGCGCATGGATTTCAAAGTTCGTGTTCGTCAACTTCTGCCGGTAAAGTACGTAAATCTTCGAGCTTTTCCTGTAATTTCTTTTGACTTTCCTACACTATTGGAATATCAGCGCATCGACAAGTTCGTCACCGACTCTGGTATTATTTATCCTGATCTTGTTAAAGCTTTTATGAGTAAATTGGTTGTATATCTGGACATGGATGAGAACCACATGATCCGTTCCACCATTAGAGACCATGAGTTTGTTGAGAAATTATCCACCCTTGCTAGACACCTTAAGATTCCATCAAAAGGCTGCTTCCTGAGGAAAGGTGTAAACCATGTGGATGGACCTTGGGCAAATTATGATAAAATGGAGTATTACTATCAGATTTGCAGGTTCCCGAAAGAAACAGTTATTGCAAACTCTCGCACCGCTCGTATGCTGTGTTATGCCAAGAATCTGACGATATCTGATCGAATGCTTCATTACATTATCTGCTATGTCCTTATTCCAAAGGATTCCAACCACTCTCAAATTAATGACTTAGAGATGCAGCTTTTGTATGAAATCAAGAACCGCATAAGGGTCAATTGGATTCTGACCATCATGTATCATCTGCAGCAGCAACTTCAGTGCATCACACGGTTACCATATGCTCGTTTGATTTCGAGAATTCTGGAATTAACCGAACTAGACCTCAACAGGGAACCGTCCTCCAAGATGAAACCTACAACTAATGAGATCAATGAGATTAACATTGTCAAAAATACTGGTATCATCAAAGCGGCTGACGGTACCTACAGGTATGCCGATGACGGTCCTGTCCATCACGCGTATCCAATTCCTGAAGGGGGTCTTACAAGTGAGTTTCTCTATAAAACCATGATGAACCAGCATAGAGAGTCAATGAATATGCATAGAGAGACCTCCCGAGCCATTGCCTCCCTCAGAAACCTTATTCTTAACCTTCCACATTCCAACACCCGAGTTGTGGACGAAGAGTTTGAAGAAGAGGATGGTAGTGAAGAAGAGGAAGAAGATGATACGGATATGGCGGATGAGGACATTTAGAAGAATATGTTGCTGTTGATGTCTTTTATTGCATTGTTTTCTAGTTTTTGATGTTTTATGCTTTCATTTATGTTTGAACTCTGTTTTTATTTGGCATTGTAACTCGTACAATATTTGCAGCATTGCTGCCGTTTAATTTCATTATGCTTTGCTTCCATATTCTTGTGATTGCTTGCATTATTGGTCTATCTAGTTTTCTTTCTTTGAAAGCTCTTTCCTTTTTGCTTATGACAAAGGGGGAGAAGAGCTTTGGCTTTCTTATGTTTATGTGTGCAGAATTTTTGCCTATGCATTCGATAGGGGGAGTTCGTGGACATAGGGGGAGAAAACAAGATCATTGCTAATCATCGTCAAAAATTGCACAATACCATTTTGGTTGTCATCATCAAAAAGAGGGAGATTGTAGAAGCAAGCTTCATCTCAAAGTTTTGATGACGTCAACATCAAGATCAAGAATATTTCATCTGTGCAAAAAGGCAAACGCTTTCAAAAGACCAAGATCAAGTGGAATGGAAGTGATCAACATTACAAAGCTTCATGAATATCTGACTGATAAACTTTCAAGTTTTTGAACACAAGCTATGGTATATCAAAATCCATTAATTTAATTGATATACAAGTATTCAACATCTTTATCATTTGATCACATTGCATAAGCATATTTTTTAAACTATTAGAATTGGTATAACACTATTTTTATAAGCATTTTTCTGAAAAATAGCAGTGTTAACCGATTAACCATATAGGTTAACCGGTTAACCATTTCAAAATTTGAATATTCTGGTATAACGTTCCAGTGTTAACCGATTAACCATATAGGTTAACCGATTAACACTGAACGTATTTTGAAAAATGGCTTTGTTTCAAGTTCAAAAATGGTTTGAAAATTATACCAGTTCATATTTTGAATTATACTCAAATATACCTGTTGGAAAATGTGTGTTTACACATATAAATTCTGAGTTTTTCAAATTGGAAAAACATCCTCCAATAATCATTTTCAAAACATTCTTTGAATCAAATTCACCACTTTCAAATTCTTTTCAAATCTTTTCAAAAGTGTTCATATTGATCATATCTTTCATATGCATAGCATTGAATACTTGTGTTGAAATTAAAAGAGTGAATTTTGATCAAAAGGAGAAGATCAATCTCAGCATTGATATTACCATTATTACTCTCAAATCAAAGTATTCAGATTACTTGTATTTTGACTTGTGATCCAGGATTGTTGGACACAAGGGTGAGTGTTTACAAGAGGATTGTTCTTGTACACTTGTTGTTTTTTATTGTTTGATAGTAGGCCTCACCGGTTGATGGTGTGATAGGTTGTACTTTATTAAAAAATAGTGAAAACTCTCTTTCGTGTTGAAATGGGAGTGGAGTACTCTCAGATTGTGAGGGGAACCACTATAAATCTTGGTGTCCATTTTCTTTTACTTTCTACTGCATTCATCACCAAGAACCTAACCAGTAAAATTTCAAGAATACTGAAAAACCGGAAAAGTCCCTAAAAGCCTAATTCACCCCCCTCTTAGGCATACTCTGTACTTACATGAAGGGCCTTAGTACAATCGGTCCCACGACCAAAGCAACTAAGCCACCTCCCGTTTGGGAAGTCAAACCGAAGGATCACGTCGACGATGTGGACCTCGACTTCCGTTTCACCGAAGAGCCTAACCACGAGGTTAAATCCGGCGAAACCAATGGGCAGCCTTTCCACCTAATGTGCCCCATTCCAGACGGGGACTTCGAGCTTGTAACCCTCGGGGCAGACGCAACGAAGACCGTGAAGATGAAGGCAGGGCTGCCCGACTTGGCAAGGAAGCAGCTGAAGGCCTGCCTCTGTGAGAATGCTGATCTCTTCGCCTGGAGCGCCGCAAAGATGCCTGAACTCGACCCCGAGGTCGCCTACCACCAGCTCTCCGTCAACCCGGACGTTAGGGCCGTAGTACAACATAGGCATAGGCAACATGCTCTAGGTCTACATGAACGAAATAATCGTCAAGTCCTACACGGAAGTCGACCACACAACACATCTCAGAAAAGTATTCGAGACAGCGAGGAAATGCAAGATGCGTTTCAATCCGGAGAAGTGCACCTTCGGGGTGCGCACAGGGAAGTTCCTCGGATTCTATCTGACCGAACAAGGGATCAAAGCAAACCCGGAAAAGTGTCGGGCCTTCTCTGAGATTGCTACACCGAGTTCGAAGAAATCGATACAGTCCCTCAACGGGGTGCTCACATCACTTTACTGCTTCGTCGCCAAGTCTGCGCAACACGCTCTCCCTTTCTTCAAATTACTGAGAAAGGAAGCCGCTTTTGAGTGGACAGAGGAATGCGAGCAAGCCCTCATCCACCTCAAACGCATCCTGTCGGAGCCGCCCGTGTTGACGAGGCCAGAGGCCGAGGAAACCTTGTACCTGTACCTGGCCGTGGAGAACGAAGCCGTCAGCCCCGTACTGATCCGAGAAACACCCGAGGGGCAGAAACCAATCTACTTCACGAGCAAAGCCCTCCACGGCCCAGAAGTGAGGTACCAATAGATCGAGAAAGTCGCCTTAGCCCTCGTTAACACGACTAGACGACTCCGACACTATTTCCTAGCCCACACCATCATAGTCAGAACCGAGCAACCTATTAAACAACTACTCGGCTGACCCGACATGGCGGGACGCATGCTGAAATGGTCGCTGGAGATTTTCGAGTTCGACATCATTTACGAAGGCAGAAAAGCCCTCAAGGCCCAAGTCCTGGCCGACTTCATCGCCGAGATGACCCCCGCGCTAGAATCAACCCTGGGAACTCAGAAATGGACCATCTTCGTCGATGGCGCCTCGAGCTCCTCAGGAAGTGGCGCGGGCATCATCCTCGTTCGAGGAAGGCACTGTCGTAGAAGTCTCCCTGACACTAGCCTTACCGAAGATGAATAACCAGGAAGAATACGAAGCCTTCTTGGCCGGCCTCCGCCTAGCAGAAGATCTCGGACCCAAGAAGGTAAAAATCTTCACGAACTCCCAGCTGGTCGCCTCGCAAGTACAAAAAGAATACCAGGCTAAAAACGACAACCTGGCCGAGTACTTAGCCCTTATAAAGGAACGGATGAAGAGTTTTGACTCCGCGGAGGTCAAACACGTTCCGCGCGAGCATAACACGCGAGTAGACATCCTCTCAAAACTAGCATGCACCAAGAAGAAAGGAGGGCACAAATCAGTCATCCAAGAGGTCCTCCCGCAACCAAGCATGGAGAGGGCAAAAGCGCTGCTCGACATCAATGTCATCGGGGACGCCAACTATTGAATGACGCCCATAGACTCCCACCTTAGCATAGGACGACTCCCCGTCGATGCTAAAGAGGCCAGCACGGTCAAACGACGATCTTGCTCGTATATTCTACTCGATAACAAACTATACCGAAGAGGCTTCTTGATCCCTCTCCTCAAGTGCGTCGACTAAACCCAAGATGCGGCTATCTTGCAAGAAGTCCACATGGGCATCAACGCGTAACACCTCGGAGGGCGATCCTTAGTGAGGAAAGTTCTACGATCTGGGTACTACTGGCCGACGATGCAGGAGGATGCAAAATAGCATGTCAAGGTGACAGGTGCCGGTGGTACAGGGACATGCACCTCGCCCCTCCAAGCGAGCTCAAATCCCTCTCCTCCCCTTGGTCGTTCGCTTGGTGGGGGATGGATATCCTCGGCCCATTCACCTTAGGCTCATATCAAAACAAGTACCTGATAGTGGGCGTCGACTACTTCACCAAGTGGATCGAGGTCGAAGCCCTCACCAAAATCATAACACACGATATACTCCGGTTCTACAAAAGGAACATCCTCACCAGGTTCGGCATCCCGCTCGCCATAATCACTGACAACGGGACACAATTCATTGACAGAAACTTCCAGAACTTCGTCACCAAACTCGGAACCAAACACCACTTCACCTCGGTCGAACATCCACAAACAAACGACCAAGTCGAGGCTGCAAACAGAGTAATCCTCTGAGGATTAAAACGAAGACTCGGCGACGCCAAGAGAGGATGGGTCGAGGAGCTCCATAGCGTGTTGTGGGCATACCGAACAACGCCCCATTCAACCACCAGGGAAACCCCATTCCGCTTCACGTACGGAACCGTGGCGGTAATCCCAGTCGAGATTCGGGAACCATCCAGAAGGACGGAGACGCCCCTCGAAGAAGAAACCAACGATGAAGCTCTCCGGGAGGAGCTCGACCTAGTCGAGGAAATCCGGTCAGGAGCCGCTCTCAGCGAGGCCAGGCTAAATCAAAACATTGCCCTTTGCCACGACAACAGAGTCCTAAAGCGCGAGTTCCAGGTCGGTGACCTGGTCCTACGAAGAAACTAGAAGGACTCACACGAGGGAAAACTTGCCGCAAATTGGGAAGACCCCTATCGTGTTCGAGACAAAATGGAGCACGAGGCATATTACCTCAAAAACCTACACGGGGACCAACTAACTCGACCATGGAACGCTGAGAAGCTGAAAAATACTATAGTTAAACACTGACCGCGACGACAAGAGTCGCGACCATAGGAGCGCGACACGGTACCATTACGTCTCCTCGAAGCCAACGCCATAGCAAGCCTCTACCTTTGTGGGTGCAGACAGAAGACTCTGCTCGACGGAGAGCCTCTCAACCGAGACTCCCCGCCGATGTACCATGCTCGGCAAAACATCCAGCTCGCGATGGGACGTTCACTCCACGGGGATAAAACGCCCCCTCTCCGACCAGGTAATCACCTCGGTCACCGGCCAGTTCCCTACACTACCGGGCACAATTATCGTCGAGCTACTCCCCCCAAAACTACTAGACAGCATAATATACATACATTTCGAGCATACAAACGTGTAGAAATAAAACATGCATATCATCATGCAAACACAAACGAGCGCTGTAACACTCTTTTTCTACCCCAAAATTATTAAGGTAAAATAACACAAAAATCAGAGTGAATAAATAAATCTCATTAAAAAGCCACAAAAGGGCGTACATTTCTAAGTCACCAAAATAGGTCAATACTCCGTAAAACACAGGTTTTCTCAAAATACATCAAAACATCATAAAACAGCGGAACTCAAAACATAAACCATAGTTTTCCTCGAAACGGGACATTAATCAAAATAACTCCAACAATATAAAATCAACTCAAGGAACCCAACCCGATGTTACATATCAGAGCAAGACCCTCTAAGCTGACCAAAAGACTAAAACACTCAAAAACTTCCAAATACTCCTCGACGACATCCACGGCTAAACTGGATCATCTGCACGTTACCCACGTGGAGGTAACATTTAAACAAGCAGGGTGAGTAAAACAGTTCATAATAATCAATGTATAACAATTAATGCATAAACGACATCATAATTATATTCAACACATTCATATCCTCAAATTTGCCTCGAAGGCCACCATGTCACAATTCATACAAAAAGACTCATAAATGTAATGCGACACAACTCAATGCATGTGGTACCAATCATCACAGCGCGATGGACACTGGGCCATCAACCCTCCATAGATCCCCATCAATAGGATCGACTCTACTAGAGAACCGGAGCACATTAAAATACTTCACATCCGCACAGTGGGATTGAAGCCAAAGTAATCGAGGTCCTGAACCGAAGTCCGGATGCATATGAATGCATGATGCACACATCACAATAATCTTCATAATAACATCATAGGTGCATCATCATTCATCATATTAGTCATATTCATCATATTCATCAAACGTCATAACTCATCCACATAGTCATCATCATCACATAAATCGTCATATTTCACATAACTCATCATAATAATCATCGTCATCACATAAATCATCATATCTCATGTTATCACATAATTCATCATAGTAATCATCATCATCACATAAATCATCATATCTCATATTATCACATAATTCGTCATAATAATAATCATCACCATCACATAAATCATAATATCTCATGTTATCACATAATTCGTCATAATAATAATCATCACCATCACATAAATCATAATATCTCATGTTATCACATAATTTGTCATAATAATAATCATCATCACATAAATCATCATCATCACACATCATGGAAATCATCATATAATCATGTACAAATTACATATTAGCTCATAGTCATCCTCATATTAGTCCATCATATTATCACATATTAATTCATAATACTGCCCCATATTATCTCCTATTAATTCATAATATTATCTCATATTATCTCATATCAATTCATCAAATTACACTCGCGGTAATCCTCACACTATCGCCTATCAATCACATAATTCCTCACTATCATACTCATGTTAACTCATCTCATAAATCTCAGAATTAAACATCACGGCATCGCTGCACACGATCAATTTCGCGAAACTCTGCTACGTTCGTTGGCATGCTCGCTAGGCGAGTCTGGGGCTAGTCTTTGCTGGCATGCTCGCTAAGCGAGTATGTGGCGAGTCTTCGCTGGCATGCTCGCTAGGCGAACAGTGCGATGACAGCAAAAATCTGCTACAACCAGAACTGGTTTTTACCCAAAAACTCATACGATTCACACACCTCATGCCCCCAAAACATCCCTAAATTATCCCTAAGGTCGTACTGCGATAACAACACAAAATCTATGGTTTGTTAGGCCAACCCGGCAACATTTGCACTTCCTAAATCACTATTACCCTGCAATTGCTCTGAATGCATCAGAGCTACTCACATTTGAACATTCCTATTCCTACAGGGTCAAACATATAACAATCTAAGGTTTTGGCCACGAAGGCCTAAGGTATCCCTTTCTCATATCAATATTCAGTGTTACATACCACTAACCATAATCTCAGAGTCGTACAGTCAATTTCCCTAATTCTCCCAAATCAACCCCAAAATACCTTAAATCATAAACCAACCATAAACACATCTAAAGGCATACATAGAAAATCATGAACAACGATACTCCCCATACCTTAGTCAATTCGCAGCTTTCACGATTAACTTTGGGATCTTCTGCCTCCAACCTTTCCTTCAGAGCTCTGGCCACCAAACTTTCACGGTTAACACAAATGAATTTTAATTTCCCTTAAGAACTCAATTTTGCCAAACCTATTCTTGGGCCTCACAAATTGGGCTTTTCCCTCATTACCCTTACTAACTCCTCCAAATGCCCAAATTACCCTTATTCCTCTTATATTTATTTTAATTCATAATAATATTAATAAATTCATATTACATACTATTATTTCAAAATAAACACTCCACAAAGCATAATTCCTCAATAATTCACAAAGCAACCGAAAAACACCGAAATCGAATATTCTCAATTAAATCATTAATTCAAATATTCCGATTAAAATTTTGGGTGTTACAACTCTCCCCCGCTTAAAAGAATTTTCGCCCTTGAAAATTGCCTCAAGTAAACAGAGTCGGATACGACTCCCTCATCTGATCTTCACACTCCCAAATCCAACTTTCTGTAGTTGGTCCTCTCAAAACTACCTTTACTAAGGCAATTTCTTTACCTCAAAGTTGCTTCCCGTTCACTAATTCGAACTAGCAATACCTCAATGGTCAAATCATCTCTCACTTGTACATCATCTATCTGAATCAATGTACTTCTTCAACTTAGGCACACGAAACACATCATGCAATTTCACAAGCGATATCGATAAAACAGTCTAACATGGTACTTCCCCCACGCTTCCACTGCGCTATTCTGATACAAACCAATAAAGCACGGTGTGAGCTTCCGAGACTTCAAAGCTCGACCAACACCAGTTACCGATGTAACCCTCAAAACCCATCTTTTCTTGGATTCTCTTGGTTGTTTCAATCATCTCTTGCACAATCTCAGGTCCGAGCACATCACTCTCGCCTGACTCATATCAACACAAAGGAGTCCTACACCTCCTACCATACAAATCCTCATACGGTGCCATTCCGATACTAGAATGATAAATCAACCAACGTCAATGACTATCCCACGATCCATTTTGATCCAACACACAAGCTCTCAACAAATCCTCTACAGACTGGATAGTCCTCTCTGTTTGTCCACCCGTTCGCGGATGATAGGAAAAATTCAACTTCAACATGGTACCCAAAGTGTCTTCAAACTCTCCCAAAATCTCAATGCAAATCTCAGATTTCTATCAGGCATGATATTTGACGGTATCTCATACAACTTCACAACTTCACAACTTCCTCAATATACATCTCAGCTAGCTTCAACATAAAATGATTAATCATCAATGGTATAAAATGAGTTGATCTAGTCAACCTATCCAAAATCACCCAAATTAAATCATATCCCTTCAAATTCTTCGGAAAACCCGACACAAACTCCATGGAAATACTATCCGATTTCCACTTTGGAATATTCAACGATTGCATTAGACCCAACGGTCTCTGATGTTCAATCTTTGACTTTCGATAAGTTTAACTAGCATATACATCCTCCACCACTTCTCTCTTCATTTATGGTCATCAAAACAATTTCCTCAAATCTGGTTACATCTTCATAGCACCGGGATGGATACTCCATCTACCTCAATGTCCTTCTTCAAGAATACTCTTATTCCACTAACAAAATCTGGAACACAAACTCTAACACGATATCTCATGACACCATTTCCATTAATCTAAAAACAGCCCTTCGACTTTAATTCATCAAATTCAACCAATCTACTAACTCAAACTAGATTTCCAACCTTCTCTGATCTCTTGGAGAATACCATTAGTCAGCTTCAACATACCCAATTTCACACTGCTAGGAGTCTCTTCACAACCCAAACTCATATCACAAAATTGTTCAATCAGTTCTAACTCTTTTACCATCGTCGTCGGTATATGAAAAGAATTCCAAATCAATACATCGGCTACCACATCCGCTTTACCCGAATGGTAATTCAATCCAAAGCCATCCTTCTTCTGAAGCCCCACGCCAATCGGGCACTCCATTTGTGAGTTATGACGGAAACACGAACTGCACTTTCTGCACTTACTACAAAATCCAAACATGGTCCATAAATAAATAACTTAATTCCATGCCACTACTTCACCATCACATAGAGCATTGAAATAGATTTCCAACGCTTTGAATCGTGTGTCATTCTGAGTTACGGTTCTCCCGTTACGACAAATATACGAAAACAACATCCTTTTGCCCCAAGACATTTTCGCCCGACAAACACAGAGGCGAGCGGCCAATTCCTCCTGGAGCTGTTCACTAGGCGAAGGACCTAGCGAACCTGACAGTCTGAAATTATATTCTCGACCATTACATGACTTCCGGGTGTCTGATTTCGATTCCGTAAAAAGCTGTGATCTCGGCATTCGACGTACAACAACAATTTCACACTAAGGAGACCATTCAACACATCCTCAACTTGGAAATATTTAAAGGTTTAATTATACCAATATTGCATTTTACATTTGACTTTCTCTAATAATCACCAGAAGTCACTGTTCACCTTCAATATACCCAACCTCACAATCTGTTGCTTTAGCACGCACACCAGACACAAGTCTCCTAACTACTCAATCAGTTTAATTCCTTGACCATCCAAACAGACATATAATATGGAGCTCTCAATATCGGACTAGTTTCCGTAACTAAGTCGATCACAACTCTACTTCACGTTCTGGCTGTATATCATTATCTCGTTAGGACAACTTCCAGACAACCACAATTAATCGTCAAACCACCAACTTCCCCACTTTCATTAATACTCAACGTCTCCATCAAAATAAACCTCTCAGCTCCATCCTACATCAACTCATCAAACCAATTCGTAAGCACTTAGATTAACTTAAAACAATTCACTGCTCACCCCATCTAAGCTTGCAAGACACGTCTATCCCATCCAACATGACCATGTCTACTATCAACAACAGATTAAGGCTGATCATTTCCTCAATTTGCCAATAGACAGCCGAAAATCATGATGGGGGCATAAACCATCTTTACCAAACTATAAGAGTGTTCAACCACACACTAAGCCGCCACTCCACACTTGCAACGTCCTAGAGAAGCATAACTTCTCCCTCACTTATTTCATTCCCACTTCTGCAGACAAAGGTTAGGAAACAAACATGTACTGACAGTGTTTTCACACACATGTCACATACAAGGGAACAAACAACGTTAGACAACTTGGCCGGACGGACTGACCTGCTCTGATACCACTAATGTAACACCCTTTTCTATCCCACAATTATTACGGCAAAATTACACAGATTTCAGAGTAAAATATTAACTTTCATAAAAAGCCACAAAAGGGCATACATTTCTCAATGTCTCAAAATAAGTCAATGCCCCGTAACACAAAGATTTTCTCAAAATACATCAATTTGCACAAAACAGCAGAACTCAAAACATAACTCAAGGTCTTCCTCATAAGGGAAAGTTAGTAAAATAACTCATGATATATAGTTCAACTCAAAGAACCCAACCCGATGTTACATATCATAGCAAGACCCCCTAAGTTAACCAAAAGGCTAACAACTCTAAGACTTCAAGAATACTCCTCGACGACATCCACAGCTAAATTTGGTCATCTGCACGTTACCCACGTGGAGGTAACATTCAAACAGGCAGGGTGAGTAAAACAATTCATAATAATCAATGTATAACAATTAATGCATAAACGACATCATATTCATACTCAACACATTCATATCCTTCAATAGGCCTCGAAGGTCACGACGTCATAATTTATACACAAAGGCTCATAAATGCAAATGCAACATAGACTCAATGCATGTGGTACCAATCATCACAGCGCGATGGACACCGGGCCATCAACCCTCCATAGATCTTCATCAATAGGATAGGAGCACATCATAATACTTCACATCCGCACAGTGGGATTGAAGCCAAAGTAATCGAGGTCCTGAACCGAAGTCCGGATGCACATGAATGCATGATGCACACGTCACGATAATAATCCTCCTAATACGGCATATGGTGCATCATCATTCATCATATTCAACATATTCATCAAACGTCATAACTCATCAACATAGTCATCATCATCACATAAATCATCATATCTCATGTTATCACATAAATCATTATAATCATCATCATCATCACATAAATCATCATATCTCATGCTATCATACAATTCGTCATATAATTCATTACAGTAATTAATCTCACACATCATATCATCATATAATTTATCATAATAATCATCATCACACATCATGGAAATAGTCATATGATCACGCACAAATCATATATTAACTCATAGTCATCCTCATATTAGCCCATCATATTATCATATATTATCACATATTAATTCATAGTACTTCCCCATATTATCTCATATTAATTCATAATATTATCCCATATAATCTCATATTACATCATAATATTATCCCATATTATCACATATTAATTCATCAACTTATACCTGCGGTAATCCTCACACTATAGCCTATCAATCACACAATTCCTCACTATCATACTCATGTTAACTCATCTCAGAAATCTCAGAATCAAACATCAAGGCATCGCTGCAAACGATCAAATTTCGCAAACTCTGCTACATTCGTTGGCTTGCTCACTAGGCGAGTTAGTAGCGAGCCTTCGCTGGCTTGCTCGCTAGGCGAGCCTGTAGCGAACCTTCGCTGGCTTGCTCGCTAGGCAAACAGAGCGATGACAACAAAGTCTGCTACGCACTAGAACTGATTTTCGCCCAAATACTCATACGATTCAATTACCCAATGCCCCCAAAACATTCCTAAATCATCCCTAAGGTTCTACGGCGATAAAGGCACAAAACCTATGGTTTATTAGACCAATTCCGGGACATATTCATCTCCTAAACCACCATGTTCCTACAATTACCCTAAAGGCATCATAATTTCTCATATCACATATCTCTATTCCTTCAAGGTCGGACGCATGTCACCCCATAGTTTTGGCCACGAATGCCTAAGGTTCTCAAATCCTCATATCAAACATCCAAATATTCAGTGGTACATATCACAACCATAATCTCAGAGTCTTATAATCAATTTCCCTAATTTCTCAATTAATTCCCGGTTAGATTTGCACTTACAGGTTTAGGCCACGAAGGCCAAAGGTCATTATTTCCCATCTCTACCCTTAAAATCCTTACGGTTACCACTCCCATGATAGATCTAGGCCACGAAGGCCATAAATCACTTGTTCGCATAACCTTCTAATCTTATCACAGTCAATAAAGATTTTGGCCACGAAGGCCAAAATCCCTTTTTCCCATACTTCTCCCTAAAAACCCCCAAACCAACCATAAACACATCGAAAGGCATACATAGAAAGTCATGAAAGGTGATACTCCACATACCTTAGCCGATTCAAAGCTTTCACGATTATCTCCGGGCATCTTCCGAAGCTTTTGCCTCCACTTCTCCCTCCTCAGAGCTCTGGCCTCCATTCTTTTCACGGTTAACAAAATGAATCTTAAACCTTCAAAATTCTATTTTGTCAAACTTAGACTCGGGCCACACAATTGGGCTTTCTCCATTATACCCTCACTTACTCCTCTCAATTGCCCAAATTACCCTTATTCCTCTTATATTTATTTTAATTCATAATAATATTAATAAATTAATATTATATACTATCAATTAATTAAATAACCCATAAATTGCATAATTCTCAATAATTCCACAAAACACCGAAAATCACCGGAAACACCCAAAATATGAATATTCCAATTAAATAAATTAATTAAAATATTCCGATTAAATTTGGGGTGTCATAATCTCATAGTCGTACAGTCAATTTCCCTAATTCTCCCAAATCAATCCCAAAATACCTTAAATCATAAACCAACCATAAATACATCTAAAGGCGTACATAGAAAATCATGAACAACGATACTCCTCATACCTTAGTCGATTCGCAGCTTTCACGATTAACTTTGGGATCTTCTGCCTCCAACCTTTCCTTCAGAGCTCTGACCACCAAACTTTCACGGTTAACACAAATGAATTCTAATTTCCCTTCAGAATTCAATTTTGCAAAACCTAGTCTTGGGCCTCACAAATTGGGCTTTTCCCTCATTACCCTTACTAACTCCTCCAAATGCCCAAATTACCCTTATTCCTCTTATATTTATTTTAATTCATAAAAATATTAATAAATCCATATTACATACTATTATTCCAAAATAAACACTCCACAAAGCATAATTCCTCAATAATTCACAAAGCCACCGAAAAACACCGAAATCGAATATTCTCAATTAAATCATTAATTCAAATATTCTGATTAAAATTTGGGGTGTTACAAGCGCACACTTAAACAAAACAAAACATTGTATTATCTAAATGGGCACCAGCCCAGTAGTCAATTACAAAAACACAAGCAAAAAATAGCAAAGTATTGGTGCGCAGACCCAAAAACCACGAGCACGAAGGCCCGTACAAATCTAAATATCCTCGGAATAGTCCACCTCATGCTCGTTTGTAGGGGCAGAGTTATCAACAACTTCAGAGTCAGGATCGACCACCCGTCCATCGATGATCTAATGGAAGGGACCGATCCCATCTACGACCAGGCTGACCGCAGGGTTAACCACCTTGAGCTGGTCTACAACACTGGAAAAACCAACCCCAATGTCCTCCAAACAATCATTCTCCAACTCTCGGATCCTCTTCAACATATCCGCCCGAGTGACCATAAGCTTGTCCTCGTCCATCTCGTCATCAACAGGACGGAGAGAGCCTTCCAGCTCCCCCACACGAGCCTTCAGCGCCTGCACCTCCTCCTCTGCGGCCTTCAACTTCTCCTTGGCACTTTCTCCTCTCTTGTGTTGTGCGGCAACATCTTCCCGACTCTTCTCCAACTCCCCGGCCAGCTTGGTCAGCCGTGACTGCGCGAAAGTGAGATCACCCTGGCTTGCCAGCCGTGACTGCGCGAAAGTGAGATCACCCTGCAGCTTGGCCAGCTCGGCTAAGGAACAACTCTCATCACTCAGGACCAAGGCCGTCGAGAAGACCCACATAATGGCAGCCAAATCCTCGATCAAAACCTTCCTCCGAGTGGCCCGGTCCAAACCGAGGACCTTTTTCGCCTCCCCAACTGGTACGACTGGCAACCTGGCACCATGGAAGAAGCCAAGATACTGATGGAACGGAGGGATTAGGAATCCCTCCTTGGCAAACCCTTCCGTCAAGTCGACGACACCCTCAGGATGATGGATCTTGGGTCGCTTAGCAGCCTCTTGAGACGACGGGGATTGACTGCTCTGGGGCGACGAAGAAGAACCCTTGCCTCCCTGATCAGCAACAATTTTCTCGGATACCTGGGCAACCCGTGTCTTCCCGGTCCTAGCAGCGAGTCTCGGGGCGGCCAGCTTCTTCACTTTCTCCTTGGCAATAGACATGCTTCCTGCAAAACGAAAGAAAGATGTCAGCAAACAAATAAAAAATTGGAGAGTCAAGGGAAGAGGGAGACGACCACCACCTAGGTAACTAAGGGCCTCCTCCTCCGACGAACACTCGAGCAGAGCCTTCGTGTTGATCAGCCTCTACTTCTGACAAACGCGCCCCTCGCTGTCGCGAATATATCTGCCGTCGGGCGTCACTTGGTTCGACGAGGGCAGGCTGGCCACAAACGAGACTATCTTTTGGTAACCGGCCAGATCCTCCTCGTCCAGGGTCCCCACCCGCACTATATATCGGTCAATACCCTTCGTAAAATGTTCCTCTGTCCACTCCAGATGCACCTTCGGGACCAAGATGTCCTCCCACTGCCTGTTCACTATCTGCTCCCCTCTCATGTACAACCAGGAACACGCTCCATGAGACACCAGCCTAACAATGAAGAAGAGGGATTTGAAATCCTAGATAGAATTTATGTAAGTCCGAAAAAGCTTCTTCGGCTGCTTCAGTGAGACCCATCCTTGTCTCCAAAAAAGAAGAGAAGGATTTATGAAAATAAGATTTTTTGAATTTTTTTCTTTGTCCTATATCAACAATATTAATTAATAATTTTTTCAACTTATAAAATAATAAAAATTTACAACAATATAAAAATAGTAGTTGATATCTTGATGGCTGATAAAGTATTGTATGGATCTAGATAAAAATGTCCAATGATGAGCTTATCTGCAAGAAAATATATAAATATGATTCAAAATTAAAATTGAAGTTGAAATATGGATGAATATTTTTTTAAAAAAGAAGGACACCATAGTTACAGAATTAAATTCATGCCAATAACATGTGAAAATTGGTTCTTATATAAAATGAAATGGAAATTATACATATACATATTATTGTGAAATGATGTCGTCAATAACATAATAAAGTTATGAGATAAAAATTGAATTTCTTGAACAAACACAAAAAACTCTATTTAGATTTATAAAAGAGAGAAGAAGAAAGAAGTAAGAAGAATGGGTTAAAACTGTTTTATTATCTACTTTCTCAATAAGAGTGCAAAGATTACAAGTGAATAACAATAATTAACATCTCTCAACAATCAAAGAGGACTAGTCTATTTATAGACTTCTAAGCTAACTTAAGCAATAAGTAAACTTAAACAAAGCTTGCTTCAGGTAGAGACGATTAACTAACGATTTTTTCATGTACAAACCTTCAAGTTTCGTACACACATCAGTTACAGTTTTCTCATTTAAAACCTGCTAGAGAACCTTATCACAAATGCTCAATACAATGGCATTGTGAGTTTTTTCAACCATCTTTTTCTTTTCCTTCTTTGATAAGGCAACATTCATCTTCTCCGATCCTTTCAACGTTTATAACAAACCCTGTTGAACAAGAAGTGCTTGCATCTTCAAGCGACACAAACCGAAATCATTCAAACTGATGAATTTCTCAATCTCATACTTTATTTACGACGTCTTCTTCTCCACACTCAATGCACCAGTTTGTTGCGAAACAATGTCGTCAGGAACATAACAAAGTTATGAGATAAAGATTGAGTTTCTTGAACAAACACAAGAAACCCTATTTAGATTTACAAAAGAGAGAAGAAGGAAAAATTAATTAAAATTATTTTACTATCCACTTTCTCAATAAGGGTTCAAAGATTACAACTGAATAGCAACAACTAACCTCTTTCAACAACCTGAGAGAACTATTTTTATTTATACTAAGCTAACTTGAGCAACAAGCAAACTTAAACAACTGGGCTTACAAACAAGATCCAATTCGACTTACTAACTTAAATTAGAAGTTAACATATTTCGACAGCATACCTAAATATATTTCGACTACATCATGCGCAACTCCTATCGAAATATTAAGCTATCCCTGTCGAGAATAGAGTTTGATCCAATTCTCACAAATATCCACCTTAGAATAAACTCTACTAACATCAAGGAAACAAACTAGCTTTCATCGTGTCATTTATCAACTGCATACAGTGGAAAAACTTGCAATTTGCAATGTCTTCATGATCATATCAGCAACATTGAAATTCTGGCACGCAGATACCAGATGTCGAGACACATGTCACAAAACTGAGATCAAAACAACTTGATCACACAAATACAAATGCAGAGATTTAAAAGACATAAAAGTAAAACTAACACCAGTAATTGTTAATTCAATTCAGTGCAACTCACCTACATCTGGGGCTACCAAGTCAGGAAGGAAATTCACTATGGTAATATTAGTTAAAAGTTAAACTCTCCCGTTTACAACTTCTCGCCTAATCCATACCTTGTGCAACTTCTACCTAGACACCCTCTAGATATGAGATCCCCCTCTCACTTCCTAATCAGTCACAATCTCAGTGACAATTCAACTGCTACCAACAATAGAAGTACCAACCCTTCCAAGTACAATACTTGGTTTTGCTTAAAAGCTTCAACCAAGAACAATACGCTCTTGCTTAAAAGCTTTAGAATGGACAATTAGCAATGACCAATCAGTCAACCTCAATGCATTAGAAGATACATGAGTGACATACAATTAACAAGCACTAAACTCTAAAGACCAACCAAAACACGGCTAATCCTATTGCTTCAATCTTCACGTGATGTACTTCTACGATAGGGTTAGGTTTTCTCTTTAAATAGCCTTTTGTCCACTTGGGCTTGGGAAAAATCAGTCAACCTCAATGCATTAAAAGATACATGAGTGACATACAATTAACAAGCACTAAACCCTAAAGACCAACCAAAACACGGCTAATCTTAATGCTTCAATCTTCATGTGATGTACTTCTACAATAGGGTTAGGTTTTCTCTTTAAATAGCTTTCTGTCTACTAGGGTTTGGGCTCTTGAAACACAAAATCACTAGGAATCAGCTTTAAACCATAAGCATAAACTCCTGCATAATAATAAGAACAAAATACAAACTTTCCTAAAAAGGCTCAACAATCCTTTTTACCACAATATACTCCCATAGGTAATGCAAATGTGTGCATCATAACACATTCAAAAATCACACTAAAAATATCAAGATAGTCATGCCCTAACTTTCTGGTATAACATGTCTTGACATATGTCACAACATCATGTTGGACATGATGTCTGATTGTCATGGCAGAACATCTGCTGTAACATCATGCTAACAGCCTGTTGTTTTACCAAAATGTAGCTAATCCAAAAGTCATAGAACTTACAAACATTGTCACCAGTCGAAACCTTCAGCACTTGAACTTCTCCATGCTCGATTATCTCTTTGACAAAGTTCAACCTCATATCGATGTGTTTGGTTTGCTCATGATAGGCTGAATTCTTTGACAGGTGTATTGCATTTTGATATCACATTTAACAGTGATAAATCAACCTTTAAGTTTCATCTTCTTAGCAAAACCATCAAGCCACGGCGCTTCTTTCATAGCTTCAAAGAGGACAATATACTCTGCTTTAGTGGTTGATAAGGAAACAACCTTTTGAAAGTGTTGCTTTCCAACTAATTGTTGTGCCAAACATAGTGAACGCATATCCAGAAATATATTTTTTCATTATCGAGGAGATTGTTTCAGGCCATACAAAGACCTATTCAGCTTGCACACATAATCTTCCTTTCCCTTTCTGTATACCCTCCAGGTTACCTCATCAGGATTGTTTCATCTAGATCACTATACAGGAAGGTTGTCTTCACATCCATCTATTCATGTTCTAAGTCGAATTTCGCCACCATGTCTAACAAAATTCTAATAGACTTATGCTTTACAATAACTGATAACACATCTTTGAATTCAACACCTTCTTTCTGAGTGAACCCCTTATAAACTAACCTTTCCTTAAAACGCTTCGACATCACTCCTTCGATTACTTCCTTAACCTTGAAGACCCACTTACATCTGACTAACTTGGATCCTGCAGGTTTCTTGATGAGCTCCCAAATGTTATTATCATGAAGAGATTTCATTTCATCATCCATGAATTTCATGCATTCAATCTTATTTCGACTCCTCATAACTTCCTTATAGCCTCTAGGTTCTTCATCAATAACCTCACTTGCAGAGATTAAGGCATAAGCTATTAGATATGCATAACAGTTGCTGAGGTGACTTGATGACCCTTTTCGATCTGTCTCTTGCCAGCAGGTAGTCATTATCAGTCTCCTCGACTTCGACAACAATTTATGCTTCTTCTTCAACTTCATATGGGTTATACAATTCATCATCAACATGCTCCACCTCAACAAGAATATCTTCCTGTTCCAGCTCTTCTTTAGAGATCTTGGTGCTTCGACCAACGTCATCATTTTTCTTGAAAGTCATTTCTTCTTCATTGAAAACTACATCTCGACTTGTTATACACCTCCTATGATTTGGCTCTAAACACCACAACCTATAAGCTTTAACTCCTTCAGGGTATCCAAGGAACATACAATTCAAAACTCTAGGTTTGACCTTGTCTTGCCTAATGTGAGCATAGGCTAAGAAGCCAAATACTATAAGTCTTTCAAGATTAGGTGGATGTTTTAACTAAACTTCTTTAGGTGTTTTCATCCCCAAAGTTTTCGAGGGACACCTATTCATCAGTTAAGCTGCAGTCACAACTTCCTAAGCCCAAAACACCTTCTTCGATCTTGCACTAACTAACATGCACCTCACTCATTCTAAAATGGTCAGATTAAACCTTTCAGCCAAACCATTTTGTTAGGGGAGTGCATGCAGTAGCTCTGTGTCTTGCAACACCAGATGCAACACAATACTTGTCGAAAGCCTCATTGCAAAATTCAAGACCAGTGTTAGTCCTTAACCTCTTGATCTTCCTACCAGTTTGATTTTTGACCAGAGTCTTCCAACTTTTGAAATTTTCAAAAGTTTCATCCTTAGTCTTCTGGATGAATACTCATAACTTTCTAGAGTAATCATCAACTATAGATAAAAAAATACTTTGCACCTAAGTGTGAAGAATTCCTTGTAGGCCCCTAAAGATCAGCACATGTAATCAAGGGATCCGTGTGTTCTATGTTTACCTTTGTTAAACTTCATTCAACATGATTTACCAAATACACAAGGTTCACAAAAATCCAATATTTCAACCTTGTCACCACACAACCGATTTTGTTTCGACAATTCGACTAGACCTCTTTCACTAACATGGCCAAGTCTCTTGTGCCATAGCCCAGTCTTCGAGACGGGTTTTGTGGATGCCACATTTGCTGAACCATTTACAATCTTAGTCTTAAGGGTATACAAGCCTTATTTCTTCATGCATCTCAAGACTTCCTTCGACCCATTCCTTACCCTTAGGGTACTTTGCTCTACTTTGAAAATATATCCTTTCTTTCCAAATTCACCAAGAGAAATTAAATTCTTCTTAAAATCAAGTACATACCTAACATCAGTCAAAAGCCTTATTGACTCATCATGAAACTTGAATCTCACATATCTAATACCTGCAATTTTGTAAGCTTTGTTGTTTCCCTGAAGCACGGATCCACCTTATTGATCACATAATTCCTCAAACATATATTTGTTTAGAGTCATGTGCCAATTACACGGAGAATCCAAAAACCACTCATTTCTAGAGTCGCTGCTTGAAACCACCAGGACATCAGATGATTCATAACCATCTTGCATAATGGCTGCATTACCATTATCATTTCTATCATGATTGTTCAATCGATCAGGGTATACTTTTCTTATATGACCCTCCTTCTTACAATGATAACACTTAATAGTAAGAACATTACTATCATAATAATTTTGTATAACTTTACTCTTCTTGTTCTCAAACCTACCGTCTTTCTTCAAGAATTTCCCCTTAACGAACAAACCTTCACCAATTGTCAATGGCATGTGCTCCTTTCCTTTGTTCAAATCCTTAGAGTACAAGGCAGATTTGACATCTCAAAAGGTCAAATAATCTCTTTCATACAAGATAGTTTCTTTGAAATGAGAATGAGACTCGGGTAAAGAACACAACAACAACAACGTTTGATCTTCATCATCAATCTTGACCTCAATATTCTCAAGATCAAGAATCAACTTGTTAAACATATCCAGCTACTCAACCAAGGTTTTGTCGTCACTCATCTTGAATGAATACAAAGTTTGCTTCAGGTAGGGATGATTAACTAACAATTTTTTCATGTACAAACCTTCAAGTTTCATCCACACACCAGCTACAGTTTTCTCCTTTGAAACCTGCCGGAGAACCTTATCACTAATGCTTAATACAATGACATTGTAGGCTTTTTCGATCATCATCGTCTTTTCCTTCTCCGATAGGGCAACATCCATCTTCTCTGATCCTTTCAACACTTCTAAAAAACCCTTTGAACAAGAAGTGTTTGCATATTCAAGCGCCACAAACTGAAATCATTCAAACCGATGAATTTCTCAATCTCATACTTTGTTGACGACATCTTCTTCTCCATGCTCACCGCACCAGTTTATTGTGAAATGATGTCGTCAAGAACATAACAAATTTATGAGGTAAAGATTGAGTTTCTTGAACAAACACAAGAAATCCTATTTAGGTTTACAAAAGAGAGAAGAAGGAAGGATTGATTAAAATTGTTTTACTATTCACTTTCTCAATAAGGGTTTAAAGATTACAAGTGAATAACAATAATTAACCTCTCTCAACAACCTTAAAGAACTAGTCTATTTATAGACTACCTAGCTAACTTGAGTAACAAGCAAACTTAAACAATTGAGCTTACAAGCAAGACCCAATTTGACATACTAATTTAAATTAGAAGTTAACATATTTCAACAGCATACTTAAATATATTTCGACTACAACATTCACAACTCCTATCGAAATATCAAGCTATTTCTGTTGAGAATAAAATTCGATCCAATTCTCATTATTATATAAACAATAATTTACAATATATTATTAAAATGACGTGTACTAAAATCAACTATATAAATCAAATTGAATTAGACAAGTAGATGAAGAAACATTTTATATCCGTAGAAAAACATGATATATTAAAGAAGTGTAATACGTGCTATTTACTTGTGGTTTAATTTAATAAATATTTATTATGAATTTTTCTTATATGTGCAATATATATATATATATATATATATATATATATATATATATATATATATATATATATATATATATATATATATATATATATATATATATATATATATATATATATATATATATATATATATATATATATATATATATATATATATATATATATATATATATATATATATATATATATATATATATATATATATATATATATATATATATATATATATATATATATATATATATATATATATATATATATATATATATATATATATATATATATATATATATATATATATAATATCTATTTTAATTAATATAATACTTTTTTGTTATAATAAAACGTCTTTTCACAATCAACAAAAAAAAGTTAATAAAAAAATATTAAAAAATTTATATGTTATTGTAGAGAATTAAAAAAATAATATAGATATTGAAAAATTAATATTAAATTCTTGCTCACAATAGTTTGAATGTAAATAGTTGTTATTACTTATTAATAAATAGATTAGAGAACTCGGAGTGATAAAATAGTGAATCAGAAATTAACATTCATCTTCAATAAATTTAAATGTAAGAATTTGTGGTGATGAATTAATGAGTAATGAAATAAAAATAATTAAGAGTTAAAAGAGAATAAAGTAATGAGTAATGAATTAGACTGTCATAAAGAGTTAATTATTTTATTTTAATTTTTGAGTAAATATGATTAAATGAATCAAATAAAATAATAATAATTTTAAGGTAATGTTAATTTGTGATCTTAGGGCATAAGTTAAAAATTAAATTAAAAAATATTGTCTTAGAAATTATGTATAAATTTTAATTAAAGCATAAAATTATTTTTTAAATTATTTTTTTCAATGCAAATTTACTATAAGTGAATTTCTTAAAATTATGATTAAAATTATGAAAGATGTTCTAGAATATAGAAGAATGTGAGGATATTCTAAAATAGAAAAAATTCAATATGAGCAAAATTTATACGATGATATGGATGATACGAGACCGTGAGACAAAGGTCGATTGGGGAAACCTAATGTACGGTAACAATGCTCGACCTCGAGATTGTTTTATCTTATGGCTTGCATGCCACGAAAAATTATCCACAAAAGACTGGTTGTTCAGATTTGGAATGATCTATAACATGGAATGTTGTTTCTGTTCAGGGGTGAAATCAATCAAACATCTATTCATTGAATGCTTTGCTACAAGAAAAATTTGGATAGAAATCTTAGAGTGCATTCAAATTCATCACATTTTTGGAGATTGGCATAAAGAGATAAAATGGATAACCCAACACGAAAGTAAAAAGTGCCAAAGACGCTGTCCTTAAAATGGCGATCACAAAAACTGGATATGAAAAATATGGAATCTGAGAAATAACAAGAGTTTTGGTAAGGATGTGGATAATACGAATATAGGAAGAAAAATTATAGACACACTTGTTTATAGAAAGTGAAATAACAAGAAGATTAGGAAGTATATTGCTATCCTAATGATAGAAGGATGGTAGTTTTACTTTTTTTGATAGTTTTTTTTTAATATTTTCTATTAGTCGTCTTTGATTTGTTGGTTGCTGGATCCTACTAGGATCGCTTGTAATTACGATTTTTTTTTGAATTTTTTAAACTTTTTTAAATTAAAAAAAAATTAATATATTAATATTATTATATGTGAAATTATAAAGAGTTAACAAAATTCTTAAATATTAATTTTTTTTGTTATTTTTTAAAGTAATTTTATGTATGAGTTTGTAAATCCATTTAAAAATAAATTAAAATTTAAGAATGATATGGAGGATCTATAAATGGATTTTAAATGATTATTAATGGAAATATATTTTTTAAGTAATAATTATATATGAGTTTGTAAATCAATTTGAAAATAAATTGAATTTTAAGAATAACACAGAGAGTTTATAAACGAGTTTTAAATAATTATTATATGCACAAAACTAAGAGAAAACAAAGAATTAGATGTCTACGAATTATATAAAAGTTAACGAAAATATTTTTTAAAAATTATATTATTATATTTAAATATATAGGAACTTTTAAAATTTTATTAGATGGATAGAAATTTAAAAATAATATAGAATATAATTTAAGAAAATAATTGATTAGAATAGAATTAGGGTTGAGTCTAAATTAATATCAATTTTACACGTTCGCATAAAATTAAGATTTGAGGTTAGGGTTGATATAATGATAATATTAGATTTATACAATTTCTTTTTCTACCATTATACCTTCTCACAAATCTCGGGTGAATATACAAAAGTGTCTCTAGTTTTCGTAAATGCATCTCCGAACATATTTATTTTCCATAAAATTAAATGCAACGAGTGAGTCACCCTTATTTTTCATAAAATTGAATGCAAACGAGTGAGTCACCCTTATTATACTTTAATTTATGAAAAAGGGTATTTTCGAATATGCGTATCTGTTCGCACGCAGATTTCGCGCGAACAACCTCTAGCCTCCTAACGCAAGTTTACTTGCGGGATCGGCTAAACAAATCCCAGGACAATTTGGTCGAGTCTATGTGATGCTGGTAGAATGGTTTTGTTTAGAATGAAATGGAAACAAACTTGAAGAAAAATGTACGCAAATTGAATAACAAACAAAATAAACAAGTAAGAGGCAAGATATCTTAAAATTTGGTAATGTAAATTGCTTTAAAAAGAAACGTAAACGTCATTATACATTTTGCAGGAGTGAACTCTTTTCTCTTAACGTTTGGTACTCAGAGTGTATTCATTTGACAATATTACGAAATGCGCCCTCCTTCAAATGAAAATGGACATTGCTTTAAATAGGAAAAGAAAATAACTACTTTTCTCTTCATGTTGGTCCTAGTGGCGACACATGTTACTCCACCATCTTTGTAACTTCCCCACATTCCCAACCTTTCAAATTTCTTCCCGCTTAAAGGTTCTCATACTTTATGTTGGTTTCATTGGTCATCAATCGACACTTCCGACGACATCGCCTTGAGTCGACTCACAATACATCTTCTGCTGGCGTCGACTTGCGACATATCTTTCACCAGTGTCGACTTGGCTCGTTTCCTTCACCATCTTCTTAACATGTCGACCCACGTGTTAGCCTTTTCGTCAACTCTTCTCAGTCGAAATCTTCCAGCCAACAAGATGCCCCCCAAAAAGCCTGTTTCGATTGAGCACTGTGTTGACTGAGAAACTTGGCGTTTTGATTTCCTACAAGGTTTTGGCCGCACCTTGGTTTTAACCCAGCAACACAATTATTTTCCTTCCGTCGAATCAGCCACGCGTCACCCGATGTCTGATGTAATAATGACGCTTTTCTGCACCACGATTTCCAAGAAAACTCATTATGCCTTGTCGCGTTCTAAGTTATGGGCTTTAACCCACTCCCACTCACTCTAGAATCGGAATAGTCCATTGTCTTTTCAACTGCATGCAATTTGTCTATAAATAGTTCTTGCCCATGTTTGGTTTACTTTTCCACCTTCTCTCGCACTTTCCTTTTCTTCTAAATTTTTCGCTCCCAAAGTTCTCTTAGTCTTTCTTTCAATGGCTACCTCAACCGCTTCTGCTACTCACACAACTGAGAACAACCCCATTCCTTTCCTTCTTTCTGAAGCCGAATCTCTCAGGCCCCTTCCCAATACAACGTCTGTTGATAATATGGTGATAGCAACCTGGAAACGCCAAATGATCATACCTTTCGTGGTGGCTGGAAAATTGCATGCTTTCCATGGGTTGTATCCTGACACGAAACCCAGCCATGAAGAACTCCAAGCGTTTTTTCCTTGCTATCTTCCTACCATACCCCCTGCTTTTCAGAAAGGTGGCACCTTCGACCTCAAGTTCATGGCACCAAAATCCAGGGTTTTCCGGTCGATGCCCACTCCTGGCAACAAAGACTATATCTCTTGGCTTAACAGAGTCCAAGGCAAGCGTCAAGAGCAATGGAAGATAACTGGTATCTTTGACGCCATTCAACTTTCTAGAAATTCTCACAGGGTTAACCCTTGCTTGTTGCTGGCGTTGATGTATTTTTGGGAGGGGTCGACCAACACACTCCACTTCCCTTGTGGTATGTTGACGCCGACACTTTTCGACATGGCGGCCATCACAGGTCTTCCTCCTTTGGGCGAAACCTTTGATCCGACTCTGGAAACGACCAACACTTTTGACTTCGATCGTGCTGGTTTCCAAAATTATATCGAGGATCATCATGATAAAGATTTTGACGAAGTGTCGAATGAGGAACATATTGCTTTCCTCACTCTTTGGTTGTCATACTACCTTTTCTGTCCTGGCTCCCTGCATATAGCTAAAAGTTGCATCAACCTGGCAATCCAAATACACGAGGGTCGACATGTATCATTGGGTAAGATCTTATTATCCTCCCTCTACCATTCTCTTGGTCTATCGACCTTGAGATTAAAACTTCTCCATGATACCACCAAAGCCTTGAATGTTTCAGGGCCTATGTGGCTGTTACAACATTGGCTCAACGCCACCTTTGAGCACCAACTGGGTTACCCTGTGTCTGCAACAATGCAGCATTTAAATGAAGAACGTCCCATAGAAGGCGTTTGACTCGCTCTGATGACCACTCAGGAAACTCCCAACAAAACCCTCTTCATGAAGCATCTCAATATGTTTGCGGAAACAATCTCCTTCGTCCCTAGCATGGCTCCCTTTGTGAATTGACGGTTTGGTCCGGCGTGGTTCAAAAATTCATTCCCCAGTGTTTCCCCTAAAATGGCAGCAATGTCAAACTCTATATGGAGGGTGTTTCTAACTCCCACCATGTTATCATTCCGAATTGAGACGGGGAACACAGGCTATGGGTTTATGAACTACCAACCCAACTTGGTTTCCCGTCAATTTGGCTTGAGCTAGCTGTTGCCCAAGTCCTTGGTGCGACATTCTTTTGATATTGTTTAGGCTGGTCGACGATTAAACCTGACAGGCCACAAGAATTGCCTTAAGTTTTCTAGGTTGACTCAACGCCTTGAGTTTCCTGATTTTGCTTTTCAACCATCCTTCTTTACTACATAAGGCTTTAATGTCTGGTGGTTGGAGTACCAAACTCAATGTTTTCAATGTGACTTTTTCGGGGAAAATATGGTTGAGGCTTTCGCTGCCCTTGCTGGCAAAGTCCTCACTTCAACAGTTGATGTGTTTGTCGAGAATATTCAGGGATCTGGTGCCACAGATGACCCCTTAAAGAAGGTACCTCTTATGCTTTTCTCTTTTATTAATTGTCATTAGCTAATCGTTTGTGGTTATTTCCCAGAGTCGAAAACGGGAACCATTTGCTGCATCGACCTCCACAAGGCTTGCAAAGAAACAAAAAGTCCCAAATCCATAAGTATCACATGTTTCCACGCTTCTTTGCACTTGTCTTCTACTATTATCTTATCCCGTTGTTTGTTAGGCCCCTGAGAAGATGTCGACTCTTGAGGGTGGTGTGTCGGATAAAAGCACCCAATCTCAGGTATTTCCCTCTGAAACCTTAACATCCCTTCCAACTACTCCGGTGGCCAAGAAAAGAAGAGTCCCAGTCAAAAAGACTCCTTCCAAAATGGTTACTTTGATCGTTATACATGATGCTCTTTACAATCTTGCTGAGGTTTTCAAACCTGTCGACTCTAAAGTCCCTCCTCCAAGACACACTACTGAGGTATTTATCGTCTTTGCTCTCTTGATCCATATATTCCTTGGGTATTTTCTTACTTAATCTTTCTTCTGTAAGATACCGTAGACGACTTGACTATTGCTGTAAATTCTATCAATTCCATGGCTACTGCTGGAAATCCGCCTGAGACGGTGCCCCTTTTTAGTCCCCAGAAAGTTGATGAATTCTAGGGAGCGTCGACAAAAGAAGATGTTGCAGTGAAGACACCTCCTATTCAAAACACCACCAATGAGGCTGGCAGGGATGGTGCAGCTACCAGTGGTAACGAAAACCCTTCGATTATTTCTACTTCCGCCAAGGACAATCCGACTCCTAAAGGTTATGCTGAAGGTGGCCCTACTATCAAAAAAAATCTTACTCCGGAGGAGATTATGGCGACGAAGCAGTCGAACCCAACAGAGACTCTGAAGGCCCTGCTCAAGCTTTGTAAGGCGTCTATAAACGCTCACCCTGCTGGTTCGGTGGCCATTCCTAACCCAGAAATGGATGACTCTTTTTCCCTCAAACTCCAACAGATGAGGACGTACCTATTTAAGGACAAATTTCTAGCCACTGTCGCAAAGGAAGCAACTATAGCATGTGATGTTTTCAAGATATTGGACGAACTTTCCCAGTTTCAAGTCCCTGCTCCTATGGCCAAATACTTAATTGAATTTGAGGCCTTCTTTGCCCAGGTAGAGAAAGACCTCTCTATTTATAAACAGGCTGATGCTCAGATCAGGATAAAGACCAATGAGATGAAGCGTGAGTGGTACCTCAGTTCTCTTTGTGAAAAGAAACTTGTGGACTTCGAGGACAAGAAACAAGAACGTTCTGATAAGCGCTGCATTTTCGACCAACAGATATCCGACTATCAGGCCCAAATGGCTGAACATACAAGAAAAATAACTAAGGTTGAAAAGCAAAAATCCTCTTTGGACTCCACTGAACCTCTACTTGCTCAAGAGGTAAATGACAAAGAAGTCTCTCAAGGAATTGCCCATGTCGAAACGGCCCTTGCACTGAAAGGTATGATCGACCAAATGCCGAAGAAGAAGTCCCTTCTTGAAAGCAAGGTGGCTTACAAGAAGAACCTTTTTGAAGACTTTAAGTCCAGATTCCCTGCATAATTGTATTTTACATTTCATTCGAACTTTTGTAACTCCATTTGGAGCTTTTGTAATCTATCTTAGCCATCTATCCATGTTGGCCAATTATTAATGGAAACTTACTTCTGGATTTGAATCTCTTGTAACATATGCTTATACTTTTTCAAATATTTTCCATTTGCTCTTATGATTCGCTTATCCATACCTATCTCTTGGATATCATATGCATTATTACTGAACACTTGGATCACTTGGAATGGTCCCTCCCAATTTGGTGACCATTTTCCTAACGTTCGATCCCTTCTATCCATAGGAAACACTATTTTCAACATATAATCATTGACTGCAAAGGTCTTCTTTCTGACTTTCTTATTATATGCTTTGGCCACCCGTGCCTTTTGGCGTAGTAATACATCTAACGCTACCATCCTTTCTTCGTCTAAGTCCATGGTTTCGTCTAGCATCATGTTCCAGTATTGTTATGACGGAATGTCATGTTGGCATTGCATTCTAATTGACTGTAAACAAATCTCTACTGGCAAAACAACATCATGACTGAATGTCAAGCGAAATGGAGTCAAATTGGTCGACTCCTTAGGGGATATTTTACAAGCCCACAAAATTTGATCTAAGGTCTTGTGCCACTTCTTAGGTTTCTTAGCAACATGTTTCTTGATAAGTCCAATCACTCTTTGTTGGCGGCTTCGACTTAACCGTTTGCCTGGGCATAATACAGTGTCGACATAATTAACTTGAAACTCGTTTTTGCTGCAAACTTTACATCTTCTGGCTAACAAATATGGAACCTTGATCTGTAGTGATGGTTTCAGGGATCCCGAATCTATACAAAATATGATTCTGGATAAATTCGATCGCAGCCTCCTGGTCCATTTTTACTAGAGGTACAACCTCTATCCATTTTGTGAAGTAGTCTATACCCACGAGGATAAATTTTTGCTATTTCGACGAGGCTGGTCGGATTTCGCCTATAATATCCAACGCCCATTCATGAAAGGTGTAACACCCTTTTCTACCCCACGAATATTATGGCAAAATAAAATAATTTATCAGAGTAAAATTTTAAACACCATAAAAATTACCTCAAAGGGCGTACATTTCTCAATAAATTCAAATCAAGGTTAATGCTTCGTAAGCAACGAGGTTTTCTCAAAATTACACAAAAGTGCTCAAATGGCAGCGAAACTCAAAAAGGCAAAAATCTAAAGTTTTCCTTATACGGGAACAAAATTAAAATGATCAAATCAAATAAAACATGGTTTAACTCAAAGACCCCAACTTGATATTACACTATCAGAGAAAGACCCTCTACGTTAACCAAAATGGCTAACAATCCAAAAATTTCAAAAGATCCTCGACGGCATCCACGGATAAACCTGGTCATCTGCATGTTACCCACGTGGAGGCAACATTCAAACAGGCAAGGTGAGTAAAACAATTCATAATAATCAATATAGGAAATCAACATATAAAATAGCATCATTTTCATTTCAACATCATCATATTCATCAATGGGCATCAAAGGCCACAACATCATAAATTACTCAAGATCATCTCATAAATGCAAATGCAACAAGACTCATGCATGTGGTACCAATCGCCATAACTCGATGGACATTAGGCCATCAACCCTCCGTAGATACCCATCAATAGGATCAATTCTAATCGAGAATCAAAGCACATCAAAATACCTCATATCCGCATAATGAGACTGAAGCCAAAGAAATCAAGGTCCTGAACCGAAGTCTAGATGCACATGAATGCATGATGCACACGTCAATAATCATCCTCATAATAACATCATAGATGCATCATCATTCATCAAAATCATCATCATAAAAATTATCATCATAAATCATGTCATCATAGAATCATCAAAAACTCATGGAAGTATCATCATAGCTCATCATCATTACTCATAGGAATCATCATTATACAATCATGTATTAATCTCATCAGAATCATAATTATACTCATGGTAAATCATCATACAATCACGTATTTAATCTCATAAAAATATTAGACAATAAATTATCTTATTTATACTATGTTATAGTCATGTTCATTAGCTTTCCAACATTTGGAACGGGGGCCAAAACGGACTTACGGATCAAAATTTATGTCCAAAACGATTTCGACCGAAAACATGAACCGTCGTGACGGACAACATGTAATTTTTTGCATTATTCACCGTTGGAGGCCTTTCGGACCTCCGATTTCGATTCCGTAAAAACCCAAACCCTCAAAAAATTATAACCCATTCAAAACTATAATTACCTCAAGTAAATTTACAATTTTAACACAATTAAACCATCTAATCATTGTTTTAAGATAATGCCTAAAACCTTTAAAATTAAGGGATATAGGTTTAATCCCGTATCATATTTATGCCTCTAATTCTTATACTTTCTTACAAATACCCCAGGATCATTAGAGTTTCTCACTATCAAATTTCCCTATAGGGTTAAACAAATGTCAAATCAGATCTTTGGCCACGAAGGCCTAATTTCCCTTTAACCCAAATAAATCCTATACGGTTAAAACCTCACAAATAGGATTTGGCCATGAAGGCCTAATTCCCTTTATCTCAAAATCAGCCTCAAACCCTTTAAACCCCTTAAATCAACTTTAAATACATTGAAATTATACATTGAAAACAATGAAGGCAATACTCCCCATACCTTAATTACCGACTCTAAGCCTTCTCTTTGTCTTTTAGAAAACCTTTCGAAACTTTTGCCTCAATCCTCTTCCTCAGAGCTCTGGCCTCTATTTCTTCTCTTTTCACGGTCTAACAAGAATGAATCCTAATTTCTTCAAAAATCCATTTTTGTTAAACCTAACTTTGGGCCTATAAATTGGGCTTTTCCAATATTACTCTCACTAACTCCTCCTTAATTGTCAAATTTTCCCTTAGTTAACTTATATTTATTTAAAATAATAATAATACTAATATATTCATATTATATACTATTATTTAAACAAATAACCCAAAATCCATAATTCTCAATATTCCACAACAACCACCAAAAATTATCAAAAATGCGAATATTCATATTTAAATAATTTAAATAAATATTCCAAGAATTTGGGGTGTTACAACTCTCCCCCACTTAAAAGCATTTTCGCCCTCGAAAATTGCCTCAAGAAAACAGAGTCGGATATGAATCCCTCATCTGATCCTCACGCTCCCAAGTCCAACTTTCTCCAGCTGGTCCTCCCAAAACTACCTTTACCAAGGCAATCTCTTTACCTCGCAGTTGCTTCACTTCTTGTTCATCAATCTGAACTGGTAACGCCTCAACAATCAAGTCATCTCTCACTTGTACATCATCCATCTGAATCAATGTGACGGATTTGAAATGTACTTCCTCAGATGAGACACATGAGACACATCATGCAAATTTGCAAGTGGCGGCAGTAAAGCAATATGACATGCTACTCTTCCCACGCTTCCGCTGCGCCACTCTGATACGAATCAACAAAATATGGTGTGAGCTTTCAAGACTTCAAAGCTCGACCAACACCAGTTACCGGCGTAACTCTCAAAACACGAGATCTCCCTCTTGAAATTCAAGTGCTTTCCTCCTCTTATCATGGTAACTCTTCTGAAGACTCTGCAACGCTTTCATCTTTCCCTGGATCATCTTGATCTTTCTAGTCGTCTTTTGCACAATCTCAGATCCGAGTATAATACTCTCGCCAGATTCATACCAACACAAAGGAGTCATACACCTCCTACCATACAAAGCCTCATACGGTGCCATTCCGATACTAGAATGGTAATTGTTATTGTAGGTAAACTCAACCAACGGCAAAATCACTGTCCCACGGTCCACCTTGATCCAACACACAAGCTCTCAGCAAATCCTCTAAAGACTGGATAGTTCTCTCTGTCTGTCCATCCGTCTGCGGATGATAGGCAGAACTCAACCTCAACATGGTACTCAAAGCGCCTACAAACTCTCCGAAAACCTCGATGAAGATCTCAGATCTCTATCAGACACAATACTCGACGGTATCTCATACAACTTCACAACTTCCTCAATATACATCTCAACTAGCTTCAACATAGAATGATTAATCCTCATTGGTAAGAAATGAGCTGATCTAGTCAATCTATCAACAATCACCCAAATCAAGTCATATCCCTCTCACAGTCTTCAGCAAACCCGACATAAAATCCTAGAAATACTATCCCATTTCCACTCTGAAATATTCAACGGTTGCATCAGACCCAACGGTCTCTGATGTTCAATCTTCGACTTCTGACAAGTCTAACCAATATACACAAACTCAACCACTTCTTTCTTCATCCCTGGCCACCAAAACAATTTCCTTAAATCCTGGTACCTCTTCGTAGCACCGGGATGGATACTCAATCTACTTCGATGTCCTTCCTCAAGAATACTCTTTTTCAACTCAACAATATCTGAAACGCAAACTCTATCACGACATCTCCTGATACCATTTTCATTAATCGAAAAGTCAACTCTCCGACTTTGATTCATCAAATTCAATCGATCTACCAACTCAAATCAGATTTCTGACCTTCTCGAATCTCATCAATAATACCACTAGTAAGCTCCAACATACTAAGTTTAACTCCATAAGAAGTCTTTTCACAAACCAAACTCATATCACAAAATTGTTCAATCAGTCCTAACTCTTGAACCATAAGCATCAACATATGCAAGGACTTCCTACTTAATGCATCAGCTACAACATTAGCCTTACCAGGGTGGTAACTCAATTTAAAATCATAATCCTTCAGAAGTTCAAGCCATTCTCCTTTGCCTCATATTCAACTCTTTCTGATCAAAGGAATACTTCCAACTCTTATGATCACTAAACACCTCAAATATCGAACCAAACAAATAATGCCTCCAAAGCTTCGACACAAACACAACAACAACCAACTCTAAATCATGCGTTAGATAATTCCCCTCATGCACTTTAAGTTGCCTTGAAGCATAAGATAAAACTTGCTGATGTTGCATTGACACTTCTCCCCATTCCATCAACGAAGCATCATAATATACAACAATGGTTCAGCAAAATCAAAACATGAGCTATTGACAGCCTTCTCAAAAGCTCTTGAAACATTCTTCATAATTTGCATCCAAACAAAAGCTTGAACCTTCCTAGTCTACTGCGTCAATGGCATAGATAACTTGGAAAAATCCTTCAACGAATTTTCGATAATAATCTGCCAACCCAAAAAAACTTCTAATCTCAAAAACAGGTTTTGGAGCTTCCCATTGCGATACAACTTCAACCTTCGACATATCAAACACAATAACTCTACTCGAGATCACATGACCAAGGAACTCACTTCCTTCAACCAAAACTCACACTTTGACAGTTTTGCATACAACTGCTCCTTTTTCAACGCTGATAACACAATTTTCAGATGCTCAATACGATCCTCTTTACTCTTCGAATATATCAAAATATCATCAATGACCACAACCACAAACTTGCCCAAATAAAATCCCGTTCACATACTCCACAAATACACATGGTGCATTATTCACACCAAATAGCATCACGAAATACTCATAATGTCCATACCTTGTTTTAAAAGCAGTCTCCTAAATATCTTCAGCCTTCACATGAATCTGATGATATCCAGATCTCAAATCTATCTTACTGAACACACTTGTAATAACCAACCTATCCATCAAATCATCAATCCTTGGAAGTGAACACTTATTCTTGATAGTCACCTTGTTCACTTGTCTATAATCCACACCCATCTTCATAGAACCTTCTTTCTTCTTAACTAAAAAAATTGGTGCACCCCACGGTGACACACTCAGACAAAAGAACCTCTCCTCAAGCAGATCTTCAAGTTGATTCTTCAACTTCTTCGATTCTAGTGTGGACATACGAAATAGAGCCATTGCTACCAAACTAGTTCCAGGAACTAAGTCAATCGTAAGCTCCACTTCATGTTTCGGCTGTAAATCACTTATCTCATCAGGAAAAACTTTCGGACAATCACAATTAATTGGAAAACCACCAACTTCCCCACTTTCATTAATACTCAAAGTTTCCATCAAAATAAACATCTTAGCACCATCCTGCACTGACTCACCAAAATAATTCGTAAACACTTAGCTTAACTCAAAACAATTCACTGCACACGCCATCTAAGCTTGCAAGACACATCTATCCCCTCAAACATGACTCCGTCCACTATCAACAAGAGATTAAGGGTGATCAGTTCCTCAATTTGTTAATAGACAGCCGAAAATCATGATGGGGCATAAACCATCTTTACCAAACTATAAGAGCGTTCATCGACACACTGAGCCACCACTCCACACTTGAAGCATCCTGGAGAAGCACAAGCTTCTCCCCCACTTGTTTCATTCCCACTTCTGCAGAAAAAGGTTAGAAAACAAACGTGTACCGACAGTGTTTTCACACACATGTCGTATACTAGGGAACAAATAACATTAGACAACTTGGGCGGACGGACCGACCTACTCTGATACCACTAGTGTAACACCCATTTCTAACCCACAAATATTATGGCAAAATATAATAATTTATCAGAGTAAAATTTTAAACACCATAAAAATCACCTCAAAGGGCGTACATTTCTCAATAAATTAAAATTAAGGTCAATGCTCCGTAAGCAACGGGTTTTTCTCAAAATTACTCAAAAGTGCTCAAATGGCAGCGGAACTCAAAAAGGCAAAAATCTAAAGTTTTCCTTATACGGGAACAAAATCAAAATAACCAAATCAAATAAAACATGGTTTAACTCAAAGACCCCAACCTGATGTTACACTATCAGAGCAAGACCCTCTACGTTAACCAAAATGGCTAACAACCCAAAAACTTCAAAAGATCCTCGACGACATCTGTCGCTACTCGAAAAATGCATCGCGCAACGACGGGGAGGCGAAAAGGGAAGGACAGAAGAGTCGCCACCGAATTTTATTTATCCCATGAGGGGAAAGGAAAATATCGAGTAAACCTAAAGAAAAGGAAAGATAAGATGGTCTCGCAACCAAGAACGGGTTCGGAAGCCGGTTATGCGAGGGGAAGGTATTAGCACCCCTCACATCCATCGTACTCGATGGAAACTATTTGCTTGTCAATGTGTGATTATATCTGCTTAAATTTTATGCTAAAAAAGTGTGCTCCAAAAGGGGAGAGAAAAGGGACTGAAACAGGAAAATGAGAGGTTAGGAGGAAAGAGAGAACAGAGAATAAAAGAGAAAGAACAGACTCGATAGGACTTCGCGGTCCTAGGCCTACGTATTCTTAAAAGGCATGAGAAAGTCAGAGTCGACATAGTTCGGGGCTACGGATATAGGGAGAAATGTACTCGGCAAGGATTGTGGCCCTTGTGCCTACGTATCTTTACTTAAAATAAGTAAAGAATCAGAGCAGCCGTAGTTCGGCCTACGGTTTGTTGATATTTTTATGGATGATGCTATCGTGCACATTCTAGCAGTTTAGGTGTTTTTCTACTCGCATATGAGGAGACTTATGCGTTACCTGTTTGCGATAGAACGAACGTAACATATCCTTTTTGAAAGATTGATTAGTTTTCGCCATGCGAGGCAAGATGTCACGTTTGATTGGTTGAATTGTTTTTAGGGGGTGAGATAAGTCTTTAGATAGTAACCTCTACGGGTAGTATCCAATTATTTATCTCAAAGTTTTTATTATGAAAGGTGTGGCGAGCGTAGCTTCTTTGTATTGAAAGACAAGTATCAAGACCACCCACACTAAAGTGAATATCCTGACACTTGGAGAGGAAGGAGACTACACTCAATCCTCTCTCTTTAATTTAATACAAAAAGAACTTCATTCTCTTATTAAAGTATTTTGGCTTTGAATGGTAAGTGTTTTGCGACTGTAAACCCTATGGTAAATGTCAGCACTTGGGATAGGAGAAGGCCTACGCCTAACCACTCCACGACCAATCAAGTTTTGTTATGAAAATGAGTTTGAAAATGCACTCGGTGCGCGAATGAGGTTTTAGGTCATG
This sequence comes from Lathyrus sativus, assembly GCA_963859935.3. NCBI lineage: Eukaryota > Viridiplantae > Streptophyta > Magnoliopsida > Fabales > Fabaceae > Lathyrus > Lathyrus sativus. The sequence goes on from OZ012739.1 coordinate 45,637,317, forward strand.
AAGGTTTCGGAGGGGAGTTATGAAAGGAGAGAGATGGTAAATAAAGATAGGTGACAGATAAAATTGTGTCTTTGTATTGAAAAATGAGTATCAAGACCACTCACACTACAGTGAGTATCTTAACACTCAGAGAGGAAAAAAGTCTAGACTTAATCCTTTCTTAATATAATTCAACACAAAGAGGAAAAGATTTTTATAATTGAAGGTTTTTATGAAAATGAATTCGGTACGGGACCGAGGTTTTTTATGAGGAAGATATGCAAGTTCATGGTGATAACCAAAAGAGAGTAAACCCTAGCATGTTAACTAACATGGGATGCAAAAATCTCATAAGAACATCAAGCGCCTTCAAAAAGAAATCAACAACAAGTAGGATAACTATCTCAATGAAGGAACAAATTTCCACATAGGCAAAAGGTATCACAATTAATAACCACATGTAATATTTCTACATTATATGAAAATAGACATTAAAACAAACATGTTGCAAAAAGAATGGACCAAAAAGGATGAAAAATAAGAAAGATATGAATTTGTGAAGTTTTGATGAATTAATGTGAAAATGAAACATGTCAAACAAAAGAATAAAATAAAATGCAAGGGGTGGGAGTTGAACCCACGCCCCTCAGCTCACACACGCGCGCAAGAAAAACGAAAGAGAAAAAAAAGAAATAAAAGGGTTGATCCTCAACAGGGATCGAACCCAGGTCTGGCTGGTGAAAGGCATATTTATGAGTAAGTTGCTTACCACTGGGGTGGCTATACATCCGTTGATATAGCCACCCCCATAAATATATGAGGCGTGATTACATGAATTTCTGGGCAAATATAAAGCAAAGACAAGGCATTTTACCACATATATTTTGATTCGCAACTTACTCAATTCTTAATGGATTCAAGTGATATTTTAGTCAAAATTGGGTGTTTTCAAACAAGGAATAAGATGGTCCAGATGGAATTTTGAAATGAGTCCTAGAAAACAAAACACGATAGGATTTGCAAAAATGGTGATTTGGTTTCATTTTGAGGTTCAAGTCACGTTCTAAACATTTTCAGATCAAGCCAATTACACACACACACTATAAACATGCCACTGAAGGAAATTAAGCACAAGATTCAGTTCAAAACAGCCTGTGGTGAAAAGTGATGTTCAAATTGCAAAATTGACATGTTTAATGCATGATGGAGGTTCAATTCAGGTTTAATGCACAATTAGACCAAACAAGTTATGCACACAAACTTTAAACATGTTGAAGGACATTTCTATGCCAAAAATTTAAACCCAATCTCTTCAAAACAAAAACTGATATGGTGATGGCTCATTTTGTTTAAAAATGCATTTTTAAAGCAATGAATCACATTAGATGCAAACAGGTCCTATCAATCATTCATACACATTGCAAATATGGTATCAAGGGTGATTGAATCTTCAAGACAAGCACATAGCAAGCATAACAGCATTTTGTCATTTTGATGCAAAACCGTTTTGGTTCAAAGATGCAGCAGGGCTGTTTTCCAATGAGATGCTATTTCATGATAATCAGTGGTGTATATTCATTACATACAAATTCAAAGCAGGCCAAATGACAGTATGCACACTTGAAATATATTACTCATGCACACAGTTCAAAGAAGCATCTCCAATTCCTATTGAATCTCAAAATGGTTATTGTTGCAAAAATGTGAAAATGGTTTAAAATGCAATTCATTGTTGGAGTTCAAAACAGGAGTGATTTAAGATGGTGGATCAACATGAGCAAACCATGAGTATGATGATGAAAGTATTCTGATAAGAAATTGATACAAAGCAAGCTTGAATTGAGAAGTGGCATAGTGAGTTGCAAAAATGGGGTGAGAATGCATTTTGAAAACCACACACAGCTGTGAGATCAATTTCAAGCAAATGGTACTGCACACACAACACATATGTCATAACAGAAGTGCAGCATATTTAAAGCTCAAGCAAAAATCATCAATCATGGATCTGGCATAAGCCTTGCAAGTGAAACATAAAAATGCAGCAACTGTCCTGGCAGCATATTGGCAGATGAAGAGAATTCATTTTTGCACATGACCTATGGATCTTAATCATGTTGATAATGATGCTCTCAAGACAATAGATCAAACAACCAAGTTCAGGCCAAGAAGAGAAGTAGGAATTCATCATGACAACATTTTGTATGATTTGAAACAGCAGGCCAATCATGGATGTTCACATTAAAAGTTGATCAATTAAAACATGAAAATTATGAGGCATGCTTGGAATATAATGAGCAACACACATGTAAACATCACAATGTTAGACACCAACCAAAAAATACCACTGCTAAACTATGCCAAGATTGGAGAAAACATGCAAGTTAGGAAGCTAGATCAAGAAACACACATGATTGAAATGGGCAGACCCTCATAACACATTCAAAACATCATGTGAAATGTGTTCACACTTTAAAATTGCTCACATATATCATGGAATTGAAAATCAAGTGTCAACTGCCCAAATATTCAAAAATGCAAAAGTTTGAAGCCAAAACTGAATTGGAGCAGATGAGGTTAAGTAGGTGTGTACAACAGTTCAACATATGACAGGGAATGATGCTAGCACCTAAGGTACTCATGGAATGCACATAACAAGATAATGGACACCAAAATGCAAATTGAAACAAGCATAATGAGGGGGGTGTCATGACAGAAAAAATGAGACATATAAAAAAGGATTGATTCATGCACATACAAGTTTTAAAATATATTAGAGGTTCAATGTTTCATGAACTGGCCTAAAACCAATCAAACCAGAAAAGTGAAGTGTGTGGCAGTGGTTTTCAAAACAATTGCAGCAGCAGGGCACAAACATAAATCAACTGTGAATCAAAAATCTCATGTTGATAAACATCACACACACACACACACACACACCATAAATGTGGATGGGAGTGAGTTACAACTCATAAAAGATGCACATGACAAGCAAGAAAGATATTGGCCTGTTCATGGTTAATTCTAGCTTAAAAATGCAGTTTAAAGGTGAAATGAGAAAGCAGGCAGTCATGGACCAAGCCAAACATCTACACACACTAGAATCAAGCACAATGATGAGTTACAACTCAAAGATTAGGCAAATTGCAAGCAAACCAGAATTTTGGTATGTGGTGACTCATTCTAGCATGAAATGCAATTGTGAGTGAAAATGATGGAACAAGCAAGAACATATCAAATTATCAATGTACACATATCATTATCATGGTAAGGAATGAATTTCAACTCATAAAATAAACACATGACAGTTGGAATGAAAAATTGGCATGTTGTTGTGAGAAATGAGAAAAACTGTCTTGGCAAGTATTTGGCACAAAGAGACATTTTTCAAATTGGGAAGTTTTATGTCAAAATAAGAACATGTACACATCATAGATATGTTAAGGAAAGAGTTTATGCATTGAAATCAAACTCATAACAGTTAGAGCAAGATTTTGGTATGTTATGGGAATGAGAAACAGTTTTAGTGAACCAATGTAGCAGCATGTGGTATTCATGACAGTTGGGAAGAAATGATAACACATACATGTTTTAAATGTGTAAGGCAATGATAATATGCACATGGCTCAAGTAGAAAATTATTGAAACAGAATGTGTCATGTTTGGCATCATGATATTTTGAAAAATGCAGTTGGGAGGATGCTATAGCAGTTTGAGCATTTAAAAGATTTTGAACACATAGGCACCACACACAATCCCTAAACATAATGACAAATGAACCTCCAATCTTAAAAACAAACAAAAATGCTCCACACCAAAAATGACATGTTGAACCAAGTTTGACAGCAAAAATATCTCAAGACAGCCCTAAAGTTCAAACTTCATGCTTCTCACATTTCCACCAAAGCAAACATCATGAATCAAGATCTAACACTAAACAAAGACTTGAGGCATAAGAAATAGCAAGCAAAACCACTCAACACCAATTCATGGTAGTGATGAGCAAGATGACACAAAGAATGCATAAGAGCCAAAAACAAAGCCACATTGATTCAAACATGATCAAGGGCAGGGGGATTCTATGAGTAACTTATAAGTTGAGTCAAACATTACTAATGAGCTAAGTCTAACAATCCTAGGGCAAGCATATCAACATTTCAACATTGACCCCTAAAACTCTCACATGACAAAAATCTCACAAACAGGCTAAACATGTAATCTAAACACAAACTTGGTAATACAAAATCCACATATCATTTACAAGTGACAAAATATTAATGAAAACAAGTATCATGATCATGGAAACTAGAGTTCTTGACAAAGAGCCACAATGGGGCAGCCATGGCTACATTTTCACAAAATCATCTCAAAATGAAAAAACATGATAATGTATGATTAGTGAGGAGTTTGAATATCACATACCTCTTGTAGACAAGTCTTGAGCAAGCTAAAAGCTTAGAAACCCAGAGATACTTCTTCCTTTGCAAAGAGATAAAGCTTGCTTCCTCTTGAAGCAACAAACCAACTTTCAAGACAATTGGAGTTTTGTAATTTCCATCTGATTTTTTTATGGCTTAGACACTTGAGATATGATGTATAGCAGGTGTTAGGAGTGTTAGAATGGTAGGAAGTGGTTCAAGTGAGATTTTGGCTTTCAAAGTGGAAGAAAGTCAAACTATTAGGGTGTGGAGGTTGACTTTTGTGAAAATGATATTTTTGATAGGTTTTAGTGTATGGACACCTTCTACACCATATTTAGGGATTGTGTTGATGATTTTGAGAGGCTTGGAGATGGTAGAACTGGTCTTGAGCAGAGTTTTGCTCAAGACAGCTTTTTTTGGTAAACATGGAGGTTTTGAGATTTTGAGATTCTTAAGGAATGAGAAGGAAATGAGAGCTATAGTTTCTCTGGTTTTTTGAGATTGCTCTGGTGTGTTGAATGAAGTAGAGGATGGCTCTATTTATAGGGAAACATGAGGAGAGGGCAGAATTGGAAGTTTGCCTCTTAAGAGGGAAAAATGACAATTTGGTTCAAATCTTGAAAAAGTGGTTTCTTGGCCTCAAAGTAATCAGAAGTCAAGTGTGATGAGTGACTTAGAGGTGGCTGAAGTGGGGCTAGGATGGCTAGGGGCATGGTTGCTGCAGATTTTCTTTTTTCACCTTTTTGTATTTTTGAATATTTTAATGCAAGTTGCATTGCAACTTGCCAAGCCACTTGCCTTGGCTTCTATTTCTCATGCTATCTGCATTTCCTTTGCATTTCCACACATCTAAACTTCTACATATCAGAATAAACAAGATCCAAGGGCTGAGAAAGGTCCATCTTGATGAAAATCTCACTTGTAGAAAAATCAGATTTTGTGCTTCAAGTGTGACAGTCCCAACTTCACTAATTCATAACTCTCAGCTCACAAATGCCATTGAGATGTTCTAGTACTTTTTGGAAAGCCCTCATGTAGCTCTAAAACATTTATGTTTTCATGAATTTCAGATTCTCAAAGGAGCTTGGCCAAAAATCCTCTAAAAGTTGCTGAAAAACAAGCTTAAAAGTGAAATTTCTCTAAGTTATTTTCCCTTCTTGAAATGAATTTGATCATAACTCCAAATCTATGCATTTTCTGATCATGGACCACTTGGAGACTTTTGTAGGACTTGTTAAGAGCTTTCTAATTAGCTTTGAACAAACTCAATTGGATGTGTGGTTATGGAGTTATGGTCTTGCCTCTTTCAAAACCCTAATTCCCGACTTTTATGATTACTCCTCAACCCTTGATCAAATTGTCATGAAATTTTATGGGTAGATGCAATATGTCATTAGGAACATTTTTTATTCACATCTTGAAGTCAAATTCCTTATGGTTGGAGAGTTGACTTTTCGGTCAACCGTTCGATCGATCGGTGACTACCGAGTCGACTGTTGACGATCCGGGTGTCTTGAGGCTTTGAATCTTCTTGAATGGACTTCACTAAGCCATATAAACCTTATGAATCAAGATTGCATCATTAGAACACCTTTCATATCAAAAGTCAAACTACAGTTGACTTTTCTTGATCGAAAACCCTAATCGGGCCTGAGCTGCATCGTCTTCAATATTTGGGTGCCAACCTCAAATTGAATTCATATTTGAAGTAATGTAGCATCCCTGACCCTATTTCATTGGAAATCAATTTAAGACGTCGACTGACCAAACCATTGAAACCTCGATTTTTTTAACTGTGCGAAAAAACCCTAATTTCCCCTTGTTGCTTGGATACTATACAGATGAACTGGATGATCATTCCAACCCCATTATGACTTTTGAGACACTCAACAGGCTTCTCCTTTCTTCTTCTTTTCATGCTTCTTATGAATTCCCTCTGGTGATTCTTTGATGACTTTGTGATGACAAAACCCACATGATGGCTCGTACCGATGCTTTTGATAAAAAAAAAGAGGGTGGGCAAATTTAGGGTATGACAACATCCACGGCTAAACCTGGTCATCTGCACGTTACCCATGTGGAGGCAACATTCAAACAGGCAGGGTGAGTAAAACGATTCATAATAATCAATATAGGAAATCAACATATAAAATAACGTCATTTTCATTTCAACATCATCATATTCATCAATGGGCATCAAAGGCCACAACATCATAAATTAATCAAGATCATCTCATAAATGCAAATGCAACAAGACTCATACATGTGGTACCGATCGTCACAGCTCGGTGGACACGGGGCCCTCAATCCTCCATAAATCCCCATCAATAGGATCGATTCTACTCGAGAAATATAACACATCAAAATACCTCACATCCGCACAATGGGACTGAAGCCAAAGAAATCATGGTCCTGAACCGAAGTCCGGATGCACATGAATGCATGATGCACACGTCAATAATCATCCTCATAATAACATCATAGGTGCATCATCATTCATCAAAATCATCATCATAAAAATCATCATCATAGAATCATAAAAAACTCATGGAAGTATCTTCATAGCTCATCATCATTACTCATAGGAATCATCATTATATAATCATGTATTAATCTCATTGGAATTATAGTTATACTCATGGTAAATCACCATGCAATCACGTATTTAATCTCATAAAAATATTAGACAATCAATTATCTTATTTATATTATGCTATAGCCATGTTCATTAGCTTTCCAGCACTTCGAACGGACTTACAGATCAAAAGTTACGTCGAAAACGATTTCGACCAAGAACATGAACCGTCATGACGGACAACATGCAATTTTCTGCGTTATTCACCGTTGGAGGCCTTCCGGACCTCCGATTTCGATTCCGTAAAAACCCAAATCCTCAAAAAAATTATAACCCATTCAACACTATAATTACCTCAAGTAAATTTAAAATTTTAACACAATTAAACCATCTAATCATTGTTTTAAGATTATGCCTAAAACCTTTAAAGTTAAGGGATATAGGTTCAATCCCGTATCATATTTACGCCTCTAATTCTCATACTTTCTTACAAATACCCCAGGGTCATTAGAGTTTCTCACTATCAAACTTCCATACAGGGTTAAACAAATGTCAAACCAGATCTTTGGCCACAAAGGTCTAATTTCCCTTTAACCCAAATAAATCCCTACGCGGTTAAAACCTCACAAATAGGATTTGGCCACAAAGGCCTAATTCCCTTTATCTCAAAATCAGCCTCATACCCTTTAAACCCCTTAAATCGGCTTTAAATACATTGAAATTATACATTGAAAACAATGAAGGCAATACTCCCCATACTTTAATTGCCGACACTAAGCCTTCTCTTTGTCTTTTAGAAAACCTTTCAAAGCTTTTTCCTCAATCCTCTTCCTCAGAGCTCTGGCCTTTATTTCTTCTCTTTTCATGATCTAGCAAGAATGAATCCTAATTCCTTCAAAAATCCCTTTTTGTTAAACCCAACTTTGGGCCTATAAATTAGGCTTTTCCAATATTACCCTCACTAACTCCTCCTTAATTGTCCAATTTTCCCTTAGTTAACTTATATTTATTTAAATTAATAATAATACTAATATATTCATACTATATACTATTATTTAAATAAATAACCCAAGATCCATAATTCTCAATATTCCACAACAACCACCGAAAATTATAAAAAATGTGAATATTCATATTTAAATAATTTAAATAAATATTCCAAGAATTTGGGGTGTTACAAAAGGGCCATGGCTTAACGATTGTGTGTATTTCGCTGGTTGGTACATGCTGAATGTTTGCATGTTGTTGACAATCTTGGCACCCTTTTGCAAAGTATATGCAATCCTTGAGCATGCTTGGCCAATATACACCTTACTGAAACAATAACCATTTCATCTTATGGCTAGCTTGACCAGCCCCACATGTCCCACTATGGACTTCTGAAATTGCTAGGTATGCATCTCCGTCTCTCAGACACTTGAGCAACACCCCTTATGGAGTCTTTTTCAGTAACTCATTTCCTATTAAGATGTAACTTAAAGCTTTGTACTTAATCTTCCTATCAGTACTTCTCACCATATTTTCTAAATACTCAACGATTGGTCTTCTCCAATTCGAAGGTGATAGATTGCTGATAGCGAAAATTTCATAATTTTCTAAACTTTCCATTAAGCTTTCTATCGGAACGCTTGCCCCTCCATTTTCTGGGATTGATAAGCCTGATGATGGTAACAGGTTTTACACCACCTTTTCCTTAATCTCGACGAAGTCTCTCAGCTTCCCTTCCGAAACTTTGTACCCGGAAGAAATTTGGAATAAATCGATTGCCTCTTGATTTTCTATTCTGGGCACGTGTGTAATGCTGACAACCTCGAACCTTTCCAAAAGTCGCTTCACCATCGTGAAGTACACCACAAGGTGTTATTTGAAACATTTATACTCTCTAGTGATCTATTTAATCACCAGTTCAGAATCACTCTTTATTTCAACTCTCTTGGCACCTAGATCTTTAAGAATTTTAAGGCCAATGATTAAGGCTTCATATTCTGCCTCATTATTGGAACATTTTTTGTCGACCCTACACTTGAATTTATTAGGAATTCCGTGCAGGGATATTATCAAGATTCCAATATCTATTCCATTTTTATGACTTGACCTGTCGAAGTATAACCTCCAAGAATCAATGCTGACCATCCACAGTGATGATTCGACTACTGCGTGGTCGACAATAAAGTCTACCACTATTTAACCTTTCATTTCCCTTAGAGGGACATACTTCAAAGAGAATTCTGTTAATGCTAGCGCCCATTTCCTAATTCGACTATGCAGAATGGGTTTAGACAACATATGCTAAATAACATCAAAATGCGACGAAACATAAACCTCAACTGGTTTAATATATTACTTTAATTTCATACATGAGAAGTACAAGCATAAGAACAACTTCTCAATCATAGTGTAACTAGTTTCAACACCTATTAACATTCGACTAAGGTAATAAATGGGTCTTTCGATGCCACAATCATCCTCTTGTGCTAACATGCTTCCTATGGTTGCGTCCGACGCAACAATGTACAACTTCATGCTCTTACTCACACTAGGTGGCAATAAAATGGGAGACCTTGTAAGGTATTCTTTAATGGCGTCAAAAGCCTTATGCTGCTCCTGTCCCCAGTGAAAATCACTTTCCTTCTTGGCCTTGAGCAATGATAAAAACACCTTCGTCTTGCCACTTAGGTTTGATACAAACCTTCTCAAGAAGTTTATCTTCCCCAACAAAGACTGGAGTTATTTCTTCGTTGAAGGAGGCTTGAGATCCAAAATTGCCTTGGTCTTGTTTTGATTGATCTCGATGCCTTTATTGTGGAGTATAAATCCCAGGAAATCTCCTGCATGTACACAAAAAACACATTTTAGTGGATTCATTTTTAATCCATATTTTCTCATTCTTTCAAATGAACGTTGAAGGTGATCTAAGACAATGTCATCAATGTACATCTGCGTGAATTTCTCAATAAAATCATGAAATATAGCATTCATGGCCCTTTGATAAGTTGCTCCAGCGTTTTTTAAACCAAATGGCATCACGACCCATTCATATATTCCCAAGGCCCCGAGGCATCGAAACACAGTTTTAGGAACATCATATTTGGCTATGAGAATTTGATTATAGCCAGAATACCCATCAAGCATACTCAAATATTCGAAACCTGCAGCTGAATCAACTACCATTTCTGCTACAGGCATTGAATACTCATCTTTTGGGGTAGCGTTGTTCAAGTCCCTGAAATCTATACAGACTTGTAGAGTCCCATTTTTCTTGATAACAAGCACTACGTTCGCTATCCATTCAACGTACCTTGCAGTTTTGATGAACCAACTTTTGAGCAGTTTCTCGATCTCCTACTTGATTTTTAGAGTGATTTCTAGAGCGAATCTTCGCGTCTGCTGTTTTACGGGCCTTTTCCCTGACTGAATTGGCAGTCGGTGTTCCACCACACTTCGACTCAAACCAAGCATTTCTTCATAATCCTAGACGAAGCAGTCTTTGTAATCTTTCAATACCTCAATCAGCTTGGCCTTCATCTTCGACCTAATTTTAGTACTCACGTAAGTAGGTTTTTTTGTTACCCCATCTCCTAAGTCAATATCTTCGAGTGGGTCTTGTGCTTGTATTCTTTGCAGGCCACAATGGATGGGCCTTTCTCAAATCCCAGAGGCACATTATCATAGATGCAATCAAGCCTCCAGCTTTCTGAAGCTGTTGTTTGGCCTCGTCGTCCCTTTGACTGTGCATTGTTGTCGGCTTCACTAGTTACATCACGTTGTTTTTCTGTTTCTAGTGCCAAATTTCTCTTGTTTTCAACCAAATAGGCAGAAATTTGAGTCAAGCTCTCTGACTCAGTGTTGCACCCCAAAATTTGCCCAAACTTTTTCTTTAGCTGGCTTTTGTTTCTTTGCATTGTTCTAGCATTTGCATTGCATAACATTTTTCATTTAGCAGGGGATCAAGAGGTGTGACTAGAAGGAGGAGGTTACCCAGAGTGTTGAGCCTAAGCAAGGGGTTTTAGTCAAGCATGAATGGTCATCAGGTCACCAAGAAGTGGTTAAAGCTTTGTGAAAGAGTTGATAGGTGTATGTGTTAGAACACAGATTGGTGTTTCTTATATCTCTATGTTTTGATGATAACTTTTATGGAATTTTGTATTAAGAAAATATATACTCTAAAATTTGTTCAAGTATTATTGTTTCAGGTATTAAGTTAAAGAATCTTAAAGAAGCAAAATACATAAGTACAAGAAGCTATGCAAGGCTCTGAAGCATCAGATGCAAGACTATCAGAAGATTTTGAAGCGCTGCCAGAAGGATCTGAAGCAAAAGCTACAGAATGATCTGAAGGGTTAATTATCTGAAGTTCTTTTCACTGCAAGAACAAAGGCTTTGATTATCAGACTCTTACCATTAATATTCACGCTCAAGCACATACTGCTGCATAATCTGATGAAGACTCTGATCAAGATTGAGACTCTGATATATTAAGATCTGATCATCTATCAAGGCTCTGAACATCTCAATTCTCTACAGCTCTGATCATCTTAAAGTATTTCATACCTTTAAGCTTGCTACAAGTTCTGAAGTACAGATTATGAAGACTTCATCCTGAAGGAAGCTTGTTGAAGAAGCTGTAAACTTGATTGGATGTGGTGCTACTTCCAAAGTAACCAACGACTAGTTTGTCCAAAAAGTGACGTCGTGCAAATCCCAAGGCTTCTACAACCATACTTTTCCTGTAGAAAGCATATCTCTGCCCATACCTTTTGGTAATGAAAAGTCTTATATCCTAATATTATATTGAGCTGCACATCACTCAAAGCTATTGGAAAAGCTATAAAAGGAGAACTTCTACAACATTTTGAGGTTGCTAATTCCCTGCTCATCACTTGCTCATTGTTAGTTCACTCAGAAAGAAATATTCTTACACGCTTGATTCATCAAAGTTCAAATCTCACAAAGATCTTATTCATTTGATCTTTCATAAAACTGTATGTTTTTTGTTGTACTTAATCTTAAGTGTAAATATCACAGTTGTGATACAACTTATTAAAAGCAATCAAACACTTGTTAGTTTACATTAATTTGTAAGAAGTTCCTTAAGAAGACCAAGGTGTGGTCAGTAGTTCTTGAGAAGACTAAGACAGTTGTTCTTAGTGCTTACTATTGTAATCAGTTGATTAATAGTGGATTAAGTCCTTGTTGAGAAAGGCAAATCATCTTTGATAAGGTGGACTGGAGTAGTTGAGTTCAACGAACCAGGATAAAAATCTTGAGTTGTTTTTATTGCCATATTTCTTAAAACTCTTATTCAACCCCCTCCCCCCCTTCTAAGTGTTTTTCTCACCTTCAGTTGGCATCAGAGCTCTGGTTCTGTTTGTGCTATCACTTAACCATGACCAGAAAAGATCCAGTGGGAAAAACTCTTGATATTCTTGGTTGATATTATTTATGGCTGCTGAAACTTCAACATCCAACAAATATGAAGAAAGAGTCAGCACAAAACCTCCCATGTTTGATGGAGAGAAATTTGATTATTGGAAAGATAGACTGGAAAGTTTCTTTCTTGGATTTGATGCTGATCTTTGGGACTTAGTTATTGATGGATATGTTCATCCCACTGATGGGAATGGCAAGAAGATTGACAGAAAATCAATGACTGAGGCGCAAAAGAAGGAGTTCAGAAATCACCACAAGGCTAGAACTATATTGCTGAATACTATATCTCATACTGAGTATGAGAAAATAACCAACAGAGAAACTGCCTTTGATATATTTGAATCCCTAAAGATGACTCATGAAGGGAACTCTCAAGTTAAAGAAACCAAGGCTCTGACGCTGTTCCAGAAGTATGAAGCTTTCAAGATGGAAGAATCTGAATCTATTGAAGCCATGTTTTCCAGATTCTAGATTCTCACTGCTGGCCTAAAGGTTCTGGACAAGGGTTACTCTACAGCAGATCATGTCAAGAAAATAATCAGAAGCTTGCCAACCAGATGGAGACCCATGGTCACTGCTCTGAAGCTGGTAAAGGATCTGAACAAGATTACGCTGGAGGAACTAATCAGTTCTCTAAGGAGTCATGAGATTGAACTAGAGGAAGATGAGCCTCTAAAGAAAGGTAAGTCAATTGCTTTAAAATCTAATAAACCTGTTAAAGCATTGCAGGTAATAGAAGAAAGCTCTGAAGAGTTTGCTTCTGAAGATGAAGAAGAACTATCCTTGCTGTCCAAAAGAATCAACAAACTCTGGAAGAATAAGCAAAGGAAGTTCAAGAACTTTAGAAAACCAGATCAACACAAAGAATCTTCGGGACACAGAAGATCTGGAGAACACTTTGGATACAGAAGATCTGGAGAATCCTCTGGACACAGACGATCTGGAAAAAGAGAGGTTGTTTGCTATGAATGCAAAGAACCTGGGCACTACAAGAGTGAATGTCCAAAGCTTCAGAAGGAGAACCCAAAAAGAAAGTCAGATCACAAAAAGAAAGTTCTGATGGCTACTTGGGATGACTCAGATGCATCTGATTCGTCATCAGAGTCAGAAGAGGAATGTGCAAATGTAGCATTCATGGCTGACATTGAAGACAATGCTGAATCATCTGGATCAGAATCAGAATCTGATTCTGAGGAGGTATTTGTTGAACTTTTTAGACAAGAACTTGTTGAAAGTCTATCTGATATTCTTGAAAACTATAGCAAAGTTAAACTCAAATACAAAATGCTTCTAAAGCATATTGAATTTGAGAGTAACAAGTTTGAATCAGAAATAGCTGAGCTAAAAGCTGAAAATCTTCAATTGAAAAATAATTTAGAATCTTCTCAACTAAACTTTGATTCAAAATCTGAATCATGCTCTAAAAATATTTTACAAGAGTATGACTATAGCTTCAGGAAGTTTCTAACTAAAAGCCTAGGTAGAAGCAAGATGGCTTCAATGATCTATGGTATTAGCAGAAACTATAGAAAAGGTGTTGGATATAAATCTTTCTCTTTTGAAGATTCAAATCCAAAATCTGTAGATAAACTGGATATTAAGTATCCTCCTTTATATTCTCAGTTTACATTTGGTCACTTAAATGATATTAAACACACAAGTTCCAATCAGAAAAAACCTGTGTTTAATAAATCTAAAGCTAATCAGAACAAGTCTTATGTTGAAAGACAGAAGTTCAGAAAAAGCTTTAAGGCAACTAACCAAAAAGGACCCAAGAAAATCTGGGTACCTAAGGATAAGATAATCTATGTTGCAGACATCCTTAGCAGCAAAGTCAAGACTCCAGTCATGGTACCTGGACTCTGGATGCTCACGATATATGACGGGAAAAAAGTCTATGTTCCAAAGTCTGGAGCTTAGATCTGAAGGAGATGTCAAGTTTGGAGGGAATCAGAAGGGCAAGATAATTGGCTCTGGAACCATAGGCAATGGTAAACTTCCTTCCATAACTAATGTCTTGCTTGTTGAAGGATTAGCTCATAATCTATTGTCCATAAGTCAATTAAGTGACAATGTTTATGACATAATCTTTAATCAAAAGTGTTGCAAAGCTGTTAGTCAAAAGGATGGCTAAATAATCTTTAATAGTAAAAGGAAAAACAACATTTATAAAATTAGTCTTTCAGAACTTAAGGTTCAGAATGTTAAATGCCTTATGTCTGTTAATGAGGAGCAATGGGTCTGGCACAGAAGATTGGGTCATATTAATATGAGACGTATATCTCAGGTTAATAAGCTTAATCTGGTCAGAGGACTTCCAAATCTGAAGTTCAACTCAGATGCTCTTTGTGAAGCATGTCAGAAAGGAAAATTTTCAAAATCATCTTTCAAATCCAAAAATGTTGTTTCAACTTCAAAACCATTAGAGTTACTTCACATTGATCTGTTTGGACCAGTGAAAACTGCATCCATCAGAGGCAAGAAGTATGGATTAGTCATTGTTGACGACTACAGCAAATGGACATGGGTAAAATTCCTAAAACACAAGGATGAGTCACATTCTGTATTTTTTGACTTCTGCAAACAAGTCCAAACTGAAAAAGATTTCAAAATTGTTAAAGTCAGAAGTGATAATGGTGGTGAATTTGAAAACAAACTTTTTGAAAAATATTTTAATGAAAATGGCATTGCTCATGATTTCTCCTGTTCTAGAACTCCACAACAGAATGGAGTTGTAGAGAGGAAAAATAGAATATTGCAAGAGATGGCCAGAACCATGATCAATGAGACTAACATGGAAAAACATTTTTGGGCAGAAGCAATTAACACAACATGTTACATTCAGAACAGAGTGTCAATTAGACCTCTTCTGGAAAAGACTCTTTATGAATTGTGGAGGAATAGAAAGCCAAACATTTCTTATTTCCATCCTTTTGGATGTACCTGTTTTATGCTGAACACTAAAGAGAATCTTAACAAGTTTGATTCTAAAGCACAAAAGTGTTTCATGCTTGGATACTCTGAACGCTCTAAAGGCTACATAGTATACAATACTGAGACACAGATTGTGGAGGAATCTATACATGTTAGATTTGATGATAAGCTTGGCAAACAAAAGCCAAAGCAGCTTGAAAACTCTGCAGATGAAGAAGTCATTCTCATAGAATTTGAGAAACCAGAGGTAGAGAAAGCTTAAGAAGAAGCTACACCAGATGCAA
Organism: Lathyrus sativus; assembly: GCA_963859935.3. Taxonomy (NCBI): domain Eukaryota; kingdom Viridiplantae; phylum Streptophyta; class Magnoliopsida; order Fabales; family Fabaceae; genus Lathyrus; species Lathyrus sativus. The sequence goes on from OZ012739.1 coordinate 45,652,937, forward strand.
CTCCATTGGCTGCTCAGATGAATAACATGAATATTTCTGAAGAACCAACAATTAAAGGATCATCTAGAATCAAAGCTTCTCATCCAGAAGAAATGATTATTGGGAAGAAAGATGACCCTATAAGAACAAGGTCGTTTATCAGATCATCTGGAACATCACTTCTTGGGTTGGTGTCTATTATTGAACCAACATCTGTGGATGAGGCTCTGAGTTACAATGATTGGATACTTGTAATGTAAGATGAGCTAAATCAATTTACAAGAAATGATGTGTGGGATATGGTTCCAAGACCAAAAGGTTTCAACATTATTGGAACAAAGTGGGTATTTAGAAATAAACTAAATGAGCAAGGAGAAGTTGTTAGGAACAAAGCAAGGTTAGTAGCTCAAGGTTACAGTCAACAAGAAGGAATTGATTACACTGAAACTTATGCTCCAGTGGAAAGGTTAGAATCTATACGCCTTCTTATTTCATTTGCTGCACAACATAACATCACTCTATATCAAATGGATGTTAAGAGTGCCTTCTTAAATGGTATTATAGAAGAAGAAGTTTATGTCCATCAACCTCCTGGTTTTGAAAGTGATAAATTTCCAGATCATGTTTTCAAACTCAAAAAATCTCTTTATGGTTTGAAACAAGCTCCCAGAGCTTGGTATGAAAGATTAAGTAATTTTCTTCTGGAAAAGAACTTTATCAGAGGCAAAGTGGACACAACTCTTTTCTGTAAAACATTTAAGAAAGATTTACTAGTTTGTCAAATTTATGTGAATGATATTATTTTTGGATCTACCAATATTATGCTGGGAAAGGAGTTTGCTTTGTCTATGCAGGCTGAATTTGAAATGAGCATGATGGGAGAACTTAGATTCTTTCTGGGAATTCAAGTAAATCAGACTCCAGAATGCACATATATTCACCAGACTAAATATGTCAAAGAGCTTCTGAAGGAATTCAATCTGAATGAAAGCAAATTGGCAAAGACTCCAATGCATCCTACAAGCACACTTGGTAAGGAAGAGGTAAGTAAGAAAGTTGATCAAAAACTTTATAGAGGTATGATTGGATCTCTCTTATATTTGACTGCTTTAAGACCTGATATTATATTCAGTGTTTGTCTGTGTGCTAGATTCCAATTAGATCCTAGAGAATCTCACTTAACAGCTGTTAAGAGGATTCTAAGGTATCTGAAAGGTACTACTAATGTGGGTCTGTGTTACAGAAGATCTGATGAGTATAAATTAGTTGGATTCTGTGATGCTGACTATGCTGGAGACAGAGTAGAGCGTAAAAGTACTTCTGGAAGCTGTCAATTCCTTGGAAGTCATCTGATCTCTTGGTTCAGCAAGAAGCAACCCACAATTGCACTTTCAATAACAGAGGCAGAATATATTGCTGCTGCTAGTTGTAGCACCCAGATGCTCTGGATGAAAAGTCAGCTGGAAGATTATCAGATTTTTGAGAGTAACATTTCTATATTTGTGATAATACTTCTGCTATATGCTTATCTAAAAACCCTATTTTACACTCTAAAGCTAAGCATATAGAGATTAAACATCATTTCATCAGAGACTATGTTCAGAAGGGAATTATCAATTTAAACTTTGTGGATACAGATCATCAGTGGGCTGATATCTTTACAAAACCCCTTGCTGAAGATATATTTAAATTTATTCTGAAAAATATAAGTATGGACTTCTGTCCAGAATAAAATATTCATCAGATGAAATATTTTTTCTCAGATGATAAATGTCTATACTCTGAAGTATTTCTTCTTTTCAATTCTGTGTTTATTTATTTGTGTGTAAATCTGAACTAACAAGGCTCAAAGGATCTGAACGTTGCCTAACGTTTCATTTCTCAAGAAGTTTCAGAGGCACATGCAAGCAAACACGTGTAGCTTAGAATCTGGAAAGGTAGAGTGCACCATACTGAATTGACGTTTGAGGTATTGCTTTGAAAATCCAAAATCTCTTGATTTTCCCCCCTTCTGTCATAATCTTAAATGCTTGATATGATTTTATTCTTTGCATTAATTGCTTGATATGATTATGTTTCACTTCATTCAATGCTTATGTGTACGCGTGAGATCTTGTGTCTTTTTGCATGCCCTAAATTGCTCTATAAATTCTCACAACACTTCACAAATCACACTTTACACTTGTTACACATTTCATATGCATTTCTGCCTTCTCTATTGCTTCCATCTCATTTCAAAACCCAAAACCTCTCGTAAACCCAGACGCATATCAAGAACATCAATGGCATCACCATCTTCAACATCTGCTCAGATGCAAACCTCAACTTCTGCTGCATCATCTCCAAATGTTGCTGCTTCATCTCAAACTGCTGTTGTGTACAAGGCACCTGTGAGAACTCTTCTCACTCCAATCAAAGATCTTGAGGTTCTGTGTGAGAACTTTGTGGATTTTGAATCCATTAAAGAAAATGGTTTTGATCTCTACCCAACCATCAAAACTCAGAACTAGGAAAAGTATTTTGACAGGATGATGGGTCCTGTTTATCCAACATTGGTGAAGGAATTCTGGATACACGCTCAAGTATGCCCTAAGTTCATCCATTCTTCTGTTCTTGGGAAGGAAATTGTTATCACTGAAAAGTTAATCAGACAACTACTTGAGTATAAGGAAACTGATGGAATCACAAGTATGGCTACTACTCGTGTGGACTTGGCTGACATTTTTCAAGAAGTTTGTGTTTCTGGGGAACCATCCAACAAGGTCAGAGATCTGAAGCCTGTTTACAGAATCTGGGCTAAGATTTTCATGAGCTCTATCTTTCATAGAAAATCTTCTAACTCACCAGATTATGTCAACTCAGAACAAATGTACTTCATGTTCTGTATGAGTAAAGGCAAGAAGGTGGATCTGCCTTATCTTCTGTTCAGTCATCTTCTGAACCATGTAAAGGAAACAAGAGAAGAAGTAAGGGTTAAAGCTGGAAAAATTAGAAATTGGATCCCTATGGGAAGACTGATATCAGACATTCTAACAGAGAATGGTCTTGTGAAGCATCTGACTGATGATGGAGTGATAGATGATCTGTCTTATGTTGTAGGATCTGTCATCAATGGGAACACTCTGAAAAGAATGAAGGTCATTTCAGAGCTTACAAGCAAACCCAAGAAGTTTAACTCTAAGGAAGTCAACAGAAGGAGAATTCCTTTAGTAGATTTTCCTATGTTCAGTGCTGATGAACCTAGGCACATCATTCTGACATTCATTTCTGAATGTTTGAGAGATGGTATTCCTCTGCCTGCTAACATAGTTCAGAAGAAAGGAGAAGTATTGACAAATCTTCTGAGAGAAAGGCGCAAGAAGAGGAAAGCTGAGGAAGGATCTGTTGCACAGCCTAAGAGGAAAGCCTCTGATGCTGCTGACAAACCTGAGAAGGACAAGAAGCAGAAGGAAAATCCTCCAGAAGCTACCATGGAAGAAATTAGAGAAACAATTCAACAGGTATTAACATCTGATCTCAAACCATCTGCCCATTCACCCTCACCTTCACCTCCACCATCTCCTCCTCAACCATCTGAACCTCATTCATCTGAACCCATTTCATCTCCTCATACACATTCTCAACCATCTTCTGTTCAACAACAATCTGAACCCCCTCAACGAAAATCCTCTGAACAATAACCCCCTAAACAAACACAATCTGAACCACAACAACAACCATCTTCTGAACCACAAAACAATCTGAACCACTCTCTTCTACTCAACCACTAGAAGAACAAACCATCCCAAATCCTGAACCCTCTATCCCACAAACATTTGAAGACATTCTGGATGTGCAACCCATTGCAACCATGTATGTCTTATCCTCCACTTCATGTCATTCAACTGAATCATCTGATTCTGATGAATTTGAAGTCCCCTCACCAACTAGCTTACAAATTCCTGATCCTTATAAACCACTACCATCTGACCTACCTGCTTCTGAACACCCTCTTCGCTACAAATTTAACTTCACAGATTTTATTCCACCCTCATCTGATGTTGTTACATCAACACCATCTGATGGTGAAACCTCTACTCCTCAACTCACTATACCACAAACATCCATACCACAACCATCTGAACCACAACCATCCATACCCCAACCATCTGAACAACCACCATCTGAACAACCATCATCTGATCACACACCTCCTGAACCATCACAAAAAGTCACCATAGAAGACTTTCTAAACCCCAAACCCAGATCAGATTTTTCTACTCATGTTCAAAAATTTCAAAAAGGAAATACGTATGGGGATTGCTTCTGTGGAGAAAGAGTGCATGGCTAGTATGGATCCTGTTGAATCTGAAGCTTCTTGGAACAGATTCATCTCAAAGTTCAACTCTGTTGCATCTGATCTCAGAACACTTTATGCTGATGATGCAAAGGCAAAGTTTGCTGAAATGGTCAGACAAACTCTGCTGAGCATTCTCACAACCCCAGTGCTTCTTCTGGAAGATGCTCCTGCTGAAGATTATACAATGATAGAAGATACTCCTGCATCTGACATGGAGATTGATCATCCTATGGCAACTGCATCTGCTTCTGAACCCTCTGCATCTGAGATGAAGACTGAGACTCTAGATGTTGTCCAAGAAGTCAAGGAAATCAGATCATGGATGATAAAACAGGAACAGACTACTGAAGAGATCAAGACTTGGACGGCCAAGCAAGAAGAGTCCACTACTAAGATTACTGATCTTCTGACCTTGATTGCTTCTCGCCATCCCTAGTTTTCTTTTCCAGGTTTTTGCATTCTTGTTTTGCACTTGCTTTCTGTTGTTCTATGTTCTATCATCTGTTGTTTGAACATCTTATCTTTTTGTTATATTTGGATCTGAATGAATCTGGCTATTATGTTTTTCATTTATGTGTTAAGTTTTCTCTTCTTCTGTTATCTTTTCTGTCTTTTAACTTCTTTTTTATTATGACAAAAAGGGGGAGAAAGAGAATTTGATTGTTCAATCCATAAGCAATACTAAAATGAAATTCAGACATAGTATTAATCTAACATTGTATCTTAAGACTTTCAGATCTTAGTATTTCATCTGACAAAAATTATCTGAAGTTACCCTGAGAATTACCCAACCAGGCTCTTATCATTGAATCATTTGACTATGATTCTGGAAGATTTACCAGAACTCTTCATTTGAAAGAAATCATTAGACTCTGATTCTGGAAAGCATAAAAAGGATTTCTACCAGGTTCTGAAAGTTACTCAAGCAAAAAGGGAAGTGTTCTCTTCTATTTGAGTATTCATTTCAGGGGGAGATTCTTAACCTCAGAGGGAGTTATATATTTTATTTCTCTTTATTGAACAAAATTCCCTATGTTTTGTCATCATAAAAAAGGGGGAGATTGTTAGAACACAAATTGGTGTTTCTTATATCTCTATGTATTGATGATAACTTTTATCAAATTTTGTATTAAGAAAATATATACTCTAAAATTTGTTCAAGTATTATTGTTTCAGGTATTAAGTTAAAGAATCTTAAAGAAGAAAAATACATAAGTACAAGAAACTATGCAAGGATCTGAAGCATCAGATGCAAGACTATCAGAAGATTTTGAAGCGCTGCCAGAAGGATCTGAAGCAAAAGCTACAGAATGATCTGAAGGGTTAATGATCTGAAGTTCTTTTCACTGCAAGAACAGAGGCTTTGATTATCAGACTCTTACCATTAATATTCACGCTCAAGCACATACTGCTACATACTCTGATGAAGACTCTGATCAAGATTGAGACTCTTATATATTAAGATCTAATCATCTATCAAGGCTCTGAACATCTCAATTCTTTTAGCTCTAATCATCTCAAAGTATTTCATACCTTTAAGCTTGCTACAAGTTCTGAAGTGCAGATTATGAAGACTTCATCCTGAAGGAAGCTTGTTGAAGAAGCTGTAAACTTGATTGGACGTGGTGCTACTTCCAAAGTAACCAACGGCTAGTTTGTCCAAAGAAGTGACGTGGTGTAAATCCCAAGGCTTCTACAACCATACTTTTCCTACAGAAAGCATATCTCTGCCCATACCTTTTGGTAATGAAAAGTCTTATATCCTAATATTATATTGAGCTGCACATCACTCAAAGCTATTGGAAAAGCTATAAAAGGAGAACTTCTACAACATTGTGAGGTTGCTAATTCCCTGCTCATCACTTGCTCATTGCTAGTTTACTCAGAAAGAAATATTCTTACACGCTTGATTCATCAAAGTGCAAATCTCACAAAGATCTTATTTATTTGATCTTTCATAAAACTGTATAGTTTTTGTTGTACTTAATCTTAAGTGTAAATATCACAGTTGTGATACATCTTATTAGAAGCAATCAAACACTTGTTAGTTTACATTAATTTGTAAGAAGTTCCTTAAGAAGACCAAGGTGTGGTCAATAGTTCTTGAGAAGACTAAGACAGTTGTTCTTAGTGCTTACTATAGTAATCAGTTGATTAATAGTGGATTAAGTCCTTGTTGAGAAAGGCAAATCATCTTTGATAAGGTGGACTGGAGTAGTTGAGTTCAATGAACCAGGATAAAAATCTTGAGTTGTTTTTATTGCCATATTTCTTAAAACTTTTATTCAACCCCCCTTCTAAGTGTTTTTCTCACCTTCAGTATGTGGATTGGCTCCTAACTTGGAGACCAGTTGAAGATTATCATAGGATTGTGAATTCATGATTATGGATATGGGATGTTAAGAAAGCTCATTGAGTGATTTGAGAGCCAGGTTGGGGCTTGTTCAAGTGGTTGTGTCATGTGGAAGAAGCCACAGTCAAAGGTGTTACACCTAGGGTTTTCATCTGGTCAACCCTCAGTCAACTGTGAAATCAAAGGAGATTAAAACTCAATTACAAGTCTCCATAGTCATGGGATATGGTGTTGAGACATCTAATATATCATTTCAAGGTCAAATCAAGAAGAAACAAGAGCGTGAGAAGTTACTAAATCAGGGTTTCAGAGGTTTGTTAGTGTAAAATCCCCTATTTAGTGCCTAACTTCAAGACCACATATCTCAAGATACAAGTGTAATCTCACTTTGATGCAAACACGATACTTGTATAGCATGTTCTTAGCTTTCTTTATAGTACTAGAACTCATCCATTGTGTTTCTAGAACTCAAGTTATAATGCCATCAAGTTATAGGTCTCAGATGAACCATATTTTCAGTCAACAAAAGTCAACCAACTTCCAAGGCATTTTTGACTTAGAATAATGTTTCTCCTCAAATTTTAATGAACATGAAAGTTGTTCCTCATGATCTTAGCTTTCCAAAGAGTACTAGAAGTCCTTCATCTGATTTGTAGAACTCAAGTTATGAGGCTTGCAAGTCAGGAGTATTTTGGGAAAGTAAGGTTACATGTCATTTTATTATAGGTCCATTTCACCACCTTGCATACTTCAAATGAAAATCTTCCAACATGAAACTTGCTCCAAATGGGGTCATTTGCTTAACCAAACATCAATGAGTCATGGATTTGGCTTGGATTGGAGAATTGATGTGTAACGTTTTCATGAAGAAAGCTTAAAATCACAAAATGGAATTAATTCATTTCTAACCATTTCAAGGCATGTTTATGCATTTTTTGTCTCACAAAGATGTACTAAACAAGATGCATGCATTGGATTGAAGTTTTGGTACCATTTTAATGTGCTTTCCAAATGCCATTTCAAGTGAAATTTTGATAATTCAAACTCCACCACTAAGATCAAACAAGGGATAAATCCCAACCATTGAGATTCCCTACATCCCAAGTAACATGAATGGATCCATTAACAGCTGTGTAAGTTGAAAATTCGTGCACATTGTCAAGCTTGAAAAACTCAAAATCTTGGATTTGCAATTAGGCTATACAGGCTGCAATTGGGCTTCCTTTCCATTAGGATCTATCACATATAATCCCTTGATCATTCACAATGCACCAGAAGAGGTTTTGGATCGAGAATTGGCTCAAGAACAGCGGGAGAAAGTGAAGAGAAAGGGAAATTCGAATTTGGAGATTCACTCGATTTCAGACCAAATTAAGCTCATCTAAAACTTCCTTGAGGATTATAAAGTGATTATGGTTGGTTTTCTTCAAGCTTTAACACCATCTCAAGGCCCAATGGAGGCTCTCCACTAGGTAAATCATTTCTCATCCATGCTCTCTGTTTAAGCAATTATTACACGCCATTTTTGTATGTTTGTGATGTATGAACTTCATACTTGGATTCTGGATACAATTGGTTGTTAATTATGAATGTTTCAGTGTGAGGTGTAAAACTTGTTTGGCACGATTTGGCTGATTTAAGAGCTTTTAAGCTTAATGGACCATATATTTGAGATCTACTTGTTGTGGAGATGAGTTTTGGCTTTTATTTTGAGGATTTTGGTTCACTTTTTACTTCACCTGCGCTTTGGATACTGTTCATGCTTGATGAGGAAGACGACCGGAAAGTTTCCAGTGGCCGTCTGGTTTTGTCTTCCTCCACTGTGAGTATTTAAATCTCACCAGAGCACGTGGCTTGCTCCTTTCCCTTGGATATGTTGATTTTAGTATTTGAAGGCTGAGATTAAGACGTACCGTGCACGCCGTTTGACCATGCACACCATATCACATTTAAATCTCACTGAAATATGTGGCATGCCCTGGTCCTTCTGATTTGATTACTTATAGATCCAACATCCATAATCGTGACCTACCATGCACCTGGGTTGACCTCACCACACCTGATTACTTGAATCCATCATTTTTGTTTTTTGTTTGATTGGACTTGGGCCCTCACGTGCTATCTGCACCCCCTTGTGAGCCCATCTTGGTTTTAAATGTGATTCCTTTGCTATTTACACCGTGGCTTTGTGTTTTTTTATTTTCATTTTCTTTTTGTTTTTCTTTTTAGACTGTTTGGATTTAATTCAACATAAATACTTCCAATGATCCAAAAATTCCACAAAAATAGTTTATAGACACTTTCAGATGTCTATTATTTTTAAGAAATTTTTATTTTATTTTTTGGATTTATTTTGAATTAAAATGGGATTATTGGATTGGAAGTGTTTTTGTTGAACTATTTCTTGACATACTTTGTTTCATGATTTGTTTCTTCTTTTCCTTTTTGATCCAATGACTGAAAATTGATCCATATATCCACGATGAGTTGATCAATTTTGAGGACCATTTTGCCCATGTTTGGTTGACTTTTGGTTTGACTTGTGATGCATTTTATTTGACCCTTGACAATCCTCATTCACAATGGGACACCCTTGTGAATCAATTTCTTTGGTGGTGTTGTGAATTGATTTTGATTGTGATCTTTTGGCCTCTATTTGCCAACATGTTTGGGTACCTTGTGCATTTTATTATCATTTTCGAACCATTTTCCTAATTTTGAGGTAACTTGCAAGTCAAGTTACCTCCAAGGGAGGTTCATACAAGTGCATGACCTAGTTTGAGTTGGAAATGACCTTTGTGGATCCATTAAGCTCTCAACTCCTCTTGTTTCATATAATAGACATGTTGAGCTTGCTGTATGCTCATTTTTAGGTCAAAATTATGTTCATTGCTTGTTCATTTGTGTTTCCTTTGTTGCTTCCATTTAAGGTTTCCATATATGACTTGTTTGCATCCTTTTGTGTGATTGCCTCTTGTGGTTTTCTTCTTCTCCTTTCTTCATTGCATATGCATGCTTGGTTGAGATGAGCTTGTGGAGGCTACTACCCCACACTATTTTCCTCCCACTTTAATTCTACTTGTGCATCTTGTGTTTGCATGTTTACATTTACATGTTCTTTCTTCTTCTTCTTCTTTTGCTTTTCTTTGCCATGTTCCCCATAAGTTCTCTAACCTTTTGAGGTTATGATAGATATTAGGTGCTTAACCATGCATGATAACATTAAGTAGTCCCCTTGTGTATCCCAACTTTAAGTTCACTTTGCATGACAACTTCTAGGATTGATTAGTCTCCCATTAGTGTCCTTTTTTCTCTTCTCATCTTCAAACATCCTTAAAACACTTAATAAAGAATGACGAGTGTTGTACGCTACGAGCCTTAAGCTACTTGAGAAATGGTGATTGGGGGGCTTCCTCTCAATGACCTAGAGTGTTTAGTGTACACCCTTTGGGTGATATACGACGCATTCGCTCTTAGGTCATAGTCTCTAGTGCGACATGAGTTACAAATCAAACTCAAAACATTTCTTCTCTAAAAAACACAAAAACACTTCAAACCTTTTTCATCCTTCGGGATCTTAATCAGGAAAATATTTTTAGATAAAAGAGTGTTGTTAACTCTTAGTTCTACCACAAACGGTAATGCCTAAGTCTCCAATGGTCGAGCTGCATACACCAACTGCTAGAACTACTTGTTAACCTTACTCGGGCCTAAAAACGTTTGAACCAACCTGTGGGTTTTTTAGCCCGAACTACGTTTGCTCTGATATTTCATACCATATGAAAGTATGTAGGCACAAGATGCGATATCTTGGCGAGCAACCTTCCCCCTTCACCCGTAGTTAGCCGAACTACGTTGACTCTAACTTTCCCATTGCACGAGGGAATACGTAGGCACAGAGCGGCGATGCTCTGTCGAGACTCTCTTTTCTTTTTCTTTTGTCCCTTGGCCTTTAGCTAGATAGATTGATCACCCTTTTAGATAGACAACAAAGCATGGATCCCGTCGAGTACGACAGACGTGAAGAGTGCTAATACCTTCCCCTTGCGTAACCGACTCCCGAATCTAGACATGGTTGCGATGACCTTGTCTTTCCCTTTTTTCGTTAGGTTTTTCTGATCGTTTCCTTTCCCTCTCTTTGGGATAAATAACGAAAGGTGGCAACTCTTCTATTTTCTGCTGGGTTTTTTTACAGTTGCGACAACTGGCGACTCTGCTGGGGACTCTGGTTCCCTATGCAAGTCAATCTTAGCGCTTGTTTGTTTATCTTTGGGTGATGTATATATGTACTTTATTTACTTTTTCATTTAACTTTCCTGCATTTATTTTCCGCATCATATATCATTTTTGTTGTGCTGTAGGGATGGGAAGTTCTGATGAGTGATAAGCCGGACCCGGGCTTGAGTATAAACCTAACATTAGTCGTGGAGATTAGTGGGGGGCTTGCTTAGCAGGTATAGATTCCCATGAAATTCACACTCAGACGAGATTCTCTTTGATGACTTCTCATCTGACCCTTAGGGCTCGACAGGATGTTGGATCTGGGGGTTGTCGACTCTGGGAACTGGTCATCTGTGATTCAGCTAAGTGAGGCCTCTTCGGGAGATGATGATGCCAAACCAAGAATGGTGAAAGTATCATCATTTCTTGAAAGTCTGTGACGTTGATAAACGCATAGGATGCCATACCTTATCAGTGAATAGGTCCATACCTGTGAGTGAGACTGGGGTTATGCAGGAAACTTTTATCTTCAGATTACCCGGTTCTCTCTACAGTTTGAATCTGGATTATTGTATCAGTTGGCTTCTATCGGAGCAGTGCTATGTTCTTGCTGAAGCAGAGCTCTGATCTTCCTTAGTCTACAGCACAACAGTCTTGATCCCTTGTGTGTGCATTAACATTTAGCATTTAGCATTGTTTGCAGTTGCATTTCATTTTTGCATATCCATCCTCAGTCGTAACAGGGAGCTCACCCATCTTTTGTCTTCTTCGTTAGTTGGTTTCCCGACATTCGCATTGGATTTGAGTTAGCTTCTGGAAGAATCATGAACTCAGGAGAGAAGAATCAGGTTGTTACAAGGTCCGAGTTTGAATTGATAAAGAATAAGCTAGATCAACTCATGGAAGCCATGATAGCTATGACTAGAGGAGAGGCCGGTATTCAGAGGACCCCAGTGAACAATGTTGCTCAAGCTCAGCCTGCGCCGATTCTTGTTGAAGAGCATCCCATTGCCAGAGATAAAGATTCTTCTTCTCTCCATGACACAGATTATCAGAGCTTCAAATTCCCTGTGCCAGATTCTCAGAGGACTGTTCCAAAGGCTAAGGCTGAAGACCCACAGACTGTTGAATTTATGGGAAAATGTCAACTGTTGGAGGAAAAGCTTGATGCCCTGATGAGTCAGGATGCTCTTAATTTGAGTGTTGCGAGCATGTATCTAGTGCCAAGGCTTGTGATGCCGCCGAAGTTTAAAATGCCGAATTTTGAGAAGTTCAAAGGGGATAGTTGTTTGAAGCAGCATTTGGTAATGTTCTGCAGGAAAATGACCTCACATGTCCATAATGACGAGCTTATGATTCACTGTTTCCAGGACAGTCTGAGTGGAGCATCGTTGAGTTGGTATATGTAGTTGGAAAGTGGTTGTATCCGATCATGGTCAAATTTAGCCAATGCCTTTGTGAAGCAATACAACTACAATCTCAACATGGCTTCTAGTCGCGTGCAGTTGCAAGAATTATCTCAAGCGGACAATGAATCCTTCAGAAGATATGTGCAGAGATGGAGAGAATTAGCTGCTCGTGTCCAACCACCGCTTCTGGAGAGAGAGTTAGTTGACATATTCCTAGGTACTTTGAAAGGACATTACTTTGACAAGTTGATTAGTGGGATAATGTCAAACTTTGCTGACTTGGTGATAATGGGTGAGCGTATTGAGATTGGACTCAAGAGCGGAAAGATTCGAAACATCCGTTATATCTCAATTGAGGAGAATGAATCAGTTGTTAGTTCTCAGGAAGAATGGGCAAGAGGAAGTGATATTCTTTCAGAATCTCCTGTATCTCAGGTTCATTTTTCAAATGCTTCGAGTGTTCAGAGTCAGAAATCAGGTGGGTCTGTGTATCAGGTTTCCCGTCAGAGCCAACAGTTGTACCGTCATCAACCGCGTCAGCACACTAGATGAAGACCCAGGAAACCAGAAAGGCATTTTACTCAGTTGCCGGTATCATACAGTCAATTGTTGCCGGATTTGATCAGAGGTGGGTTGATAGTTCCGAAGAAGATTAATCTAGAGATCCCTCCATATCCGCCAGGCTTCGATGTCAGCGCCCGCTGTGAGTACCATGATGGGGCACAGGGGCATTCAACTGAAGATTATAAGGTGCTTAGAAGCCAGGTTCAGGCTCTGCTGGATTCCAACAGGATCTCAGTCACGTTTCAAGGTGTTCAGATCAATGATCTTCTTTTATCCAGTCAAGCGGGTGTATCAACTCATGTTATAGAGGAATTCACCGAAAGTATTTGTTCAGAAGAGTATCAAACTGAAGACTCAGTTGAGGGCTATATCCCTGTGTAGAATTTGCTCATTACTGTATGCTGACCATCGCCAGGCTTGTTGGTCGGGGTCACTATGTTTGTATTCAGTTACTCCTGTATGGTGGATATATGTGTGATGGTTATCCCTGTTTGGATCTTGGGTTCCTTTTTGTCTTGGTGCTACCCTGGAATTTCCTTGTTGCATACTTGTCTGCATCTTGCATATTATTTTTGTATAACAGGTACCTCGGAGCTGTTAATTTGACTTCATGTACTCCACTAGTTTGTTGCAGGTTATACAATCAGATAGATCACAGAAATTCCCACAAAGTTATGGAGCAAGTTCAAGCAGAGTTGAGAGAAGTCAAGAGCTAGATGAGGCAGTTCATTATGGACATGCAAGCATTGCTCTTTGATCAGAATGCGCTTAGAGAGGAAAACCAGCAGTTGAAAACTCAGGTGGGCTTAATCATGGAAGTGATAAGGAACATGATCAGAAAAGAAGGTGATCAAGTGCCCGAAGCTGCAGCAATGATGCTTGTTCCACTTCTGTCTATGGAACCTATCCCAGAGCGTAATGTCTGTCAGAAATTTGCTGCACAACCGGAGGTTCCAAAATTCCCGTGTCATCAGCTGCGTCCCGTTTCTCAGGAGAATCCCAGGATTAGAAGATATGGTCAAAGGATAAAATCTCCAGACAAAATCTTCGATCAGATCCCCATGGATTATGCTCAGTTGGTGCAACTCTTGCTCCAACTTCAGTTGGTTAAGCCTCGGACTTTGGCTCCACTTACTGGCCAACCACCACCGGGCTTTGATATCAATTCTTATTATGATTTCCACTCTGGGGGACAGGGGCACAACATCGCAAACTGTAAAGCTTTTAAGCATAAGGTTCAAGACCTAATTGATTCGAAGACAATTGAATTCACGCCGGGCGGCATAAATGTATCAGGCAAAGTTATTCCCTATCATGCAAAGGGGATGGATGTTCCTATTCCCTTGCCTAAAGCGCAGTAGGTCAAGAGTATATCCTACAATCTTTGGTGTCAGAATCTCGTTGCCTACAGTTGCTGCCTGTTCCTGGGTCAAGCTTAAGGATGAAAGCACCTGAACAGAAAGAGTCCTCAAGAATTCAAACCCAGTCGCTGGACGTTTCTACTGTTCAGAGTCCATGACCTTTTGGGTCCTTGCAGCAAAACTATCAGTACCAGAATCAGAATAGGCCTCACAACAATTTGAAAAGAAGGAATGCTTCTCTGCGTTCGGTGCCTATGGTGTATAGTCATTTGTTGCCGCACCTAGTTCGGAATTCTTTGGTGGAGCCCAAAGCTCTCAAACCAGTGCCAAGACCTTACCCTCCCAGGTATGATCCCAGTGCTCAATGTGGATATCATGGAGGATCCGCGGGGCACTCAACTAAAGATTGCGAGGCTTTTCAAGCCATGGTACAATAGTTGATGGACCGAAGGTGCATATCCTTTCCAGGAGGAAAGTTGGTCGTACATCGCTCGTCTGACTGAGTTTGAAGACTTCAAGGGTCGCATCTCCCTAAGCATCTAATCAGTGTGGAAGCCCAGTTCCTAGAAGCTGGCAATTTTCATTTTATCCTGTTATTTCTTTACGTTTGTAATTTCTTTCCTGTTTAAAGTGCAATCTCATTTGTAAAGCTTGTTGTTTCCATTGATTGATATTAATGAAATGAATATGCATGTTTTGATTTAATCCATTCGTGTTCACTAATTGCTTTTTACAGATGTCATACGCTTGTTTAAGCGGAATCCGGGGAGGATGACGAAGTTTAAAGACGCGTAAGCTTCCGATTGTATGCTTTTGAAATAAAACCTGCTGATGATGTACAAGCATTGTTTCAAATTCCCAAACACCGGATATATAAGGATGATAATCCCTTGTCAACCCCTTTGAGCCTAGTAGTAGGAGTTCTTTTCTGAAAACGAAAAAACCCTCAATCGTAACCCAGGGCCGGGTAGGTGTCAGTTAATTTGATCGAGCATTCAAATTACAATAGGAGTGTTCCCGTTCGAGGATCAATCACACATCTATAGGTCGTGCCTAAAAGACCTCAATGGTCATCCATTACCGACCAAGGAGTGAAACAATCACAATCCTCTAAACACGTCAGACAAGCCAGTGTCACACGATTTGTTCAAAATAAAAAGAAAAAGAATCAAAGAAGAAACCCGCTAAGTCGAATCTTGAAAACAAACGACTTAGGCAAAAATTAGGGCATCCCGCTGGACTTTGAAATCAAAAGAAGCTCAAAAGAGCCAGTCCAGGCAAAAGTTAGGGAAATAAAAAAAGAATGATGAAAAATAAGTCGTGTGATTCAGGCACCAAAGACGAAAAGCAAGTGGTTGTCACTCCAAAAGCTTGTGGTTTTTCGGACCATCACTCCTGTCACTCAACCTCTGAGAGGTGAGCGCTAGTGTCGAATTAGCTGAATATAGGATTGGAGAACATCGCGGAGAATGGGTGGGTTAAAATAAACTTTGGGCCTTTATCCTCTCTTTCTTAACCGTGAACCTGACCACGTTACAACCTGAAAAAGTCCTAATTGAAGCAGGTTTGTTTCGAAAGCATACTTCGGTAAAGATCGCATCGAAACTGACTCCTAAAAGGATTCCTCTTACAGCGTTGTATTAATATTGAAATTTTAATAAATGATTCGTTCATTGCATGTTACAAATTTTTCCCAGTGAACAGATTGGATTTCAAAATTGTCATATGCATTGCATTTAATATATCTTTTATGCAGGACAATTTGTTTTACTTGTGAGTAAGCGCTTGACAGTAGGAAAGTTTCCACAGTGGAAAGTTTGATAAGATGCAGAGCGCCCGAGTACTCCTTCGAATTGTGGCAAGTTATATCAAATGATCACAGCATGGGAGTCAGCCATCTAAAAAGTCAATTAATTTGAAGCAGTCAAGTCGAGATTCGGTGAATCTCTCGCAGCCAAGAAGCACTATCCCCATAGATCAGCCAGTCAGGGGCAAAGTCATTGTAAGGCTGGGGCACGCCACCCTAAGAGCACATAAGCTATTCTTATCCGTGGGGAAATTAATGTGAATCACCTCTCCGAGGTTCAAGGTGTTTAGGCGGTGCATATCAAGTTGTCGAGGTATGAGATTTCAAGTTTCCTTTCAAGGAATATCCCCATAGAGGTCCCACGAGCTGAGGCAAAATTGTAAGCGAAGGAATTGTTCCTCTCCACTATTCAAGAGCTGCTTAGGCAAGTTCAATCAACTTTCAAGTTCAAGATGAATGTCGGGAAGTCGTGCTACTATCCCTTGACCCTTTAACCAAAACCTTGGGATACAGACAAGATATTTCCAGCGTCAGTCGTACCTAACCCTTTGCAGATCATTCCTAAAGTCCAATTCCTACTGGCAATCATCGGGAAGCCCAATCTGTATTGGCGCATCGTTCCAAAATCCAATTTCTATTGGTATGCAGGAAGATTTCGTCTGTTTTCCCCAGCAAAAGTCCAATCATCATTGGCACGTGTAAGCTATCCCCAGTAGAGTCCAATCATACTTGGCACGTCCGGTTATCCCCCAACGGAGTTGGTTTTACCTCTTCAGCATTTATTTTACTTGAGTAGTTCTGTTGTATCCAGCTTTCCCCGGCGGCCCGAGCCTGCATCTGCATCTTTTCATGTAGTTATCATTTGCGTCATCTTTGCATTTCATCCTCAAATGCATAGCATTTTCATTTCGTATGGAGCATTAAGCCATATTCAAACATACGCATATGCACGAAGCATAAGCTAGTTTCTGTCAGCTTTCCATGGCAGCTTGAATCACTCTTCAATCAGTATAGGGGCATTTATCCAGTAGCTTTGTTCAGACAGCTTATCGGTTTACTCGGGGTTTCAGATCATACGTCGGTTATGCTTTGTCCATCGGTCCTCTGATGATGACATCCTCAAGCAGAGTTCCTTGGTCCATCAGTCCTCTAATGATGACAGATTTTCTTTCCGTCAATTCGTATTGACGATGTGTTTCCCCAGCAGGTTTTCTCTTCGTCTATCCTTAGACAACACGAGTTTTGGATATGGTTTTCTCTCCGTATATCCTTAGACGATGTGAGTTTCGGATATGGTTTTCTTTTCGTTTATTGGACGACATGGCTCTTTGAAGATGGTTTTCTTTCTGTCAATTCCTATTGACGATGTGGCCCTTCGAAGGTGTTTTCCTTTCCATCAATTTCTATGGACGAAAGGATTTTCTGAATGGTTTTAAAGTGCATAAACATGATCTATGGTTTTGATTCTTCTTTCCATCGATTCCTATTGACGATGTGGTTCTTCGGACAAGTTTTCTTTTTGTCTATCCTTAGACAATGTGAACGATGGTGTCTTTCCGTCTATCCTTAGACGATGTGAGTATTGGGTGTCTTTCCGTCTATCCTTACACGATGTGAGTATTAATTTTCTTTCTGTCTATCCGTAGACAATGTGAACGATGGTGTCTTTCTGTCTACCATTAGACGATGTGAGTATTTAGTGTCTTTCTGTCTACCATTAGACGATGTGAGTATATGATTCTCTTCCCGAGGTGAAGCTACCAACTGTGTGTTGATCTAACCTTTGGTTTTGATGTCTGTGGCGTTACACAAATGACTGGAAGCGATGTCAGGTGTTCTTTATCGGATGATCAGTCAGCTGGTTGCCATTGCAACAGTCTGTATTCAACTTTTCCGGATATTTCTTCCCCAATCAGAGTGTTGCAGTTTATTTCTGCAGTTGGCAAATTTCCGAGTTTCTTTGATATTCAACCGTCTTTTACCTTGATTGTTTGAAAGTTGTTCGCTTTTCATCCAGTCAGGTCCAAGTCGTTTGAATAGGGGCAGCTGTTGCACCCCAAAATTTGCCCAACCTTTTTCTTTAGTTGGCTTTTGTTTCTTTGCATTGTTCTAGCATTTGCATTGCATAACATTTTTCATTTAGCAGGGGATCAAGAGGTGTGACTAGCAGGAGAAGGTTACCCAGAGTGTTGAGCCTAAGCAAGGGGTTTTACTCAAGCATGAATGGTCATCAGGTCACCATGAAGTGGTCAAAGCTTTGTGAAAGAGTTGATGGGTGTATGTGGATTGGCTCCTAACTTGGACACCAGTTGAAGATTATCAGAGGATTGTGAATTCATGATTATGGATATGGGATGTTAAGAAAGCTCATCGAATGCTTTGAGAGCCATGTTGGAGCTTGTTCAAGTGGTTGTGTCATGCGGAAGAAGCCACAGTCAAAGGTGTTGCACCTAGGGTTTTCATCTGGTCAACCCTCAGTCAACTGTGAAATCAAAGGAGATTAAGACTCAATTACAAGTCTTTATGGTCATGGGATGTGGTGTTGAGATATCTAATATATCATTTCAAGATCAAATCAAGAAGAATCAAGAGTGTGAGAAGTTACTAAATCAGGGTTTCAGAGGTTTGTCAGTGTAAAATCCTCTATTTAGTGCCTAACTTCAAGACCACATATATCAAGATACAAGTGTAATCTCACTTTGATGCAAACATGAGACTTGTAAAGTATGTTCTTAGATTTCTTTTGAGTACTAGAACTCATCCATTGGATTTCTAGAACTCAAGTTATGATGCCATCAAGTTATAGGTCTCAGATGAACCATATTTTCCTCATGATCTTAGATTTCCAAAGAGTACTAGAAGTCCTTCATCTGATTTGTAGAACTCAAGTTATGAGGCTTGCAAGTCAGGGGTATTTTGGGAAAGTAAGATTACATGTCATTTTATTATAGGTCCATTTCACCACCTTGCATACTTCAAATGAAAATCTTTCCAACATGAAACTTGCTCCAAATGGGATCATTTGCTTAACCAAACATCAAGGAGTCATGGATTTGGCTTGGATTGGAGAATTGATGTGTAACTTTTTCATGAAGAAAGCTTAAAATCACAAAATGGAATTAATTCATTTCTAACCATTTCAAGGCATGTTTATGCATTTTTTGACTCTTAAAGATGTACTAAACAAGATGCAAGCATTGGATTGAAGTTTTGGTACAATTTTAATGTGCTTTCCAAATGCCATTTCAAGTGAAATTTTGATAATCAAACTCCACCATTAAGATCAAACAAGGGATCAATCCCAACCATTGAGATTCCATACATCCCAAGTAACATGAATGGATCCATTTGCAGCTGTTTAAGCTGCAAATTCATGCATATTGTCAAGCTTGAAAAACTCAAAATCTTGGATTTGCAATTGGGCTTCCTTTCCATCAGGATCCATCACATATAATCCCTTGATCATTCACAATGCACCAGAAGAGGTTTTGGATCGAGAATTGGCTCAAGAACAGTGGGAGAAAGTGAAGAGAAAGTGAAATTCGAATTTGGAGATTCACTCAATTACAGACCAAATTAAGCTCATCTAAAGCTTCCTTGAGGATTATAGAGTGATTCTGGTTAGTTTTCTTCAAGCTTCAACACCATTTCAAGGCCCAGTGGAGGCTCTCCACTAGGTAAATCATTTTTCATCCATTCTCTCTGTTTAAGCCATGATTACACGCCATTTTGTATGTTTATGATGTATGAACTTCATGCTTGGATTCTGGATATAATTGGTTGTTAATTATGAATGTTTCAGTGTGAGGTGTAAAACTTGTTTGGCACGATTTGGCTGACTTAAGAGCTTATAAGCTTAATGGACCATATATTTGAGATCTACTTGTTGTGGAGATGAGTTTTGGCTTTTATTTTGAGGATTTTGGTTCAATTTTTACTTCACCTGCGCTTTGGATACTGTTCATGCTTGATGAGGAAGACGACCGGAAAGTTTCCAGTGGCCGTCTGGTATTGTCTTCCTCCACTGTGAGTATTTAAATCTCACCAGAGCACGTGGCTTGCTCCTTTCCCTTGGATCTGTTGATTTTAGTATTTGATGGCTGAGATTAAGATGTACCGTGCATGCTGTTTGACCTTGCACACCATATCACATTTAAATCTCACTTAAATACGTGGCATGCCCTGGTCTTTCTGATTTGATTACTTATAGATCCAACAGCCACAATCGTGACCTACCATGCACCTAGGTTGACCTCACCAAACCTGATTACTTGAATCCACCGTTTTTGTTTTTTGTTTGATTGGACTTGGGCCCTCACGTGCTATCTGCACCCCCCTTGTGAGCCCAACTTGGTTTTAAACGTGATTCCTTTGCTATTTACACTGTGGCTTTGTCTTTTTTATTTTCATTTTCTTTTCGTTTTTCTTTTGAATCTGTTTGGATTTAATTCAACATAAATACTTCCAATGATCCAAAATTCCACAAAAATAGTTTCTAGACACTTTGAGATGTCTATTATTTTTAAGAAATATTTATTTAATTTTTTGGATTTATTTTGAATTAAAATGGGATTATTGGATTGGAAGTGTTTTTGTTGAACTATTTCTTGACATGCTTTGTTTCATGATTTGTTTCTCCCTTTCCTTTTTGATCCAATGACTGAAAATTGATCCACATACCCATGATAAGTTGATCAATTTTGAGGACCATTTTCCCCCTGTTTGGTTGACTTTTGATTTGACTTGTGATGCATTTCATTTGACCCTTGACAATCCTCATTCACAATGGGACACCCTTGTGAATCAATTTCTTTGGTGGTGTTGTGAATTGATTTTGATTGTGATCTTTTGGCCTCTGTTTGCCAACATGTTTGGGTACCTTGTGCATTTTATTTGATCATTTTTGAACCATTTTCCTAATTTTGAGGTAACTTGCAAGTCAAGTTACCTCCAAGGGAGGTTCATACAAGTGCATGACCTAGTTTGAGTTGGAAATGACCTTTGTGGATCCATTAAGCTCTCAACTCCTCTTGTTTCATATAATATACATGTTGAGCTTGCTTTATGCTCATTTTTATGTCAAAATTATGTTCATTGCTTGTTCATTTATGTGTTTCCTTTGTTGCTTCCGTTTAAGGTTTCCATATGTAACTTGTTTGCATCCTTTTGTGTGATTGCCTCTTGTGCTTTTCTTCTTCTCCTTTCTTCTTTGCATATGCATGCTTGGTTGAGATGAGCTTGTGGAGGCTATTTCCCCACACTATTTTCCTCTCACTTTCATTCTACTTGTGCATCTTGTGTTTGCATGTTTACATTTGCATGTTCTTTCTTCTTCTTCTTCTTCTTCTTCTTCTTCTTCTTCTTTTGCTTTTCTTTGCCATGTTCCCCATAAGTTCTCTAACCTTTTGAGATTATGATAGACATTAGGTGCTTAACCATGCATGATAATATTAGGTAGTCCCCTTGTGTATCCCAACTTTAAGTCCACTTTGCATGACAACTTCTAGGATTGATTAGTCTCCCATTAGTGTCCTTTCTTCTCTTCTCATCTTCAAACATCCTTAAAACACTTAATAAAGAATGACGAGTGTTGTACACTACGAGCCTTAAGCTACTTGAGAAATGGTGATTGGGGGGCTTCCTCTTAATGACCTAGAGTGTTTAGTGTACACCCTTTGGGTGATATACGAAGCATTCGCTCTTAGGTCATAGTCTCTAGTGCGACATGAGTTACAAATCAAACTCAAAACATTTCTTCTCTAAAAAACACAAAAACTTCAAACTTTTTTCATCCTTCGGGATCTTAATCAGGAAAATCTTTTCAGATAAAAGACTGTTGTTAACTCTTAGTTCTACCGTAAACGGTAACGCCTAAGTCTCCAATGGTCGAGATGCATACACCAACTGCTTGAACTACTTGTTAACCTTACTCGGGACTAAAAAATTTTGAACCAATCTGTGGCTTTTTTTAGCCCGAACTATGTTTGCTCTGATCTTTCATACTAGATGAAAGTACGTAGGCACAAGACGTGATGTCTTGGCGAGCAACCTTCCCCCCTTCACCCGGAGTTAGCCGAACTACGTTGACTCTGACTTTCCCATTGTACGAGGGAATACGTAGGCACAAAGCGATGATGCTCTGCCGAGTCTCTCTTTTCTTTTTCTTTTGTACCTTGGCCTTTAGCTAGATAGATTGATCACCCTTTTAGATAGACAACAATGCGTGGATCCCGTCGAGTACGACGGACGTGAGGGGTGCTAATACCTTCCCCTTGCGTAATTGACTCCCGAATCCAGACATGGTTGCGATGACCTTGTCTTTCCCTTTTTTTTTAGGTTTTTCTAATTGTTTCCTTTCCCTCTCTTTGGGATAAATAACGAAAGGTGGCGACTCTTCTATTTTCTTCCTGGTGTTTTTCACAGTTGCGACAACCAGTAGTCATTCCCATCTACTATTGGCCACCCTGTGGATGGAATTCCTTCTGTAGGCTCCATTTCCTCGTCAGCAGCATCCCAAATAAATCCATAATCAGGATCTAAATTTAGGACACCCCCCGTATCGACAGAGGTATAAGACCCTGATCCAACGTCACACGGTGCCACATTTTCTAGGTGTTGATCAAAAGATTTCTTCGTACCCTTTGCTTCATCAATCTTATAATAACTTTGATCAACTTCAATATTTTCGACAATGCCATATTTCCTCCAAATGCTTAATCTTTGATGTAAAGTCGATGGCACTGCCCCTATCCCATCGATCCACTCTCGATCCAACAACAAGTTGAAGTTGGCCTTTGAGTTTATAACCATGAAGAACGTTGATCGGGTGGTTGTACCCACGACTAAGTCAACTTGGACAACCCCAAGAATGTTGCTAGTTTTCCCTTCATAATTAGATAAAACCATGTTATGTTGTCGAAGATCAGCCTCAGTCTTCCCAATCTTCTTAAACAACGTATGGGGAAATAGATTGACAGATGCCCCTTCGTCCACGAACATCTTGTTGACTTCCACTCCATCGACCTTTGCTTTTATGAATAATGGCTTTAAATGGTACATCATTCCAGGACTAGGTCTTTCAAACATGGTCGCTCGTTCTTCCACCATGCCACTATTTATAACATAATATCATAGCGACTTGTCTTCCGTAGTCTGTTTTGGCACGAAATCTTCTTCTGCTTCAGAGACTTCTAACACCATATCATATTTTGTTGGAAATATTGACACGATGCCGCAGTTTACAAAGAAATCCTCACTGTATGTGTCATCATTGGTGTCGTCATACATATCCTTGTCAAAATCGCCTTCTGGTGACGAAGTATATTCCTCATCTGACTGGGGAATGTACCTTGGTTCTTCCTTGACCCCAGATGTGCACTTCAAACTCTAGGTTGACACCACCCCCTTTTCTCCTAAAGCTTCCACAGTTCGTAGTTTGATTTGTCACGATTTTCTCCTTCTTGACCCACCTTGCTTTTGGGTATTTCCTTTTCAGTCCAGAGGCCCCGACAGGCTTCAATTGTGAAGTTAAAGCCTCTTTGGCAGCCTTTTTATTTTTTTGGTACCGCCACCATTGAGTCCTTGTCATATGATTCTTGCCATTGTAATTGGGGGACACCATATAGCCCCTAGGTTCAGCCATCTTGTCGGAGACCTTTGCCTCCTTCTCTAAATCCAACACCTTCCATTTTGGCCTCTTGTTCCACTTCTGACTCACGGGTGCCACCCACTTATCCTGTGGAGTGTCTGATGGCGGCACAAAATTCTTGGGCCGTGCTTGCTGGAACATCTTCCTGTACTCTTCGTTTCGACGAGGAGCACCGTTCTGGTCGAACACAGACCTTGGGACCGATGGCTTACTATCTTGCAGTGCCACTCTCTTACCAAATTCATATTTCCCTGCAACTTTTTCATCAAATACGGCGTTGCATCTCGGGCATAACATAACCTTCAACCCACTCACCTTGCATTTCTCTTGGAAATCCGTTAGACTTTCGCCAGCTTGAGGGTAAACTGCTTTGAGTTCCTCATCAGACTTGTCGGAATCCTCAGTAGTCTCGACCACCATGCATTCAACAATTTGATTATTAATTATTTGTTGAGACCCTCAGTGGTCTCAACCATCATGGAGTCATACAACTTAGAGTACAATGCTTCTTCGACCTTCAGAGGATCCGTGTCAACTTGCATCTTTGGCCTTTCGCCAAATTGAAGTCAGCCTTCCTTCAAAGCTTTCTGCACTAAATCCCTGAAAATAGCACATTGAGATGTCTTATGATCAAGGAAATTATGAATTTTACAAAATCACCTCTTCCTCTTTTGCTCAAAAGGGGGATCTTTTACCTCAGGAGGGACAATAATCTGACTGTCTCTAACTAATAAATAAAATATTTCGTCGCACTTAGATACATCAAACGTATAATTTTTTGTAACGTATTTATCTGTTTTTTCAGTTTCGACGGGATTTTTTTTTTCCATTTGATGGTTTTAATAATTTACATGTATAAGGAGGCCCTGGCTTGAGTTCAGCCACGTTAACCTCATTTTCGTCGACGAGCTTCTCGTTGTTAGAAGAGCATTTGTTAGCGGCTACCTATGAAACTTTCTCTTTCTTGTGGTATCTGTTAGCATGGGTTTTTTCATTTTTAAACTTTTGACCTGTCAGACCCTATCAGCTAGTTGCACCATATCTCTGAGATATTGTGTGTCTAACTTTTTCCTGATTGAGTAATCTAGGCCGCTAGCCGCCATCTCGACTAGCTTATGTTCAGGGGCTTGAGTGAAGCATCGCGCTTTCAAAAGTTTAAACCTGTTAAGATATTGGTCCACCGACTATGTGGCCTTCCATTTGACACTAGCTAACTCTTTCAAACTAATTTTCAATTGTCCCATGTAAAACTGTTCATGAAACAACCTTTCTAATTGTGCCCAGGTATGAACAGACTATGGGGGTAACATGGTAAACCAAGTAATCACATTATTTGTGAGGGAACTTGGAAAGTACTTCATTTTCAAGTCCTCATTGTTTGCTATGTCACCAACTTCAAATTGATATTTGGCGACATGTTCGACGGTGGACTCTTTGGTTTCTTCGGCGAATTTGGTGAACTTAGGAACCTACCATCCCCTAGGCAGCTCTGTTTGCAAAACAAAGTCTGGTAGTGGAGACATATATGTTGGCCGTCGAAGGGATGGGTTCGCTCTATTGTGAACCATATTCTGTTCCATCATAGCTTCTAAGTTTGGTTCGCCAGCCATGGCTTCAGTCAAACTTGTCTGACCACATAGTCTGGATCTTGGTTCCTGTGAACTAAAACAATGGGAGGCCTTTGGGACACCCTAAGTGTATGTTCAACCTCATGGGGTTTCTGGTCATTTGTTTCGTCGAAGACTTCGTCTTGTCGAATTGGTGTCTTCGGTCGAAGCAAAGGAGTTTGTCGACCAGGGGCCCTATGAGTGCCTAGGAAATCACCTATCCGTGTCATCTGAGTCGCCAACTGTTGGTAACTCTGAGTTGAATCTTGTATTAATGGTATTAATATGGTGCCCATTTTCTGGGTCAACATGTGAACCATTTTGTGATTACTCTCATCCATTTGCTGTCTCATAACAGCGACAAAGCTTGAGGTGAAAGTTGGAATTGACTGAGATGGAAGACTAAACCATGATGGCCTAGTAACTTGGTTCGCCAAATGCCCTAATCCTTTATATGTTGAGAAAGTCGATGATGAGCTTTCTTCGAAGAGTGGGCCACTATGATGTAAGCTCGACATGAACTCTGTTGGCATCCCAAAGGCTCGAGGCGTGGGCATTGTGAAATTAGGCACATACTGCCCCCCATTTACCGTCATCATAAGCCTAGGTTCAGGTTGACGTGGCATCAAGACAGGCCCACTATATGCATTCGAAACCGCATATGTCACACCCTAATTTTTGACCTTAAGATTCCACCTTTCCTGTGCGTTTTCTCACGTTTTATCTTTTTACTTTTATGTGCGACTAACAAGTATGTGCAGGGTCTTTTTTTGCTTAAAGGACGTCTCTGCCGGATTTTCATGATTAAATCCTCTTAAATCGAGATTTTGGTCCCTTTCAAGTTTTTCTCTTTATCAAGGAAAGGTTGTCAGGACAGGATTCGTATAGGAATCGTGATCATGAGCTCTTGGTAACTGAGGCATTTGTAGTGCAAGATATTTCAGATTCAAGATTTGAGAATTGTTCATATGAGTTGTAAATCCAGCGGTTGCAATTTAATCAAGTGGTGTTATTTGGTTTGTGCTGAAAGTTAACTCGTATCACATTGGATTTGATTTTGGTGCACTATATGTGAATTTAATTGGTGAATATAATGAGGTTGTAGCATCCGAGTACGAGAAATCCTCAAAGTCGTGTTCATGTGGATTACGGTTATTGTTGATGAGTGAGAGCATCCAAGTACCCAGGCTTTGTTAATTGTGTTATGAAATTCGAGACTTTTGTTCTTCAACGAGCTTAGATCAAAATTCAAACCCGTCTCCGTGTTGGTCTAAATGCTCAAATTTTAAGAAATTTATAATTTAAGGTTTCATTTTAAGTTGCATGCTTATTTCGGAAGCATTATAATTACAGCTCATTTCAAATTCAATTACAAGGAAAATTTATGATTATTACAAGACTCAAAATAGACACATTACTACAACGATACTTGATTAACCGGCCAAACCGCATAATTATGGAAAAGGCCTAGAGTACAAAGTTATTATGACCAACATGCTGAAAGTTTGACTGAAGCTACATGTAGCCAAAGAAAAAGTAAACCGCTCGACCAAGCCTATTGCACAATTTTGGAACGGTGTTACCAATCTGTCTCACTAATTGTGTGTTCCTAAAGCTAGTACCACATCCCAATAAAAGAAGAGTTTGGGACGAGTTTTAAAGAGCATTCCAAGGGAGCATTCCTGCGGTCTCTTAGTGTCCCATACTTAGGGTGACTCCGTTTCTTCAGATGAACAAGGATATTGACAAGTTCTCTCGAATACCAGCTACTGGGAGGTGTTGGTTCGCGAAGAGTTTGGTCCTCCGCCATCTTCCGGGCATTGTTTTTTAACTACAACATTTGGAAAACAAGCCTTTAGTATGTATAATTCATGCCGTCAAACCTGGTACCTGGATGAAATTACTACGGAGATTAGATTTTTATGGACGACCAAAACAAATGATTAACGAGAAACATATAGCAATACAAGCTTAAGGAATTACCGCAACCACAACAGCTTAGCAGTAGTAGCATCAATCGGACGAATCAACCGGCGAGGTCCACGCGGGCGGGGACTTGCACAAGTAGCTTAGCTCACTTACATCTGCAGTAATGCCATTACAAAATCAATTTCGTCAACACATAGAAGTCAAGTGTTGTTTACAAGAATAGAACACAAGTTTTGAAAGGAAATTAACAACGCCAATGCAACCTGGCCTTGTTGTTGACATACCATAATCATAACCTCAATAACGTGTGAAGTCCACACCGCGGGACATGTTAAACACTCTGCAGCCCCACATTTCCTAAGCAAGTGTTAGCGAACAAGAGGAAGAAAAGTGGGAGCATCAACCACAGTAAAATCACATTAAAACGGGAACGTTCAATGTAACACCCATTTTATTTATTTGGTTATTTTGGTGTTATTTTAATTATTTTATGTGGGTGTGCCCTTAGGTGGGGTGTGTTTGATGTGTTGTAGGTGATCATCCTTGATATGTAAGGATTAGTCTGGGTGACATGGAGTGGAAATGATAATATTATAGTAATAGCAATATTGGTGATATTATTATTATTATTATTATTATTATTATTATTATTATTATTATTATTATTATTACTATTAATATTAGTATTAATATTAATTTGGTGGAATATTATTAGTCTTCATATTAGTAATATTATTATGAATATTATTATTATTAGTTAATATTATTATTGGGATTAAATAATTAAAATAAGAAATTGAGGGGTCAGTAAGTTTTACGATACATTTGGAAGTTAGAGAAAGTGGAGAGAAGGGAGAAGTGAGAACACGATAAGCGATTCTGAGGGGAAGAGCAAGATAAAGGAGAACAAGGCTAGAGCGATCAATTGGTAGGGGATTCTTCACCAATCGAAGATATAATCGAGGTAAGGGGGGAGAAACGGATTGGGATGTTATTTACATGAAATTGGGTAGAGGGGATTCCTTAACCCCGTAGGTATTATGATGAATATGTTTGAATTGTTGTTGTTTATGGTGAAATTTATGTATATGATGATACGTTGATGATTTGTTGTTACCACTGATGAAGGGGAGTTGTTGTTGGCGAGTTCCTATATAACCTTTGTGGTTTGGATAATGACCATGAGTATTAGTGAGGTTCTGTATAATCTCTGTGGCTTTGGCAGTGACCATGATATAGGTTCTGGGGTATAATTCCTATAGTAATAATATGAACATGAAATAGGTTCCGAGAGGAAAATTAAGGGGCATATTGGTTCTGAGTAACTCTGAGAGTGCCAGTAAAGTATCTGATGTTGGTGTTAGAGTAAGAATTATAGGTCGATTGACAAGTATGATATTTATGATTTGTAGTACTGATAGAGTATGATATAGAAGTGGCAAATTAGGCTTGAATTGGAGCAAGGTAGCAGTTCTAAACAATGGAGATTTTAGGGTATCGCAGCATTCGCTGGGTTTCACCTGGCGAGTGTTGGCGAAGGTTCGCCTGGCGAAGGTTAGCGAGGGTTCGCCTGGCGAATGTTAGCGAGCAGTGGCGAGTAATTCCAAATAAACTCCCAGACCTAAAGGGTATAAATTTCTCCTGGCGAATGTGGCCAGCGAGGCTTCGCCAGCAGGTTCTCCTGGCGAGCCATAGCGAGCATTCGCTGCGGGGCTTCGCCTGGCGAATGAACCAGCAAATGCGACAGCAGAATGTGGTTTTGGTACTGTGTTGCCTTGTGCATTAGCCTTGTAGGATCCCTTTGATCATGATAAGTGTAGGGATGATGGGATGGATAATGAAGGGTGCATAGACGGTGATCGGAAGTGAATTCTGTATTGTTTGAATTAAGTGGATGATTGGTGAAAGTGTGTATGATATGGAGTATCATGAGGTGATCATTATGATCGTGTGTACCCGATTGTTGGGGTATGAGTATACCTGCTGCTGAAGGGTGAACCTTTATTTATATGTGGATTAAATGATATAGTTGATTGGTGTATGCTATATGTATGCATGTGATGAATAAATACTTGGTGCTAATAGGTGAATTACATAGTGTTGAATGTAAATAAAATAATTAGATTGATGTGGGAGATGTGCGAGGCACGGTGAGTTAATCAGGAGGACCGTATAGAGTTAACTTAGTTAATACAAATGAGTGGTGTATAATAGATATATGAGGTAAGATGGTGTGGGTAGTAGGATCGTGTATATTAAGATGAATTAACATAATGGACTAGCGTTGGACGGTGGAATCTTATAGTGATGGAACTAAATCGTGGTAATAGATTGGTGTGTAGTATGTATGGGATACGGTGGTAGGATCGGGGGGATCGTGTAGCTTTGACTAAAGCAATTACTTGATTAGGAGATGTACGAATGATGTACAGTGATGGGATCAGGGATATCGTGTGAACTTAATTATAATAATAGTTCGATGTGTAAGCATGTATGATGTATGGTGATGTGATCACTAGATTGTGTGCACTTAGTGTGCTTGTGTTGAATTGTGTGCATTTGGTGTCATGCATATTATGAAGTGTTGGTGGAATGAGTCATTGCTCGATGGAGTGTATGTGATCCATTCGTATTCCTTTGAGTGGGGACGGATCATGGCCAAGGGTGGGTGTATATGATCTATCCGGGTTCACATGGAATGAACCAATGAGTCGGTACTGTATGCATGGTGTTGCGTTGCATATTTGCATTATGACGAATTATGTTGATTGGTGGACTATAGGTCGTGTTTGGTGAATGTTGGGTGATGATTGATATGACTATTGTAGTTACTACCTTTATTTCATGTATGTAATTACCGATATATTTTGATCATGTTTTCTCACCCCTTTGCTGTTGTTGTGGTCTGTGCTTCTTCGGAAGTGCAGATAATCCAGGTACTTAGCTAGCTTGGATGTGTGGTGTGCCAGTCGAGTCTTAGGATGCTCTGATATGTAGCACGAGACTTGAGTGTTTTTAGTTGTTTTTGTTGAACTTATTTCTTTTCCTGTGACATATCACGAATTTGATGTATTTTGTTATATGAACAATTTCCGCTGTATTTTGGTGAAAACATTTTTAATGAAGTATGTGTTGGATTTTTATGATGTGATATCCCACTTTGGGTGGAAGAACTCTGATGTTTATTTATAATTTTTATATTTTAATGGATTTGGGAAGTGGGGTGTTACATTCAACACCTATAACCATCAAGCTTTGATCAAACCAGCATTCAGAAGGCAGAGCATGGAGACGTTCTTTCTGTTAGCTTGAACGTACGCGATACCTTGCCATTCACATTCGGTTGCTTCCAGGATAGACAGAAGAAGAGGGTGTTAGTAAAACCGAGTGCAATCCAATCAACTCCCTTCCTGACTTCGATTTATCACCAGGTTTCGCTTCAATTCTTGGAAACCATAACATTGGTTTAATCTTTGCCAATGCCATTGGTCCTGCAAAACTCAAGTCACCACGAGACTCGTCAAACTTGGCCAACAACTTAAGATTTGACAGAAATAAAGATAGCATGGATAGTTACCAGTTTCCGTTTCATGATGGGCAGGCCAAGGTAGCAAGGGCATAGGTCCAGTTTTCAACCAAAAAACCACCAGGCTCCCTACATGGCAAATCAAAGGAGAACTGTTGTCAGTTATCACATTCCTTTTTTTTTTCTTTTCGAAGCATAGCAACGGTGTCACACCCTCATTCTCACCTTTAGCCTTTTATACCCTACATTCGGCGTATCATACATCGTTCTATTGCATATCGAGCATGCGGGTTCACAAGGTACGAACTAGGTCGGTTTGTTATTTTTCATTTCAAATGAGATAACTTGTCTATCTTGGACTACATGGAAGAAAAGGTTCATCGTCTAAGGTTTGATCTAAGTGGAAAAGTCTACTTATGTAGATTTCTTCAAGGAGGAGTTACTTGACAAAATACAAGGATATTCAAGAAAATATTCTTAATGAACATGAAATGCAAGGCCAAATTCAAGAATTTTTCATACATGTTTGTTTTTATGGTCAAGTGGAGTTCAAACTTACAAAGCATGAGTCAAGATCACAAGTGCATAATTCAAGAATTCATTTTAAATAATGACATAAGGGAATCCATCATTCAAAGTTCAAGATTCATGAATTCAAGACTAGATTCAAGAATATTACAAAGAGAAATTTCATGACATTTGCAAAAGTGTCACATTTGTTACAAAGTTTCAAGCTCTTGGTAATGCTTAGAAAATTAAGCTACTTCTAGTCTTAATCCAAGCTTCTAATTAATTTCATGCTATGGTACCTTTCATTCCCCAACAAGTTTACATGTTCAACATTATGCTTGCAAACATCCAAAGAAAATATTTAAGAGCTAACTCAACATTGGAACATGTCAAGATCAAGACTATGTTTGCTTAGCCATGGGTAATTTGAATGTCATACAAAATAGCCCCCATGCAAGAAGTGACAATTTGCATTATACCACAAGACCATCGCATGTCACAAGACCAAGGAAATGAACCCATAATGATGCATCTACATACTAAATATCAGATTTTTCAAAATGCTGTCAAAAAGGTAGTAGCATTGACCACAAGAGCTGTCAAGCCACAAGCCAACAAAGGGGTACAAGGATTGAGAGCAATGTAGAGTGCTGCAGCATAGGCAAGTAGTGCAGAAAAATGTAGCATAGCAACTTGCATGGAAATGGAAAGAAAGAGAGTGACATAAGAAAAGGTGGTAGGAGACATTACCCCATGAAACAATCTGATGTTTGGGGAGAAGGGAAAATCCTAGAGGGGAGATAAGAAGGGAAGGGGCTGTAAACAAAGGGGGAGTCATTTTTTTACACACTACACATTCACTACACATTGCAAAAAACCAGAAAAAGAGAGAGAGAGCAAGAAACCCTAAAAAACCAGAAAAATAGAGAGAAAGAAAACTAGCAAAATCAAAAGAGTTCCATAAAAACACAAGAACCTTTGAGAAGGAGAACCTTCACAACATAGAGGGAAGAAGGAAGAGAGTACCCAACCAAAATCAGTGGAGGCTTAACAAAGAAGGAGAACCTCTTTGGTATCCATTCCTTCAAACTTTTCTCCTTTTTATACTTTGCACTTGTCATTTATTTATCTCTGTTAAGTTATTTTGTGTTGTGTACATTGTGTGAGGTCCCAAGAGGGACCAAGAAACCATTTTTAAGAACCACAAAAAAGAAAGGAAAACAAGAAAAAGTTTGGTTTTTTCACCCATGTAGGCTGACACGGGCCGTGTCAGCCCGCTGTTTGAGATTTCATGGCGCAAAACACCTAGGTCTCCTGACACGGGCCGTGTCACACGACACGATCGACCGTGTTGCACCTCTGTTTGAGTTTTCATTGTGTATTTCACCCAGACCTCCTGACACGGGCCGTGTCACACGATACGACCGACTGTGTCACACCACTGTCTCGCCTCAAAAACCCATATTGCAGGTACCTCCTGACACGGGCCGTGTCACACGACACGACCACCCGTGTCACACCACTGTTTTTTTTAATACTTTTTTCGATATTTTACCTCCAAATTTTTTTTCAAGGAGTTCGCCGTTTTTTTTGCATGTCTCGATTTTTTTAGCCGACTAACCCCATATATTTGTATGATTTTAGTATGTGAATATTTCTATGGTCCTTGTTGACCTTTGATTCCAAAAACCATTTTCAAAAACAAACTCTCGATCTTATCGAGCCATTTTTAACCTTGTAAGTCGATTGCCTTGCGCATCGCCATCGACCTTGTCCGTATCGTTTCGAATGCATTTTGACAAACAATAAACATTGATCCAATATCAAGTGATCCTTTTTATTATAAAAAACCCAAAATACAATAAATATATGGTTAGGGTTGTACACCATGGATTTTAAGGTGGTGGAGAAGGAATGAGAATGGAATCCTCCTACACTCGTTTCGAATGTTTTGGATATAAGGCGCTCGACTTGGCTATTCGAAACATTCATCTCTATCCAAAGTCCTTTTGTGTAATCCTAATCAAGAACCATTTCTCTTCAGAAAAACCTAAAAATAACATCAACTCATCAAACTTCTTTCCGCCTTAGGGCATCAATCAAAAACCCTTTTTCAAGGTATAAAATCAATCAACAAATAACTATTTCACAAGCCTCCGAACTACGGAGCTCTGATTCTTCACTTCTTTTAAGCGAGGATACGTAGGCACAAGGGCCACAATCCTTGGCGAGCATTAAAATATAAAACCAACCCCTCTTTCCTTAAGCAAGCAAACTTTTAAGTAAAAATACTCATTCACGCGAAATAACCTAGGAGGTTCCCATCGAGTACGATGGATGCGAGGGGGTGCTAATACCTTCCCCTCGCATAACCGACTCCCGAACCCCTAGACTTGGTTGCGATGACCATGCTCTTTTCCCAAAGGTTTTATCGCTATTTCCCTTTCCCTCCTTGGGATAAATAAAATCCGGTGGCGACTCTGTGTCATTTTTCGCGTAGCGACAAACGGTAAATTAAATAAAAGGCAGAAGAGGGAAATTTATCAACCATGAGAGTTTCCTCAGGTTTACAGCCCACGCGTTCAAAATCCCAATTATAGAGAAGTTTCCTAACCAAGAATCAACAATAAGTTTCACACCAAATCAAATCCGACATGATCAGTTTAAAAAGGAAGGTCATTAAATCATACAAGGCGAACTTTCAAATTACAACCAATATGGTCAGACAATTTCAAATCGAAAGAGGAAGGAAATTCATTGTCAATTAACGTCTTTTGGCTCAAGAACAGCCTATAAAAGGATTTAGAATCGAGCTAAAATGACAGGAAAAAATACAAATTCGCAGAGACCCTAAATCCCAAATCGAACCCTAAGAGACGAAAGGAGGAAGACTTATCTCGTGTTATTGTTCCGTCCGCGAACCAACCATCATCCGCCGTCAACCGCAAATCGTTATCATCACCGACACCACGGCCGAAAAACCTCCATCGCGGACAACAACCTCACCCATCACCAGAAACCGCCGGAGATCGCCTCCACCATCGTGAATCCATCACCGGAAATGCCGTTCAATCCCCTCAAGCTTTCGCCGCGAACCATCCGTCCTTGAGAATCCTGTGAAATCCAAGGAGACCGTAAGTTATTTTCAACTAACATTGATAACTTTTTTTGCTGTTTGTCTCATACAAGAGATCGAAATAGCGTTAGAAGAAGAGGTAGAAGGAAAGACGAAAGAAAAACGGTGAAGAAATTGGGGTCGAGGCAAGAAGAAGATGAAACGAGGAAAAGAGAAGAGGAAAGTTGGAACGGCGGATTGGGGGGGATGAATTTGGGGATTAGGATTTTTTCTTGTTTTTTAATTTTGTTGTATTTGTAATATAATCACATGTATGTGCACATACACACATACGATGCACCCTCACGCATGCGGCCCTTGATATCTCCAACGAATCTCATCGCACGACCAACATCCCTCGTGCCTATCCTAACCTATATACCCGCGCCACACCTGATCCAACCGTCTATTTAACGCCTTAATTAACATAATTAACCACCATTAATCTTTAATCAATTTTTAACTAAACCCATTATTATAATTAACTTTCTCAAACGTTATTAATTAATTCAATGTTGTTAATTTATTTTATCAATTCAATAATTCCTTTTTATTTAATAAAAATATTTTATTTAGGTCCTAAATAATAAAAAAGACTTTTTTATATAAATATTTTTTATTAATAAACTTACTAATAAATCCTTTTTAATTAATCTTTTAAAGTTAACCCTTTTAACTGACCTTTTTTCTTTAACTCTTTAGTTTAATTTATTTAATGATTTCTCTTTTATTACTCACTTTTTTATTTAATTTAGTCATCAATTCTAATAATCCTTTTTCTTATAATAATAGTTAATTTTCTCTTTTTCTTAATAAAATCTATTTCATTTAATTTAACTTCTATTTATTCAAAATCTATTTAATAATAATAACTAAAAACTATTTATTTAATAGGAAAACTTTCTTTTAATAAAATTATTTCTATCAAAATTTATTTTTATTAAAAAAAACTAATTGACTTATAATTAAAAGTAATATAAAATTTTCTTGCAAATCAGTTCATATAATTTAATTCAACATTTTCCCTAAAAATCAATATCACCAAAGTAATATATTTTCTCATCAATTCGCCTAAAATCAACACCCCATAACTTAATCAATCGTGCACGCTTCCGCTCAGACTCCATTCATATATTCACTTGCACTCACTTGTACACTTTAGCGCTTTCATGCGTTTATGGATGCTTTTATTTATCTGCTTCCGCAATTTATATTTGCCATTATTTATCTTATCGCATCGCTGAGCGTCGTCCAAAGGAAGAATCTGCGCATAACGCGAAACTTGTGCGTATGCACCTCATTTGCATCATAAATCCCCATATGATCCTTGATCCCATTCAAGTTGATCTCTTAAGATAGATCCTACCCTATAGGAAGGACCTTTCTCTCTTCTTAACAACATAGGAAAAACAATTCAACAACTCAATTAAACTCTTCAAACACAATAGAGAATAAGACATGAGTCATCTTGACAGTCGAGATATAAATCTCCTGCCTCATAACAATACAATCAATTTTCCTACAAGTTGTGGTGGCTAAGTCAAGTCTTCTCCCTCGAGATGAAAACTCATCTTTTCTCCTAGACCCAATCAATCAACCACCCTTATCCCGTAGGAACTTTGACCACAGTCAAAGAACTCCTCAAACCCTTTAGGGGAACTACAATTACTCTGATTCCATTCCCGTCAGGATATGTAGGCACAAGATGCGATATCTTGTCGAGTATACTTAGAAATAAACCACTAGGTCTCTTTTATCCCTTAAGCAGATAAACCTTAGTAATAAACACAATAAAACAAGAGGTTCCTGTAGAGTACTACAGAAACTTAGGATGCTAGCACCTTCCCTAAGTCTAACCAACCTCCGAACCTATAACTCTCTAACCTTTGCATTTGCATTACATTGTGGGTAATTCGATTTTTTTCCCTTCCTTTGGACAAATTAAAGTTTGGTTGCAAATGAATTAAGATTCAAGCTCATCAATAGCTTGGTATCCAAATTTCACCGCGACAACATACACAGTGTCAACGCCAACATCATCTATTTGCGTCACAACCGTATTTCCCTCCGAAGGCGGTTCTTCGTTTGGACGTGGTATCACCATCTTACCACTACGTAAATGCATACACTCAAACCAACGGGTCCCACCGGGTGTGCTAATTTGTTCGCACGCGATTTTTGTGCGAACAACCTCTGGCCTCCTAGTGCAGGTTTACTTACGGGATCGGCCAAACAAATCCTAGGACAATCTGGTCGAGTCTATGTGACGCTAGTAGAATGGTTTTTGTTTAGAATGAATTGGAAACAAACATGAAGAAAAATGTACATGAATTGAATAACAAACAAAATAAACAAGTAAGAGGCAAGATATCTTAAAATTTGGTAGTGTAAACTGCTTTAAAAAGAAATGTGGACGCCATTTAAAATTTTGTAGGAGTGAACTCTTTTCTCTTAACGCTTGGTACTCAGAGTGTATTCCTTTAACAATGTTATAAAATGCACCCTCCTTCAAATGAAAAGGGACACTGCTTTAAATAGGAAAATAAAATAACTGCTTTTCTCTTCATGTTGGTCCTGGTGGCGACACATGTTACTCCACCATCTTTGTAACTTCCCCATGTTCTCAACCATTCAAATTTATTCCCGCTCAAAGGTTCTCATACTTTATGTCGGTTTCATTGGCCATCAATCGACACTTTCGGCGGCATCGCCTTGAGTCGACTCACAATACATCTTCTGCTGGCGTCGATTTATGACATATCTTCCGCCGATGTCGACTTGGCTCGTTTTCTTCACCATCTTCCTAACCTGTCGACCCGCATGTTAGCCTTTTTGTCAACTCTTCTCAGTCGAAATCTTCCAGCCATCAGTATCCAAAAAGTGTCGTGTTGTATTTTTTAAACTTAGTATTGGGTGTATCCGGATAGGCAGACTTAATATTAATGTATCAGGAATGCAACAAATATGTAAATACTAATAATGTCCATATTGAGAAAAATAATTGGAAAATATAAAAACAATTAAAATAAAATTTGAAAATACAACTAAAAATCAAATTAAGAGTCTACAATTTTTTTTGGATTTTTTTAACCTGAGAGATTTTCGGTGCGGTGGATGGAGTTTTTCGGTGCAGCCTACCATGACAAAATGACGGGTCAACCAACTAAAGAAAAAGGTGGTGACACGTCCAAAGGTTGTGGAGAGGACAATTATTACTCATGTGATTGTTAAAGAAGACACTTGTGGAAGAAAAGAGACTGAAGCAACACCTATTGAAGAAGAAGACCGTGACAGTGAAAATGGAAATTCAACTGAAAGTATGAAGGAAATTGAACATCCACCAGGGAGGACACATGAGAAAGAAGATGATGATAATTACTTGAAGATGCTTAAGACAGAAGAGCCATGTCTGAAGAATGCAAATGACCTATTTGAGAAAAGGCACTAGAGTCCAAGGTGGAACAATGCAACAACATTGTTTGATGAAACTCCCCCAGGTGACAAACCTTGGGTGGATGTTATTTAGGGTAACAAAGACTATAACAGAGGTATAGCTGTTGAATATGTGGCTCCAAGTTGGTGAATGGAAAAATAAAAGTACTCATTGATGAAATTGATGTAGAAGAGGAGATGAAATCTTGGGAAACATCATTGATCCTTTTTACACTAGGTGAAATACTTTCAATGAATGCAGTGAAAAATTCCGGGAAAAGACATGGAATTTTGTAGCTATGCCTGACCTTTACTACAATGACATGGGTTACTTCATTGTAAGATTCAAATAATTGGAAGATAAAGACAAAGTGGTAGGACAAAGACCATATTTCATCTTTGGAATTCCTCTATTCATACAAAACTGGTCAACTGAATTTGAGATAAAAGAGGATCTCCTGCATGTTCTCCCTTTATGGATCACTATGCCATACCTACCATTACACTTATGGGGTGAAAAGAGCATCTCCAAGATAGCTAGTGCCATTGGTAAGCCTATCACCACTGATGAGTGCACAACAAGAAAATTGAAAATCTCATATGCTAAAGTGCTTGTAGAAGTTGACATCACACAAATGCCTAAAGGCCATGTTTGGATCAAGGTCCATAATGGAAAGATGCTGAAGCAAAAAATTGAATATGAACGGAAACCAAGCTATTGTAAAAAAATGATTGAAGATTGCTCATGATTATGCTCTCAAGAAAGTTGGTTCTACACAGATGATTGAGAAGGTATGGAGGCCAAGAGCTACCTATCCTAAACCAATAATACACCATACACCTGTAGCTAATGAAGACAATACCATAATTCATCCTGCAGCAGATTAGACAGTAGTGACAAAAGGAAGGAGAGACAAATGAAATGCCCCTATTGTAAATGAATGGAAAACCCATGTGCCTGAAGTTGGTATGTTTTACCAAAACAATTTCAAGCCCCTAAATGTTGGAGATTGTCTTGTAGGGGACCCCCTCCCATGATCCATGATTGTGACATGGAATGTGAAAGGCATGAATAAGGAGGCTAAGCATAAAGAGATTTGTTCCTCTCTCTCTCTGAGTTCCAAGTGCATATCATTGCCTTACTAGAGACTAAAGTAAAGAAGAAAAATGCAGAGAAAATAAGGAAAGTATTTGGAAATAAATGGACCTATGCTGACAACTATAGGGACCATGAGAGTGGTAGGATATGGTTGATGTGGGACACTAGCTATGTGAACATCAAAGTCATGCAGATAACATCCCAACTTATTCATGTTGAAGTGTATGGCCTTGATCAGAAGCTCATACACATGGTGACTATCATTTATGCCTACAACACTCTTGAACATAGAAGATCTATGTGGCATGATATTGAGAAAGTAGGTGAGAGCATGAATTATCCCTGGATTTTTATAGGAGATTATATCAATGTTCTTGCTAGTAATGATAGGGTTGGGGGAACCCTGTGCAAGCTAATGAATACAAAGACCTTGCTGAGATGATGAAAAATCTAGGCCTTTTTGAAGCATTGACCAAAGGGTGTCACTACACTTGGTCAAACAAAAATAGCTAGAATACTATCTACACTAGAATTGACAGGGCTATTGGTAATGTGCAGTGGTTCCAAACATTTTACAATGCCATTGTAGAAGTGATGGCCCCTAGAATTTCTGACCATGCACCCATCAGAATTAGGGCAAATATTCAGAGAATGATTAGAAGGACCATCTTCAAATTTCTTAACTGTGTTACTCATGATGCCTCCTACCTCCATGTGGTTGGCCAAAGCTAACAAGAGAATATGAGAGGGTCTGCTATGTATAGATTATGGAGGAAGCTGCATAGACTTCAACTAGCTATAAAGCCTTTAATAAAAAAGGTGACAGATATACAAAATCCAAATCCAACAAGCTAGACAAGCTTTATTGCAGGCTCAAGAATATCTTAATGAAAATATTTTTGATAGTCAAGCTATTGATCAATTGAAAGAGTGTAATACCATCTTATCCAGCTAAATCAAGTGGAAGAATCCATCTTTATGCAAAAGGAAAAAAATCACTTGGTTGAAACTTGGAGATAATAACAACTCTTTCTTCCATGCTTCAATGAAAGAAAAGAATAAGCAAAAAGGTATATATACCCTTACCTCTCTAGATGGGAGATTACTCAGCACTCAAGAGACTATTGAAGAAGAAATTATGGATTTCTATATCAAGCTTGTTAGAACTACAACCACTGAGTTAAAAGGCATTGATATTCATGCTGTCAGAAGAGGGACCAATCTGTCTTGGGAGAGTGCTCAAAACCTGATCAGGCCTGTGGAGGAAAAAGAAATTTAGAATGCTCTTGTTGACATTGGGAACACCAAAGCTCCAGGTATTGATGACTTTAACTCTTTCTTTTTCAAATTTACCTGGTCTATTATGAAGGATGATGTCAATGAGGCTATTATGGAATACTTCCAAACAAAGGAGTTATACATTACTGTCAATTGCTCCCTTGTCTCTCTAATTCCTAAAACCTATGAGGCTTAGGACTTGATTAGAGGCTATAATAGAAAAAAAATATTGCTCATATGCATAATCCAAATAGATATAAAAAAGGCCTATGATGCAGTTGAGTGGCATGCTTTTATTCATATCATGACTGAGTTTAGTTTTCGTCAAACCTTCATTGATTGGATTAGCCTGTGTAACAAGTGTGTCATATCGTTTCTCAATCAATGGTGTGCCTTCCAAAATAGTTAAAGTTCAAAAAGTCTTGAGACAAGGTGACCCTATATTACCTCTCCTCTTTGTTATGATTATGGAGTATCTTCATAGAACCTTGCAAGAGCTTGATTTTATCCTTAATTTCAATTTTCACCATAAGTGTGACAAACTGAAAATCACCAACCTCTTCTTTGCTAATGACTTACTGCTACTTGTGAGAGGTGATGTGGAAATCTATTAAACTTATGATGACTAAATTCAGGGACTTATCAGCTGCAATATGCCTCAAAGCTAGCATTCATAAATGTAAAATCTACTATGGTGGGATTGATGGAAACACAAAGCATTTAATTCAAGAGGAAATATGTTTTGAAATAGGTCGCTTGCCTTTTAAGTACCTTGGGGTTCCTCTGGCCAGCAGGAAACTTTCCATAACCATGTGTCGACCTTTGATTGACAAAATGCTGGAGAGACTTAATCATTGGAGAAGGTGTGAAAAGTACATAAGTAGCGGGGTTGAATTGTGTTTCGTGTCCTCTTTTAATTTAGCTTCTGATCATAGTTTCAGAATCATAACTGATATTCAGATCCTGAGTTAATTTGTTTGGTAGCAGATATAATAGAAGCAAATAAAATAATAGCAGAAGACATAAAAGATTTATACTGGTTCCACCATAACTAAGAGTAGTCAAGTCCCTTTGCCTCACAAGATATTTTCATTATAACCACTGTCGCGGTGAAAATCGGATACCAAACTATTGATTAGTTTGAATCTTTAATTCATTTTGCAACCGAACTTTGATTTGTCCAAAAGAAGGGATAAAGATCAAAATTCCCACAATGCAATGCAAATGCAAGGTTTAGAGAGTTATAGGTTCGGGGGTTGGTTAAACATAGGGAAGGTACTAGCATCCTAGGTTTCTGTAGTACTCTACAGGAGCCTCTTGTTTTATGTTTGTTTATTGCTAAGTGTTTATCTGCTTACGATATAAGAGACCTAGGGGTTTATATCTAAGTATACTCGATAAGATGTCGCATCTTATGCCTACATATCCTTACGGGAGTGGAATCAGAGTACTTTGTAGTTCTCCTAAAGGGTTTGAGGAGTTCTTTGACTGTGGTCAAAGTTCCTACGGGTTTAGGGTAGTTGATTGATTGGTTTTAGGAGAAGAGATGCGTTGTCATTTTAAGGGAGATTTAACCGCCACAATTTGTAGGAATGTAGTCTTTGCATCATCTTAAGAGAAGGGCTCAAGTACTCGGATAGGGATCAACGAGGTACGCCTCTCTTAAGGCAAAAATCTCTACGTGTTGATTGTACTGTTGTGAGGTGGAGATTCTATCTCGCTTAAGATGATTTGGCATCTTTCTCTAATGTGTTTGAATATTTGTTGATTTGAGTTGTTGAATGTTTGTTCTAAGTTGTAAAAATAATGGCCCTTCCTATGGGGTAGGATCTATCTTAAAGATCAACTTGAATGGGATCAAGGATCGCAGGGGAGAATGATGCAAATGATGCACTACACACAATTGTTGAATTATGTGTAGGTTTTTCCTTTGGACGGAATGCGATGCGTGAATATAAGTTGATAATGTAAATTACTGTAAGATAAATTGTAAGGAAAGTAAACCATACACACGCATGAAAGCGCTAAGGTGTAGGTGAATGTGTCGTGGGGTGCACTATTAGATTGAGTTTTACGATGTTGATTGTTTTTTTTTAGGCGAGGTTGAATTGATTTTAGAAAAGTGTTAATTTCATTTTTAAGAGAAAAATTGTGTTGGATTAAAAGTTATCCTAGATTTGTTTTAGCAAAGTTTCAATTTATTATTGATTTAAAAAAATAATTATTAGAAATAGAAAAGATTAATACAAATATAGATTTTTGAGGAAAAAGTTTATTAAAGGGGATGGATTCGGTCATTATAGGAAAAGTTGCTATTACTATTTATTTTAAAAGTTATTATTTTTTTATTTTTTAGTATGGATATGATTTATTTATTAAAAGGTAAGGGTTATATAGAAAATGTGTTTATTATTATTTATTTGAGAATAATTTATTTAGTTAAAAGGATGACTAGGGAGAACCTAATTAAATAGTTGATTAGTTAAAATGATTTTAATAAAAATATTTATTAAACAAATTGGTTTTGGTTAAAAATTTTGTTATTATAGTGATTTTACTAAAGGATTATATAAGCTTATTATAATAAAAGGTTTTGTTAAATAAATATTAAAAAAAGAATCATAAAAGGGGGATTAATTAAAAGGTTGTTTAGAAAAAAAGATTAATTAGTTATTATTTTTTAAAATGATTATGGTTAGTTAGATTAATTAGGTTGATATTAGGTGCTGATTAACAAATTAATTAGGAGGTTAGTGGGCTAATGAAGGATTAGTGGTGTGTGGTATGTGTGTAGTGTGTGTGTGGATATTCACTAGATTATTATTACAAAAAAAAAAAAAATTAAAAAAAAGAACATGGAAACCCTAATTCCCAAAATAATCCCCAACCCTCTTCTTCCGCCGCTGATGGTTCTTTCCTCCTCTTCGCTTTCTTCGCTCCTCCATCATCTCCACTTTCTCGATTTTCCTTCTCCCCCATCTTCGATTTCGTCCTCCTTCTTCCTCGTTCGTAACCCTCATTCTTTCTCGTTCGTAACCCTCCTTCTTTTCCTTTCAATTTCACGAACCTTTTTCTTCTTTCGCCCTCGAATCTTCTTAGATCTACCTGAAACAAAATAAAGAAAAAAACAGATCAAGTGTTAGCCGAACACTCACGTTTTGACATGAGTTTTTCCAGCTTCGACGGCCAAGAGAAGCGGTGATTCGCGGAGGCTCGCAAAGGGGGTGTTTCGCGGTGACGGATGAGGTCTCCAGTGTGGGC
The DNA here is from genome assembly GCA_963859935.3 of Lathyrus sativus. Classification (NCBI taxonomy): domain Eukaryota; kingdom Viridiplantae; phylum Streptophyta; class Magnoliopsida; order Fabales; family Fabaceae; genus Lathyrus; species Lathyrus sativus. The sequence goes on from OZ012739.1 coordinate 45,696,375, forward strand.
TGGATGATGATAGATTCACAGCAAGGTCTTGGACGGCGATAGATAGGAGAAGATGACTTCCAAAGATAAGTTTTCTTCTTTATGATTTGTGAATGTTGGGTTTGACTTGGAGATTATGGGTTTGCTCTGTGACTATTTGTGTGGATTTCTCTGTGTGTGTCCCCTTGTGTCATATGATTTCTCTCCTATTTATGGGCTTTGGAATTCTAGTCGTGATTTTTGGATCAACATGTAGAATGAATGTCGGATTTAAATGCCTGAGATTACCATTTTCTTTTGTCTTGATGAATTTCCTTTCCTAACAGAGACATGTCTACCGCGTTTTGGAAAGAAAAGGAAAGGGTTGTCGTGGACATAGTTATGGCTGTGATATTATTTCCAAATTGGTCCAGGCGTGTTTGAAAATGTTCCCAACTCTTTTTATGTGGTTGTCCTTGCATTGAATGGTGATTAACAGAAAGGTTATACAACAAACTTTGTCTTAATTAGCGGTAAATGTTTGAGTTATATCATAAATCGATGATATCCTTTATTGTTGTTGCAGGTTTAGTTCCAGATGAATGGTGGATGGAGCTGGTGCTGTAATTTCGTAATGTTATTGCAGTTGAATTGATGCATGGTTGCTCTTCTTGAGTCTCAGCTAACTCTTGCTCGTCTCTTAAAATTTGTACTGACCGGTGAACTTCCTGAAGATGCTTTTCGAAAGATTTGAGCTTTAAATCTTACTCCCTGTGGTCGTGATTTAAATCAGATCTCATTTCTCCAATAGATTTGTCAAGATTGTAGCAATATAACTCCAACTGTGAGAGCCTTGAACTAATTCCCTCGAGAAATCGCATGAGGTTGTCCACATATTTCTTCATGCTCTTCTCTACAGTTGCAATCACATCTTGGCTTAAAGAATCTTCAAGTGGATTATAGGCAATAACAGGAAAAACGGATGTCCTAGCTACCCTTGATTTGTGAAAATCCGTGGTTGAAGTAGGGGCGATTACAAAATCCATGTGATTGCCATTGGAATTGGAATCCTTGTTGGAAAAGTCTTCGTAAGAGCATAAGATGTCATCAGAAGGAAAATCAAAGCCTTTAGAATCGGGGTTACCACGACCAGACGATCTAGAAGCCATGGACGGAGCTTGAAGATGCGAAAGAAGAAATCAGTGATGAGAGAGAGGGAGAGGGAAGGAGTTGTGTAGCAGTTGGAGTAGGGAGTCGATGGTAACTCCATTTAGAGGTGTTATTGTTCATTGATTTCCCATGTAGCTTTGATAACCTTCTTTTAACATTGCTGTTGGTTTTGACAGGTTGCTTTTGGTGGTGTTTAATCACATTGCTTGTAACTAATAATGAAGGTTGGCTGTTTAATTTAACATACTGTATCATTGTTGGATTCAATTGATAATGTTGTGAATTTTCCTCCTTGTAGGTCACGGGTTGGCATTTCTCACCCTGTCTGTTTAAGAGCAGTTGTTGGACTCAGTGGTTGGCTTTCCAGATCAAGGTATAATATACTGATAATGACTTTAAAACATGTATTATTTTCTCATCAGTTTCATGAATCATTTGGTTTCGTCGGAACCTGTTACCTTGCAGGAGCTTAGGGACCAAGATAGAAGTGTCACATGAATCACGAAGGCGAGCTACTTCGCTACCGATTTTACTACGCCATGGAATCAGTACGTGTTTAAAATCTTATATGCTGGTATAGCTAATTCGCGAAGTTTCAATTCAACCGTCTGATCTTAAAATAACGACCGAAAAAACATTTTGCAGGTGGTGATATAGTACACTGCAAGTATGGAGAGGAATCTGCACAATCCTTGAGCTCGGATGGGTTTCGATATATAGCATTCAAATTCTATGAAGGGTAAGATGTAATCAATCATCATATTAATGAAACAATTTAGTAGAACAGATTTTTAGGGTTTGCTGTAATGAATGCAGGCTTGGTCATAAGAAAGATGGATGAGGTTTCCAACTGGCTTAGTTCAAGGTTGGGGCTGAAAATGATCATACTCTGCTGATGTTGTTTGTCAAATGGAACTCACGTAGGACAACTTGTTTTTTCTTACATAGCAACATTATGGTAGCGAGGATTCCCATTTCTTGATACGACGGCTTGACTTGCTATCTTTTGCAGCTCATTTTATTGATGTTAAGCGAGGTCACGAAGTGAACAACTAGAGTAACTTCTTGCATTCGAGCCGGTTCTTTTCTGTTAAATTTATGAGTCTTCGTTCTGTTACAAAGTGCAATCTACCTCCTCACGACTTCTTCTTGTATGCTCTTTATGACTCTATGCTGGGATATAATTATGGCGGTAAACGGTTTTAGACAGGTCTGATAGGATTTTGGGAGATATCTGAATTAGTTTATATTATTGACTTGAATAACTGATAATCTTTCTATTTTTCCTTTCAGGGGCGTATTTGGTTATGGTTCTGCTATCTTCCAAACGAGAATGAGACGACGTGAACTGTCTTGTTGCTCGTCCTTGTGGCTGGTACGTGAAAGCTTTCTGATGTTGTCTACCATCAGCTATTACGGTTACTGAATCTTTGTCATTTGTTCAAATGTAGGTAATTATTTTAAGGTAAAACCAAGCACCGTAGCAACGTACGTTTTGGTCGGCGGAGTCTTCTGGACTACTTCAAAGCCAAGAGCTTATTCAAACATATGGTTACTCGTGTTCTCAATTGCAACAATAATTCCAGTGTGCCAACATCGACAACTTCAGCTCCTTTTTGCAAGACTTGTTTATGATAACTTCCGCCATTTATAAACAAAATTTGGTTGTCATTTGTGATGTAAACACTAAAAGTTCCTTCCGTTATTTAATAAGACCGACATTTATTCTTTGCTTCCTCATTCATATTAGCCTTCCCATATCTTGTTTTTGAATGTTGAGATAACGATGCATAATGAAATGGTTAATATATTGGCAAAGGTGAGGATGGCAACATCATCACACTATGATTAGAACACCGCATCATACATCAAGAGCATAATCAACCATTAAGTTCAGTAGAGCACACTTAAATGACCGCCGATGGCTTCTGGTGTTCACAGTCTATGTTAATATTAACACCTCTTTCATAATAGCAGAAAACTTGTTATCAGAAATCTTGAACTTGAATAACGCCACTATCCGGACTAAAGCCTGAAACCCTTGAATGTTGCTTGGAAAAACTTTAGAACATATTTGAATTGTAAGAAGATGAAAAACTAGTCTCGTCTTGACACTACTCATGGGATATCTTTGAACTGATCTCGTATACGCCTTGGATTGGAAATGTTTGAATCTTGATCCTATTTCTTTAATTTGTAATTAGACTTTGAATTTTTAACATTTAAAGTGTGTTCTTCATAATGACATCAACAACGAATCTTCATTACTTTGCGACCTCATAGCAAACTTTAATGCCTAATCCGTTCTCTCGAGGTTAAGAAGCCATGATAATCTAACTCCTTAGATAGGAATATTGTCGGACTCGATTCCTCAGATCAACCATAAATCTAAAACATAGACGTTCTAGATTGAGGAAATCTCAGTTCACATCACGAAGGTCATTCTTTCCTTTTCTTGATCACAAAATACACGAATTAGTCAACAACCGTACAATACATTATGTCCTTAAAGAAACACGCCTTGAATCCAAAGGACGGGAAAACTTCAACTTCCTTTGGGGAATGCTCTGATATATCTTTGAAGAGAAATTGTCAGGAGGCTAAAACACTCATCAGACCTTGAATCTTTTGCAGCGAACCTGACCTCACAAAACAAGGCAATCAAACTGGTCAAAACGATTAGTTATGCATCAATGATGGACTTAAACGATATGCAGGACAAGAACAAGAGGTGAAATATTGAGGTCAAAAATTAGGGTGCAACAGATGCCCCTATTTAAGTTACTCCTATTCGGAGATATGGAGATTGAAATCTTCGTCTCGACGAGGTAGGAGGGACTTAAATACAAACATTGCACGAATTTTTGGCCGTAAGAAACCACCGAATGCATATGAGAATGCAAGACGAAAGGTCCTGTGGAGAAATGGCGCCACAGGGGAGAAACACAACACACGGGAAGAACAGACTCAACAAAGCGAGACTCCACGGGGAAAGATTGGCGATCACAAGGTATCTGTAAACATGTTGCGAAGAACTTGTGGGAAAAAAATCTCTTGATGATCGTAATGCATAGGTCAAATGTATCTGATTCGGGATATCAAATGGAGAAGTCTACTGTCGATACTTGTAACTGTAATTGAGAATACTTTTGCCAAAGTATGCGCTGTTAAACTTTGTAAGGAATCTACTGTCGAGATTCTGTGTTGAAGTCTGTTGGAGAAATACTTCTGACGAAGTCTTCTGGAAATCTACTGCCGAGATTATCTAGGAAATGAATTTGTAATACCTACTGCCGAGGTCTACTGGTAATCTTCTGCCGAGATTAGCCAGGAACTGAAATAGAACTACCTACTGCCGAGGTCTTCTGGGAATCTACTGCCGAGTTTAATCAGGAACTGAAATAGGACTACCTACTGCCGAGGTCTTCTGGGAATCTACTGCCAAGATTAACCAGGAACTAAAATAGGACTACCTACTGCCGAGGTCTTCTGGGAATCTACTGCCGAGATTAACCAGGAACTGTAAGATGTTCGAATGATTGTCGTTGTAGACTGTAGATGTCGTTGTAGACTGTTGTAGAACTTCTTGGCTGTGAGCCATAATGTATTGTAAATGTAATTGAGATTGTAAAATTTCACCGGGGATCTTCAAAAAAAAATGTGAGCCGGTTGAATTGTAATGTATGTCCTCTCAAATAAGGAGAGACTATTGTGATAAACTCCTTCGACTTCTTCGGGGAGATGTCGCTTGATGAAATAAATTTGTGATGAACTCACTGGGGAATGGGTTCCTGAGGAGTGTCTCCTTCATTGTAGTTGGGATGTGTGATTTCTCAAATAAGAGGAACGTCTGTAAAGTCTTCCATTTACCAAGTCGATAACCACTAGGGATGGAAAAACTGTCTTGAGGAGATTGCCATTTGTCATTTTGAATAAGATCCTGATCAAAACGAGTTGCTCAAATAAAGAGGTTGCTTGCAATCTTGCATAAATTGTTGAGAAAATCTTGTAATATCGTTGGAGAAATATCCATCTTCAATAGTTATCTTCATAGAGATTCTCTTGGGGAGTCAAAGTGCACGCCCAATCCAATTTGAAAAGTCTGGAGATATCCACAATATGATTGCCAAGAACTGAAGTTCAATTCAGGAAATAACTGAAGAGAAACTGTCAAGTAAGACTCGACCATTGAGGCATGAACTCAAATGGTATCTAACTAAAACAACCGTCCTCCACGAGGGTCGAACTTTGTGGGGAAGTAGAAATGTTGTGCTCTTTCTGCCTAGGGCTGATACCTCTAATCGGAAGGAAAAGACGCGCCCAAACACTCGGGGATAACCACGATCAAAGCGACAAAATAAAACAAACACAAAGGGTGCAAAATGCACATGCCATGCTATCTATCTATATGCTATGCTGACAAAACAGACAGAGATGAAATAAACATATCGAAGCAAACATCTGACCAATCTTCAAAGATAGAAGTACTACTGGGGATAGGTGGAGAACCAAATACTGGATCACACTTCTGCTTCAGGTCTCGAAAACTTATATGGGGAATAGAGAACATTCCACTTGGGGATAAAACTCCTTGATCAATCTTGGTTAGCTTGTTAGAGTGGATCAAAACTCAAATCTGGAGAACTCCATGGAATAAAAATCCATTTCGATAAGGAACCCTGGATCATCATAGTAGTTGAAAGTGTTGTAGCCGGACTCAAAGGGGATGAAATAAACACTCGCCTCACTGGGGAAGATTAGCGATGCAAGAGATCCACTAGGGGGTGAAGTACGTCCACTTTATTGGGAAGGTGAAGTTGGAGAAGATTCACTGAGGATTAAAGTAATACCTACTTCATTGGGGAAGTGAAGTTAAGCAGATCACTGGGAATCCTGCATCTAAAAGCTTCATCAAAGAATGTCATGACCACCTGGAGTAAAAATACCAGGGATATGAAGAATGTTGTGAAATTGCTGAAAAATCATACTGAAGACTGCGTGGTAGTCGCCATTTTTGAACAATAGTTTGTTGCACATGGACAAGATAATCTTCACTTCTTAGATGCCCCAAGTCACATGGTTATGAGAAGAAGTCATTCCAAGAGGATTTTACAGAAAACATGGCGTCCCATTATTTTCAAACTCTTCGAGAGATTCGCCGAATCTCGACGTAACTGGCTCTGATTGACGGTATTATAACTGAGTCATCAGAAATAGCTCTCTAGATGAAGTTGAATTTGAGTAGACCAGTTGGAAACAAACTTGCCCCCAGGTTAACAGAATTCTCAATCTTCATCATCGGTGTCTGTATGCACTCTTTCTAAAATATCAAGCGAAGTTAGCAAGTCAGAGATGTTAATTTCGAAGCTATTAATGCAACACACGTTTGTCTTGAAGTTTTGAAAAGAGATATCCCAATAACTGGTGACCGAAATCACTAGTTAGGATATAGATTTACTTTTATAAAGCCAACGAAATTTGAGCATAACTCAATAGGAGTCAGGAAACGTTATCTCACTGAGTATGCTTTCGAAGTAAACCTTACTTCAATTAGGACTTTGAAAGGTTGTACGATTTGTAAAACAAAGGTATAAGAGTCAAAGTATATTTGTACCCATCCAGTTTTGAAAGATGCTCACTTGTTTTTGAAAACTTAGGTGCTCAATCAAGCTGACTGAAAATTTCCCTAGGTTAAAATGAGGTTGAAAAATGGTTAAAGAGGAATTAACCGCTTTATATCTAGTGGTGTTTTGGAGGTTTGAAGAAAATGCCTTACATCATCAGTAGGTTTTTTTTTCAAAAGCATACATCGAGAGACCTTACGTTTTTGATTCGTCATCCTGCTTCCAATTCTTCACCAAAGTGAAAAAGATTGGGTAAAAGTTGGCATTATAAAATTATGAAGAAAATTTTAAGAGTGAAACGAATGGATTTCTTTAAGACAAACACTTATTGCACTACTTATTCAAAATAACATGTTCTTACATGCCAATTATGCTTCTAATCAAAGAAATGAAAAGTGAGTACGCATAAGCAAACAAAGTAACAGCTGATGAGCCCTTATCAGCGTAGCAGTATTCCATTCATGATCGGGTTTCCTCCTTTGAAAGTCAGCACTTCGTCATCAATCATTTCTTGGAGTTTCTCTTGGAAAACTTTGCATTCTTCAATCGAATTCCCCAACACTCCATCATGAAATTCACAGCTGGCATTTGAGTTGAACCACGGTGGGCGGGATTTCATGTTTCTAGTCTTTCTGGGAGTCATTACTGAGTTTCTAGCAAAATAAGACGATAGTTGACAGTAAGTCATTGGGATAAGATCAAACCAACGAGTCTCTTCTTTTGGAACACTTAAAGGTGCCTTCTGACTCTGAAACCGTCTTCAAACCTATCGATTCTGATGTTGATTTGGAGAAGTTAATCTTCGTTTATGAGGTAGTCATCGTCTACGCTGAGCAGTCGCTTCATACTGATGTTGAGGGTAAGATATTGGAACTGGACCTGGCAAGATTGCATTAACATCAACACTTCTTTCCTTTTGGGGATCATCAACTGAAATTTCCTCATTAGTTTGGTTATTCAAGTTATCTTGAATTCTTCCACTTTTGAGTGCATTCTCGATGTTTACTCCAACTTCTACAATTTTGGAGAAATCTAATGGCACCATGCCTACCATCCTAACATAATAAGAGTCTGGCAGTGTTCTTAAAAACATCTTGGTTAAATCTTTCTCTAGAAGTGGTGGACGAACTTGGGCTGCCAACTCTTTCCATCGCTGAGCATATTCCCTGAAAGATTCATCATCATTCTTACTCATTCCTTCTAGTTGATCACTGTCCGGAGCCACGTCCAAATTATAATTGTATTGCTTCACGAAAGCATCGACTAAGTTTCTCCAAGATTGAATACAGTTCCTTTGTAGCTCCATATACCATATTAAGGATGCCCCAGATAAGCTTTCTTGAAAACAGTGAATCATCAATTCGTCATCGTCAACATAAGCAGCCATCTTTCGACAAAACATTGTCAAATGGTATCTTGGACAATTAACACCTTTGTAAACTTCAAAGACAGGCATCTTGAACTTCAGAGGGATAATTACGCCTGGAACCAGACATAGGTCACGAGCATCAAGATCAGATGCATTAGCTTCTTTCACTATTTTCAATTGTTCTTTAAAATCGCATAATTCTTTTTCCATTGCTACAAATCTAGGATGAACAATATGAGGATTAGGTACAGGCTGTAGAGGTTGGGAAGCTCCTTGGACAGGCTGAAGCTGGGTAGGAACATCCACTTGTTGAACATTGTCGTCAGAGGGAAGACTGAATAACGGATTAGTCACCATTCTGAGCTCCTACTTCCTTAGGCCACCCAAGTTAGGACTCTTAAAAGAATATTTCAAAATATTTTCTTTTGTAATCCCTATTGGTTTCTGTAATGTTTATAAGTAAACTAAGAATCCCATGGAACCAATGCGATATGATGCTGTATGAATGCAACAAACACAAGTAGGCACATAAGGACACACAAAGATAAACAGACAAAGGGGACCCTAGGTTTGCAACGAGCATGGAGCCAAAGAGTATACCCATTCCCAAAGGTTGTAGACTAAAGGTTGATTGTACCTGTAGAACAAGGTTCTAAAGAGGTTCCCAAAGTCATTAGCCCATCTTTCGGATATTATCAACTTCCCAAGTACTCGGTGATTAATAATATTCTCAAGAGAACTTTTTTTGAGTGTAGCATCGCGTAGCACTATTTCGGGTGTACTCCCTCATAGTCCCGCACTACATCCTAATAAAGGCCAAAGTGGAGTTAAGGTAACTATGGTCCTCAATATCATAGGCTCCAAACGAAAATAGTGAATGTTTTCACGAGTACTCATTCAACACTACAGCTTTCGAGAGGCCCTCAATTGAGCGTGATTTTCAAGTCAGCTTGGTCGAGATTCCACCCCCTATAAGCCTCTTTGAACATATCACTATCCTATCTTAAGTTCACTCAAGTCCGGGTGTAGGACTTTGTCTCACCACTCAAAGGTCATCCCAAAAAGCAATAAACAAACAAGTAAACAATTATACAAATAACAAATATAAAGCAATAAACAAGTAAAAACAAGATAGGGAAACCCCACTGTAGGGTCCCCAGTGAAGTCGCCATTTCTGTCGCGGTGAAAATCGAATACCAAACTATTGATTAGTTTGAATCTTTAATTCATTTTGCAACCGAACTTTGATTTGTCCAAAGGAAGGGATAAAGATCGAAATTCCCACAATGCAATGCAAATGCAAGGTTTAGAGAGTTATAGGTTCGAGGGTTGGTTAAACTTAGGGAAGATACTAGCATCCTAGGTTTCTGTAGTACTCTACAGGAACCTCTTGTTTTATGTTTGTTTATTGCTAAGTGTTTATCTGCTTACGGTATAAGAGACCTAGGGGTTTATATCTAAGTATACTCGATAAGATGTCGCATCTTATGCCTACATATCCTTACGGAAGTAGAATCAGAGTACTTTGTAGTTCTCCTAAAGGGTTTGAGGAGTTCTTTGACCGTGGTCAAAGTTCCTACGGGTTTAGGATAGTTGATTGATTGGTTTTAGGAGAAGAGATGCGTTGTCATTTTAAGGGAGATTTAACCGCCACAGGTTGTAGGAATGTAGTCTTTGCATCATCTTAAGAGAAGGGCTCAAGTACTCGGATAGGGATCGACGAGGTACGCCTCTCTTAAGGCAAAAGTCTCTACGTGTTGATTGTATTATTGTGGGGTGGAGATTCTATCTCGCTTAAGATGATTTGGCATCTTTCTCTAATGTGTTTGAATATTTGTTGATTTGAGTTGTTGAATGTTTGTTCTAAGTTGTAAAAATAATGGCCCTTCCTATGGGGTAGGATCTATCTTAAAGATCAACTTGAGTGGGATCAAGGATCGCAAGGGAGAATGATGCAAATGATGCACTACACACAATTGTTGAATTATGTGTAGGTTTTTCCTTTGGACGGAATGCGATGCGTGAATATAAATTGATAATGTAAATTACTGTAAGATAAATTGCAAGGAAAGTAAACCATACACACGCATGAAAGCGCTATGGTGTAGGTGAATGAATCGTGGGGTGCACGATTAGATTGAGTTTTACGATGTTGATTGTTTTTTTTTTAGGCGAGGTTGAATTGATTTTAGAAAAGTGTTAATTTAATTTTTAAGAGAAAAATTGTGTTGGATTAAAAGTTATCTTAGATTTGTTTTAGAAAAGCTTCAATTTATTATTGATTTAAAAAAATAATTATTAGAAATGGAAAAGATTAATACAAACATAGATTTTTGAGGAAAAAGTTTATTAAAGGGGATGGATTCGGTCATTATAGGAAAAGTTGCTATTACTATTTATTTTAAAAGTTATTATTATTTTTTTATTTTTTAGTATGGATATAATTTATTTATTAAAATGTAAGGGTTATATAGAAAATGTGTTTATTATTATTTATTAGAGAAGAATTTATTTAGTTAAAAGGATGACTAGGGAGAACCTAATTAAATAGTTGATTAGTTAAAATGATTTTAATAAAAATATTTATTAAACAAATTGGTTTTGGTTAAAAATTTTGTTATTATGGTGATTTTACTAAAGGATTATATAGGCTTATTATAATAAAAGGTTTTGTTAAATAAATATAAAAAAAAGAATCATAAAAGGGGGATTTATTAAAAGGTTGTTTAGAAAAAAAGATTAATTAGTTATTATTTTTTAAAATGATTATGGTTAATTAGATTAATTAGGTTGATATTAGGTGCTGATTAACAAATTAATTAGGAGGTTAGTGGGATAATGAATGATTAGTGGTGTGTGGTATGTGTGTAGTGTGTGTGTGGATATTCACTAGATTATTATTACAACAAAAACAAAAATTAAAAAAAAAGAACATGGAAACCCTAATTCCCAAAATAATCTCCAACCCTCTTCTTCCGCCGCCGATGGTTCTTTCCTCCTATTCGCTTTCTTCGCTCCTCCATCATCCCCACTTTCTTGATTTTCCTTCTCCCCCATCTTCGATTTCGTCCTCCTTCTTCCACGTTCGTAACCCTCCTTCTTTTCCTTTTAATTTCATGAACCTTTTTCTTCTTTCCCCCTCGAATCTTCTTAGATCTACCTGAAACAAAATAAAGAAAAAAACAGATCAAGTGTTAGCCGAACACTCACGTTTTGACATGAGTTTTGCTAGCTTTGACGGCCAAGAGAAGCGGTGATTCGTGGAGGCTCGCAAAGGGGGTGTTTCACGGTGACGGATGAGGTCTCCAGTGTGGGCTGAATGATGATAGATTCACAGCAAGGTCTTGGACGGCGATAGATAGGAGAAGATGACTTCCAAAGATAAGTTTTCTTCTTTATGATTTGCGAATGTTGGGTTTGACTTGGAGATTATGGGTTTGCTCTGTGACTATTTGTGTGGATTTCTCTGTGTGTGTCCCCTTGTGTCGTATGATTTTTCTCCTATTTATGGGCTTTGGAATTCTAGTCGTGATTTTTGAATCAACATGTAGAATGAATGTCAGATTTAAATGCCTGAGATTACCGTTTTCTTTTGTCTTGATGAATTTCCTTTTCTAACAGAGACATGTCTACCGCGTTTTGGAAAGAAAAGGAAAGGGTTGTCGTGGACATAGTTATGGCTGTGATATTATTTCCAAATTGGTCCAGGCGTGTTTGAACATGTTCCCAACTCTTTTATGTGGTTGTCCTTGCATTGAGTGGTGATTAACAGAAAGGTTATACAGCAAACTCTGTCTTGATTAACGGTAAATGTTTGAGTTATATCATAAATCGATGATATCCTTTATTGTTGCTGCAGGTTTAGTTCCAGATGAATGGTGGATGGAGCTGGTGCTGTAATTTTGTGATGTTATTACAGTTGAATTGATGCATGGTTGCTCTTCTTGAGTCTCAGCTAACTCTTGCTTGTCTCTTAAAATTTGTACTGACCGGTGAACCTCCTGAAGATGCTTTTCGAAAGATTTGAGCTTTAAATCTTACTCCCTGTGGTCGTGATTTAAATCAGATCTCATTTCTCCAATAGATTTGTCAAGATTGTAGCAATATAACTCCAACTGTGAGAGCCTTGAACTAATTCCCTCGAGAAATCGCATGAGGTTGTCCACATATTTCTTCATGCTCTTCGCTACAGTTGGAATCACATCTTGGCTTAAAGAATCTTCAAGTGGATTATAGGCAATAACCGGAAAAAGGGATGTCCTAGCTACCCTTGATGTGTGAAAATCCGTGGTTGAAGTAGGGGAGATTACAAAATCCATGTGATTGCCATTGGAATTGGAATCCTTGTTGGAAAAGTCTTCGTAGGAGCATAAGATGTCATCAGAAGCAAAATCAAAGCCTTTAGAATCGGGGTTACCGCGACCAGACGATCTTGAAGCCATGGACGGAGCTTGAAGATGCGAAAGAAGAAATCAGTGATGAGAGAGAGGGAGAGGGAAGGAGTTGTGTAGCAGTTGGAGTAGGGAGTCGATGGTAACTCCATTTAGAGGTGTTATTGTTCATTGATTTCCCATGTAGCTTTGATAATCTTCTTTTAACATCGCTGTTGGTTTTGACAGGTTGCTTTTGGTGGTGTTTAATCACATTGCTTGTAACTAATAATGAAGGTTGGCTGTTTAATTTAACATACTGTATCATTGTTGGATTCAATTGATAATGTTGTGACTTTTCCTCCTTGTAGGTCACGGGTTGGCATTTCTCACCCTGTCTGTTTAGGAGCAGTTGTTGGACTCAGTGGTTGGCTTTCCAGATCAAGGTATAATATACTGATAATGACTTTAAAACATGTATTATTTTCTCATCAGTTTCACGAATCATTTGGTTGCGTCGGAACCTGTTACCTTGCAGGAGCTTAGGGACCAAGATAGAAGTGTCACATGAATCACGAAGGCGAGCTACTTCGCTACCGATTTTACTACGCCATGGAATCAGTACGTGTTTAAAATCTTATATGCTGGTGTAGCTAATTCGTGAAGTTTCAATTCAACTGTATGATCTTAAAATAACGACCGAAAAAACATTTTGTAGGTGGTGATATAGTACACTGCAAGTATGGAGAGGAATCTGCACAATCCTTGAGCTCGGATGGGTTTCGATATATAGCATTCAAATTCTATGAAGGGTAAGATGTAATCAATCATCATATTAATGAAACAATTTAGTAGAACAGATTTTTAGGGTTTGCTGTAATGAATGCAGGCTTGGTCATAAGAAAGATGGATGAGGTTTCCAACTGGCTTAGTTCAAGGTTGGGGCTGAAAATGATCATACTCTGCTGATGTTGTTTGTCAAATGGAATTCACGTAGGACAACTTGTTTTTTCTTACATAGCAACATTATGGTAGCGAGGATTCCCATTTCTTGATACGACGACTTGACTTGCTATCTTTTGCAGCTCATTTTATTGATGTTAAGCGAGGTCACGAAGTGAACAACTAGAGTAACTTCTTGCATTCGAGCCGGTTCTTTTCTGTTAAATTTATGAGTCTTCGTTCTGTTACAAAGTGCAATCTACCTCCTCACGACTTCTTCTTGTATGCTCTTTATGACTCTATGCTGGGATATAATTATGGCGGTAAACGGTTTTAGACAGGTCTGATAGGATTTTGGGAGATATCTGAATTAGTTTATATTATTGACTTGAATAACTGATAATCTTTCTATTTTTCCTTTCAGGGGCGCATTTGGTTATGGTTCTGCTATCTTCCAAACGAGAATGAGACGACGTGAACTGTCTTGTTGCTCGTCCTTGTGGCTGGTACGTGAAAGCTTTCTGATGTTGTCTACCATCAGCTATTACGGTTACTGAATCTTTGTCATTTGTTCAAATGTAGGTAATTATTTTAAGGTAAAACCAAGCACCGTAGCAACGTACGTTTTGGTCGGAGGAGTCTTCTGGACTACTTCAAAGCCAAGAGCTTATTCAAACATATGGTTACTCGTGTTCTCAATTGCAACAATAATTCCAGTGTGCCAACATCGACAACTTCAGCTCCTTTTTGCAAGACTTGTTTATGATAACTTCCGCCATTTATAAACAAAATTTGGTTGTCATTTGTGATGTAAACACTAAAAGTTCCTTCCGTTATTTAATAAGACCGACATTTATTCTTTGCTTCCTCATTCATATTAGCCTTCCCATATCTTGTTTTTGAATGTTGAGATAACGATGCATAATGAAATGGTTAATATATTGGCAAAGGTGAGGATGGCAACATCATCACACTATGATTAGAACACCGCATCATACATCAAAAGCATAATCAACCATTAAGTTTAGTAGAGCACACTTAAATGACCGCCGATGGCTTCTGGTGTTCACAGTCTATGTTAATATTAACACCTCTTTCATAATAGCAGAAAACTTGTTCTCAAAAATCTTGAACTTGAATAACGCCACTATCCGGACTAAATCCTGAAACCCTTGAATGTTGCTTGGAAAAACTTTAGAACATATTTGAATTGTAAGAAGATGAAAAACTAGTCTCGTCTTGACACTACTCATGGGATATCTTTGAACTGATCTCGTATACGCCTTGGATTGGAAATGTTTGAATCTTGATCCTATTTCTTTAATTTGTAATTAGACTTTGAATTTTTAACATTTAAAGGGTGTTCTTCATAATGACATCAACAACGAATCTTCATTACTTTGCGACCTCATAGCAAACTTTAATGCCTAATCCGTTCTCTCGAGGTTAAGAAGCCATGATAATCTAACTCCTTAGATAGGAATATTGTCAGACTCGATTCCTCAGATCAACCATAAATCTAAAACATAGACGTTCTAGATTGAGGAAATCTCAGTTCACATCACGAAGGTCATTCTTTCCTTTTCTTGATCACAAAATACACGAATTAGTCAACAACCGTGCAATACATTATGTCCTTAAATAAACACGCCTTGAATCCAAAGGACGGGAAAACTTCAACTTCCTTTGGGGAATGCTCTGATATATCTTTGAAGAGAAATTGTCAGGAGGCTAAAACACTCATCAGACCTTGAATCTTTTGCAGCGAACCTGACCTCGCAAAACAAGGCAATCAAACTGGTCAAAATGATTAGTTATGCATCAATGATGGAATTAAACGATATACAGGACAAGAACAAGAGGTGAAATCTTGAGGTCAAAAATTAGGGTGCAACAACCACTTCATGATTACAATCGCTTATGCTACTCCATAAGACTTTTACAACTGCTCAGGCCAACTCTCTGAGACTTCCCTTGGTTATAGCACATGTCTAAGACTTAACCTTTACTCACACCATCTGACTGAGCCACCTGTTCTTCTGTCATCTAGCTGAGACTTTCCCCTTGTTTAGAGTACATGTCTAATACTTAACCTTTACTCACATCCTCTGGCCGAGCCACCTGCTCTTCTGGCCATCCAGACTGAGACTTCCCTTGCTCAGGCTACATTCGAGACTTCTTACTCTTGCCCCTCAGATGGAGACTTCCCCACTTGCTCAATCAGACTAGCTGAATAAGACTTCCACAGCTCAAGTACTTAAGCAATGAGACTTATGTGGCTCAAGCATCTTGGCTAAAGACTTGTTGCTTGAATCCCAATGAGACAAGACTTTTTGCTCTAGCACATAGCAGGAGACTTAATCTAAACTACTGAAGGCTCACCATAATAGAGAACAAGGTGTACATGATGCAAGCATCCGAGGTACAGGAAATCACCATAACAAAGACCTAAAGCACTTAGATTTCTTAGACATTTAATGATAAAAAATCTTAAGGCTTTTAGAATTACAACTTAAAATAGAAAATTTGTATATTGCATTAGAGTTGATAATTGCTTGATCTTTCTACTCCCTCAATAGAAGAATCCTTATTAAAATTCAAACTTAAATCTTAAGCCATATATATAGCCTTTGCAGAAACTAACTGTCATACCCCAAATTTTACCCTTAAATTATTAGTTTCATTTCGCATTTCATTTTATTTTGCATTGCATTTTAACTAACTGCTAATCGGTTTGCTCAGTCTGTTGTTTTTGTAGGAAAATAACTCCGTATGCACTTTAGGAAGTGCAAAAGGGTTGTTAGTTCACAATTTATTGACGTTTACGAAGCAAAGTCGGTATCAGAGAGTCCTCAAACAATTAGGGTTGCTATCTCCGAATCAGGTGGTCTTTATTCGAGAACCAGGATTCAAACGTCAGTCGGATTTCGAAAATGCTGTGTGGAGATGAGGGCGTTGAAACATAAATGAATTTGGTTTGAAACGATGCGCAACAGTTGCAAGGAATTTATTCTAGCAAGCGCCTGTTTTCCTGTTCTTCTACTGTTTGCGAGTTAACTTTCAGAGGAACGTTGAAATTCTGGTTCACATCAGAGTTCTGATAAATATCAATTGGTTTGATCATGAGTACCAGTCGAATCGATTCAGGTTATAATGTCATGTTACTCAATATACAATTTGGATTTTAAATGCGGAGGGAAGTTCGTTTTTCCGTTTAATTGAATTTCTCTGCTTATCCGTTTAAGGCCATATTCACCAATTTTATTATCGGGCACAAATTAATTTGCACAGGGATTTGGTTGAACTAGATGAAATTTAATTACAAGCTGTGCGGGATGGCTAACTGTCAAAGTCGGACGCTGAAACACTAAATTTTAGTCAGAAGAATTTGGTCAGAGGAAAATTCATGTTATTTAGAATTGGACTTTTTTGTTTCTCTGGTCAAAGGTGATATTCACCAATGTTCGCTGTCGAATACGGATTAAACGTCAGGGGTTAGTTTCGAACTCAGCAGTTACGTCATATTTAAATCGTGCAAGATGATTAATTGTCAAATTCGGAGTTTGGAACATCAAAGCTTAATCATATAATTTTAATTGAATGAATTCAATCAGACAAATTTATTTGGATGAGTTTAATCAGATGAATTTAGTCGATTGAATTTAATCGGATGATTTTGATCGGTTGAACTTAATCGAGTGAATTTAGTTGCTTGAGTTTAATCGGATGAATTTACGCAGAGAAATTTGGTCAAGAATTAAATTCAGTTTATTAAGAAAAATGGAATTTATTTATTTAAATTCTACATTTTTATTACAATATACAAAGATGATTACAAATACAAATCCATTTCTAATTATTTCCCTAAAATCCTAATTGTCTTCGCGCCGATCTTCGCTTCGACTTTTTCGGACCTGCAGAAACCGACAACAGAGAAAAGCAATCGTTAAATGGTTAGAATTAATAAGAAATGGTTTGTTTGTTATTCTGATACCCTCAGTTAAAATTCATCACCGGGTACGTCGGGGGGGGGGGGGGGGGGGGGGCAACATATAAATGCCGCCGCATCCCCCGACTTTTTAATTTCCGACCCCGACACGGACCCGACAATATCTGTTCGAGTTTGATTCCAAGAGAGAGAAAAAGTGATTTTTTGGAAAAGTTCTTTTCGGAAAAAGTGCTTATTTAGAAAATTGATTTTTTGCGATCAAAGCCAAACAAGACATAAGGAAATCTAGAAAATATATTAAAATGGATATCCGTATCCAAAGTGAAAAATGGATTATTCAAGTTCAGCAACAACTGCAAATCCATGGAAATCCAGTCCAAGAACAAACTTTCGCAGAGCTTCCGCAACCAAACCGAAACAAACAAATCATCCTGAAAAATATCAAGTTCCATAACAATCTAACAAGATTTCTTGAAAAATCACAATAAATAAGCCGTTTGAATCGTAACAACATGAGAGTGCCCAGGCCCAAGAAAAATATAATAGATATAGCATGAACATCACAAGTTCATCATCAGAGAAAAAAAGGCAGAAAAATAATAGAAGAGATCAACGAACAGCAAGAACACCAACATCAGCAAGAACCTCAAAGAAGGACTCAGAAGAACTGGAGTTCTTCATCATTGTCACCTGCAAGCATCAAAACCAGCGACAGGAGAGGAGAAGAACATCATCAGTTTCGAAAAAAAGGTTCATAAAAAAAAGTTCATCCAGGAACATCATCAGAGAGTTCAGCCGCGAAGCCAGAGCGGAAATTTTTTTTGGGAAAACTAGACGGTCCATCAGGCGGCGCAAACCACCATTATCACCACGAACTCAGACGCACGGTCCACACACCGTCATCATCATTCATCATCCGCAAATCACCATCCTCCACCGTCAATTACAGATCGCTTCAAACCCAGTAAAAAAAAAGGGTGAGCAATTTGATGCTAATTATTTTTAATTTGTTTTGCAGAAATCATCAGAAGCTCACAAGAAGAAAAACAATTGAGCCATGGAAGTGAGGAAAAGCGAAGAATTAGAGAAGAATAGCTATCAAGTTCATCATAGAAAGAGAAAGAAAACGGACGGGATGAAGCCAAACGGGTCCGGCCGCCGCACCGCAAGCTTCCTTAAATGGGTCCGACCGCCGCACAAGGAAGAAGAAGAAAGGGTCAAAACCCTAAATGCATTTTCTCTTTTTCTTTTTCTTTTCTCTTTTATTTTTTTTATATAATTTTGTCTTATTAGTTTAGTTAATTAAAATTCTGCTAGATTAATATAAATCATGTTAGTTTTATAACTTAAAACCATTTTAAAAAACATTTTTTTTAAAACTTAATTAGAAACATTTCAACACTTAATTAAAAACATTTTTTAAAAACTTAGAATTAAAACTTAATTTTTAAAACTTAAACTAAAACCAAATTAAAACTTATTTTTAAACACATTTTCTAAAACTTAATAATTAAAACTTAATTTTCGTTTTATAATTAAAATCATTTTTTTTAAACTTAATTTTTTCTTAAACTTAAATTAAAACCATTTTTTTTAAAACTTAATTAAAACTTAATTTGAAATTTAAAGTTTATAATTTAAAATTAACATTTTTTGATCAAGCTAATAATTCTTTAATTATTAATGTATTGAACCATCACCTAATTGCGAATTTGATCCCTAACCTTGTCTCGTCTAATTTTGTCTGATGTGTACGACGTTCCTAACGTTATGTCAGTATTCGTCTGTGGTTACTAACTTCATATTTTACCGTATTTCATTTTTCATGGTTGTAAATTATGTGAGGACATCGTCGCTTTTCAATTCCGTTATCATGCTTGCACATTTTTCCATGTTTCAATACTGTCGATGGATAATTATTTTTCATTGCATTATTTACCGTTAATTCCCTTCCGAAGGTTAGGTCTAGCCGTTTGACCACCACGCCAAGAGTCCTTAACCCTTACACTTTTTCATCTTTCAAACCTAGAAGCTTCGAGTCACCGTGCTCATATTTTTAGGCGTCCTGCCATGGACCACTTTACCCTTTACCCTAGCATTATGATAAGGAGTCTCCACACTCCATATTAGGTTTCCCGCCGTAGAATACCTATTTTACCCTTTTTAATTCAATTCAATTACAACGTAGAAATATGAGTCTCCTCACTCCACGCAAGCGCTTCCTTAAGAACGCTTGCATCCCCATGAAACCTTGACCACAGTTAAGAAGTTTTAATTCCTCCCTTTCAAGGGGAACTACGATTACTCTGATTCCATCCCCTACCTCAGATACGTAGGCACAAGATGCGAGTCTTGGCGAGAAAACCTAGGACTAACCCTTAGGTCTTTCTTTTCACCTTTTAACCGTTAGCATAAACCCTTAAGCAGATAATTATAGCAAAATAACAACATTAAAACAAGAGGTTCCTGTAGAGTACTACAGAAGTTTAAGGTGCTAATACCTTCCCTAAGCTTAACCAACCCCCGAACCCTAGATCTTTCCCCGCATTGTGTTTACGATGCAAAATTAGGTTTTTCCTTTCTTTGACCTTTCCTTCGAATAAATTAAAGACCGGTTGTGAACTAAAGATGTGATTCAAATTAATTAATAATTTGATATCCTATTCTCACCGCAACAGAAAATGGCGACTTCACTGGGGAATATTCCTATCTTTTTAGGGCTATCCCTATCTTGTTTTCATGCTTTCTATTTTGCTTCATTTACTTGCTTGTATATATTATTGTACCTTTCTTGGGGTATCTTTGTTGTGAGATAAGTCCTACACCCAGACTTGAGTGAAATTTTTATAGGAAGGTGATATATTCGACGGGGCTTATAGGGAGTGATTCCCGACCAAGCTTACTTGAGAATCACCGCTCAGTTGAGACCCTCTTGAAATTTAGTTCGATTGAACGAGTATATTCGTGAAAACCCTTACTATTTCTGGCTAGGAGTATGTGATACTGGGGACCGTAGTTACCTTAACCCCACTTTGGCCTTATCTAGGACGTAGTGCAAGGATTATGAGGGAGTATTCCCAAAATAGTTGCTACACGATACTACACTCAAAAGAGGTTCTCTTGAGAATATTATCAACCACCGAGTTAGTCGAGAAATTGATAATATCCGAAAGATGGACTGATGACTTTGGGCACCTCTTTAGAATCTTGTTCTGCAGGTACAATTAACCCTTAGTACATACCTTTTGGGATGGGTTGACCTTGACTCCACTCATATACCTCTAACCTAGGAATTTTGTTTGTTTGTGTGTGTTTGTACATTGCATCCATAAAGCATCATATCATTCCTAGTTTCAAGGAATTCAACTGTCCTTTGCAAATTCAAAAAAAATCTTACATTTCAAAATCTAAACTTTTCCAGCTTTTCTTAGAGAAAATGTTTGCAATCGACCGTTGAAATTCTTGAAACCATTGCATTGCATCAGCATCCTGTTTTTGCATTGCATCCTTCCCTCCAGTTTCTCATCCTCGATTCTCTCGCGTTCCAGTTTCGTCATCCTGAGTTCTCCGCATCAGTACAACACTAGAGCCCAAGCTCGGAAAAAGACGGCTGAACAAAATCAAGAGTTTGACCATTTTAGCAGTAAACTCGAAGACCTTCGAGGAAGTGTGGGGAAGATTAGGGAGATGCTACAAGTTATGAATGCAAAGATGGATACTCAGCACACTGTTGCGTCTGAGATTACCGATAATATTGCGGATCCTCAACCAGCCGTTACTATGGCGAAAGTACCTCCTCATGGTCTTCAACCCAGTTTGATGCGTCCTACTATTGCTCAACCAGTTAGGCAAGGTGGTCCTCCAAAGTTCAAAACTCTGAGCTTCGACCATCATAAAAGAGTTACACGCCTGAGGAGTCACTCGAGCAGGTATAACCGTAAAATGGTTGCTCACCAACCTTGGCAACATTAGCAGAATTGTGTTCAAGGTTATCCGATTCAGTACGCTCAACAACCCTATGTGGCTGCTATTACATCTACCTTTAATCAACAAGTTCCTACTTATCAGCCTGTGCAACCGGCTCCGATCTATCGGCCTCTGGTATATCAACAACCTCCTGGTTATCAGCCTGCACAAGTTCCTGCCAACTATCGACGAGCGCCCAACGCTCCTGCCTATCAACAATAAAAGAATCAAGCACCTCGTCAGAGATGTATGATTAGAGGACAGTACAAGCCGTGTCCTCTAATTCCGATGACGTTTACCGAGTTGTACCCTTCATTAGTGAAACGAAGTCTGATTACCACTAGAGTTGTGGGTCCAACTTCAGATCCTTTACCTGCCAATTACAACTCCGCTGCTCATTGTTTATTTCATGAGGGTGCGCTTGGCCATGATTTGGAAAACTGTTATGCTCTCAAGTCTATTGTCGGGGAATTAATGGAAAAGAAGATCCTGTCTTTTGATGATCCTCAGCTGAATGTCAGGAATAACCTTCTACCAAATCATAGGGTTGTTAATGCTATATCTGATGCTTCTCAGATCAGGACTTCTCATAGGGTTTTCCATTTGCCAAGATCAAGCTCTGCAAAGCCTGTTTTCAACATATCTAAGCCAGTTACTCCTACAACGGATTGATCGAAGCCGGTAATTGCTCAGAAGCCTAGTCAATTTCATTTAAGTATTCCTCAAGACGGCGTGACCGTAATCAACCAAGAATCTGGGAAAGTTATTCCGAAGAAAGACTTGAAGACTGATAATGAAGCACTGACAAATATAGCTGGGGCTAGCAAGACGACTCGCAGTGATCGTATTCATACTCCCCATTTCAATGAGGCTCCGCCAGAGGAAACCACTACTACTGTGCCAACCTTGAATACGAAGACTTCATAAACTCCTTTAGACAATTCATTTTGTTTATTTATATGTATTATGTTTCTTTTATTAAGCATAATTAGCATGTATGAACTTGTTTATTTTGATTAATTAATGTAATGCATATGTTTGTCTTAAAGAAATCCATTCGTATTCACTCACATAAAATTTTTTTTCATAATCAATAAATGCCAACGTTACCCGGTCTCTTGCTTTGATAGAGAATTGGGAGGAGGATGATGAACCAAAAACGTCAACTCTCTTGTCGTATGCTTTCGAGTGAAACCCTGCTGATGATGTAAGGCATTATTTCGAATCCCAAACACTGGAGATACAAGGAAGATAATCCCTCTTTAACCCCTTTGATCCTTGAAGTAGGATTTTCCTTTTCCAAATAAGAACCCTCATCTTAACCCGGGGCAGGGTAGTTTTTCAGTTAAACCGATCGAGCACTCAGACTCTCAGAAAAAAATGAGCATACATTCGAGAACCCATTTATCCTTAACATATTAGGAGGCTGGAAGTCGAAAAAAAACACAATCTACCTAAAGAGTGAGGAAGTCACAAGCCTTTCAAAAGATTCACACATTCAAAAAATATGAATGAAGGAACCCGCTAAGTCAAAACCTACGAAGGAGACTTAGGCAAAACTGGGGCATCCCGTTGGACTCCAATGTCAAATTCAAAAGACGCCGTCCAGGCAAAAGTTAGGGAATAAAAGAAAAACAACAAGGAATTACAATAAAGAATCCCAATAAAGAACGAAGTCATGTGATTCAAACACCACAAGTAAGTAGGTGAGTGACTGCCATGTCCGGAGCCTTAATAAGTTCTCGACCATATCAAATTTGATTGAGATATGAGTGCTCGTATTCGATTAACTGAATTAGGATTGTAGAACATCACAACGAATGGGTGGGTACAAATAACTTTGAGCCTTTATCCTTTGTTTCTTAAATCGTGAACCAAGCCACGATATAACCTTTAAAAGACCTAATTGAAGTAGGATCTCTTCTGAAAGTATACTCGATGAGATAATGTTTCTTGACTCCTACGAGCTACGCTCAATTTAATGTTGGCATCATAAATTAAATTCATATCCTAAGTAGTGATCTCGGTCATAAGTTATTGCGATATCCTTTTTCAAACAAAAACTTCAAGACAAATATATATATGCATTAACAATTTCAGGATTAGCATTTCATGTGTGTTGATTTTGCTTGATATCTTAGAAACTTACATATAGACGTCGTCAATGGAACTCGAAGATCCTGCTAAACAGGGGCAGGTGGTTTCCAAGTCGTTTACTGATGCAAGCCTGACGTTCTTAAGAGCTATTTCTTGAAGGCCCAATCATAACACTGCCGATCCGGATCAGTTACGTTGAGATCCGACAAATCTCTCCAAGAGTTTGAAGACAGTGGGGCATCTGGACTCCATGTTTCTCCGTGAAATCCTCTTGAGATGACTCTCTCTCATAAAGCGGGTACTCTGAGGCCTTATATTTTTCAAAATGGCGACTATTTCCTCAAGATCAAAACTACTTGTTTCACAACATGCTTCATGCACCCGATGAATCTTACTTCAGGCGGTCTTCATTCCCCAGTAAGCGCTTTTAAACTATTGCCTCAGCATACAGTCCCCAACGAGACTATAAGCTGACAACACTTTGGACTGATCCGGTAATCTCTAGCAACTTTCAAGACTGTAGAGATCATACCAGTATCTTCCAAGTGATGCACATTTTATTTGAGGACCCACTCCCAGTGGAATCATCTTTTCTGCATCGAAGCTGCCATGCTTTCCTTAGGAAATAGTCCCCAACGAGACTTTAAGCTGATAACACTTTGGATTAACCCGGTAATCTCTAGTGACTCTCAAGACTGCAGAGATCTCCCCGAGTATCTTCCAAATGTTCCATGTCCTTGAGGACCCGCTCCTAGTGGAATCATTAGTTCCTCAGTGAAATTGCCTTGCTTTCCTCAGGAAATACTCCCCAGGAGATTGTTGTTCTCCCCAAGAAGTCAAGATACTTTCCCCAGGAATGTCGGGTGAATTTTTCCCCAGTAAGTCTGATGAACTCTCCTCAGGGAAGTTGGATGTACCTTTCTCCCAGGAAGTTGATGAATTATTCCCAGAAAGTCGTTACGCTTTCTCCAAGAAGCTGCCCAGCTCCACATCTTCCCCACGAAGCGGATATTTATTTTATCCCCGGAAGTCTCTAATCCTCAGATTTTCTTTGGCTGATTATGATTCATGATAGCAATCCCTCTAGTGAAGCCATGATATCGTATCCCCATGTGGAAGTAATGATATTGTATCCCATGAGGAAGTCATGATATCGTATCCCCAAGTGGATTATTTTCTCCTCAGAGAAGTTGGAACTTTGAAGCAAGATTTAGTTTTGCCATCAACTTTTCATATCCCGTGATAGATGTACTGTTGCAGAGGTCGTCGGGTATCCCCGTCGAGATGTTTATTTCATCTCATGTTTCCTCTCTCGTCTGTTTTGTCAGCATATGCGGGAACATAAGCATTGCATACTCAGTGCATTTTCATACACATTGACCTATGTAGCGACATCTACATGTTTGCTATTCGTGCCATCCTTTGTCGTTACCGCCAAGTAACTAGGTTTGTCAGTTCTCTCTAAGTAGATCGCTAGCCCTAAGCACTATACACTTATTAATTCCAGTTTCCCTACAGAGTTCAACCCTCGTGGATGATGGTTATTTCAGCTATCTTTCCTCACTAGGATAAGATAATCCCCATTTGAGTTCATTGTCTCAATGGATTCTTGCTTGGCAGTTCTTTCTAGCTCGATTCTAGATTTGAACTTCGGTCCTGTCGGTCGCTGAACCTACTCGGACGTGCATTTATTTTGCACTATC
Organism: Lathyrus sativus; assembly: GCA_963859935.3. NCBI lineage: Eukaryota > Viridiplantae > Streptophyta > Magnoliopsida > Fabales > Fabaceae > Lathyrus > Lathyrus sativus. Next base: position 45,721,523 of record OZ012739.1, read on the forward strand.
ATTCAAGAATACATTTTACAGCGGTATGCGATAGTTCTCACCTGAGAAGCCTATCATTACACCTTGCATGGTAAATAACCGTTCTCTTTATTTGAGAATTTTATCATTACATTGCAATGTCGGTCAGCTACTGTTCTCGTCTGAGAAGTTTATCACTATGTTATAACTGGTATGCGACAGTTCTCATCCAAGAAGCTTATCATTATCATTACATATTACAACTTACATTACATTTTACAAACGGTATGCGACAGTTCTCGTACAAGAAGCTTATCATTACATTACAACAACGGTAAATGACAGTTCTTGTCCGAGAAGCTTATCATTACATTACAACAACGGTAAATGACAGTTCTCGTCTGAGAAGCTTACCATTACATTACAAACTTCATTACATTACACTTTACAAGCGGTATGCGACAGTTCTCGTACAAGAAGCCTATCATTTCATTACATTACAACCTTCATTACACTAAAATCTTCATTACATTACAATAACGGTATGTGACAGTTCTCGTAAAAGAAGCATATCATTACATTACATTCAATCGGTATGCGACAGTTCTCGTACAAGAAGCTTATCCTTACATTACATTTTACAACCTTACATTACATTACAACCTTACATTACATTTTACAACCTTACATTACATTTTACAACCTCGACAAGCAGTTCCCATCCGAGAAGCTTATCATTTCTACTCTTGTAAATAAGCAGTATTTCTCGCCTGAGAAGCTTATCCTATCTTCATTATAACTAGCAGCAAGTAACCATCTCCATCGAGAAGCTGGTTTCCATTACCCTTTCATCTTGAAGAGTGGGGAAGTTTAAACTAAATCATCTTCATGGCATACAAACCTTGAAGTATGGGGGAGGTTTATTTTATCCTTTAGTAAAAGAAGAAACTGAAGTATGAGGGAGGTTTATTTTACACTTTAGTAAAAGAATAAACTGAGACCCGTTCGTGACATACAAACCTTGAAGTATGGGGGAGGTTTATTTTACCCTTTAGTAAAAGAAGAAACTGAGACCCCTTCATGGCATACAAACCTTGAAGTATGGGGGAGGTTTATTTTACCCTTTAGTAAAAGAAGGAACTGAGACTTATTCAGGGAACACCAGACCTTGAAGCGTGGGGACGTTTGTCTACCCTTTCTAAATGAATCATTTAGTTAAAGAAGAAGTTGAATCATGTTTTGATCATAGAAGCTTATTTTCACCAGATGAGCGACAGTCCTTCTAGAGGGGCTTATCATTTCTTCATCCCTTATCCCCAGATAAGCGATAGTCTCTTCATTTGAGAGCTTATCCATATTAGCATATAAGTCCCTTCCATCGATAAGTGGCAGTTCTCTCTCGAGAAACTTGTCAGGGCAATCCCCCTTAAAGTCCATTTATTGTGGCATACAACGGGTTTTACCCTTTATATTTTCTAATGAATCCTGAAGATCCTGTTTCCAGAAGCTCGGATGTTATTCTTGCTCAATGCTCTAACATTCTGTCTACTTGATCCTACTCTAGAGTATCAGCCGATCATGCCTGAACCTGTTGAAAAGTACTCTCAGATATTCCCTAATGGAGGCCGTCTCGTCGGTGCCATCTCCATTGAGGACCCTCTTCTTACCGTTCCTTCTAAAGTGACAATTGGTCTTGCTTGCCCATCACTTTAGATTTCCCCGGTGTTGTGTTGTTTTCCCAGCGTCGTACTGTCTCCCCAGTGCGTTTCTTTTCCCCGGTGTGTGGTTGCTCGTTGCGTCTGTCCCTGTGTCGTCGTGTCGTCTGCATCTTTACATTTATCATTTCCATCATATACATCATATTAGATTCATGGCATTGTCAGCATCATAGTTCATTTCGTTTTATCCATAGCATCGCATATCACTGCATCTAAGGGAAAAATTTTCGGTTATCTATATTTAAATCCCTTTCACCATGATTTCTCGAGCCTGCGTCGCTCAAATCATCCGATGAAGCTATTTAAATAGGGGCAACTGTCATACCCCACATTTTACCCTTAGATTATTAGTTTCATTTTGCATTTCATTTTGTTCTGCATTGCATTTTAACTAACCGCTAACCGGTTTGCTCAGTATGTTGTTTTTGCAGGAAAATAACACCGTATGCGCTTTAGGAAGTGCAGAAGGGTCGTTAATTCATAGTTTGTTGACGATTACGAAGCAAAGTTGATATCAGAGAGTCCTCAAACAATTAGGGTTACTATCTCTGAATTAGGTGGTCTTTATTCGAGAATCGGGATTCAGTCGTCAGTCGGATTTCGGAAATGCTGTGTGGAGCTGAGAGCATTGAAACATAAATGAATTTGGTTTGAATCGGTGCGCAACAGTTGCAAGGAATTTATTCTAGCAAGCGCCCGTTTTCCTATTCTTCTACTGTTTGCGAGTTAATTTTTAGAGGAACGTTGAAATTCTGGTTCACATCAGAGTTCTGATAAATATCAGGTTATAATGTCAGGTTACTCAAGATACAATTTGGATTTAAAATGCGGAAGGAAGTTCATTTTTCCGTTTAATTGAATTTCTCTGCTTATCCGTTCAAGGCCATATTCACCGATTTTATTATCGGGCACAAACTAATTTGCATAGGGATTTGGTTGAGCTCGGATGAAATTTCATTCCAAGCTGTGCGGGATGGCTAACTGTCGAAGTCAGACGCTGAAACGCTAAATTTTAGTAAGACGAATTTGGTTAGAGGAAAATTCATGTTATTTAGAATTGGACTTTTTTATTTCTCTGGTCAAAGGCGATATTCACCAATGTTTGGTGTCGAATAAGATTAAACGTCAGGGGTTAGTTTCAAACTCAGCAGTTACGTCGGATTTAAATCGTGCAAGATGATTAATTATCGAATTCAGAGTTTGGAACGTCAAAGCTTAATCATATAATTTTAATTGGATGAATTCAATCAGACGAATTTATTTGGATGAGTTTAATCAGATGAATTTAATCGGATGATTTTGAACGGTTGAACTTAATTGAGTAAATTTAGTTGCTTGAGTTTAATCGGATGAATTTACGCGGAGAAATTTGATCAAGAATTAAATTCAGTTTATTAAGAAAAATGGAATTTATTTATTTAAATTCTACATTTTTATTACAATATACAAAGATGATTACAATTACAAATCCATTTCTAATTATTTCCCTAAAATCCTAATTGTATTTGCGCCAATCTTCGCTTCGACTTTTTTGGACCTGCAGAAATCGACAACAGAGAAAAGCAATTGTTAAATGGTTAGAATTAATAAGAAATGGTTTGTCTGTTATTCTGATACCCTCAGTTAAAATTCATCATCGGGTACGTCGGGGGGGGGGGGGGGGCACAACAAATAAATGCCGCCGCATCCCTCGACTTTTTAATTTCCGACCCCGGCACGGACTCGACAATATCTGTTCGAGTTTGATTCTAAGAGAGAGAAAAAGTGATTTTTGGAAAAATGCTTATTTGGAAAATTAATTTTTTGCGGTCAAAGCCAAACAAGACATAAGGAAATCCAGCAAATCCATTAAAATGGATATCCAAATCCAAAGTGAAAAATAGATTATCCAAGTTCAGCAACAACTACAAATCCAAGGATATCCAACAAGAGCAACAACCTTTTTGCAAGATCTGCTCCAAGCAAGATCAAGTCAAATGAAAATCCAGTCCAAGAACAAACTTTCGCAAAGCTTCCGCAACCAAAACGAATTAAACAAATCATCCTGAAAAATTGCAAGTTCCACAACAATCAAACAAGATTTCCTGAAAAATCACAACAAATAAGTCGTGCAAATCGTAACAACATGAGAGTGCACAGGCCCAAGAAAAATATAATAAATATAGCATGAACATCATTGTAAGTCTGAGTTGCACCTAAGAGGGGGGGGGGGGGGGTGAATTAGGCTTTTTGAAATTTTCTGGTTTTAGAGATTGATTTTATACTTTCTTGAAGTGGAGTGATGTTATGAAAGCAGTAAAGGCAGAAAGTAAAAGAGACACAGGAAATTTATAGTGGTACCCCTCACACTCCGAGGGTACTCCACTCCCCTTTCGACTCGAAAGAGATTTCACTATAGTTAGAATCAGTGTACAACTTTCTTTCTAACCTATAGGGAGATCAAAGGCTCTTAAACACCTTTAAGATCTGAACACTAAGTGCAATGAGAACAATCCTCTTCAATGCACACACTTGTTTTCAATAATCCTGAAATGTAAGGGGAAATAAATACAATCTATTTTTTTTTTCAATGAGTTGTAACAATGTATACGAAGTTTATCAATGCTGTAGATTGATCTTCTCTTTTAATGAGAGTTTCCACAAGTGTCTAAGACTTATTGCTCAAGAATTTTCTTTCAAAGAATATGAAAAATTATGCAGAAAATTCTTTGTGAAAAGTGTTTCTAATTTAGATGTGGAAAATGAAAAGTATGTTAAAGTGTTTTTTATTGAAAGAGTTTTTGATTGAAAATGATGAACAATTACCATGTTTCAATAGAAACATTTCAGATAAGTTTGGTTGAAGAGATGCAATTTTTCAGAATGATTTTTCAAAAGCGTTCAGTGAGCAATCGATTGCACATAGAGACCAATCGATTGCACCTTCACAAAAATATTTGAAATCTCAAATTTTCAAAAGAGAAATCGATTGCACCAAAAGGATCAATCAATTGCACACTAAAACAGAAGTGAAATGAAGAGAAGTTTTCAAGCATGCAATTGATTGCACCAAAGCATCAATCAATTGTTTACTGAAACAGAAGCAAAAATGAGTTAAAATTTTGATCATGCAATCGATTGCTCTAATAGTGCAATCGATTGCACTTTCAAAAACTTAGAGAAATTCTGTTTTAAAAAGCTTGTGTTAGTGTGAAAAGCAATGTAAAAGATTTTTTAATGTTTTGAGCAATCAGGACTTGAACATCTTATGAAAATTCTCATTAAACCTTCTGAGGAGAAATATTCTTCATGACAAGTCTATGTCCTGATTATGATATCTTGAAATGGTTGATCATCTTTTCCTTCTTTGTCAAGTGATTTGTCTTCATCAAAACATATGTTGATATCTGAAAATCTTGATTTCACATTCTCCCCCTTTTTGATGATGATAAAGCATTCTTCTTTTGTTGCGATGTTCTTTTCGGCAAATTTTTCTCCCCCTCAATGTATGAAGTGTTGAAATGATCTGAGTTCGTATTGAGGTTGAAAAAGCCTTGTATTTGTACCTTAAGGATTCAAGGAAAGATAACAAGAAAAAAGGAGTAACATCCTTCTCCCCCTTTTGAAATTATCAAAAAGAAGGAAAAGATTTGATAAAAATAGATATAAATAGGCAAGAGACATAGATACCAATTTGAAAATAACATACCAGCTAGTCATAACTTAGAATTACAAAATTTAAAGAGTTTCATGCAAGCTTTAAAAATTCAACATTTTAGGAAACTTACAGTGAGCAATCGATTGACACAGAGGTGCAATCGATTACAGTTAGTGAAAATTGAGAAAAACACCACAGATGAAGATCTTTCATGTTTCAACGTCAGTTTCATCCACAATTCCAAGTTCTCCTCGAACTTTAAAGAAGGATTCCTTATCCAAAGGCTTTGTGAATATATCGGCAAGCTGATTATGAGTATTCACAAATGTTATCTCGACATCTCCTTGAAGTATATGATCTTGCAAGAAATGATGTCGTATATCGATGTGCTTGGTTCTTGATGCATGACTGGATTCTTTGTTATGTTAATCGTACTTGTGTTTGTTGCGGTGAGAATCGTGATACCAAGCTATTGATTAACTTGAATCTTTAATTCTTAGATTACAACCGGACTTTAATTTATCCAAAGGAAAGGTCTAAAGAAATAAATAACCTTTTGCATGATGTTACAACAACGCTAAGAGATTCGGGGATCGGGGGTTGGTTATGCCTAGGGTAGGTATTTCACATCCTAAACATCTGTAGTACTCTACAGGAACCTTTTGTTTGTTTGCATGCTAAGTTTGGTAAATGTTTGCTAAGGTTTGAGGTTGGGTAAAGGGTGAAGGTTAAAACCTAAAGATAGTTTCTAAGTTTGCTCGCAAAGACCTCGCGTCCTCTGCCTACGTATCCTAACTAGGATAGAATCAGAGCAATCGTAGTTCACCTCACTAGGGTTGAAGAACACTTGACTATGATCAAGGTTCAGAGGGGAACAAACATAACAATGTTTGTATAGAGTTTCACAAAACTCTCTAGATCTATGTTGAACTCTCAAAGGGGAGTAAGTAATCATTGCTATGATTCTTACAGAGTTTACAAACTCTATCCTAGGGTTCTAATTGAAGAACACTCCTAGTGTAGGTGGGTTTTCTAGACTTAAAGCAAAGTCGAATGGTTTAAATGTTCTAACCTAACTAAGCTAGGGTTAGGATGACTTCACAAAGTCAAGAGGGATAAATGAGCTGTCCAATGACACAAGGGTCAAAGGAGAGACTTTTCCTTTGGAAGGAGAGTGAGAGAGGCAACTTGGATGAGAACTGGAAAGTTCCATCACTTGGGGGAAGAAGTACTTAATAAAGCAAGATGAAATAAGATTAAGACAAGTAAGCATGCATATTACAATAAGCAGATACTTTAAATGATACCAAGGGTTACAACCAATAAATCACCTTAACAAAGATTGAGGGCTCATCTTGACAAATATTGCAACATGATGAAGGTTATTACTACATAAATAAATCACAATTTGAAGATGGGCAAGTCATAAATTCAAAACATAGCAAATGTAACAACAACGCATAGATGATAATCAAACACCGTTAAATCAGTTTAAACCTCATAATTTAGGAGGGGACATGGAAATGAAATCACTTAACCAAGTAAAGATGATGAAAGTAGAAAGGTAACACCCAACAAAAGAATATGTCATAAGTGAAAGTGTATGGATGACAATCAAGGCAAGTAATCAAGTAAGAAACGCATCGACGGATCGCGCCTAAAAGTAAACATAGGTAAGAGGGATATTTTATGGTAACAACCAAATAAGAAAACCCTAACATGTTTACTAACACACAAAAAATGAGAATGAGTAAATATCTTAACACAAATGATCATGGTGAAAAAGAAATTCATATGCATACGGGAGATAACGATCTCGATACAAAGGCAACTTGCAAGCAAACAAAAGGCATGAAAATTTGAACAAACATGGAATTAAAAAATATCACATGAAAGTAGACATCAAGACAAACACAATGCAAAAATAATGGGTTCAAAACGATTAAAAATGAGTGAGATATGAATTTTCAAAGATTGGATGAAAAATTGCAAAAATAAATAAAAGGGTTGCCCTCCTCAGGGGTCGAACCCAGGTCATGGGTGTACAAGGTGTGTTTTAGGCATATGATCTTACCACTATGGTGGCTATACATCCGTGTATTTAACCACCCCCATAAATAGATAATGCTAAGTATAATGGGAATTCTGGGCAAAATGCAAGCCAATCAAACCAAAAACGTGAAGCAATCAAACTTGGTCAAAACAGCTCCAATTTTAACAAAATTTAAACCTAAACTGATTGTTTTTTTAACAAGGATCATGATGGTATCCACAAAAATTTGAAATGATGTCTCTAAATTGAAACACGATTGAAAATGCAAAATTGGCAAATGAGTTGCATTATGAAAACAAACACCAGCCCTGAGTTCGAATACATCAAATGGGCATTGCATACAATGCATACGTATCATAACAGAGGTATTAATCACCTAGGGCTCAAGCATAAATAAAAAGAATGGAAAGTAGCTCATGAATTGCAAAGATATCATGAAAAATGAACAAACTGTCAAGGGTGCAAATAGAAGGTGTTCAATTTACACACATGGATGAAAAGTTCTATATATGTCTATTGGTGCTCTCAAGGTCTACACATCAAACAATGATGTCTCACTCATGAGAAGGTGGTATGATGCAGCAAGGAAATTGTGATGTGATACAACAGTCATGATGCAGGACTGTTTGAAAAATAGATTTGATGATGCAAGTTAGTGCAGCTTCATGTTATGCAAATAACACACATATGTCAAATATGCTAACTGGTACTATTGTGCTCAGAATCCAAACACAATTTATTCAAAACAGAAATTGGTGATGCTTATGCAATGCTGGTAGAAATGGCTTCAATGAAGAAAAAATGATGAGGCATCATGAAATTGAAAAGACAAAACAAGTAGAATCAGGTCATACATATTGCAAGCATGATAGCAGATGAGGCTATGTTCATACATCAACCAAAAATCAAACAGAAGTGGAAATGGCTCATTGGCTGTGATTATGCAGAAAAACTGTTTTGGCAGTAAGATGAAAGTGCAAGTTGTTTTAGTAAAAAATGAGTGGTTTCATGATACACACACATTACAATCATTATATTAGATGAGGTTATGTTCAAAATTTAAGCAAATTTTAATCAAAACTGAATTTGGTATACTGGTTGACATGTAAGAAGCTGTTTTGGGAACAAATTGGTATGTAGCAGGTACAAGTCAAAGTGCTATCTCATCAATGTTGGATTCCATCAAAAATGGTTTTTTAGACAAAGCAAAGTTGTGCCACAAATCAAACAGAAGTGAGATATTTGTCATCAAGATCTGCTGTCATGCCACAGCCAACAACAATCCAAAAGGCCCTGCCTTAAAGTTCATCAAATCAAGTGGACAACTCTATTTAAGTACAAAATCTGGCAGAGCAGAAATAATGTTCACACTTTTAAAACATTGAGTGCATATGCAAGGTTGAGAGAAAAAAAATGAAATAACAAGAATAAAGGGGTTTGTTCAGACATGGCAGTCCATGACCAAATGTTTTTACATGAAGAAATGGTTCTAGTAGCAGTAGGGTATTTGGCAAGTAATGATCAAATATTGGACTTCATGGCAGTCACCAAAACAGTTTATGATTAGGAGTCAAACACTGAGCTGAACAGCCCCTAACTCATGACAGCAGAACTGGTCATTCCCCTGTTCCAAACAAACACTCACTACAACCTAAACCAACTTCCTAGCATGATAAACCACTCCTGGTAACAACCTTTCCACAGGTGGATACTAGCAGCAAAACCAACTAAAGAAACTGCTCTCAACCCCTAACTGGCAGCTACTCACCAAAATACATCAAACCAAACCTGCCAATGGACTAAGGCTAACAAGCCAACAGTTGACCCTGGCAGGTTCTTGACATAGATATGTATCCTAGCATGATAATGCCCTAAATCCAATATCAATCCAAATCATCTCAAAAGCAGGTTTACAAACTTGGGACAGTAGGCAAAACAAAAGTGCACAAGGTCTTATATATTGAAAACATCCTATCTTAAATGAAAATCCAAGACACACTACCCTTAATCCAAAGATATCAACATAACCAACTTGCACAGATCAAGAAAAAAATGTCTACCCCTCATCAAACCTAAGTAAAAAGAGCCAAGCATAGTGTTATCCAAATCTAGTCTTGCCACACATGACATCAAACTTGGTATTTCAATCAACTGATAAATTCTAAATAACCATGTCTTTACAAAGACAGGGCTTCTGGCAGCAAGTGAGTTGGCAGACTTAAATCTTGAGCACAAACAAAGACAGCAACACCACACTAAACTGAACACGCTAAATTCCAACTCAAACCAACCAACTAGAACCTAACAGTCACAACCTTAAGGACAACAAACTACACTCAGCAGAAACCAAGGTTATATTAGCATCAACATTAAATCCACACCTCAACTTACAAGTTAAAAGAGGTTCCTTCAAGTCAAAAGGTTAACAGCCCTAGGGTACACAACAGTCTTGAGAAACTCACAAGATACATCTCAATCTAGGACAAAGTTATACGTCTCACTAGATGTTAGGATAAATCCAAAGGAACTAAATGGAGAGTTCACCAACAAACCCACAGTATTGCCAAAATCAGAACATTAAACCCATGCCTTAACAACAACCTCAGGCAGACCTCCCTGATGGCAGCCACACACATCATAATGTTCTAAACAGCAACTACATAAATCTGACCAGAAAATATTGCCTACTAGCAGGTCTTGGCACAAAGGGTAATGCCTATATCTCAGTCCAAAATACTTCTTAAAAACAAGTTTACCAACCTAAGGCAGTGATGAGTTTTCAAATTCAAAATGATTTCTAGCATAACAATGCTTAAATGCATATCAAACTAGGCTACAAACTCCAAATCTTGTATTCTCACAACAGCATTGGCAGCAAATATGTACTAATCACAAAGATAGCAGTCCAAAACATTAGAGGTAAACTTGGCATAAATCAAACATCAAATTCAAAGCACATTTTCTCAAGAGGGCTACAGCTTTAACAGTATGCCTAGACAACATTTCACACCAAAGCCTCTAAAGCTACTCTTGTGGACCACTCCCTCAAAACAGTTGTAAACCACATATAAAGTTTATCATCAACATAAAATCATCAATACACCACATATGAGCAACATACCTTAACAAAAATGAATATCACAACCACAAAGCATAAATTCTTGACAAAGAAACCTTATGGGACAACAATGACAACAAGCATCTCAAAATGGTAAAACATGATAATGTATGAATAATAAAGAGATTGAACATTACATACCTCTTGTAGACAAATCTTGAGCAAGCTAAAAAGCTAAGAAACCCAGAGACTTTCTTCTTTGGCAAGGATTTAGAGTTTTCTTCCTCTTGAAGCAATAAGCTATCTTTCAAGACAGTTAGAGTTGTGAACCTCCCAGCTGGTTTTTATGAGATTGGACAGTTGAGGTATGATATATATGAGGTGTTGGGAGTGTTGGAGTGATGGGAAATGCCTCAAGTAAGGATTTGGCCTCCAAAGTGCATGAAAGTCAACATATCAAGGTATGAAGTTTGACTTTTAGGAAAATGATGTTTTAGGGTGGTTTGAGTGTATGAACACCTTCTACCCAATGTTTATGGATTGTGTAAATTTTTTTGAGTGACTTGGAAATGGTAGAACTGAGTTTGAGCAGAGTTTTGCTCAAGACAGTTTTTTAGTGAAACTTGAAGTTTTTGGAAGAATGAGATTTTGAGAAAATGATGGAGAGTTGAGAGTTGTGATTTCTCTTGGTTTTTAAGAGTGCTCTGGTGTGTTTGAAGATGAAGGTGAGGCCTCTATTTATAGCGCAAGGAGGAATGAGGGCAGGCCTTGATCATTTCAATTTTGGAGGGAGTTTTGGAAGTAAATCCTTCCAAATCTTGTGGCAGCCATTTTCACATCAGCTCCAAGGCTCTATGCAAGCCAATAGCAGTTGGAAAGATGGGATGAGGTGATTGGAGAAGGTCTATACTGATTAGGGGGCTGTTGCTGCCATCATGTTGGAGAAAAGTTTCTCTTTCCTCCTTTAAAAATGATTATTTTATTTGCAACTTGCCATCAACTTGTTTGGCTCCTCATTTCAACCTCTCTTCTGATTTTCTTTTCATCTAAGCCTCTCATTATCAGCTTGCAACATGATTCAAGGGTTAAGAATGGTTAATGTTGTGAAAATCTGATTTTGAGAAGTTTGGCCAAAGTAATTTCAAGTGTGACATGCCCAACTTCCATCTACCATAACTCTTAGCTTACAACTCCTCTTGAGGAGTTCTTGTACTTTTTAGAAAGCCCGCATGCAGCTCTACAACTTTCATGTTTATCAAAACTTCCAATTCTATGTGCATCTTGGTTGAAAACCCCCTTGAAGTTGACTGAAAAAATGATTTGTAAGTCCTTTACTCTTGAAAAATGATTTTTGCTATAACTCCCATTCCATGCATTTTTTGAATGTGGACCACTATGGGAATTTTTAGGGTTTGTCAAGACCTTTCAAACAAGCTTAGAACCACTTCAATCAGATGTGTGGTTAGGGAGTTATGGTCTTGCCCTTTTCGAAACCCTAATTCCCGATTTTTGCAATTACTTATCAACCCTTGATACAATGGTCATGAAATTTTATGGGGAGGTGTAATATGATATAAGGAACATTTTTCATTCACACCTTGAAGTCAAATTCCTTATTGTCGGAGAGTTGACTTTTCGGTCAACTTTTCGATCGATCGGTGTCTACCGAGTCGCCCGTTGGTGATCCGGACATCCTGAGGACTTGAAGCTCTTCGGATGGACTTTACTAAGCCATATGAGCTTAATGGACCTTGATCCCACCATTGAAATACTCTTTGAATCAAAAGTCAAACTACAGTTGACTTTTTCTAATCGAAAACCCTAATCGGGTGTCTCAAATTGCACTGTTCTCAAACCCCGGGTGACTACCTCAAATTGCACTCATTATTGGTCCAATGTATCATCCTTGATCTTGTTTGAAGTTGGATCAATCCAAAACATTGATTGATCAAACCATCGAAGCCTCGATTTTGACGGTACGGAATCCTGATTCATCTGCATCTTAACAAAGATAAACTGAAAATGGGTTAAGGTTAGTTAATCAAGCAAATATGGTCCTACAATGATGATGAGGATCTAAGGGGTCAAAATTTGGGGTGCAACAGATGTCCCTATTTAAATATCTTCACTAGATGATAATGAGAGATGACAATTTTCGTAGAATCGTAGTGAAAAGTATTTAAATATAGCAAACCAGAAATTTTGTCCCTTAGATCCGATGGTATGAAAAAGAACAAATGCTGAAATGCAAATGAATCTAAATGATGTTTTATGATGCTTGAATGTAAGATAAATGCATACATAAATATAAAAGAATGACAATACAACGAGTAACCACTCGCGAGGACTCGACACACTGGGGAAAGGTTCAAGACCAAGTGAGCAAGATAGTTCAGACATGACTAAAGATGCTTATCGAGGAAATATTTCACACGGGGGACACAAATTCCACCAGGGAAGACACATCCTCATTGGGGAAAAGAGATACAAACCTCATTGGAGATAACCGGATGAGGAAGCCAACCGGGGAAGATGACAATTCTTCACTAGGGAACGAAAGAAAAGAAGCGCAAACCACACTGGGGAAGGAATCCACTGAGGAAAACTTCGCTGGAGAAAAAATCCACTGGGGGAATAAAATTCTTCCCGGGGAGAAGACGGAACAGAGACACGAACCTCACTGGGCATAACCAGATGAGAAAATTTCCTATAACGAAGAGTTCAAATGGGATCTTCAGGAAAAGGTTAGAAACAAGATCGGGCGTGCCGGGGAGGTTAGTATCCACTAATTCTCCGAGACTCGTCTGGAAAAGCAAAAGCTTCAACTGGGGAGACTGGTGACGACCAAAATGACAAACAGCTTAAAACAGGGCTAGTTTCCACTAGACTTACTGGGGATATGGTGACGACCAAAACAATAACGATTTCCAAGAAGTGCTAAATATCACTAGACTTCCTGGGGATATGGTGATGACCAAATCGAAGTTCCAATTACAATTGGGAATTCCAAGCAATGTTGTTAAAACAACATGACTCTGGTTGGGGATTGGTAACAACCGACTAATAACGATTAGTTTTCAAGAAATGCCAGTAACCACTGGTCTTAGAGGAGACTGGTGATGACCAAATCTGGATATACCAATAACAATTGGAGGGGACTGGTGATAACCAAATCAGGATATACCAATAACAATTGGTTCTAGACGATGCTAGTAACCACTAGACTTAATTGGAAAATTTGGTGGCGACCTAATCCAGGAGACCAATGACCATTGGATTTTCAAGGAGTTTGGTAACGACCAGACCAATGCGGTGATAACAATCTGCTTTAAGCGATGCCAATAATCATTGGACTTGGGCTAACTGGTGACGACCAAACCAGGTATACCAATAACAATTGGTTCTGGATAATGCTAGTAACTACTAGATTTTTCCAAACGAGGCTAGTGACCACCAGACTTATAGAGATTGGTGATAACCGAATCAAGGGTACCAATAACAATTGGGTCTGAGGGTAATACTAGTAACGACTAGGTTCAAAAAAAGACTGGTAATAACCGAATCAAACGGGTACCTATAACAATTGGATTTGAAGGTGATGCCAATAATCATTGGACTTTTAGGGAATTTTGGTGACGACCAACTCCAATGTCAATGACCATTGGTTTTTAGAAGGCAATACTAGTAACCACTAGATTTTTAGCCAGATTGGTGAAAACCGAATCAAAAGGACTCCAATAACAATTGGTTTGTTTTACATCAGAATCAGTAACAACTGGGTTTGGAAAATGGTTGGTAACGACTAAATCAAGATACCGACCATGATTAGTTCTAAATGTGTGCTAGTGACCACTAGTTTTTCAATGTTTGTTGGTGACCACCTTAAATCGAAGATGAAAATTGGTAACAATCCCTTGTTTGTGTAAATTGGATATTGCTAGTCACCACTAGCTTCCCCGCGAAAATAAGGAGCCCCAGGATGTCGACTTTGAAGCGAACTTTGTAATAATAAGTCAAAGATAAAGGTAATGACCGAAGGATCTCAAAGGCAGGAATGCAAACAAATGCGTATGCTGGCATGATGCTGTATGCAAGATGCAGACCGACCCGTAGGAACAAAGGAAAACCAAATAAAGAGAGAACTCGTCACGCTGAGTTTCAAAATACCTTAAGTCAGGCGATGCTTCCTTCTTTGGTGTGGATAACGATCTTTTCTCAATAATATCTTCGTAATTCTGCAGAGAAGAAGTCTTAGCTTAAGAGCTAGAATTACTGTCAGACACCTCTAGCTTGGTCAAAGGTAACAACAACTTCCACAACTTCGAGAACTGTGTAATATCATCACATTACCTCTAGAATTTTCAAACATTTTGTCAAATCATGTTTTCCTTTTTTACAAAACAAGACTTTAAGCTTTTCAAAACACTTTGCTTTCATGAAAATTCTTATTAACAAATAAGTGAAATTGCATAACAAAAATAGCGGATCATAACAATGATTTGGCCAAAAATCTGATTTTATTGATAGACAAGAGCTTTACAAAAGGCAAAGCCTTGGGAATTTTATAATTTTGAAAAAAATGGCAACAGAAAAGGTTACAGAATCCCATAATAATCTGATCCTTCCGAATGCCAATTCACTTGCTTTGCTGCCTCTGATGAGAAGAACAGGCGTCAGCCTTTCTTCTAATACCCCGCACAGGACTCTGCCCCCAGCGTCTTCCAGCTTTCAAACATTGGGCTTTCATCTTGTCAAGGCACTGAAATCCCCTGGTATTTCGTTTCAGGCGTAGTATTTTCTTACTGCGTCTGAGTTGATGGGATACTTGAGTGGTTCGCCATCCATAGTTTTGAGAATCAGACATCCTCCAGAGAAAACAGTCTTTACAACGAAAGGGCCGTCATAGTTAGGCATCCACTTGCCACACATATCTTTTTACGTTGGTAGGATTTTTCTAAGCACAAGCTCTCCTTCCCTATACTCTTTGGGACGAACCTTCTTGTTAAATGCTCGGGCCATCCTTTGTTGATAGATTTGATTGTGGCACATGGCCATCATTCTTTTCTCGTCAATAAGATTCAACGAATCGATTCTTTCTTTTATCTATTCGTCTTCATCAAGCTTTGCTTCCGTCAAGATCTTCAAGGAAGGTATTTTGACTTCAATGGGTAGTACAGCGTCCATCCCATACACTAAGGAAAAGGGAGTTGCCCCTGTCGAAGTGCGCACTGATGTTCGGTATCCGTGCAAAGCAAATGGTAGCATCTCGTGCCAATCTTTGTAAGTTACAACCATCTTTTGTATTATCTTTTTGATGTTTTTGTTTGCAGCTTCAACTGCACCATTTATCTTAGGTCTGTAAGGGGACGAGTTGTGATGTTTGATCTTAAAATCGTCACAAAGTTCCTTCATTGTTTTGTTGTTCAGATTTGACCCGTTGTCAGTGATGATCTGGTTAGGGATACCATATCGACAGACAATCTCCTTTTTGATGAAGCGTGCAACCACTTGCTTTGTCACGTTTGCATATGGCGCTGCTTCCACCCATTTGGTGAAATAATCGATTGCGACAAGAATGAAGCGATGGCCGTTGGAAGCTTTTGGCTCTATGGCCCCAATCATATCTATACCCCACATTGCAAAAGGCCAAGGTGACATCATCACATTGAGAGGATGTGGAGGGACGTGCACTTTATCGGCATAAACTTGACATTTGTGACACTTTCGAGCGAAGAGTATGCAGTCCGTCTCCAAAGTTAACCAAAAGTAACCCGCTCTTAAGATTTTCTTAGTCATGGCGTGGCCATTCGCATGGGTGCCGAAGGTTCCTTCGTGTACTTCGGTCATTATAAGATTCGCCTCGTTTTCATCAACGCATCGGAGTAAGACCATGTCATGATTTCTCTTGTACAAGATACCATTGCTGATGAAGAATTTAGATGACAACCTTCGTATTGCTCTCTTGTCAATTGTGGACGCGTTAGCGGGATACTCTTGATTTTGGAGGAAATTCTTGATATCATGAAACCATGGCTTCTCATCAGATTCTTCGTCTATTGTCATGACGTATGCGGGTAGTGTCCTTCTTTCGATGCGGATCAGAGGTGCCTCATTGACAAACTGGACCTTCCACATTGATGCCATCATGGCTAGCGCATCGGTAATGTGATTTTCTTCCCTTGGTACGTGCTTGAAGGTAATTTCATCGAAATATTCAGCCATCTCTGAGATGTGGGTCTTATAAGGGATCAATTTTTCATCCTTGGTTTCCCATTCTCCTTTGAGTTGGTATATCACCAAAGCAGAATCACCAATTACTTCCAAGATTTTGATGCAGAGATCAATGGCAGCTTCCAACCCTAGGATGCAGGCTTCATATTCTACTATGTTGTTTGTACATGAGAAACAAAGTCGGGCTATGACCGCAGTGTACCCTCCAGTTGGATTTTTCAGAACAGCTCCGATGCCATGTCCATTTTTGTTTAACGCTCCATCGAACATCATCTCCCAGCGGGATCCCGGATCGGGACCTTCTTCCGGACCAGGCTCTGGTTTCGTGTGCTGAATATACATCACATCTTCATCAGGAAAATCGAACTTGAGTGGTTGATAATCCTCCATAGGATGCTCTGCGAGGTGTTCTGACAAGACACTTCCTTTGATAGATTTTTGAGCAACATATTGGATATCGTACTCTGATAAGAGCATATGCCACCGGGCTAATCTTCCTGTTTGAGCTGGATTTTCAAAGATGTACTTGATGGGGTCCATCTTAGAAATCAGCATTGTAGTGTGGCAAATCATGTATTGCCTCAGACGCTTGGCGGCCCATGCTAATGCACAACAAGCTTTTTCCAGGGGAGAGTAACGACTCTCACAATCAGTGAACTTCTTGCTTAGATAATAGATTGCGTGTTCTTTCTTCCCTGACTCATCAGTCTGGCCCAAGACACAACCCATCGAATCTTCTAACACTGTCATATACATGAACAAAGGCCTTCCAGGTACTGGAGGAATCAACACGGGAGGTTCTTGTAAATATTGCTTGATTTTCTCGAATGCGGCCTGACAGTTTTCATTCCATACCACTGTTTGATCTTTTCATAACAACTTGAAGATCAATGTGCAGGTAGGGGTCAAATTGGAGATGAACCTGGAGATGTAATTCAAATGTCCGAGGAAGGCTCTGACTTGTTTCTCAGTTTTGGGAGCAGGCATCTCCTGGATTGCTTTAACCTTGTCGGGGTCTACCTCAATTCCTCGCTGACTAATGATGAAACCAAGTAACTTGCCTGAGCGAACTCCGAAGTTGCATTTTGCTGGATTTAATCTCAGTTGATACTTTCGGAGTCTCTCGAACAACTTTAACAAATGATCCAAGTGGTCTTCTTCACTTTGGGATTTTGCGATCATATCATCCACGTACACTTTGATTTCTTTGTGCATCATGTCATGAAAGAGTGTGACTATAGCTCTCTGATACGTCACACCCGCATTCTTCAAACCAAAAGGCATTACCTTATAACAATAGGTGCCCCATGGTGTGATGAAGGTTGTTTTCTCCATGTCATCTGGATCCATTTTTATCTGGTTATAACCAGAAAATCCATCCATGAACGAGAAAACCGCAAAGCTTGCTGTGTTATCCACCAAAGTATCAATGTGCGGTAGAGGGAAATCATCCTTCGGACTTGCTTTGTTTAGATCCCTGTAGTCGACGCACATCCTGACCTTGCCATCCTTCTTCGGCACTGGTACAATGTTTGCCACCCATTCTGGATACTTGGATACTGCTAAAAAGCCGGCATCAATTTGCTTTTTGACCTCATCTCGGATTTTAAGCGCCATGTCTGGTCTCGACCTGCGAAGCTTTTACTTGACCGGAGGACATTCTGGCTTTAGAGGGAGCTTGTGCATGACAATGTCAGTATCCAACCCTGGCATATCTTGGTAGGACCAAGCAAATACGTCAACAAAATCTCTGAGGATTGTTATCAACTTGTCTTTGATCTCTGGCCTTAATGATGCCCCGATCTTGACTTCTCTTTTGTCTTCCTCTGACCCTAAGTTGATGACTTCAGTCCGCTCTTTGTGGGGTTAGAGATAAACATCTTCGTATTCAGCCATTCTCTTTAACTCTTCTGGGACTTCTAACTCTTCGACATTCTCTTCTTCAGCTTGGAAGACAAATGAACTGCTAGTAGAAGGAACCGAAGGATCATAGGATTCTATGGTTGATGGAGGTATTCTGCATGTTTTATTTTGGAACAATTAGGCACACACACACATACATGCAGATGAAGGGTTGTTTTTTTAAAAAAAGGTTGCCAATTTTCTTTTAACAAAAAGAGTGAAAATGATGCGCAAAACGAATAACAAGAGTTTTAACAAAAACACTTTTCATTAATGATTTTCAAATTTAGCAAAGTGGCCCAATACAAAATAATTCGCAGGCCTTGGACAAGACCAGGAATTTTTTAAAGAAAAACACAAAGCTAATAAGTAGAGTGAATTACTCTAAAGGTAAAAAGATGGGAACTTCCACAACCTCCCAATTGCGCAACGCTGCTCCTCCCCTTGTTATTAGATGATCCAGATTACCGTCTTCATCTTCAGCAATAATGGCATTGACTTGCACACCGCCACTAGTGAATATCTCTCTTAAAGACTTCCTCTTCATGGTTCTTTCTTCTGGCTCGCCTTTTGGAGTTGGTTTGTAACCCAACCCTTGTCGATCATGTTTGGCTCGAGCATTAACTTCGATGACCTCTACCCATCCCAATGGGACTCCAGATTTCAGTGCTGCCTTAATACTTTGAGCAGAGGTAA
The DNA here is from genome assembly GCA_963859935.3 of Lathyrus sativus. Taxonomy (NCBI): domain Eukaryota; kingdom Viridiplantae; phylum Streptophyta; class Magnoliopsida; order Fabales; family Fabaceae; genus Lathyrus; species Lathyrus sativus. The sequence continues at coordinate 45,740,776 of OZ012739.1, forward strand.
ATGACGACCCTTGGGTTATGTCTAATTCATCACCTAGAACAGCGTGAGCTATTTCTAGTGCTTGGAAGGCCGTCTCGAGGGAATCTTCATCAACCTCAATATACCGGAATGATGACAAGTTGCCCACCATTAAGTCTTCTTCTCCATGGACAATGACCAACTGGTCATTCACAACAAACTTCATTTTTTGGTGGAGAGTGGAAGTGACAGCGCCAGCTGTGTGAATCCATGGTCTTCCCAATAGACAACTGTAGACCGGATTTATGTCCATCACTTGGAAGGTGACATCGAAGACTTGTGGTCCAATTAGGATAGGAAGACCAACTTCTCCTATCACGGTTCTCCTGGATCCGTCAAATGCCTTGACTATAAGAGAAGTTGGTCTCCTGGTAGCACCTTGATATGCCAGTTTGGCCAAAGTCCTTTTAGGCATTATGTTGAGTGCTGATCCTGTGTCGACAAGAACTCGGGACATTGTATCTTCTTCACATTTGACTGACACATGTAAAACACGATTGTGCTTACGCTTCTCAGCTGTCAGGTCGTTATCATCAAAGCTTAGAGTGTTGCAGGAAGTGATATTTGCTACAACAGAGTCAAACTGCCCCAATGTAATATCTTTAGTGACGTGGGCCTGTGTCAGGATTTTGAGCAATGCCTGGCAGTGTGCTGGAGAGCTTAAAAGCAAAGCCATGACCGAGATCTTGGAGGGTGTTTGGTTTAATTGGTCCACCACCCTATAATCACTTTGTCAAATGATTCTCAAGAATTCTTCTTCATTGTTCTTGAGACTTTCTTTTCCTCTAACTAAAGGTTCTTTGGCGGTGGCTGCCTCTGGAACAGGCTTCTGAGGGACAGACGTTTTTTGAACAGAAATTGCTGGTGGAGGAGCCTCATTATATGTTCGAGGTTGATAGACTTGATCACTCCGGATCATTTTGCTTCCACTGGCAATGTTGGCCACACTTACTGGTTTCTTTTCTTTGAAAATCCCCTCACACCATGAATAGTCTTGTTTTGGTGTCACGGCTCTTGGGTGAGGCTTGGATCCTCCCCTCGGCTCAAACCTAGTCTGTCCCCTCCCGAATTTCGGGGGTGCATCATCGCGAAATACTGGCTGAACGTTCTTGTAGTTTTTGTTACTGTTATCATCTCTGAATACGACTCCTTTGTTGGGCTCTCCTGGTATGTTAAACACAGGTTCGATGACTGCCACATCTTCTTCCTTTTTTCGGCGAGCGATTTCTATCATTCCCTGTTCAATCATAGCCCGAATGTCCTTTTTCACCGCGTCATAACCCTCAGGATTCAGCATACATTCTTTGCAATCTTCGTGAGATGTCTTGAGTGACCATGCCTGAGCGAGGCGTTTGTGTAGGTCTGCTAGTGGCACTTTGATCTCACCAACAGTAGTAACTTTCTTGTCTTCTGACCCCTCCCCTTCTTCAGTAATGGCGTTGACTCCACCATGATTTGGAAGAGGGTTGCTCTTAACGTTGGGGGGATTATCTTCGAAGGATAGAATTCTCTTTTCAATTAGTTCACGAACTAGATGCTGAAGGGCGAAGCAACCTTCGAGATCGTGGCCTGGAGCGTTCTCATGAAATAGGCAGCGAGCATTTGCATTGCAATAGAACGGGAGTGGATTAGGTGGAGCACCTAATTTTCTTGTTTTAACCAGCCCTCTTTCTATTAGCATGGGAAACAGGCCGGTGTAACTCATTGGAATAGGCTGCATCTTTGGCCTATTTGCTTGATAATTTGCCCTCGGGGCCCTGTTCTGAGGTTGTTGACCCTGCGGCTGCTGGTATTGTTGCTGATTATTGGTATGGTAATGTTGCTGATTGCCAGGCTGATACTGGTGCTGATTGCTGGATGCCCCAGGCTGGGGACCATGTTGTGAAGAAGGTTGAAACACTGGGGGTCACTGTCGCCACATATGATGGTTGGTACTGTTGGTGGTGGCTTCGTGAGCTTTGGGCTTTCTTTCCATATGTGATTGCACTCACCTCTCCTTCTTTCTTTTTGTGGAAAGTGCTGACTGGATTCTTTGCCGTGCTGGCGCTTGAGGTAATATTTGGAGTGGTCACTTTTCCACTCTTTAAACCTGCTTCCACCTTGACTCCCACTGCCACAATATCAGAGAAATTTGTTGTAACACTGCTGATCAAATGTTCATAGAATTCTGGTCAAACTGTATCCACAAACCAATCTGCCAACTCCTTCTTAGTAAGGGGAGGCTCTACTTGTGTTGCAGTTCCGCGCCATCTTTGTGCATACTCCTTAAAGGTTTCAGTATTTTTCTGCGTCATGCTGAGAAGCTGACGGCGATCGGGAGCTAGGTCCATGTTGTACTTGTACTGTTGAATAAAAGCATCTGAAAGGTCTTGGAAACTGTGGATTTTAGCTTGATCTAAACCGAGATACCACTTAGCCGAAGCCCCTTTAAGACTATCTTGGAAACAATGTACTAACAACTTATCATTTTCAATATGCGGAGCCATCCGCCTACAATACATGATTAGGTGCTCTTTAGGACAAGTGGTCCCCTCATATTTGTCGAAGATTTGCATTTTAAATTTCTGAGGAAACACCAATCCAGATACCAGACATAGATCCTTGGCATCAGATCCAAAGACATGATTTCCTTTAATGGCCCTCATCCTTTTGGCCATGATGTCCATCTCCACTCTTAATTTTTCGTGTTTTTCGTCCTCAGCTTCAGATCCATCGGGTATATCAAAGATTGGCTGTTGATTGGCGAAAACTGGTCGTACTGTGGTAGGTCCACCTATTTGAGTGAAAATAGGGTTTCTGATTGTTGAGTCGAACAAAGGATTGAGACTTGAAGACTGCACATTGTTGAAAGGTGGCATGAAATCCCGGGACATGCCATAGGGAAACTCTACTGAAGTAACAGGAGCTATTGTGACATTGGCTGCTACTGTGGCAACTTCGGAGATCATTGTAGGTTGCGTATCCATTTTCGCTTTGATTATGTTGAGGACTTCCATGATCTGGCTGACGTCCCCTTTGATCCCTTCAATGTCATTATCCATTTGATCGAACCTTTGGTCGTTATCTGCCATCTTCTTTTGAGCTTGGGACCGTGTGTTGTATCTGTGGGTACTCAGCGTGACTCCTTATCTCCTTCTGGACAAGAACAAAGGATGAGTTGCGGAACCCAAATGCAGGACTGATGTAGGATGACATGCAAATGCAAATGCAAATGTGGATGCATAAACCATTCAAGGAAACCCAATTTTTTTGTTTGCAAACAAAAAGTTAGACCAACATGTAACGACATGCTTAAAAAGCGTTTTTCATTTGATAGCTGGAAATCTATTACAATAGAGTGGCCCTTGCTAAAAAACAAGACCTTTCTTAAATGAAAGCAAATGCAACAAACAGGATTTCAATCCTTTTTTAGGGAAAGCAGGGAAATGGTGAAACAAAGATCAATCTAATAAGACGACCCTTCTCCTTCTTGGACTCTGACATGAACTTGATCCTGGTGGATAATCTCCCACAGGTCTTCGTTTTCTCTTTGCGCTTTGACCAAAGCGTATCTTAGCTCTTCCCTAGTTGCGGGGATCTCAGGCTCCATGGTTATCTCATAGTCATGAGTGTAGAACATGTTTAAGGTAATTCCTTTTGACCATAGCAGGTACCCTCTGGTGGTTAAACAGCTTGCATTCTCCATTGGAGTTGGGCCCATGAGGTGTGGATCTCTTTGAGCGTATTGAGTGTTTTCTTCTAGTTCTTGGTTGCGACCTGTCTCACAGAAGCGAGGCCTCAACAGTTCTGGTTCAGGCTCTGGTCCGGTAGGATACCCATGTTGACGCCGAGCGAGAATAGGATTATAAGTGATCACCCCTTCTATCCCAATGAGAGGCACATTGAGGAAATCTCCGTAGCTAGAAATCATGACTTGGTCACCGATGCTGGTGTCATACCATGTGATATCATGGTGCCTGAGAGTGACGAGTTTAGAAACCTATGCGCTTTTGGTAGGAAGCCTCCAAAGGATGTGGGTCCTTGGCAGATGAGAAGTAAACCATTGGTCGAGTAATGCAAGACAGCATGAGAATTGCCCACAATCATACAAGACAAAACGGTGAATGACTACATAAGTGTCAGCCAGTATTGTGTTGACCGGATTTTTGAGGATGAAGAGGCGGATCGCCTCTTCGCTGATGAAGTCGTAACTGCTTGGGAACAGATACAGTGCATATATTAGTAGTGCCAGAATTGCCTCAAAAATGCCCAGGTTTCTGCTTTCATAATGATACTCAGCCATCTCCATTAGAGGCCTGGCATCCATTCCATACCACCCTCCTTTCGCTCTCATCATTGGTAAGTCTTCCAGCTTGATATGCATGGCTTTAGCTAAGTCCCTTTTCTTTGGTTTTCCATAAGGGAGCGTGAAAGTCCATGGAATCTTTAAGTAAGCATTATACTCCTCGAGGGTCGGGAGTAACTGAAAGTCTGGAAACACAAAGCAAGGGTAAGTTGTATGATAGAATTCCACCAAGGCTTGCAACATGGGCTCGTTGATCGGAGCGCTTATCAATGGCAATAGGTCCCCATATTTGACTATGAAAGCAGCAGGGTTTCAGACAAGTCTCGTTAACATCCTTAGACGACCCAATCTCAGATCTGGAACTCGAAGCATGTCTCTTCTTACCATGTTGTTGTCTGCAAAGAAAAAGATGAATTTCCTTGAATGGTTAGAAGAAGTGCAAATGCAAATGCAAATGATTGTCATGGAACTCATATATTTTCGAACATCAGAAGTCGCCATTTCATTGATTAACAAAACGGATTACAAAACATTGTTTCCTCTTACAAGAGTTTTAAATAACAACTAAATGAATCCTATCAAGGTTCTCCTAGCAGCCGGAGGTTGAGCTTCTCGGTATTTCTTTCCATCTGAGTCTTCTCAAAGATGATTATGTCCACAATTATCTTCCATGGATTAGACTGAGGCTCGTAAGGTTCTTCTAGTGCTTTTGTCTTCTTACAAGAGAGGATTTCTTCATCCTTCAACTTGAGTTGTCTCTGGAGCTCCGCATTTTCTTCGACGACTATTTGATACTTGTGCTTCCAAGCTTCTTCAGTTTGTTGTGATTTGACCAAAGCGATTTTCAACTTTTCTTCTTCAGACATGAAGACCAACGGGCGTTCTTCCTTCAAGGCCATAGGCTCTTGCTTAGGATATGGCATCCTTAGTGTGACGGCTCTTTTCCGAACCCATTGGAGGTAAGGTTCCAAAGAGACACAGTTGAGTCTTCCAAGATCCTTCTTCCCTTTCTTGTGTAGATGCTTCCAAGCTTCTAGAATTTTCTCTTTTAGTCCTTGACTATCTTCCCCTTCTTTGAAGAAGATGCTTTCCACTTTAACACTTTTGGGTTTGTCCTTTAGAGGGTATCCCAATTGTCGGGGGGCGAGTATTGGATTGTAGCTGACCCCTCCATTAATGCTGAGAAGAGGTACATTGCCAAATTCTCCATAATTATCAATAACCATTGTCCCATCATAATCACGACTATACCAATCAATATCGGAATGGGTAAGAGCCATGATCTTTTGCGACCACCATCCTTTCTTTGGATCCCAAAAAGCGTTGGCTTTGGGCAAGTGTGAAATGAACCACTTATACAATAAAGGAGCGCAACAAGTGATCATTCCTCCATTGTGAAAGTTCCTCAGATGAACATAATGGTACGTGTCTGCTAACAAGGTAGGCACAGGATTCTTCTTCAAGAAAATTTTGATGGCATTGAGGTCCACAAAATTCTCAAAGCTTGGAAATAAGAATATACCATAGATGAGTAAGGCAAGAATAGCCTCGAATGCATCCATGCTTAAATGATCTGCATAGTACTGAGCTTTCTCAACCAAGAATTCTGCCTTTAACCCAAAGACTCCCCCTTTTGTAATCAGATTCTTTTTTATATCAACCACTCCCAAACGTGTAGCTTTGGCAATATCTTGCTCTTTAGGGTCCTTCTCTACAATCGGAAAAGAAGAATCTTCAAGAATAGGCAATCCAATTAACTGAGAATACTCTTCTAGCGTGGGCACTAGCTGATAATCAGGAAATGTGAAACAGTGGTAGAGCGGGTCATAAAACTGGAGGAGAGTAGAAAGAAGTCCACTATCCATCTTTATCTTCAAGAGTAGCAACAGCTTCCCATATCGGCTTTGAAATCCCTCTGGATCTGTCACTAAGGTGCTCAACCTTTTCAAATCATCTAGGTTAAAACCCTTGTAAGTGTATTTCAAAGTTTTCTTTCTTTCACTGTTCATGACGACCTATGATGTTTACAAACAACAAAGTCTGAGTTCCATGAAACCATATGATAATATGATGACATGATGATATGAATGCACAAACACAAGCAAATGCACATGCACACAACACAAGCTTAGGGTTAAGGACAAGCATGAGTCCAAGGGTCTACCCATCCCCAAAGATTTGTACTATGGATTGATTGTACCTGCCGAACGGGTTCTACAAAGTTCCCAGAGTCATCAACCCATCTTTCGGATATTATCAACTTCCCAAATTACTTTGTAATCGATAATATTTTCAAGAGAATCTCGTCTGAGTGTAGTATCGTGTATCAACTATTTCGGAAATACTTCCTTATAGTCATCGCACTATGTTCTAATAAGGCCAAAGTGGGGGAAAATGTAATCTAAAAGTCCACAGTGTCATGGGCTCCTTCTTTGAAAGTAGCATTGTTTTCACGAATACTTGATCAACAATACTAAACTTTCAAGAGGGCCTACACTGAGCGGTGGTTTCTCAAGTTAGCTTGGTCGGGAATCAACTCCCTATAAGCCTTCTTGAATATACCACCATCCTATCATAATTTCATTCAAGTCCGGGTATAGGACCGTCTCACCACTCAAATCACCCAATACCCCTCGATCAAACAAATATATTGACAAATATACATGTTAAGAAAATATTCACAAATATAGCATGCAATTTAAACAAAATAGGCTAAACCCTCAAATTTAAGTCTTCCCAGTGAAGTCGCCATTTCTGTTGCAGTGAGAATCGTGATACCAAGCTATTGATTAACTTGAATCTTTAATTCTTATATTACAACCGGACTTTAATTTATCCAAAGGAAAGTTCTAAAGAAAGAAAGAACCTTTTGCGCGATGTTACAACAATGCTAAGAGATTCGGGGATCGGGGGTTGGTTATGCCTAGGGTAGGTATTTCACATCCTAAACATCTGTAGTACTCTACAGGAACCTTTTGTTTGTTTGCATGCTAAGTTTGGTAAATGTTTGCTAAGGTTTGAGGTTGGGTAAAGGGTGAAGGTTAAAACCTAAAGATAGTTTCTAAGTTTTCTCGCAAAGACCTCGTGTCCTCTGCCTACGTATCCTAACTAGGATAGAATCAGAGCAATTGTAGTTCACCTCACTATGGTTGAAGAACACTTGATTATGATCAAGGTTCAGAGGGGAACAAACATAACAATGTTTGTATAGAGTTTCACAAAACTCTCTAGATCTATGTTGAACTCTCAAAGGGGAGTAAGTAATCATTGCTATGATTCTTACATAGAGTTTACAAACTCTATCCTAGGGTTCTAATTGAAGAACACTCCTAGTGTAGGTGGATTTTCTAGACTTAAAGCAAAGTCAAATGGTTTAAATGTTCTAACTTAACTAAGCTAGGGTTAGGATGACTTCACAAAGTCAAGAGGGATAAATGAGCTGTCCAATGACACAAGGGTCAAAGGAGAGACTTTTCCTTTGGAAGGAGAGTGAGAGAGGCAACTTGGATGAGAATTAGAAAGTTCCATCACTTGGGGGAAGAAGTACTTAATAAAGCAAGATGAAATAAGATTAAGACAAGTAAGCATGCATATTACAATAAACAGATACTTTAAATGATACCAAGGGTTACAACCAATAAATCATCTTAACAAAGATTGAGGGCTCATCTTGACAAAGATTGGAACATGATGAAGGTTATTACTACATAAACAAATCATAATTTAAAGATGGGCAAGTCATAAATTCAAAACATAGCAAATGTAACAGCAGCGCATAGATGATAATCAAATACCGTTAAATCAGTTTAAACCTCATAATTTAGGAGGGGACATGGAAATGAAATCACTTAACCAAGTAAAGATGATGAAAGTAGAAAGGTAACACCCAACAAAAGAATATGTCATAAGTGAAAGTGTATGGATGACAATCAAGGCAAGTAATCAAGTAAGAAATGCATCGACGGATCGCGCCTTAAAGTAAACACAAGTAAGAGGGATATTTTATGGTAACAACCAAATAAGAAAACCCTAACATGTTTACTAACACACAAAAAATGAGAATGAGTGAATATCTTAACACAAATGATCATGGTGAAAAAGAAATTCATCTGCATACGGGAGATAACGATCTCAATACAAAGGCAACTTGCAAGCAAACAAAAGGCATGAAAATTTGAACAAACATGGAATTAAAAAAAAATCACATGAAAGTAGACATCAAGACAAACACAATGCAAACAGAATGGGTTCAAAACGATTAAAAATGAGTGAGATATGAATTTTCAAAGATTGGATGAAAAATTGCAAAAATAAATAAAAGGGTTGCCCTCCTCATGGGTCGAACCCAGGTCATGCAGGTACAAGGCGTGTTTTAGGCATATGGTCTTACCACTAGGGTGGCTATACATCCGTGTATTTAGCCACCCCCATAAATAGATAATGCTAAGTATGATGGGGATTCTGGGCAAAATGCAAGCCAATCAAACCAAAAACATGAAGCAATCAAACTTGGTCAAAACAGCTCAAATTTTAACAAAATTTAAACCTAAACTGATTGTTTTTTAACAAGGATCATGATGGTATCCACAAAAATTTGAAATGATGTCTCTAAATTGAAACACGATTGAAAATGCATAATTGGCAAATGAGTTGCATTATGGAAATTAACACCAGCCCTGAGTTCGAATACATCAAATGGGCATCGCATACAACACATACATATCATAACAGAGGTATTAATCACCTAGGGCTCAAGCATAAATAAAAAGAATGGAAAGTAGCTCATGAATTGCAAAGATATCATGAAAAATGAACAAACTGTCAAGGGTGCAAATAGAAGGTGTTCAATTTACACACATGGATGACAAGTGCTATATATGTCTATTGGTGCTCTCAAGGTCTACACATCAAACAATGATGTCTCAGTCATGAGAAGGTGGTATGATGCAGCAAGGAAATTGTGATGTGATACAACAGTCATGATGCAGGACTGTTTGAAAAATAGATTTGATTATGCAAGTTAGTGCAGCTTCATGTTATGCAAATAACACACATATGTCAAATATGTTAACTGGTACTATTGTGCTCAGAATCCAAACACAATTTATTCAAAACAGAAATTGGTGATGCTTATGCAATGCTGGCAGAAATGGCTTCAATGAAGAAAAAATGATGAGGCATCATGAAATTGAAAAGACAAAACAAGTAGAATCAGGTCATACATGTTGCAAGCATGATAGCAGATGAGGCTATGTTCATACATCAACCAAAAATCAAACAGAAGTGGAAATGGCTCATTGGCTGTGATTATGCAGAAAAACTGTTTTGCCAGTAAGATGAAAGTGCAAGTTGTTTTAGTCAAAAATGAGTGGTTTCATGATACACATACATCACAATTATTATATCAGATGAGGTTATGTTTAAAATTTAAGCAAATTTTAATCAAAACTGAATTTGGTTTACTGATTGACATGCAAGAAGTTGTTTTGGGAACAAATTGGTATGTAGCAGGTACAAGTCAAAGTGTTATCTCATCAATGTTGGATTCCATCAAAATTGGTTTTTTAGACAAAGCAAAGTTGTGCCACAAATCAAACAGAAGTGAGATATCAGTCATCAAGATCTGCTGTCATGCCACAACCAACAACAATCCAAAAGGCCCTGCCTTAAAGTTCATCAAATCAAGTGGACAACTCTATTTAAGGACAAAATCTGGCAGAGCAGAAATAATGTTCACACTTTTAAAACATTGAGTGCATATGCAAGGTTGAGAGAAAAATGAAATAACAAGAATAAAGGGGTCTGTTCAGACATGGCAGTCCATGACCAAATGTTTTTACATGAAGAAATGGTTCTAGTAGCAGTAGGGTATTTAGCAAGTAATGATCAAATATTGGACTTCATAGCAGTCACCAAAATAGTTTATGATTAGGAGTCAAACACTGAGCTGAACAGCCCCTAACTCATGACAGCAGAACTGGTCATTCCCCTGTTCCAAACAAACACTCACTACAACCTAAACCAACTTCCTAGCATGATAAACCACTCCTGGTAACAACCTTTCCACATGTGGATACTAGCAGCAAAACCAACTAAAGAAACTGCTCTCAACCCCTAACTGGCAGCTACACACCAAAATACATCAAACCAAACCTGCCAATGGACTAAGGCTAACAAGCCAACAGCTGACCCTGGCAGGTTCTTGACATAGATATGTATCTTAGCATGATAATGCCCTAAATCCAACATCAATCCAAATCATCTCAAAAGCAGGTTTACAAACCTGGGACAGTAGGCAAAACAAAAGTGCACAAGGTCTTATCTATTGAAAACATCCTATCTTAAATGAAAATCCAAGACACACTACCCTTAATCCAAAGATATCAACATAACCAACTTGCACAGATCAAGAAAAAAATGTCTACCCCTCATCAAACCTAAGTAAAAAGAGCCAAGCATAGTGTTATCCAAATCTAGTCTTGCCACACATGACAGCAAACTTGGTATTTCAATCAACTGATAAATTCTAAATAACCATGTCTTTACAAAGACAGGGCTTCTGGCAGCAAGTAAGTTGGCAGACTTAAATCTTGAGCATAAATAAAGACAACAACACCACACTAAACTGAACATGCTAAATTCTAACTCAAACCAACCAACTAGAACCTAACAGTCACAACCTTAAGGACAACAAACTACACTCAGCAGAAACTAAGGTTATATTAGCATCAACATTAAATCCACACCTCAACTTACAAGTTAAAAGAGGTTCCTTCAAGTCAAAAGGTTAACAACCCTAGGGTACACAACAGTCTTGAGAAACTCACAAGATACATCTCAATCTAGGACAAAGTTATACGTCTCACTAGATGTTAGGCTAAATCCAAAGGAACTAAATGGAGAGTTCACCAACAAACCCACAGTATTGCTAAAATCAGAACATTAAACCCAGACCTTAACAACAACCTCAGGCAGACCTCCCTGATGGCAGCCACACACACCAGAATGTTCTAAACAGCAACTACATAAATCTGACCAGAAAATATTGCCTACTAGCAGGTCTTGGCACAAATGGTAATGCATATATCTCAGTCCAAAATACTTCATAAAAACAAGTTTACCAACCTAAGGCAGTGATGAGTTTAGAAACTCAAAATGATTTCTAGTATAACAATGCTTAAATGCATATCAAACTAGGCTACAAACTCCAAACCTTGTATTCTCACAACAGCATTGGCAGCAAATATGTACTAATCACAAAGACAGCAGTCCAAAACATTAGAGGTAAACTTGGCATAAATCAAACATCTAATTCAAAGCCCACTTTCTCAAGAGGGCTACAACTTTAACAGTATGCCTAGACAATATTTCACACCAAAGCCTCTAAAGCTACTCTTGTGGACCACTCCCTCAAAAATGTTATAAACCACATATAAAGTTTATCATCAATAGAAAATCATCAATACACCACATATGAGCAACATACCTTAACAAAAATGAATATCACAACCACAAAGCATAAATTCTTGACAAAGAAACCTTATGGGACAGCAATGACAACAAGCATCTCAAAATGGTAAAACATGATAATGTATGAATAATAAAGAGATTGAACATTACATACCTCTTGTAGACAAATCTTGAGCAAGCTAAAAAGCTAAGAAACCCAGAGACTTTCTTCTTTGGCAAGGATTTAGAGTTTTCTTCCTCTTAAAGCAATAAGCTATCTTTCAAGACAGTTAGAGTTGTGAACCTCCCAGTTGGTTTTTATGAGATTGGACAGTTGAGGTATGATATATATGAGGTGTTGGGAGTGTTGGAGTGATGGGAAATGCCTCAAGTAAGGATTTGGCCTCCAAAGTGCATGAAAGTCAACATATCAAGGTATGAAGTTTGACTTTTAGGAAAATGATGTTTTGGGGTGGTTTGAGTGTATGAACACCTTCTACCTAATGTTTATGGATTGTGTAAATGATTTTGAGTGACTTGGAAATGGTAGAACTGAGTTTAAGCAGAGTTTTGCTCAAGATAGTTTTTTAGTGAAACTTGAAGTTTTTGGAAGAATGAGATTTTGAGAAAATGATGGAGAGTTGAGAGTTGTGATTTCTCTTGGTTTTTAAGAGTGCTCTGGTGTGTTTGAAGATGAAGGTGAGGCCTCTATTTATAGCGCAAGTAGGAATGAGGGCAGGCCTTGATCATTTAAATTTTGGAGGGAGTTTTGGAAGCAAATCCTTCCAAATCTTGTGGCAGCCATTTTCACATCAGCTCCAAGGCTCTATGCAAGCCAATAGCAGTTGGAAAGATGGGCTGAGGTGATTGGATAAGGTCTATACTGATTAGGGGGTTGTTGCTGCCATCATGTTGGAGAAAAGTTTCTCTTTCCTCCTTTAAAAATGATTATTTTATTTGCAACTTGCCATCAACTTGTTTGGCTCCTCATTTCAACCTCTCTTCTAATTTTCTTTTCATCTAAGCCTCTCATTATCAGCTTGCAACATGATTCAAGGGTTAAGAATGGTTAATGTTGTGAAAATCTGATTTTGAGAAGTTTGGCCAAAGTAATTTCAAGTGTGACAGGCCCAACTTCCATGTACCATAACTCTTAGCTCACAACTCCTCTTGAGGAGTTCTTGTACTTTTTAGAAATCCCTCATGTAGATCTACAACTTTCATGTTTATCAAAACTTCCAATTCTATATGCATCTTGGTTGAAAAACCCCTTGAAGTTGACTGAAAAAATGATTTGTATGGCCAGAACTTGTGAAATTTCACTAAGTCCTTTACTCTTGAAAAATGATTTTTACTATAACTCCCATTCCATGCATTTTTTTGAATGTGTACCACTGTTGGACTTTTGTAGGGTTTGTCAAGACCTTTCAAACAAGCTTAGAACCACTTCAATCAGATGTGTGGTTAGGGAGTTATGGTCTTGCCCCTTTCGAAACCCTAATTCCCGATTTTTGCAATTACTTCTCAACCCTTGATCCAATGGTCATGAAATTATATGAGGAAGTGTAATATGATATAAGGAACATTTTTCATTCACACCTTGAAGTCAAATTCCTTATTGTCGGAGAGTTGACTTTTCGGTCAACTTTTCGATCGATCGGTGTCTACCGAGTCGCCCGTTGGTGATCCGGACATCCTGAGGACTTGAAACTCTTTGGATGGACTTTACTAAGCCATAGGAGATTAATGGAACTTGATCCCACCATTGAAATACTCTTTGAATCAAAAGTCAGATTACAGTTGACTTTTTCTAATCTAAAACCCTAATCGGGTGTCTCAAATTGCACTGTTCTCAAACCCCGGGTGACTACCTCAAATTGCACTCATTCTTGGTCCAATGTATCATCCTTGATCTTGTTTGAAGTTGGATCAATCCAAAACATTGATTGATCAAACCATCGAAGCCTCGATTTTGACGGTACGGAATCCTGATTCATCTGCATCTTAACAAAGATAAACTGAAAATGGGTTAAGGTTAGTTAATCAAGAAAATATGGTCCTACAATGATGATGAGGATCTAAGGGGTCAAAATTTGGGGTGCAACAGTGTTGTCACAACGAAGAGGAATGCTACCAAGGTCGAGTCCATAGTCACGAAGTTGCTGTTTGAGCCACAGTATATGTGCACAGCAACTACCTGCTGCTATGTATTCTGCTTCAGCCGTACTAAGTGCTACACACACTTGCTTCTTGCATGCCCACGAGACTAGGGCATTTCCCAAGATGTGACATGTTCCACTTGTGCTCTTTCTATTAGCTTTACAACCTGCATAATCCGCGTCAGAGTATCCAATTAAATTGCAAATACTACCTTTAGTATACCATAAACCGACATTTGTTGTTCCTTTGAGATACTTCATGATCCGCTTGACCGCCATTAAGTGAGATTCCTTTGGATTTGCTTAAAAGCGAGCACAGAGATAAACACTGAACATTATGTCAGGGAGACTTGTTGTCAAGTATAGTAAGGAACCAATCATACCTCTATATTTGGCGATATCAACCGACATATCGGATTCATCTTGATCTACATATGTATCGGATCCCATAGGTGTAGACAGAATTTTACAATTGTCCATGTCAAACTTATTCATAATTCTTTGCAATACTTGGATTGATTGATAAATATCCCATTCTCGAGTTGCTTGATCTGAAGTCCTAGAAAGTAGTTCATCTTTCCCATCATAGACATTTCAAATTCTCCTTGCATCATGGATGAGAATTCTTTACATAACTTTATGTTGGTTGAACCAAAGATTATGTCATCAACGTATACTTGTACCAAGAGAGTATCTTCATTTATTTTCTTGATGAACAAAGTCTTGTGTACCTTTCCCTTTTCAAAGCCTTTGTTACATAAGAAATTGCTGAGACGATCGTACCATGCTCTTGGTGCTTGTTTCAATCCATAAAGAGCTTTCTTTAGTTTGAAGACATGAGAAGGATATTTGTGATCTTCAAAGCCAGGGGGTTGCTTGACATAAACTTCCTCATTTATGAATCCATTCAAGAATGCACTTTTGACGTCATTGGAAAAGCTGAAAATTCATAGAACATGCATAAGCCAATAAGAGTCTAATTGCTTCTAACCTTGCAACCGGAGCGAATATTTCATCAAAATCGATTCCTTCTTCTTGGTTGTAACCTTGGGCGATCAATCTTGCTTTATTCCGAACTATAATTCCATTTTCATCGAGTTTGTTCTTGAATACCCATCTTGTTCCAATGATATGCTTGTTGTTTGGCCTAGGGGCAAGATTCCAAACTTGGTTTCTTTCAAACTGGCTTAGTTCTTCTTGCATAGCTATTATCTATTAATCATCACCTAAGGCTTCATCAATTTTGGCTGGTTCAATTTATGAAACAAATGCCATGTTTAGACAAGCATCTTTGAGGTTTAATCTTGTTGTAACACCTTGACTGATATCACCAATGACTTTATCGATCGGGTGATCTCTATGAGTTCTCCATTCTTAAGGTAGATCATTGTGTTCTTTATTTTGTTGTGAATCCTCTTGTTGTTGTCTTGGTTGATCACTTGCAACACCATTGAGATTATCTTTTTGAGAGGTTTCTACTACATCATGATCATCATCAATAATATCATCATCCTTGGAGGGGTTAGATTCATCAAAAGAAACATGCATAGATTCTTCAATAGTTAAAGTTTTTTTGTTGAAAATTCTAAATGCCTTACTAGAGAGAGAGTAGCCGAGAAAAATACCTTCATCCGATTTCTCATCAAACTTACAGAGATTATCTTTGTCATTGTTCAAGACAAAGCATCTACACCCGAATATGTGAAAGAATGATATGTTCAGTTTTCTCCCTTTGAAGAGTTCATAGGGGGTCTTCTTGAAAATTGGTCTGATGTTGACACGATTACTTACAAAACATGTCGTGCTTACCGCATCTGCCCAAAAATATTTAGGAAGATTTGAATCGCTAAGCATTGTTCTTGCAAGTTCTACCAACGACAGATTCTTCCTTTCTACGACACCATTTTGTTATGGAGTTCTTGGTGTGGAGAAGTTGTGTGAGATTCCATTTTCTTTGCAAAATTCTTCAAATGAAGTATTCTGGAATTCTCCACCATGGTGACTTCTAATGGAGACAATTGAAAGTGACTTCTCATTCTGAATTTGTTTTACATACTTCTTGAATTCCTTGAAAGCTTCACTTTTCTGCACTAAGAAGAAGGTCCATGTATATCTAGAGAAGTCATCAACAATTACTAATGTGTAAACATTACCTCCAAAACATTTTGTTCTTGATGGTCCAAAGAGATCCATGTGTAACAATTGTAGTGGCCTTATTATGGACACCACATTCTTGGATATGAATGTTGATTTGGTCTGTTTTCCCTTTTGGCATGCGCCACACAATCTATCTTTGATGAATTTAATCTTTGGAAGACCAACAACTAAGTCATGTTTGATCAATTTGTTCAGATGCTCCATATGAATGTGAGCACATCTTTTGTGCCATAACCAAGAGTCGTTGTTGTTTGCCATAAGACACTTAACCTTCAAAGACATGTTATCAAGGGAAATCATGAAAATATTGTTAATTCTATTACCTTTTAATATTACCTCATGAGTGACTTTGTTTTCTATCAAACATTCATCTTTAGTGAAGTTGATTCTGAAACCTCTATCACAAAGTTGGCTAATTCTAAGTAGGTTATGCTTTATGCCTTCTACATAGAGGACATCTTCTATGGTTGTAAAAGGTGGTGCTCCAATGCTGCCTATGCCAAGGATCTTCCCTTTGTTGTTATCACCATAGGTTACGAATCCTTTGGCCTTAAGCGTTAGATGTGAAAATTCGGTAATGTCACCTGTCATATGCCTTGAACACCCACTATCAAGATACCACTGATATGAAGAGATCTTCAAGCATACCTACAAAACATGATTAAGTTTCAATTGGTACCCAAACTGCCCTAGGTCCTTCATAGTTAGTGCCTTTCTTGACCCACACATAATGCCTTTTTGCAACACTGAAGTTTCTTACATAACAAGCATTAGGTGTATGGCCTTTGATACCACAATAAAAGCAGGTGGGCTCAAAATTACTTTTGTATCTAGGAGGATAAGGCTTTTTCTTACTAGATACTTTCTTCTTGAGGTATTGATGAACCGCTTTCGACTTGACCACTTTCTCTTTAAGAGTTTGTTCACTAGCTTTAACAAAGATGGTTTTGTTGGAGCTTGGTTTAGAAAATTTTGAGTAACCAAGTCCACTTTTATCATTTGAGAATCTTTGTTGACTAAGAATAGCCTCTAGTCCAATCTGTCCTCTTTCATACCTCTCAAGGACCCTTTTTACTTGGACAATTTGAAATGAAAGTGACTCACACTTTGTGCATGCAAAATTCTGTTTTTGATCACTAATTAATTTTTGTTTTTTATCTTTGAAATTATTTTCCATTGTTTCAACCTTTTTCTCTAAATTTGAGGTATGGTTCTTTTGTGATGAAATGGTTTTGTACAGAATTTTGCATTCACTCAGAAGTTCATCAATTTCCCCTTGAGCATCATTATCATAAATTGAGAAATTATTACTAACCTTGTCATCTTCATCATCCGACTGATGTGAGGCCATTAGTGCCAGATTTGCGCTTTTATCACTATCTGAATCTGATGAGGAACTTATATCATTATCCTCCCATGCTACGTAGGCCTTATTTTTATTAAATCTCTTTTTGCTTTTATGAGCATCATTCTTGGAGAGTTTAGGACAGTTTGGTTTGATGTGTCCTTGTTTTCCACATTCATAACATTTGACATCTTGAGTGGATGTTGACGCCTCCTTCTCTTTGTTCGTTGAAAACTTCTTCCTTTTCATATAGACAGAATTTCCAATATTATTTTTAGAACCAAAATATTTTCCTAACCTTTTGACAAGAAGCAAGAATTTTTCATCTTCATCCGGCTCGTCTGCTTTTTCTACTTCTTTGGACTCAACTTTTAATGCGATGCTTTTGGACTTCTTCTCTTGATTCTCATGTTTTTCCAATCGCCCAAGTTCTGTCTCATATTCTTGGAGTTTTCCAAACAGTGTAGCGGATGTCATCATGGATAGACTTTTCTTTTCAGAAATTGTTGTCACCTTGGGCTGCCATTCTCTGGACAAAGATCTAAGCACTTTAAGATTTAATTCATTGTTAGTTAATTTATTACCGAGTGCTCTGAGATGATTTGTCAAGTGCACGAATCTTTTTTTGCAAATCAAGAATTGATTCCCCTGACTGCATTCTAAATAACTCGTATTCCTGACTCAACGTGTTTAATCTCGATCTCTTAACTTCAGTGGTTCCCTCATGGGTTTCCACTAAAGTATCCCAGATTTCCTTTGATGTTGTACATGTTGAGACGCGAAAGAATTCATCCATGCTTAGTGCACTTTGCAGAATATTGATTGCCTTTTTATAATAGAGAACCTTTTTCTTATCATCGTCATCCCATGGACCTTTGGGCTTTGTTGATCCAACACCGTTAACAACCATTGTAGGAACGAAGGGGCCATTTTGGACAGCATCCCATATTTCATCTCCTTGTGCTTCTAAGTGAGCTTTCATGCAAATTTTCCAGAAATCAAAGTAGTCACAACAGAATAGTGGATTCTTGTTGCTACTACCATCGTCTTTGAATACACCTTTATTGTTTGCGGAAGCCATACTGGATCGATTAGGAACAGGTTACCTAAACCTGCTCTGATGCCAATTGTAAGTCTGAGTTGCACCTAAGAGGGGGGGGGGTGAATTAGGCTTTTTGATATTTTCTGGTTTTAGAGATTAATTTTGTACTTTCTTGAAGTGGAGTGATGTTATGAAAGCAGTAAAGGCAGAAAGTAAAAGAGACACAGGAAATTTATAGTGGTTCCCCTTAAACTTCGAGGGTACTCCACTCCCCTTTCGACTCGAAAGAGATTTCACTATAGTTAGGATCAGTGTACAACTTTCTTTCTAACCTATAGGGAGATCAAAGGCTCTTAAACACCTTTAAGATCTGAACACTAAGTGTAATGAGAATAATCCTCTTTAATGCACACACTTGCTTTCAACAATCCTGAACAACAAGGGGAAATAAATACAATCTGTTTTTTTTTTTGCAATGAGTTGTAACAATGTATACAAAGTTTATCAATGCTGTAGATTGATCTTCTCTTTTAATGAGAGTTTCCACAAATGTCTAAGACTTATTGCTCAAGAATTTTCTTTCAAAGAATATGAAAAATTATGCAGAAAATTCTTTGTGAAAAGTGTTTCTGATTTAGATGTGGAAAATGAAAAGTATGTTAAAGAGTTTTTGATTGAAAGAGGTGATTTGAATTTTGAAAGATCTAGGTATTTATATTACACAAATACCTCTTGAGAAAATCATGCAACTCTCCAGAAAAATATGATGAACAATTACCATGTTTCAATAGAAACATTTCAGAGAAGTTTGGTTGAAGAGATGCAATTTTTCAGAATGATGTTTCAAAAATGTTCAGTGAGCAATCGATTGCACATAGAGACCAATCGATTTCACCTTCACAAAAATACTTGAAATTTCAAATTTTCAAAAGAGCAATCAATTACACCAAAAGGATCAATCGATTGCACACTAAAACAGAAGAGAAAAGAAGAGAAATTTTCAAGCATGCAATCGATTGCACCAAAGCAGCAATCGATTGCTTACTGAAACAGAAGAAAAAATGAGTTAAAATTTTGATCATGCAATCGATTGCTCTAATAGTGCAATCGATTTCACTTTCAAAAACTTAGAGAAATTCTGTTTTAAAAAGCTTGTGTTAGTGTGAAAAGCAATGTAAAAGATTTTTTAATATTTTGAGCAATCAGGACTTGAACATCTTATGAAAATTATCATTAAACCTTCTGAGGAGAAATATTCTTCATGAAAAGTCTTTGTCATGATTCTGATATCTTGAAATGGTTGATCATCTTTGCCTTCTTTGTCAAGTGATTTGTCTTTCTCAAAACGTATGTTGATCTCTGAAAATCTTGATTTCACAATCACAAATTCATCATCAGAGAAAAAAAGGCAGAAAAATAATAGAAGAGATCAACAAACAACAAGAACACCAACATCAGCAAGAACCTCAAAGAGGGACTCAGAAGAACTGAAGTTCTTCATCATTGTCACCTGCAAGCATCAAAACCAGCGACAGGAGAGGAGAAGAACATCATCAGTTCCGAAAAAAAGGTTCATCAAAAGAAAGTTCATCCAGGAACATCATTAGAGAGTTCAATCGTGAAGCCAGAGCAGAAAGTTTTTTGGGAAAACTAGACAATCCATCAGGCGGCGCAAACCACCATCATCACCACGAACTCAGACGCGCGGTCTACGCACCGTCATCATCGTTCATCATTCATAAATCACCGTCATCCACCGTCAATTACAGACCGCTTCAAACCTAGTAAAAAAGGGTGAGCAATCTGATGCTAATTGTTTTTAATTTGTTTTACAAAAATTATCAGAAGCTCACAAGAAGAAAATCAATTGAGCCATGGAAGTGAGGAAAAGAGAAGAATTAGAGAAGAATAACTATCAAGTTCATCAGAGAAAGAGAAAGAAAACGGACGAGATGGAGTCGAACGAGTCCAGCCGCCGCGCTGCAAACTTCCGTAAATGGGTCCAGCCGCCGCGCAAGGAAGAAGAAGAAAGGGTCAAAACCCTAAATGCATTTTCAGCATAGCATACATCCCCCTTTCCCCTTTTATTTCGCCTTTTATCTTTTTGTTTTTCTTTTATTTTATTTTTTTATATAATTTTGTCTTATTAGTTTAGTTAATTAAAATTCTACTAGATTAATATAAATCATGTTAGTTTTATAACTTAAAACCATTTTAAATTTTTTTTTTAAACTTAATTAGAAACATTTCAACACTTAATTAAAAACATTTTTTAAAAAACTTAGAATTAAAACTTAATTTTTAAAACTTAAACTAAAACCAAATTAAAACTTATTTTTAAACACATTTTCTAAACTTAATAATTAAAACCATTTTTTTAAACTTTATTTTTTCTTAAACTTAAATTAAAACCATTTTTTTAAAAACATAATTAAAACTTAATTTGAAATTTAAAGTTTATAATTTAAAATTAACATTTTTTGATCAAGCTAATAATTCTTTAATTATTAATGTATTGAACCGTCACCTAATTGCGGATTTGATCCCTAACCTTGCCCCGTCTAATTTTGTCTGATGTGTATGACGTTCCTAACGTTATGTCAGTATTCGTCTGTGGTTACTAACTTCATATTTTACCGTATTTCATTTTTCATGGTTGTAAATTATGCGAGGACATCGCCGTTTTTCAATTCCGTTATCATGCTTGCACATTTTTCCATGTTTCAATACTGTCGCTGGATAATTATTTTTCATTGCATTATTTACCGTTAATTCCCCTCCGAAGGTTAGGTCTAGCCGTTTGACCGCCGCGCCAATAGTCCTTAACCCTTACACTTTTTCATCTTTCAAACCTAGAAGCTTCGAGTCACCGTGCTCATATTTTTAGGCGTCCCGCCATGGACCACTTTACCCTTTACCCTAGCATTAGGATAAGGAGTCGCCGCACTCCATATTAGGTTTCCCGCCGTGGAATACCTATTTTAACCTTTTTAATTCAATTTAATTACAACGTAGAAATAGGAGTCGCCGCACTCCATGCAAGCGCTTCCTTAAGAACGCTTGCATCCCCATGAAACCTTGACCACAGTTAAGAAGTTTCAATTCCTCCCTTTCGATGGGAACTATGATTACTCTGATTCCATCCCCTACCTCGGATACGTAGGCACAAGATGCGAGTCTTGGCGAGTAAACTTAGGACTAACCCTTAGGTCTTTCTTTTCACCTTCTAACCCTTAGCATATACCCTTAAGCAGATAATTATAGAAAAATAACATTATTAAAACAAGAGGTTCATGTAGAGTACTACAGAAGTTTAGGGTGTTAATACCTTCCCTAAGCTTAACCGACCCCCGAACCCTAGATCTTTCCCCACGTTGTGTTTGCGATGCAAAATTAGGTTTTTCCTTTCTTTGACCTTTCCTTTAGATAAATTAAAGACCGGTTGTGAACTAAATATGTGATTCAAATTAATTAATAATTTGATATCCTATTCTCACCGCAACACTAGCTATTGAGAAAGTGTCTTGAACAAGTATCTTTACCTTTACTCCATAATATAAGAGACATTGAAGATGAATGCACAACAGAATTTGAATCTAGTGTGTAACACGTTTAACGTTTGAGTCTTCAAGAGGTTTTGTATTGATAGAGCCGTTGGGAGCAGACATCCATAGAACGTACCATCTATTCTTTAGCCTTGCAATTTTGTAGACGTGAGCTAACAGGATGATAAGACAATACAACTTGCTTTCAGTAGTACAGATAGTCCATAACTTTATTACCAACTCTGAATGGTACCAGATGTTGATATACAATTACCAAGTGTAGAAACTCGTCTGAATGCTGAGACCTTCAGTTCAGATTCTTCGTCAAACCACACTAGCAATTGTTTTCAAGATCTGCCATCCGAAGCTAGCAATGAAGCAACTCCAAGTGTGTCTATGTCAAACAAATTCTAATTATTTATATACAAGAACAAGAACCCGCATAAATAAAACTTAAATCAAATAAACCATTGCTCTTTTAATAGTTTTGTTATCATCAAAACTACAAGAGAAAATATCAAGAATAAATCTTGTTCTAACAATTGAAGCATGCATATTTTATCTTATGTCGGCAGATTACAACTGATGAAGAGTGTGCTCTTTGCAATTGCCAACTACTGGATGCAGCTTTTCCCCTTCCTAAGAAAATCATAAAGCATATTGAGAGTCTCTATAGGAAATTTATCTGGATAGGAAAAATTTCTCCTTCAAAGAAAGCATATTGAGAGTCTCTATAGGAAATTTATCTGGATAGGAAAAATTTCTCCTTTCAATTTGGAACAAATCCACTATTGATAAATTACTTTGGAATGTTTGTACCAAGGAGGATAAGTTATGGATCTGATGGAATAGACATGTGACAACATTCCAACCCCCACCCATAGCTCTTGGGTCCTCAAAGCCATCTTCAAAAATAGAAAGGCTCTTATGCAATCGACCTCATTGGGTGTGTTTCAAAATTTTGGAAAATATATAACTCGGGTGATGTACAAGATGCTACAAAGTGATAAACCTAAAATGATTTGGAGGAAAATTTTCTATGGCAACATTGCTAGACCTAGAATTGTATTTACTATATTGTTGGCCTGTCAAATGCATCTTCCAACCAAAGATCGTTTGACTAAATTTGGAATTGTTACAGATGGAAAATGTATGTATTGTGGTGTTCAAGAAACTTGTAGCCATCTTTTCTTTGAATGTACTAAAACTAAGAGAATATGAAGCCAAGTCTTGACTTGGTTGAAGATTAATCATGAGCCTCAAAAGTGTGAAATTGAATTACAGTGGTGTAGTATCATGGCTAAAGGCAAGGGCAGTAAAGCAAAGTTGCTGAAGGTGCCTTAGCTGAAACAATTTACTTAAATTTTATGGTGTGGCTTGTGTTCTTGTTGTTCTTGTCTGGATCTTTGGATCGACTCTTGTATCATCATTTATTTTTGGAATAAAATTATTATTTTCTATAAAAAAAAGTTCTTTTGAAAATACGAAAGCAGAAAATAAATCAAATAAAATAGAAAAATAAGGAATTTAGGTTTTTTAGGGTTATGTCTCAAATTTATTCCTTAAATAGGGGATTTTGTCCCTGATTTTTTCTGATGAAATGACACGATAAAATTTTGATTCAAAGTCAATTTTTCAAAAAACCGAGTTTTTTTATGCTAGGTCACGTAAATGCCAGAAACATAGGAGCTCAATGGCCATGCGAGGATACAATTCCTATGACTAATATTGGTTAAAATCGACAAAGAGTCCCCGACAATGACGTCAATTTCAATGAAAAACGCATAGTAAATGGTGTCAGGGGTGTTTTTGGAGATGCATCTCCGAACCAATTCGTAATAACTGCTTGATCTATGAAGGATGATGTGATTTAAGGTACGTCCAAAGATGCATCTCCAAAAATTCTTAAAGACAATTTTTAATTTTCAGAGGTGTGAGCCACACCATAAGGATGAGAAGAGAAATTGCCTAGATTTATAATAAGTAGATTTGTTATTTGATTACTCATATGCTTTAGTAACTCACACCCTCTTTATTTCTAACCTTTAATTCAATTATGTTAGACAATGGAAATGATCTAGAAGGGAGGGTTGAATAGATCACTATTTTTTTAAAACTGGAGCTTAAAAAATGTTTCAAAAATGTGCGGAAGCGGCCTTGGATTTAAAATTGTCTAAACGAATTGTTATTGGTAAGATCAGATATGTGAAACCGAACGAAATAATATTGATGAGATAACGAAATCAATATAGTTCCCAATTAACCAATTTAAATAAAGATCACTTTGAATTAACCGGTTTCTAATGAATTATAGATGATAAAATTGAATTGACAATTTTACGAACAGTTTGTGTGCGATCAATACGTCAAACACTTGGTGTGCACAACACCCCAAGTTTAATTTCCTATGAAATGATATTGCATAATATTTCAAAATTGCAATCAAAGTGATTGCAATGAATTTCTAAAATAGTTTTTCAGCACTACACAACAGTAGAAATTTATTGAACAAATGATTTCACACAAACGTTAACAGCACAAAGTAAAAAGATAGATAAATAGATAGATAGATAGATAGATAGATAGGTAGAGAGAGAGAGAGAGAGAGAGATAGAGATAGAGAGATAGAGATAGGGATAGAGATAGAGATAGATAGATAGATAGATAGATAGAGAGAGAGAGAGAGAATGACACCCGATTTATTTAGGAAGTTCCCCTTTCGTCCTTGTTTCGAGTACGTCTACCTCCAATTCTAAAATTAGAATTGAGATATGTATAAAATCTAGTTGCAAAGTTTTGTACAAGAGAAGTGATAACTACCACACGCTAAAACCTAAATGTTGATGGTGATTCTATTCACTTCTCTCCCCTTGATTCCACCGAATCAAGAACATCAAACTCTTTGATCAAACCTCTGGTTACCGCTACTCACTTGATTCTTCAAGTCTTTCACTCGGTTGATTTCAATCGCAATACGTTCGACCCCAAATCTTTTAACACAGTCCTCCAGTTACCGCTACTTGCTTGACTGAATCTGCAATTCTTCAAGCCTTTCACTCGGTTGAATATGTGATGCAAAGATTTGTGCAAAAACCCCCCAAAGCATAACTCAACAAAGATGATTATATGTGATTGTTGAAGAATGCAAGTGTGAGAATGAAGATGAAGATCAACTCAATGTATATTTTAAATTTTCTTGTTGGTTGTGTACAAAAAATGAATATATATATATATATATATATATATATATATATATATATATATATATATATATATATATATATATATATATAT
Source organism: Lathyrus sativus (assembly GCA_963859935.3). Lineage (NCBI taxonomy): Eukaryota > Viridiplantae > Streptophyta > Magnoliopsida > Fabales > Fabaceae > Lathyrus > Lathyrus sativus. The sequence continues at coordinate 45,766,070 of OZ012739.1, forward strand.
ATATATATATATATATATATATATATATATATATATATATATATATATATATATATATATATATATATATATATATATATATATATATATATATATATATATATATATATATATATATATATATATATATATATATATATATATATATATATATATATGACTATTAAAACATAACAGCAATAACAACTTTTTGAATCACAAAGATGCAGAAAAATGGGCTTAAATGCGCGAGAGGTTGACCTCCACAACCTTTGAGTCGACTTGAACATGCCAGAAAGTAAACACGCACACAAAACGAAACTGTACGTCGACCTGAACTTGATCATATGTCGACACATGAGCACCCGAGAGCTCCAAGAGGGTTTTTAATCAGTATGCGTCAACCTACACAACATCTGTGAGTCGATACAAGGGTGCCAGAATATCACAAACACATTTTTTTCAATTTTGAGTCGACCTAAGCCCTGTATGGGTCAACCTAATGCATCAAGAATAATTTAAAACACATTTTGCACATAGGGAATGATCATATATGCCTAGATTCATGTATGTGGATCATTATGCGCATTTTAAAAGAATGAATGAAAGCTAAGACAAGGTGATACCACCCAAAATACATAAGTATAAAATTTTCCTAGTTTTGACATCATTAAAACAAAGAAATAAGGAACCTTTCCCTCACATACTCCCCATTTTTGGTGATGGAAAAATATTGTAAAACTTTCCACACATTGAGTACTTTGTGAAGAGCATTCTCCCCCTGACTGTATGCATTTTTCTCTTTGTGAAATTCTGATATTTCTTTGTGAAACTACTTGTTGTTGCATTCTCCCCCTTTGATAATGTTGTGGTGAGAATTAAATATCAAGCTATTGATCAACTTGAATCACAAATCTTTGAAATTCACCACCGAGCTTTGATTTATCCAAAGGAAAGGTTAAAGAGTGAAAACCCTAATTGCACCGTAAAAATGATGCGGGAGATCTAAGGTTCGGGGGTTGGTTATACCTAGGGAAGGTGTTAGCATCCTAAGCATTTGTAGTACTCTACAGGAACCTCTAGTATAATGTGTTATTTGTTAACTGCTATCTGTTAAAGGGTTAAAAAGATACCTAAAGGGTTAGTCCTAAGTATGCTCGCCAAGAAATCGCATCTCGTGCCTACGTATCCTGACGGGAATGGAATCAGAGCATTCGTAGTTTCCCTTAAAGAGGGTGAGGAACTCTTTGACTGGGATCAAGGTTCCAGGTGGAAGTAAGTATCTACGGAGAAATACTTACATGGAGTGCGGCGACTCCAAGTTTAAAGTTGAGTTGAAAGGGAGGTAAGTATCCATGGCAGGAACTTACATGGAGTGCGGCGACTCCAATCCTAAGGCTAGGATAAGGGTGTAAAAGAGATTGTCCATGGCTGGACGCTTACATGGAGTGTGAAGACTCCGATCCTAAGGCTAGGATGAGGGAAGGACCTAAAATTTCTAGAATTGACATGGCAGTCAATAGGATGGGATCATTTCCTTTGGAAAAGTGTAAGCAGTTTTTTTTACGATTTTAGAAAAGATTAGAAATATTGTTAAAGTGATTATGTATTTTTTTTTTAGAAAGATTTTAGTCTTAATAAGGAAGCTATTGTTGGAAATTCACCTCACACCCTATGAAGAATTCCCTTCAATCTTGATCTCAAGATTGATGAACAAACCCACAATATGATAATGATGGTAATAACAAGTAATTATCAAGAACAACAAAAGAGAAGAAGAATAACAAACAAGAAAGAGAAGAATGAGAGAAGAAGTATTTGGAGAGAATGTGTTACCCACAACTGTGGGATTTTTTATTGAACTTTTCACTTGCTAACTGCAACTGTGAAATCTGTTCTGTTGTGATGTAGAATACAAAGCAAGGCACCCTATTTATAGTTTTAGGTTTACACTAGCCCAAAACATAAAAGGCACAAAATATTCTAAATCAAATCTAATCATATGATATCAAATCTAATCATATGATATCAAATCTAATCATATCAAATTAATCATGTGATATCAAATCTAATCATATGATATCAAATCTAATCATATGATATCAAATTAAATCTGTTTACACAATGAATTATATTTAACACACCACCTAATTCATTGTGTCTAAACTGTCTACATTCATCATGGCCCTTAGTCTTCTGAAGGCTTCGACCTGCACTCCCTTCGTCATGATATCTGCAATCTGATTCTCAGTTCTGCAGTGTTCCAACTTCATCTTCCCTTCTGCTACCCGCTCTCGGAGATAATGGAACCTCATTTCGATGTGCTTGCTTCGACCATGAGCTATTGGATTCTTTGCCAAGTTGATAGCTGACATGTTGTCTATCTTCATGGTAATTGCTCCATGATTCTTCCCTGTGATTTCTTCGCCTTGTTTCACAAACCCAGCTGGTTGTGCAACATAAACTTCTTCGTCTAAGGGGCCATTAAGGAATGCATACTTCACGTCCATCTGACATGTGTGCCAGTTGTTCATATTTGCTAGACTAACAACCAACCTGATTGTTTCGATTCTAGCAACAGGTGCGAATACTTCATTGAAGTCGATTCCTTCCTTCTGAAGAAATCCTTTCGCCACAAGTCTCGCTTTGTGTCGAGTTACTTCTCCTTTAGGATTTACCTTCACCTTGTAAACCCACCTCACATCAATTTCCTTCTTGCCTTGCGGCAATTCGACAAGTGACCAGGTATCATTGACTTTGATGGACTCTAACTCTTCAATCATTGATTTCACCCACTTCGAATCTTTCAATGCCTCAGCTGCATTGACTGGATTGACATCTGCGTAAAAAGCATAACGTACCAGCTCACCCTCTTCATCGACTACATCATCTGATGTGATTACACATTCTTGCAACCTTGCAGGCATGTGTCTAGTTCGTCGAGGTCTGCTTAAACCTGCTTCATCTGCAACTGGTTCCTGTCGAACTTTTATTTCGACTTCAGTGGCTGCAGTTGCTAAACACTTGCGCTCCATCACATTGAGTCCAATCTTGAAGTTCCTATTCTGAGACATTGGAGCCTTTAAGATTAGTCTACCACCTGCGTCGAGGACTCTCATCATCTTGTCTTCGACAACTACCTTGTAGTTCTTTTCGACAAGCTGCCCTATACTGAGCAAATTACTCTTCATGCCTGGTATGTACAACACATTGGAAATTGTTGACCTTTTTCCATCTTTCCTCATAATCAGAACATCACCAACACCTTCAGCTGCTAGGGTGTTGTCATTTGCAAACTTCACTGTATTCTTCGACGAGGGCTTCATGTTGACAAACCAATCTTTCCTTCCAGTCATGTGTGATGAGCATCCTGAGTCCAAGTACCACTGATCTTGGAATCTTTCTTCATCGTTTGTTGTGACCATTAGCAACGTTTCTTCTTCTTCATGTTTCGCCAGCTTTGCATCAGTCTCTTGATTTCTCTTCTTTTCTGGACAATCACTAACATAATGACCATACTTCTGGCAATTGAAACATTGAATGTGGCTTTTGTCTGTCTTTCGATCACCACCTCTTCCTTTACCTGCAGCACCACCTCTTTGGTTGCCTTGGTTCCAAGGTTTCTTTTGATTCGACTGGTTTCCTCCTTTGTTTCCATTCCAGCTACCTTTGCCTTTTCTCTCCTTTTCCGTCTGTGCCTGCAAAGCCATATCTTTCGACTTTCCTGCAGCTCTCTCAGCCATCCTCTATTCATGAGACTCAAGAGTCCCTTGAAGCTCTTCCTTCGTCAACACTGACAGATCTTTCGACTCTTCTATGGCAACTACCACGTGGTCGAATTTTGGAGCCAACGATCTCAAAATCTTTGAGACAACTGCTTTCGTCGTCGGCGTTTCTCCACATACTTTGATTTGTTTCACCAACCTTGTAACTCTGGTGAAGAAATCTGTAATGCTTTCGTTGTCTTCCATCTGAAGCAACTCATAGGTTCTTTTGTGAGTTTGTAACCTCACCTCTTTCATCTTCTCTGCGCCTCCAAACGACTTTTCAAGAATCTCCCATGCTTCTTTTACTGAATCAACATCATTAACCTTTTCAAAGTTATCAGGATCAACACACTGATGAATTATAAAGAGCGCTTTATAATCCTTCTTCTTCAATTCTTTGTGCGCAGCCTTTTCCGCCTCCATTGCGTTCTCCACCAGCGATGTTACTCCGTCCTTCACAAGATCCCAAAGATCTTGATAACAGAAGATCACCTTAACCTGCTTGCACCAATTCTCATAATTGTCTTTCTTGAGAATTGGCAGGGTCGCCGGAAAGTTGCCGTTTGGATAGTTCATCGCCATTACTATCTTCCTTCCTTGAATCTCTTAACCGGAGCTCTAGATACCAGATGTTGGAAATTCACCTCACACCCTATGAAGAATTCTCTTCAATCTTGATCTCAAGATTGATGAACAAACCCACAATATGATAATGATGGTAATAACAAGTAATTATCAAGAACAACAAAAGAGAAGAAGAATAACAAACAAGAAAGAGAAGAATGAGAGAAGAAGTATTTGGAGAGAATGTGTTACCCACAACTGTGAGATTTCTTATTGAACTTTTCACTTGCTAACTGCAACTGTGAAATCTGTTCTGTTGTGATGTAGAATACAAAGCAAGACACCATATTCATAGTTTTAGGTTTACACTAGCCCAAAACATAAAAGGCCCAAAATATTCTAAATCAAATCTAATCATATGATATCAAATCTAATCACATGATATCAAATCTAATCATATGATATCTAATCATATCATATCAAATTAATCATATGATATCAAATCTAATCATATGATATCAAATCTAATCTGTTTATACAATGAATTATATTTAACAGCTATCCTATTAGTTATTATGCGAGAAAGTTTAATCATAAAATCTACTCTAATTTAATTTGTCGACGACAAAGTTGAATCGAGAACCTAAGGGAACATGACAAATCAAACCAGCAAGTGATCAAGGGTGATTCGGAAGTATCATGAAAATATTCACAAATATTCGTCAAGGAAACGTTCACAAATAGATCTCAAGGACTAAACCAGATTAATATCAAGAATTAATCACAACCAATTAAGCACTAAAGCCCTAATCAATCCAAGAAATGACAAGAAAATTTAGAGTTATATAAAAAAAGACCAGAAGAGAATCCAAATCAATCGCCAGGAATAAACTATAGCAATCATAAAAACAAAAATTGGCCCAAACCAATACGAGAAAATTAATCAAAACGACCATGACGGTTATCCAAGCGAACATGAAAAATTAATCAAATTAGATCAAGCATAAAGATTAATTAATTACAAATTGACACTCTCATGTTCTCTATTTTATTTTTTTTACTAATTTGTTATGCTGACAGTAAGCACCAGTAACAATTAAAGCATGACTAGTGCATTATGATATTTCTAATCTTATTATTATTAAAAAAACACTAATATTAATGAAAAGGGAAAAACCTGACATTGTTTAAATGAGTGTATGAGTTGCACCTACTTTCTATCCTAAAACCAAGGCATCACGTGCGGAGAGAAACAAACCACACACGTTTTAATTTGTATTCATAAGTCTTTCAAAAAAAAGCAAACATCACTTCATTTAAAATATAAACAAGACACATGCATGGAGAACAAAACAGGGGTGGCGAAGAGTGAGGTTTGTGTGGGTCTGAGTCACCAGCAGTGTTACAGTGGTTTGCCGGAAGTTGCTGTGACAGACAGTTTTGTTCAGGTTCGATGGTATCTTCGCAGCTGTCGGAAACGCAACGGGGTTCTTACGTTTCAGTTTCGCCGGCGATGAGTTTGATGGTTCTAATTTGATTTCTCCTCCTCCTTATTGTTATTACTGCACAATTGCAGCTAATGTGGCCTTTGCTCAACCGGTAAGAGTTTTAATGCGAAACTTTTGTCGATTTTTTTCTTAAGAGCTTTTGTGCAGTGTTTGGAATTTGCTGTACGGTTTGCTTTCTCTCTTTTTCTTCTTGTGTGTATTGAGGTGTAGTATGGTGATTTTGAAATGCCTTGTATTTTTCTGTTGTCTGTGTTTTCGTCCCCCTTTTATAGGCATTTCCACAATCTTTGTATTGAATGTGAGAAACATTGTTGATTTCTTTTTGAATGCGTCTTATTTCTATCAAAGTTCTATTTTGGCAAGACAATTATAATTATCATGAGCTTGAATGTCGTTAATTGTGTAAGGAACATGTTTGTGAAATTTCCTCTTTCAATTCAAAATGCCGGCTGACTGTTTTTGGAAAGGATTGGTAATGTGGCGATTTTGTTTTGTGATTATTGATGATCCTGGTCTGATCACATGTGGAAAGTCTGATCTTGTTTGGATTTGCTGCTGCTGCAATATGGTTTAATTTTGAAACTATTGACAATTATAGTTAGGTCCAAGTTTCTCCCACAAGTAGAATCAGTTGAAAGCAACCTAACATGCCTATCATCAGCAGTATTTGTAGAAGCTATTGGTATACAAGAACTCGGTTCGACGGCAAAAGCATTACCGCGAGAAAGAAGGGTGGACGTTCAAACATGGTCCGATTGAAGACAACCAAATTGGAATTATGAATAGCTCACAAAATAAGAATACTAAGCATAATATCTAGTCATCAAACCTTAGTGAGTGACAACAATGGAGATACGATGCCAATTCGAAGGGGTAACCACAACAATGAGGGTTCGGTGTGAAAGTTTTGCTTTGTAGGATAGGAGGAAATAGTGGGAAAAGTGAGTGATTAGGGTGGCTTTTGTTTAGTATAAATTTCTATGTTGTGAAGATAAAGATAACATAGGTGAGTGTGTCTCTAATTGAAGACACAATCTTTAAGTGGCTTTGATATACAAGAAAGAAAGTTTGTGGAAATACATCTCTAATATTTACATGAGCCGCCCCTGTTATTCTTCTATTTTTTTTTCAAATTCTAAGGACTTTTGGTCTTGCTTTGTAAATAATATTTGGCCCTTACCATGTTCTAGGTTTTTTCCACCTTTGATGCCTTGTAAACAACTTTTGACGGTTTGAATCGTTTCAAATTTTGAACGCTTGTTGAAACTTGGTAATGCCTAACTGTCATGTAACTTTGTACTTTGAATTTTTGGAGTTCGGTCTTGTAATTCTTTACAATTGGAACTTTCATGAATTTTGAAATAATGAGCTTAAATTGTAAGGCTTTATGAATCCAATCTTGAAAAATTTTGATGCATGGACTTTGTACTTGGACTTGTGATGAATGGAACCAATTTGAAACTTTAACTTGTGCACTTTGAATTAGGTTTGAATTCTTGTACATGGATTTTACAAATTTGTGATGAAGTATGAACCAAAACTTATGAGTTTGAAAATCATTGTAGTTTAAATGAATCATATCTTGACTTTTAAATAGTGAATCAAATTTGTAAAGAACATAATTCTTGAGGTTCCATTTTGTAAAGAGAATAATTGGAAAGAATAAACTTCAAACCCATCAACAAGAAAACTCAAATTTCACTCTCCTAAGTTCAAAAGAGTGTACATGATGAACTTTGTTATTCTCACAATTGAAGATGAACTTGGTACCAGAGTCCCTTCCTAAGAAAGTATTTTGAGAATGAGCATACCACTTGCAACACAATGCCATAGAGTTCCAACTAGTTCTCAAATGACCAATCTCGAAACCAAATGGATGGAAAACCCTAGTCCTTTTTGGGGGAGCCTCTGAGAAATCTTGGAGAGAAATGAATTTGTACTGCCTAAGAGAACTAAGAATGAGGGTATATCCTTCTTCAGGAACTCAACACAACTTGTAGGACACAAAGAGCACACACAAAGTCTTCATGTCTTTTGAATCTTTTCTTCCACAACCATAACTTCACAAATGAAACAAACAAAAATCTAATAAACTGGTTAGCTATGCATGGTTGACCTAGATGATATGCAACAGATTAAGTAATCTAAGGGTAAAATTTGGGGTATAACAATTGCCCCTATTTAAATATCTTTACCGGATGACGCGAGCGATGAAAATCCTCATTAAATCATGGTGAAAGGTATTTAAATATAGATAACCGAAAATTTTGCCCTTAGATGCAATGACATGCAATGCTATGGACAAAAGAGACTAATCTACAAATGCTGATATGCAATGAACTCTAATATGATGAAAATGATGGAATGATAAATGTAAAATGCAGACCAAACAAAAGAAAACAGGGATAAAGTTAACATAATGAGTAACCACTCACTGGGGATGATAACGCACTGGGGAAATGAAGCAAACTAGGGAAATCTAAAGTGACGGATCAACAGGTTCAGGCATGACCGGCTGACACTTTAGAAAGAAAGACAACAAAAGATCCTCATTGGAGATAGAACTGGAAAGACGGCCTCCATTGGGGAATATCTATAGTAGTTAACCAGCAGGTTCAAGCATGACCAGCTGAGAATTTAGACATAAAGATAATAAAAGAAATCCTCAATTGAGACAGAACCGGGAAGACGGCCTCCACTTGGGAATATCTAGAGTAGTTGACCAATAGGTTCAAGTCTGACCGACTGACACTCTAGGATAAAAGATAAAGCAGGATCCCCATGGCAGTAGGATCATGAAAACAAAATGCTGGAGTTTTCAAGCAAGAAATAACATCCAAACTTTTGGAAATTCCTTAAACGAAGAGATCAAACGGGATCTTCAGGAAAGATACAGGGTAATTAAACTCTTCTGTATGCCAAAATATGTGGACTTCAATGGGGAAATTCCCTGATAAGCTTCACAAAAGAGACTGCTACTTATCGTCGAAAGGGGCTTACACCACCAAGAAAGGATAAGCTTTTCAAAGAAGGAGAAAAATGATAAAAATGATAAGTTTCTAAGGAAAGACTACCACTTATCGGCAATAAAGATATAATGATAAGCTTCTCAGGGGAGATTGCCACTTATCAGAAAATAAGGAAATTGATAAGCTTCTCAGGAGAGACTGCCACTTATCGGACAATAAAGATAACGAATGATAAGCTTCTCAGGTGAGACTGCCATTTATCAGCAATGAAGATTTATAAAAGATTCCTCTTTGAGAGATATAGTGCAAAATAAATGCATGCTCAAGCTAGGTTCGGCGACCTAATTAGGCTTAAAACATAATCTCCAAAGACCAAAGTTCAATCTAGGAAACAAACTAGAAAGAAACGGTCAAACAAGACTCTAACCATCGAGGAATAAACTTGAATGAGGGTTCATCTTATCCAAGCATGGAAAAGACAACAAGGTAGCAAACATGCTCATGTGCTAATGCAAGTCTATATGAAGGTATGAATGTCATGCTTATGCTTATGTTTATGCTGAAAAAACGAACAAGAAAGGGTAAACTAGAGATGAAATAAACATCTCGACGAGGATACTCGGCCAACCTCTGTAAGGGTACATCTATCAAGAGATGGATAGAAATTCAAAGGCGGAATCATAGTCTTGCCTCAAATTTCAAACTTTTTTGGGGAAGTAGTCATTGCACTCGGGGATATAACATCATGACTTCACCTGAGGGATTGCCATCATGAGTTTGATTTATTTGTCAAAGAAAATATCCATTAGAAAGAGTCATTCATGATTAGAGACTTCATAGGGGATAAAATAATATCCAATTCATCGGGGAAGTGTGGAGCCAAGGCGGCTTACTGGAGAAAGTATAGTAACTTCAATAAGGAACAAAGATGATTCCACTGGGGAGTAAATCCTTAATATCAATAAATATGTATTCTTGGTGGACACTGGGGAGATTCTCTGTAGTCTTGAAAATCACTTATGATCACATGGTCAATCCAAGAGTGTTGTAAGAAAATGGTCTAAAAGTGCTTTTGCAACATTAAGGCTTTCTAGGGAACAATGACTTCCTTCATATTTTTCCATAATTCAAAGAAAATTTATATTCTTCTCCATGTGTTTTCAAAAGCGGTTTTAAATTCAAAAACTTTTCACTTTCAAAAATATTATTAACAAATAACATTTGCATAACAAGAAGAAAATAGAGAAAACGTAAAGTGGCAAAAATTGAAAGGCGAAAGTCTGATTTTATTCAAGAAAGATAGCTTGCTAACGGAAAAGCTCCATGGAGTTACGAATAGCTCACGAAAAAAGAATCCTAAGCATAATAGCTAGTCATCAAAGAGAGGTGTTCATTTCATTTTATTTTAGCATTTGCACTTGCATTTGCATAACATTGTTCTTAACAGGGGATCAAGAGAGGTGTGCCATTCAAGAGAAGAGTCTTACAGAGTTTCAAGCTCAAGCAAAAGTGTTCAAGAGTGCTTACAATCATCATGAAGTTGTCAGAGCTCCTTGAAAGAGAGGATTGATGTGTGTGGGTTGTCTCCTATCTTGAGGGTCAACAGAGGATCATCAGGGATTCATGAGATTATTTTTTTGGATAAGATATGTTTGAGAAGCTCATTGAGTGCTTTAGAAGTCATTGGAAGTCATTGTGGAGCTTGTATAAGCTTTCATTTCATCTGCAAGAGGTCACAGGAAAAGGTTGTGCACCTAGGGTTTCATCTGGTCAACTCAAGGTCAACTGTGGACTTGTGAGAGTTCAAGACTTGGTTTTAAGTCATTGAGGCCATGGGAAGTTATCTTGAGACATCTAGGATGTCATGTCAAGCTCAATTCAAGAATAATTAAGAATTCAAGGACTTACTAAATTAGGGTTTCAGAGGATCTAAGTGTAAAATCCCCTTCTTTAGTGCCTAACTTCAAGGACAGTTTACCTCATGATACAAGTGAAATATTACTTTCATGTAAACATGAAACTTGTAGGGCATGTTCTAAGCTTTGTTTTGAGTACTAGAATGCATCCATTAGGTTTGTGGAACTCAAGTTATGATGCCAATAAGTTAGGGGTCTCAGATGAACTTATTTTTGGTCAACTAAAAGTCAACTCACTTCCAAAGCACTTTTTAACCTAGAACCAAGTTTCTCATCAAATTTAGGTGAACACGAAAGTTGTTCCTCATGGTCTTAGCTTTCCAAAAAGTCCTATACGTCCTTGATATCATTTGTAGAACTCAAGTTATGAACCTTACAAGGCAAGGGTATTTTGGGAAAGTTTGATTATAGGTTATTTTCATGCACTTGTGTACCTCAAATGAACTTCTAACCAACATGGAATTTGTTCCTAGAGACCTCATTTACATCATAGAACTCAAGAATCATGTGAATTATGGATGATTATGAACATGTGGTGAGAATTTTAAGTGAAAAATGAACTTTCAAGTATGGTTTCAATTCAATTCATTATAAGTCATGTTTATGTCTTATTTGGATTTAATTCACTCCATAATGTGTTCATGAGTAAAATTGCACAATTGGTTTTGGTACTTGAGGGCAAAAACACGTGCAAATCCAAGTTTCTTCACAAAGAAGTTTCAATTTCAAACTTGCAAATTGGATCCAATGCAAAGCCCAATTCATTTCCATTGTCAAATTAAGTCCACATGTTGCAGATTGGAGTGGTTTTCATGTGTGTATGAGGGCATTTCACGTGTGTATGAAAAGCTTGCCATTTTTGGGCATTTTTCAAATTAAGGCTTCATGGGCCTCCAAAATCATTTCAGATCCATCATATATAAGTTCAAATTTCGCCATGAGAGCTCAGAAGTGGCAATTGAAGCAAGAGGGAACAGTTTCAGATTTAAAATTCTCAAGGAAATTTCAAAATTGAATTCAAATTTTCTCTGCAAATCAGGTCCAATTGGAGCTCAATTCATCTTCCTTGAAGCATTTGGAGTGGATCTGGATCAAAGGAAGCAAGCTTACACGCCTGAGAAGCACCAACAGAGTGTCTCTGTTCAATAAGTTTCCATTCCAAATTTCTCTCATTTTAGGCCATGAATTAGGTTCATATTGGTTGCATCTGAAGCCCTACATTGAGTAGGACATGTTTGATTGCTTGTTGTTCATGTTTGGTTGAGTTTTCAGTTATGCATCTCAAACTTCAATCGTTCGATTCTCTCAATCCATGAGTGTTTTTCAATGATTGGATTTTGGATTTGGAACCTATGTCAGCTTAGCTTTCTTTTGATACCAATTTTGTGCATTTTGGTTGAGGTTTGGTCACCTAAGCACCGACCATCTCGCCGGAGAAGACGACCGGAGCTAGGGCTTCAGTGTCTGGTTATTTGACCTTCAAATCTGACATGGCCTTGGCTTGACTTGTTGACCGCTTGCGTGTTTGAATGTTATTTGCTTGACCAGGATGATTTGGCACGTAGAATCCACATAGATTAAATGAAATGTTGCGTTTCATTTTCTCAGCCTTGGCTGGTGGATTGGGCTAGAAATGATATCCACACCCCCAGTTTTTGTGAGCCCAGCGTGCTTCAACTGATTGCCTTTGTTTTCTGTTTTGCTTATTTCACCCCCTTTCCATTTATGTTTTATTTTATTTTATTTCTTTTTCTGTTTTGGTTTTGCAATTTTAAAAATAGCTCCAAATTGCTAAAAATTCCACAAAAACTATTTTCTAACATTTCAAAACTTTAATTAATTTTCTATAATTTTTAATTTCAAGTTTATTTTATTTTGCAATTAATTTTGAATTTTGCAATTGGAGTTGTTTTTGAAATTGTTTTCACTTGATCATTCTTGTTTGATATACCATTTGCAATCACCAATGAATGAGGCTTCCTCTCCACTTTGATGATGTATTGAGGTACCTTTGAGGCTGATTTTGGTCAAAGTTTGATCAATTTTTGTTTGACTTTGTGTTGCTTTTGTTTGACCCTCGATAATAATTCCTCAAGGTGGAGCACCCTAGTTGATCAAATCATTTGGTGATGCCTTGAATGGAATTTGGTTTGGTTGATTTGATATCTAGTTACCAACATGTTTAGTTGCTTTGTGCTTTTTATTTGAGATTTATTGAACTTTTCTTCTAATTTTGGTGAACCTTGCAAGTCAAGTCACCCTAGTTGAAGTTCATACAAACTAGTTGACCTAGTTTCATTGGGAAATGACTTTGATGGATCCCATATGCATCCTATGCCTCTTGATTCACATTCTTGACATGTTGAGGATGTTGGTTTTAATTTTATAGGTCACACACTTGTGTAGTTTGTGTGGCAAGTTGCATCAAAGTTAGGAATTCCACTTGTGTTTAAGTGTTGAATATGGTTTGAACTTTGGTTCTTTCTCTTGCCCTATCTTGTAACTTGCTTGTGATTTGTTTTCATTCTTATTTGTGAGATTTACTCTTATGTTCTCATTTCTGTCCCTTGGGTTGTGGTACTCATTCAAAATGATTTGGTTTGATTGATCACACTTTGAGTTTTCTTTGAATGAGAAACCACTTTGAGAACTTGTTTGATCTTTCTTTTTGCATGATCAATGTGTTGCATTTGGTTGAGATACTTCTCATGTTGCTTGCTGCCTAAGCCTATTCTCCCATCTTCATCTTGATCATGGCTTATTATTTAAGCTTTGGTGTTTACCTTTTGAGATTAGTGATTGATGCATGAATGGTTGTAGGAGTTGTAACTTCTCCCATTTCATCTCACTTGTTCTTTGACTTGTTTAAGTCACTTTGTTCTTGTCTTTTATTTGTTTTGAATCTCTTGCATCTTGCATATCATGTTTGCATTTCTTCTTGACTTGTTTAAGTCATCTTCATCTCTTTCTTTCATCTCATTTGTGATTGATTTGATCTTGTGTTTACTTAGTTTCTTTGCCATGATCCCTTAGGATTCCTAGTCCCATTTGTTTAAGGTGGGAGTAGGAGAGACATTAAGTGTTCAATCCAAGCATGATAACATTAGGATAGTTCTTCCCCCTTAACCTCAATATTAGGAGCACATTACATGATAACATTAGGGTTGATTAGTTTCCCCATAGAGTTTGTGTCTTCTCTTCTCATCTCAAAAGTTCTTCAAGACTCTTAATAATGGATAATAAGTGTTGTACGCTACGAGCCTTAAGCATTTGGGAAATGATAGTTGGGGGGCCTTGTAACACTTTACTTTCCCCAACAATTAAAATAATAAACATTATAAATAAACATCAGAGTATTTCTTCCCAAGTGGGATATCACATAGCAAAACCAACATTTCCTTATAAAAAGGTTTTCTCCAAAATACAGCGGAAAATAAAGAAAATAGTAAAATCCAACAAATGTTTTGATACGTTCACAGGAAAATAAAATACAAGTTCAACAGACAATAACAAAACACCCAAGTCCTGTGCTACGTATCAAAGCATCCTAGACTCGACCCACACTGATATTCATCATCAGAACTATCAGAGTTACTCAGAACTCCACCCAAATTTACAACAACAATGGATGCACCAAATTCTACAATATCATACACCAAATTCACCCATATCAACAGCAACAACAATTATAAACACCAATTCACCAATTCATCAACATACAAGTCATATTCATCAAAATCCCTACGGGGTTAAGGAATCCCCTCTATCCAATTCATTTAATTACCAACTCCAATCATTTTCTCCCCCCTTACCTCGATTAGTGCTCTGATTGTTAAGAATCTTCAAGAATCATTAGCCCTAGCCCTCTTTCCTTCCTCCTTGTTCTTCCTCTTTTCTCTTTTCTCTTGGAACTGATGTATCGTGTTCTAACTTTCTTTTCCCCAAACTTCTCTAATATTACTTATTCCCTTATCACTTATTCCAACCACTCATATTACCAATAATAATAATAATAATAATAATAATAATAATAATAATAATAATAATAATAATAAAATAATATCACTAATAATACTAATAAAATAAATAGTATTATAATATACATAATAATATTAATAATAATATTAGTTCACCAAAATCATAACGTTAATAATATTAGTACTAATATTCCACCAATAATATTAATACTAATAATAATAATAATAATAATAATAATAATAATAATAATAATAATAATAATAATAATAATAATAATAATAATAATAATAATAATAATAATAATAATAATAATAATAATAATAATAATAATAATAATAATAATAATAATAATAATAATAATAATAATAATACCACCAATATTATTATTATCTATTATATTATTATATCCACACCAATTCACCACCAATAATCCTCCTATACCAAGGACACTCACCCACCATAATCTAACACACCCCCACCAAAGGGCACACCAAACAAAATAACACCAAAAATATTAAATAATTAAAATGGGTGTTACAACTCTCCCCCACTTTAATTATTTTCATCCTCGAAAATTACCTGATGGAAACAATTCTGGATACGCTTCCCGCATCCTGCTTTCCAACTCCCAGGTCACACTGCCTCCTGCAGCACCTCCCCAAGCTACCTTCACCAAAGGTATCTCCTTCCCTCGGAGCTGTTTCATCTTACGATCCTCGATCCTCAACGACATCGTCTCAATAGTAAGATTCTCCCGAACCTGAACATCATCCCTCGGAATCACATGAGATGGATCCGAAACATACTTTCGCAATTGCGACATATGAAACACATCATGTAGATTCAATAATTCAGGCGGCAACGCCACCCTGTAAGCCACAACACCAACTCTCTGCAAAATCTGATAAGGTCCAATAAAATTAGGATCCAGCTTCTTGGACTTCAATGCACGACCCACACCAGTCATCGGGTTAACTCTTAGGAATACGTGATCACCTACACTGAATTCCAATTCTTTCCTCCGTTTATCATGATAACTTTTCTGTCTACTCTGAGACACTTTCATTTTCTCACGAATCATCTGAGTTGTCTCAGTAGTCTGCTATACAAATTTTGGTCCAAGCACCACATTCTCACTAGTTTCATACCAACACAGAGGAGTCCTACACCTCCTCCCATACAAAGCTTCAAACGGTGCCATTCCGATACTCGAATGGTAACTATTATTGTACGTGAACTCAATCAATGGTAAATGAGTATCCCACGCACCACCCTTTTCCAACACACAAGCTCTCAACAAATCCTCAAGCGACTGAATAGTCCTCTCTGACTGACCATCAGTTTGCGGATGATAAGCGGAACTCAACTTCAACTTAGTTCCCAACGCTTCCTGTAAGCTCTTCCAAAATTCCGAAGTAAGCCTCGGGTCTCTATCCGACATAATACTGGACGAAACACCATGTAACTTTACAATTACTCGAATATAAATCTCCGCCAGCTTCGTCAACGGGAAATTAATATTGATCGGCACAAAGTGTGCAGACTTCGTCAATCGATCCACAATCACCCATATAGCATTAAAACCTCTCGGCGTATTCGGCAAACTTGTAACAAAATCCATAGTAATGCAATCCCATTTCCAAACCGGAACCTCTAATGGTTGCATAAATCCAGAAGGTCTCTGGTGTTCCACCTTCGACTTCTGACACGTCAAACAGGCATACACAAATTGAGCAATGTCTCTTTTCATACCAGACCACCAAAATAATTTCAAATCATGATACATCTTCGTAGCTCCCGGATGGATACTCAAACTACTACGATGTCCTTCACTTAAAATTGACTTTTTCAATTCTTCATCATCTGGTACACAAATCCTGCCTCTAAATCTCAACACACCTGTACTATCCAATTTAAAGTCACTATCGGAGTTACTCTCTACTCCAGGTATCAAATTCACTAATTTCACATCCAACTTCTGATTCTCTCTAATCGTATCCAAGAAGTCATTATTCACTTGCAACATACCCAACATTACACTATCTGCAGTAGTCTCACAAACCATACTCAAATCTCTGAACTGTTCAATTAACTCAATTTCTTTCACCATCATAGCCGACATATGAATTGCTTTCCTACTCAAAGCATCCGCCACTACATTGGCCTTTCCTGGATGATAACTTAAACTGAAGTCATAATCCTTCAAAAATTCCAACCATCTCCTCTGCCTCATACTTAACTCTTTCTGATCAACCAGACATCTCAGACTCTTGTGATCACTGAACACTTCAAATCTCGAACCATACAAATAATGCCTCCAAATTTTCAACACAAAAACAACCGCAGCCAATTCGAGATCATGAGTAGGATAATTTCGCTCATGCACTCTCAGTTGCCGCGAAGCATATGCTACTACCTTACCATTCTGCATAAGAACTCCGCCTAATCCCATCTTAGACGCATCACAGTACACCACAAACGGTTCACTCGGAGTAGACAACACTAACACCGGCGCCTTAGTCAATTTCTTTTTCAACTCTTCAAAGCTTTCTTCACAAGCAGCATCCCTTAAAACTCTTTGAACTTTCCTCACAGAGGTATATCACTGCTTCTTCTCCAACACTGATAACTCAAGTTCCCGATGCTTAACATGATCCTCTATACTCTTCGAATATACCAAGGTATCATCTGTTAACACAACCATTGAATCGCTTATTTAAGTATGGAAGATCCCATGCCAAACAGACACTCAATTTGTGAGTTATGGCAGAAACACGAACCGCACCTTTCGCACTTACCACAACATCCATACGCATTCCATCAGTAAATATCTTAATCCCATGCCGCTACTTCTCCATCACATAGAGCATTGTAATAACTTCCCACGCTCTGAATCGTGCGTCCTTTCGAGTTACAGTTCTCCCGTTACGTCAAAAATACGACAACAACATTTTCACACTTGAAAAGCCATTCAATACACCTTCAACTCTTGAAATGTTTAAAGGTATAATTATATCAATATTGTACTCCACATCTTACCTTCTTTAGCATTCACCAGGAGTCACCATCCACCCTTTACATACTCAACCTCACAATTTGTTACCGTAGCACACACACCAGACACAAGTCGCACAACTACTCACTCAAATTAATTCCTTGACCATCCAAACAGACATCCAATACAGAGCTCTCAATATCGGTCTAGTTTCTGCAACTAAGTCGATCACAACTCCACTTCACGTCCTGACTGTATATTACTGTCTTGTCAGGATAACTTCCAGACAACCACACTTAATCAGCAACCCGCCAACTTCTCTACTTTCATCAATACTCAAAATTCCCCTCAAAATTAGACATCTCAACACTGTCCTGTGACAACTTGCCAAACAACTCTTAAGCTTTTGGCTTACATCCAAACAATTCATTGTACACACCATCTAAGCTCGCAAGACACATTTATTCCCTTCAACATGATCCCGTCAAACGATAATAGCGTTTAACAACACATTGAGCCACCACTCCACACTTGAAGCATTTTGGAGAAGCACAACTTTCTCCCCCACTTATTTCAATCCCACTCCTGCAGTCTCCAGTCTCTGGCGACTGTTGTCCCACCAAGCCTCAGCTTCACCTTCCAGCATGTGAGTACCAAACCTCACTTTCTGCTCAACGCTACAACCCATAGTTCTGAATATTTTCTGAATCGCCATCAGCCACTTCTGTGCAGCTTCAGGATCCAGAATCCCTCCTTCAAATGTCGGTGGCTTGTTATTCTGAAACTGTGCCAAATCCCCAAATTGCGCACCCGCAGCTTGGTTCTGATTAGCAACCACCTGCGCCATCGCTTGCATAGAAGCAGCCAAAGCAACATCATCCTTCCTGCCATACCGCTCAACAATAACAACACCAGGTTAAAAGGTACACAATCTCTATCCTACGGACAGACTTAACTACTACACTGACCGGACGGACCGACCTGCTCTGATACCAATTGTAACATCCCACTTTCCCCAACAATTAAAATAATAAACATTATAAATAAACATCAGAGTATTTCTTCCCAAGTGGGATATCACATAGCAAAACCAACATTTCCTTATAAAAAGGTTTTCTCCAAAATACAGCGGAAAATAACGAAAATAGTAAAATCCAACAAATGTTTTGATACGTTCACAGGAAAATAAAATACAAGTTCAACAGACAATAACAAAACACCCAAGTCCCGTGCTACGTATCATAGCATCCTAGACTCGACTGGTACACCATAATTCCAGCTAGCTAAGTACCTGGATTATCTGTACTTCCGGAGAAGCACAGACCACAACAAAAACAAAGGGGTGAGAAAACATGATTAAAATATATTGGTAATTTAATACATGCAAATAAGGTAGTAAAACACACCAATATTCACCCCACAACACCAATCATCGAACCTATTGTTCAAATTACAATATAACATATTATAATGCAAAAATTCAAATCAACACCAAGCATGCGGTACTGACTCATTGGTTCATTCAATCGAACCCTGGACAGATCACTTACGCTCCTACTGAGATATGATCTATCCCCGACAGATCACTTACGCTCCTACTGAGATATGATCTATCCCCGAAAGATCACATACGCTCCTACTAAGATATGATCTATCCCCACCATTCTCCACAAAGGAGTACGGATGAATCACATACACTCCTCCTGAGCAATGATTCATCCCACCAAACACCATGATATGTACAACACCAATGCACGACAACAATGCACGACAAACAAACTCAAGCACACTAAGTGCACACGATCCTCCTGATCACATCACCACACATCATATATATTACACCATAAATAAACACAAGCCCACTAAGTGCACAACAATTAAACTCAAGTAAATAATCAATAAATCATTTCAATCGATCCATGGTTTAGTTACTATTTAATTAAGCAATGACTTCCCAAAATATTGGGTATAAAAATATTTGGCAAATAACTATATTATCTATACCATGTTATAGATCTATTCAATAGCTTTCCAACGCTTCGAACGGGGACTAAATCCGACTTACGGATCAAAAGTTATGGCAAAAATCGTCAAAACAGAAAATTCACCAATATACAGCTTTGAGTTGACCGCTGGGTCGGCACATAGCAAACAGACGCGAAATCCAGAAAAACGCAAACAGTATGCGTCGACCGCTGCGACGCATGAGTCGACGCATGCAGCGCAGAATGCAGAAAATTTTGTGCTTTCCACCATTGGAGGCCTTCCGGACCTCCGAATTCAATTCCGTAAAAAGCCCCGGTTTCAGAATTCGAAATCCTACCATAATATGACAATTATAACAGCCAACAACATATTTTTAAAGATCATGTCATCATATATCATATAACCATACTTTTCAAAACCATGGAATTTAGGGGTTTCTATCCTAAATGTGATCCTACTCATCATACACTGTTACACTATCACAATGATCATATGAAAATCCACCCTTAGTGTCCAGAACTGTTATCCTGCTCAAATTCAAGCATGTTTCTCCACTTCTATCTATTGTCCTCTCGATACTACAACCAATACACATTATCCTATCAATTTCTACCAGTTTTAACTTCAGCACCCACACTGATATTCATCATCAGAACTATCAGAGTTACTCAGAACTCCACCCAAATTTACAACAACAATGGATGCACCAAATTCTACAATATCATACACCAAATTCACCCATATCAACAGCAACAACAATTATAAACACTAATTCACCAATTCATCAACATACAAGTCATATTCATCAAAATCCCTACGTGGTTAAGGAATCCCCTCTACCCAATTCATGTAATTACCAACCCCAATCAGTTTCTCCCCCCTTACCTCAATTAATGCTCTGGTTGTTGAAGAACCTTCAAGAATCGTTAGCCCTAGCCCTCTTTCCTTCCTCCTTGTTCTTCCTCTTTTCTCTTTTCTCTTGGAACTGATGTATCGTGTTCTAACTTTCTTTTCCCCAAACTTCTCTAATATTACTTATTCCCTTATCACTTATTCCAACCACTCATATTACCAATAATAATAATAATAATAATAATAATAATAATAATTATTATTATTATTATTATTATTATTATTATTATTATTAAATAATATCACTAATAATACTAATAAAATAAATAGTATTATAATATACATAATATTATTAATAATAATATTAGTTCACCAAAATCATAACATTAATAATATTAGTAATAATATTCCACCAATACTACTACTACTACTACTACTACTACTACTAATAATAATAATAATAATAATAATAATAATACCATCAATATTATTATTATCTATTATATTATTATATCCACACCAATTCACCACCAATAATCCTCCTATACCAAGGACACTCACCCACCATAATCAAACACACCCCCACCAAAGGGCACACCAAACAAAATAACACCAAAAATATTAAATAATTAAAATGGGTGTTACAGGCCTCCTCTCAATTGTCTAGAGTGTTTAGTGTATGCCCTTTGGGCGATATGCGACACATTCGCTCTCAAGTCATAGTTTTTAGCGCAACATGAGTTACAAACTTAACTCAATTCACTTCTTCTTAAAAAACACAAAATAAAACATAAAACTTCTTTATCCTTCAGGATTAATTGAAAATCATTTTCAGATAGAGTGTTGTTAACTCTTGGTTCTACCGCAAACAGGTAACGCCTAAGTCTCCAATGGCCGAGCAGCAATACACCTAACTGCTAGAACAAAGGTTTAAACCTACTCGGTTAAAACACTTGAACCAATCTGTAGTCGTGTTAGCCCGAACTATGTTTGCTCTGATTTCTCATACCAGATGAGGATACATAGACACAAGACGGTGATGTCTTGGCGAGAAACCTTCCCCACCTTCACCTGTAGTTTTCCGAACTACGTTGACTCTGACTTTCCCATTGCACGAGGGAGTACGTAGGCATAGAGCGACGATGCTCTATCGAGTCTCTCTTCTTTTCTTTTGTCCCTGTGAGCCTGTAGCTTAGATAGTTTAACACCCTTTTAGATAGATAACAAGCATGGATCTCGTTGAATACAACAGACGTGAGGGGTGCTCATACCTTCCCCTTGCGTAACCGACTACCGAACCCAAGATTTGGTTGCGATGACCTGTCTTTTCCCTTTTTTGTAGGTTTTCTCTGATCGTTTCCTTTCCCTCTCTTTGGGATAAATAATGAATGGTGCCAACTCTTCTGTCCTTGTCGACCCTCTTTGCAGCGATGTGACAGCTGGCAATTCTGCTGGGGACTATTCCCATCCCCTATGCGAGTCAATCCTAGCGCTTGTTTGTTTTATTTTTGGGTGTGTACATATGTGTATATGTGTTGCATTTGTACTTTA
Source organism: Lathyrus sativus (assembly GCA_963859935.3). Taxonomy (NCBI): domain Eukaryota; kingdom Viridiplantae; phylum Streptophyta; class Magnoliopsida; order Fabales; family Fabaceae; genus Lathyrus; species Lathyrus sativus. Next base: position 45,788,135 of record OZ012739.1, read on the forward strand.
CTGCATTTGCATTTTATTTTCAGCATTGTTATATATCATTGTTGCTGTGCTGTTGGGTGGAAATGTTCCACTGTGTGATAAGCCAAACCCAGGCTTGAGTATAACCCTAGCATTAGAAGTGGAAAGTAGTGGTGAACCTGTATGTTTGGCATGCACTAGTTCCCACGAAATTCGCGCTCAGACGAGATTCTCTTTGATGACTACCTTTCTAGTTTGTTTCGAACAGTTGAGAGGATGTTGGATCTGAGGATTGTCGACTATGGGGACCGATCACTTAGGAGTCAGCTAAGTGAGGCTGCTTCATTAGACTATGATGCCAAAACAAAAATGGTGAATGTATCATCGTTTTTCGAAAGTCTGTGACGTTGACAACCACATAGGATGCTAGACCTTGTCAGTGATAGGTTCATACCTGTGAGTGGGGAGGGTTATGCAGGAAACTTTGAACTTCAACCTACCCAGTTTTCTCGCTAGTGTGAACTTTTGATCCTTGATACAGTGGATCCTTATGTCAATGTTGTGTTATCTCGCCAGAGCGAAGCGATGGTTTATCTCAGTCAGCGGCACAACAATCTTGATCCCCTGTTGCATTTGCATTTTCATTTGCATATTAACATTGACATGTATTTATGTTGCAGGTGCATATTTTTCTCTTGATTCTAGTGAGTCATCCCATTTCTGACATGGAGAGTTGTTTGAAGAGGACAGTTGTGTACAAGTTTCCTACGCCAGATGTAAGGTCTCTACTTAGTCTAATTTCTATTGCTGACCATGGTGTGATGGAAGATTTCAAGAAAGAGTATGGGAAGCTTCTGGGTTGTGTCTATAAGGCTTCAATGTTTAAGCTGGGAGGTCTCCACACCTTGCTTCAGTTCTATGACCCACAATTGAGGTGTTTCACTTTTCCTGGTTATGTATTGGTGCCTACTCTGGAGGAGTTTTCCATGTTGTTGGGGGAGTTCCTTTTCTGGATCAGATGCCTTTTATCACTCTAAAGATGAGCCTAATTTGATTAAGCTTGATAATGCTCTTCATTTGGATGCTTTTGAGTTAGAAGGGAAAATGGTTAAGAGGAATGGCATGTCTGGGTTTCCATTGCCTTTCTTTATTGGTAGAGCTCAACATTTTGCAAAGGAAGGTTGTTGGGTTGTCTTCATTGCTATTTTGGCGCTCTACATATATGGCATAATACTATTCCCAAACATTCCAGATTTTATGGACTTAGATGCTTTCCATATTTTTGTCTCGAAGAATCCTGTGTCGACACTTTTAGGAGATGTGTATCACTATGTGCATTACAAGAATGAGAATAGGAGGGGGAAGAATGTCTCCTGCTGTGTACCTCTCCTGTATATATGGTTCATGAGTCATCTTCCTAAGTCTGGTCCCTTTGTTGATATCTCTGATAATGCTGATTTGTCAGAGAGGCTTATGGGGTTAACTTCTGAAGACATTGTATGGTTTGACAAAGATCATTTCGGTACAGAGATAATCTTTAGTTGTGGTGGTTTTCCTAATGTCCCTTTGATTGGAAGAAAGGGTGGTATTAACTATAATCCAACTCTTGTAGTGAGGCAATTTGGTTATGCTCTAAGGGAACCTCCGAAGGAATAGGAAATACAGGAATCACTGTATTTCACCGGCTTGGTTGATAGTGAGACCCTGATCAGATTGGAGAAAGCTTGGAGTAAGATTCACCGAGAGGGGAAGCCTTCTTTCGGGAAGAGAAATAGCAGAGCATATGAGCCTTATATGGTTTGGATTCAGGAAAGAGTTGGAAGATTGTTGTTTGCATTTCCAACTCGAGAACCTTTGTATCCTTTGATGATTGAGGAGCCAACAACAATTGATATTCAGAGATACAATCAACTGTGGTCTGAGATGGAGGAATTACGTAAGGCAAACGAGGAGTTGGAAAAGGAAATTATGCAGCTCAGAAGTGAAAAGAGTCAAGCTACTTATTCATCCAAGAAGCAAATAGAGCTGGTGAACAAGCTGGGTAGAGAGCTAACAGAAGAGATTCGCGCCCGGGAGCGAGTAGGACTAGACTTGAAGAGTGTTAGTGACATCCTTAAAGATAAGAAGAAGGAGTTAGAAAGAGAACAACTAGAGATATCAAGGTTTAATGCGCAATGGAACGTAATTCTGACTAACAACAAAGAACGAGAAGATGGGCTACGACAACAAATTGTCAAGTTGAAAGCCCAACTCCGGGTGAGAGATGAGAAAGATATAGTTGAATCCTCACGCCGACGCGAGAGTGACCTAAAGCTAAATGAAGCTCTTGCAACGTTGGAAGAGTACAAGTTAAGAGCAGATCTGAAGAGGCCTAAGCTGGAAAAAGCTTTTGGTGAAGGCGCTTGGGAGGATTACACTTAGGGCTTGCAGGATACTATTAGCAGGAGAGATTTACTCATTCAGGGGTTGATTGTTAGGCCAGATCATCCGGATACGAAGGAGTTATTGGAGGATTTCCAGGCTCGCTATCGTACTTGATGTATTGTTTCCTTGTATTTGTTGTTATGTTGTATCTCGACCATCACCAGGATTGTTGGCTAGGGTCGTGCTTGATTCCATTGTATTTCCTTGGTGATGTCTGTGTATTGACTCTGGTTCTCATTTTATTTATGATAGGATTGCATGAACCTATTTGTTGGCTTCTTGTTGTCTTGCTATTCCCGTGAAACTGGAATCAAGGGAAAAATTTCCCTAAAGCATATTTACATGTCTGCATACTACATCATTTCTCATTTTGCATCGCAGGTGTTCCTGGATCTGTTAACCTTATCTCTTCTATGGTTTGCTTTAGTTTGTTTCAGGATTGAAAACTAAGCGATTCATCGCTACTCTACCAGGGGAAATCAACGCAAAGCTATGGACCAGATCCAACTCGAGCTGCAGGAGTTCCGGAACCGTATGACCCTGTTTATGGGTATGATGCAAGGGGTCGCCAATGGCCAAGAACAACTGAGAACACTGGTGCAACCGCTGATTGCAAGGGTTGACGGGAGTGGAGTTCTACATGGAGGAACTGCTGCTATACCTCCTCAGAATGATAATGGTACCTCTCATGCCACAGATATCCCAACAACTGTTATTCCTCCGGGCGGAGGTAATCAAACTGGAATTCCTATTCCTGTACCAGCGTGCACTGTAGATGGAAATGTTGGCCCTCAGTGGGATGAGGATAACCAAGAGGATGTTTTCTCTATGAGAGAGCTTGGTGCTGGTCTGCAATCTGACGCAGACAGAAGGTTTAAGCTGATAGAGGAAAAGATGAAGAGTCTTGAAAATCTAAACTCGCTAGGTCTAGATATGTCAAATATAGGGCTGATTCCAGATCTGAAGATTCCTCCAAAGTTTAAGGTTCCAGATTTCGATATGTATAAAGGGACGACTTGTCCTAGGGTGCATCTCCTCTCTTATTATCGAAAGATGTCTGCGTACTCCGACGATGAGAAGCTGCTCATGCATTTCTTCCAGGATAGTCTTTCTGGTCCATCGCTGGAATGGTACATGGGTTTAGAGCCGGTTAATATTAGAAGTTGGAGGGATTTGGCTGAAGCTTTTGTCAGGCATTATCAGTATAACAGTGATCTTGCACCGAACAGGGTACATTTGCAAAACCTATCACATAGAAGTAATGAAGGTTTCAAGGAATACGCGCAGAGATGGCGCGAGCTGGCAACGAGAGTTCAACCTCCTATGGTGGAAAGAGAGCTTATTGACATGTTTGTTGCTACACTGTGTCGCTACAGTGAAAAAAGGAGGCCGACAATGATAGAGAGTCACCACCTATCGTTATTTATCCCAAAGGAGGGAAAGAAAACGATCAGGAAAAAACCTAGCGAAAAGGGATAAGACCGGTCATCGAAACCAAATCTCGGTTTCGGGAGTCGATTACGTAAGGGGAAGGTATTAGCACCCCTCACGTCCGTCGTACTTGACGGGATCCACACTTTGTTGTCTATCTAAAAGGGTGACTAATATATCTAGCTAAAGGTCGAGGTCAAAAGAAATAGAAAAAGGAAAAAAAGGACTCGACAGAGCATCACAACTCTGGGCCTACGTATTCTCTCGTGCAATGGGAAAGTCAGAGTCAACGTAGTTCGACTAACTACGAATAACATATGGGGGATGGTTGCTCGCCAAGACATCGTGTCTTGTGCCTACTTACTTTCATCTGGTATGAAAGATCAGAGCAAACATAGTTCGGGATAAATAGAACACAGGTTTGTTCGACTATTTTTTGCTCGAGTAAGGTTAACAGGTAGTTCTAGCAGTTTGGTGTATGCAACTCGCTCGTTGGAGACTTAGGCGTTACCGTTTGCGGTAGAACTAAGAGTTAACAACACTCTTTTAACTGAAAAGATTTTCGTTGATTAAAGGGCCCCAAAGGCAAAAGGAAGTTTGACTGTTTGTTTTTGAAGTCTTTTATGAGAGAAGTGTTTTGAATGAATGTTTGTAATTCATATCGTACTAGAGCCTATGACCTAGGAACGAATGCGTCGCATATCGCCCTAAGGGCATATACTAAACACTCTAGGTAATTGAGGAGAAGCCCCCAATGACCATTTCCCAAGTAGCTTAAGGCTCGTAGCATACAATACTCATTAGCCTTTATTATGTACTTTGAAGTTGTTTTGAGATGAGGAGAGAGAAAGCATTCTATAAAGGGACTAATAAAAACCCTAAAGTTATCATACAAGGTGGTCCTAAGGTTGAGTTTAAAAAGGGAATTTGTCCTACTTGTTATCATGCAAGGGGTTAGAACCTAGTGTCTATCATCACTATCCTTAAACAAGGAAGTGAGAACCTAAGGGATCATGTATATGGAAAGGAAAACAACAGGAAATCATCATGATTATTCAACTGAAATGTAAAATATGAATGAATGCACATGTAATGCAACAGTACAAGCAAGGGAGGAAACCTCAACCTTTAATGCAAACATGGACTTAAGAGAAAGAATGCCTACACATACACTGCTATCCTAATGCACCAAATCAAACAACATGCAGGGGAGGTGATAAACCAGATAATGGGAAAGCAAAAGGAGAACTAAACTCATCAAGTTCAATGTCTATCAACACAGGAGTCCACAAAGGTTCAACTTCTTTATGGAATGCACTAAATTCTTCCTGAGGAAGAACTAGGCTCTCAAAAGAAGGATCCTAAGATCAAAGGAGAGATAAGAAGGAGTGATGGGAAGCATAGTGTGAACCAAAAGAACCCACTATGTTCAATGTGTATCAACACAAGAGTCCATAAAAGGCTCAACTTCTTTAGGGAATGCACTAAGTTCTTCCTAAGGAAGAACTAGGCTCTCACAAGAAGGATCCTAAGATTATAGGACAATGAAAGGCATGATGGGAAGCATAGTGTGAACCAAGGGAACCCACTATGTTCAATGTGTATCAACACAAGAGTCCATCAAAGGCTCAACTTCTTTATGGAATGGACTAAGTTCTTCCTAAGGAAGAACTAGGCTCTCACAAGAAGGATCCTAATATTGAGGGACATAGAGCAATGAATGAAGATAATGATAAGGAGGGAAAGCAACAATGAGGATCAAAGGAACTCATTATGTTCAACCAAACTCATCACATTCAATGTGTATCAACACAAGAGTCCTCAAAGGTTCAACTTCTTATGGAATGCCTTCAGTTCTTCCTAAGGAAGAATCAAGCTCTCACAAGGAGGATCCTTTGATTGTTGGACAAGGGGAATTAGAAGAAGAAGATGTAGCAAGAGAATAAGCAAAGGAGTGGAAAAAGGATGGAAGTCATTCAGGGATACTCACAAGGAAAGGCTAAAGGAAAGGTCCTAAAGGAAGCCTAAGTTAGGAGAAAGGTATGAACATGATTTAGACTTGAAATTCATCACACAAGTGGCTTACGATGTCTACAACATGGATATGGAAGAGTTAGATGCACAAGCATTGCAAAGAGTTCACACAAAATGCAAACTAGGCAAGTGGTAAGGTTGAAACCACACAAATGTAAGCCAGAATGCAAAATCTATCAAAAATAGTAAAATGAAACTAAAAAATCTAAGAAAATTGCTAGGAGACCCCACTAGTATTAGGAACCAGGGGTCCAAATTTGATAGAAAAATTCTAAGCCTAGCTATGCCAACAGAAGGAAAAGTCTTATGCTACTCTATGAACTAAGCAAGATTAGAGGGTCCTAAAGATTTAACCAAAAACCTAATCAAATGGTATCTAAAATTAATGAAAAAAATACTCAAAAATCAATCAAAGTATCTACAATATGCACAAGAAATTTCATAAATTTATTTGATGTATTGATCAAGAAATGCAATCAAGAAGTGGTGACATGCAATTTTCTTATTTATAAGAACATATTAAAAAGAAAATGTAAAATTAAATTGGAAAATGATTAGAAAATTAATCTAAAAATATTTAAAATCAAATTACCTCTAAAACTACATAAAAGTATTTTTCATATATTTTTTAGAGTCATCAAAGTATTTTTTATGCATTTAATTGAAACGGAATTAATAAAAGGAAAATAATGAAAAAAGAAATTAAAATGAAGAAACTTTCCGGATCAAACTTTCCATTATGGAAACTTTCTTGCTGTCAAGCGCTTACTCGCAAGTAAAACAAATTGTTCTGCATAAAAGATATATTAAATGCAATGAATATGACAGTTTTGAAATTCAATTCTGTTCACTGGAAAAAAAATTTGTGACATAAAGCGTATGAATTACTTATTCAAAATGTCAACATTAAATACCAACGCGGTAAGAGGAATCCTCTCTAGGAGTCAGTTTCGATGCGATCTTCACCGAAGTATGCTTTCGAAGCAAACCTGCTTCAATTAGAAGTTTTGAAGGTTGTAACGTGGCCAGGCTCACGGTTTGAAGGAAAGGATAAAGGCTCAAAATTTATTTTAACCCACCCATTCTCCTTGATGTTCTCCAATCCTACGTTCAGCTAACTCGATATGAGCGCTTGCTTTTCAATGGTTGAACGACAGGAGCGATGGTTCAGGAAACCACACGTTTTGTGGAGTGACAGTCCCTCGCTTTTCGTCTTTGAGTGCCCGGAATCACATGATATTGTTCTTGCTTAAGGATTTTTCTTTTGTAATCCTTTTCGCTTTTCGCTTTTTCGTCTCTCTCCTAATTTTGCCTGGACTAACTCTTTTGAGTTTTTTTTCCGATTTTGAAATCCAGCGGGGTGTCCTAATTTTTGCCTAAGTCGCTTGTTTTCAAAATTCGACTTAGCGGGCTTTTTTATCCTGATTCCTTTTTCTTATTTGAACAAATCGCGTGACACCGGCTTGCCTGACTTTTTCGAAAAGAGATTGTGATTGTTTCACTCCTCGGTCAGTAATGGACAACCATTGTGGTTTTTTTTAGGCACGACCTCTAGGGGTGTGATTGATCCTCGAACGGGAAAACTCCTATTGTAATTTGAACACTTGGTAAAATTAGTTGACACCCACCCTGCCCCAGGTTAAGATTGAGGTTTTTTCATTTTCAGAAAGAAACTTCTACTTTTAGGCTCAAAAGGGTTGACAAGGGATTATCTTCCTTATATCTCCGGTGTTTAGGAATTTGAAACAATGCATGTACATCATCAACAGGTTTTTCATTCGAAAGCATATATTCGGAAGCTTGCGCGTCTTGAAATTTCGTCATCCTCCCCGGACTCCACTTAAACAAGCGTTTGAAATAAATGAAAGCATAGAGTGAACACGAATGGATTTAATCAAAAACATGCATATTTATTTCATTATCAATATCAATGGAAAGCAAATAAGTTTTACACACGAAATTTGCAATTAAACAAGAAAAGAATTACAAATGCAAAGAAATAACATGATAAAACGCAGATTGCCAGCTTCCGGGAACTTGGCTTTCACACAGATTTGTTGCTGAGGGATGTGCCCCTAGAAGTCTTCAAACTCAAACAGATAAGCGATTGACGTGTATGACCAACCTTCCTCCTAGAAAGGATATGTACCTTCTGTCCATCAACTACTGTACCTTGGCTTGAAAAGCCTCTCAATCTTCAGTTGAGTGTTCCATGAATCCTTCATGATATCCATATTGAGCACTGGGATCATATCCGGGAGGGTACGGTTCTGGCACCGGTTTGAGAGTATTGGGCTCCATCAAAGAGCGCTGAATCAGATGTGGCAGCAGCTGACTGTACGTCATAGGCACTGGATGAAGAGGAACCTTCCTTCTTTTCAAGTTGTTGTGAGGCCTACTCTGGTTCTGGCGCTGATAGTTTTGCTGCAAGGACTCAAAAGGTCGTGGATTCTGAACAGCAGAAACATCCGGAAACTGGGTTTGAATCATTGAGGACCCTATTTGTTCAGGCGCTTTCATCCTCAAGCTTGACCCAAGAACATGCAGCAGCTGGGGGCAGGGGGATTCAGAAATCAAGGATTGTAATATGTAGTCCTGACCCGACGCAGCTTTAGGGGAACGAACAGGAGTCTCAGCCTCTTGTGGAACAACACCCCCTGGTATGCCTACGCCGCCCGACGTGAATTCGACCATCTTCGAGTCAATTAAATCCTGGACCTGGTGCTTAAAAGCTTTACAATCCTCAATGTTATGCCTCGGTGCCTCAGATTGTAAATCACAATGGGCGTTCGTATTATAGCCTGGTGGTAGATCCCCAGTAGGCGGAGACAGGGTCTGGAGCTCAACCAAACGGAGCTGAAGTAGTAGTTGCAACAATCGGGCATAGGTCATGGGTATCTGATCAAAGATTTTGACAGGCTGCCTCGGCCTCTAAGCATACCTTTTAACCTTAGGACTATCCTGGGAGACAGGACGTAGCTGCTGACGGGAAAAATCTTGAGCTCTAAGTTGCGCAGGCCTTTCATGCCTTGGTGTAGGTTCCACAAATAAAAGCAGAGCGAGCATCTTTGCTGCAGCTTCAGGCACCTGATCACCTTCTTTTCTGAGCACCTTCCTTATCACTTCCATGATCAAGCCTACTTGAGTCTTCAACTGCTGGTTTTCCTCTCTAAGCATCTCCTGACCCAGGTGCAACGCTTGCATGTCCACCATGAACTACCTCATCTGGCCCTGGATTTCCCTTAACTCTGCTTGAACTTGTTCCATGACCAACTTCCTAATGTCTGAAATTCTGAAGAGAAAACCGGAACAGGATAACGTAACCCAGCCTCGAACACCTCTTATGCAAATGAAATGCGCATGTCATGTTCGAGTATTTCCAAGGAACCTGTCTGCTTCGATTCATGTTTTACCCAGATGAATCACAAGGAAAAGATTTAATGCTCAATAGTGAGTCTCGAAGTTAAGATCCTTGGAAATACCAGAACATGTATGTCAAAATGCAAACATGTTATGATGATGCCAATGCAAATGCAAAGATGCAACAAGGGATCAAGATTGTTGTGTTGTAGCTTAAGAAGAACCGGAGTTTCGCTTTGGCAAGAACCATAACACAACTCTGAAAATAGGAACCAACTGATAACAATAACTCGGATTCATACTGTAGAGAAAACCGGGTAATCTGAAGGTTAAGGTTTCCAGCATAACCCAATCCCTCTCACAGGTATGGACCTATCCACTGATAAGGTTCGGCGTCCTATGCGTTCATCAGCGTCACAGACTTTCAGGAAATGATGATACGTTCACCATTTCTGGTTTGGCATCATCATCTCCCGAAGAGGCCTCACTTAGCTGAATCACAAATGATCGATTCCCAGAGTCGACAATCCTCAGATCCAAAATCATTTCCAATCCTAAGGACCAGAAAAGAAATCATCAAAGAGAATCTCGTCGGAGTGTGAATTTCATGGGAACTTGTGCTTGCTAAGCAAGCAGGTTCACCACTAATCTCCACTACTAATGCTATGTTTGCACTCAAGCCTGGGTCTGACTTATCACTCATCAGAACTTCCCTCCCCACAGCACAACAATAATGATATATAATGCTGAAAATAAATGCAGGAAAAATAAAGTGCGGAAGTAAATAAAGTACAAGACATATGTACAAACCCTAAAGATAAACAAACAAGCGCTAGGGTTGACTCACATAGGGAACCGAAATCCCCAGCAGAGTCGCCATCTGTCGCTACTACGAAAAAAGGAGGCCGGAAATGACAGAAGAGTCGCAACCTATCATTATTTATCCCAAAGGAGGGAAAGGAAACGATCAGGAAAAAACCTAGCGAAAAGGGATAAGATTGGTTATCACAACCAAATCTCAGGTTCGGAAGTCGATTACGCAAGGGAAAGGTATTAGCATCCATCACGTTCGTCGTACTCAATGGGATCCACGCTTTGTTGTCTATCTAAAAGGGTGATTAATCTATCTAGCTAAAGGTCAAGGTCAAAAGAAATAGAAAAAGGAAAAAAAAAGGACTCGACAGAGCATCGCAACTCTGGGCCTACGTATTCCCTCGTGCAATGGGAAAGTCAGAGTCAACGTAGTTCGACTAACTACGGATAACAGATGGGGGAAGGTTGCTCGCCAAGAGATTGCGTCTTGTGCCTACGTACTTTCATTTGGTATGAAAGATCAGAGCAAACGTAATTCGGGATAAAGAAAACACAGGTATGTTCGACTGTTTTTTACCCGAGTAAGGTTAACAAGTAGTTCTAGCAGTTTGGTGTATGCAGCTTGCTCGTCGGAGACTTAGGCGTTACCTTTTGCGGTAGAACTAAGAGTTAACAACACTATTTTATCTGAAAAGATTTTCCTTGATTAAAGGGCCCCAAAGGCAAAAGGAAGTTCGACTGTTTGTTTTTGATGTCTTTTATGAGAGAAGTGTTTTGAATGAATGTTCGTAATTCATATCGTACTAGAGCCTATGACCTAGGAACGAATGCGTCGCATATCGCCCTAAGGGCGTATACTAAACACTCTAGGTAATTGAGGAGAAGCCCCCCAATCACCATTTCCCAAGTAGCTTAAGGCTCGTAACGTACAATACTCATTAGCCTTTATTATGTACTTTGAAGTTGTTTTGAGATGAGGAGAGAGAAAGCGCTCTATAGGGGGACTAATCAAAACCCTAAAGTTATCATACAAGGTTGTCCTAAGGTTGAGCGTAGAAAGGGAGTCTGTCCAACTTGTTATCATGCAAGGGGTTAGAACCTAGTGTCTATCATCACTATCCTTAAACAAGGAAGTAAGAACCTAAGGGATCATGTCAATGGAAAGGAAAACAACAGGAAATCATTATGATTATTCAACTGAAATGTAAAATGTGAATGAATGCACATGCAATGCAACAGTACAAGCAAGGGAGGAAACCTCAACCTTTAATGCAAACATGGACTTAAGAGAAAGAATGCCTACACATACACTGCTATCCTAATGCACCAAATCAAACAACATGCAGGGGAGGTGATAAACCAGATAATGGGAAAGCAAAAGGAGAACTAAACTCATCAAGTTCAATGTCTATCAACACAGGAGTCCACAAAGGTTCAACTTCTTTATAGAATGCACTAAATTCTTCCTGAGGAAGAACTAGGCTCTCACAAGAAGGATCCTAAGATCAAAGGAGAGATAAGAAGGAATGATGGGAAGCATAGTGTGACCAAAAGAACCCACTATGTGTAATGTGTATCAACACAAGAGTCCATAAAAGGCTCAACTTCTTTATGGAATGCACTAATTTCTTCTTAAGGAAGAACTAGGCTCTCACAAGAAGGACCCTAAGATTATAGGACAATGAAAGGCATGATGGGAAGCACAGTGTGAACCAAGGGAACCCACTATGTTCAATGTGTATCAACACAAGAGTCCATCAAAGGCTCAACTTCTTTATGGAATGGACTAAGTTCTTCCTAAGGAAGAACTAGGCTTTCACAAGAAGGATCCTAATATTGAGGGACATAGAGAAATGAATGAAGAGAATGATGAGGAGGGAAAGCAACAATGAGGACAAAAGGAACTCATTATGTTCAACCAAACTCATCACATTCAATGTGTACCAACACAAGAGTCCTCAAAGGTTCAACTTCTTATGGAATGCCTTCAGTTCTTCCTAAGGAAGAATCAAGCTCTCACAAGGAGGATCCTTGGATTGTTGGACAAGGGGAATTAGAAGAAGAAGATGTAGCAATAGAATAAGCAAAGGAGTGGAAAAAGGATGGAAGTCATTCAAGGATACTCACAAGGAAAGGCTAAAGGAAAGGTCCTAAAGGAAGCCTAAGTTAGGAGCAAGGTATGAACATGATTAAGACTTAAAATTCATCACACAAGTGGCTTAAGATGTCTACAACATGGATATGGAAGAGTTAGATGCACAAGCATTGCAAAGAGTTCACACAAAATGCAAACTAGGCAAGTGGTAAGGTTGAAACCACACAAATGTAAGCCAGAATGAGAAATCTATCAAAAATAGTAAAATGAAACTTAAAAGTCTAATAAAATTCCTAGGATACCCCTATGGTATTAAGGGGTGTAAATTTGAGAGAACAATTCTAAGCCTAGCTATGCCAACAGAAGGCAAAGTCTTATGGTACTCTATGAACTAAGCAAGATGAGAGTGTCCTAAAGATTTAATCAAAAACCTAATCAAATGGTATCTAAAATTAATGAGAAAAATACTCAAAAATCAATCAAAGTATCTACAATGTGCGCAAGAAACTTCATGCATTTATTTGATGTTTTGATAAAGAAATGAAATCAAGAAGTGGTGACATGCAATTTTCTTATTTACAAGAACATATTAAAAAGAAAATGCAAAATTAAATTGGAAAATGATTAGAAAATTAATCTAAAAATATTTAAAATCAAATTACCTCTAAAACTACATAAAAGTATTTTTCATATATTTTTTGGGGTCATCAAAGTAGTTTTTATGCATTTAATTGAAACAGAATTAATAAAAGGAAAATAATGAAAAAAGAAATTAAAATGAAGAAAAATGTGGTGCGAATAGCAATCCATTTATGTGTAACGTATGGGCTCACTCAATCAGAGGGTGTAATTAGCATTTGGGCCCAAACCAATTCAGATTCACTAATTGCTACGCACCCTTTCATTTAACAATGGTCAACAAGTCTAGGATCTAATCGTGTCCATTCGTTTTGCATACAGTCAATGGATCCAAGGGATGTTAATATGACACGCTAGCTTTTAACTTTTAAACATAAGTGGACTGAAATCTTATCCATTCATTGTGAACGCAGTCAACATATCCAAGGGCTGATAACACGCCTGAGGTTTAAACGTAGGAAAGGAGGGAGATGAACCAGACGGTAGCCGGAAAAGCTCCGGTCATCTCCTACCTTGAGCATGAACAGTGACGGTTTCGAAATTGGACCAAAACTTACGATTTTTTACTTCAAAATGATCGTCTCTCTTAGTACATCGTTGTTGCACCCCAAAATTTGACCAACCGTTTCTCGCAATTTGCCTTATGTTTTGACTCATTTTGCATTTTTGCATCCGCATATCGCATTCTGTGCATTTCGTTAGCCAGTCTGATTCTATCGGGATTACAACCCTCTTCTCGCGTTTCAGGCGATTTAGACCAGTTCGGATAAGCAGGTTTATTTTGGGATATTTCGCCGATTTAATTTTGCTAGAATTTATTTCCTATTTCCTAGCATAGAAATTAGACTGTTAATAGTTTAGGTTTAATCTCCTATTTTTTAGAGTATGTCAGAATTTTCTAGAATTTTTAATAGCTTAAATAGATTTTAGGTTAATTGGTTTTAGAATATTGTTAGGTTCTTAAGAATAGATTTTAGAGTCATTTTCTATTATTAGATTTTAATAAAGATCTTAAATAGATTTTTTAATAGATTTTTCTTAATAGATTTTAATTCTTTTTAGAATAATTGATTTGTTTTAGAAATTAATAGATTTTAAATTCTTTTTAGATTTAATTCTTTTTTAGGTATTATTAGATTTTATTAATCTAGATAATTAGGATTAATTGATTAGAATATCATTAGGTTTAGCTTAGTTAATAATAAGTTTTTAATTAAGATTTCAATTGATTCTTTCCCATTAATTAGTGTCAGCCTTAATCATTTTTCGTTTCAGGTTTAATTCATGTTAATCCATGTTGAATCAACTTTTAGTCATTAATTGAGTCATTAGTTCAGTCCATTAATCAATGCAATCAGGCCCACTTGTCAGCTAATCAGGCCCAGGTCCACGTCAGGTGTCATCTATATAGGCCTCTCGTTTCTCTTTCTCTCTCTCTCTCTCTCTCTCTCTCTCTCTCTCTCTCTCTCTCTCTCTCTCTCTCTCTCTCTCTCTCTCTCTCTCTCTCTCTCTCTCTCTCTCTCTCTCTCTCTCTCTCTCTCTCTCTCTCTCTCTCTCTCTCTCCTCTGGCCACGTTTTCACTCTCACACCCGTATGGACGCCACGTAGCCCACTCACCACCCCTCCTCACCAATGCTCACCACGTAGTCCGCTAGGTGTCTCCCCCCGTCTCTCACATGCAAACACCGGCGACATCTCGCCGGCAAAATCAAACACAGCGGCAATCTCGCCGAAGAACACAATCCATCTCACCATCCGGCGAAATCAAACACTGCAACCGTATTCATAAAGTTCATCCATCAATTCTCCAGATTTCGCGACAATGTTCATCTTCTCCAATAGATTCATCAATTCTCCAGAATTCGTTCAACATTCATCATCAATCATCTTGATCTTCATCCCACCTTCACTAATTTCCCAGATTTCTACCAACTCGTTCAAGATCGTCTTCGAGTTCTTCACATTTTCATCAATCTCCACCAGTTTTTCCAGATCGTCATCTTCTTCACAGAGATTTTCTGGATCTACAAGCTCCAACTACAACAAATCTTCGTCAAGCTTCAAGAACTCACCGTGTTCTTCATATCAACCTCTGATCAAAACTTCAATCTCCTAATCCGACTTCCTTTCGGATCTACGATCAGGCACCTTCATCATCAACATGCAATTTCAGATCCGTCGCAATTTCACCACAGATTCAACTGCGTTCTTGATCTTCAACAGTTTTCCAGAGGATCTTCGTCACCTTCATTGTGTGATCATCGGTTTTCAAGAAACCTTCATCAACATCACCAGATCTTCATAAAACCACGAACAAGAGCTTCGATCTGAAGATTCAATCACCTTTGCAAACGCCACAACAATCTACAAACCTTCACGATTTGGATCCACAAGCACATCAGCAGATCTTCATAATCCCCTTAGATCTCTAACATTCAACCGCCTTCGCTTTTTCTTTTTCTGGAGTTCGTCAAGAACTCATCAACATCCAACCACGGCTCAGAGATCTTCATAGACCTTCAACAAACTTCCTTTTTCCATTAACTTCCGTCTCCGAGTTTCTATGTCCAGATGATGATGATGTTCGTAGGAAACAAGCTTGAGCAGAGAGAGAAGAGAAAGAGGTGGCGTATGGAGAGGAGTGTGAGCGACAGTTGCGGTGAAGGTGAGTTCAGCGGCAGCGAAGAAGAGAAGAACTAGGGTTTTGGGTAAGCTGAAGAGGGAGAGGAAAACTCTCACGGATTCGTTGTTGGTTAGTGGGCCTTGGGCCCAACGTTCATTGTTGGATCCTCACCTCCCGTTTCCATTATGACACTCCCTCTGTTTGATTTCTTTTGGGCTTCGCAAGCCTTAAGCCCAACTTTCATTTTCCCTATCTGCACCTCCCCGTACTTTTAATTATTGTTTTGTTTGTCGGTTAATGGGCCTGTAGCCCAACTGAATCAATTGCCATATTTCTGCTGTACCCATGGCATGGCTGCTGCACCCCCTTGCTGTATTTTCATTTTAATATTTTGTATTGTATTTTGTATAAATGCTTTAGTATTTTGTTTTAGGAATATTATTGCATTCATATTATAGAATTTATATTCTATTAGCATTTTCTTTTAGGATATAGAGTTTTATATAGAATTTTCATTTTATTTTCTATATGCAATTTCCTTGTAATTTCTTTAGAGTTTTCTATTAGGAGTTTATTTTTATTTTAGGAGTAGAATATTATTTCCATTTGTTATTGGATTTTTCTCACATTTTTGTTTTGTAGGTCGATGACGAGACTTCCGTAAACCGTTATTAATCGACTTGTTGATGGATAATGTAGGATCCGAGACCACTTTTTCTCTCCTCATTTTTTCTCTTCCACCTGATTTTTACTTTGATTTTATTCTGTGCTGTCCGTGTGACATGATTCAATTGGAGAATGATTCTCAATATCATTTCTCTATCTTGTCTTTGACACGGATATCAATACGCTACCTCTTAGAGTTTGATTTCTCTTATAAGTCGAACCATGACGGTTTAACGTTACATTGGTTCTAATTCGAAACGTCATCATCAAGGATCCAGAGAGGAGAAGATTGGAATGGAGCTTGCACACAATATCAAGGGCCAATGGAACCGCTCCGTTCAATAACATCTTTCTAATTCAAGTCTTTATGCCACCGTCAAGTGTTGTGAGATGTAGCGTTAGATACGTAGGAAATGGTGATTGAGGGGCTACCTCTCAATTGCTTAGAATGTTTAGTATACGTCCTTAGGACGATATGCGACACATTCGCTCCTATGCCTTAGGTTCTTGCGTGTGTGTCCCGAGTTCCTTCCCGTTTGGGCATGTTCGGCCTGCTTCCTCTTTGTTCTCGCCCCCGTGCGATCTAAACCCTCTTCTCTCGCATCCTGGCGATTGAGATCCATTCTCTTGCCCCTGTGCAATCGAGACCTGTTTTCCGCATGCGCCGAACTACATTTTCTCTGTTCTCTCGTACCAGACGAGATTATGTAGGCATAGGATTGCGATAATCCTAGCGAGCTCACTTTCCCCCCTTTGTTGTAGTTGGAAGAACTACAACTGCTCTGATTTCTCGTACCGGACGAGAATATGTAGGCATAGGATGCGATATCCTAGCGAGCATACTAACAACTAACTTCTCTTTTCTCTCGCTGCCGTGCGATCGAGACTTTCCCGCTGAAGACTAATCTATCCCTTTCTCTTGCCCTGGCGCAATCGAGACCAGACCGTAGTTCTAGAAACCGTAGGTTCCCTTACCTTTAAACCAATGACATACTACGTCCATTCTACCGCAAACAGGTAACGCATAAGTCTCCAATGGTTGAGCAGCATACACCTAACTGCTAGAATACGTACGCTAGTATTGTCAATCCTTTCTCTCACCCCTGTGTGATTGAGAATACCCCGGTTACCCGTAGTTAGCCCGAACTACGTTTGCTCTGATCTTTCATACCAGATGAAAGTACATATGCACGAGACGCGATGTCTTGGCGAGCAACTTTCCCCCTTCTTTAGCCGTAGTTAGTCGAACTACGTTGACTCTGACTTTCCCATTGCACGAGGGAGTACGTAGGCACAGAGCGGCGATGCTCTGCCGAGTCAGTCCTTTCTCTTTTTCTTTTGTCCTTAAGCCATTAGCTAGATAGTTTAAACACACCCTTTTTAGATAGACAACAATGCGTGGATCGCGTCGAGGACGACGGACGTGAGGGGTGCTAATACCTTCCCCTTGCGTAACCGACTCCCGAATCTAGACATGGTTGCGATGACCTTGTCTTTCCCTTTTTCTTTAGGTTTTTCCGACCGTTTCCTTTCCCTCTCTTTGGGATAAATAACGAAAGTGGCGACTCTTCTATTTTTTCTGCCGGTTGTTTTTCACAGTTGCGTCAATCACGAATCCCATATTCTTTGCCATTTTTATCCTATAATTAGCCCTAACCGAATCTATCAAGATTTGAGATCTAATCCTAAAAGTTCAAGAAACTATGCCAAATTTATCCAGAATCAATCTATGAAGTATGGGGATCACAATCATATGAAAATGGCATGTCAAATCTCCCTACACAGTGAGGAGAGTTGAAAGATAAGTTACCTAGTGGAGAGGTTCTACTGAGCCTTCAAACGTGGCGAATTCTTGATGATTTTGATCCAGAAACGATCAATGATCCTTCCTAGAGCTGTTAGAATGATCAATTTGGCTTGAATCTTGGTGAAACTGGAAACTCGAATCTCACTTTTCTCTCACTTTTTCCAACTGATTTCTAACTGTTTTTGGCTCCAAATTCTTTTCTGATTGATTGTACATGATCCTGGCAACTTATACTTTGGATATGGATGATGAAAAAGCCCAATGGCAGCCTGTATAAGCCCAATTGAAAATCCAATTTCATTGATGTGGCAAGCTTGGAAATCCTGAAAACAAAGCTGGAAATGCTTCAAATTTGACTCAAATAGGTTGCTGGTGATGTGAGGAAGATAAATGGATCAGATTCATCCCTTGTTTTGATCTTATGGTATTATTTGCATATGTTACTTAAACTTGAAGTTTCATGGAAAAAGCTTATGACAAAAAGCTCAATTTGCAATTCCAAAAGTGTCATCGTGTTTGAAATGTCCTTTGGACTCAAAATATGCACAAACTTGGACAAAATTGGTTCCATATGAATTAATTTGATTTTTGTACTTTTAATGCCCTTTTCATGGAAATTGCTTCACTAACTCTTCAATCTAAGCCAATTCCATGATGCCTTGATGTTTGGTTGAGAAAATGACCCCATTTGGAGCAACTTTCAAGTTGGAAAGATTTTCATTTGAGATGTGCAAAGTGGTGAAATTGACCTATAATGAAAAGTGGCTTATAATATTAGTTTCCCAAAATACCCCTGCCTTCCAAGCTTCATATCTTGAGTTCTAGATATCCAATGGAAGACTTCTAGTACTCAAAAGAAAGCTAAGAACATGCTATACAAGTCTCATGTTGGAGTCAAGATGAGACGAAACTTGTATCTCGAGATATGTAGTCTTGAAGTTAGGCACTAAACAGAGGATTTTACACTAACAAAGCTTAGAAACCCTAGCTCAGTAACTCCTCACACTCTTGAATCTTGGTGAATTGATCTTGGAATAATCTCTTAGGTGTCTCAATACAACATCCCATGATCACAAATACTTGGAATTGAGTCATGATCTCCTTTAATTCAATTGTTGACTTAGGGTTGACCAGGTGAAAACCCTAACTGCACCACCTTTAACTGTAGCTTCTTGCACTTGATATGATGACATGAATAAGATCCATAATGATCCTCAGGACATCCAATGAGCTTATAGAATGTTCTTCTTTCATAACCATGGACTCAATACCCTCTTATGATCCGCATTTGATCCCCAAGATAGGAGGTAGGCAAACTTGTGTCCATCCCTTTTCCCAAGGGGCTTTGACTTCTTCATGAAGGCTTGATGGGGATGATAACTTGACTATAACTTCTTGATTAACCCTAGAACCTTTGGTAGCCTCTCCTTAATAGGCACATCTCTTGATCCCCTGCATAAATGACAATGCAACACATATGCTAATGCTACAATGAATGCAATGAAACATAAGCTAGGTAAAGATAAAGGTTGGGCAAATTTTGGGGTGCAACAGCTGCCCCTATTCAAACGACTTGGACCTGACTGGGTGAGAAACGAACTGCTCTCAGCCAATCAAGGTAAAATACGGTTGAATACCAACAAACCCGGAAATTTTCCAACCGCAGAAATAAACTGCAAACAAAGATTGGGGAGGAAACTCTCAAGAGAAACTGAACTGGCAGTTGCATTGGCAACAAACTAACTGATTGACAATCTTCGACATGTAGACAAAAGGACCTATGCTAACGCGCAAGCAACAACTCTAAGTCGGAAGGATCATCTGATATCTCTACTAGGCATCTGTTAAAACATAATAGGCATCGAACCCGAAGGCAGGATCAACCGAAGTTGATAACATCTTCTAACGTGCAGTCCTCCGCCAAGTAAAAGCAGGCATCAAACCCGAAGGCCGGATCAACCGAAATTGATAACATCTGCTACCTAAAGCAAGCAATCGCTAAATTAAAGGGAGAATCGAACCAGAGGGTCGGATCAACCGAAGTTGATAACATCCGCTAACCAAAGCAGGCAATCGCTAAATAAAAGTGAGCATCGAACCAGAGGGCTGGATCAACCGAAGTTGATAACATCCGCTAACCAAAGCAGGCAATCGCTAAATAAAAGCGAGCATCGAAACAGAGGTTCGGATCAACCGAAGTTTATAACATCCGCTAACCAAAGCAGGAAATCACTAAATAAAAGCGAGCATCGAACCAGAGGGCCGGATTAACCAAAGTTGCTAACATTCGCTAACCAAAGTAGGAAATCGCTAAATAAAAGCGAGCATCGAACCAGATGGCCGGATCAACCGAAGTTGATAACATCCGCTAACCAAAGTAGTCAATCGCTAAATAAAAGAGAGCATCGAACCAAAGGGCCGGATCAATCGAAGTTGATAACATCTGCTACCTAAAGCAGGCAATCGCTAAATAAAAGCGAGCATCGAACCATAGGGACGGATCAACCGAAGTTGATAACATCTGCTACCTAAAGCAGGAAATCGCTAAATAAAAGCGAGCATCGAACCAGAGGGCTGGATCAACCGAAGTTGATAACATATGCTACCTAAAGCAGGCAATCGCTAAATAAAAGTGAGCATCGAACCATATGGTCGGATCAATCGAAGTTGATAACATCCGTTAACCAAAGTAGGCAATCGCTAAATAAAAGCGAGCATCGAACCATAGGGCCGGATCAACCGAAGTTGATAACATCCGCTAACCAAAGCAGGCAATCGCTAAATAAAAGCGAGCATCGAACCATAGGGCCGGATCAACCGAAATTGATAACATATTGATGAATCGCAAGAATATTCCGCTGGGGGAAAAGAGAACTTGAACCAGTAACTCTGCTTGGGAGTGCAAAGAAACTTACTCAGGCCACTCAGCTGAGGAGCAAAGAGGAACTTAATCAAGCAACTTTGTTGGGGGACACATGATGAGATACATACTTCTATCATAAATCTTCTGCCGAAGTCTGAACAACTGTACGAACTTGGAGAATAGAATATCACCAATTGATGTTTGGCGGCGCCACTAGGGAATAACATAAACCGAGGGCGAAATAAACGCATCAAGTTTTCCGGGACTGAAAACCACACGGACAGGGATAACGATCACTTGTGGGAGATATACCTGAAAGCAGAGAGGTAACGACCTGGCTTATGTTTCAGAATGCATATGTTTGAAAATGGCGTAATGCTCCATGCGAAATAGAAATGATACGCATTTTGGTAGATGCTATGCACAATGCAAAATGAAACGAAACCGATTCAACAAGATAAATGCTAGCAACGAAGCCAACTCCGCTGGGGAAAGAAACGACCCTACTGGAGATAGCTTACACGTACCAATAACAATTGGACTTATGCTGAGGATGCGAGCCTGAATGGCTAACTCAACTGGGGAAAATGCCACGAACAACTTTCCAAAATACGAACTCTTCTGGGGAAATAGACGAATCTACTGGGGAGACAAAACAGCTTACCAAACAGCCACTTTCACCTGTTGAAGAGAAACGATGCCACAATTGGCCTTCTAGGATACAAATCTCTTGGGGAACTGCAAACTCGGCCGAGGATAGACAACCAGACGCTGGAATAAATCGTACCTGCCGGGAAGAATACAACTCTGCGGGGAAATCAATTCTGCCGGAGACCTCGCTCTGAACTGCTGAGAGTTGACAATTTATAGATAATCTGCTGGAGAAAACCGCATGCTAACCCGTTGCTGGGAAAGATTCCACACCTGCTTGGTGGGAAGAAATCCGATCTTGACTCGCTGGGGAGTAAGCCCCTACCTGCGATCTGTGGGGATTAACCATGCACCGATCAACTGCTGGGGACAAGAATACACACTTAGCCGCTCCTTTAACCTGCACTCAGCTCTACTGGGGGTAGAGATGCAAACTCTCACTGCTGGACTCTGGTTGAGAAGAATCTATCTCTGCTCGGGAGAAAAATCAATGCTCACAGTCTGGCATTCAGACTTTATGGGGAAACACAACTGAATCTATTGAGGAGACCCCACCTCTGCTTGGTGGAAAGAAATCCAATCCTGACCTGTTGGGAAGTGGGCTCAATATTCTGCATATGATTCTACTGAGGATATGACGAGGATACACTTATGTCAAATGCCTCGAGGGTAATGACCTTGCAAAAATGATCTCTAGGACATTTTATCCTGAGCATAATATTTTTTTGCCATGAAACGAACTCGAGATGGCTTGCCCCAGAATCTGTAACAACTTCCGACAAACTCTGCAGATATGGAGAGGAACAATTCCTTCGCTTTCAACTTTTGCCCCAGCCTGTGGGACCTTCGTAACATCCTCTCGAAAGGAAACGTGAAATCTTCTCTACTCTGGCGGTTTGATATGAACGGCCTCAGCGTTTTGAACCTCACAGAGGTGCTTCAAGTTAATTGTCTTCAGGATAAGGATAACTTCGGTGCTCTCGGGGTGGCCTGCCCCAGCCTTGCAATGACTTTGCCCCTAATTGGCAGATTTATGGAGCAGTACCCTTGGCTGCGAGAGATTTATCAAATCTCGACCTGATTGGCCCAGATTACTTGACTTATTGGATGGCTGACTCCCATGCTGCGATCATCTGATATAGCTTGCCCCGGTTCAACGGCATATTCAGGCATTCTGCATTTTATCCTGATCAAACTTTCCATTATGGAAACTTTCCTGCTGTCAAGCACTTACTCGCAAGTAAAACAAATTGTTCTGCATAAAAGATATATTAATTGCAATGAATATGACAGTTTTGAAATCCAATTCTGTTCATTGGAAAAAAATTTGCGACATAAAGCGTATGAATTACTTATTCAAAATGTCAACATTAAATACCAACGCAGTAAGAGGAATCCTCTCTAGGAGTCAGTTTCGATGCGATCTTCACCGAAGTATACTTTCGAAGCAAACCTGCTTCAATTAGGACTTTTGAAGGTTGTAACATGGTCAGGCTCACGGTTTGAAGGAAAGGATAAAGGCTCAAAATTTATTTTAACCCACCCATTCTCCTTGATGTTCTCAAATCCTACGTTCAGCTAACTCGACACGAGCGCTTGCTTTTCAATGGTTGAACGACAGGAGCGATGGTTTAGGAAACCACACGTTTTGTGGAGTGACAGTCCCTCGTTTTTCGTCTTTGAGTGCCCGGAATCACATGATTTTGTTCTTGCTTGAGAATTTTTCTTTTGTAATCCTTTTCTCTTTTCTCTTTTTCGTCTCTCCCCTAATTTTGCCTGGACTAACTCTTTTGAGTTTTTTCCGATTTTGAAGTCCAGCGGGGTGTCCTAATTTTTGCCTAAGTCGCTTGTTTTCAAGATTCGAGTTAGCAGGCTTTTTTATCCCGATTCCTTTTTCTTATTTGAACAAATCGTGTGACACCGGCTTGCCTGACTTTTTCGAAAAGAGATTGTGACTGTTTCACTCCTCGGTCGGTAATGGACAACCATTGTGGTTTTTTTTAGGCACGACCTCTAGGGGTGTGATTGATCCTCGAACGGGAACACTCCTATTGTAATTTGAACGCTTGGTCAAATTAGATGACACCAACCCTACCTCAGGTTAAGATTGAGGTTTTTTCATTTTCAGAAAGAAACTCTTACTTTTAGGCTCAAAGGGGTTGACAAGGGATTATCTTCCTTATATCTCCGGTGTTTAGGAATTTGAAACAATGCCTATACATCATCAACAGGTTTTTCATTCGAAAGCATACATTCAGAAGCTTGCGCGTCTTGAAATTTTGTCATCCTCCCCGGACTCCACTTAAACAAGCGTTTGAAATAAACGAAAGCATAGAGTGAACACGAATGGATTTAATCAAAAACATGCATATTTATTTCATTATCAATATCAATGGAAAGCAAACAAGTTTTACACACGAAATTTGCAATCAAACAGGAAAAGAATTACAAATGCAAAGAAATAACATGACAAAACGCAGATTGCCAGCTTCCGGGAACTGGGCTTTCGCACTGATTTGTTGCTGAGGGATGCGCCCCTTGAAGTCTTCAAACACAAACAGATAAGAGATTGACGTGTGTGACCAACCTTCCTCCTAGAAAGGATATGTACCTTCTGTCCATCAACTGTTGTACCTTGGCTTGAAAAGCCTCGCAATCTTCAGTTGAGTGTCCCATGGATCCTCCATGAAATCCACATTGAGCACTGGGATCATATCCGGGAGGGTACGGTTCTGGCACCGGTTTGAGAGTCTTAGGCTCCACCAAATAGCGCTGAATCATATGTGGCAGCAGGTGACTGTACGTCATAGGCACTGGATGAAGAGGAGCCTTCCTTCTTTTCAAGTTGTTGTGAGGCCTACTCTGGTTCTGGCGCTGATAGTTTGGCTGCAAGGACTCGAAAGGTCGTGGATTCTGTACAGCAGAAACATTCGGAGACTGGGTTTAAATCATTGAGGACCCTCTTTGTTCAGGCGTTTTCATCCTCAAGCTTGACCCAAGAACAGGCAGCAGCTGGGGGCAGGGGGATTCAGAAATCAAGGATTGTAATATGTAGTCCTGACCCGATGCAGCTTTAGGGGAACGAATAGGAGTCTCTGCCTCTTGTGGAACAACACCCCCTGGTATGCCTACACCGCCCGACGTGAATTCGACCGTCTTCGAGTCAATTAAATCCTGGATATGGTGCTTAAAAGCTTTACAGTCCTCAATGTTATGCCCCGGTGCCCCAGAGTGGAAATCACAATGGGCGCTCGTATTATAGCCTGGTGGTAGATCCCCAGTAGGCGGAGACAGGGTCCGAAGCTCAACCAAACGGGGTTGAAGCAGTAGTTGCAACAATCGGGCATAGGTCATCGGTATTTGATCAAAGATTCCGAAAGACTGCCTCGGTCTCTGAGCATACCTTTTAACCTTAGGACTATCCTGGGAGCAGGGCGTAGCTGCTGACGGGAAAAGTCTTGAGCTCTAAGTTGTGCAGAAGATCTCTTGGGCCTTTCATGCCTTGGTGTAGGTTCCATAAATAAAAGCAGAGCGAGCATCTTTGCTGTAGCTTCAGGCACCTGATCACCTTCTTTTCTGAGCACCTTCCTTATCACTTTCATGATCAAGCCTACCTGAGTCTTCAACTGCTGTTTTTCCTCTCTGAGCATCTCTTGATCCAGGTGCAACGCTTGCATGTCCACCATGAACTACCTCATCTGGCCCTGGATTTCCCTCAACTCTGCTTGAACTTGTTCCATGACCAACTTCCTGATTTCTGAAATTCTAAAGAGAAAACCAGAACAGGATAACGCAACCCAGCCTCGAACACTTGTTATGCAAATGAAATGCGCATGTCATGTTCGAGTATTTCCAAGGAACTTGTCTGCTTCGATTCATGTTTTACACAGACGAACCACAACGAAAATATTTAATGCTCAACAGTGAGTCTCGAAGTTAAGATCCTTGGAAATACCAGAACATGTATGTCAAAATGCAAACATGTTATGATGATGCCAATGTAAATGCAAAGATGCAACAAGGGATCAAGATTATTGTGTTGTAGCTTGAGAAGAACCGAAGTTTCGCTTTGGCAAGAACCATAGCACAACTCTGACAATAGGAACCAACTGATACCAATAACTCGGATTCATACTGTAGAGAAAACCGGGTAATCTGAAGGTTAAGGTTTCCAGCATAACCTAATCCCTCTCATAGGTATGGACCTATCCACTGATAAGGTTCGGCGTCCTATGCGTTCATCAGCGTCACAGACTTTTAGGAAATGATGATACGTTCACCATTTCTGGTTTGGCATCATCATCTCCCGAAGAGGCCTCACTTAGCTGAATCACAAATGATCGGTTCCCATAGTCGATAATCCTCAGATCCAAAATCATTTCCAATCCTAAGGACCAGAAAAGAAATCATCAAAGAGAATCTCGTCTGAGCGTGAATTTCATGGGAACTTGTGCTTGCTAAGCAAGCAGGTTCACCACTAATCTCCACTACTAATGCTATGTTTGCACTCAAGCCTGGGTCTGACTTATCACTCATCAGAACTTCCATCCCTACACCACAACAACAATGATATATAATGCTGAAAATAAATGCGGGAAAAATAAAGTGCGGAAGTAAATAAAGTACAACACGTATGTACAAACCCAAAAGATACACAAACAAGCGCTAGGGTTGACTCTCATAGGGAACCAGAATCCCCAACAGAGTCGCCAGTTGTCGCTACTGTGAAAAAAGGAGGTCGGAAATGACAGAAGAGTCGCCACCTATCGTTATTTATCCCAAAGGAGGGAAAGGAAACGATCAGGAAAAAACCTAGCGAAAAGGGATAAGATCGGTCATCGCAACCAAATCTCGGGTTCGGGAGTCAATTACGCAAGGGGAAGGTATTAGCACCCCTCACGTCCGTCGTACTCGAAGGGATCCACGCTTTGTTGTCTATCTAAAAGGGTGATTAATCTATCTAGCTAAAGGTCAAGGTCAAAAGAAATATAAAAAGGAAAAAAAGGACTCGACAGAGCATCGCAGCTCTGGGCCTACGTATTCCCTCGTGCAATGGGAAAGTCAGAGTCAACGTAGTTCGACTAACTACGGATAACAGATGGGGGAAGTTTGCTCGCCAAGACATCGCGTCTTATGCCTACGTACTTTTATCTGGTATGAAAGATCAGAGCAAACATAGTTCAGGATAAAGAGAACACAGGTTTGTTCGACTGTTTTTTACCCGAGTAAGGTTAACAGGTAGTTCTAGCAGTTTGGTGTATGCAGTTCGCTCGTTGGAGACTTAGCGTTAACGTTTGCGGTAGAACAAAGAGTTAACAACACTCTTTTATCTGAAAATATTTTCCTTGATTAAAGGGCCCCAAAGGCAAAAGGAAGTTTGACTGTTTGTTTTTGAAGTCTTTTATGAGAGAAGTGTTTTGAATGAATGTTTGTAATTCATATCGTACTAGAGACTATGACCTAGGAACGAATGCGTCGCATATCGCCCTAAAGGCATATACTAAACACTCTAGGTAATTAAGGAGAAGCCCCCCAATCGCCATTTCCCAAATAGATTAAGGATCGTAACGTACAATACTAATTAGCCTTTATTATGTACTTTGAAGTTGTTTTGAGATGAGGAGAGAGAAAGGGCTCTATAGGGGAACTAATCAAAACCCTAAAGTTATCATACAAGGTGGTCCTAAGGTTGAGTTTAGAAAGGGAATATGTCCTACTTATTATCATGCAAGGGGTTAGAACCTAGTGTCTATCATCACTATCCTTAAACAAGGAAGTGAGAACCTAAGGGATCATGTAAATGGAAAGGAAAACAACAGGAAATCATCATGATTATTCAACTGAAATGTAAAATGTGAATGAATGCACATGCAATGCAACAGTACAAGCAAGGGAGGAAACCTCAACCTTTAATGCAAACATGGACTTAAGAGAAAGAATGCCTACACATGCATTGCTATCCTAATGCACCAAATCAAACAACATGCAGGGGAGGTGATGAACCAGATAATGGGAAAGCAAAAGGAGAACTAAACTCATTAAGTTCAATGTGTATTAACACAGGAGTCCATAAAGGCTCAACTTCTTTATGGAATGCACTATGTTCTTCCCGAGGAAGAACTAGGCTCTCACAAGAAGGATCCTAAGATCAAAGGACAAATAAGAAGGAATGATGGGAAGCATAGTGTGAACCAAAAGAACCCACTATGTTCAATGTGTATCAACACAAGAGTCCATCAAAGGCTCAACTTCTTTATGGAATGCACTAAGTTCTTCCTAAGGAAGAACTAGACTCTCACAAGAAGGATCCTAAGATTATAGGACAATGAAAGGCATGATGGGAAGTATAGTGTGAACCAAGGGAACCCACTATGTTCAATGTGTATCAACACAAGAGTCCATCAAAGGCTCAACTTCTTTATGGAATGCACTAAGTTCTTCCTAAGGAAGAACTAGGCTCTCACAAGAAGGATCCTAAGATTGAGGGACATAGAGGAATGAATGAAGAGAATGATGAGGAGGGAAAGAAACAATGAGGACCAAAGGAACTCATTATGTTCAACCAAACTCATCACATTCAATGTGTATCAACACAAGAGTCCTCAAAGGTTCAACTTCTTATGGAATGCCTTCAGTTCTTCCTAAGGAATAACCAAGCTCTCACAAGGAGGATCCTTTTATTGTTGGACAAGAGGAATTAGAAGAAGAATATGTAGCAAGAGAATAAGCAAAGGAGTGGCAAAAGGATGGAAGTCATTCAAGGATACTCACAAGGAAAGGCTAAAGGAAAGGTCCTAAAGGAAGCCTAAGTTAGGAGTAAGGTATGAACATGATTAAGACTTGAAATTCATCACACAAGTGGCTTAAGATGTCTACAACATGGATATGGAAGAGTTATATGCACAAGGATTGCAAAGAGTTCACACAAAATGCAAACTAGGCAAGTGGTAAGGTTGAAACCACACAAATGTAAGCCAGAATGCAAAATCTATCAAAAATAGTAAAACGAAACTAAAAAATATAAGAAACTTCCTAGGAGACCCTCTGGTATTAGGAACCAGGCATCCAAATTTGAGAGAAAAATTCTAAGCCTAGCTATGCCAACAGAAGGCAAAGTCTTATGGTACTCTATGAACTAAGCAAGATGAGAGGGTGTCGCTACTGCGAAAATCGGCGCCGACTATGACAGAAGAGTCGCCACCGTGCGTTATTTATCCCACAAGAGGGAAAGGAAACGCTCAGAGTAAACCTAACGCAAAACGGGAAAGGAATGGTCGTCGCAACCAAATTCCTGGATTCGGGAGTCGATTACGCAAGGGGAAGGTATTAGCACCCCTCACGTCCGCCGTACTCGACGGGATCCACGCTTGTTTTCTGGTACGGATTGTTATTCTATCTACTCTAAAGGTTTGGGTTAAAAAGAAAAGAAAATGACTCGGCAAAGTATTGCACTTTATGCCTACGTATTCCCGTCTGGAACGAGAAATCAGAGTCAACGTAGTTCGCCTAACTACGGATGAAGGTGGGAAGGTTGCACGCTAGGATACGGCATCCTATGCCTACGTACTTTCATACAGCATGAAAGATCAGAGCAAACGTAGTTCGGGTTACGGAAGACACAAGCTTGTCTGACTGTTTTTTATTACTTTAAAAAAGGGGTTTTTCTAAATTAAGAGTCCAAGTGGACTAAAATGACACTTTGATGTTTGTTTTGAATCTTTTACGAATGAAGTGTTTTTTTTAGTTTGTTTGCAATCTCTGACGCACTAGAGACTATGATTTGAGAGTGACTGCGTCGCATGTCACCCAAAGGGTACCACACTAAGAAGCCAGACTACTGGAAAGAAGCTCTCCAGCAACCCTTTCTCAAATAGCTTAAGGCTCGTAACGTACGATATCGATTAACCTTATTACTGTATTTTTGAGTTGTTTTGAGATCAGAAGAGAAAGAAGCTCTAAAAAGCCTAGGGTTGAAAAGGGAATAAAAACTAACCTAATGTTGTCATGCATGGATAAGAATCCTAATGTCTGTCATAATTCCCTCCTGCACAGAGGAAATCAGAGATCCTAGGGGATAAACAGAAAAGAAAGCAAGCAAATACAGTAAAATGCATGCAATGCAGCAATACAAGCGAGGCAAGGGAGTCCCGCTCAACCTCGAACCTGGGAAAACAACAGGCAAAGTGAATCAACATTCACTTCAAACCTAGGGGGCAAGCTGCACAAGCCAACAAACAGTACAGAAAAACCAAAGCAGAGAAGGCAGCCCAAGCAGCAGCATCAAACTCCTACAGCAAACAACACCATCAGTAGCTCTGACAGCAACAGGTTGATTAAACAGCAAAAAGTTGACAGCAACAACCTTCATCTTCATGAATGCTCCTATCCTCAAGCTTCAATAAACTCCAAGCTTCAACAAGCTTCAATCTT
Organism: Lathyrus sativus; assembly: GCA_963859935.3. Classification (NCBI taxonomy): domain Eukaryota; kingdom Viridiplantae; phylum Streptophyta; class Magnoliopsida; order Fabales; family Fabaceae; genus Lathyrus; species Lathyrus sativus. The sequence goes on from OZ012739.1 coordinate 45,817,929, forward strand.
CAACAAGCAACCAGCTCGAACCAGTAAACTTCAACCAGTAAACAGCTTCAACAAGCTCCTAAATTCATCTTCAACAAGCAGCAAAACCCTAGCTTCAACAAGCAACCAGCTTCAACAAGCACCTCCAAGGGAGAATCATTCAACAAGATCCAGTTGAAATGTTAAGAAACTCAATGACAACCAAGGGAAGCCATTAAGATCTTAACACTGTAATAGGAAGGCATCCTCAAAGTTCTACTCTTACAACATGCCATTCATCCCTCCAAAGGAGAGATGTGACTTCTTTTAAGAGAACTTTATGTCATTCGATTGAATGGATATGAACAATATACTCCATGTTTGAAGAAACAAGCAAAACTAATCTAATGCTCTTCCTAAAACCCTAGTTTCCCTAAGCTCCTGACAAGCACCCATAAGATGAGAAATCTTCACATCCAAGCTTCTTCAAGCTCTCCAAAGCATCTTCAAGTTGTCTTCATCTTCATCCAAGCACAAGAGCACCACCGCTTAAGTCTAATGGGAACTATTGAGTTAAACTAGTCAAGTTAGTTCACTAGAAACACCTAGAAGTTAGTCCTAAAACTAATTCTAATTAAAATACCAAAAGTGATTGTAAAATCCTATAAAAAATTCTAAGGATTCCTAAACCTCTTAAGAATCACTCCATACAAAACCAAGGGGTTAACCATTCATTAAATCCTAAAACTATGCCCTAAACCTAAGGGTACTATCTTAAAACCCTAAATCTACACCACTTAATGTTTAATGTTAAAAAAAACTAAAATTATCTCACAAAAATATGAGAAACTTTCTAGAGGTACATGCATATCTAAGCTATCTATTCCAAAAAGAATCACTCCAAAAATCCACACCAATCATCCATACTAAAATCAGAAAGATCACATATCAACCATATTCAAAATAAAAGCAATTAAACTTCAAAAAATGTAATTAAATTCTAAAATGCATGAATTAATAATTTCTCAATCCTATTAAATTCTAGACTCTTTAAGGAGTCAGGGGAAAAAAATCTAACCTAAAAAGACTAATTTTTTTTCTATTTGTTATGATTTTATTTCTAACTATATGCAAAACATAAAAATGAAAGAAATATGAAGAAAATTAATAAAAGAGCGTGCCAGATAGCAATAAAATCCAGTTGTAAACCAAGCATGGGCCTAAGAGGGGGTGTGAAGAGCGAACCGGTTACCAAGCCCAAACACAATAAAGGAAAATCAATTAAAATTGGAAAACCTGCGTGGTGAATAGCAATATTTTTTAGTGCATTATCCAACTTGGGCCCAACCTGGGGTGTGGTTAGCAAGAAAATGATTAAGCCCACCCAATCTTGAATAAATGAAACGCAGAGTTTCATCAACTCAGCTTCTCTTCATAATGTGAAATCAAATCCTGGCCGTGGGTTTTGGTCTTCAGTCAATGGTCAAGCTAGCATCCAACGGGTCCTCGTTCATCTTCTCCAAATGATTCAAATCTGAGAGGGAAACTCAGACGGTGGCCTGAGCTACAGCGCCACTGTCGTCTCCGGCGAGGGGGGGACAAAATCTCACCAAACACAACACCTAAACATCCAATCCCACCTGAAATTTCATCCTGAGTCCAATTATGACCTCCATATTCATTGATTCTATCCCTAACTCCAAAACCGATCCAAAGTTCAGACATGGCTCAAATCGTGAATCACTCAAAACCTAAAATTAAAGATCCTAAACTCATCTACACGCATCACTGGTTAATTATCACCATCCAAACACCATTAAAACCTCAAGAACTAGGAGTTATTCTTCTCAACAGAAATTGCAATGCACCTAGTTTGGTCTCTAATCACTCCAATTTTGTACTGAAATCCACCTAAACATCATCCCTAACCTAACCACATGATCAATTCTACCTAATTCCTTATAAATTAAGCCAAGGTTTGAAAGTTGCAAACCTGGTAAAAATGGATGAACAGATGATGATTTTGCTTGATTCAACCTCCAATTTCTTCCAGAATCACTCAAGAACCACTTCCCAAGCTACTCCAATGATCAATTTGCTTTGAATCTTCACCAATCCTCAAACCCGATTCTTGATGCAGCTCTGCAAAATCCACTTGCTTCCTTTGATTCCTTGCTCAATCCTTGCCAAAAAAACTATCTGAACACATTGCAAATGATATATAGAAGCTGTTGGAAACCTTTAGAAGCTTCTGTAACTAACTGAATGAGAAATTGAATTTCTCATTCTCCTTGAAAATCTGATATGTGAAAATCGTGCTTTGCTCTGTTCTGGCTCTCAAATTCACTTGAATTTCTCCTCTTATGACATTTAGAAATGAATGGGATGTGTATCTTCCTTGTTTTTGATCCAAAGGCAATGGATTGATATGTTGCTTCCACCTTAAGTCACAAAATGAAAGTGTGTGAGAATGGCCTCAATTCAAAAATGTAACAATGCAATCATTCTTAGAATGGTTTTTCTGATCAATTTGACATATAACATTGTTCAATTTGGCCACAAAACAATTTTTCCCAAATTTTGGCCTTTTAATGTGTATTAAAGTTCCTTTTCAAAGCCATTCCAAATGAATTTGTGTTCCAAGCCAATCCAAGATTTCATGACCACTTGGTTGCACTCAAAACATCATTTTGAACAAGTTTCATGTTGAACAATTTTCCATTTGAAGCTTGCAAGTTGGAGTTATGGACCTATGATCATAAATGACCTATAATCACCAATACCCAAAATACCCCTGGCTTGATAAGATCATAACATGAGTTATACAAATCCTATCAAGGACTTATAGTACTCTATGGAAAGCTAAGATCAATATCTACAACTCTCATGTTGGCCAAAAGTCCCTTTGAAAACTCCTTGAAGGGAAAAAGTTGCTTGGAAGTCAAGTGACTTTCACAGATAAATTTCCTAGTCACCTGGTGACATGTAACTTGCAAGGACCATAACTTGAGTTCTATAAATCCCCTTGAGGAATTCTAGTACTAAAATTAAAGGTATTGAGATTCTCTACAAGTTTCATATTGGCCAAAGATCGATTTGAAACTTGTATTTTGATGTATGTGGCTTTGAAGTTAGGCACTAAACAGGGTGATTTTACACTGAAACCCTAATTTAGCAACTTCCCACATTCTTGATTCTTCTTTGCTTGATCCTGGAACAACACCACACATGTATCAAAATACCAATCCATGAACCCCATGACCTCAAAGTAGGATTTGATGCTCTTCAATTACTCAATTGATCTAGGATTGACCCAGATGAAACCCTAGTTGACTGCACCTCAACTGTGGCTCTTGTACTTGAATCAATGACTTGTCTCAGCTTCAATATGGCCCTCTAGGATTTCCATGAGATCCATACACACCTCAAATTCACATTACATGTTCCACATCCCACTAATGATTCTCAATATTCCTCAAGATAGGAGCAAAACCCATATGTAGGCACTCAAACTTCTCAAGAATTCAAATTACTTCTTGATGGCCTGGATGACTTCTCATACTTGGATAACACCTCTTGCTAGGCTCTTCTCTTGATAGACACCCTTGATCCCCTGTTGGATGCATGCTATGCTATGATATGCCAATGATTGAACTATGTACATGATGTAACTATGCAAATGAAATGCAATGAAACATAAATCAGGCAAGAAAAGGTTGAGCAAATTTTGGGGTGCAACAGCTGCCCCTATTCAAACGGCTTGGACCCGACTGGGTGAAGAGCGAACGACCTTCAAACAATCGAGGTATGAGACGGTTGAATACCAAGGAACCCGGAAATTTGCTAACCGCAGAAATAAACTGCACTGCTCGGGGAGCAACATCCACCGACTGAATCTGGTTGTTACGGCAACAACGGATTCAACGTCTGATAATAATTCTGATTTCAACTTCAACCACCTACGTAACGCCACAGGTACTGAACAAATTTTGTAAAAACACCTTCGTCCACAACTGGACTAACCTTGCCAACACAAGAAGGGAAACAAATTCGTCAACACAAATAGAGATTCTGTCGTCACAGGAGTAACCTTGTCCACATCTGGACCCAAATTTCGTCAAATCACGAATAAACACAAATCTGTCCACGTCAGGACTCACATTTCGTCAACCCGAAGAAATCTCAGCAATACAGGAATAGAACTTTGTCCATGTTAGGACGCTTGTTTCGTCAACATGAAGAAATCTCCTCAAAAAGAGCAGAACTTTGTCCACGCTAGGACGCACACTCCGTCAACACGAAGAAATCCCATCATAAACTTGTCCACGTTAGGACTCAAATTTCATCAACACGAAGAAATCCTATCATCATAGGAGTAAAACTTTGTCCACGTTAGGACGCCACATTCTGTCAACACGGAGAAATCCCGACGATTTCGCTGGGGATGAGTTGTCCGCGTTTCGCCAACACGAGGAGATCCTATCAACAATAGGAGTAAATTGTCCACGTCAGGACTCACATCTCGTCAGCACGAGGAAATAAACCCGTCACCATGAAGAGAAATAAATTTGTCCACGCCAGGATTCTATCTCGTCAACATGAAGAACGGTGAACTTGTCCACGTCAGGACTTGCGTCTCATCAACACGAGGGAAAGCAACTTGATTTGTCCACGTCAGGACTCTCATCTCGTCAACACGAGGAAATCCTATCAACATAGGAGTAAATTGTCCACGTCAGGACACCGTTTCGTCAACACGAAGAAAGATAAATTTGTCCACGTCGGGACTCGCGCATCTCGTCAACACGAGGAACTATAAACTTGTCCACGTCAGGACGCACATTTCGCCAATACGAAGAAAGATATCTGCTGGGGATAAATGGTCCACGTCAGGACACTATTTCGTCCACACGAAGAGTAATAAATTTTTCCACGTCAGGACTTCACATTCCGTCAACACGGAGAAATCAAATCTGTCCACGTTAGGACTAGCCCATCTCATCAACACAAGGAAATAAATCTGTCCACGTTAGGACACCCGCTTTGCCAACACGAAGAAATCCCGTCAATACATGAATAAATTGTCCACATCAGGACTCATATCCCGTCAACACGAGGAACTCCTATCAACATAGGCAATAAAATTTTGGCGACTTCCAGGGAAATACTCTTGTCAACCAGTAGGAAAGTACATCCGTTTATCCATACGGGAAGATACTCTGAATACAGTTTCTCTGCTTATCTCTGCAGTAGCTAACTCCATTGGTCCCAACCCACAAACCTTTTAGCGCTGACGTGACCGCGACCTTGAGGAGGACTCTACGGGGGATATTTGGAACCCAAACTACCGGACGCCTGTTTCGTTAACCGGCGGCAGCTTCTGAAATTTTGATTCATGAAACCCTTTGACGCTGACGTAACATCAAATTTGAAGAAAATAATCCGCTGGCCGAATAAGAGAAACTTCAACAAGCCACTCCGTGGGGAAAATAGTAAGATGAACCGCATCATCACACGTCTCACGGCGAGACCTTGAATACCTGGTAATAGATCCGGGCTAGAACTCCATACTCTTGCTGAGAAAACACACCTGAAAGCAAAAGATTAACCAACCTGATTTATGTTTCAAAATGCGTATGTTTGAAAATGGCGTAATGCTCCGTACGACACGGAAATGCTACGCGTTTGAGTAGATACAAATATGAAGATATATGCAAATGCAAATGCAGGCTCAAGCCGTGGGGCCACTCTGATAACGATGTCTCAACAACATGAATGCTGAGGATAAAGCCAACTCCGCTGGGGAGAACAAGTATCACAAGGTATTCCGGTTAAATAAATGTCGGAAACACAGTCAACTTTGTCGGGGAGAGATTAAACATCAATTTCCACTGGGAGGAAATAACAAACACCCTGCTGGTGAACAAACTTAGCTGGGGAAGAAGCGACACTTCTGGGCAAAGCACACTATCTGGGCACAATTTACACATTCGGAGCCTCGGACTCTGCTGAGGACAATCATCCCGACGGAGGCAAGACGACCTGTGGGAGAGCAAGAAAACCATCCTTCGCGGATATAAACCTTCCGAACCAACAACTTGGTTAACTATTGCGGGAATCTCCCATGCTGGAGATTGAACGTGCACATCTTCGATTCGCTGAGGAGCGCAACCTCTGCAGGGGACATTGATTTTGACTTGCTGAAGTTAATCCTATGGACGGCTTTCCATGAGGACACTCTCCTGGGGAAAATAATTCCCTCCTTCAGGAAGGGATAAATGTCATTTCAACTCTCTGGGGATAAGCTGCGACTAGCTGAGGAATGACATCAACTGGAGTCAGGTCTTACGTCAAGCGACCTTGGCTGGGGAATACAATTCCTGACCGTTTGCTCCAAAGGTAAGAACCCTGCAAAACACAAACGAGACAAAACAGGCCTATACAACAGAATCTATCCGGGTTAGCATCTGTGACATTACTTCAGTCAATTCAAAGTTTTAGCAATTATTGGCAAGGGCCAGCAAGATTATGTAAGTGCAAGTTTATCAAAAACATCGGCGCCTTTCACAAACAAAACAGTAAAGAACAAACATCAAGTACTGAATAACATGTTTTATTGATAACGGGCCTCTGAATAGGCAAAGTTTTGTACACTGGATGCAACTCCTGAAAAGAGGAAGTTACGCACAAACACACATAAATATATGCACAAGAAGCATAAAGAAAATACAAAACAATATTTGTATACATGTCGAAAACGTGGCACAGACAAACACCATGAGCTGATCCTCCTATGACTCGCCTGACTCTGCGCTTTCTCGGTACTCGATCTTCGGAAGAGATTGTTTTTGGATAGACGGCCCCCAGGTACTCCCAAACCACTAAGCAATGCCGTATCAAATCCGGACCGCAGTCATTTGCTTTTTCAATCCCTAACTTTTGCGTGAACCGCCTTTTGCGAGTTTTCAATTCACCGGGATACCCTTTTTTGCCGAAGTCGCCCTTTTCAGGTTTTCGACTTCGCGGGTGTACATCTTTTCAATTTTATCCCTAACTTTTGCCCGAACCTTTTATTCATTTTTTATGGTTCGCCGGGATGCCCCATTTTTGCCTGGACTCTCTTTTTACTGTCCAGCGGGTCACTTTAAGCAAAGTATTTTTTAACTGCGTCCGAATTCACATGAGACGTAAAGTCCTCACCATCCATGGTGGATAACAACAAGGCTCCTCCAGAGAAAACCTTTCTGAAAACGTAAGGACCTTCGTAAATGGGAGTCCACTTGCCCCTATGATCTGATTGTGGTGGGAGAATCTTCTTCAAAACAAGATCGCCCGTCTGAAAGCTTCGAGGGCACACCCTCTTGTCGTAAGCTTTCTTCATCCGGCTTTGATACAGCCGACCGTATGCGAGAGAAGCCAGTCTTTTCTCATCCATTAAACTGAGCTGGTTCCGTCTATCTTTTACCCATTCTGCCTCATCAAGTTGGACATCGCGTAAAACCCTCAGAGAAGGAATCTCAACCTCCAATGGTAGGAAAGCCTCCATACCATACACCAATGAGAAAGGGGTTGCCCCGGTTGATGTGTGTACCGTCGTACGATAACCGTGCAAAGCGAAAGGTAACATCTCGTGCCAGTCCTTATACGTCACAACCATCTTCTGAAAAATCTTCTTTATGTTCTTATTGGCCGCTTCGACAACGCCGTTCATCTTGGGCCGGTAAGGAGAAGAGTTGTGATGCTCAATCTTAAAATTCTGACACAGCTCTTTCATCATTTTATTATTCAAATTTGAACCGTTGTCGGTGATAATCCGCTCAGGGATTCCATATCTGCAGATAACATCTTGTTTGATAAATCTGGCTACCACTTGTTTGGTCACATTGGCATACGATGCTGCTTCCACCCATTTGGTGAAGTAATCAATTGCTACCAAAATGAACTGGTGTCTGTTTGATGCCGTAGGCTCAATCTTGCCAATTATGTCAATTCCCCACATCGAGAAAGGCCACCGTGATGACATCACATTCAAAGGACTTGGAGGCACATGGATCTTGTCCGCATAAATCTGGCATTTATGACACCTCTTTGCAAACTTGAAACAATCTGTTTCCATAGTCAGCCAATAATAACCTGCCCGCAGCAACTTTCTTGTCATAGCATGCCCACCATCATGTGTACCAAATGTACCCTCATGTATCTCTTCCATGAGCAACTTCGCCTCTTTCTCGTCTACACAACGTAGCAACACCAAGTCGTGGTTTCTTTTGTACAGGACACCATCCGGATTCAGATAGAAATTGCCAGCCAATCTCCTGAGAGTCTTCTGATCTCGACTGGATGCCCCAGCCAGATACTCCTTGTTCTTTAGGAAATTCTGGATGTCAAAGTACCAGGGTTTACCATCGGGAGCCTCGTCAATGGCAAATATGAATGCAGGCCTATCGAGCCGAGAGATAACAATCCGGGGAGCCTCGTTCCAGAAGTTAACTTTATACATTGAAGACAATGTCGCCAGGGCGTCAGCCATTTGATTTTCTGCTCGCGGTACATGATGCAATTCCACCTTGTCAAAGAAAGGCAACAATCTCCTTGCATAATTCATATAGGGTATCAAATTGGGCTGACGTGTCTCCCATTCTCCTTTAATCTGATTCACCACTAGAGCTGAGTCTCCGTATACATCCAGGTTCTTGATTCGCAAATCAATGGCTTCTTCCAGACCCATGATGCAAGCCTCATATTCCACCTCGTTATTGGTAACGCGAAAGGTCAATCGGGAAGTAAATGGGATGTGCGACCCATGAGGAGTAGTGATAATTGCACCTATTCCGCTACATAGGAATTTACAGTTCCGTCAAATATCAACTGCCATTTGGAACCCAACTCTGGTCCTTCGTCCGACAACGGTTCTTCACAATCTTTCATTTTCAGGTGCATGATATCCTCGTCAGGAAAATCAAACCTCATCGATTGGTAATCCTCAATAGGCTGCTCAGTAAGGTACTCTGACAGAACGCTACCTTTAATAGCCTTTTGCGAGACATATTGGATATCGTATTATGTTAACACCATCTGCCATCGGGCAATTCTTCCGGAGAGTGCTTGCTTCTCAAACACATATTTGATTGGATCCATCTTTGAAATTAGCATGGTTGTATGATTCAGCATGTATTGCCTCAAACGTTTGGCGGCCCAGGCTAGCGCGCAACACGTCTTCTCGAGCGTTGAGTATCTGGATTCACAGTCGGTAAACTTTTTACTCAAATAGTAGATCGCATGCTCTTTACGTCCGGTCTCGTCGTGTTGACCGAGAACACAACCCATACTTTCCTCAAGAACCGTCAAATACATAATCAAAGGTCTCCCGGCCACTGGGGGTATCAAAACAGGAGGTTCCTGCAAGTATTCTTTTATCTTGTCGAACACCTTTTGACAATTTTCATTCCAGGTCAACACCTGATCCTTTTTCAACAACTTGAATAACGGCTTGCATGTTGCAGTTAGGTGAGATATGAACCGAGCAATGTAGTTCAACCTCTCTAAAAACCCACGCACTTCTTTTTCTGTTTTAGGCGTCGGCATTTCTCGTATGGCTTTTATCTTTGCAGGATCAACCTCTATTCCCTTTTTGCTCACAATAAACCCCAGCGGTTTACCCGATCTCACCCCAAAGGTGCACTTGTTAGGGTTCAGTCTCAACCTGAACTTCCTAAGTCTTTTGAATAGTTTCAGCAGATTAACCAAATGCTCCTCCTCTGTCTGAGATTTGGCAATCATATCATCAACATAAACCTCGATCTCTTTGTGCATCATGTCATGAAAGAGAGTCGTCATAGCACGTTGATATGTTGCCCCAGCGTTCTTCAGTCTGAAGGGAATCACTTTGTAGCAAAATGTTCCCCAGGGAGTAATGAAGGTAGTCTTCTCCATGTCTTCTGGTGCCATTTTGATCTGATTATAGCCTGAGAAGCCGTCCATGAAGGAGAATACGGAGAACTGAGCAGTGTTATCAACCAGCACATCAATGTGAGGAAGTGGAAAGTCGTCTTTCGGGCTCGCCCTATTCAAATCACGGTAGTCTACACACATTCGCACTTTACCGTCTTTCTTCGGCACTGGCACTATATTAGCGACCCATGACGGATAAGTTGTAACAGCTAGGAAACCAGTATCCCACTGTTTTTGAACTTCCTCTTTTATTTTCACAGCCATGTCTGGTCTGGTTCTTCTGAGTTTCTGCTTAACAGGCGTACATTCCTCTTGCAACGGCAGACGGTGCACAACCATGTCCGTATCCAACCCAGGCATATCCTCGTACGACCAAGCAAATATATCACCATACTCTCGCAGTATCTCAATCAGCCTTTGCTTGACGTCGCTCTGCAGCACAGCCCCTATAGGGATATTTCTCACAACTTCTTCCGACCCCAAGTTGATAATCTTAATTTCCTCCTGATGAGGCAGAATGATTCTCTCTTCCTGTTTCAACAAACGAGTCAGCTCCTCTAGCAGGTCGCTATCATCAACAATCTCTTCCTCTGCTTGGAATACCGGGTGCTCGAAGTCGAAATGAGTCATAGGCGGTTCGTAGAAGATGTCATCTGAAATATTAGTCCTGCAAAGGAAATGGTTAAATGTTTCAAAATGCAAACAAAGAAAATAACCACGTTGCCCTTTATTTTTAAAGTAAAAACAAGAAAAACAGGGATCACAATATTTGTATATGAAAAATGCCTTTATTTCATGATTAAAACAGTGCAATACACATAATCAAGCAGCCCTAAGGTAAAATCACTATGCCCCGGGTAGGACATAGGATTATTCAACAATTGACAAAACAAATCATTACTGTTTAAGAGTCACTAGGACAGTTTCCCGGATGGACCAGTTGCAGAGACTTTGTCCTGGTACGCTTGGCTTGATCCACGCGTCCATATCGCAGTCACTATCTTCGTCTTCAGCATCGGAAATAGCGTTGATTGTCTCAAAGCACACCCCGCTTGGCGTAATCGTTATCGGTCCCTTGAACCTGGGCGCTCCTGAAGATGACGCTGACGACGTCGGTCTATACCCTAGCCCAAACTTGTCATTCTTCACGGGAATCTCCAAAACCTGCCCCCAACCTTTAGTCTCACCAGTCTGCATTAAAGCCTGAGCTTCTTTGTAGGACGACACTGCCACCTCTGGCATTTTACTGGGACCCTGAGCTTTGTCTTTAATCCGCAACCCTTCGAAGGCTTGACAAGGTGTCTCGTGTATTTCTCCGTCGACCTCAACATATCTGAATGATGACAGGTGACTGACCAAAATGTCCTCCTCCCCGCAAACGGTAACAACACTATCACCCACCATGTACTTCAACTTCTAATGCAATGTGGACGTTACGGCCCCTGCAGCGTGGATCCATGGGCGCCCAAGAAGGCAGCTATAAGCTGGATGGATATCCATGATGTAGAATTCGGTATCAAAAATTTCTGGCCCCACCTGAAGCGGTAATGTTATTGACCCAAACACTGATCTTTTCGTCCTGTCAAACGCCCTCACAACCAAATCGCTGGGCGTGCAAATAATTCCCCGTATGTCCAATTCCATCATGACTTTCTTTGGCAATACGTTCAACGACGATCCAGTATCCACCAATACCCGCGACATTACGGTGCCCCGACATTCCACCGATATATGCAAAGCCATGTTGTGCTCTCGACCCCTGGGTGTTAGATCAAAATCTGTGAAACCCAGGCTATGTCCAGCATTGACATGTGCCATTACCCCCTCTAACTGATTTACAGAAATTTCTTGAGGCACAAATGACGTATCCAGAATCTTTAGCAAGGCGTTTCGGTGGGCCTCGGAACATAACAACAACGACAAGATGGAAATCTTCGAAGGCGTCTGTTGTAGGTGTTCAACAATTTTGTAGTCGCTTTTGCGAATCAGTCTCATGAACTCCTCTACGTCCTTGAGTGACGTATCCTTTTCTTTCGACTGAGTAGGCCTGCTCTCATTTACTTTGGCTTTGCCTTTGGCCAATCTCTCTGCTTCTATTTCAGGTGAGGTAAAGATCCTTCCGCTACGGGTCATGTCCCCCGTTCCAACGACATTATCAACAGCCCCAGCTGGCTGGCTATTCACCACAATCTTTTCACCGTTGCAATATGCTTCTAATCCGTATGTCCACGGGACAGCTTTCGTACTCTCAAAGGGAACAGGCCCTGCTTTGGTAATCGTAATAGTTGGCCGCTGGGCGGGCGTTGTTATCGTTATAGTCTTCCTCGGGATCGTCACCGTTGCAATATCATTCTGCTTATCACATAATGCCTCCACAGGCTTCTCAACCGCAGTTCGATCAAATTGCAAGGTCCCTTCGTCGATCATGGCCTGAATGCCCTACTTCAAATCAGTACAACCCTTAGGCTGGGTCCAACACTCTAAACAGTATTCATCACAACCAGGGAATACTTTCCCTCTGAGCAACCTGCTTTTCACCTCACTCAATGGCGTCTTCAGTTCGTTAACATCCATCACCAAGTTCAAATTTTCTTCTGTCAAGATGGCATTTGCCCCATAATTAGGCATAGGCTGTTGTACAATATTGAGCCCCACCTGGCCAAAGTTGATGGCTTTACTGTCCAAAAATTCTTGAACTTTATGCTTGAAAGCATGTCAAGATTCTACATCATGTCCGAACGCCCCGGAATGGAATTCGCAATGCTTATTAGCGTCATACCCATAAGGAAGTACCGGTCCTGTAGGCGGTTCCAATGTTCTTTTCTCGACCAAATTCAACCCCAGCAGTGTCTGAAGAAGCTCTGCATATGTCGACGGAGGCTTATCAAATACCCTCTTTGGCTTTACATTCTGAAACCTTCTCTGACCCTGATTCTGCCTTTGACTGCTGTTGTGGTTGTTGTTGCTGCTGTTGTTGTTGAGGAATTAGAATAGTAACACTAGATATTTGTTGAGGTTGAATGTATTGACTTCTACCTCTGCCCCGGCCTCTGCCACCAAATACAGCGCTTGTATCACCCTGTCGTCTTCCGCCGAACGCTTTTCTCGCACCCCCAGCTGAAGTAGATTCACCTGCCTGAATCTTTCCAATTTTAATTCCATTTTCAATCCTCTCTCCCATAAGGATCATATCAGAGAAGCTACCCATCGAAACATTGAGTAACTTGTCATAGTACATTCCTGTAAATGTCCCCACAAACATGTCATTCATCTCCCTTTCAACCAAAGGAGGGTGCACCCGAGCTGCCATATCGCGCCACCGCTGCGCGTACTCTTTGAAACTTTCGCCACTTTTCTGCGACAGATTCTGCAACTAAACTCTGTTTGGCGCCAAATCACTGTTATATTTGTAATGCATAACGAAAGCATCAGCCAAATGCTTCCAGCTTCTAATCTGAGTGGGCTCCAGTCCCATGTACCATTCCAATGATGGTCCCGATAAGCTATCCTGAAAGAAATGCATGAGCATCCTTTCATCATTGGAATATGCAGACATCCTTCTATAATAAGAACGTACATGGACCTTTGGGCAGGTATCCCCTTTGTATTTGTCGAATGTTGGAGCCTTAAATTTTAATGGCACCCTCAGCCCTGGTACCAACCCCATAGTAGTCATATCTAACCCAGCGGAGTTCTGATTAACCACACATTTCATCTGCTCTTCTAGCATTCTGATCCTCTGAACAGGGTCAATGGGGCCCTCAGGTCCCATACCTCTTCCCGAAAAAGCGTCGTTCTGGTGATCCACATTCCAGTCATTGTCATACCCATCGTAATCCATGTTACAGCCAAATCCTTGCTGATTGAACATAGGACCCTGTCCTCGGTTGCCGAGTCCTTGATTGACCCCAGCAGGTCCAAAACCATTGTTGAAAGGAAATGCTTCAGCGTCGTTGTTATCCATATTACCGAATCCACCATTACCGTGGCCATACCCTTGATTGTTGCCGTAACCGTCATTACCAAAGCCTTGATTGTTGAACCCGAAGTTCCCGTCCTGATTGACATTGCCATACCCATTGTTTCCAAAGCCAACATTGTCACCGACTCCTTGATCGGCATCCCCAGTGTTGCCATTGTTGTTAACAACATGCCCATCACCACCATTTCCAGTATTGCCATTACCAGCGCCAGCACCTGCACTAGTACCAGTGTTTCCGTTGACAGTCGCAACAGGTGGAGTAACTACCGGTATCTCATCCTCCCGGCGAGGAGTTCCAATGGAATTGTGGTCAGTATTGCCATTTCCGTTTGTCCGCGTCAGCAGCGGCTGCACCAAGGTCTGAAGGCTCTCCTGGCCTTTGGCCATACTCTCCATAGCTTGCATGAACAGAGTCAGCTTCTCACGGATTTCCTGCATCTCGACTTGAACTTGATCCATTGCTTTCTTACAGTTGTTTCTGGTTGAGTAGCGGTGGATTCTTTGGTCGTCAATCCTGAAAAATCTGTGAGATGCAGGAAATAAGATAGAGATTCACCAAGTAATTGGCAATGCAAAATGAATATGCAGATGCAATGCGTGTCTGTGCGTTAGGGAAATCAACCCCTGATTCTAGTGCCAAAGTGCCAGTGCAGCGACAATGCTAAGAAGCTTGGATTCATCCATGGAGAAAACATCTCATATATTGTTGAAAAGAGCCCAACAAGGCAGAAATACAATATCTCTGAGTGTACACAATAACAAGAAGGCATGACCTCAACCAACAAGCCTGGTGATGGTCAGCACAATGCAAATAAAGCATATACAACAGTACATAAGGTAATCAAGTGCGACCATATGCCTGATACTCCTCTAACAATCTTTTAGTCTTGGGATGGTCCGGCTGAGAAAGCAACCCTTCGACGAGCGAGTCTCTTTTCCTGATAACACGCTGGAGATCCCCAATGGATTCCTCCCAAGCACCCTCTCCAAAGCACTCCCCTAGCTTCCGCTTCTGGGATGCAGACTCTTTCTTGCGCTTGACAACTTCGTTCAAAGCATTCTGAATGTCATATCTCCGCATAACCTCTTCTTCAAACTTTTTCTGGCTAGCTTTCATCTGATCTTCCAATTCAGAGATCTGCTGCTTCAGTTTGTCTTCTCTTTCTTTATTATTGGTCAGTGTAGCATTCCAGGTTTTGTTGAATGCGGAGATCTCCCGGTAGGCTATATCAAGTGCTTTCTTCTTAGACTCCAGCATGTCATGAGAGCTCTTGAAATCTATCCCCAAACGTTCACGCTTCTTTCGTTGTTCAGTCAGTTCTGTACCTAACTGATTCACCAGCTCTGTTTGCTGCTTGAAGGAATATACGGCTTCATTTTTTTCGCTTCTGAGTTGCGCTAGCTCTTCTTCCAACTTCTCATTGGCTTTCATCAAAGCTTCCTTCTCCTTCACAACCTGTTCATATCTCTCAATAAACACAACAGTCGGCTCCTCAACCACATGGGGAGCAGGAGGTAATACTGCAGGAAACGACATCAGCGCCTTCTTTGCCCTATCTTGGATCCAGACTTGGTACGGAGGATAGGCTTGACTATCATTCTTACCCAACAACGGCTTCCCTTTCTTGCAGATGTTATTCCAAGCATGCTAAAGCTTGGATAACAATTCTCCACTCAGATCACCTGTGAAGTACAGAGATTCCTGCACTTCCTCCTCTTTTGGCGGGCTTCTCAAAGCATAACCGAATTGCCTTATCAACAATGACGGATTGTAGTTAATGCACCCTTTCCTCCCAATCAGAGGAACGCTAGGATATCCTGTGCAGCTGTAGATAATCTCAGATCCCAGTAAATCCCTATCAAACCAGACAACATCTTCTGAAGAAAGCCCCATCAGACGCTCAGACCACTCCACCGTAGCTGCAGACTCAGCAAAGATACCCTTCTTGAACAGGTGACTATCAAACCACATATACAACAAAGGCACACAACAAGAGACATTCTTGCCCCTCCTATTCTCGTTCTTATAATGCAAAGAGTGATAGAAGTCTCCAATCAGTGTAGGCACAGGATTGCCTGAAGCAAATATATGGAATGCATCCAAATCAACAAAGTCAGGCATGTTAGGGAACAATACAATGCCATAGATACACAAAGCAAGGATAGCATTAAACACAATCCAACAGCCACTCTTGGCATACTCTTGTGCTTTACCAACCAAGAATTTGAGAGAAAAACCAGAAACTCCATTCCACGAGGTTAACAGCAACTCTGAGGAGTCTAAATGCAAATCAACAGCCAAATCCTCCAGCTTGGGCTTAGCATCCATGTGAATAAAAGGCACCTTGTTCTGAATAGTCAACTCCAAGATCTCAGCATATTCCTCCATCATCGGAGCCAGAATGAAGTCAGGGAAAGTAAAACACCTCAGCGGGGGATCATAAAACTGCATAAGTGCATATAATCCTTTCAGCTCATACGTAGTTGGTTTGCAAACCAACCTAAGCAGTTTCCCATAAGTCTTCCTGAAGCTTCTCTTCACATCATCATCAGCCAAGGATATCAAACCAAGCAAAGAAGAAACATCTGGAGTAGGCAACTTGTATGCCACAGTCTTCTTTAAAGTATCCATGATAGTAGCAGACAGAAATCCGGGCAACTAGAATCTGAGGGTATGCAATGCACCTGCAGCACAGACACACGTTAATGATATGCAAAATGAGTATGCAACAATGCAATATGCAAGCAATGCAACAGGGATCAAGTGATATATTGCTGAAGAGATCCATCCACAATATTTGTCTCAACAGACCCATAATACTGCTCAAACCTGGTCTCAACAGACCCATAACAATGCTCCAATCTGGTCTCAACAGACCCATAACACTGTCCTGATGAAGAACCCCAAGTAACCACACATACTGATCCAATATTGAGAAGACCGGGTAGTCTAGAGGTCAAGTTTCCTGCATGTCCCAATCCCTCTCACAGGTAGGTGTCCTATCAACTGACACAAGGTACGGCATCCTATGCGGTCATCGGCGTCACAGACTTTCAAGACTGATGATACGATACCCAGAAGGTGTGGCATCATCATGTCCTGAAGAGGCCTCACTTAGCCAACTTCCAATTGATCGGTCCCCAGAGTCGACAATCCAACTAACCAACAACCCCCTCAACCCAAAGGGTTGAAAAAGAAGTCAACCAGAAGAACCTCGTCTGAGCGTGGATTTCATAAGACACTAGTACATGCAAAGCATGCACGCGCCCACTACTTTCCACAACTAATTCTAGATGCACTCAAGCCCAGGTCCGACTTATCTCTCAATCTGACCCCCTACCCAGTATAACAACAATAATATAATTCTGAAAGTAAATACAGAAAGGTAAATCCATACAAAACCCACGACGGGAAAACAAGCGCTAGGATTGACTCCCATAGGGAACCGTTGGAGTCGCCAGTTGTCGCTACTGCGAAAATCGGCGCCGGCTATGACAGAAGAGTCGCCACCGTGCGTTATTTATCCCACAAGAGGGAAAGGAAACGCTCAGAGTAAACCTAACGCAAAACGGGAAAGGATTGGTCGTCGCAACCAAATTCCTGGATTCGGGAGTCGATTACGCAAGGGGAAGGTATTAGCACCCCTCACGTCCGCCGTACTCGACGGGATCCACGCTTGTTTTCTGGTACGGATTGTTATTCTATCTACTCTAAAGGTCTGGGTTAAAAAGAAAAGAAAATGACTCGGCAAAGTATTGCACTTTATGCCTACGTATTCCCGTCTGGAACGAGAAATCAGAGTCAACGTAGTTCTCCTAACTACGGATGAAGGTGGGAAGGTTGCACGCTAGGATACGGCATCCTATGCCTACGTACTTTCATACAGCATGAAAGATCAGAGCAAACGTAGTTCGGGTTACGGAAGACACAAGCTTGTCTGACTGTTTTTTATTACTTTAAAAAAGGGTTTTTCTTGATTAAGAGTCCAAGCGAACAAAAATGAGACTTTGATGTTTGTTTTGAATCTTTTACGAATGAAGTGTTTTTTTTTAGTTTGTTTGCAATCTCTGACGCACTAGAGACTATGATTTGAGAGTGACTGCGTCGCATGTCACCCAAAGGGTACCACACTAAGCAGCCAGACTACTGGAAAGAAGCTCTCCAGCAACCCTTTCTCAAATAGCTTAAGGCTCGTAACATACGATATCAATTAACCTTATTACTGTATTTTTGAGTTGTTTTGAGATCAGAAGAGAAAGAAGCTCTAAAAAGCCTAGGGTTGAAAAGGGAATAAAAACTAACCTAATGTTGTCATGCATGGATAAGAATCCTAATGTCTGTCATAATTCCCTCCTGCACAGAGGAAATCAAAGATCCTAGGGGATAAACAGAAAAGAAAGCAAGCAAATACAGTAAAATGCATGCAATACAGCAATACAAGCGAGGCAAGGGAGTCCCGCTCAACCTCGAACCTGGGAAAACAACAGGCAAAGTGAATCAACATTCACTTCAAACCTAGGGGGCAAGCTGCACAAGCCAACAAACAGTACAGAAAAACCAAAGCAGAGAAGGCAGCCCAAGCAGCAGCATCAAACTCCTACAGCAAACAACACCATCAGTAGCTCTGACAGCAACAGGTTGATTAAACAGCAAAAAGTTGACAGCAACAACCTTCATCTTCATGAATGCTCCTATCCTCAAGCTTCAATAAACTCCAAGCTTCAACAAGCTTCAATCTTCAACAAGCAACCAGCTCGAACCAGTAAACAGCTTCAACAAGCTCCTAACTTCATCTTCAACAAGCAGCAAAACCCTAGCTTCAACAAGCAACCAGCTTCAACAAGCACCTCCAAGGGAGAATCATTCAATAAGATCCAGTTGAAATGTTAAGAAACTCAATGACAACCAAGGGAAGCCATTAAGATCTTAACATTGTAATAGGAAGGCATCCTCAAAGTTCTACTCTTACAGCATGCCATTCATCCCTCCAAAGGATAGATGTGACTTCTTTTAAGAGGACTTTATGTCATTGGATTGAATGGATATGAACAATATACTCCATGTTTGAAGAAACAAGCAAAACTAATCTAATGCTCTTCCTAAAACCCTAGTTTCCCTATGCTCCTGACAAGCACCCATAAGATGAGAAATCTTCACATCCAAGCTTCTTCAAGCTCTCCAAAGCATCTTCAAGTTGTCTTCATCTTCATCCAAGCACAAGAGCACCACCACTTAAGTCTAATGGGAACTATTGAGTTAAACTAGTCAAGTTAGTTCACTAGAAACACCTAGAAGTTAGTCCTAAAACTAGTTCTAATTAAAATACCAAAAGTGATTGTAAAATCCTATAAAAAATTCTAAGGGTTCCTAAACCTCTTAAGAATCACTCCATACAAAACCAAGGGGTTAACCATTCATTAAATCCTAAAACTATGCTCTAAAACTAAGGGTACTATCTTAAAACCCTAAATCTACACCACTTAATGTTTAATGTTCAAAAAAACCTAAAATTATCTCACAAAAATATGAGAAAATTGATAGAGTTACATGCATATCTAAGCTATCTAGTCCAAAAAGAATCACTCCAAAAATCCACACCAATCATCCATACTAAAATCAGCAATATCACATATCAACCATATTCAAAATAAAAGCAATTAAACTTCAAAAAATGCAATTAAATTCTAAAATGCATGAATTAATAATTTCTCAATCCTATTAAATTCTAGACTCTTTAAGGAGTCAGGGGGAAAAAATCTAACCTAAAAAGACTATTTTTTTCTATTTGTTATGATTTTATTTCTAACTATATGCAAAACATAAAAATGAAAGAAATATGAAGAAAATTAATAAAAGAGCGTGCCAGATAGCAATAAAATCCAGTTGTAAACCAAGCATGGGCCTAAGAGGGGGTGTGAAGAGCGAACCGATTACCAAGCCCAAACACAATAAAGGAAAATCAATTAAAATTGGAAAACCTGCGTGGTGAATAGCAAGATTTTTTAGTGCATTATCCAACTTGGGCCCAACCTGGGGTGTGGTTAGCAAGAAAATGATTAAGCCCACCCAATCTTGAATAAATGAAACGTAGAGTTTCATCAACTCAGCTTCTCTTCATAATGTGAAATCAAATCCTGGCTGTGGGTTTTGGTCTTCAGTCAATGGTCAAGCTAGCATTCAACGGGATCTCGTTCATCTTCTCCAAATGATTCAAATCTGAGAGGGAAACTCAGACGGTGGCCTGAGCTACAACGCCACCGTCGTCTCCGGCGAGGGGGGACAAAATCTCGCCAAACACAACACCTAAACATCTAATCCCACCTGAAATTTCATCCTGAGTCCAATTATGACCTCCATATTCATTGATTCTATCCCTAACTCCAAAACCGATCCAAAGTTCAGACATGGCTCAAATCGTGAATCACTCAAAACCTAAAATTAAAGATCCTAAACTCATCTACACGCATCACTGGTCAATTCTCACCATCCAAACACCATTAAAACCTCAAGAACTAGGAGTTATTCTTCTCAACAGAAATTGCAATGCACCTAGTTTGGTCTCTAATCACTCCAATTTTGTACTGAAATCCACCTAAACATCATCCCTAACCTAACCACATGATCAATTCTACCTAATTCCTTATAAATTAAGCCAAGGTTTGAAAGTTGCAAACCTGGTAAAAATGGATGAACAGATGATGATTTTGCTCGATTCAACCTCCAATTTCTTCCAGAATCACTCAAGAACCACTTCCCAAGCTACTCAAATGATCAATTTGCTTTGAATCTTCACCAATCCTCAAACCCGATTCTTGATGCAGCTCTACAAAATCCACTTGCTTCCTCTGATTCCTTGCTCAATCCTTGCCAAAAAACTATCTGAACACATTGCAAATGATATATAGAAGCTGTTGGAAACCTTTAGAAGCTTCTGTAACTAACTTGAGTTATACAAATCCTATCAAGGACTTCTAGTACTCTATGGAAAGCTAAGATCAAGATCTACAACTCTCATGTTGGCCAAAATCACTTTGAAAACTCCTTGAAGGGCAAAAGTTGCTTGGAAGTCAAGTGACTTTCACAGATAAATTTCATAGTCACCTGGTGACCTGTAACTTGCAAGGACCATAACTTGAGTTCTATAAATCCCCTTGAGGACTTCTAGTACTCAAATTAAAGGTATTGAGATGCTATACAAGTTTCATATTGGACAAAGATCCATTTGAAACTTGTATTTTTATTTATGTGGCTTTGAAGTTAGGCACTAAACAGGGTGATTTTACACTGAAACCCTAATTTAGCAACTTCCCACATTCTTGATTCTTCTTTGCTTGATCTTGGCACAACACCATACATGTATCAAAATACCAATCCATGAACCCCATGACCTCAAAGTAGGCTTTGATGCTCTTCAATTACTCAATTGATCTAGGATTGACCCAGATGAAACCCTAGTTGACTGCACCTCAACTGTGGCTCTTGTACTTGAATCAATGACTTGTCTCAGCTTCAATATGGCCCTCTAGGATTTCCATGAGATCCATACACACCTCAAATTAACATTCCATGTTCCACATCCCACTGATGATTCTCAATATTCCTCAAGATAGGAGAAAAACCCATATGTAGGCACTCAAACTTCTCAAGACTTCAAATCACTTCTTGATGACCTGGATGACTTCTCATACCTGGATAACACCTCTTGCTAGGCTCTTCTCTTAATAGACACCCTTGATCCCCTGTTGGATGCATGTTATGCTATGATATGCCAATGATTGAACTATGTACATGATGTAACTATGCAAATGAAATGCAATGAAACATAAATCAGGCAAGAAAAAGTTGAGCAAATTTTGGGGTGCAACAGAGGGTCCTAAAGATTTAATAAAAAACCTAATCAAATGGTATCTAAAATTAATTAGAAAAATACTCAAAAATCAATCAAAGTATCCACAATATACACAAGAAATTTCATGAATTTATTTGATGTTTTGATCAAGAAATGAAATCAAGAAGTGGTGACATGCAATTTTCTTATTTACAAGAACATATTAAAAAGAAAATGAAAAATTAAAATGGAAAATGATTAGAAAATTAATCTAAAAATATTTAAAATCTAATTACCTCTAAAACTACATAAAAGTATTTTTCATATATTTTTTGGAGTCATCAAAGTATTTTTTATGCATTTAATTGAAACAGAATTAATAAAAGGAAAATAATGAAAAAAGAAATTAAAATGAAGAAAACTGTGGTGAGAATAGCAATCCATTTATGTGTAACGTATGGGCTCACTCAATCAGAGGGTGTAATTAGCATTTGGGCCCAAACCAATTCAGATTCACTAATTGCTACGCACCGTTTCATTTAACAAAGGTCTTCAAGGCTAGGATCTAATCGTGGCCATTCGTTTTGCGTACAGTCAATGGATCCAAGGGATGTTAACATGACACGCTAGCTTTGGACTTTTAAACATAAGTGGACTGAAATCTTGGCCATTCAATGTGAACGCAGTCAACATATCCAAGGGCTGATAATACGCCTGAGGTTTAAACGTAGGAAAGGAGGGAGATGAACTAGACGGTGGCCGGAAAAGCTCCAAAATTATGATTTTTTACAACCTGGACCCAAAAGTGATTTTTTACATATTCTCCTAGCTTGAGCATGAAAAGTGACAGTTTCAAAACTGGACCCAAAATTATGATTTTTTACATCAAAATGATCGTCTCTCTTAGTACATCATGAATCCCATATTCTTTTCCATTTTATCCTATAATTAGCCCTAACTGAATCTATCAAGATTTGAGCTCTAATCCTAAAAGTTCCAGAAACTATGCCAAATTTATCCAGAATCAATCTATGAAGTATGAGGATCACAATCATATGAAAATGGCGTGTCAAATCTCCCTACACAATGAGTTAAGTTGAAAGATAAGTTACCTAGTGGAGAGCTTCTACTGAGCCTTCAAACGTGGCAAATTCTTGATGATTTTAATCCAGAAATTATCAATGATCATTCCTAGAGTTGTTAGAATGATCAATTTGGCTTGAATCTTGGTGAAACTGGAAACTCAAATCTCACTTTTCTCTCACTTTTTCCAACTGATTTCTAACTGTTTTTGGCTCCAAATTTTGTTTTGATTGATTGTACATGATCCTGGCAACTTATACTTTGGATATGGATGATGAAAAAGCCCAATGGCAGCCTATATAAGCCCAATTGAAAATCCAATTTCATTGATGTGGAAAGCTTGCAAATCCTGAAAACAGAGCTGGAAATGCTTCAAATTTGACTCAAATAGGTTGCTGGTGATGTGAGGAAGATAAATGGATCAGATTCATCCCTTGTTTTGATCCTATGGTATGATTTGCAAATGTTACTTAAACTTGAAGTTTCATGGAAAAAGCTTATGACAAAAAGCTCAATTTGCAATTCCAAAAGTTTCATTGTGTTTGAAATATCCTTTGCATTCAAAATATGCACAAACTTGGACAAAATTGGTTCCATATGAATTAATTTGATTTTTGTACTTTTAATGCCCTTTTCATTGAAATTTCTTCACTAACTCTTCAATCTAAGCCAATTCCATGATGCCTAGATGTTTGGTTGAGCAAATGACCCCATTTGGAGCAACTTTAAAGTTGGAAAGATTTTCATTTGAGATGTGCAAAGTGGTGAAATTCACCTATAATGAAAAGTGGCCTATAATCTTAGTTTCCCAAAATACCCCTGCCTTGCAAGCTTCATATCTTGAGTTCTAGAAATCCAATGGAAGACTTTTAGTACTCAAATGAAAGCTAAGTACATGCTCTACAAGTCTCATGTTGGAGTCAAGATGAGATGAAACTTGTATCTCGAGATATGTGGTCTTGAAGTTAGGCACTAAATAGGGGATTTTACACTAACAAAGCTTAGAAACCCTAGCTCAGTAACTCCTCACACTCTTGAATCTTAGTGATGTGATCTTGGAATAATCTCTTAGGTGTCTCAACACAACATCCCATGATCACAAAGACTTGGAATTGAGTCATGATCTCCTTTAATTCAACTGTTGACTTAGGGTTGACCAGGTGAAAACCCTAACTGCACCACCTTTAACTGTAGCTTCTTGCACTTGATATGATGACATGAATAAGCTCCATAATGATCCTCAGGACATCCAATGAGCTTATAGAATGTTCTTCTTTCATAACCATGGATTCAATACCCTCTGATGATCCTCATTTGATCCCCAAGATAGTAGGTAGGCAAACTTGTGTCCATCCCTTTTCCCAAGGGGCTTTAACTTCTTCATGAAGGCTTGATGGCGATGATAACTTGACTATAGCTTCTTGATTAGCCCTATAACCTTTGGTAGCCTCTCCTTAATAGGCACATCTCTTGATCCCCTGCATAAATGATAATGCAATGCATATGCTAATGCTACAATGAATGCAATGAAACATAAGCTAGGTAAAGAAAAAGGTTGGGCAAATTTTGGGGTGCAACACACTTCCGGGAGTGTATTATGAGAAACTGATAGGCAATATGTCGGGAAGTTTTTCTGACTTGATCATTACGGGTGAGAGGGTTGAAAACGGAATCAAACTGGGAAAGATACAGGCCAGAGAAGGATCCTCAGCTGGAGGAGGTAGGAAAAGTTTTGGCAATAAAAAGCGGGAGGGGGAAACAAATGCAGTATCAGGTTCCCGAAACAGAAATAAGAACAGAAATCAGCAGTATCGTCAATAGCAATCTCAGATCGCAAGCATTACAATTACAGCTACACCACAACAACAACAACATCCACAACAACAACAAAATTATGCACCGCGAAGGTTTCAGGATCGGGGAAGAGCAGTGAACAGACAATTTGATGCATCGCCGATGCCTTACTCACAGTTACTCCAACATCTGATGCAATAACAATTGATCCAGAAGAGGACTTTGGCTCCTTTAACCGGCGCACCACCCCCAGGGTACGATGCTAATGCCAGGTGCGACTTTCACTCCGGTGCTCCTGGTCACAACATTGATAATTGCAAAGCTTTTAAGCATAAGGTGCAAGACCTTATCGACAGTAAAGCTATCAATTTTTCTTATGACGCAACCAACCTTGTGCAAAATCCCATGCCTAATCATGGAGCGACTGGGGTAAACGCCATTGTCAAGGAGGAAGGTTTGAATTTGGTGACCGATGTTGAGGAACTGAAAACTCTGTTGAGTTTTGTGAAGGATAAGTTGTTGAGCGGAGGAGTATTTCCCAGTTATGACAGAGACTACACAAGTTGTTTAACCCTTCCCGAGGGATGTGAGAAATTGAAGAGTCATGTACAAAGGTTGATGAATGACGGTATTCTGCAATTTGAGAGAGTTTCGGAAGAGAAAAAAGAGAAAGTAATTGCTGAAGAGAAGGATGAAGTGGCTACAATTTCCATTCCTTACAAAACAATCACTATTTCTGTGCCGCCAAGGCCACCCACCATTATAATCACTAAAGCAGGACCTGTACCCTATGAGAGCACCAAGGCAATCCCATGGAATTATGGGGCCGAGGTCTATTGCAATGGTTAGAAGCTGGAACTGAAAAGTTTATCGTTGGATTCTGTTGACAATCTGGTGGGAGCCGGTGGGATGACCCGAAGCGGAAGAGTATTTTCATCTCCGGAAATGATTGCTGAGAAATCTGACAAAGGTAAGGGAAAAGTTATGGTTGAAGAGAGTTCTCCGAGCGGTGAGAAAGAAGCCCTGTTGAAGGATGTGGAAGAGTTTATGTGCTTGATCAGGAAAAGTGTCTACAAGATTGTAGATCACTTACAACAAACTCCGTCAGAGATCTCCATTCTATCACTGTTGTTGTGCTCTAAGGCACACATAAATGCTCTCCTGAGAATCTTGAATACGGTGTACGTGCCATAAGAAATTTCTATGAATCAACTCGAAGGTGTGGTAGCACACGTCAATGCTGGCAATGGACTGGGCTTTACGGATCTTGATTTGACGCCCAAAGGGCGAAACCATAATCATGTGCTGCATATCTCCATTGTATGCAGAGGGGCTGTGTTGTCACACATGCTGGTGGACATTGGGTCATCACTTAATGTGTTACCCAAGAAAGCTTTGATGAAGCTGGACACCCGGGGAGTAATGTGCACCCCAAGTGATTTGGTGGTATGGGCTTTTGATGGGACAAGAAGGTCCGTGTTTGGGGAATTGACTCTTCCAATCCAGGTCGGTCCGAAAGTTTTTTGATGTTGTGTTTTACATCATGGATATTCAGCCAGCATATAGCTGCTTGTCGGGAGGACCTTGGATCCATTCGAAGGGCGCCGTAACGTCAACTCTGCACCAGAAGTTGAAATATATGGTGGATGGTAGTGTTGTTACTGTTTGTGGGGAAGAGGATATTATGATAAGTCATTTGTCTTCATTCAAATATGTAGAAGTTGACAGTGAGATTCACGAGACACTGTGTCAGGCTTTCGAGACCGTGCAGATTAAGGAGAAAACACCAGCTGTAGGCAAGATGCCTGAGGTTTCCATCTCATCTTTTAAGGAAGCGCAGGCAGTGGTGAAATCTGGAGCATCTCAGGGTTGGGGCCAAGTTCTGAGCATCCCCAACAAGCAAGACAAGTTTGGACTGGGGTACAACCCATTTTCATCCTCACAGAGTGCACCGCGCTACAAGGGACCCGTCCTATTCACCAGCGGTGGGGTGATTTTTGAGAAGATCAATGTTGTATCTGACGAGGAAGGTGATAGTGACTGCGATATGGATGCATGGATCCGGCCGTGTACTCCTGGTTAGAGCTTAAACAACTGGACTGTCAAGGAAGTCATCCAAGTGACTAGAGAAGAGTAATGGTTTGTTTTCTTGATTATGTGGCCCTATGTTTTACCTGGAGCATAGTGGTCTTTGTCTGAAGGGCCTTATCTTTTATGTTTGAATAATTGTTTTGTCATCAATCAAAGGGCATTTTTCTTGCATTCAAATATTGTGATCTCTATTTTTCTTGTTTTATTTTAACAATAAAATGGCAATGTGGTTTTTGCTAGTTTGCATATCATTTTAAGCATTAAATCATCATCATTGCAGGTTTCACATTGCAGATGCCACCGACTCAGAATCGTCTATGACTCGCTTTGACTTTGATAATCCAATCTTTCAAGCTGAAGAAGAGATTGAGGAAGACGAAGACCTTCCTGAAGAGCTCGCCTGGCTATTGAAACAAGAAGAGAAGGTCATTTTGCCTCATCAGGAGGAAATTAAGGTCATCAACTTGGGTACCGAGGAAGCCAGAAAGGAAGTCAGGATAGGGGTTGTATTGCAGAGTGACGTCAAACAAAGACTGGTGGAAATGCTCTGAGAGTATAAGGATGTCTTTGCTTGGTCATACAAAGATATGCCCGGTCTTGATACAGATATTGTGGTTCATCGCTTACCTCTTCGTGAAGAGTGTCCACCTATCAAACAAAAGCTAAGACAAACCAGACCGAACATGGCGATAAAGATCAAAGAAGAGGTCCAAAAGCAATTGGATGCAGGTTTTCTTGCCGTGACAAATTACCCTACGTGGGTCGCTAACATCGTACTTGTATCAAAGAAAGATGGTAAGGTACGGATGTGTGTAGATTACCATGATCTCAATCGAGCGAGCCCGAAAGATGATTTCCCGCTCCCCCACATTGACGTACTTGTTGATAATACCGCGCAGTATTCAGTGTTTTCCTTCATGGACGATTTCTCCAGATATAACCACATCAAGATGGCTCCGGAGGACATGGAGAAAACGAATTTTATCGCGTCGTGAGGGACTTTTTGCTACAAGGTGATGCCTTTTGGGTTGAAAAACGCAGGGGCAACCTATCAGCGGGCTATGGTGACTTTGTTTCATGATATGATTCATCATGAGATTGAAGTCTATGTTGATGACATGATCTCAAAGTCCCAAGCGGAGGAGGAACATTTGGTGAATCTATTGAAGCTGTTTGAGAGGCTAAGGAAATTCAGACTGAGGTTGAATCCGAACAAGTGCACTTTTGGTGTATGGTCAGGGAAGTTACTGGGGTTCATAGTCAGCAAAAAAGGAATTGAAGTCGATCCTGCAAAAATAAAAGCTATACAGGAAATGCTAGCACCGAAGACTGAGAAAGAGGTTCGTGGTTTCTTGGGTAGATTGAACTACATTGCAAGGTTCATATCTCATCTCACAGCCACGTGTGAACCGATGTTCAAATTGTTAAAGAAAGATCAAGCGGTGGTCTGGAATGAAAATTGCCAAAGGGCATTTGAAAGAATAAAAGAGTATTTGCAGGAGCCTCCGATACTGATGCCTCCAGTGGACGAAAGACCATTAATAATGTATTTAACGGTTCTTGAGAATTCCATGGGTGTGTTCTCGGTCAACACGACGAGACGGGAAGAAAAGAGCATGCCATATACTACTTGAGTAAAAAGTTCACAGATTGTGAATCCAGGTACTCAATGTTAGAAAAGACTTGTTGCACACTCGCTTGGGCTTCCAAACGCCTAAGGCAGTATATGCTAAACCACACAACCATGCTAATTTCGAAGATGGATCTGATTAAGTACGTGTTTGAAAAGCAAGCACTTTCGGGAAGGATTTCCAGGTGGCAGATGGTTTTGACAGAATATGACATTCAATACGTCTCCCAGAAGGCTATCAAGGGGAGTGTTTTGTCCGAATATCTCGCAGAACAACCAATCGACGACTATCAACCGATGAAGTTTAAATTTCCTGATGAGGATATAATGTTCTTGAAAATGAAAGACTGCGATAAGCCACTACCTGAGGAAGGTCCTGAGAAAAGCTTCCAATGGCAAATGATCTTTGACGGTGCTGTTAACTCCTATGGCAGCGAGATTGGGGAAATCATTACCACTCCCCATGGTTTGCACATACCATTCACTGCCAGGTTAACTTTTCCTTGCACTAATAACGAAGCTGAATATGAGGCATGTATCATGGGTATTAAAGAAGCGATTGATTTGAGAATCAAGAACCTTGATATTTATGGTGACTCAACTTTGGTGATAAATCAGATCAAAGGAGAATGGGAGACTCGTCAGCCTAACATGATTCCTTACATGAACTATGCCAGGAGGTTGCTACCGTTCTTCGACAGGGTAGAGTTTCATCATGTGTCGAGAGCGGAGAATCAGATGGCAGGTGCCTTGGCTACCTTATCCTCGATGTACAAGGTAAATTATTGGAACGATGCTCCGAGAATTGTCATCTCTCGTCTGGATAGGTCGGCGTTCGTGTTCGCAATAGAGGAAGCTTCAAATAGCAAGCCATGGTATTATGATATCCAGAATTTTCTCAAGAACCAAGAGTATCCGCCTGGGGCTTCGCCTCGGGATAAGAAGACCCTGAGGAGGTTGGCTAAGAATTTCTATCTGAACCAAGATGGTGTACTCTACCAGAGGAACTTTGACTTAATGTTGCTAAGATGCATAGAGGAAAAAGAAGCAGGTTTGCTTATAGAAGAGGTCCACGAAGGTGCCTTTGGTACACATGCAGGCGGGCATGCCATGTCTCGAAAAATGTTGAGGGTAGGATATTATTGGTTGACTATGGAGTCTGATTGCTTCAAGTATGCTAAGAAATGTCAT
Organism: Lathyrus sativus; assembly: GCA_963859935.3. NCBI lineage: Eukaryota > Viridiplantae > Streptophyta > Magnoliopsida > Fabales > Fabaceae > Lathyrus > Lathyrus sativus. The sequence continues at coordinate 45,847,438 of OZ012739.1, forward strand.
AAATGCCAGATTTATGCCGATAATATTCATGTACCGCCGAGTCCTTTGAATGTCATGGCAGCTCCTTGGCCATTTTCCATGTGGGGCATTGATATGATTGGTAAGATCGAGCCAACCACATCCAATGGACATCGCTTCATCTTAGTGGCAATTGATTATTTCACTAAGTGGGTCGAAGCAGCTTCCTATGCTAATGTCACTAAACAAGTTATGGTCCGGTTTATCAAGAAGGACATCATCTATCGTTATGGAGTGCCCGAGAGAATCATTACTAATAATGGTTCGAACTTGAATAACAAGATGATGAAGGAACTGTGCCAGCGTTTTAAAATTGAACATCACAATTCTTCTCCCTATCGTCCAAAGATGAATGGCGTTGTCGAAGCAGCCAATAAGAATATAAAGAAGATTATGCAGAAGATGGTTGTGACCTACAAAGATTGGCACGAGATGTTGCCGTTTGCATTACACGGATATCGTACCTCAGTACGTACTTCAACTGGGGAAACTCCTTTCTCGATGGTGTATGGTATGGAATTTGTCCTACCATTGGAAGTCGAGATTCCTTCTTTGAGAGTTCTGGTCGGCGTCAAGCTTGATGAGGCAGAATGGGTGAAGAATAGATTGAATCAGCTCAGCCTGATGGACGAGAAGAGGCTGGAATCCATTGCATACGGTTGATTGTACCAGAGCAAGATGAAGAAAGCTTTTGATAAGAAGGTGCACCCTCAGAGCTTTCAGGCAGGTGACTTAGTGTTGAAGCGGATTCTCCCTCCACAGACAGATCACAAGGGCAAATGGACTCCCAATTATAAAGGTCCATATGTCGTAAGAAAGGTTTTCTCAGGAGGAGCCTTATTACTGTCCACCATGGATGGTGAGGATTTCACATCCCCTATGAACGCAGACGCAGTTAAAAAATACTTTGCTTAAAGAGACCCGCTGGAAAGAAAAAGAATATCCAGGCAAAAATGGGGCACCCCGACGAACCATAAAAAAGAATGGGTTCGGGCAAAAGTTAGGGATAAAAAGAAAAAAGATGTAAACTCGCAAAGTTGAAAACCTGAAAAGGCGACTTTGGAAAAAATGGATATCCCGGTGAATTGAAAACCCGCGAGGGCGATTCAGGCAAAATTTAAGGATTTGAAAAGCAAACGACTGCGTTTTGCGTATTGATCTTCAGAGCATAGTGGAATACGGGAGGACCTGAGGGCCATCCGATCAAATCAGTCTCTTCAGAGGATAAAGCATTGGAAAAGCATCAAATTCATATGAGTCATAGATGAGTCGACACATGGTGGTTGTCTGTACCAAATTACCGACATTTTGTATATTTTTGTGCATTTCTGTAAATTTTTTGCGCAACTTTCTCTTTTCAGGAGTTGCATCTGTTGTAAAATCTGCCTATTTACAGGCCACTTATCAATGAATTACATACTATTCAGTATTTTGTCACTTTTGTTTTAGCCTTTACTGTTTTGATTGCGAAAAAACGGCCGATGTTTTTTATAAAACTTTGCATACATAAACTTTTGGGCTTCGCTGATAATCATTAAAACATTGATTTGCTTGAACGATGTCACGGATGATGACCGAGATAGTTTCTGATGATGCAGGATATCTTGTTTGTTTGTTCATTTGCAGGTTGAGCGTGTACACCTATCCCCAGCAGATTGAATGTATATGCTTATTCCTCAGCAGGTCAGTCTTGATATCCCTGGCAGAGTGAAGTCATCCCCAGCAGGTGGAGCTCTTGTACATTTAGTCTTAGTAGTCTGGATGCATATTACATTATCCCCAGAGAGTCGAAATTGAGGTTCCCCATGCAAATCGAATGTATGCGCTTATTCTCCAGTTGGTCGGGATTGAAGTTCTCTTCACCCGGTAAATTTGGGATTATCCCCAGCAGTGGAGCGAATTCAAAGTTCCGTTTCCCCACAGAGTCTAAGTTTTTGACTCCTGTTCCCTCAGAGTATAGGTCAATGGCTTATTCCCCAAGCAGAGGTTGATGTTGATTCCCTCATTGAGTAATCCTCAGCGGAGTTGATGGAGTGTGGTGTTTCTCATCCTCAGCAGAGAGAGTTTGGGACGGATTCCCAGTGAACCTTATTTGGTTTGGATTTAATCTCCAACAGGATGAAATCTACGACAGAGTATATGTGTTCCTCAGCAGTTTGCTTTACTCCTGGGTAGAGTCGTGTTCCAGAAGGCCATCCAGGGCTGATCTCCCCAGTAGAGTGTATTTGTTCTCCCCAGCCGAGTCAGGTGAATTCCAGAAGAGTTGTATTCTGATAGGCCATTCAGGGCATTTTCCTCAGCAGGGTTTGCATTGATCCTTAGCATAGTGGATTTTTGTTCTCGTCAAAGCAGTAGTACCCAAGAGAGTTCCTTTCCTGGAGGCCATCCAGGGCTTGGTGTTCCCAGCATAAGTCTAATCGTAATTGGTGTTGTACCCCAAAATTTGCCCAACCTTTTCTTAACTTGGTTTATGTTTCATTTCATTTTTGTTCTAGCATTTGCATTACATAGCATGTTTCATTGAACAGGGGATCAAAAGGTTGTGCATAGCAAGAGAAGTCTTCTCAGATTGTTGAGCCTAAGCAAGGGATATTACTCAAGTTGGAATGGTCATCAGGTCATCTTGAAGTGGTCAATAGTCTTGTGAAAGGATGGATGAATGGATGTATGTGGGTCAGCTCCTAACTTGGAGGCCAATTGAAGAGCATCGGGGGATTGTGAATGCATGAGTATGGATATAAGATGTTGAGAGAGCTCATTGAGTTATTTGAGAGCCATTTGGAGCTTATTCAAGTTGTTGGGTGAGATGGAAGAAGCCACAGTCAAGAATGTTGCATCTAGGGTTTTCATCTGGTAAATCCTCAATTAATTGTGAAATTGAAGGAGGTTACAACTCAATTCCAAGTCTATATGGTCATGGGATGTTGTATTGAGATGTCTAATATATCATTTCAAGATCAATTCATCAAGGATCAAGAGTGTGAGAAGTTACTAAATTAGCGTTCTTAGTGTAAAATCCTCTGTTTAGTCCCCAACTTCAAGACCACCTATCTCAAGATACAAGTATCATCTCAACTTTTGACCAACATGAAACTTGTAGAGCATGTTCTTATCTTTCTTTTGAGTACTAGAAGTTCTTTATTGGATTTATAGAACTCAATTTATGATGCAGACAAGTTACAGGTCATCAGATGAATGTGATTTTGGTCAACAAAAGTCAACCAACTCCCAAGCCATTTTTGACCTAGAAGGATGTTTCTCATCAACTTTTGGCCAACATGAAAGTTATAGAGCATGGCCTTATCTTTCCAAAGAGTACTAGAAGTCTTTCATCTAATTTGTAGAACTCAAGTTATGAGGCTTGCAAGTCAGGGGTATTTTGGGAAAGTGAGATTATAGGTCAAAAAATTATAGGTCCATTTCACCAACTTGCACACTTCAAATGAAAATCTTTCCAACATGAAACTTTCTCCAAATAGGGCCATTTGCATTACCAAATCATCCTTTATCATGGTTGGAGCTTGGAGTGAAGAATTGATGTTTGAATTTTTCATAAAGAACGCTTAAAATGAGAAAATTGGAATCAATTCATTTGAGATCACTTTGAGCCAAGTTTATGCACATTTTGATTGCAAATGATGTTCTAAAAACAATTCCAAGTTTAATTTTGCAATTTGAGGTCATTTGGTTGGTTATTTCCATGGTTTCTTCACCATGAAGTAACAAATGGGAAATCCACCATAGAATCAAAACAAGGACCAATTGCTGGCCCTTTGATCAACTCAGGCCATGTGCAAATGATTTGGAACAAATTTGAGGCTAGTGTAGTGGATAGAACACGAGTATGGCAAGCAAAAAAGTGAAGAAAAATTGAATTGGCAATTGGGCTTTATGGCATGAAATAGGGCTTCATTTTCATCTGAATCCAATACATAAAAGGTTAGAAAACTTCCCAAACCCTCAGAGCACAATTTGGTGGTGAAATTGCAGAAATAACAACTTGAAAAAGTGAGAGCAAAGTGAAATTCAGTTTTGGAGATTTGGCCATTCTCAAGTGAAATTGAGCATACCAAGAGCTTTATTCAAGTGTTTGGAACGATTCTGGGTGATTTGCTTGAAGTTTCAGCCAAAGACAAGACTCAGTGGAGGTTCTCCACTAGGTAATCTTAAAATCACCATATCTCTCTATTTATGCCACGATTCTTTGCCATTTCTGCATATTTGAGACATAGGAATCATGTAGACCATTAACAAGTAAAATGAACTGGCATTTGAGTTAATTTTTGTTTGGAGCACAAAACTTGTTGTTTGCATTTTGGCCTGTTCTTGAGGTTTTAGAGTAGATGGACTGTGGATTTGAACTCTACATGAGGTGTAGATGAATTCTGGGCACTTTTGGTGGTTGATTTTGAGTTTTACAGTTTGTGCACATTTTCTATTTGTCTTCGATTTGCTCTGTGTGTTGCCCAAAAATGAAAACCAAGGTTGGATTTGGGTTCCTCGTTAGGAGAGGATGATTTTTGACTATTAGTTTGTCATTTTTGGTGAAGTATTAATGACTGTGCATTTATGGATACTATTCACGGTGGTTCTGTGGCCGGAGAAGATGACTGGAAGGGATCTCTGGCCACCGTCTGTTTTCCATGGACTTAGTTGACTTCTTATTGGAGAAGATGATCTCCACACCGTTGGATTAGCTTACTTTTGGTTTGAACGTGCCTGATTAAGACACACACTACACCCGTTTGACCATGCAACACTTAATCACGTTTGAATTCTCATTAATGCGCTGACACTTTATGATCCACATGATTTGATTACTATTTAATCAGATGGCCCAAGTTGATTTCCACGATGGTCCTTCTGTTGACCAGCCTTATTGGATCTTTGTTTGGCTCTCATATTTTTTGGACGCCTTGGGCATCAGTTGCTGTTTGCGCCCCCCTTTTGGCCCAGCCTAGTTTTCAACTGATTTTTATTTACTATTTGCACCGCCTGTTTATCTTTTTATTTTTTATTTTCATTTTACTTTTGTTTATTTTCTGTTTACATTTAAATCATTTTTAAATACTTCCAATCATCCAAAAAAATCACAAAAGTATTGTTTAGACACTTTGAGGTGTCTTCTTATTTTAGAAAAAATTTATTTTATTTTTTGATTTATTTTTCAATTAAAATTGGATTTAAATATTGGAAGTATATTAAATGACTTAAATTGTGACATTGTTTGATCTTTTATTTGTTTCTCTCATTTCCTTTGGGTCCAATGACTAAAATTAAATCTTCATATCCATGATGAGTTAATTAAATTTTGAGGACCATTTTGCCCCCGGTTGGTTGACTTTAGGGTTGACTTTGGTGGCTTTTCTTTTGACCCTCGATTCTCCCATTTCAAAGTGGTACATCTTGAATATTATTTTATTTTGATGGTGCTTTGAGGGGATATTGGCTTTGTGCTTTTGGCTTCTATTTGCCAACTTGTTTAGCTTTCTTGTGCATTTTATTTGGTAATTTTTGAGTCTTTTTCCTAATTTTGAGATGAATTCCAAGTTAAGTCATTTCCTAAGGTGGCTCATACAAGTGCATGACCTAGTTTGAATTGGAAATGACCTTTGTGGATCCATTCAACTCTCAACTCTTCTTGTTTCACAAAGTAGACATGTCGATCTTGTTGTATATCCATTTTTAGGTCAAAATTGTGTTCATTGCTTGTTGATTGATGCATTTCTTTGTAGGCTTTCCACATGTGCTTTAAGTGTTGAATGTGTGTAAGACTTTGGTCTTTCTCCTTGCCTCTTCTTGCATCTCTTTGGTGTGTTTGTGATGTTTATCTTGAGCATCCTCTTCTTTCATCTTCTCTTTTGTCCTATGACTTTGGAATGTTATTTAAGGTAGCTTGGTCCCTCCTTAGGAGGAGCTTGAAGCTTACTTAAAGTGATGAATCCATGAGGACTTTTTCTTAGTGACTTTGTCACACTTGTTTGTTTGCTTTTGACACATCTCTTTCTCTTTTCCCTTCGCATCCTCATATGCATGCTTGGTTGAGATGAGCTTGTGGTGGCTATTGCCCCACACATATTTTCCTCCCACTTTCATCCTACTTGTGCATTCCATGTATGCATTCTCTCATTTGCATGTTTCCATTGTTCTTTCTTCTTTTACTTTTGTCTTCCTTCCCTTAAGATTTCTAATCCCTCTTGTTTAAGAGAGGTTATGATAGACATTAGGGTTCTAACCATGCATGATAACATTAGGTAGATGTTTCCCTTTTGTAATCTCAACTTTAGGAGCACTTTGCATGACAACGTCTAGGGTTTGGTCTAGTCCCCCTTTAGTTTGTCCCTTTCTCTTCTCATCTTCAAACAACTTCAATCCACTTAATAAAGACAATGAATGTTATGCCATGAGCCTTATACTTGGGAAATGGTGATTGAGTGGATACCTCTCAATTGTCTAGAGTGTTTAGTATACGTCCTTAGGACGATATGCGACGCATTCGATCCTAGGTTTTAGACTTTAGTACAACGTACATTACGGACACTCAAATTCAAAACACTTCTTCTCTAAAAAACACAAAAACACTTCAAACCTTTTTTCACCCTTTGGGGTTCTTAATTAGGAAAACCTTTTCATAAGCAAGAGTGTTGTTAACTTTCAGTCCTATCGCAAACAGTAACGCCTAAGTCTCCAATGGTCGAGCTGCATACACCAAACTGCTAGAACTGTTTGTTAACCCTACTCGGGCAAAACTTTTGAACAACCAGTGTTCTTTTAAGCCCGAACTATGTTTGCTCTGATCTTTCATACCAGATGAAAGTACGTAGGCACAAGACACGATGTCTTGGCGAGCAACCTTCCCCCTTCTTTAGCCGTAGTTAGCCGAACTACGTTGACTATGACTTTCCCATTGCACGAGGGAGTACGTAGGCACAGAGCGGCGATGCTCTACTGAGTCACTTCTCTTTTCTTTTTCTTTTATCCATAATCCTTTAGCGTAGATAGTTTGCACACCCTTTTAGATAGATAACACATGCGTGGATCCCGTCGAGTACGACGGACGTGAGGGGTGCTCATACCTTCCCCTTGCGTAACCGACTCCTGAACCTAGGACTTGGTTGCGATGACCTCGTCTTTTCCCATTTTCGTCAGTTTTTTTTGATCATTTCCTTTCCTCTCTTTGGGATAAATAACGATAGGTGGCAACTCTGTTAGTCATTGTCGGCCTCTTTTTTTCACAGTAGTGACAATTGGCATACCTTATCTTTCCCCGACAGTGTTGTTTCTTCGGCATTTATTTTTCCGAGGTGCTTCTTGTGCATTTGAATTGTGCATAGCATCCTCCAACACGTAGTATTTCCATTTCGTATGGAGCATTACGTCATATTCAAACATATGCATTTGAAACATAAGCCAGGTTGTTACCTCTTGTTTTCAGGTGTGTCTACAGCAAATAATGATGGTTTATTTAGCCCGTGGTATCCAGACCTCAGCTAATACTCGTGCTCTTTTGTACCTGTGGTATCCAGACCCCGACAAGTATTCATGCTTTCTTGTGCCTGTGTGGTATCCAGACCTCCAGCAAGATTATTGACAGATGTGTTTATCTTACCATTTGTTCCCCAACGGAGTTTACTTGTTTAGGTTTCTCTTTCCCCAACGGAGTTCTCTTTTGGATTGAATCAGTAGATGTTTTTCTCAACTTCGTGTTGAGTCGGCCTTCGGGTTCGATGCTCGCTTTTATTTAGCAAATGCCTGCTGGTTAGCAGATGTTTTTCTCAACTTCGTGTTGAGTCGGCCTTCGGGTTCGATGCTCGCTTTTATTTAGCGAATGCCTGCTGGTTAGCAAATGTTTTTCTCAACTGCGCGTTGAGCCGGCCTTCGGGTTCAATGCTCGCTTTTATTTAGCGAATGCCTGCTGGTTAGCAGATGTTTTTCTCAACTTCGTGTTGAGTCGGCCTTCGGGTTCGATGCTCTCTTTTATTTAGCGAATGCATGTTGGTTAGTAGATGTTTTTCTCAACTTCGTGTTGAGTCGGCCTTCGGGTTCGATGCTCGCTTTTATTTAGCGAATGCCTGATGATTAGCAGATCTTCTCAACTGCGTGTTGAGTCGGCCTTCGGGTTCAATGCCTATTTGTTTAACAGATGCCTGACAGTGATGTCAGATGTTCTTCTCAACTTCGGGTTGAGTTGGCCTTCGGGTTCGATGCCTGTTTGTTTAACAGATACATGGCGTCGATGTCAGATGTTCTTCTTAACTTCAGGTTGAGTCGACCTTCAGGTTCGATGCCTGTTTGTTTAACAGATGCCTGGCGGTGATGTCAGATGTTCTTCTTAACTTCAGATTGAGCCGGCCTTCGGGTTCGATGCCTGTTTGTTTAACAAATGTCTGGCGGCGATGTCAGATGTTCTTCTCAACTTCGGGTTGAGCCGGCCTTCGGGTTCAATGCCTGTTGTTTAACAGATGCCTGATGGTGAAATAAGACATTCTTTCTGACTTTGTGTCGTTTCCTGTGCGTTAGCAGATGTTTCTTCCGGCCGCGTGTTGAGGCTTTCTGGTTGGTAATCAGTTAATTCATTGTCGTTGCAATTATCAGATACAGTGTTTCCGGGGATTTTGTTCCAATAATATAGTTTGCAGTTCTATTCTTGCGGTTGGCAAAGTTTTGGGTTCTTTGGTATTCAACCTTCTTTTACCTTGTTAGTTTGAAAGCCGTTCGCTTTTCACCCATTCAGGTTCAAGTCGTTTGAATAAGGGCAGTTGTTGTACCCCAAAATCTGACCAACCCTTTTCTTGTACTTGGCTTATGTTTCATTTCATTTTAGCATTTGCATTTGCATAACATTGTTCTTAATAGGGGATCAAGAGAGGTGTTCCATTCAATAGAAGAGTCTTACAGGGTTTCAAGCTCAAGCAAAAGTGTTCAAGAGTGCTTACAATCATCATGAAGTTGTCAGAGCTCCTTGAAAGAGAGGATTGATGTCTGTGGGTTGTCTCCTATCTTGAGGGTCAACAGAGGATCATCAGGGATTCATGAGATCATTGTTCTGGATAAGATATGTTTGAGAAGATCATTAAGTGCTTTGGAAGTCATTTTGGAGCTTGTATAAGCTTTCATTTCATCTGCAAGAGGTCACAGGCAAAGGTTGTGCACCTAGGGTTTCATCTGGTCAACTCAAGGTCAACTGTGGACTTGTGAGAGTTCAAGACTTGTTTTTAAGTCATTGAGGCCATGGGAAGTTATCTTGAGACATCTAGGATGCCATGTCAAGCTCAATTCAAGAAGAATAAAGAATTCAAGGACTTACTAAATTAGGGTTTCAAAGGATCTCAATGTAAAATCCCCTTCTTTAGTGCCTAACTTCAAGGACAAGTTACCTCATGATACAAGTTCCATCTAACTTTTATGTAAATATGAAACTTTTAGGGCATGTTCTAAGCTTTCTTTTGAGTACTAGAAGCCATCCATTGGGTTTGTGGAACTCAAGTTATGATGCCAACAAGTTAGAGGTCTCAGATGAACTTATTTTTTGTCAACTAAAAGTCAACTAACTTCCAAAGATCTTTTGACCTAGAACCAAGTTTCTCCTAAACTTTAGGTGAACATGAAAGTTTCTCCTTATGGTCTTAGATTTCCAAAAAGTCCTATAAGTCCTTGATATCATTTGTAGAACTCAAGTTATGAACCTTAAAAGGCAAGGATATTTTGGGAAAGTTTGATTATAGGTCATTTGCTATATAGGTCATTTTCATGCACTTGTGTACCTCAAATGAACTTCTAACCAACATGGAATTTGTTCCTAGAGACCTTATTTACATCATAGAACTCAAGAATCATGTGAATTATGGACGATTATGAACACGTGGTGAGAATTTTAAGTGAAAAATGAACTTTCAAGTATGGTTTCAATTCAATTCATTATAAGTCATGTTTATGTCTTATTTGGATTCAATTCACTCCATAATGTGTTCATGAGTAAAATTGCACAATTGGTTTTGGTACTTGAGGGCAAAAACACGTGCAAATCCAAGTTTCTTCACAAAGAAGTTTCAATTTCAAACTTGCAAATTGGATCCAATGCAAAGCCCAATTCATTTCCATTGTCAAATTAAGTCCACATGCTGCAGATTGGAGTGGTTTTCATGTGTGTATGAGGGCATTTCACGTGTGCATGAGAAGCTTGCAATTTTTGGGCATTTTTTAAATTAATCAAATTAAGGCTTCATGGGCCTCCAAAATCATTTTAGATCCATCATATATAAGTTCAAATTTCGCCCTAAGAGCTCAGAAGTGGCAATTGAAGCAAGAGGGAGCAGTTCCAGATTCAAAATTCTCAAGGAAATTTTAAAACCGAATTCAACTTTTCCCTGCAAACTAGGTCCAATTGGAGCTCAATTCATCTTCCTTGAAGCATTTGGAGTGGATCTGGATCAAAGGAAGCAAGCTTACACGCCTGAGAAGCACCAACGGAGTGTCTCCGTTCAGTAAGTTTCCATTCCAAATTTCTCTCATTCTAGGCCATGAATTAGGTTCATACTGGTTGCATCTAAAGCCCTACGTTGAGTAGACCATGTTTGATTGCTTGTTGTTCATCTTTGGTTGAGTTTTCAGTTATGCATCTCAAACTTCAATCATTCGATTCTCTCAATCCATGAGTGTTTTCAATGATTGGATTTTGGATTTGGAACCTATGTAAGCTCAACTTTCTTTTGATACCAATTTTGTGCATTTTGGTTGAGGTTTGGTCACCTGAGCACCGGCCATCTCGCCAGAGAAGACGATCGGAGCTAGGGCTCCGGCGTCTGCTTATTTGACCTTCAAATCTGACGTGGCCTTGGCTTGACTTGTTGACCGCTTTCGTGTTTGAATGTTATTTGCTTGACCAGGATGATTTGGCACGTTGAATCCACATAGATTAAATGAAACGATGTGTTTCATTTTCTCAGCCTTGGCTGGTGGATTGGGCCAGAAATGATATCCTCACCCCCATTTTTTGTGAGCCCAACGCGCTTCAACTGATTGCCTTTGTTTTCTGTTTTGCTTATTTCACCCCCTTTCCATTTATGTTTTATTTTATTTTATTTCTTTTTCTGTTATGGTTTTTCAATTTTAAAAATAGCTCCAAGTTGCTAAAAATTATACAAAAATTATTCTCTAACATTTCAAAACTTTAATTAGTTTTCTATAAATTTTAATTTTAATTTTCTTTTATTTTGCAATTGATTTTGAATTTTGCAATTGGAGTTGTTTTTGAAATTGTTTTCACTTGATCATTCTTGTTTGATGTACCATTTGCAATCACCAATGAATGAGGTTTCCTCTCCATTTGATGATGGATTGAGGTACCTTTAAGGATGATTTTTGTCAAAGTTTGATCAATTTTTGTTTGACTTTGTGTTGCTTTTGTTTGACCCTCGATAATAATTCCTCAAGGTGGAGCACCCTAGTTGATCAAATCATTTGGTGATGCCTTGAATGGAATTTGGTTTGGTTGCTTTGGCCTCTGGTTGCCAACATTTTTAGTTTCTTTGTGCTTTTTATTTGAGATTTATTGAACTTTTCTTATAATTTTGTTGAACCTTGCAAGTCAAGTCATCCTAGTTGAAGTTCATACAAACTAGTTGACCTAGTTTCATTGGGAAATGAATTTGATGGATCCCATATGCATCCTATGCCTCTTGATTCACATTCTGGACATGTTTAGGATGTTGGTTTTAATTTTATAGGTCACACACTTGTGTAGTTTGTGTGGTAAGTTGCATCAAAGTTAGGAATCCCACTTGTGTTTATGTGTTGAATATGGTTTGAACTTTGGTTCTTTCCCTTGCCCTATATTGTAACTTGCTTGTGATTTATTTTCATTCTTATTTGTGAGCTTTCCTCTTATGTTCTCATTTATGTCCCTTCGGTTGTGGTACTCATTCAAAGTGATTTGTTTTGATTGATCACACTTTGAGTTTGCTTTCAATGAGAAACCACTTTGAGAACTTGTTTGATCTTTCTTTTTGCATGATCAATGTGTTGCATTTGGTTGAGATACTTCTCATGTTGCTTGCTGTCCAGGCCTATTCTCCCATCTTCATCTTGATCATGGCTTCTTCTTTAAGCTTTGGTGTTTACCTTTTGAGATTAGTGATTGATGCATGAATGGTTGTAGGAGTTGTAACTTCTCCCATTTCATCTCACTTGTTCTTTGACTTGTTTAAGTCACTTTTTTCTTGTCTTTTATTTGTTTTGAATCTCTTGCATCTTGCATATCATGTTTGCATTTCTTCTTGACTTGTTTAAGTCATCTTCATCTCTTTCTTTCATCTCATTTGTGACTGATTTTATCTTGTGTTTACTTGGTTTCTTTGCCATGATCCCTTAGGATTCCTAGTCCCATTTGTTTAAGGTGGGAGTAGGAGAGACATTAAGTGTTCAATCCAAGCATGATAACATTAGGATAGTTCTTCCCCCTTAACCTCAATCTTAGGAGCACATTGCATGATAACATTAGGGTTGATTAGTTTCCCCTTAGAGTTTGTGTCTTCTCTTCTCATCTCAAAACTTCTTCAAGACACTTAATAATGGATAATAAGTGTTGTACGCTACGAGACTTAAGCATTTGGGAAATTATAGTTGGGGGCCTCCTCTCAATTGTCTAGAGTGTTTACCGTATGTCCTTTGGGTGATATGCGACGCATTCGCTCTCAAGTCATAGTCTTTAGTGCAACATGAGTTACAAACTTAACTCAATTCACTTCTTCTTAAAAAACACAAAACAAAACATCAAACTTCTTTATCCTTCGGGATTAATTGAAAATCATTTTTAGAAAGAGTGTTGTTAACTCTTGTTTCTACCGCAAACAGGTAACGCCTAAGTCTCAATGGTCGAGCAGCAATACACCTAACTGCTAGAATAAAGGTTTAACCCTACTCGGTTAAAACACTTGAACAAATCTATGGTTGTGTTAGCCCGAACTTCGCTTGCTCTGATTTCTCGTACCAGATGAGGATATATAGGCACAAGATGACGATGTCTTGGCGAGCAACCTTCCCCACCTTCACCCGTAGTTTTCCAAACTACGTTGACTCTGACTTTCCCATTGCACGAGGGAGTACGTAGGCATAGAGCGGTGACGCTCTATCGAGTCTCTCTTCTTTTCTTTTGTCCTTGTGAGCCTGTAGCTTAGATAGTTTAACACCCTTTTAGATAGATAACAAGCGTGGATCCCGTTGAATACAACGGACGTGAGGGGTGCTCATACCTTCCCTTTGCGTAACCGACTCCCGAACCCAAGATTTGGTTTCGATGACCTATCTTTTTCCTTTTTCATAGGTTTTCTCTGATCGTTTCCTTTCCCTCTCTTTGGGATAAATAACAAACGATGGCGACTCTTCTGTCCTTGCTTGCCCTCTTTGCAGCGATGCGACAGGTGGATTTTGTTTAGTTTAAATTTCTATGTTGTGAAGATAAAGATAACATAGGTGAGTATGTCTCTAATTGAAGACACAATCTTTAAGTGGATTTGATGTACAAGAAAGAAAGTTTGTGGAAATACATCTCTAACATTTACATGAGCCGCCCCTGTTATTCTTCTATTTTTCTTGCAAATTCTAAGGACTTTTGGTCTTGCTTTGTAAATAATATTTGGACCTTACCATGTTCTAGGTTTGTACCACCTTTGATGCCTTGTAAACAACTTTTGACGGTTTGTATCATTTTAAATTATGCACGTTTATTGAAACTTGGTAATGCCTAACTGTCATGTAACTTTGTACTCTGAATTTTTGGAGTTCGGTCTTGTAATTCTTCACAATTGGAACTTTCTTGAATTTTGAAATAATGATCTTGAATTGTAAGGCTTTATGAATCCAATCTTGAAAAATTTTGATGCATGGAATTTGTACTTGGACTTGTGATGAATGGAACCAATTTGAAACTTTAACTTGTGCACTTTGAATTAGGTTTGAATTCTTGTACATGGATTTTACAAATTTGTGATGAAGTATGAACCAAAACTTATGAGTTTGAAAATCATTGTAGTTTAAATGAATCATATCTTGACTTTGAAATAGTGAATCAATTGTGTAAAGAACATAATTCTTGGGGTTCCATTTTGTAAAGAGCATAATTGGAAAGAACAAACTTCAAACCCATCAACAAGAAAACTTAAATTTCACTCTCTTAAATTCAAAAGAGTGTACATGACGAACTTTGTTATTCTCACAATCGAAGATGAACTTGGTACCAGAGTCCCTCCCTAAGAAAATTTTTTGAAAATGAGGATACCACTTGCAACACAATGCCATAAAATTCCAACTAGTTCTCAAATGACCAATCTCGAAACCAAATGGACGGAAAACCCTAATCCTCTTTGGGGAAGCCTCTGAGAAATCTTGGATAAAAATGAATTTGTAATGCCTAAGAGAACTAAGAATGAGGGTATATCCTTCTTCAGGAACTCTACACAACTTGTAGGAGACAAAGAGCACGCACAAAGTCTTCATGTCTTTTGAATCTTTTCTTCCGCGACCCTAACTTCACAAATGAAACAAACAAAAATCTAATAAACTGGTTAGCTATGCATGATTTCCTAGATGATATGCAACATATAAAGTAATCTAAGGATAAAATTTGGGGTATAACAGAAAACATCAAAAAGAGTAAAGTAAATGGTCATTTCTAATCAAATCATATTCATATGTACGCACTCACATGATTTGCAACAAATAAGTCATCAACAAACATTCACATATAATGTTGATAATACAAGAGACATATAATTAAATAACACAAGAAACATATAGAAGTGAAGTTAAGGCATTACACACCAGAATTTGTTCATTACATGTCTCAAGCCAATCAAAATAACAAAAACAAAACGAAACACAAAACAAAATGCCAAATGATATGCGGGACACCAACACAACTCAATAATCTAAGATCTTCTGCCCCTATGTGGGTGACCTCTCCCCCTGAATGAATACTCTTGATTCTGTGCTCCTTGTGCATCTAGGCGTTCAGTCAAACTAAGAACACTCATGTTGAGTGTGTTGAAGCTAACTGAAAGAGCACGATGCTGACTTGCCGTTGTTTCAGGCATATCATCAAATCTGCTCAAAACTCTTGACACAAACAAATCAAAATTTCCATTTTGTGCTTGAATCTGACCCTGCATAGCTTCAAACCTTTCTTCTTGGAGGGCTGCAAAATTCTGTTGTTAAAGTTGCATATTCTGTAGCATATCAAGGACTTCAGAATTATTGGTTTGATATTGAGGTGGAGAATGAGGCATATAAGAGGTTCCTTGGTTAGTCCAAGCATTTTTTTGCCATTCTCCCCATCCTTGGTTAGCATAAGAATTCTGCACTGGTGAACTACCTAACCAACCACTATCATCATGACCGTCAAAAGGAGGGTCGGTATCCATATGATGAGTTTCCTCATCTTCCTTTTGGTCATCCTTTTCATCCTCATCTAGATCCCAAGTCCTTGCACTCGAGCCTTTAGTCTTAACCACATACCTTTTCTCTTATGGATCCCAAATGTAAGCCATCAGAGTCATAGTCTTCTGACGAAACTCTTGGTCAGTAGAAATGGAGATGTAAGAAATGTCCTGAACAGGGATTCCAGCATGATCCAATACACTTTGGATAAATGACCCATAACATAAGGATGTTCCTCTACCGGATTCTTTCACGACAAAGATTCGACTAACAATATAATATGGCCAGTTAACCTTCTTCTTATTCTTGAGCAGATAAACCAAGTGCACTTCAGCTTGATCAACTCTAGAATATCCTCCCTTCTTTGGTCGGATAATATGAGAAACAATCCACTATAGGATTCTATCTTGTCGCTTTAACAGACCAATAGTGACATATTTTGGAAAGAGATCACTTACAATAAATTCCTCTGGATAAGGGTCTTTCAGCATAAAATTCAGAGCAGACTTAAATTCATAATCTGGAGCTAATTTAGTATCGGTTATTTTAAGATCAGGAGATAGACATGGACACATATTAAATAGGTCTCTCCAATCAGTGCTATCAACCTTCACTCTTATTCCCTAACTTGTAACCAAAGTCATAATCATTGAATTTTCCTTTCAAACCAGTGTAAAACAACCTGACCATGTCCTCATTGTAATTGGTACTACATTCTAAGAAATTGTTGAACTTTTGATGATTTAGCATGTCAATAATTTTTGGAATGTGCATTCTTTCAGCAACTTTTGGATAGTAGACAAGTTTCTTAATAAATGACCGTTTCATAAAAAAAATTCATAAGCTTCAGCAAGATCATCAGAGAGAAGAGATAGCGTTCTTCAAAATTTCAGACAGAGTTTGTGACGAAGGTTGTGAAGTAGATGCTCGAGAAGTAGAAACCCTAGTTGACCTCTTACCAGTTACCCTTGAAGATGGCATTGAAACTCCTTTTTTGGGGAAGATGAATAGTACCCGCAGTAGATAATAGTCTAGAATGACCAAATTTCTCACTAATTACGATTTGGAATTCCTAATTTGAGAGAACTCTTGAAATGGGTTTTTAAGGTTTTGAGTAGAGTTGAGAGAGTTTTTGGTGTAGAGAGAGATGAAATGATAAGATGAAATTCATTGAATGAAAATGAAAAGATGAAATGAATGAAAAGGATAACATTAGTTCCTAATGCAAACATCAACTTTTCATTTTAAAAAAAAATCAGACTCATGAGCGATGTGTCGACCTCAAGCTTGTAATGGATTGACACATGCGTATTAAATTTCCAAAAATTTGAAACGTTCATTATGGGTCGACGCATGAGGATCCCTCAGGTCGACGCATGACTGGCAGAAATATTTATGTTTGAATTGGGAAGATCATGAGTCAACCTATACCTTGTTCAGATCGACACATGCATTAGAAACATGAAAAAATAGAAATGAATGCAGCACACAAACATAAATAGCAAGCCCACACTTTTTTAAAACATCAAATTGGACTAAAAAGAGGATCTAAACTATCAATTAAACACCCAGATAGCACCCCAAACATAGTACAAACATATATGTAGTTAAGATAAATCAAATAGATAGGAATGATAGTACCTCAAATGGTGATGAATGATGAATGCCATCACATAACTTGAGCTTTTCAATATGGTTGATCAATGTATAGACAAGCATAGATAGAGAGCATACAACAAATTCATTTAAACACGACCCGAGATATCAATAATACCAAGTTCCCTACGAATGTTAAAGAAGGGCTCAGTCACAAGTGGTTTTGTAAAAATGTTGGTAAGTTAATTTTTGCTATCAACGTGCTCGAATACGACATCACCTTTCTCTACATGATCCCTAAGGAAATGGTGGCGAATTTCAATATGTTTCGTGCGTGAATGTAATACTGGATTTTTGGTTAAATTAATGGCACTCGTGTTGTCACACAAAATAGGAATACGATAAAGTTTAACATTGAATTCGGGTAATTGTTTCTTGAGCCACAAGATTTGGGCACATTAACTACCGGCTGCAACGTATTCCGCCTCGGCTGTTGACAAAGCAACGAAAATTTGCTTTTTGCTATGCCAACTCATTAAGGAATTTGAAAAGAAATGACAAGTTCCACTAGTGCTCTTCCTATCCAATTTGCAACCGGCAAAATCGGAATCGGAATAGCCAACCAAAGTACAATCACTTCCATTGGAAAACCAAAGCCCATACTTTGGAGTACCACATAGATATCTAAGTATGCTCTTGACCGCTTTTAAGTGTGATTCCTTAGGATATGATTGATATCTAGCACAAATACAAACATTAAACGTGATATTCGGTCGAGATGCAGTGAGATAGAGAAGTGAACCTATCATACCTCTATACTTCTTTACATCGATGACCTTACCATTCTCATATCGATCTAAGTTTACACATGTAGGCGTTGAAGTATCAATTACTTTTGCATTATCCATATCAAAGCGCTTGAGTAGCTCATAGCAATACTTTGTTTGGCTCACAAACGTTCCTTCTTCGAGTTGTTTGATTTGGAGTCCAAGAAAGTAATTTAGCTTCCCCATCACGCTCACCTCAAACTCACCATGCATCAACTTAGAAAATTCCTTTACCAAATTCATGTTAGTAGATCCAAAGATAATGTCATATACATAAACTTGTACTAAAATGAAGTGTTTTCCTTAATGTTGGGAAGTTTTTGATTGCAGGTTTCGCGAGCTGTTGGAAGATGGAGGTTCTGATTCATGAGTTTGTTTGAAGTTTTGCTGGGTATGATAATGGAGAAGAACGGTTGTGAGTGGTTGTTTGGAGATGGAGATGAAGAGGATGAGCTGGGAGTAGCGGCGGTAGGGTTGTTCAATGATGAAGGAGATGAATAATGTAAAGGTGGAGGCGCAGCTAGGGTTGCTGTCCCAAGGTTAGGGAAAGTGAACAGTGGTTATATACCACCAAAGGAGGACACGTGGCGCTGTTAATGGCTAATTGCTGACTTTGGTTAATTCTGATGGTTATTAAAGCGGATGATTACCGTTAACTCCAAAAACATAAACTAATTAAATGCTGACTCAAAAATTGACTTAATTAAATAATCCTATTAACTAAACTAAATAACTAATTAAATTAATAAAAGCTAGTTAATTAAAAACAAAGTTAAATAATTCTAAGAAATAAAATAAATCCTAATTAAAGTTAAAATCCTAACTAATAAAATTAAAATAATAATAATTCTAAAATTCTAATTAAAAGAAAATATATCTAAAGAAAAATCTGATAAATAAATAAATAAAACTATATTAAAAATAATATCTACTTCTAAAAAACCATATTAAAATCTATTTAAAATTTTTTCTACATAAAAATAAAACAAAAATAGTAAATAAATGCAAAATGCCATGGAGAAACGGGCTAGCACCGAAATGCGCCAAATCATCAGCACGGATGGAATCATCAGGAAGAGAGCGACTTTCGCTCGATTTTGACACTGAATTTCTCGTTTGAATTAATTTGAATTGCCTGAAACGCGAGCATAGCAGCTAAAATAAATTCAATCAGGCTGATAACTCAGGAAAAATGTGACCTAAATGATATGCAGATGAAAGCGAAGCAATAGCCAGTCAAAGTCGGAAAACCGGTGGGCAAATTTTAGGGTGCAACAGCTGCCCCTATTCAATCGACTTGGACCTGAAAGGATGAAAAGTAGCCACTTTCATACATTCACGGTAGAAGGTGATTGAATACAAAAAGAACCCGAAAATTTGCAGTATGTTCATAATGTATGCAATTGGAGCCCTTTCATACGTCGTCAGAAAGAACACCATATCCAAAGATCACATCGTCTAATGATAGACAGGAAACAAACCATATCGAAAAACGCACTCCGTCTTATGATAAGCGGGAAATAAACCATATCCAAAGTCACATCCTTGTTCTTGAAATCACAACCTTCAAATCATTCCTCTAAGACCCAAACAACACCGATCCCGAATGAGACAAATAGAGAGAAATGAAGAAAGAGTGATTCAACCGGACGAAGCAAAATTGGACGGAAACATAGTGAGAGATCAGAGGGTCATGAGAAGAAGGTTGTTTGGCCGCCGCGGTTTTATGCTGTTGGTGATGGCAATGGCATGTTGTTTTTCATGTTTATTTCTTCATGAGATTTGTTCTGGTTTTAGAGAGATGGCTTTAAATTTTGGGTCTGGTATCTGTTTAAAATGTAACAATTTTCTTTGCTGCTGCTTTTCTAAACTCTTGGGCTTCCCGACCCGTTTTTTTTTTCCTGTTTACCCACCGTTTTTCTCTTAACCACCCCCTGTTCTTGTTCTTCTTTTTTTTCCTTTATTTTCTTAACCCTTTTTTGTAATTATTATTATATATTATTTATTTCTTTTTTAAGCAGATTTTTATTATGTAAATATACTATTATTTTTATATTTATAGTTTATATATTACTTAAATTCTATTTTCTTTTAGGAATTTATAATATTATTTTCTTCTATAGTGTTAGAATATGTTATATTTTTAGAAGTTGAATTCCATTTCTCTTTTGTTATTGGGCATTTTATTTCATTTCATCTGTTTTGGTCGATGACGAGACCTCTATTGTTTTTCTGTCAAATTATTGATGAGAAACGATGGACCTGAGACCAACTTTCTCTCCTCTTTCTCATTTTCGACTTTATTTCATTTCTTTTATTTTGGTCGATGACGAGACCTCCGTAATTCGTTATTAGTCAAAATATTGATGGATAATGTTGGATCCGAGACCACCTTATTTCTCTCCTCATTTCTTTTCATCTTTTGACTTTACTTTGACTTTTGGTGATCGATGAAATCTTGTAAGACGAGATCCCATTGTTTTTGGTCTGCGCGACACGATTCAATTGGAGAACGATCCTCAATATCGTTTCTCTATCTTATCCATAGCACGAAAACCAAAACGCGACCTCTTAAAGTTTGACTTCCCCTATAAGTTGAGCTATGATGGTTTAGCGTCACATTGGTCCCGATTCGAAGCATCATCAAGGATCAAAAGAGGAGAAGATTGGAATGTAGCTTGCACACAATGTCAAGGGTCAACGAAACCACTCCGTTCGGTAACATCTTTCTAATTCTAGTCTTTTAATCAACCGTCGAGCGTTATGAGTTCTAAGCAATAGATACGTGGGAAATGATGAGTGGGGGGGCCCCTCTTGTTCGTCTAGAGTGTTTAGTGTATGCCTTTTGGGAAATATGCGACGCATTCGCTCCTACGCCTTAGGTTCTAGTGTGTGTGTCCCGAGTTCCTTCCCGTTTCGGCGTGTCTGGCCTAGTTTCTCTTTTCTCTCGCCCCCGTAAGATCGAAACTCTTTTCTCTAGCCCCCGTGCGATCGAGACTCCTTTCTCTTGCATCCTGGCGATTGAGATCCCCTCTATTGCCCTCGTGCAATCAAGACATCCTTTTCTCTCACCTCCGTGCGATCGAGACCGTTTTCCGTAGTCGACCGAACTACGGCTGCTCTGATCTCTCATATCTGTTGAGAGTACGTAGGCATAGGATTGCGATAATCCTAGCGAGCACTTTTCTCACTTTTCACACACTCACACTTTTTCCCTCTTTCCTGTAGTTGGCCAAACTACGGCTGCTCTGATCTCTCATATCGGTTGAGAGTACGTAGGCATAGGATTGTGATAATCCTAGCGAGCACTTTTCCCTTTTCCTCTTTAGGTTCCCTGTACCTTTAAACCAATGACATACTACGTCCTTTCTACCGCAAACAGATAATGCCTAAGTATCCAATGGTCTAGCAGCAACACACCTAACTGCTAGAATGCGTGCACAAGTATCGTCTACCTTTTCTCTCGTCCCCGTACGATCGAGAACACCCCGATTACCCGTAGTTGGCCCGAACTAAGTTTGCTCTGATTTCTCATACTATATGAGGATACGTAGGCACAAGACGGCGATGTCTTGGCAAGCAACCTTCCCCCACTTACACTCGTAGTTTTTCGAACTACGTTGACTCTGACTTTCCCATTGCACAAGGGAATACGTAGGCATAGAGCGGCGATGCTCTATCAAGTCTCTTTTCTTTTCTTTCGTCCCCGTGAGCCTGTAGCTTAGATAGTTTTACACCCTTTTAGATAGACAACAAGCGTGGATCCCATCGAGTACGATGGACGTGAGGGGTGCTAATACCTTCCCCTTGCGTAACTGACTCCCGAACCCAAGATTAGGTTGCGATGACTTGTCTTTTCTCTGCTTCATAGGTTTTCTCTGATCATTTCCTTTCCCTCCCTTTGGGATAAATAATGAACGGTGGCGACTCTTCTGTCCTCTGCCAACCCCTTTTTCGCAGTAGCGACAGCTGATAACTCTGAAATGCGCTGATATTATCAACACAGATGGAATCATCAGGAAGAGAGCGACTTTCGCTCGATTTTGACAGTGAATTTCTTGTTTGAATTAATTTGAATCGCCTGAAACGCGAGCATAGCATCTAAAATCTTGATAAATTCAATCAGGCTGATAACACAGGCAAAATGCGACCTAAATGATATACAGATGAAAACGAAGCAATAGCCAGTCAAAGTCGGAAAACCGATGAGCAAATTTTAGGGTGCAACAGCTGCCCCTATTCAATCGACTTGGACCTGAAAAGATGAAAAGCAGCCGCTTTCAGACATTCACTGTAGAAGGTGATTGAATACAAAAAGAACCCGAAAATTTGCAGTATGTTCATAATGTATGCAATTGGAGCCCGGCCATACGTCGTCATAAAGAACACCATATCCAAAGATCACATCATCTAATGATAGACGGGAAGCAAACCATATCAAAAAATGCACTTCGCCTAATGATAAGCGGGAAGTAAACCATATCCAAAGTCACATCATCTAATGCTAGGCGGGAAGCAAACCATATCGAAAAACACATTTCGCCTAATGATAAGCGGAAAGTAAACCATATCCAAAGTCACATCGTCTAATGTTAGACGAGAAGAAGACAATATTCAAAATCACATCATCTAAAGATAGACAGGAAGGAAACCATCTCCGAAATCACATCGTTTAATGATAGACAGGAAGAAAACCATCTCCGAAATCACATCGTCTAAAGATAGACAGAAAGAAGATCACATAGTCTAATGATAGACAGAAAGAAAATCATCTCCAAAATCACATCGTCTAATGATAGACAGAAAGAAAATCATATCCAAAATCACATCGTCTAAAGATAGACAGAAAGAAAACCATCTTCGAAATCACATCGTCTAATGATAGACAGGAAGAAAACCATCTCCGAAATCACATAGTCTAATGATATAAAGGAAGAAAACCATATCCAAAACACTCACATCGTCTAATGATAGACGGAGAGAAACAACATATCCAAAACATTCACATCGTCTAATGATAGACGGAGAGAAACGTCATATCCAAAACACTCACATCGTCTAATGATAGACGGAGAGAAACATCATATCCAAAACACTCACATCGTCTAATGATAGATGGAGAGAAAACCATATTCAAAACTTGCATCGTCTAATGATAGACGGGAAGTAATATTATATCCAAAACTCGCATCGTCTAATGCTAGATGGGAAGAACACCTGTTGGGGATGTCATCATCAGAGGGTTGATGGACAAAGTACGACCGGCGTATGATCTGGAATCCAAAAGTAAGCAAGCAGATGAGTTGACTAAACCAGGCAATTGGAGTTATGCCACTGTCTTGATTAAAGAGTTAATTCAGGTTGCCACGGAAGGCTAACAAAAACTGGCTTATACTTCGCATGCACATGTTTGAAATTTTTTTTGTGGCGTAATGCTCCATACGAAATGGAAATGCTACGTATTTGAGGATGAAATGCAAAGATGATGCAAATATGATAACTATATGCAAAAATGCAGATGCATGCTCGAGCTGCTGGGGGAAAGCTGGATGTGAAAGAACCACTCCAGCAAAATAAATGCTGAAGAGGTGAAGCCAACTCCGCTGGGAATAACCGGAGGTGCCAAGTATGATTGGAATTTTGCTGGGGAAGACAGGTGAAGGGTTACGACTTCCCGACATTCATCTTGAACTTGAAGGTTGATTGAACCTTCTTGAATAACTCTGAGTAGCTCTGAAGATATGGAGAGGACACATCCTTCTATTTCCAATTTTTCCCCAGCTTGCGGGATTTCTGTAGAAATATTCCTCGAAAGGGAACCTAAAATCTTTGTATCCTGATGGTTTAAGATGAACTGCCTCAGCATCATGAACCTCGAAGAGGTGCTTCAAACTAATTTTCTTCTGGATAAGGAGGGCTTTCGTGCTCTTGGGGTGACTTGCCCTAGCCTTGAAGTGATTTGCCCCTGATTGGCTGATTTGTAGAGAATTGCCCCTGACTTCGAGAGATTTATCAAATCTCGATCTGATTGCCCCAGATTAACTGAATCTTGGAATGACTGACTCCTCTGATGATCATTTGATATGACTTGCCCCTGCTCAACGGAGTATTCAGGCATTCTGCAGCTTATCTCGATCGAACTTTCCACTGTAGAAACTTTCCTGGTGTCAAGTGCTTACTCGTAAGTAAAACAAATCGTTTTGCAAAAGATAATATTAATGCAATGCATATGACAGTTTTGAAATCCAAGTCTGTTCACTGGAAAAAGTTGTGACATTTAGTGAACGCGTCACTTATCAGAATGTTAATATCAATACCAACATGGCAAGAAGAATCCTTTTAGGAGTCAGTTTCGACGCGATCTTTACCGAAGTATGCTTTTGAAACAAACCTGCTTCAATTAGGACTTTTGAAGGTGGTAACTTGGCCAGGTTCACGGTTTAAAAGAAAGGATATAAGGCTCAAAGTTATGTTTAACCCACCCACTCTCCTTGATGTTCTCCGGTCCTATGTTCAGCTAATTCGACACAAGCGCTCACCTCTTAAAGGTTGAATGATAGGAGTGATGGTACTGGAAACCACAAGTTTTCAGAGTGATAGTCACTCGCTTTTCGTCTTTGGTGTCTGGCTCACACGACTTGTTCTTCATCATTTTTCGATTTCTCTATTTCTGCCTGGACTGACTCTTTTGAGTATACCTTCTGATTTCGAAGTCCAGCGGGATGCCCTAATTTTTTTCCTAAGCCACTTGTTTTCAAGTTATCGACTTAGCGAGCTTCTAATTTTTTCTTTTCTTTTGATTGATTTTTTTCGGGAACAAATCGTGTGACACCAGCTTGTCTGACTTGTTGGAAGAATTGTGATTGTCTCACTCCTTGGATAACCACTGTGGTTCTTTAGGTACGACCTATACAGGTGTGATTGATCCTCGAACGGGAACACTCCTTTCCGCAATTTGGATGCTCGGTCAAATTAACTGACACCTACCCTGCCCCAAGTTAAGATTGAGGTTTTTTTATTTTCAGAAAGAAACTCCTACTACTAGGCTCAAAGGGGTTGACAAGGGATTATCATCCTTATATCTCTGGTGTTTAGGAATTTGAAACAATGCTTGTACATCATCAGCAGAGGTTTTAATCAAAAGCATACAATCGGAAGCTCTGCGTCTTTCAATTTCGTCATCCTCCCTCGGATTCCACTTAAACAAGCGTTAGACATCAATAAAAAGCATTGAGTGAACACGAATAGATTTAATCAAAACATGCATATTCATTTCATTTTCATTATCAATCAAAAACAAACACGTTTTACAAATGAAATTTGCACTTAAACAGAAAAGAAACTACAAATGCAAAGAAATGACATAATAAAAAGATTGTCAGCTTCGGGGAACTGGGCTTTCAAGTCTTGATTTGCTGCTGAACCAACCATCTTCATAATTGCTCATCGAAGTCATCCTGATACTCTTCTGAACATCTGCTTTCGGTGAATCCCTCCATAACATTAGCTGCTGAACCCACATGGCTGGATGAAGGAAGATCATTGATCAAAATACCCTGACGTGTGACAGAGAACATATTGGAGTCAAGCAGAGTCTGAATCTTCCTTTTCAGCACCTTACAGTCTTCGGTTGAATGCCCATGTGCCCCAACATGGTACTCACAACGGGCGTTGGCATTAGAACCTGGAGGATGTGTAGGAATCTCTGGATTAATCTTCTTCGGCACTATCAATCCACCTCTGATCAAGTCTGGCAATATCTGACTGTACGACAATGGCAGCTGAGTGAAATGCCTCTCTGGATTCCTTGGTCTTCGTCAGGCGTGCTGACGCGGCTGATGACGGTATAATCGTTGACTATGGAGGGGAACATATATCTGACACACAGACCTAACAGGTTGCTGACTCTGAATACTCGAAACGTCTAAAAACTGAATATGAGGTAATGGAGATTCTGGGATAGCATTACTTTCTTTCTCCCATTCCTCTTTAGAGCTGACAATTGATTCACTTTCATAAACAGAGCTATCTGAGATGTCTCGAATCTTTCCACTCTTGATTCCGCTCTCAATACGTTCTCCCACTATCACCAAGTCAGAAAAGTTCACTACCTTACTACCTATCATCTTATCAAAGTAATGGCATTGCAAGGTATCAACGAACAGGTCAACCAATTCTCTGTCCAAAAGTTGTGGTTGAACACGAGCAGCTAACTCTCTCCATCTCTGCACGTACACTCTGAAAGATTCATTGTCTTCCTGAGATAATTCCTACAACTGCATGCGGCTGGGAGTCATGTCGAGATTATAATTGTACTGCTTCACAAAGGCATTAGCTAAATCTGACCATGAATGAATGCAATCACTCTCCAACTGCATGTACCAACTCAACGATGCCCCACTTAGACTGTCTTGGAAACAATGAATCATAAGCTTGTCATCGTGGACATATGAGATTATTCTCCTACAAAACATCACCAAATGCTGCTTCAGACAACTATCTCCTTTGTGCTTCTCAAAATTTGGCGTCTTGAAATTCGGAGGCATCACAAGACCTGGCACCAAACACATGCTCGAAGCATTTAGATTAAGAGTATCCTGACTCATCAGGGCATCAAGTTTTTCATCCAACAGACGATATCTTCTCATAAATTTAACAGTTTGTGGGTTCTTACAATTAATCTTCGGAACAACCCTTTGAGAATTTGGCACAGAGAAAGTAAAATTCTGATAATCTGAGTCATGAAGAGAATATGATCCTCTATCTCTGATAATAGTATGCTCTTGATCTCCAACAGGAATCTGCACAGGCTGAGCTTGAGCAACATTATTCACTGGAGTCCTCTGAATATTGGCCTCTCCCCTAGTCATAGCTGTCATGGCTTCCATGAGCTGATCCAACTGATTCTTCATCAATTCAAACTCTTCCCTTGTAACAACCTGATTCTGCTCTCCTGTGTTCATGATTCTTCCAGAAGCTAACTCAAATCCAATGCGAATGTCGGGAAATCAACTGCGGATTGGACAAAAGACGGGTAAACTCTCTGTTCCGGCCAAGGATGTACATGCATACATGAGATGCACATGAAATGCAATGCAAAATGCCGATGCAGCAAACAAAGGATCAGAGACCCCAAAAAGCTATGAACAACTGCTGCGCTGCTGACTGGATAAGTTCAAAAGTTTGCTCTGAAGAGAAAACCAAAATACCGGGTAGGTTGGAGGTCAAGTTTCCTGCATAACGCAATCCCTCTCACAGGTATGGACCTAAATTGATAAGGTTCGGCATCCTATGTGGTCGTCAGCGTCACAGACTTTCGAGAAACAATGATACGTTCACCATTTCTGGTTTGGCATCATTGTCTAACGAAGCGGCCTCACTTAGCTGACTCCCAAGTGATCGGTCTCTAGAGTCGACAGCTCTCAGATCCAACACCCTTTCCCGACCTAGTACATGATAGGATGTCTTCAACAGAAAACCTCGTCTGAACGCGAATTTCATGAGGACTAGTACATGCCTAGCGTGCAGGTCCCCACTACTCTCCACTCTAATGCTATGTATATCCTCAAGCCTGGGTTTTGGCTTATCTCTCAAAGGAACAACCATCCAACAACACAACAACAGACAATAATAATGTGCGGAAAATGTAAATATAGCAACATATAAAATACAACACACAAATATATACACCCAAAGACAAGCAAACAAGCGCTAGGATTGACTCGCATAGGGGATGGGAAAAGTCCCCAACAGAGTCGCCAGCTGCTGCGGAGCCCAGACACCCAGGAAAAAAAATAAGGCGAGACTGCGAAAGACATCCCAGCAGAGTCGCCGGCTGTCGTACCTCGAAAAATACAATCCTCGCAATGGACGCGAAAAAAAGTCTGAAACAGAGCCACCACCGAACTTTATTCATTCCAAGGAAGGAATAGGAAAATATCGATAAAACCTTTAAAGAGATAAGAACATGGTCATCGCAACCAATATTCTAGGTTCGGGAGTCGATTACATGAGGGGAAGGTATTAGCACCCCTCATGTCCGTTGTACTCAACGGGAACCTCTTGATTCGATTCGTGAGAGAAATTTAACTACGCTTGTTTATCTTCTAAAGGAATTGCTTGCTAAAGGGGGAATGGGTGGTTTTTCGAAGCTTTGGCTATGGGTTGAGATTTTCTGGGTTGGTAATGGTTGTTGTGGAAGGAAGGTGAAAATGGTGAAAGAAGAAATGGTTTTGAAGTTGGGAAGATGAAGAGGTTTGGTCTATTTGATGTTGGGAAGTTTTTGATTGCAGGTTTCGCGAGCTGTTGGAAGATGGAGGTTCTGATTCATGAGTTTGTTTGAAGTTTTGTTGGGTATGATAATGGAGAAGAACGGTTGTGAGTGGTTGTTTGGAGATGAAGATGAAGAGGATGAGCTGGGAGTAGCGGCGGTAGGGTTGTTCAATGATGAAGGAGATGAATAGTGTAAGGGTGGAGGCGCAGCTAGGGTTGTTGTCCCAAGGTTAGGGACAGTGAACAGTGGTTATATACCACCAAAGGAGGACACGTGGCGCTGTTAATGACTAATTGCTAACTTTGGTTAATTCTGATGGTGATTAAAGCGGATGATTACTGTTAACTCCAAAAACATAAACTAATTAAATGTTGACCCAAAAATTGCCTTAATTAAATAATCCTATTAACTAAATTAATAAAAGCTAGTTAATTAAAAACAAAGTTAAATAATTCTAAGAAATAAAATAAATCCTAATTAAATTTAAAATCCTAACTAATAAAATTAAAATAATAATAACTCTAAAATTCTAATTAAAAGAAAATATATCTAAAGAAACATCTGATAAATAAATAAGTATATAAATAAAACTATATTAAAAATAATATCTACTTCTAAAAAACCATATTAAAGTCTATTTAAAAATTTTTCTAGATAAAAATAAAACAAAAATAGTAAATAAATGCAAAATGCCATGGAGAAACAGGCGAGCACCGAAATGCGCCAAATCATCAGCACGGATGGAATCATCAGGAAGAAAGCAACTTTCGCTCGATTTTGACATTGAATTTCTCGTTTGAATTAATTTGAATCGCCTGAAACGCGAGCATAGAGGCTAAAATCCTGATAAATTCAATCAGGCTGATAACCTAGGCAAAATGCGACCTAAATGATATGCAGATGAAAACGAAGCAACAGCCAGTAAAAGTCGGAAAACCCGTGGGCAAATTTTACAGTGCAACAGCATGTCGAAGTTAACATGCGCTAAGCGCCTATGCCATAGCCACGAGTTTTCACTCATAGTGTTTTAATGAGTATGGCTAAATCTTCGTTCTAGCAGTTAGGGACGATGACTGTTTGCGGTAGAACCAAGACTTAACACACTCTTTCTGAAAATTAGGTTTGAAAACAATCCCGAAGGATAAAAAAGGTTTGATGTTTTTGTTTTGTGTTTTTTATGAGAAGAAGTGAATTGAGTTAAGTTTCTAACTCATGTTGCACTAAAGACTATGACTTGAGAGTGAATGTGTCGCATATCTCCCAAAGGGCATACACTAAACACTCTAGAAAAGGTGATAGGAGGCCCCCCACTTATCATTCCTTAATTACTTAAGGCTCGTAGCGTACAACAATTATTATCCTTTTTTAAGTGTCTTGTTAAGTTATGAGAAGAGAAGAGAAGACACAACACTCTAAGGGGGACTAATCAACCCTAATGTTATCATGCAATGTGTTCCTAGAGTTGGGATTGAAAGGCAGAAATCTATCCTAATGTTATCATGCAAAGGATTTAACACCTAATGTCTCTCCTACTCCCATCTTAAACAGAGGAACTAGGAATCCTAAGGGATCATGGAAAAAGACCAAGTAAACACAAGGTAATTCAATCACAGATGAAAAGAAAAATGAGATATGAAGATGACTTAGACAAGTTAATGCAATAAGAAATGCAAACACAAATGAAAAAATTAAAAGATGCAACAAGACTCAAAAACAAGAGACTCAAACACAAAGAAATGACTTAAAGAAGTCAAGAAGGATGAGATGAAATGGGAGAAGCAAGCTCCTACAACCATCAACCATCAATCATCAAAGAAGAAAGGTGCTATCCTAGGATGTACATACAAAGAAAAGAGGGAGGAAAAAG
Organism: Lathyrus sativus; assembly: GCA_963859935.3. NCBI lineage: Eukaryota > Viridiplantae > Streptophyta > Magnoliopsida > Fabales > Fabaceae > Lathyrus > Lathyrus sativus. The sequence goes on from OZ012739.1 coordinate 45,877,451, forward strand.
TGTGGGGCAGCAACCACCACAAGCACATCTCAACCAAACAATTCTTGAAACACAAGTAAAACAAATGCAAACAAGCAATGCAAAACAATCAACAATGTTCATGACAAACTCAAAGTGTACATAAAGACACCAAATCATCATGAACAAAGGTAAAACCACAATGGGGCAGAAGTGAATTATCAAGAGAAAAGGCTCAAATCAAACTTAAAACAAGAGGCAAGACACAAATATGATCATATGAAGTGTAAGAACCAACGTCCTAACACAACCTCAACACTTAAGACAAGTGGAGAAGCATGGCTCAAAGATGACTTGTGATGCAAGTTACACATGTAGATGACCCATGAGAAGGTAAAACAACACCTCAAGCATGTTAAAATGATGTAACAAGGCTCATAAGATGCATATGGGATCACTTGAGATCATATCCCAAAGAACTAGGTCAAACTAGCATGTGTAAACACCATAAAAGTAACTTGACTTGCAAGATTCACCAAAAAAATAGGAGGAAAGCTCAATAAGTTCCAAATAAAATCTCAGGCCAAGATTGAACAATCAAAAAACAGCAAGCAAAATCTCAGACAAAATCAACTCAAGGCATCACCATATAATTCAAGAATGAATGGTGCTCCACCTTATCGAGCAAGTGTCGAGGCTCCATAAAAAAAACAATTCAAAACCCAATGAAAATTGATCATAAATGAACCAAATCAACTCTCAAAGATACTTCAATCCATCACCTAAATGATGGAGAAGAATTGTTCATAGGGGATTTTCACTTAAGGTTCAAATAATCAAAATCCAAATTAGGGTAAACCATAAAACACCTCAAATCTTTAATTCCAAATAAAATAATATGAGGGGTCATTCCAAAAAAAAATTGTGAAAACAGAAGTATTTTTAAAATGATTAAATGAAAACTAGAATAAAATAAAAGAAAATGAACTAAAAAAACATGAGGGGTGTATCAGCAAAAACATGTGAATTGAAGTCAAGGCAAAGCGCGTTGGGCTCACAAAGAGAAGGGTGTCAAAAGCAAGCGAGGCCCAAAACCCAAATGCAACAATTGCTAAATGAAACGCAGCGTTTCATTTATCCAGTCAGAGTCAACTGGGACACGCAGGCACGGTCAAGCCAATGCACGCACGACACCTCCCTCAGTCAAATGGTCTCTTTAGCCACATCAACTTTCAACTCAAACTGAACCAGACGCCGGAGCTAGGGCTCCGGTCGTCTTCTCCGGCACAGGGTCTCCAGAGCTAGGGCTCCGATCGTCTTCTCTAGCACATGGCCGCCGAAGCTAGAGCTCCGGTCGTCTTCTCCGGCACAGGGTCGCCGAAGCTGGAGATCAAAACATGATAAAAATGCCAACCTCTTACATTATTTCAAAGGAAATTCCACGAGGATCTCAAATATGACATTTGTTTTGCAAAAAGGTGCCTGTAACTAGGTGAAATCATGCCACGAAAATCAAGTGTTTAAACTGAAATTACATCAAACACTCATGAAATCAATGCAAACATTGCCTACATTGTATAGGGCTTCAGATGCACCAGTAATGACCCTAAAGTTGTGCCTAGAATTGGAGTTTTAAGTTGAAAAAGTTACCAAATGGAGTGGTTCCGTTGACTCTTCAAAATGCTTGCAAGCTTCAGTCTAACCCTTCTAACCTCTTCCTTGAGCTTTAATGATGATGATTAGAGGAAAATCTTGGAGAAATAACCAAAGAAATGTGAATTTTAAAGAATGGAAAATTTGTGAAGTTTTAGAATGATTCTCTCTATTCTCACGCAGCCAGCTTCTTCAGAGGTTTTAGGGCAAACTTTGAACTTAAATATGATGGATTTTTAACAACCATGCAGGCCCATAATGCCTTAATCGTGTGATTTGAATTTTTGCCAAAAAACTTCCATTTGAAGTACACATGGGTTATGGCCCTTGAATGTTCCCTTGGTCAGCAGAAAATGAACATATGTGGTGTGTAGAAACGAATTGTGGAGGTTTGAGTCATTGAAAAAGCCTTTGTACCAAGTTTTGGTTCATGAATCTTTATGGTATGATATGTGAAAAAGTGACTTGTAATGTTGTCAAATGTTGGCATAAATTTGGTAATATACATCATGGTCATGTAATGGTATTGGAATGACACCAAAAGTTCAAGATTAAAAGCATTTTATGGCTTGTAATGGAAGAAACACTTACCATGTCCAAAAATCAATTATCCACTTCAAAAATGGCTCAAGGGATCACACAATCCATCAAAAGTCATGGATTTTGAGTTCATTGTGAAGTTAAGGCCATTGGAAATAAGTTTCATGTTGGACAAAATTGGATTTGAGGCCTTAAAGTTCATGGAAATGACCATTGAAAAGAATGACCCATAATGAAGTTTCCAAAAATACCCTTGCCTTGTGAAGACCATAACTTGAAATGTACACATGAGAAAGAGGACTTCTAGGACTTTTTGGAAAGCTAAGATCATAAGGAACAACTTTTATGTTCACTTGAAGTTGAGGAGAAACTTGATTTCATGTCAAAAATGCTTTGGAAATGAGTTGACTTTGAGTTGACCAAAATTCTCTTCATCTGAGGACTTCAACTTGTTGACATCATAACTTGAGATGTACAAACTAAATGGATGAGTTCTTGTACTCAAAAGAAAGCTTGAAAGATTATATACAAGTATAACTTTTTTATGAAAATTAAATTGATCTTGCATCATATGGAAAATTGCCCTTGAAGTTAGGCACCAAAGAAGGGAATTTTACACTGAAATCCTCTGAAACCCTAATTTAGCAACTCCTTGAACTCTTGAATCTCCTTGATTTGGTATTATCATGACATCCTAGATGCTTTAAGATGACTTCTCATATCTCAATGACCTAGCACCAAGTCTTGAACCCTCTCAAGTTCACACCTGACTTTGGGTTTACCAGATGAAACCCTAGCTCCAGATTCTCTGACTGAGGCTCTTACAAATGAAATGTTTGACCATACAAACTTCAAAAATACTTAACATTGAGCTTTTAAACCATGTATTATCCAAGTAAGTAACCTCATGAACCTCTGATGGTCCTCAAGATAGAAGGTGACACCCATGCACAAACCTCTCCTCTCAAGGAGCTTTAAAACCCAATCTTGATGGTAGTGAAACCCTGATGGCTTGTACATGATACCTTTCTTGAGCTTGAACATGAAACTCTCCTATTGAATGGAACAACAAACCTCTTGATCCCCTGTTAGAACCAATGCTATGCAAATGCAAATGCTAACATGAAATGAAACATAAGCCAAGTTAGAAAAGAAGGGTTGGCCAAATTTTGGGGTACAACAATTGTCACCGTAGGTCACAAATCCTTTATTTTTTTGCCACAAAGTCAATGAATAAGGAAATGTCTCCCGTCACGTATCTTGAGCATCTACTATCGAGAACCCATTTTCTCTCTGTAGACTCAAGACATTATACCTTCTTTTTCTTCTTTTGATGAGCTAAGAGACAAAGATTGACAGATTCGTCTTTATTGCTTGAGCTATCTTCACTAGAGAACTCACTATCATTTTCCCAAGCAATGTATGCCCTTCTAGGTTTACTCGTTTTTTTGTTGACGATTCTTGTCTTTTCCTTTGTCTTTCTTCATCAATGGACAACCCGACTTGTAATAACCGACCTTTCCACAATTGTAGCATGAACCTTTTGATTTGGCAGTCTTATTTCCTTCATGCTTAGAGGGTTTTGATCATCGTCAAAAATTGATGAGATTCTTGTCTGAATGTTGAATTCAATTTTTCCTTATATATCTATTATATCTTCTCAGGAACAACCCCATATCTTCATTCGTATCTTCATTATCATCACTTGACTCACTTTCACTAAGCTCTTCTGTAGAGGACTTTTATCTAGAAGCCTTTATAGCTATAGAATTCTTGTCTGTGTCTTTCGACTTCTCTTTCTTTTCCTTCTTCTTGTGTTGGTCAAGACTTATGAGCTCTTGCTCATGTTCCTCAAGCTTGCCAAAAAACGTTGTGATGTCCAAAGTCATAAGATCATTAGCTTCCTTTATGGCCGTGACCTTAGATTTTCATTCCCTATTAAGACATCTCAAAATTTGTTAGTAACCACATCATTGGAAACGGGTCTACCAAGTGAACTTAAACGATTGATTAGGTGAGTAAATCTCTTTTGCACTTCCACAATGGTTTCACCATGCTTCATGTGAAAGAGATCAAACTCTTGTGTCAAAGTATTGATTCAAGCTAGTTTGCCATTATTAGTTCCCTCATGGGCAACTTGTAATGCGTCCCACATAGCCTTAGCAGTAGTACAATGGGAAATTGTATAATATTCATTAACTTTCAAAGAGGATATGAGAATATTTCTAGCTTTTCAATCGTAATTATACTTTTTCTCATCTTCATCATTCCATTGTGCTTCTGGCTTAAACACAACAACGTTATCCGCATTGGTCATGGTTATTTCAATAGGACCATTTTGAATAACGTTTCATACCTTTCTATCAATAGAATTGATATGCACCCGCATCAATCTTTCCAGTAACCATAGTTTTCACCATTAAAAAATGGTGCTCTATTGTACTCTCCTTTAGGTTCGCTAGCCATTTTCTAAAAATCTATATGCGAAGCACTAGATGAACTAGTGCTCGTGATACCACTTGTTAGACGATGGCAATGAGCTAAATGTTTCAAAAATGTGCAAATCGGCATTGAGCTTAAAATCGTCTAAACGAACCGTTATTGGTAATATCGGATATCCGAAACCGAATGGAATAGAGAGAGAACAACACCCAATTTGTTTATGCAGTTCCCCTTTCGTCCTTGCTTCGGGTACGCCTACCCTCAATTCTAAAACTAGAATTGAGATATGTATAAAATCTAGTTGAAAAGTTTTATACAAGATAAGTTATAACTACCACACACTCAAACCTAATTGTTGATGTTAATTCTATCCACTTCTCTCCCCTTGATTCCAGCCGAATCAAGAACATCAAACTCTTCGATCAAACCTCCAGTTACTGCTACTCACTTGATTCTTCAAGTCTTTCACTCAGCTGATTTCAATCGCAAGATGTTCGACTCCAAATCTTTCAAAACAGTCATCCGGTTACCGCTACTTGCTTGATCGAACCTGCCATTCTTCAAGCCTTTCACTCGACTGAATCTGCAATGCAAAAATTTGTGTAAAAACCCCAAATCCCTCAAGATATTGGAGGACAAAACTCCAATGGTTTTATTCAAGAAAATCCCACTGAAATCTCAACCTAAACTAGATATACAAATCATACGTTTGGACGTTATCACCTCGACAAAGCACAACCCAACAAAAATAATTATGTGTTATTGTTGAAGAATGCAAGTGTGAGAATGAAGATGATGAGCAATTCAAGGTATATTTTTAATTTTCTTGTTGGTTGTGTACAAAAAAGGATGCATATATATATATATATATATATATATATATATATATATATATATATATATATATATATATATATATATATATATATATATATATATATATATATATATATATACACGATTATGAAAACATAACAAAAATAACAGCTTTTTGAATCATAAAGATGCAGAAAAATGGGCTTAAATGCGCGAGAGGTCGACCTCCACAACCTGTGAGTCGACTTGAACATGCTAGAAAGTAAACCTACACACAAAATAAAATTGTGCGTCGACCTGAACTTGATCACGCGTCGACGCATGAGCACGCGAGAGCTCCAAGAGGGGTTTCAATCAGTATGCGTCGACCTACACATCATTCGTGAGTCGATGCAAGGGTGCCAGAATGTCACAAACACATTTTTATCAATTTTGAATCGACCTAAGCCCTGTATGGGTCGACCTAATGCATCAAGAATGATTTAAAAGACATTTTACACATAGGGAATGATCCTATATGCCTAGATTCATGTATGTGAATCATTATGCGCATTTTAAAAGAATCAATGCAAGCTAAGACAAGGTGATACCGTACAAAATACACAAGTACGAAATTTTCTTAATTTTGACATCCTTAGAACAAAGCAATACGGAACCTTGCCCTCTTAAATTAAATTACATACACATTTACTTATGATTTTTTTTCCACTTATAATTATAATATTATTGATCAAGATAATCATATTGAAATGCTATCATATTTATAAAATTATTAAAATATTAAAATAATAAGTATGATATTTTAATAATTATATATAAAATTATGCAAGTACCCACATAATTAAGACTAATTTCAATATTAATAATTTATCAACATAATCATTCATAAAATAAATATTTCAAATATGATAATATATACTCCCTCACTTTCTTTTTAAGTGTCATTTTTTTAATAATTTTTTATTCTTTTTTAAATGTCACTTGTAAAACTTAAGGTAGTAATAATTATATTTTTGTCAAAATTACCTTTATCTATTTATTACAGAAAGAGAAAAAGTAAAATAAATGTAATAAATAAGATATTATAGGTAAAAAGAGAATTATGATTTGAAAAATAACAATATTTATTAATTTTATTAGTATGTGTAAAAAGTGAAAAGATGACGCTTAAAAAAAAATAGAGAGAATATAATAATCAAATATCACTTTATTCATGAAACTAATTATTGAATAAATAATAAAACTCATCTAAAAGATGAATGTGTTATATTTAAAATTTTAAAATCTCTTAACAGACACTTAGAGGTACTATATATCTACCCATCCTACCTTTTTTGCACCCTCCTTAGCATTACATGCCTATGCCTTTGGAAATGCATATTGGCCAATCAGTCGACAAGATATCTTAGCGTTCTAAGAAACAATCCTTGGTTGCTGGTTCTAGCACTGAGATTGAATATCGCAGCTTGACTCTAACTGCAGCTAAATCAGTTTGATGTGTAAGCTCTCCTTCATGATTCATGAACTCCATGTTTTTCGCTCCACATAACCAAATGTATGAAAGTTTGATCTCTTCTTTGTTAGGAAAAATGGTTCTCTCCACAAGAAAAGCAAAATACCTTCTCAAGTTCAAGAAGCTGGTGTTCTAACCAAAGTTTCACATCCTATAACATTTGCTCAGCTCCGAGACTATCAAAATGGTCGATCATCATTAGGGAGTTAGGATTATTTTAACGAATGTATAAGTATCCAGTCTATAAAAAGACTTCACCTGTTGTAATTTGTGCACTAATATAATTCAGAATAACACATTCAGTTTTCTCTAAACTCTTTCTCCAATGATAAATACTACCAATAATCACCACAAGAGCATAGCCCATTTGAGAACTGGTGAAATCGCTTAGTATCTCGCATAATGATAGTCCGCTTCTCAACCATTGACACAAATTTTGCAGTGTTGTGACAATCACGGCATATTCTTAGATTTTTCATTATAACTAGTGGCGTATCTGCACTACTAACCAAAAGTCCATATGCAAGAGCAATCTTCTCACTATGTTTGGCGATCATATCTATTTTCACTTCCTCATCAACATCATGGAGAATCGATGCTGTTTCAGGCACAAAGCCAGCCTCCTGAATTTTTCTCATAACCTCTTCCAGCTTTTTGTGTATTTTATGTGAATCAGGGTGAGTGTAATCGTCGACAACAAAACGGTGGATTTTATTTCCATGTTCAATAAAACTGCATCCGGGATTTTTAGTAAGAACATTAGTCTTCATTAAAGTCCTCACTTTTGATGCATCACTCCACAAACCTGCAGCAGAATACATGTTTGACAACATAATATAGTTTCTAGGGTCCGAAGGATCTAATGCAATCAAACTTTTTGCAGATTCCTTCCCTAGATTAATGTTTTGATGAACCCTACAAGCACCAAGAAGGGCACCCCAAACTCCAGAATTTGGCTCGAATGGCATGTTCTTAATTAACTCATGAGCATCATTGAGTAGACCGCAGCGACCGAGAAGATCAACCATACAAGAATAATGATCCATTCTTGGTTGAACTTTGTAAACATCAGACATAACTTGGAAGTAGTATTTTCCTTCTTTGACAAGCCCTGAATGACTACATGCACTTAACAAATGAGTAAAAGTTACATGATCAGGCTCCATGCCTTCTTCCCTTACAATTCTTTCGAAAAACTCGATCGCTTCTTTCCCACGCCCGTGCATCGCATAGCCTGCAAGCATTGCAGTCCATGTCACTTTATCAGGCTTTTGTATCTCTGCAAATACCTTACGAGAATCACTCAATCTCCCTAACTTTGAATATAAGTTCAAAAGGGTAGTCATAATTGTTATATTTTCCTCAAGACCACAGGTAAAGATTACACTATGTAAAGCTTCCACCAATCTTCCCAAAGGCAAATTTTCACATGCTTGAAGCAAACTCACCATTGTGGCTTCATCAGGAAAAAATCCATTAACCCTCATCATATCAAAACAATGAAAAGCCTCATTAGACATTCCATTTTGGGCACAAACAGCAACAACTGAATTCCAAGACACCACACTCTTTCCACTCTCCGGCATTTCCCAAAACAATTTGAAGGAAGATTCAACAGAACCAAACTTCCCATACATGTTAATAAGAGCATTAATAACCTTCACCTCAAACACCATACACGATTTCACGGCACAACAATGAACATAATATCCCTCATGACACGCTTTCTCATATACACAAGCCGAGATAACAGATATAAACGTAAGATCATTCAGATTCAATTCTGAATTAGATTTCATCTTACAAAACACACTCAAGCAGAAACCAAGCTGTCGACTTTTCGAAAACCAAGAAACCAAAGAATTCCACGAGACAATATCCTTGTCAGGCATTTCATCAAACAGTAAATGTGCATCTCGGCTGGCACCCATTTTGAGGTAACTGGATACCAATTGGTCACCTATGAATCCATCACGGTAATCAAGAGACTTGATCACATGGGCATGAATGATCCTGCAGAAGGAGACAGAGGATGAAGATTTCAAAGCAAGAAGTAAAGTAGATAGAAAAGGGTGATAAGGGTGTGTGGAAAAGGGATGGAATTGAAGAGAAGTTGGAGGAGAAGAATGTGAAAAGAGAGGGAACAACAACGTTAGAGGCTTTGGTGAATGTCGTAGGAGCATGCAAGTTTTCAATGTTGCATGGAACAACCTAAACATATCTAGTTTGAGAAATCCATGATAAATATTTGTAAATGATAAATATAAAAGAAATTCTTATAGATAAATATTATATATAGGTCCAATATTTAAATAAAAAGATTAATATTTGTAAAAGTTATTTTTTTAATAAAATAGATAATTACTTGTCACTAATAAATATAAAAAACCAAAGATCATGTGTATGTCATGTGCAAATATAAAAATTTAAAAAAAAAAAATGAAACCAATAATGAAAATTTATTTTTGATGCATAAAGGAAAAGAATTGTTGTTGTTCGACATGAACTTTATTTTTAATATTTTAAAATAATTTGTTATGTTTTATTTTTAATATAAGTTTTTTTTATATCTAATATGATTTAAAGTATTTTTTTTAAAATGAGAATGATTTTCTTTCTTAAGTGATTCTGAAAAGCACGTAGCCTAATTTTTTTTTATGTGATCGCTGATCACATCGCCACCATGAATATAGGTGTGCAAATTCTTTGATAATGCCTGATTATAACAAAATCAAGACTTCTACCTAAAAACTAAAGTTGTTAACAATGTATGTGAAACTCAAGTATCTAAATCTTGCATTAAGGATGACATTATTGTTTTGGACTGACCTGGGACTGGCCCACCGTCGGACACGGTCCAACCCAGCTCTACGTCGGGGAATACCCAACACAAAGGTCCCACTTTGCATAACTGTTGGAGACCACGCACCCAGCACGCTCATGACGTGTTTTCCACGTGCTCATTACGCGGGAAGACGTCATCAGCCAACTACCCACGTCCGAGAGAATAGGTCCTCCACTCCCCGGAGTTTGTAGGGCAGTTGGTTCGGGACGAAGACCACATGCGGGTCTTCCCTACTGCCATGTAGGATCCTGTCAGTCATCTATTGTGGGCCTTGCGATCCAGCCCAATCAGATGACAGTTGACCCAGCTCTGAGGGCACATTATAAATATCCTCCTCCACAAGAGGGTCAGATATTCTAAACTCACTCGCTTTTTGTACTTGCTATCTCTTTCACTCCCTTTCTCACTTTGACATCAGAGTGTCTTACAAGTACACCCCCTTTCTCTTCTCCACCACCCGTGAACTTGAAGCTCACAATGTGTTGCTGGCTGCTGATCCCCTTTTTGATCCGGTAAGATCAGTGGCGCCATCTGTGGAAATCTTTTGCTCCCCCGTCTTTTCTTTCTCTGAAATTAAAGGATCAAAGCAAACCTTCAACCTCTTTTGATCAAGGTTAGTCAACACATTGACGACAACGTCCACGAAGCTACCTTCACCACCTTCGCTGACGATGACGACCATGATAACAACGTGGCACCCGTTGTTGAAGAAGGTGACGCTAGGTACAGGATCATCGCCTCTCCCTCCCTCAACAATGCGTCCTACAACACCATCCAATGTTTCAAGAGTCCAACGATTTTCCAGCCAATTCTCGTGTCGTCCAACGTCGATCCTAGCACGGTGGCCTTGTTCCCGGCAATCAATCAGACAAACCTTATGATTTTCCAGCAGAACGAACGCATCAGAATGTTGCAGAAAGAATGACAATCGCACTCTCCCCCGCGGAGACATCGACGACCAGTTTCTCGTAGCCTGTCTCTGTGACGACGAGAAACCCGTCCTCACTCTGCCCCGCGGAGAGACCAACGGGACGGTGTCGCAACTGCGAAAAACAATTGGGGGAAAACAAAGTCGCTACCGAACATTATTTATCTTGAAGGGGAAAAGGAAACGATCAAAGAAATCTCAAAAAGGGAAAGAACATGGTCATCTGAACCAAGTTTCGAGTTCGGGAGTCGATTACGCGAGAGGAAGGTATTAGCACCCCTCGCGTCCGTTGTACTCAACCGGATCCACTCTTGTTGTTCTAATAAAAGGGTATGTTATCTAAAGCCTATCTACTAATGGAAACAAAAAAGGAAAAACAAAAAAAGGAGACTTGATAGGACTTCGTCGTCCTAGGCCTACGTATTCCCTCGTACAATGGGGAAGTCAGAGTCAATGTAGTTCGGAGAACTACGTGTGAAAGGGAGAAGGGTGCTCGCCAAGACTTTGCCATCTTGGGCCTATGTATCCTCATTCGGACGATAATGAAAAAATCAGAGCATTCGTAGTTCGGCCTACGAATTGTTAAATGTCTTTTAATGAGTGATTCTAAGTTCGCGTTCCATCAGTTAGGGTCAACGCCTGTTTGCGGTAGAACGAAAATAACACGCCCTTTATGAAAAAAGGTTTGACGGACAATCCTGAAGGACAAAATGGTTTGAATTTGTTCAAGAGTTTTAACAGAAATGAATTGACTTTATTTAAGATGCGTATTGCACTAAATTCTATGACATAGGATCAAATGCTTTGTAAGATCGACCCAAGACGGGTCGTATACAAAGCATTATAGAGAAGGTAAGGAGAGAGTCCTGCTTATCACTTTCCATGTACTTAAGGATCGTGGCATACAATACTCATCGCATTTATTACGTATTTTGGTTTTGTTTAAGAAGGAAGAGAAAGACTCAAAGGGCAAAGAGAAAATCTAAGGGAAACCCACCTAAATGTTGTCATGCAATATGGCCCTATAGTTGAGGATGGGAAAGAGGGAGGTTTACCTAATATTATCATGCAAAGATGGACCTAAGATTGAGGTTAAGAGGGAGCTAACCTAATGTTGTCATGCAAAGGATTGAGAGCCTAATGTCTATCTTACTCTAAACATAATCAGAAATTAAGTTGGACTAGGAGCCTTAAGGGAGCATGTGATCAAACACAAGTAAACATTATACAACTCAATCTTAAACATCAAATAGGAATCCAAAAACTCAAAGGAGAAGAAAAGAGATGAAGAGAAGAAGAATGTCAAAGCACCACACGGGTAAGAAGAATCAAACATCAATTCTTAAGTTCCAAATATCAAGACTAGACTCAAAGTATGTTTATCATATGAATCAAAACATCAAAGATGGGTAAAGAACAAAATCAACATACACATTCTCAATCATCACAAGACAACATGAGTCAAACAAGATAAGAATCAAGTAAGGCTAGAACTCACACATCCAACATGAACCACAACAAAGACTATGTATATGTAAATCATTATCTCATGAAAAGCAAGTCACAAATGGTTCAAAGTAATAAAGTTAGGGCATCATATCAAGATGAGGCAGTAGCATGAACATGAATATCAATTCTAAAATTAACTCATGGATAAAAATAAGAATCATCAAGGATCAACTTCAAAACATGCATCAAAACTAGGTAAGCATCCATCATTATCATCTTCAAAGGAAGGCAAACATCCAAGTAAAGTATAAAGAACAAATGATCAAGTGATGAACATCAAAACATGAAGGTCAGAAGCGCACTCAAATCTTTCAATTCAAAACCAACTCTAAGATATCAAGCAAGATAAACCAATATCATACCTAAAGAATTCACAAACAAACATGTATTCATCATCCAAGATCACTCTCAAAAGGAAGTAACCATTCATGAGAAGCAAAAATGGAAAGTGTTAGATGATGGCGCAAATCTAGAAGGGGGGGGAGGGGGGGTTGAATAGATTGTTTGCTTAAAAGAGTCGGCGCTACCAATAAAAATTATTTTTATAATTTGTTTAATTGCGGAAGCGGCCGAGGAACTATACACGTCTAAAACGAACGGTTACTAGAAAACCAGATATGCGTTAAGCCTATGGAATCGGATAAACGAGATATGAGAATCACTACGTTAATCACACTTTCAATTTGATTATGCTCACTATAGAGTGTGACTAGTTCCAATGCCTTTAAAATATTAACAATATGAAAAGACAGCATACAATGTTTTTAGTTCACACAATTTATCAAACACTTGGAGTGCATAGCACTACAAGTGAGTTCTGTTTTGAGAGTTAGGTGCTCAAGTTCCCTCTTACAATCAATGATTGTACTAGGTTCAAAATCAGTTTAGCACACCTCAATTCAGAACTAGATTGATATAATCATTTGCACTAAAAACACCAATGTTAAGCAATATAAATGTAAAGAAAAAGACACAACGATTTGTTGAGGCAGTTTCCCCGCCGTCTTCCCTCAGGGTACGTCTGCCCTCAATTCTAACAATAGAATTGAGACCTTAATAGATAGATATAACCTGTTTTCCAAAGTTTATACAAGAAGTGAATAGCTATCAAACAAACGAACACTATTGTTGTTGTAGATCCAATTTCTTCTTGCCCCTTGATTCAAGTTGAATCAAGTACTCTGACAGCTGTGAATAAACCTCCGATTGCGGCACTCTCTTTGAACAACCTTCGGTCTTCAAAATCTGGCCCGGCTGATTTCAATCACCCGCGTGTCGAACCCGAATCTCCCACTCACAATCCTCCGTTTACCGTTACTAAATCGACAGAACCTCCAGCTCTTCGATTACCTTCACTCGGCTGAATATGTGATGAGACGAATCGTGCAAAAACCCTAAAATCTGAGATTCTTGGAGGACAAAACCCTAACGGTTTTATTCAAGAAAAATCTGTCGATTCCTTAACCCAAACCAGATAAACCAATCTTCTGCTTTGGACGTTATCACCTCGAACATGCACAATGCACAACAAAGATGATTATGTGTAATTGTTGTGAAATGCTATGAAGAGAACGAAGATGATGAGAACAAAATAGACACCTATTTCACTTTTATTGTTTTTTTCAATATTATGAAATGAAAGAGCAACTGAACTTATATACCAAACATAATTGACATAACAAACAAAACCAATTCACAAAGACAATTGATATAACATGATTTTGTCATAAAACAACAAGCGGTTGACCTATGCAGTAGAGGGGGTCGACCTGAGCAGACCCGAAAGCAAGATTGTGCAGAAAACAGGACCATGCATCGACCGAAGCATGGCATGCGTCGACGCATGGCATGAATTTTTAGCCAAACGAAAATGCTTACAGTATGAGTCTACCGAAGGGTCGACGCGAACCCTCCCGAGACTAATGCACTCAAAATGCTTGCAGTGTGAGTCGACCGGAACAAGTCTTTGGTCGACTGAAAACCCTGAAACACTCAAAAATGCCTATTTTCATACTTTATGATACTTTTGATGAAACCTATAGTATAAAACCAACACCAACTAAGTCGACCCTATGTGACACACATATTTGGCTATCTATATGCAAAAATCATGTTTTTATACGAGCATTTGAATTATGAGAGACAAAATATGCAACTACGACATGGTGATAACGTCCAACATATATCCTTCTATGGAGCTGAGTTTTAACATCATCAAAATGAACACATATATATATACGAGGCTTTGCTCCAACATATTCCCCCTTTTTGATGATGGCAAAACACATAGAACCTGATTGTATGATATGTCACGTTATCCTCCTCCTTGCTTGATGCCTTCATCCCTACACACGCTTTTGTGTAAATACTAAGTCTTCACCTCTGATGTTTCTGGTTCTACTGTAATGCTTGACATTTTCTCCCTCTTTGACAACATCAAAAAGAAAGAAACACCGGTCAAGGAATGGTATAACAGTAACAGAAAAACGCACATTTCAAAACATTTGCAATAGGCTATATATTAACATACATTCACATATAACGTAGTTAATGAACATATAACAGAAGGAAATGGTAAATAGATCCACACACAGATAAAACATTAAGATTGCTAGGATAGTCAAGAAAAAAAATCATTAATCACATATAAGTTCATAATCCATGACAGTCAAATGCAACAAAAAAATGCATAAGTGCAACAATACATAGCAACGTTGAAAAAGCAGAATAGTGAGATGTAAGATGCAGTATACAAAGCAACTTCAAGGTCTCCTCCCCCAAAAATGGTGGCTACACCCTCGAGAGGGATACTCTAGAGGTAATTGGGCATCGGCTCTTTCGGTGAACTCCAAGACGACTCTGTTTAGGGTGTTGAAGCTGGTGGCAAGACCCCTGTGTTGATTGGCGGCTGTTTCAACAAACCCATTGAACCTTCTCATGACACCGGATTGAAAAGCATTGAAATTTTTGGTGTGAGTCTCAAATTGACTTTGGAGTTGAGAAATACGCTCATCCTGAGCAGTCATGAAGGAGCGTTGTTCAAGTTATGTAGTCCTCATCATATCGAGGAGTTCATCAGAGTGTTATTGAGGCGGATTCGGGAATAGTGGAGGCTCATAGCTCCAGTTTGGAGTTTCTTGATACTCCAAATGCTGTTGAGGCATATATATGTCGCCTAGCGATGTCTAACTAGTATGTTGCCAGGAACCCCACCCTTGGTCATTCGCATGATTCGAGGGGGGGAGGTTGGTCAAACCACCTTCCATCATCTTGGTCTTCATCCTCCATTGGTTTTCCACCACCCTGTTCATCTTGGTCTTCTTCTTGTACCTCTTCGTTCTGATCATCACTCTCGTCTGATTCTTCCAGCCGAGAGGTAGTTGCCTTGACAATGAATCTGTAATGACTTTCAGTTGGGTCTCAGACATATCCCATCATTGTAAGAGTTTTTTGGAAAAACTCTTGATCCGAGGTTAGGGATTTATAAGGAATACCCGGAACTATAATTTTGGTATGATTGAGAACTTCTTGAATGAAAGACCCATACGAGAGAGCAGTCCCTCTACCCGAGTCCCTTAGTGGATAAATTCGACTTGCTATATAGTGAGGCCAACTGATTTTGATCTTTTTCTTCAACATGTAGATTAAATGTACCTCAACTTGATCAACGCGCGAATATCCACCTTTCTTGGGCCGCAAAATATGCGCCACAATCCATTATAAGATTCGATCCATAGGTTTTAACTTTCCCGTAGTGACCGTCTTAGGAAAAAGGTCACTTGCCACAATATCATCCGCATAAGGTTTCTTCAGCATGGAGTTCAAAGCTTAATGATAGTGTGAGTGTCCGTGGCCTTAATGATGGGCTCAGCGGATACTGGAGACATATTAAACAGAGTTTTCCAAACAACATCGTTCACACATACCTTTGTAGTTCCAACTTTCGTGTTGAACTCAAAACCTTGAAATTTTCCTTGAAGACCAGTGTAGAATATCCTTACAAGGTCTTCATTGTACTTTGTATTGCACTCTAAGAAATTATTAAACCCTTGAGCATCAAGAAGATTTATCATTTGTGAGATATGCATACGCTTAGGAGTCAGACGGTAGTACGCATGCTGCTTTACGACAGATCGCTTGCTGAAGTTTTTGTCATAGATCTCAGCAAATTCAGGAGGGACAAGGGACACAACCGTTGCTGGAAGATTTACAGATGATGGACCGACATGGGATGAAGAAGATCTAGTTGATCGTTTGCCGGTGATTCTGCGGGTGGACATCTTCACTTTCAAAGTTGGAGAAGAGGAATGGGTGATGAAGAAAGTACTCTTGAAGATAGAGAAATGATGATGATTTTACCCCTTTGTTGTAGATACTAGGTTTTGTGAAGAAAGGAAGAGGAGAAATAACCTTTATGTAGGTTACAATTTTCAATTTAGAATGTCTTAATGAGAATGACTTGGAATGAACAATATGATTTAATAGAAATGAACAGTTGCAGCAGAAATTTTTCCACAGATTTCGCGCGATGCGTCGACTGGAAGGTCTATGCGTCGAAGCATACTGTGTTGAAAATAACACGGTTGAAATAGCAGGGGTATGCATCGAATGGTGGGTCGACCTGAGCATACCCGTGTCTCAAGCAAAGAAAACATTCATTTTGTGAGTCGACCGCTACCATGCATAGGTCGACTCATGCAGATGAAAACCAGGAAAACTTAAATTTTTGACTATTTTAGCATACATAAAGACATAAATAGCAAGCCAAAACATATTTCAAGTATACAAAGAAATGAAATACGTGAAAACATGATATACACGACAATGATGACACATAATTTGATACATTTCATTTTGTGAACATGACAATTTTGAGAGATTCTAGTTAAGGAAGGATATTACCTCAACTCCAAAAGTAACGAGATGCACTCACATATGGCTTTTAACATCTTCATTTGTTAGATAACAGATGGACAAAGCACATATAGATATGGATATATATAATATGCGAGAGATATGCTACACACGATCCGAAATATCAAAAACACCGAGTTCCCGTCGGATATGAAAGAAAGGCTCAGTAGCAAGAGGTTTTGTAAAGATATCAGCAAGTTGATTTTTAGTGTCAACATGCTCAAAAACCACGCCGCCCTTCTCCACGTGATCCCTAAGGAAGTGGTGTCAAATTTCGATATGTTTGGTGCGTGAATGTAGCACAGGATTCTTGGTTAGATTGATGGAACTCGTGTTGTCACAGAAAATTGGAATACGTTTAAGTTTGAGGTTAAAGTCGAGCAATTGTTGCTTAAGCCATAGGACTTGAGCGCAACAACTGCCAGCCGCAATGTATTCCGCTTCGGCGGTTGACAAAGCTACAGAGACCTGCTTTTTGCTATGCCAACTTACCAAAGAGTTTGAAAATAAATGACACGTGCCACTCGTACTTTTCCTATCTGATTTGCATCCCACAAAATCAGAATCGGAGAAACCAACCAAGGAGCAATTATTTCCCTTAGAATACCAGAGCCCATATTTTGGAGTACCCGAGAGGTATCTAAGTATGCGCTTTACTGCTTTTAGATGGGATTCTTTAGGAGACGATTGGTACCTAACACACATTGTCGCTACTGCGAAAAAAGAGGGCCGACAAAGACAGAAGAGTCGCCACCGTTCGTTATTTATTCCAAAGAGAGGGAAAGGAAACGATCAGAGAAAACCTACGAAAAAGGGAAAAGACAGGTCATCGAAACCAAATCATGGGTTCGGGAGTCGGTTAAGCACGGGGAAGGTATGAGCACCCCTTACGTTTGTTGTACTCAACAGGATCCACGCTTGTTGTCTATCTAAAAGAGTGTTAATCTATCAAAGGTTGGCTCACAGGGACAAAAGAAAAGAAAAGAGAAGAGACTCGATAGAGCATTGCCGCTCTATGCCTACATACTCCCTCGTGCAATGGGAAAGTCAGAGTCAACGTAGTTCGGAAAACTACTAGTGAAGGGGGGAAGTTTGCTCGCCAAGACATCGCCATCTTGTGCCTACGTATCCTCATCTGGTATGAGAAATCAGAGCAAATGTAGTTCGGGATGACACGACCACAGATTGGTTCAAGTGTTTTAATGAGTAGGGTTAAACCTTTGTTCTAGCAGTTAGGGACGATGCCTGTTTGCAGTAGAACCTAGGCTTAACACACTCTGTTGCGGTGAAAATTGGATAGCAAGCTATTAATTAACTTGAACCTTATTTCTTTTACAACCGATCTTTAATTTGTCCAAAGGAAAGGTCTCAAGAAAGAAAAACCTTCTTCGCGATGTAAACAACGCTTAAGAGATTCGGGGGTCGGGGGTTAGTTATACCTAGGGAAGGTGTTAGCACCCTAAGCATCTGTAGTATTCTATAGGAACCTTTTGTTTATTTGATTGCTAAGTTTGTGAATTGTACTATGGTTTGGGATAAGGTAAAATAAACAAAGGCCTAAGTGGTTTTCTAAGTTTGCTCGCAAAGACGTCGCATCTTCTGCCTACGTATCCTGACTAGGATAGAATCAGAGCAATCGTAGTTCGCCTTACAAGGGAAAGAACACTTGATGACGATCAAGGTTCAATGGGGAACAAACATGACAATGTTTGTGAGGAGCTTGACAAAACTCCCTATTCTAAGTTGTAGAAGGGGAAAGTAAGAGATCATGACGATGATTCTTACACAAAGTTGACGAACTCTTTCCTAGGGTTCTAGTCGAAGAACGCTCCTAGTACGGGTGGGTCTTTTAGACTTAAGCAAAGTCTGGGGCTTCTAATCTAAGGTTTAAAATGACTTAACAAATTCAAGGGTGTGATTGAATAAGTTATCCATGACATCGAGGGTTAAATGGACAGACCTTCCTTTGGAGGAAAAACGGGGAGACGAGTTGGACGAGAACTAACGAGTTTCGTCGCTTCGGGATAAAAGAAAATAGAATGCTAGACAAGATGACAATCAAGGTAAATCATAATCATGGTTACAAACAATTAAATATTAAGAGATGGTGAGAATGAAATATGATGATAACCTTTAACAGATGAAAATAACGGGTACTGCGGCGGCAGTTCGCACTCGGTGAAATCATCAGATAAAAATGGTAAAAACTAAGAAATAAATCCTAGCATGTTAACTAACATGTATAGGCATGGATTCAAACAAGTATCAAGAAAAATATTGAAAGGAATCACATGAACATTCATCTGAAACTAGGTAAACGATCGCGTAAATGCGCACAACTTGTACATAAACAAATTAAGTGATAAAATATGCAAACATCAAAAATAAAAACATGGCATGAAAGTACACATTAATACGAGCACAACAAAAAAAGAACGGACGAAAAACGATGAAAATAGAGTGAGATACAAATTTTTGAAATTTGTACGAAAATTCACAAAATTAAACAAAAGAGTTGCCCTCCTCAGCGGTCGAACTCAGGAACAAGGGGTGAAAGGGCGCATGGTCATACCACTGGGGTGGCTATACATCCATTGATGAAGCCACCCCTAATTAATTATAAGGGTAAGTTGGTTCTATGGCTGGGCAAGAACACACATAACCGGGCATTTACGTTTTGTACCGTATCTCACTAACCGCTTATCCTTTTTTCGCAAACTTTATATGGATTTGGGGTAGAATTGAACAAGGAATCCAATGGTGGTCTTAGTTTTCTCAATTTATCCCTCTAGTGAAAAACCCTATAGTTCTTTTGTTTTAGGTTCAAAGTTGCATTTTCTCATGGGTAGCCTCACACACTCATGCCCAAACCATAACAAATGTACACACATCAAAGATAAATGGTAATGAATGAATGCAGCTCATCCTTGGGGCTGAAACTGGTCTGTTATGAAAAGTCACACACAAAATGCAAATATGACATGGATTATGCATGAACATGTGGAATTTCAGCTTAAGGCAAACATTATCTACAACAAGGTTACACACACCTCAGGTAAGTACAAAGGAGTGATTCTAAACTATATTTGTAGTTAAAACTGAAGTGTCATGATAAGTCACATGCAAAATGCAAAAGAATGACATGAGATCATGCATGAAATGTGGAATTTCAAGCTTAAGACAAACATTGATCAATTCCACCTTCTGTACACCTCTAATGTAAGTTAAAGAATGAGTCTTGATTGAAAAATAGAGGGATGCACTGACAATGTGGATTTTGGTAATCAAAGTGCATTCTCTTGTGTGTGAACATGCATTTCAATGTGTGATTTTTGTTCTAAGCAGTTTTAACTTCAAACAACTATGCAAACACTTTACAATTGATGAGTATGGAGTGTTAGATCAATCATTTCAATGGAAAATACACTGATGCAAGAAGTGGTGTGTGATATGTCATTTTTGTGAAGAAAATGCATCTTGAAGGGTGAGTTTCCATGACAGTGAGTTTTTGTGCAAAATGATCATGCTAACACCTCAACAATGATCAATATGAAGTGTGTGTGAAGTGGTTTGAGTGAAAAAACAAGTTCTATGCAAAAGTAGCACTTAAGTTGCATGAATGTGTATGAAAAATGACCTTTGAAACATGAAATTCACAACAGATTATTTTTAATGTAAAGCAGTGAGACTAGCATATTCCAAATGGTATTCATGAGATGTTTCAATGTAATCTTGATGCAAAAAACCAAATTGTGGCAGAAATTGACATTTGTGTGGTTTGATGAGTTTGATACATTTGTGTACAATATGTGAATCATGAATTTGTGTGCAAACAGAGCAAGTAAATACACAAACATACTCCTACTGCACATTGAAACTTGTCTTGATGCTAAAATCCAAGTTTTAATGCTTTATGCAAAAAGTGAAGTTCAGCTGCTAGGGTATGTTTTGGCAGTAGCAACACTTTCCTTTTACTAGCAGCAAAACACCAATGAATCAATCTAAATGATCTTCAATACCAAAACTGTTTCTGACAGTATATCAATAACTCATAATACATTCATATGACAAGAACAAATCCAATGTACACCTTCAGAATCAATGGAAGCTTATATTCATTAAACAGCAAAATGCCATGTTGAATCATTAACAACCACAACTTCAAATTTCACATACAAATGCCAAAAATATGAAAATGAGGTGAAAGTTCATAGGGGCCAGTCACATACCTCTTGTAGATTCTTATAAGTAAGCTAGAATGGTTGAGAAAACCAGAGATTCTTTACTTCACTTCTTGGCCTTGGTTCTTGCTTCAACTTTAAGTAATAATGCACTTTTCATGCTAAATGAAAAGATGTGAGTTTCTAATGGTTGATAAGTGCTTGAACAGTTGAGTGATGTTATTTGTGAGGTGTATGAGTGATCAAACCCTTAAGAAAAGGCTTGGAGCAAAATTTGGAGATTTTTGTAGCTTTGGTCAAAGTATGAAAGGTAGAAGTTTGACTTTTTGATCTTTGAGGTTTCTTGGTGGTTTAAGGGATCACACACCTTCTATATGGTATTTAGAAGTTGTGTGGAGGGTGTTTGAAGTGTTGGAAAGAGTAGAAATGATTTTGAGCAAATTTCACTTCATGACATATTTTGGTGTTTTCATGGATTTTGTGACTTTTGAGATTTTGAAGCAAGGTGAAGGAATTGTAATGACAGAGCTTCTCTATAGGTTTTATCAGATGAATTGTGTATTAAATGAGCCCTCCTTTTATAGAGAAATAGGTTGAGGTGCTTGCTAGAGACTTTACTTCATCATGAAGCAAGCTTAGAGATATTTTGAAACAAACCTCCCTTGGAGGGTTTTCCACTTGCTCTGCTGCAAGACCATTTTTTCAAAGTTTCTTACTGATTTCTAATGTGTTTTGCAGCCTATAGATCATAGGGAAGGGGCTGGTACAGCCTTCCCACTTTACACCTCATGCTTGGAAGTGTAACTTGTCCACTTGCTCCACTTGCAAGGCAATGGACTCAAGCCTTTGATTTTGGGCTATTTTGCATAATTCTGTTTTGTTTCATGCTACATACATCTCATACATCAGATACAACAAGTTGGATCAAGAATATTTGGCAAAATTGGTGAAAGAAATCAATCTTGAAAATTCAGCCAATGTGGGACTAAAGTGTGAAACCTCCAACTTTGCACCTATGTAACTTTTTGCTCATAACTCCTTTTGGGGGCTTCTAATACTTTTTGGAAAGCCCTCATGTAGCTCTACAACATTCATGTTTTCCAAGAAATCAAACTCCAATTGGAACTAGGTGAAAAATCCTCTCAAAGTTGGCTGCACACAAGCTTTTCAAGTGAAAATAACTTAGAAATTTTCTAAGTTATTTTCCCTTCTAGGAATGTTTTTGCTTCTATCTCAAAAAGTATGCATTTTCTGGTTGTGGACTAGTATGGGACTTTTGTAGGACTTGTCAATAGCTTTCCAATGAGCTTGGAACCATCTCATTTGAGTGTGTGGTTAAGGAGTTAGGGTTTAGCCCCTTTCGAAACCCGAATTTCCCGATTTTTCGATTACTCTCACATCCTTGATCCAATGATCATGAAAAATTGATATGAAAGTCCATTATGACATAAGGAACAACTTTTCTTCACAACTTGAAGTCCAATTCTCAAAATTTGGAGAGTTGACTTTTCGGTCAACCGTACGATCAATCGGTGCCGATTGAGTCGTCTGCTGACATTCCGGACATCCCTAGACTTTGACACTTCTTGAATAGACTTCAATAGACTATATGAACTCCATGGACCTCAATCCCACCATTACAACACCTTCCAACATCAAAGTCAAACCACAATTGACTTTTCACTAGTTAAAAACCCTAATCGGGGCCTCTCGACTGCACTGTCTTTGATTTTGAACTGATTTCCTCAAATTGGCTTCTTACTTGACTTTGGTATTTATGTTTGATTTCATTCCATGATTGACCTAGCCTAAAATTTTGATTGATCATTCCTTTGTTGTCTTGAATTTGTCGGCGCGGAAACCCTAATTCACCTGTAACTTTGACAAACAAAAACTTGCACTGGATTAGGGTTAGATAATGCATGATCATGCTTCTACAATGATAATGAGAATCTAAGGGGTCAAAATTTGGGGTACAACAGTTGCCCCTATTTAAATATCTTCACTAGATGGGGAACGTGAGATGACAATCCTCGTTTGAATCGCAGTGAAAGGTATTTAAATATAGATAACCGAAAATTTTGTCCCTTAGATCTGATCTCATGCTAAAGGACAAGTTATGACATCCCATGGAATCTAAATGATGCTTTATGATGCTTGAATGCAAACAACACAGACGCAAAGATAATAATAAAAGAAACAATAAAACAACCAATGACAAATGCGAGGACTCGACACTGGGGACTCGTACTGGGGAAAACTAAATTAACAGTTCAGACATGACTGATAATGTAAGAAGGAAAACTTCACATGGGGAATAGGCAAATCCAATAAATATGACAATATTTTTGGAAAAGAAGTACTTCACCGGGGAGAAGAATAGACTTTCATTGGGGAAAAAGAGATATTCTTACTGGGGAGATGGAGACTTAATTCCACTGGGGGGAAGCAGAAAAGCAGACTTCACCGGGGAAGCAAAAGACTGGATACAACCTCACTGGGGATGATCAGATGAGGAACTTCCTATAGCGAAGAGTTCAAACGGGATCTTCAGGAATGGACTAGAAACAAGACTAAGCACACTGGGGATACTAGTGACGACTAGATCTCCGTGACTTGACTGGGAACATGGATCACTGGGGATATATCCTCAGCTTCTGCAAATAGTTCACACAGTGCTGGTAATCAAGAAACGTCCTGGGGAAATTGGTAACGACCAGAATTCCAAGTAATGCCAGTGACGACTGGTCTTTTAATGGTGATTGGTGATGACCAAATCAGGGTATCAATGACAATTGGTTATGAAACAATGCCAGTTACGACTGGATTTTTAATGAAGATGGCGACGACCATGCTGGGGAATACCAATGACAATTGGTTACGAGGATGCTAGTGATTACTAGATCTTAGCTAGGGTGTTGGTAACGAGCAAAACGAAACAGATTCCAATAACGATTGGACTCTAGATGATGATACCAGTTACGACTGGGTTTCAAAGGGAAAAGTTGGTGACAACCAACAAGATACCAATGACGATTGGATTTAGGCAGTGCCAGTGACGACTGGACTTCATGGGGAGAGTTAGTAACAACTAACAAGATACCAATAACAATTGGAACAATACCAGTGACGACTGGATTCCCCGGGGAAAGGTTGGTAACGACCAAACCAAGAGGCGCCAATGAAAATTGGACTTTTAAACAGTGCCAGTGACGACTGGACTTATACGTGAATTTGTTAGTGACGACTAACGAGATACCAATGACAATTGGATTTAGACAATGCCAGTGACGACTGGGCTTAAAAGGAAATAGATGGTGACGACCAAATGAATGCCAACGACAATTGGTTTGAACAAAATGCCAGTTACGACTGGACTTATACTTGGAAATGAAGCAAGTAATAACTTAAACTTCACGGGGATTGATAGATGTCACCGACTCGGGGAACAAACGAATCACACTGATCCCATGATGAGGGGTGTACGTAGACTTGGGAAATAAACCCAAAGACCTACTGGGGAATAGAGCCTGTAGGTAGATTTTGCTGAGGTGAATTCAAACAGATGTCCAGAAATACTTCGCTGGGGAAAGAACCTTCATATCATCACAAGAAATCCTGAGGGATAATCTTCAATCTTGATAACCATACATGGCCAAAGGACTCTTCGTCGCTCAACTTGCTTGCATTTCATTGGGGAATATAAATTCTGACTGTGTATCAAGACTCCTGCTACCCTAAAGTTTCGGGGAAGTATGATTTTCCTCGAGTCTTTCCACAAGTTAAAACATTTTGTTAAATCTTTCCAAGTTATTTTCAAAAATTTGGACTTTAATGCTTTCAAAAACAATCGTTGACTAACGAACGGTATTTTGCATAACAAAGAAAATAAGGAACTGATAATTTGCACAAGAAAGAAAGGCTCAAAAGGCTGATTTTATTTAAAGGATGAAATCTTGCCAATGACAATATTCCATGGAAATTTTACAAGTAAAATGGCAAAAGTGGATAAGGTTACATTGAATCCTGTGACCTAACTATCCCTAAAGACTAGAATTCTCCAAGATCCTTGCTTCTGACGAGAGCTGTTGAGATGAATCTTTGTTGAGTCTGCAGTGTTGATGACTTCGTCTGATGCAGCGAAACGCCTTTGTCCCTAATTTTTGCCTGGATCGCCCTTTCGGGTTTTCAATCCACCGGGACGCTCATTTTTGCCTAAGCCGCCCTTTCGGGTTTTCAACTTAGCGAGCTTTTTGATTTCTTTTCTCTTTTTTCTTTTTTACCCTAACTTTTGCATAAACCGTTCTTTTGGATTTTCCGGTTTATCGGGTACTTTTTAGGCGTAATATTTCCGAACTACGTCAGAGTTTATCGGGTGTGTGAGTTGTTCTCCGTCCATGGTAGTAAGGATTAGTGAACCTCCGGAGAATACTGTCTTCACAATAAAGGGGCCATCGTAATTAGGCATCCACTTCCCTCTTGCGTCTTTGTGAACTGGTAAGATCTTCTTGAGCACAAGTTCTCCTTCGCGGAACTCTCTGATACGGACCTTTTTATCGAATGCTCTCTTGATTCTTTTTTGATACAACTGGCCGTGACACATCGCAGACATGCGCTTTTCATCGATGAGATTCAGCTGATCAAATCTTTCTTTAATCCATTCTGCCTCTTCTAACTTGGTTTCCATGATGACTCTGAGGGATGGTATCTCGACCTCGATGGGAAGAACTGCGTCCATTCCATATACCAGAGAAAAGGGAGTTGCCCTTGTGGAAGTGCGGACGGAGGTTCTGTATCCGTGCAGGGCAAATGGTAGCATTTCATGCCAATCTTTGTAAGTTTTAACCATTTTCTGCAAGATCTTCTTGATGTTTTTATTTGCAGCTTCCACAGCTCCATTCATCTTTGGACGGTACGGGAAAGAGTTGTGGTGTTCGATTTTGAAATCATCACATAATGCTTTCATGACTTTGTTGTTCAGATTGGTACCGTTGTCTGTTATAATTCTGCTTGGGATCCCGTAACGACAGATGATCTCCTTTTTAATGAAACGAGCCACCACTTGACGTGTGACATTGGTGTAAGATACAACTTCAACCCATTTTGTGAAATAGTCGATGGCAACCAGAATGAAACGGTGTCCATTTGAAGCTTTTGGCTCAATTTCCCCAATCATGTCAATCCCCCACATAGAGGCCATGGTGACGACAGTACATTCAACAGTGTTGGAGGCACATGCATTTTGTTCGCGTAGATCTGACATTTGTGACATTTTCTGGCGTACTGAATGCAGTCGGTTTCTAAAGTTAACCAATAATAACCAGCTCTCAAGATCTTTTTGGACATGGCGTATCCGTTGGCGTGAGTACCAAACATTCCTTCATGAACATCTTTCATTAACAAGTCCGCTTCTCTTTTGTCAACACATCTGAGTAAGACCATATCATGATTTCTTTTGTAAAGTACACCATTGCTGAGGAAGAATTTGGATGCTAATCGTCTCAGTGTTTTCTTGTCAAGTGCTGTAGCATATGCGGGATATTCTTGTTTCAACAGATAATTCTTTATATCATGATACCAGGGTTTGCCATCGGTTTCTTCTTCAATCATTTGACAGTAAGCAGGCTCTGTCTTGCGTTCAATTTTGATAAGTGTGCCATCATTGACATCTCTAGTTTTCCACATCGAGGCCAGCATGGCTAACGCGTCGGCGATGTGATTCTCTGCTCTTGGAACATGTTTAAAGGTGATTTCGTCAAAATACTTGATCGTTTCAACGATATAAGCTCTGTAAGGGATCAGGTTTTCATGTCTTGTCTCCCATTCACCCGTGACTTGGTAGATAACCAAAGCCGAGTCTCCACTGACTTCGAGATTTTTGATTTGGAGATCAATGGCTGCTTCGAGACCAAGGATACACGCTTCATATTCAGCAATGTTGTTTGTACAATCAAAGTCTAGTCTGGCTGTAAACGGAGTGTAACCACTTTCAGGATTCATTAAGACTGCACCTACGCCATGTCCGCTATAATTGGAGGAACCGTCGAACATCATCTTCCACCAAATATCTGTCTGTTGACCTTTGCCAGAACTTGTTTCTTCACAATCTTTCACTAACATGATATCTTCATCCGGAAAATCAAACTTCAGAGGTTCATAATCTTCGACAGGTTGATCTGCGAGATATTCTGATAACACACTGCCCTTGATAGATTTCTGAGCCACATATTGAATATCATATTCTGATAGTAGCATATGCCACCGGGTGAGTCTTCCGGTTTGTGCAGGTTTCTCAAAGATGTACTTTATTGGATCCATTTTTGAGATCAACAAAGTGGTGTGACAAATCATATACTGCCTCAAACGCTTAGCGGCCCATGCTAAAGCACAACAAGTCTTTTCTAGGAGTGAGTATCTGCTTTCACAATCAGTAAATTTCTTGCTCAGATAATAAATGGCATGCTCCTTCCGTCCGGATTCGTCTTGCTGGCCCAGAACGCAACCCATTGAATTTTCAAGTACTGTCAAATACATAAAGAGAGGCTTTCTCGGAACAGGTGGTATCAAAATTGGAGGTTCTTGGAGATAACCTTTGATTTTATCGAACGCTGTTTGACAATCAGAATTCCATACAACTGTTTGATCCTTTCGTAACAACTTGAAGATCGGTTCACAGGTAGGGGTCATATTGGAAATGAACCTGGATATGTAATTTAACCTGCCAAGAAAACTTCTAACCTGATTTTCGGTCTGCGGAGCTGGCATGTCTTGAATGGCACGGACTTTGTCTGGATCCACTTCAATCCCCTTGTGGCTGACAATAAAACCGAGTAATTTTCCTGATCTGACTCCGAAAGTGCACTTTGCGGGATTCAATCTCAACTGATATTTCCGGAGTCTTTTGAATAACTTCAACAAATGTTCTAGATGGTCTTTTTTGTTTTGAGACTTGGCGATCATATCGTCGACATATACTTCTATTTCTTTGTGCATCATGTCGTGGAACAAAGCCACCATAACTCTTTGATAAGTTGCGCCTGCATTCTTTAGACCGAACGACATTACATTATAACAATACGTCCCCCACGGAGTGATGAAGGTTGTTTTTTCCATGTCGTCAGGATCCATTTTGATTTGATTGTAACCAGAGAAACCGTCCATAAAGGAAAACACTGCAAACCGAGTTGTATTATCTACCAAAGTATCAATATGTGGTAAAGGGAAGTCGTCTTTCGGACTGGCTTTGTTTAAATCTCGATAATCTACACACATCCTAACTTTTCCATCCTTCTTTGGTACAGGAACAATATTGGCTACCCATTCTGGATATTTGGAGACTGCGAGAAATCCTGCATCAATCTGCTTTTTTACCTCATCTCTGATTTTGAGAGTCATCTCGGGTCTGGTTCTTCTGAGTTTCTGTTTAACCGGCGGGCATTCAGGTCGGAGCGGTAGCTTGTGAACTACTATATCTGTGTCTAGTCCCGACATATCTTGATACGACCATGCAAACACATCCACATATTCTCTTAGAAGTTCTTCTAACTGTTGTTTTACCTCTGCCCCAAGGGCTGCCCCGATCTTGACTTCTTTTCTGCCTTTTTCAGTGCCAAGATTAATGACCTCCAAATGTTCCTTGTGTGGCTGAAGCTCGGTGTACTCAGACTGTGCCCATCTTGCCAGTTCCTCAGGGACTTCAAAATATTCATCCTCGTCTTCGGCTTGGTATATTGGGGAATCCACGTCTGCGAGGTTACAGGATTCAATGGGGTTATGGTCATCACTGCATGTTTGAAGGGTTTACTTTATTAAAACACACAACAACAAATGCAACACATACAGAGAAAGAGAAAATTGTTTTTGTTTTGGTTTTTTGTATTGCCATTTTTCTTTCAAAGTAAAAGCAAAAAGACGGTAAAGAAACAACACGAGGAATTTTAACAAAATAGTCCATTCTCATTGATATTTCTTTGAAAGCATGGGGCCCTTACAAAACATTCCTATAGCCTTGGGCACGGCTATGGAGATTTTAAAACAACAAAGAAAGAAAACAACCAATTACTTTAACTCGGGAAAAATCACAGGAACTTCGACAGCTTCCCAGTTGTTCAAAGCAGCTTTGTCATGATACACTAGTTGTCCTATGTCTTCATCTTCAAGATTTCCTTCCACGACGCTGATTTGAAAACCGCCACTGACGAATATTTCTTGAATAGCCTTTGGCCGGCTGTTGTCATGCATCGGTTCTTCACCTTGAGTTGGTTTGTAACCCAACCCCTGGCGGTTCATCTCCGGCTTTACCTCAATGACTTCTCCCCATCCCGCGGGAGTGCCTTCTTCCAGCGTAGCTTTGGCGCTTTGAGCAGATGCGAAAGTTGGACCACTTTTTGCCACCGTCTCCTCTATCATCACTGCGTTTGCTATTTCTAGTGCTTGGAATGACGTCTCTAGCGCGTCCTCTTCTGCTTCAATGTACCGAAACGATGAAAGATTACTGACCATTAACTCCTCCTCACCATGAACAATTATTAGCTTATCATTTACCACAAACTTCATTCTTTGGTGCAGGGTAGAAGTTACTGCCCCTGCTTCATGGATCCAGGGACGTCCCAGTAGGCAGCTGTAAGATGGATTTATGTCCATCACCTGAAACACAATGTTAAATTCATGGGGTCCCACCAAAATCGACAATTCTACTTCTCCGATGACCGTTCTTCTTGAGCCATCAAAAGCTTTTACAATTAATGAAGTTGGTTTCATCTCTGCCCCAGTATAGGCTAATCCGGACAGTGATCTTGCGGGTAGTACATTCAACGAAGATCTTGTGTCGACCAGTACACGGGCTAGGGTATCCTCTTGACATTTGATGGATATGTGCAGTGCATGGTTATGATTGCGCTTTTCTTTTGGTAACTCAGCATCACTAAAACTTAAAGTGTTGCACGCCGTGATGTTAGCCACTACTGAATCAAACTATCCGAGTGAAATATCCTTGGTTACGTGCGCTTGCCTCAGTACTTTCTGTAATGCCTCTCGGTGAGCTGGCGAATTGATTAAAAGTGACAAGATTGAGATTTTTGCTGGCGTCCGATGAAGCTGATCTACCACCTTGTAATCACTTCTTCGGATAATCCTCATAAATTCATCATTTTCTTCTTCTGTGCTTGTAGCTTCTTTTTCTTTGATTACCACAGCAGGAATAACTTCTTTTGGAATAGCTACTGATACTTTCGGCTGATAGATCCGACCGCTGCGGGTCATCTTGCTAGTGCCGGCAATGTTAGTCACATCTTTCTGATTATCTGTCTGAACAACCTTTCTCGTTTCTTTGTCCACCACGGTCACATCGTACCTCCATGGAACAGCTCTTGTATTGTCATAATGGAACGGTCTTGGTTTTTGAACTACGATTGGTCGCGGTTGACCAATAGCAGCTCTGTTGAAAACTGGCCTTGCACCCCTGTTAAACACTGGAACTTTCTCTCTTTTCCTGGACAGGTCGAAAACTGGCTCTATTACATAAACCTCTTCTTTCCTTACCTTACCACATACTTGTAATATCCCCTCATTTATCAATCTTTGTATATCTTCCTGCATCACATCACATCCACTGGAACTAACAGTACATTTTTCACAATTGTTATGAACACTTCCTAACAACCCTGCTTCTGTCAACTTATCATGCAATGTCTTCAATGGAGTTTTAATTTTTGACACATCATTAATTATCTCTTCATCTGACTTTTCAATGGCATTGACCCCTCCATGGTTTGGCAGTGGGTTACTTTTGACGTTAGGTGGTACATCATCAAAGGACAGGATTTTCTTCTCCATCAATTCTCTCACCATATGTTTTAAGGCAAGGCACCCTTCTAGGTCGTGGCCGGCGGCACCTTCATGGAAAGTACAATGGGCATTTGGGTTATAATGTGGAGATGTGGTATCCGGATTAAGCGGTCTTTTCGTGATCAAACCCTGATGGACCAAAGATGGATATAACTCAGTATACGTCATTGGTATTTGTGGGAGTGGAGGTTTTGTGGTCGGCCTCCGATTCTGGTATTGTTGTCTGGGTTGTGGCATCCTCTGCGGCTGATTCTGTTGAAAGGGTGGAGCATTGGGCGCTCGTTGATGCCCTTGCTGGTTTTGCTGATACATGGGCGTTGGTCGCCCTGACTGATAGTTTGAAACGGAATGGTTGAATGTTGGGGTCACAGCTGCCACATATTGCTGCGGGGCATACTGTACCGGGTACACGGGTCTTTGTTGATGAAACTGTTGAACATAGTTAGGTTGGACTGGCTGGATGAAACTTTGTTGAGGCGACTAATATTGCTAATATGGAGGTCTCACGGTACGATTTCTTCTTCCCATTACGGCATTTGTTTCACCTTCTTTCTTTTTGTGAAACCCACTGCTGACTTTCTTGATACTGCTGTTGTTAGAACTGCTGAAGCTGTTGGCTACCTTTCCACTTTTCATTCCCAATTCTACCCTCACTCCCACGGCCACAATGTCTGAAAAACTTGCAGACACGCTGCTGATCATTTTCTCGTAGAATTCTGGTCTCACTGTGTCAACAAACCAGTCTGTCAGTTCTTTCTCACTTAGAGGTGGTTCTACCTAGGACGCTGTTTCTGTCCACCGCTGAGCGTACTCTTTGAATGATTTTGTGCTTTTCTGGGACATGCTCAACAACTGCCTTCGGTCAGGCACCATATCCATATTATATTTGTAATGTTTCATGAATGCATCGGCCAAATCTTGAAAACTGTGGATTCTTGACTGATTTAGACTTAGATACCATTTTGCTAGAGCTCCTTTCAGACTGTCTTAAAAGCAATGGATCATCAGTTTATCGTCTTCGACGTGTGCTGCTGTTGCACCCCAAAATTTGACCAACAATTATTTATCCATCAAGTGTTTGAAGGTTGATACCTTCATCAGACAGTTCAAGAGATCCTCAGAAGAATTGGTTGGAACCAGGGTTGTGTGCTTCATAGCTTGAGAGTTGTGGGTGCCCCTCAGATGATTCTGAGACTGTGAGAATGAACTTGATGTTTTTAGAAAGTGTATGAGATGTCTTGATAGCCATCATGAAGCCCAGAGAGGTCATTATGCAAGAATTCAGGAGATTCAACCATGAATGGTAGAATTAGGGTTTTGACTGGGTCAACCCTAGATCAGCTGAAGATTTGGAGAAGGTTGAGATCTAATCCAAGGGCCATGAGATCATGGAATGATGCATAGAGATGTTATAAATATTATTCCTATACCAACTCATCATGATTGAGGAGTTTGAGAAGTTTCAAGTTAGGGTCTCCAAGGATTGTCAGTGAAAAAACCCTAATTTGACCCCTATCTTCCAGGCAGTTTTAGCTCTAGATGTGATTGATATCTCATCTTCCCCACAACATGAATGTTTTAGAGCATGTTCTTAGCTTTAATTTGAGTGGTGGAAGTCCTTGATAGGAGTTACAGAGCTCAAGTTATGGTTTTGACAAATTACAGGTCAGCAGAAGTGTGTGAATCTGGGTCCTTGAAAGTCACCCAACTTGCAGACAACTTTTGCTCTAGTAGGATGATTCCTATGATCTCTTGGTCAACATGAATGTTGGAGGGCATCTTCTTAGATTTAATTTGAGTGGTAGAAGTCCTTGATAGGATTTGTGGAACTCAACTTATGGTTTGAACAAGACAGGGGTATTTTGGTCATTTGTCAGTTATAGGTCATTTTTAAGAAAATGCCATATCTCCTATTTCGAAGCCTCAAATGGAAAAACTCAAAACATGAAAGTTGTTCAAAATGTGATTTTAAGTCTAGAAAGAAGGTCTTGAGAGTTTGGAAATGCATGGAGCATGGATATTTTAAAATGGTCAAAATGGCTTGTAAATGGCTTATAAGTTGAAAAAGTTGGAATTGGAAATTGGTTTGGAAGATCTAGGAATCCAAAATGGGTCATCCAATATATCATTTTGATTGGAAACATCATTTTAAAAACAATGGTTTAGCCACATTTTTGAGTTTAGGCTTAAAAATTGGAGTTGCTTTGTAAATTTGTTACTTGCACTTTAAGGCATCAAAAGAAAAGATGGGAAAATGCTACATAAGGGTTTGTAAGACCTTATTTTCATGTCATAATATCATATGAGGAGAATTTAAGTGAGATTACATGGTATATCATGAGATTGCATGGGATTTGCTCAAGATGACAAATTCAATTTCTCATTACGTGATACATTCTAGAAACTTCATGGAAGGTTCCCCAAAGTTCTAGACATTTCTATTCTCATCTATATAAGCCCTAGGGTGGCTCCATGCATTGGTTGGTGATTCCTCAAGCTTGCAAATACACTTTGATACCATAACTCTCTCATTGCATTTTGGTTTCAATCTCTCCCAAATCCCATTGTTGGTGTAATCTTTCATCATCATCATCATCCTCCATTGTTGTGGAGTGAAAAGCAAGAAGAAGGCTCAAGAATTCGTGGCTGTTGTGTGTGATTCAACTCATCACTCCCATTTGCATAAAGGTTTGGACAGCATAATTCAAGAGGTTTGAGTACAATTTCTCTTCACCAGAATCATCACCATCATCCAAGGATCAATTAGCACAAGTACCAAGGCTTGGATTGGAGAAGAAACACCATAGCCATCACCACTTGCAAGGTATGCGTTTTCTCTTGAAACTCATTATTTATGCATAGTTAAGGTTTGTTGTTAGGGTAAGCATGATAGAGACCAATTAGGGATGAATCATGATGAGTTTAAGAGCATTCCATGGAGGTTTATTTTATGGCCATTTCTGTTCTAGGATCAAGAACACACCATGTAGTGTACTATAATCTTAGCTTTGTAGCTTAGAATAATCACCATGAAGTGTAGATCATTCTAGGTTAGTTTCAGCCAAATCCATGATCATGCAAAACAGAAGAAAGTAATGGTGTCCAAGACTTCCCTCGTGCGTATTTCCTTCTAGAGTGAGTGTTAAGAAAATCCACGACCATGGCTGGATAGAGGGCAGTGAGAGGATCAGGTTTGGTTTTTATATCGAAGGAAATGGTCGCGAGATGAGAGAGATATGGAGGAGGGAAGATTCGTGCATGGGTGATGCTTCTTGAAACCCTAAGTGTCCAAGGTAGGAGAGATAATCTCTACCGTTGGTTTGTGTTGAAATTTTTGACTCTTTCCATCTCATCCACGGCCCAGGTTTATTCAGAATTGGAGGGAGATTCAAAAGGCTGAAGCGACGTCGTTTCAGTTAGTGAGGGGCGTGTGGGCTTTAGTCAGTCTCCTATCCGCACCCCCCATATTCTGGCCCATCAAGAAACCAGCTGACCCGCCTTGCTTATCACACCCCCTCCCCTTTATTTTGTTTTCTTTTTCTTTTTAATTCTTTAATATTTTTAGCATCTTGTAAAAATCATAAATAAATGAAAAATAATCATTTTGATTTCTTGTTTTTGCTATAATTAGATATAAATGTGTAGAAAATAATAAAAATAAAAATGAAATTTTATTTTTAATGTAGAATTTTTGGTGGTATTTTCTTTAATATAGTGTATTTTCTTTCTTTTAGTTGATACCTTATTTTGCAAGAATTGTTTTAGGACTTTCCCTTAGGTTTTTTAACTCATTCTTTTTTGTGTAATTAGATGATGAATCATAGTTCCCCATAGGATTTATTCTAGATTTTTAGATTAGAATTTTGATTAGTTTAATTAGGGTAGCATTAGGGTATCCTAATTAGGGTTTAGGTTGTGCATAGGTAAGGAAATTCATTTTCTTTAAATAGTTTTGTCTTGATTTTTGGGTAGAGGCCTATGTGGATGTTATGAATAGATATTGTAGACCCTTGTGAATAATTGTTAGATTTTTCCCCCTTAGTTTAGTATTTTTAGGTATTTTCTGAAGTTGCCTATTGATTTTGTCTGTTCTGTGGTTATCTGTTCATCTCTGGGGGTGTATTGTGGGGAATTTGTTGTGGGGCTTGTGTTGTCTTGAAGAACTTGTTGGAGAGCATGATGGAGAGAAGATTGAAGATCAAGACTCAGAGACCCAGAGCTTGGCTTGTTCCCTGTTTGTGAGGTTTGAGATCCTGAAGTTTGAAGGAAGTTCATGGTACTTTCCTGAGGAAGGCACTATGAATGACTTTCATTCTTTCTTCTCACCTCTTTCTTAAGTATCCAATGATGTTGGAGCCGACTTGTGAGTTTAATTTCTCCTGAGGAGGAATGTAAACTGATCACATGTTGTTGAGCCACATGGGATACAACTCCTAAGTGGAAGCCTCCTAGTACTTTCCTGAGGAAGGTCCTATGGGTCTATTCACTTAGTTCCCTTAGTTTATCTAGGATTTCTCAAGTATCCAATGATGTTGGAGCCAACTTGTGAGTTTAATTTCTCCTGAGGAGGAATGTAAACTGATCACCTGTTGTTGAGCCACATGGGATACAATTCCTAAGTGTAAGCCTCCTAGTACTTTCCTGAGGAAGGTCATATGGGTCTATTCACTTAGTTCCACTAGTTCAGATAGGATTTCCTAAATATCCAGTGATGTTGGAGCCTGCTTGTGAGTTTAATTTCTCCTGAGGAGGAATGTAAACTGATCACAATGGTTGAGCCACATAGGGTATGACTCCTGAGTATACACCTCCTAGTGCTTTCCTGAGGAAGACACTATGAGTCTGCTTACTTAGCTCCCTGTCTTTGGTAAGCTTGTTTTGAAGCTTGAAGGCTGGGATTGATTTCTTTTGGTTAGGTTTTGCTTTAGGGCTTTGCTTAGATTTGATTAGTTTCTGTGTTAGGGTTAGGATTAGAGAGTGGATTCTTTCTTTCTCAAGCATGTGTTTTGTTTGCCTGATGGCACTTCATTCCCCTTATCTGTTATTGCTTGATAGCATATTGTTTATTTTCAGTATGATTACTGTTATTTCATGACTGGCTTGAGGTCGAGACGAGCTTGTGGAGGCTGAAGCCCCACACACATTTCCTCCCTCACTTGCATTGCATGCATTTTACTGTTAAAGCTGATTGCTTTTGTCTGTTTTGGTGTATCATTGACGTGATCCCTTAGGACTCTCATTTCCTCTGATGAGGATTTGATGATAGACTTTTAGGTTGAAACCTATGCATGACAACATCTAGGAGTTCCCTGTTCAAACCTCAACCATAGGATGAATCCATGGCATGATAACAGTAGGACTTGATAGTCTCCCTCCTAGTTGGGCCTGTTCTCTTCTCATCTCGAAGCAGCTTAAAATACAGTAATCATGAATGATTTCTTTCGTACGTTACGAGCCTTAAGCCATCTGAGGATGGATGTTTAGTATGGTACCCTTTGGGTGACATGCGACGCATTCACTCTCAGGTCATAGTCTCTAGTGCGGTTGAGATCGCAAACACAATAAAAAACACTTCTTTCAGGAGATAACCCGTAGTTAGCCGAACTACGTTTGCTCTGATCTTTCATACCAGATGAAAGTACGTAGGCATAGGACGCGATGTCCTAGCGAGCAACCTTTCCCCCTTAACCCTTCGTTGGCCGAACTACGTTGACTCTGATTTCTCGTTCCAGACGGGAATACGTAGGCATAAAGCGCGATGCTTTGCCGAGTCATTTTCTTTTTCTTTTTCAGCCAGCCTTGATAGGTAGATAGATTATAACCAACCCGTCCAAGTAAGCAAACAAGCGAGGATCCCGTCGAGTACGACGGACGTGAGGGGTGCTAATACCTTCCCCTTGCGTAACCGACTCCCGAACCCAGACAATGGTTGCGACGACCTTGTCTTACCCTTTTTCGTTAGGTTTTTCCGATCGTTTCCTTTCCCGCTCTGAGGGATAAATAACGAAAGGTGGCGACTCTTCTGTCATGCCGGCACCTTATTTTCGCGCAAGCGACAGCTGGCGACTCTGTTGGGGATTTATAGCACCTAGGGACTTTTCTCATCCCTTATGCTGGGACCGTTTCCCATCCCCTACGCGAGTCAATCCTATCGTTTGTGTGTTTGCTTGTTGGGTTGCGTTTATTTATCGCATCTTTACTTCCCGCATTTTATTTCCCGCATTTTATTTCCAGTTTGATATGATTATCTGTGCTGCTGTGGGAGAGGGATGTTACTATGAGTGAGAAGCCGGACCTGGGCTTAAGTACACACCTAGATATAGTTGCGGAGAAGTAGTATACGAACCTGTCTGCTGAGCAGGCACAGTTCCCTACGAAAATCTGCGCTCAGACGAGATTCTTGCAGAGGTGCTCCTTTCCGGTCCTGAGGATCTGAGGGGAGTCCAGACGTGAGGATTGTCGACTCTGGGGACCGATCATTTGGAAGTCAGCTAAGTGAGGCCTCTTCATGACTTGATGATGCCACTCCTTCTGGGAATCGTATCGTCACTCATGAAAGTCTGTGACGCTGACGACCGCATAGGATGCCGTACCTTTGTCCGTGGACTAGGTCCATACCTGTGAGTGGGGTCGGGATATTGCAGGAAACTTTGACCTCCAGAACACCTGGTTTTCTTGACAGTGAATCAGTTATGTTGGGTTCTCAGTTGCGGATATGTTCTGGATAGAGCAAGGGGTTGATCAGAGGATCTCATCATCGGGTGTTTGTCTGTTCTTGATAGAGCAGGTTTCGATCAGTGTATTATCACCAGAGGTTTGTTCCGGACAGAGCAGATTTTGAGTGGGGTCTGAAGATCTCATCGGCAGTTGTTATTTGTTCTTGATAGGGCAGATTTTGAGTGGGGTCTGAAGATCTCATCAGCAGCTGTGTATTTGTTCCCGACAGGGCAAATTTTTGATTTGGGGTCTGAAGACTTCATCAACAGATGTTACTTGATCTTGCATCCGGGGTCTTTATTATCAGGCCTTTGTTCTTGTCAGAGCAGGATTTTGGTCTCGATCCTATCAGATGGTTATTCTCAACAGATCGGATCAGTGGGTTTACACCGGGGTTTCCTTCTCATCAGTGACTGTTGACACCGAATCTCCACAGCAGCCACCTGGATATATTGTTGCATACCTGCATTTTGCATTAGCTTGCATAATCATTCGCATTCCATTGGCGTGTGTCTGTGACAGGTACCGTTTCCCCGATCCAGGATCTCTCGCCTCTTATTGTGTTACTGCAGCCTTTCTCAAGAAGACTGATGCGTACGAGTTCTCGGTCCTTGATGTGTCGAATCTGACTATTGCTATGTGAGGTTACTATTTCCATGATTGGGCCCAGATTCCTCTCCTTATTATTGTCAGCAGGTGCCAGGACCGGGGGAAATCTCTCAAGCACGCAGACACACGCATGCATCCGCATAAAGCATTGTTGCATGACATACATTCTGTTGCTTTTCCTAACCTTTAATGTTGACAGGTTTTTCAGGTACTCAGGTTCCGAGCTGCTTTCGATCTCCAGGATTGATCAAAGACTCATCCACCGCTACTCAACTCGCGCCAATCAGACAAGGATAATGGACCAGGTACAGTCAGATGTTCAAGAGCTTCGTGAACGGATGGATCGTTTTATGGAGCTGATGCAAGTAGTTGAGAATGGGCAAGACCAGCTTCGTACTTTGGTTCAACCTCTCATCTCCAGGGTTGACAGTAATGGAATACTTCACGGCGGGGCCGTGCCCACAACTCCTCCAGGGGATACTCCACAGAACGTTGTTCCTGCTGCCGGGGGCAACGGCAGTGCTAACGGCAATCTGATGACCAATCTCGGACTCAACGCGGCTGGCGTCGGCAATGGTAGTTTGGGAGCCAATGTTAACATAGGGCCGGTCAACGGCAATGTTGGTGCAGGAAATCTGGTGGTGCCTCAACCGTGGCTGGAGGACCATCAGGATGACATATTCTCTCAGAGAGGTGTAGAGGCAGAGTTGACTGCTGAAGCTCGACTCAGGTTCAAGGCGCTGGAAGACAAGATGAGAGATATAGAAAATCAGAACACATTGGGCGTTGACATGTCCAAACTCGGGTTGATTGCTGACTTTAAAGTACCTCACAAGTTCAAGGTGCCTACCTTTGAGAAGTATAAGGGTACTACTTGCCCCCGGGTCCACCTCCGTTCTTATTATAGAAAGATGTCCGCCTATTCTGACGATGAGAAGCTGCTGATGCACTTCTTTCAGGATAGTCTTTCTGGTCCATCGCTCGAATGGTATATGGGTTTGGAGCCCGCTACTGTGCGCACCTGGAAAGATCTTGCAGAAGCGTTTGTTCTCCACTATCAATATAATAGCGACTTGGATCCCAACCGAGTTCAGCTTCAGAATCTCTCACAGCGGAACAATGAAAGCTTCAAAGAGTACGCCCAGCGGTGGCGTGAATTGGCCGCTCGGGTTCAACCACCGATGGTTGAGCGTGAGTTGGTGCAAATGTTTGTGGCTACCCTTCCTGGAATCTATTATGAGAAGCTGGTCAGTGGCATGTCTGGAACATTCTCGGCTCTTATCACTTTGGGCGAGCATGTTGAGAACGGTATAAAGATCGGAAAAATTCAGGGCGAATCATCCTCAGCTGGAGGAGGTAGTAAGAAACCCTATACTGGCAAGCGTCGAGAGGGAGATGCCAGTGCTGTCACTAATGCTCGGAGAAAGGGTAAGGGCCCTCAGCCTCAGATTTCTAGCATAAACATCCCAGCTGCTCCCCCACAGCCGCAGCAACAGCTCCAACAGCAGAATAATCAGGGGTATAAAAGATATCAGAATCGGGTTCCCCTGGCAAGCCGTCATTTTGAAACTCCACCTATGTCATATGCACAACTTTTGCAAACGTTGCTTCAGCTCCAATTAGTTCACAAGAGGACAATGGCTCCCTTAACAGGGGCACCACCACCGGGGTATGATGCCAATGCTACTTGTGAGTTCCATACTGGGGCACCAGGCCATACGATTGAGAATTGTAAAGCTTTTAAGCACAAAGTCCAGGACTTGGTGGACGCCAAGGTCATCAACTTTTCTGACAATGTGCCCAACGTTACCAAAAACCCGATGCCTCATCATAAGGGAAGCGGGGTGAATGCTGTTATCACAGAAGAGAGTTCAGACTTGCTGACCGATGTCAAAGATTTGAAGACGCCGTTGAGTTTTGTCAAGGCTAAGTTGCTGAAGAAGGGCTTCTTTCCTGGATGTGGAGAATTATGTTTGGCTTGTGCTATACTTCCTGATGGGTGTGAGCAGCTGATCGAAGGTATCCAAAGTCTGATGTCCGAGGGTATTTTGCAATTCAGCCGGAGCATTGAGAGTGCATCAGGGGAAGTCGTACTGAAGCAGGCAGACGAAGTTGCTACCATTACTATTCCTCGTCACCCTATCACTATTTCTGCGCCCCGTCCGCCTACTATCACCATCACCAGGGCCGGACCAATCCCATTCGAAAGCACCAATGCCGTTCCATGGCATTATGGCGCCGAAGTTTATTGCAATGGTCAGAAGATAGAGCTTGAGCCGTTCGGATCGACTGTGCAGAATCTTACTGAAGTCAATGGTATCACTAGAAGCGGAAGAGTGTTTGCGCCAGCAGAGGTTGCAGCAGAGAAAGTGGTCCGGGCTGACGCTGTGGATAAGGGTAAAGGTAAAGCTGTCGAAGAGGTCCCTGCAGGGGCAGAGAAAGACTTGCTAGTTAAAGATGCTGAAGAGTTCATGCGACTGATCAAGAAGAGTGACTACAAAATTGTAGATCATCTTCATCAGACTCCGTCAAAGATCTCGATTCTTAACCTGTTGCTGTGTTCTGAAGCGCACCGCAACGCATTACTGAAGGTATTGAATGCTGCATACGTGCCGCAGGAAATATCAGTAAATCAACTCGAGGAGGTAGTAGCCCATGTTAATGCTGGTAATGGGCTGGGATTTACAGATCTAGAGCTGACTCCTAAGGGAAGAGATCACAATAGCGCCTTGCACGTCTCAATAGAGTGCAGAGGCACGATTATGTCACATGTCCTAGTGGATACGGGTTCCTCGCTTAACGTGCTTCCGAAAAAGGCACTGATGAAGTTGGATACCCGTGGACTGCTTTGCACGCCCAGTGATCTGGTCGTGAAAGCCTTTGACGGAACCAAGCGCCACGTCTTTGGAGATTTGACCCTGCCGATTCAAGTTGGTCCAGAGACGTTCAATACGGTTTTTTATATCATGGATATCATGCCCGCCTACAGTTGCCTCTTAGGTCGGCCATGGATCCATTCCGCTGGTGCCGTGACGTCCACGCTGCATCAAAAGCTTAAATATGCTGTTGGGGGCAGCATAGTGACCGTCTGCGGTGAAGAGGACATCATGGTAAGCCACCTGTCGTCCTTTAAATACGTTGAAATGGATGGTGAGATCCATGAGACTCTTTGCCAAGCATTTGAAACCGTCAGGATGAAGGAGGTAGCTCCTGTCGTCGCAGAGAAGCAGGAGATGAATCTCTCCTCGTTTAAGGAAGCACGGGCCGTTGTCGAATCCGGTTCCACCTTAGGCTGGGGGCATGTCTTGGATATACCAATCAAACAGGATAAGTTTGGATTGGGGTATTCTCCTGGAGCTAAAGCTTCATCTTCTTCTGGAAGCTCGTCTCGTGGGACAGGGCCGATCCTATTCACCAAAGGGGGAGTAATTTTCGAGAGTATCAACGCTGCGTCAGAGGACAGCGGGGACAGTGATTGCGATCTTGACGCCTGGATTCAACCGAGCAAGCCGGGCGAGCGCCTCCACAACTGGACCATCAAGGAGATTATCAAGCTGACAAGTGAAGAGTAATGATTTGCTTTTTACAATCTTTGTACAATCCTATGTCCTGCCCGGGGCATAGTGGTTTTACTGTCAGGGCCTTGTTGGATTATGTGCATGCATTTTGTTAATAAATAAAAGGCGTTTTCTTCGTAATCAAATATTGTGTTCTCTGTTATTCCTGTTTTATGTTTATTTCGAAAAACAGTAAAATGGCAACGGGGTTCGTGCTAACCTGCATATTCTTGCTTTAAACTTAACCCTTGTTATTGCAGGATCCACGTAACAGACGACATCGACTCTGGACCCTCTACGGCTCACTACGACTTTGATTGCCCGATCTATCAAGCCGAGGATGAGATTGATGAAGACGAGGACCTTCCGGAAGAGTTGGCCCGCTTGTTGAGACAAGAGAAGAAGGTTATTCTGCCTCACGAGGAGGATATTGAGATCATAAATCTGGGTTCTGAGGAGCTTATCAGGAATGTCAGAGTAGGGGCTGCGCTGCAGAATAATGTCAAGCATTGACTGGTCGAGATGCTTCGAGAGTATAGTGACGTCTTTGCTTGGTCATATGAAGATATGCCCGGACTCGACACGAATATCGTGGTTCATCGCTTGCCGTTGCGAGAAGATTGCCCTCCAGTCAAGCAGAAGCTTAGGAGAACGAGACCAGACATGGCTGTAAAAATCAAGGAAGAAGTCCAGAAGCAGTTGGACGCAGGATTTCTAGCCGTTACCACTTACCCTCCGTGGGTCGCCAACATAGTACCTGTACCGAAGAAGGACGGTAAGGTACGTATGTGCATCGATTATCGAGATTTGAATAGGGCGAGCCCTAAGGATGATTTCCCGTTGCCTCATATCGATGTATTGGTCGACAATACAGCCCAGTTTTCCGTGTTTTCGTTCATGGATGGCTTCTCCGGTTACAATCAGATTAAGATGGCGCCGGAGGACATGGAGAAAACGACGTTTATTACCCCCTGGGGCACGTTCTGCTACAAGGTAATGCCCTTCGGTCTGAAGAACGCAGGGGCCACTTACCAGCGAGCAATGGTAACTTTGTTTCATGATATGATTCATCATGAGATTGAGGTCTATGTTGATGACATGATTGCAAAGTCCCAAACGGAGGAAGAGCATCTGGTCAATTTGTTGAAGCTATTTGAAAGGCTTAGGAAGTTCAGGCTGAGGCTGAATCCTAACAAATGCACTTTCGGAGTGCGGTCCGGAAAGTTATTGGGGTTTATCGTTAGCGAACGAGGTATTGAAGTTGATCCTGCGAAAATAAAAGCTATCCAAGAAATGCCAGCGCCGAAAACAGAAAAAGAAGTTCGTGGTTTCTTGGGCCAAATAAACTACATTGCAAGGTTTATCTCTCAGCTCACGGCCACTTGTGAACCGATGTTCAAGCTTTTAAAGAAAGATCAGGCGGTTACTTGGAATGAGGATTGCCAGAAGGCATTCGACAAAATAAAGCAGTATCTTCAAGAACCTCCAATCTTGATACCCCCAGTGGCTGGACGGCCATTAATCATGTACCTGACGGTTCTGGAGAATAGTATGGGGTGTGTTCTCGGTCAGCACGACGAGACGGGCAGAAAGGAGCATGCCATTTATTATATGAGTAAAAAGTTCACTGAGTGTGAATCTCGATACTCGATGCTGGAGAAGACGTGTTGTGCATTAGCTTGGGCTGCCAAACGTCTATGACAGTATATGATCAACCACACCACTATGCTAATTTCGAAGATGGATCCGATCAAGTACGTCTTCGAGAAGCAGGCTCTTTCGGGCAGGATTGCCAGGTGGCAAATGGTGTTAACCGAATATGACATTCAATACGTCTCTCAGAAAGCCATTAAGGGAAGCGTATTGTCTGATTACCTTGCCGAACAGCCAATCGAAGACTACCAGCCGATGAAGTTCGAATTCCCTGACGAGGACATTATGTTTCTCAAGGCGAAGGATTGTGATGAGCCATTGCCCGATGAGGGGCCAGATAGGAAGTCTCAGTGGAAGTTGATATTCGACAGAGCGGTTAATTCCTATGGAAGTGGTATCGGGGCTATCATCACGACTCCTCACGGATCCCACATCCCTTTTACTGCGAGACTGACGTTTCCAGTTACCAACAACGAAGCAGAGTATGAAGCATGTATTATGGGTCTAGAAGAGGCAATTGATTTGAGAATCAAGAATCTAGACATATATGGTAACTCAGCGCTTGTAATCAATCAGATCAAAGGGGAGTGGGAAACTCGTCAAGCGAATCTAGTGCCGTACATGAATTATGCCAGGAGGCTGCTTCCGTTCTTCGACCGAGTAGAACTTCATCATGTACCCCGGGCTGAAAATCAACTGGCTGATGCTTTAGCCACGCTGGCTTCAATGTATAAAGTCAATTATTGGAATGAGGCTCCAAGGATTGTACTTTCGCGTCTTGATAGACCAGCGTTTGTGTTCGCAATCGATGATGCCACTGACGGCAAGCCATGGTTCCACGACATCCAGACCTTCCTTATGACCAAGGAGTATCCTGCGGGTGCGTCAACCCAGGATAAGAAGACTCTAAGGAGGCTAGATGGAAACTTTTATCTCAATCCTGATGGAGTGCTGTATAAGAGAAACCACGATCTCGTGCTGCTCAGATGTGTAGATGAGAAAGAAGCAAGTATGCTCATGGAGGAAGTCCATGAGGGCACATTTGGTACGCACGCCGGCGGGCATGCCATGACGAGAAAGATCCTGAGAGCAGGGTATTACTGTCTGACTATGGAGTCGGATTGCTTCAGATTCGCGAAGAAATGTCACAAATGCCAGATTTATGCTAATAAAGTTCATGTGCCGCCGTGCCCATTGAATGCCATGTCCTCCCCTTGGCCGTTCTCCATGTGGGGCATCGACATGATAGGCAAGATCGAGCCCACC
The DNA here is from genome assembly GCA_963859935.3 of Lathyrus sativus. NCBI lineage: Eukaryota > Viridiplantae > Streptophyta > Magnoliopsida > Fabales > Fabaceae > Lathyrus > Lathyrus sativus. The sequence goes on from OZ012739.1 coordinate 45,922,398, forward strand.
GCGTCCAATGGTCATCGTTTCATTCTGGTAGCTATCGACTACTTCACCAAATGGGTGGAGGCAGCCTCGTACGCTAATGTGACCAAGCAGGTGGTGGCTAAGTTCATAAAGATGGACATCATCTGCCGCTATGGAATTCCCGAGCGGATCATTACTGATAATGGTTCGAATTTGAATAACAAGATGATAAAGGAGCTGTGCCAGAGCTTCAAGATTGAACACCACAACTCATCTCCTTACCGGCCGAAGATGAATGGCGCTGTTGAAGCAGCCAACAAGAACATCAAGAGGATTGTTCAGAAGATGGTTGTGACGTACAAAGATTGGCACGAGATGCTGCCATTTGCCTTGCACGGTTATCGTACGACGGTGCGTACGTCGACCGGGGCAACTCCTTTCTCCTTGGTATACGGTATGGAAGCTGTCCTACCGTTAGAAGTGGAGATTCCTTCTTTGCGAGTTTTGGTGGATGTGAAACTCGACGAGGCAGAATGGATTACGAATCGTTTGAACCAACTCAGCCTGATGGACGAGAAGAGGTTGGCATCAATTGCATTTGGTCGCCTGTACCAAAGCCGAATGAAGAAAGCTTATGATAAGAAGGTGCGTCCTCGAAACTTTCAGACGGGTGATCTCGTCCTGAAGAAGATTCTTCCGCCACACTCCGATCACCGGGGCAAATGGACTCCGAATTACGAAGGGCCGTATGTCGTCAGCAAGGTCTTCTCAGGAGGAGCTTTGTTGTTATCCACGATGGATGGTGAAGATTTTGCAACCCCGGTGAACGCGGACGCAGTTAAAAAATACTTTGCTTGAAAGAGACCCGCTGGACAAAAAAGGAAAGAGTCCAGGCAAAAAAGGGGCATCCCGGCGAACCAAAAACAGAATAAAAGGTTCGGGCAAAAATTAGGGATATATTGAAAAATGTACACCCGCGAAGTCGAAAACCTACACTGGGCGGCTTCGACAAAAAAGGGTATCCCGGTGAACTGAAAACCCGTAAAGGGCGGTTCACGCAAAAGTTAGGGATTTGAATAAGCAAATGACTGCGTTCCGCGTGTGGACTTTCATTGTTTAGTGGTTTGGAAGACCTGAGGGCCGTTTATCTGAATCAATCTCTTTCAAAGCTGAAGCGTCGGAGAAGTATCAAAGTCGAGTGGGTCTTAGAGGGATCAACTCATGGTGTTCGTCCACGCCTCGATTGCCGACATTTGTATATACTGATGTATATTTATGTTTTCTTTTTGCGCGGCTGCCTCATTCCAGGAGCTTGCCTCTGTTGTAAAACATTTTTGCCCATTCAGGGGTCCATCATCAATAAAATGAACATTATTCATCAATTCCGCTTGCCTGTTTAGCATTTGTCTATTTTTGTTTGCGAATGAAAACGCCGATGTTTTTTTGATAAAATGTGCATACATAAACCTGCGGGCCTAGGCCCATTGATTGTTGAAACAATTAATTAACTGAATATTGTCACGAGATAATAACCTGGATAGGCCCCTTTGAGGAGGGTATCCTGTCTGTTTGTTTGTGTTGTTGCAGGTGTAGCACTTGCCAGAAGATGTGCCGTGCGTATCCCCGAAGCAGGATGAGTCCTCCTTCCCCAGCAGAGTTCAGTAGTCTCTCCTTCGCAGAATCTGAACGCAAATAGTGAGCATTGATATGTCCCCCAGGTAGAGAGGATTCTCTTCCCCAAGCAGATGCATCCTGACGGAACGTCACCTCATCAGCTGAGTCGAGGGCTGAAGCTCATGTCCCCAGCACCGGGTCACAGGTGCAGATTTCATAGAAGTATTCGGGTACCGAAGCTCGTGTTTTCCCCAATAAAGTCGCCGCAGCGGATGTCTTCCCCAGCACCGGGTCACAAGTGCAGAATTCTCAGGAAGCTGTTCGTATACCGAAGTATGCAGTAACTGATGGTGCCGGACTGAGGTCTCCAGCGGAACTGAGATTCCCCACCAGAGTCATGATCTCTCCTGAAGATGGATGGTTCCCTCTTCCCTAGTAGAGTGTTGGAATGGCTGATGTTGTATTCCCCGGCAGAGTTGTACTCTCCCCCGAAGTCAGATGATTCTTTTTTCCCCAGTGGAATCGAATTCCTTGTCAGAGTCGTACTCTCCAGTGAAGTAGAATGATTTCTCTCCCCGGCTGAGTCCGCAGAAAAGCAGAATCCTTGGAAGTTGATCAGATCATGATCAATTTTCCTCAGCAGAGCGTGGGGCAGCTAATGCTGTGTTTCCCCAGAGTCGCACTCTCTCCAAGCGAAGCAGAATGATTTCTCCTTCCTCAGCCGAGTTTGCAGGTGTCCAAGAGAGCCGAGTCCTTGGAAGTTGATCAGATCATGATTGGCTTTCCCCCAGTGGAGTGTGAAGCAGCTGAAGTTGTTTCCCCACAGAGTTGTTATCCCCAGAAAAGTAGCCATGACGGCCGCGCAGTTCATTCTTGCGATTGATATCAGCAGGTCCAGGTTCTCGTAGAGCTTCGTTCCCCTGCAGCAGTCAGTTGAAGATTGTTCACCCTACAGCAGTCAACCGGAAGATCAATTCCCCAGACGGAGGCCGATTGATATTGGCATGTCCACAGCAGGATGATTCCTCTACCTGAGTTCTTGGCTCCTTGACAAAAGGGTTTCCTCTTCCCAGCATTTATTTTGCGGACGGGATCGCATCATTGTGCATGATTGCATAGCATTTAAACACTGCATAGCATTTAACGTTGCATAGCATTGTGCATGATTGCATGGCATTTAGCATAAACGCATATCATTCCCACTGTGTGGGGCATGGCGCAGAAGCATATGCACCATAAGCACGATCTAGGTCATTATCATTCTTGTCTTCCAGGTGTGCGACCAAAAGACCGGTTGCTCAGGACGATTCTTGATATTCTCCCCAGCAAGGTCGCTTTTGAGATGATTCTTAAAGACCCCGGTGTAATCCCCACGGTCGCTCGCTCAAGATGATTTTTGAGATCCCCAGCGAAGTTTTCAGTTCAAAACGACCCTTGAACTCCTCAGCAGGGCCGTTTGCTTAAGGTGATTCTTAATACCTCAGCGCAGGTTCCCGAGTTGTTTTCCTAGGGTGATACTTGAGCTCCCCAATAGCGTCCCCAGCAAGAGTTGCCCAGGAAGATTCCTGGAATACCCAACAGAATGTTTGCTCCAGAAAGGTTATCAGTTCAGGACGATTCTTGAAGATGCCCGACGGATCTGTTTGTTCAAGATGATTCTTGAAGTCCTCAGCAGCGTGATATGTCTGCTCCAACAATGATGTCTAATCTGAAGATGAATTTCGTAAGCGCCTGAAGGCGATATCAGAAGGTTCCTGTGAGTTCAGATTTCCGTGTTGATGAATCAACGGGTGGCTGAAGACAAGGTTCCAGAGTTTGTAGATATAACAGAGTGATTCGTGTGGGTCTGAAGACCAAGTCAGTTATCCTGAGGTGATGATTGATTGCGATCAAGTGAATGATATTTCTTCTGACTGAAGTCGAAGACGTTTCTCCAGCGGTGATGCGGGGTATTTTGATTGTCCGACGGTGATGTCAGATTTAGTTCTCCAGCGGTGATGCGGGGTATTTCGATTGTCCGACGGTGATGTCAGATTTAGTTCTCCAGCGGTGATGCGGGGTATTTTGATTGTCCGACGGTGATGTCAGATTTAGTGCTCCAGCGGTGATGCGGGGTATTTTGATTGTCCGACGGTGATGTCAGATTTAGTTCTCCAGCGGTGATGCGGGGTATTTTGATTGTCCGACGGTGATGTCAGATTTAGTTCTCCAGCGGTGATGCGGGGTATTTTGATTGTCCGACGGTGATGTCAGATTTAGTTCTCCAGCGGTGATGCGGGGTATTTTGATTGTCCGACGGTGATGTCAGATTTAGTTCTCCAGCGGTGATGCGGGGTATTTTGATTGTCCGACGGTGATGTCAGATTTAGTTCTCCAGCGGTGATGCGGGGTATTTTGATTGTCCGACGGTGATGTCAGATTTAGTTCTCCAGCGGTGATGCGGGGTATTTTGATTGTCCGACGGTGATGTCAGATTTAGTTCTCCAGCGGTGATGCGGGGTATTTTGATTGTCCGACGGTGATGTCAGATTTAGTTCTCCAGCGGTGATGCGGGGTATTTTGATTGTCCGACGGCGATGTCAGATCAGTATCTCTCCAGCTAGCGACCGTGCAGCTAGCATTGCAATATTTGAAGATTTGTTCCCCGCAGAGTACCGTGTGCTCGTGCAGTTGGCAAATTTTCGGGTTTACCGGTATTCAATCGTCTCGCACCTTGATTGGGTGAGAGCCGTTCGCTTCTCACCCAGTCAGGTTCAAGCCGTTTGAATAGGGGAAGCTGTTGCACCCCAAAATTTGACCAACAATTATTTATCCATCAAGTGTTTGAAGGTTGATACCTTCATCAGACAGTTCAAGAGATCCTCAGAAGAATTGGTTGGAACCAGGGTTGTGTGCTTCATAGCTTGAGAGTTGTGGGTGCCCCTCAGATGATTCTGAGACTGTGAGAATGAACTTGATGTTTTGAGAAAGTGTATGAGATGTCTTGATAGCCATCATGAAGCCCAGAGAGGTCATTATGCAAGAATTCAGGAGATTCAACCATGAATGGTAGAATTAGGGTTTTGACTGGGTCAACCCTAGATCAGCTGAAGATTTGGAGAAGGTTGAGATCTAATCCAAGGGCCATGAGATAATGGAATGATGCATAGAGATGTTATAAATATGATTCCTAGACCAACTCATCATGATTGAGGAGTTTGAGAAGTTTCAAGTTAGGGTCTCCAAGGATTGTCAGTGAAAAAACCCTAATTTGACCCCTATCTTCCAGGCAGTTTTAGCTCTAGATGTGATTGATATCTCATCTTCACCACAACATGAATGTTGTAGAGCATGTTCTTAGCTTTAATTTGAGTTGTGGAAGTCCTTGATAGGAGTTACAGAGCTCAAGTTATGGTTTTGACAAATTACAGGTCAGCAGAAGTGTGTGAATCTGGGTCCTTGAAAGTCACCCAACTTGCAGACAACTTTTGCTCTAGTAGGATGATTCCTATGATCTCTTGGTCAACATGAATGTTGGAGGGCATCTTCTTAGCTTTAATTTGAGTGGTAGAAGTCCTTGATAGGATTTGTGGAACTCAACTTATGGTTTGAACAAGACAGGGGTATTTTGGTCATTTGTCAGTTATAGGTCATTTTTAAGCAAATGCCATATCTCCTATTTCCAAGCCTCAAATGGAAAAACTCAAAACATTAAAGTTGTTCAAAATGTGATTTTAAGTCTAGAAAGAATGTCTTTAGAGTTTGGAAATGCATGGAGCATGGATATTTTAAAATGGTCAAAATGGCTTGTAAATGGCTTATAAGTTGAAAAAGTTGGAATTGGAAATTGGTTTGGAAGATCTAGGAATCCAAAATGGGTCATCCAATATATCATTTTGATTGGAAACATCATTTTAAAAACAATGTTTTAGCCACATATTTGAGTTTAGGCTTAAAAATTGGAGTTGCTTTGTAAATTTGTTACTTGCACTTTAAGGCATCAAAAGAAAAGATGGGAAAATGCTACATAAGGGTTTGTAAGACCTTATTTTCATGTCATAATATCATATGAGGAGAATTTAAGTGAGATTACATGGTATATCATGAGATTGCATGGGATTTGCTCAAGATGACAAATTCAATTTCTCATTACGTGATACATTCTAGAAACTTCATGGAAGGTTCCCCAAAGTTCTAGACATTTCTATTCTCATCTATATAAGCCCTAGGGTGGCTCCATGCATTGGTTGGTGATTCCTCAAGCTTGCAAATACACTTTGATACCATAACTCCCTCATTGCATTTTGGTTTCAATCTCTCCCAAATCCCATTGTTGGTGTAATCTTTCATCATCATCATCATCCTCCATTGTTGTGGAGTGAAAAGCAAGAAGAAGGCTCAAGAATTCGTGGCTGTTGTGTGTGATTCAACTCATCACTCCCATTTGCATAAAGGTTTGGACAGCATAATTCAAGAGGTTTGAGTACAATTTCTCTTCACCAGAATCATCACCATCATCCAAGGATCAATTAGCACAAGTACCAAGGCTTGGATTGGAGAAGAAACACCATAGCCATCACCACTTGCAAGGTATGTGTTTTCTCTTGAAACTCATTATTTATGCATAGTTAAGGTTTGTTGTTAGGGTAAGCATGATAGAGACCAATTAGGGATGAATCATGATGAGTTTAAGAGCATTCCATGGAGGTTTGTTTTATGGCCATTTCTGTTCTAGGATCAAGAACACACCATGTAGTGTACTATAATCTTAGCTTTGTAGCTTAGAATAATCACCATGAAGTGTAGATCATTCTAGGTTAGTTTCAGCCAAATCCATGATCATGCAAAACAGAAGAAAGTAATGGTGTCCAAGACTTCCCTCGTGCGTATTTCCTTCTAGAGTGAGTGTTAAGAAAATCCACGACCATGGCTGGATAGAGGGCAGTGAGAGGATCAGGTTTGGTTTTTATATCGAAGGAAATGGTCGCGAGATGAGAGAGATATGGAGGAGGGAAGATTCGTGCATGGGTGATGCTTCTTGAAACCCTAAGTGTCCAAGGTAGGAGAGATAATCTCTACCGTTGGTTTGTGTTGAAATTTTTGACTCTTTCCATCTCATCCACGGCCCAGGTTTATTCAGAATTGGAGGGAGATTCAAAAGGCTGAAGCGACGTCGTTTCAGTTAGTGAGGGGCGTGTGGGCTTTAGTCAGTCTCCTATCCGCACCCCCCATATTCTGGCCCATCAAGAAACCAGCTGACCCGCCTTGCTTATCACACCCCCTCCCCTTTATTTTGTTTTCTTTTTCTTTTTAATTCTTTAATATTTTTAGCATCTTGTAAAAATCATAAATAAATGAAAAATAATCATTTTGATTTCTTGTTTTTGCTATAATTAGATATAAATGTGTAGAAAATAATAAAAATAAAAATGAAATTTTATTTTTAATGTAGAATTTTTGGTGGTATTTTCTTTAATATAGTGTATTTTCTTTCTTTTAGTTGATACCTTATTTTGAAAGAATTGTTTTAGGACTTTCCCTTAGGTTTTTTAACTCATTCTTTTTTGTGTAATTAGATGATGAATCATAGTTCCCCATAGGATTTATTCTAGATTTTTAGATTAGAATTTTGATTAGTTTAATTAGGGTAGCATTAGGGTATCCTAATTAGGGTTTAGGTTGTGCATAGGTAAGGAAATTCATTTTCTTTAAATAGTTTTGTCTTGATTTTTGGGTAGAGGCCTATGTGGATGTTATGAATAGATATTGTAGACCCTTGTGAATAATTGTTAGATTTTCCCCCCTTAGTTTAGTATTTTTAGGTATTTTCTGAAGTTGCCTATTGATTTTGTCTGTTCTGTGGTTATCTGTTCATCTCTGGGGGTGTATTGTGGGGAATTTGTTGTGGGGCTTGTGTTGTCTTGAAGAACTTGTTGGAGAGCATGATGGAGAGAAGATTGAAGATCAAGACTCAGAGACCTAGAGCTTGGCTTGTTCCCTGTTTGTGAGGTTTGAGATCCTGAAGTTTGAAGGAAGTTCATGGTACTTTCCTGAGGAAGGCACTATGAATGACTTTCATTCTTTCTTCTCACCTCTTTCTTAAGTATCCAATGATGTTGGAGCCGACTTGTGAGTTTAATTTCTCCTGAGGAGGAATGTAAACTGATCACATGTTGTTGAGCCACATGGGATACAACTCCTAAGTGGAAGCCTCCTAGTACTTTCCTGAGGAAGGTCCTATGGGTCTATTCACTTAGTTCCCTTAGTTTATCTAGGATTTCTCAAGTATCCAATGATGTTGGAGCCAACTTGTGAGTTTAATTTCTCCTGAGGAGGAATGTAAACTGATCACCTGTTGTTGAGCCACATGGGATACAATTCCTAAGTGTAAGCCTCCTAGTACTTTCCTGAGGAAGGTCATATGGGTCTATTCACTTAGTTCCACTAGTTCAGATAGGATTTCCTAAATATCCAGTGATGTTGGAGCCTGCTTGTGAGTTTAATTTCTCCTGAGGAGGAATGTAAACTGATCACAATGGTTGAGCCACATAGGGTATGACTCCTGAGTATACACCTCCTAGTGCTTTCCTGAGGAATACACTATGAGTCTGCTTACTTAGCTCCCTGTCTTTGGTAAGCTTGTTTTGAAGCTTGAAGGCTGGGATTGATTTCTTTTGGTTAGGTTTTGCTTTAGGGCTTTGCTTAGATTTGATTAGTTTCTGTGTTAGGGTTAGGATTAGAGAGTGGATTCTTTCTTTCTCAAGCATGTGTTTTGTTTGCCTGATGGCACTTCATTCCCCTTATCTGTTATTGCTTGATAGCATGTTGTTTATTTTCAGTATGATTACTGTTATTTCATGACTGGCTTGAGGTCGAGACGAGCTTGTGGAGGCTGAAGCCCCACACACATTTCCTCCCTCACTTGCATTGCATGCATTTTACTGTTAAAGCTGATTGCTTTTGTCTGTTTTGGTGTATCATTGACATGATCCCTTAGGACTCTCATTTCCTCTGATGAGGATTTGATGATAGACTTTTAGGTTGAAACCTATGCATGACAACATCTAGGAGTTCCCTGTTCAAACCTCAACCATAGGATGAATCCATGGCATGATAACAGTAGGACTTGATAGTCTCCCTCCTAGTTGGGCCTGTTCTCTTCTCATCTCGAAGCAGCTTAAAATACAGTAATCATGAATGATTTCTTTCGTACGTTACGAGCCTTAAGCCATCTGAGGATGGATGTTTAGTATGGTACCCTTTGGGTGACATGCGACGCATTCACTCTCAGGTCATAGTCTCTAGTGCGGTTGAGATCGCAAACACAATAAAAAACACTTCTTTCAGGAGATAACCCGTAGTTAGCCGAACTACGTTTGCTCTGATCTTTCATACCAGATGAAAGTACGTAGGCATAGGACGCGATGTCCTAGCGAGCAACCTTTCCCCCTTAACCCTTCGTTGGCCGAACTATGTTGACTCTGATTTCTCGTTCCAGACGGGAATACGTAGGCATAAAGCGCGATGCTTTGCCGAGTCATTTTCTTTTTCTTTTTCAGCCAGCCTTGATAGGTAGATAGATTATAACCAACCCTTCCAAGTAAGCAAACAAGCGAGGATCCCGTCGAGTACGACGGACGTGAGGGGTGCTAATACCTTCCCCTTGCGTAACCGACTCCCGAACCCAGACAATGGTTGCGACGACCTTGTCTTACCCTTTTTCGTCAGGTTTTTCCGATCGTTTCCTTTCCCGCTCTGAGGGATAAATAACGAAAGGTGGCGACTCTTCTGTCATGCCGGCACCTTATTTTCGCGCAAGCGACAACTGGCGACTCTGCTGGGGATTTATAGCACCTAGGGACTTTTCTCATCCCTTATGCTGGGACCGTTTCCCATCCCCTACGCGAGTCAATCCTATCGTTTGTGTGTTTGCTTGTTGGGTTGCGTTTATTTATCGCATCTTTACTTCCCACATTTTATTTCCCGCATTTTATTTCCAGTTTGATATGATTATCTGTGCTGCTGTGGGAGAGGGATGTTACTATGAGTGAGAAGCCGGACCTGGGCTTAAGTACACACCTAGATATAGTTGCGGAGAAGTAGTAGACGAACCTGTCTGCTGAGCAGGCACAGTTCCCTACGAAAATCTGCGCTCAGACGAGATTCTTGCAGAGGTGCTCCTTTCCGGTCCTGAGGATCTGAGGGGAGTCCAGACGTGAGGATTGTCGACTCTGGGGACCGATCATTTGGAAGTCAGCTAAGTGAGTCCTCTTCATGACTTGATGATGCCACTCCTTCTGGGAATCGTATCGTCACTCATGAAAGTCTGTGACGCTGACGACCGCATAGGATGCCGTACCTTTGTCTGTGGACTAGGTCCATACCTGTGAGTGGGGTCGGGATATTGCAGGAAACTTTGACCTCCAGACCACCTGGTTTTCTTGACAGTGAATCAGTTATGTTGGGTTCTCAGTTGCGGATATGTTCTGGATAGAGCAAGGGGTTGATCAGAGGATCTCATCATCGGGTGTTTGTCTGTTCTTGATAGAGCAGGTTTCGATCAGTGTATTATCACCAGAGGTTTGTTCCGGACAGAGCAGATTTTGAGTGGGGTCTGAAGATCTCATCGGCAGTTGTTATTTGTTCTTGATAGGGCAGATTTTGAGTGGGGTCTGAAGATCTCATCAGCAGCTGTGTATTTGTTCCCGACAGGGCAGATTTTTGATTTGGGGTCTGAAGACTTCATCAACAGATGTTACTTGATCTTGCATCCGGGGTCTTTATTATCAGGCCTTTGTTCTTGTCAGAGCAGGATTTTGGTCTCGATCCTATCAGATGGTTATTCTCAACAGATCGGATCAGTGGGTTTACACCGGGGTTTCCTTCTCATCAGTGACTGTTGACACCGAATCTCCACAGCAGCCACCTGGATATATTGTTGCATACCTGCATTTTGCATTAGCTTGCATAATCATTCGCATTCCATTGGCGTGTGTCTGTGACAGGTACCGTTTCCCCGATCCAGGATCTCTCGCCTCTTATTGTGTTACTGCAGCCTTTCTCAGGAAGACTGATGCGTACGAGTTCTCGGTCCTTGATGTGTCGAATCTGACTATTGCTATGTGAGGTTACTATTTCCATGATTGGGCCCAGATTCCTCTCCTTATTATTGTCAGCAGGTGCCAGGACCGGGGGAAATCTCTCAAGCACGCAGACACACGCATGCATCCGCATAAAGCATTGTTGCATGACATACATTCTGTTGCTTTTCCTAACCTTTAATGTTGACAGGTTTTTCAGGTACTCAGGTTCCGAGCTGCTTTCGATCTCCAGGATTGATCAAAGACTCATCCACCGCTACTCAACTCGCGCCAATCAGACAAGGATAATGGACCAGGTACAGTCAGATGTTCAAGAGCTTCGTGAACGGATGGATCGTTTTATGGTGCTGATGCAAGTAGTTGCGAATGGGCAAGACCAGCTTCGTACTTTGGTTCAACCTCTCATCTCCAGGGTTGACAGTAATGGAATACTTCACGGCGGGGCCGTGCCCACTCCTCCTCCAGGGGATACTCCACAGAACGTTGTTCCTGCTGCCGGGGGCAACGGCAGTGCTAACGGCAATCTGATGACCAATCTCGGACTCAACGCGGCTGGCGTCGGCAATGGTAGTTTGGGAGCCAATGTTAACATAGGGCCGGTCAACAGCAATGTTGGTGCAGGAAATCTGGTGGTGCCTCAACCGTGGCTGGAGGACCATCAGGATGACATATTCTCTCAGAGAGGTGTAGAGGCAGAGTTGACTGCTGAAGCTCGACTCAGGTTCAAGGCGCTGGAAGACAAGATGAGAGATATAGAAAATCAGAACACATTGGGCGTTGACATGTCCAAACTCGGGTTGATTGCTGACTTTAAAGTACCTCACAAGTTCAAGGTGCCTACCTTTGAGAAGTATAAGGGTACTACTTGCCCCCGGGTCCACCTCCGATCTTATTATAGAAAGATGTCCGCCTATTCTGACGATGAGAAGCTGCTGATGCACTTCTTTCAGGATAGTCTTTCTGGTCCATCGCTCGAATGGTATATGGGTTTGGAGACCGCTACTGTGCGCACCTGGAAAGATCTTGCAGAAGCGTTTGTTCTCCACTATCAATATAATAGCGACTTGGCTCCCAACCGAGTTCAGCTTCAGAATCTCTCACAGCGGAACAATGAAAGCTTCAAAGAGTACGCCCAGCGGTGGCGTGAATTGGCCGCTCGGGTTCAACCACCGATGGTTGAGCGTGAGTTGGTGCAAATGTTCGTGGCTACCCTTCCTGGAATCTATTATGAGAAGCTGGTCAGTGGCATGTCTGGAACATTCTCGGCTCTTATCACTTTGGGAGAGCATGTTGAGAACGGTATAAAGATCGGAAAAATTCAGGGCGAATCATCCTCAGCTGGAGGAGGTAGTAAGAAACCTTATACTGGCAAGCGTCGAGAGGGAGATGCCAGTGCTGTCACTAATGCTCGGAGAAAGGGTAAGGGCCCTCAGCCTCAGATTGCTAGCATAAACATCCCAGCTGCTCCCCCACAGCCGCAGCAGCAGCTCCAACAGCAGAATAATCAGGGGTATAAAAGATATCAGAATCGGGTTCCCCTGGCAAGCCGTCATCTTGAAACTCCACCTATGTCATATGCACAGCTTTTGCAAACGTTGCTTCAGCTCCAATTAGTTCACAAGAGGACAATGGCTCCCTTAACAGGGGCACCACCACCGGGGTATGATGCCAATGCTACTTGTGAGTTCCATACTGGGGCACCAGGCCATACGATTGAGAATTGTAAAGCTTTTAAGCACAAAGTCCAGGACTTGGTGGACGCCAAGGTCATCAACTTTTCTGACAATGTGCCCAACGTTACCAAAAACCCGATGCCTCATCATAAGGGAAGCGGGGTGAATGCTGTTATCACAGAAGAGAGTTCAGACTTGCTGACCGATGTCAAAGATTTGAAGACGCCGTTGAGTTTTGTCAAGGCTAAGTTGTTGAAGAAGGGCTTCTTTCCTGGATGTGGAGAATTATGTTTGGCTTGTGCTATACTTCCTGATGGGTGTGAGCAGCTGATCGAAGGTATCCAAAGTCTGATGTCCGAGGGTATTTTGCAATTCAGCCGGAGCATTGAGAGTGCATCAGGGGAAGTCGTACTGAAGCAGGCAGACGAAGTTGCTACCATTACTATTCCTCGTCACCCTATCACTATTTCTGCGCCCCGTCCGCCTACTATCACCATCACCAGGGCCGGACCAATCCCATTCGAAAGCACCAATGCCGTTCCATGGCATTATGGCGCCGAAGTTTATTGCAATGGTCAGAAGATAGAGCTTGAGCCGTTCGGATCGACTGTGCAGAATCTTACTGAAGTCAGTGGTATCACTAGAAGCGGAAGAGTGTTTGCGCCAGCAGAGGTTGCAGCAGAGAAAGTGGTCCGGGCTGACGCTGTGGATAAGGGTAAAGGTAAAGCTGTCGAAGAGGTCCCTGCAGGGGCAGAGAAAGACTTGCTAGTTAAAGATGCTGAAGAGTTCATGCGACTGATCAAGAAGAGTGACTACAAAATTGTAGATCATCTTCATCAGACTCCGTCAAAGATCTCGATTCTTAACCTGTTGCTGTGTTCTGAAGCGCACCGCAACGCATTACTGAAGGTATTGAATGCTGCATACGTGCCGCAGGAAATATCAGTAAATCAACTCGAGGAGGTAGTAGCCCATGTTAATGCTGGTAATGGGCTGGGATTTACAGATCTAGAGCTGACTCCTAAGGGAAGAGATCACAATAGCGCCTTGCACGTCTCAATAGAGTGCAGAGGCATGATTATGTCACATGTCCTAGTGGATACGGGTTCCTCGCTTAACGTGCTTCCGAAAAAGGCACTGATGAAGTTGGATACCCGTGGACTGCTTTGTACGCCCAGTGATCTGGTCGTGAAAGCCTTTGACGGAACCAAGCGCCACGTCTTTGGAGAGTTGACCCTGCCGATTCAAGTTGGTCCAGAGACGTTCAATACGGTTTTTTATATCATGGATATCATGCCCGCCTACAGTTGCCTCTTAGGTCGGCCATGGATCCATTCCGCTGGTGCCGTGACGTCCACGCTGCATCAGAAGCTTAAATATGCTGTTGGGGGCAGCATAGTGACCGTCTGCGGTGAAGAGGACATCATGGTAAGCCACCTGTCGTCCTTTAAATACGTTGAAATGGATGGTGAGATCCATGAGACTCTTTGCCAAGCATTTGAAACCGTCAGGATGAAGGAGGTAGCTCCTGTCGTCGCAGAGAAGCAGGAGATGAATCTCTCCTCGTTTAAGGAAGCACGGGCCGTTGTCGAATCCGGTTCCACCTCAGGCTGGGGGCATGTCTTGGATATACCAATCAAACAGGATAAGTTTGGATTGGGGTATTCTCCTGGAGCTGAAGCTTCATCTTCTTCTGGCAGCTCGTCTCGTGGGACAGGGCCGATCCTATTCACCAAAGGGGGAGTAATTTTCGAGAGTATCAACGCTGCGTCAGAGGACAGCGGGGACAGTGATTGCGATCTTGACGCCTGGATTCAACCGAGCAAGCCGGGCGAGCGCCTCCACAACTGGACCATCAAGGAGATTATCAAGCTGACAAGTGAAGAGTAATGATTTGCTTTTTACAATCTTTGTACAACCCTATGTCCTGCCCGGGGCATAGTGGTTTTACTGTCAGGGCCTTGTTGGATTATGTGCATGCATTTTGTTAATAAATAAAAGGCGTTTTATTCGTAATCAAATATTGTGTTCTCTGTTATTCCTGTTTTATGTTTATTTCGAAAAACAGTAAAATGGCAACGGGGTTCGTGCTAACCTGCATATTCTTGCTTTAAACTTAACCCTTGTTATTGCAGGATCCACGTAACAGACGACATCGACTCTGGACCCTCTACGGCTCACTACGACTTTGATTGCCCGATCTATCAAGCCGAGGATGAGATTGATGAAGACGAGGACCTTCCGGAAGAGTTGGCCCGCTTGTTGAGACAAGAGGAGAAGGTTATTCTGCCTCACGAGGAGGATATTGAGATCATAAATCTGGGTTCTGAGGAGCTTATCAGGAATGTCAGAGTAGGGGCTGCGCTGCAGAATGATGTCAAGCATAGACTGGTCGAGATGCTTCGAGAGTATAGTGACGTCTTTGCTTGGTCATATGGAGATATGCCCGGACTCGACACGGATATCGTGGTTCATCGCTTGCCGTTGCGAGAAGATTGCCCTCCAGTCAAGCAGAAGCTTAGGAGAACGAGACCAGACATGGCTGTAAAAATCAAGGAAGAAGTCCAGAAGCAGTTGGACGCAGGATTTCTAGCCGTTACCACTTACCCTCCGTGGGTCGCCAATATAGTACCTGTACCGAAGAAGGACGGTAAGGTACGTATGTGCGTCGATTATCGAGATTTGAATAGAGCGAGCCCTAAGGATGATTTCCCGTTGCCTCATATCGATGTATTGGTCGACAATACAGCCCAGTTTTCCGTGTTTTCGTTCACGGATGGCTTCTCCGGTTACAATCAGATTAAGATGGCGCCGGAGGACATGGAGAAAACGACGTTTATTACCATTTGGGGCACGTTCTGCTACAAGGTAATGCCCTTCAGTCTGAAGAACGCAGGGGCCACTTACCAGCGAGCAATGGTAACTTTGTTTCATGATATGATTCATCATGAGATCGAGGTTTATGTTGATGACATGATTGCAAAGTCCCAAACGGAGGAAGAGCATCTGGTCAATTTGTTGAAGCTATTTGAAAGGCTTAGGAAGTTCAGGCTGAGGCTGAATCCTAACAAGTGCACTTTCGGAGTGCGGTCCGGAAAGTTATTGGGGTTTATCGTTAGCGAACGAGGTATTGAAGTTGATCCTGGGAAAATAAAAGCTATCCAAGAAATGCCAGCGCCGAAAACAGAAAAAGAAGTTCGTGGTTTCTTGGGCCGAATAAACTACATTGCAAGGTTTATCTTTCAGCTCACGGCCACTTGTGAACCGATGTTCAAGCTTTTAAAGAAAGATCAGGCGGTTACTTGGAATGAGGATTGCCAGAAGGCATTCGACAAAATAAAGCAGTATCTTCAAGAACCTCCAATCTTGATACCCCCAGTGGCTGGACGACCATTAATCATGTACCTGACGGTTCTGGAGAATAGTATGGGGTGTGTTCTCGGTCAGCACGACAAGACGGGCAGAAAGGAGCATGCCATTTATTATTTGAGTAAAAAGTTCACTGAGTGTGAATCTCGATACTCGATGCTGGAGAAGACGTGTTGTGCATTAGCTTGGGCTGCCAAACGTCTACGACAGTATATGATCAACCACACCACTATGCTAATTTCGAAGATGGATCCGATCAAGTATGTCTTCGAGAAGCAGGCTCTTTCGGGCAGGATTGCCAGGTGGCAAGACATTCAATACGTCTCTCAGAAAGCCATTAAGGGAAGCGTATTGTCTGATTACCTTGCCGAACAGCCAATCGAAGACTACCAGCCGATGAAGTTCGAATTCCCTGACGAGGACATTATGTTTCTCAAGGCGAAGGATTGTGATGAGCCATTGCCCGATGAGGGGCCAGATAGGAAGTCTCA
This sequence comes from Lathyrus sativus, assembly GCA_963859935.3. Taxonomy (NCBI): domain Eukaryota; kingdom Viridiplantae; phylum Streptophyta; class Magnoliopsida; order Fabales; family Fabaceae; genus Lathyrus; species Lathyrus sativus. The sequence continues at coordinate 45,938,583 of OZ012739.1, forward strand.
GTGGAAGTTGATATTCGACGGAGCGGTTAATTCCTATGGAAGTGGTATCGGGGCTATCATCACGACTCCTCACGGATCCCACATCCCTTTTACTGCGAGACTGACGTTTCCAGTTACCAACAACGAAGCAGAGTATGAAGCATGTATTATGGGTCTAGAAGAGGCAATTGATTTGAGAATCAAGAATCTAGACATATATGGTGACTCAGCGCTTGTAATCAATCAGATCAAAGGGGAGTGGGAAACTCGTCAAGAGAATCTAGTGCCGTACATGAATTATGCCAGGAGGCTGCTTCCGTTCTTCGACCGAGTAGAACTTCATCATGTACCCCGGGCTGAAAATCAACTGGCTGATGCTTTAGCCACGCTGGCTTCAATGTATAAAGTCAATTATTGGAATGAGGCTCCAAGGATTGTACTTTCGCGTCTTGATAGACCAGCGTTTGTGTTCGCAATCGATGATGCCACTGACGGCAAGCCATGGTTCCACGACATCCAGACCTTCCTTATGACCAAGGAGTATCCTGCGGGTGCGTCAACCCAGGATAAGAAGACTCTAAGGAGGCTAGCTGGAAACTTTTATCTCAATCCTGATGGAGTGCTGTATAAGAGAAACCACGATCTCGTGCTGCTCAGATGTGTAGATGAGAAAGAAGCAAGTATGCTCATGGAGGAAGTCCATGAGGGCACATTTGGTACGCACGCCGGCGGGCATGCCATGACGAGAAAGATCCTGAGAGCAGGGTATTACTGGCTGACTATGGAGTCGGATTGCTTCAGATTCGCGAAGAAATGTCACAAATGCCAGATTTATGCTGATAAAGTTCATGTGCCGTCGTGCCCATTGAATGTCATGTCCTCCCCTTGGCCGTTCTCCATGTGGGGCATCGACATGATAGGCAAGATCGAGCCCACCGCGTCCAATGGTCATCGTTTCATTCTGGTAGCTATCGACTACTTCACCAAATGGGTGGAGGCAGCCTCGTACGCTAATGTGACCAAGCAGGTGGTGGCTAAGTTCATAAAGAGGGACATCATCTGTCGCTATGGAATTCCCGAGCGGATCATTACTGATAATGGTTCGAATTTGAATAACAAGATGATAAAGGAGTTGTGCCAGAGCTTCAAGATTGAACACCACAACTCATCTCCTTACCGGCCGAAGATGAATGGTGTTGTTGAAGCAGCCAACAAGAACATCAAGAGGATTGTTCAGAAGATGGTTGTGACGTACAAAGATTGGCACGAGATGCTGCCATTTGCCTTGCACGGTTATCGTACGACGGTGCGTACGTCGACCGGGGCAACTCCTTTCTCCTTGGTATACGGTATGGAAGCTGTCCTACCGTTAGAAGTGGAGATTCCTTCTTTGCGAGTTTTGGTGGATGTGAAACTCGACGAGGCAGAATGGATTACGAATCGTTTGAACCAACTCAGCCTGATGGACGAGAAGAGGTTGGCATCAATTGCATTTGGTCGCCTGTACCAAAGCTGAATGAAGAAAGCTTATGATAAGAAGGTGCGTCCTCGAAGCTTTCAGACGGGTGATCTCGTCCTGAAGAAGATTCTTCCGCCACACTCTGATCACCGGGGCAAATGGACTCCGAATTACGAAGGGCCGTATGTCGTCAGCAAGGTCTTCTCAGGAGGAGCTTTGTTGTTATCCACGATGGATGGTGAAGATTTTGCATCCCCGGTGAACGCGGACGCAGTTAAAAAATACTTTTCTTGAAAGAGACCCGCTGGACAAAAAAGGAAAGAGTCCAGGCAAAAAAGGGGCATCCCGGCGAACCAAAAACAGAATAAAAGGTTCGGGCAAAAATTAGGGATATATTGAAAAATGTACACCCGCGAAGTCGAAAACCTACACTGGGCGGCTTCGGCAAAAAAGGGTATCCCGGTGAACTGAAAACCCGTAAAGGGCGGTTCACGCAAAAGTTAGGGATTTGAATAAGCAAATGACTGTGTTCCGCGTGTGGACTTTCATTGTTTAGTGGTTTGGAAGACCTGAGGGCCGTTTATCTGAATCAATCTCTTCCAAAGCTGAAGCGTCGGAGAAGTATCAAAGTCGAGTGGGTCTTAGAGGGATCAACTCATGGTGTTCGTCCACGCCTCGATTGCCGACATTTGTATATACTGATGTATATTTATGTTTTCTTTTTGCGCGGCTGCCTCATTCCAGGAGCTTGCCTCTGTTGTAAAACATTTTTGCCCATTCAGGGGTCCATCATCAATAAAATGCACATTATTCAGCAATTCCGCTTGCCTGTTTAGCATTTGTCTGTTTTTGTTTGCGAATGAAAACGCCGATGTTTTTTTGATAAAATGCGCATACATAAACCTGCGGGCCTAGGCCCATTGATTGTTGAAACTATTAATTAACTGAATATTGTCACGAGATAATAACCTGGATAGGCCCCTTTGAGGAGGGTATCCTGTCTGTTTGTTTGTGTTGTTGCAGGTGTAGCACTTGCCAGAAGATGTGCCGTGCGTATCCCCGAAGCAGGATGAGTCCTCCTTCCCCAGCAGAGTTCAGTAGTCTCTCCTCCGCAGAATCTGAACGCAAATAGTGAGCATTGATATGTCCCCCAGGTAGAGAGGATTCTCTTCCCCAAGCAGATGCATCCTGACGGAACGTCACCTCATCAGCTGAGTCGAGGGCTGAAGCTCATGTCCCCAGCACCGGGTCACAGGTGCAGATTTCATAGAAGTATTCGGGTACCGAAGCTCGTGTTTTCCCCAATAAAGTCGCCGCAGCGGATGTCTTCCCCAGCACCGGGTCACAAGTGCAGAATTCGCAGGAAGCTGTTCGTATACCGAAGTATGCAGTAACTGATGGTGCCGGACCGAGGTCTCCAGCGGAACTGAGATTCCCCACCAGAGTCATGCTCTCTCCTGAAGATGGATGGTTCCCTCTTCCCCAGTAGAGTGTTGGAATGGCTGATGTTGTATTCCCCGGCAGAGTTGTACTCTCCCCCGAAGTCAGATGATTCTTTTTTCCCCAGTGGAATCGAATTCCTTGTCAGAGTCGTACTCTCCAGTGAAGTAGAATGATTTCTCTCCCCGACTGAGTCCGCAGAAAAGCAGAATCCTTGGAAGTTGATCAGATCATGATCAATTTTCCTCAGCAGAGCGTGGGGCAGCTAATGCTGTGTTTCCCCAGAGTCGCACTCTCTCCAAGCGAAGCAGAATGATTTCTCCTTCCTCAGCCGAGTTTGCAGGTGTCCAAGAGAGCCGAGTCCTTGGAAGTTGATCAGATCATGATTGGTTTTCCCCCAGTGGAGTGTGAAGCAGCTGAAGTTGTTTCCCCACAGAGTTGTTATCCCCAGAAAAGTAGCCATGACGGCCGCGCAGTTCATTCTCGCGATTGATATCAGCAGGTCCATGTTCTCGTAGAGCTTCGTTCCCCTGCAGCAGTCAGTTGAAGATTGTTCGCCCTACAGCAGTCAACCGGAAGATCAATTCCCCAGACGGAGGCCGATTGATATTGGCATGTCCACAGCAGGATGATTCCTCTACCTGAGTTCTTGGCTCCTTGACAAAAGGGTTTCCTCTTCCCAGCATTTATTTTGCGGACGGGATCGCATCATTGTGCATGATTGCATAGCATTTAAACACTGCATAGCATTTAACGTTGCATAGCATTGTGCATGATTGCATGGCATTTAGCATAAACGCATATCATTCCCACTGTGTGGGGCATGGCGCAGAAGCATATGCACCATAAGCACGATCTAGGTCATTATCATTCTTGTCTTCCAGGTGTGCGACCAAAAGACCGGTTGCTCAGGACGATTCTTGATATTCTCCCCAGCAAGGTCGCTTTTGAGATGATTCTTAAAGACCCCGGTGTAATCCCCACGGTCGCTCGCTCAAGATGATTTTTGAGATCCCCAGCGAAGTTTTCAGTTCAAAACGACCCTTGAACTCCTCAGCAGGGCCGTTTGCTTAAGGTGATTCTTAATACCTCAGCGCAGGTTCCCGAGTTGTTTGCCTAGGGTGATACTTGAGCTCCCCAATAGCGTCCCCAGCAAGAGTTGCCCATGAAGATTCCTGGAATACCCAACAGAATGTTTGCTCCAGAAAGGTTATCAGTTCAGGACGATTCTTGAAGATGCCCGACGGATCTGTTTGTTCAAGATGATTCTTGAAGTCCTCAGCAGCGTGATATGTCTGCTCCAACAATGATGTCTAATCTGAAGATGAATTTCGTAAGCGCCTGAAGGCGATATCAGAAGGTTCCTGTGAGTTCAGATTTCCGTGTTGATGAATCAACGGGTGGCTGAAGACAAGGTTCCAGAGTTTGTAGATATAACAGAGTGATTCGTGTGGGTCTGAAGACCAAGTCAGTTATCCTGAGGTGATGATTGATTGCGATCAAGTGAATGATATTTCTTCTGACTGAAGTCGAAGACGTTTCTCCAGCGGTGATGCGGGGTATTTTGATTGTCCGACGGTGATGTCAGATTTAGTTCTCCAGCGGTGATGCGGGGTATTTCGATTGTCCGACGGTGATGTCAGATTTAGTTCTCCAGCGGTGATGCGGGGTATTTTGATTGTCCGACGGTGATGTCAGATTTAGTGCTCCAGCGGTGATGCGGGGTATTTTGATTGTCCGACGGTGATGTCAGATTTAGTTCTCCAGCGGTGATGCGGGGTATTTTGATTGTCCGACGGTGATGTCAGATTTAGTTCTCCAGCGGTGATGCGGGGTATTTCGATTGTCCGACGGTGATGTCAGATTTAGTTCTCCAGCGGTGATGCGGGGTATTTTGATTGTCCGACGGTGATGTCAGATTTAGTTCTCCAGCGGTGATGCGGGGTATTTTGATTGTCCGACGGTGATGTCAGATTTAGTTCTCCAGCGGTGATGCGGGGTATTTTGATTGTCCGACGGTGATGTCAGATTTAGTTCTCCAGCGGTGTTGCGGGGTATTTTGATTGTCCGACGGTGATGTCAGATTTAGTTCTCCAGCGGTGATGCGGGGTATTTTGATTGTCCGACGGTGATGTCAGATTTAGTTCTCCAGCGGTGATGCAGGGTATTTTGATTGTCCGACGGCGATGTCAGATCAGTATCTCTCCAGCTAGCGGCCGTGCAGCTAGCATTGCAATATTCTAAGATTTGTTCCCCGCAGAGTACCGTGTGCTCGTGCAGTTGGCAAATTTTCGGGTTTACCGGTATTCAATCGTCTCGCACCTTGATTGGGTGAGAGCCGTTCGCTTCTCACCCAGTCAGGTTCAAGCCGTTTGAATAGGGGCAGCTGTTGCACCCCAAAATTTGACCAACAATTATTTATCCATCAAGTGTTTGAAGGTTGATACCTTCATCAGACAGTTCAAGAGATCCTCAGAAGAATTGGTTGGAACCAGGGTTGTGTGCTTCATAGCTTGAGAGTTGTGGGTGCCCCTCAGATGATTCTGAGACTGTGAGAATGAACTTGATGTTTTGAGAAAGTGTATGAGATGTCTTGATAGCCATCATGAAGCCCAGAGAGGTCATTATGCAAGAATTCAGGAGATTCAACCATGAATGGTAGAATTAGGGTTTTGACTGGGTCAACCCTAGATCAGCTGAAGATTTGGAGAAGGTTGAGATCTAATCCAAGGGCCATGAGATCATGGAATGATGCATAGAGATGTTATAAATATGATTCCTAGACCAACTCATCATGATTGAGGAGTTTGAGAAGTTTCAAGTTAGGGTCTCCAAGGATTGTCAGTGAAAAAACCCTAATTTGACCCCTATCTTCCAGGCAGTTTTAGATCTAGATGTGATTGATATCTCATCTTCCCCACAACATGAATGTTGTAGAGCATGTTCTTAGCTTTAATTTGAGTGGTGGAAGTCCTTGATAGGAATTACAGAGCTCAAGTTATGGTTTTGACAAATTACAGGTCAGCAGAAGTGTGTGAATCTGGGTCCTTGAAAGTCACCCAACTTGCAGACAACGTTTGCTCTAGTAGGATGATTCCTATGATCTCTTGGTCAACATTAATGTTGGAGGGCATCTTCTTAGCTTTAATTTGAGTGGTATAAGTCCTTGATAGGATTTGTGGAACTCAACTTATGGTTTGAACAAGACAGGGGTATTTTGGTCATTTGTCAGTTATAGGTCATTTTTAAGCAAATGCCATATCTCCTATTTCCAAGCCTCAAATGGAAAAACTCAAAACATGAAAGTTGTTCAAAATGTGATTTTAAGTCTAGAAAGAAGGTCTTGAGAGTTTGGAAATGCATGGAACATGGATATTTTAAAATGGTCAAAATGGCTTGTAAATGGCTTATAAGTTGAAAAAGTTGGAATTGGAAATTGGTTTGGAAGATCTAGGAATCCAAAATGGGTCATCCAATATATCATTTTGATTGGAAACATCATTTTAAAAACAATGGTTTAGCCACATAGGGTATGACTCCTGAGTATACACCTCCTAGTGCTTTCCTGAGGAAGACACTATGAGTCTGCTTACTTAGCTCCCTGTCTTTGGTAAGCTTGTTTTGAAGCTTGAAGGCTGGGATTGATTTCTTTTGGTTAGGTTTTGCTTTAGGGCTTTGCTTAGATTTGATTAGTTTCTGTGTTAGGGTTAGGATTAGAGAGTGGATTCTTTCTTTCTCAAGCATGTGTTTTGTTTGCCTGATGTCACTTCATTCCCCTTATCTGTTATTGCTTGATAGCATGTTGTTTATTTTCAGTATGATTACTGTTATTTCATGACTGACTTGAGGTTGAGACGAGCTTGTGGAGGCTGAAGCCCCACACACATTTCCTCCCTCACTTGCATTGCATGCATTTTACTGTTAAAGCTGATTGCTTTTGTCTGTTTTGGTGTATCATTGACATGATCCCTTAGGACTCTCATTTCCTCTGATGAGGATTTGATGATAGACTTTTAGGTTGAAACCTATGCATGACAACATCTAGGAGTTCCCTGTTCAAACCTCAACCATAGGATGAATTCATGGCATGATAACAGTAGGACTTGATAGTCTCCCTCCTAGTTGGGCCTGTTCTCTTCTCATCTCGAAGCAGCTTAAAATACAGTAATCATGAATGATTTCTTTCGTACGTTACGAGCCTTAAGCCATCTGAGGATGGATGTTTAGTATGGTACCCTTTGGGTGACATGCGGCGCATTCACTCTCAGGTCATAGTCTCTAGTGCGGTTGAGATCGCAAACACAATAAAAAACACTTCTTTCAGGAGATAACCCGTAGTTAGCCGAACTACGTTTGCTCTGATCTTTCATACCAGATGAAAGTACGTAGGCATAGGACGCGATGTCCTAGCGAGCAACCTTTCCCCCTTAACCCTTCGTTGGCCGAACTACGTTGACTCTGATTTCTCGTTCCAGACGGGAATACGTAGGCATAAAGCGCGATACTTTGCCGAGTCATTTTCTTTTTCTTTTTCAGCCAGCCTTGATAGGTAGATAGATTATAACCAACCCGTCCAAGTAAGCAAACAAGCGAGGATCCCGTCGAGTACGACGGACGTGAGGGGTGCTAATACCTTCCCCTTGCGTAACCGACTCCCGAACCCAGACAATGGTTGCGACGACCTTGTCTTACCCTTTTTCGTCAGGTTTTTCCGATCGTTTCCTTTCCCGCTCTGAGGGATAAATAACGAAAGGTGGCGACTCTTCTGTCATGCCGACACCTTATTTTCGCGCAAGCGACAGCTGGCGACTCTGCTGGGGATTTATAGCACCTAGGGACTTTTCTCATCCCTTATGCTGGGACCGTTTCCCATCCCCTACGCGAGTCAATCCTATCGTTTGTGTGTTTGCTTGTTGGGTTGCGTTTATTTATCGCATCTTTACTTCCCGCATTTTATTTCCCGCATTTTATTTCCAGTTTGATATGATTATCTGTGCTGCTGTGGGAGAGGGATGTTACTATGAGTGAGAAGCCGGACCTGGGCTTAAGTACACACCTAGATATAGTTGCGGAGAAGTAGTAGACGAACCTGTCTGCTGAGCAGGCACAATTCCCTACGAAAATCTGCGCTCAGACGAGATTCTTGCAGAGGTGCTCCTTTCCGGTCCTGAGGATCTGAGGGGAGTCCAGACGTGAGGATTGTCGACTCTGGGGACCGATCATTTGGAAGTCAGCTAAGTGAGGCCTCTTCATGACTTGATGATGCCACTCCTTCTGGGAATCGTATCGTCACTCATGAAAGTCTGTGACGCTGACGACCGCATAGGATGCCGTACCTTTGTCCGTGGACTAGGTCCATACCTGTGAGTGGGGTCGGGATATTGCAGGAAACTTTGACCTCCAGACCACCTGGTTTTCTTGACAGTGAATCAGTTATGTTGGGTTCTCAGTTGCGGATATGTTCTGGATAGAGCAAGGGGTTGATCAGAGGATCTCATCATCGGGTGTTTGTCTGTTCTTGATAGAGTAGGTTTCGATCAGTGTATTATCACCAGAGGTTTGTTCCGGACAGAGAAGATTTTGAGTGGGGTCTGAAGATCTCATCGGCAGTTGTTATTTGTTCTTGATAGGGCAGATTTTGAGTGGGGTCTGAAGATCTCATCAGTAGCTGTGTATTTGTTCCCGACAGGGCAGATTTTTGATTTGGGGTCTGAAGACTTCATCAACAGATGTTACTTGATCTTGCATCCGGGGTCTTTATTATCAGGCCTTTGTTCTTGTCAGAGCAGGATTTTGGTCTCGATCCTATCAGATGGTTATTCTCAACAGATCGGATCACTGGGTTTACACCGGGGTTTCCTTCTCATCAGTGACTGTTGACACCGAATCTCCACAGCAGCCACCTGGATATATTGTTGCATACCTGCATTTTGCATTAGCTTGCATAATCATTCGCATTCCATTGACGTGTGTCTGTGACAGGTACCGTTTCCCCGATCCAGGATCTCTCGCCTCTTATTGTGTTACTGCAGCCTTTCTCAGGAAGACTGATGCGTACGAGTTCTCGGTCCTTGATGTGTCGAATCTGACTATTGCTATGTGAGGTTACTATTTCCATGATTGGGCCCAGATTCCTCTCCTTATTATTGTCAGCAGGTGCCAGGACCGGGGGAAATCTCTCAAGCACGCAGACACACGCATGCATCCGCATAAAGCATTGTTGCATGACATACATTCTGTTGCTTTTCCTAACCTTTAATGTTGACAGGTTTTTCAGGTACTCAGGTTCCGAGCTGCTTTCGATCTCCAGGATTGATCAAAGACTCATCCACCGCTACTCAACTCGCGCCAATCAGACAAGGATAATGGACCAGGTACAGTCAGATGTTCAAGAGCTTCATGAACGGATGGATCGTTTTATGGAGCTGATGCAAGTAGTTGCGAATGGGCAAGACCAGCTTCGTACTTTGGTTCAACCTCTCATCTCCAGGGTTGACAGTAATGGAATACTTCACGGCGGGGCCGTGCCCACTCCTCCTCCAGGGGATACTCCACAGAACGTTGTTCCTGCTGCCGGGGGCAACGGCAGTGCTAACGGCAATCTGATGACCAATCTCGGACTCAACGCGGCTGGCGTCGGCAATGGTAGTTTGGGAGCCAATGTTAACATAGGGCCAGTCAACGGCAATGTTGGTGCAGGAAATCTGGTGGTGCCTCAACCGTGGCTGGAGGACCATCAGGATGACATATTCTCTCAGAGAGGTGTAGAGGCAGAGTTGACTGCTGAAGCTCGACTCAGGTTCAAGGCGCTGGAAGACAAGATGAGAGATATAGAAAATCAGAACACATTGGGCGTTGACATGTCCAAACTCGGGTTGATTGCTGACTTTAAAGTACCTCACAAGTTCAAGGTGCCTACCTTTGAGAAGTATAAGGGTACTACTTGCCCCCGGGTCCACCTCCGATCTTATTATAGAAAGATGTCCCTAAACCTTCGGTGCTAAGATGGGATTGTAGCTGATGCAACCTTCGGTGCTAATGAGTGGAACATTAGGGAAGTCTCCACAACCCTGAATCATCGGTATTCCTCCATAGACGGGATCGTACCAATTGATATCGGTGTGTTTGAGCAATAACAGCTTTTCAGTCCAGGAGAGCCCACTTTGTCAATCCCAAAGGGCTGGCGTTCTTGGCAAGTGCGAAATAAACCACTTGTACAAGAGAGTAGTGCAGCATACGACTCGTCCACCTCCACGAAAACTACTACGATGAATGGAGAAATAGGTATAAGCTAACAGCGTGGGTACTGGATTTCTGAGCTCAAAAAGAGTGACTGCGTTTGCTTTCACAAAGTTGTTGACAGTTGGGAACAAAAAGAGTCTGTAGATCAATAAAGCCAGAATGGCTTCAAATGCTTCCATCCTCTTTACCTCTGCATAGATCTGGGCTTTTTCAAACAAGAACATTGCTGGTAAACCGTACATGCTCCCTCGGGTAGTTAAATGAGAACGCACTTCAGCCACTTCTAGGTTTAAGAGATCTGCAATGGTTCCTTCATTTGGAGTTCTTTCTCGTCCGGAGAACGGTCTAGGAGTAACACTCACCCCCATCAGGGCGAGTATTCTTCAAAGGTTGGGAGTAGTTGGTAATCTGGGAAAGTGAAACAGTGATAGGTTGTGTCGTAGAACTGTACGAGTGCTGATAACATTTCTTCGTCGACTTGGATCTCAAGTAGAGACAATACATTCCCATATCTTTCTTTGAATGTTTCAAAATCTTCTACCAACCCTGCTAGTCTTCTAAGATTTCCCAGATCTGGGATTTGGAACATACCTCCTGTGGTTGTTTTCTTTCCCGAGTTCATTGTGACAATGTCTGCAAAATAAACTTTATTTCCTTGAATGTTTAAATAACAAGAATGCAAATGTAAATGCAAAAGTTTTATGGAACTCAAATTTACCAAAATATCCTTTCATTTCATTGATTTTTCAAAGGGGTACTACAAAAGATTTTAGTACATCTTACAAAAGCCCTAACATTACAACTCAATATGCTCTAAAAGAAAGTCCTCTCTCTTCTTGATTCTTCTGAGCTCTTCTTCCACCTGTGCTTTCTCAAGGATGAGTTTGTCTACCATAGACTTCTAAGGAGTTGATTGATGGTTGGAATAAAATGCATCTTCCTGTGCCTTCCTCTTCTTGCTTGCAACAGCTTCCTCTTCTTTCAACTGAAGTTGTTTGCGGAGTTCCTCGTTCTCTTCCATAGCCACCTGATATTTGTACTTCCAGGATACCTCAGTCTGATGTGACTTCCTCAGAGCAATCTTCAGCTTCTCTTCCTCAGACATGAAAATCAACGGCTGTTCTTATATTAAGACCATAGGCTTTTGTGGAGGATAAGGCATTTTCAACTGAATGACCCTCTTTCGGACCCATTGGAGATAAGGTTCAAAAGAGATGCAGTTAGGTCTTCCCAAGTCCTCTTTTCCTTTCCTGTGTATATGCCCCCAAGCTTTGAGAATTTCATCTTTTAATTCTGAAACTCCTATGAAGAAAATTCCTTCTACGTCAGCACTGCAGGGTTTGTCTTTCAGCGGATAACCAAGTTGTCGACGAGCAAGCACGGGGTTATAGCTGATTCCCCCATTTGTACCAAGGAGAGGTATATTCCCGAAGCTTCCACAACTATCAATGATTTTGATTCCATCGTAACTACGACTGTACCAGTCAATATCAGAGTGAGTAAGAGCCATAATCTTTTCAGACCACCATCCTTTTCTCCAAAAAGTATGGGCTTTGGGTAGATGAGAAATAAACCATTTATACAACAACAGAACACAACAAACGATCATCCCTCCTTTGTGAAGATTTATTAGATGAACAGAGTGGTAAGCATCAGCTAGTAGAGTAGGTACTGAATTCTTCTTCAAGAATATTTTGATGGCATTGAGATCCACAAAGTTGTCAAAGCTCGGAAACAGAAAGATCCCATAAATAAGCAAGGCTAGAATAGCCTCAAAAGCATCCATACTCAAGTGATCGGCATAATACTGAGCTTTCCCAATCAAGAATTTTGCAGTCAGCCCAAAGATCCCTCCTTTAGTAACCATGTTCTTCTGAATGTCTACCAACCCGATACGTGTGGCTTTAGCAATTTCTTCCTCTTTAGGGTCCTTCTCCATGACGGGAAAAGGAGATGCATCAAGGATGGGTAACCCAATCAGACAGGAATACTCTTCAAGTGTCGGCACTAACTGATAGTCAAGAAATGTGAAGCAGTGATAAAGTGGGTCATAGAACTGGAGTAATGTGGAAAGGAGTCCCAGATCTATTATCTTCTTCATTCTCAGTAGATACAACAAATTCCCGTACCTGCTCTTGAACCCTTCTACATCTGTGATCAGAGTGCTCAACCTTTTAATCTCATCCACATTAGGGCTTTTGTAAGTGTACTTTATAGTTTTCTTTTTTCCATTGTCCATGATGTTCCCTGATATTTTATAAATAAGAGACTCTGAGTTCCATAAAACTTTTATGACATGATGTTTATGGATGCATGAATGCACAAACACAGATAATCACATATTCACAGATTTACACAAGTAAACAGTCAAGGTTTTTGGTTTGGATAAGGAAAGAGGAGTCAAGGTCTACCCATCCCAAAAGGTGTGTATTAGGGCTTTTCTTCAATGTAGAACAAGGTTCTAAAAGAGTTCCCAGAGTCCTCGATCCATCTTTCGGATATTATCAATTTCCCGAATACTCAGTAGTCGATAATATTCTCAAGAGAATCTCGTCCGAGTGTAGTATCGCGTATCAACTATTTTGGAATTACTCCCTCATAGTCATCGCACTACATCCTAATAAGGCCAAAGTGGGGAAAAAGGTATCTAAAGGTCCTCAGTGTCATGGGCACCTATGTAGAAAGTAGCATTGTTTTCACGAATACTCGATCAACAATACTAACTCTCAAAAGGGCCTCCACTGAGCGGTGATTTTCTCAAGTCAGCTTGGTCGGGAATCTACTCCCTATAAGCCTTCTTGAATATATCACCTTCCTATCACAAGTACGCTTGAGCACGGGTGTAGTGCTGTCTCACCACTTCAAGTTTCCCAAACCAACATAGCATAAATATATACAAGTATTCACAGATAGCAATTAGTTAAACAAAATAGGTTGAACCCTCAAAATAAAAGCAAAAGCACCTCTTTCCCCAGTGAAGTCGCCATTTCTGTTGCGGTGAAAATTGGATAGCAAGCTATTAATTAACTTGAACCTTATTTCTTTTACAACCGATCTTTAATTTATCCAAAGGAAAGGTCTCAAGAAAGAAAAACCTTCTTCGCGATGTAAACAACGCTTAAGAGATTCGGGGGTTAGTTATACCTAGGGAAGGTGTTAACACCCTAAGCATCTGTAGTATTCTACAGGAACCTTTTGTTTGATTGATTGCTAAGTTTGTGAATTGTACTATGGTTTGGGATAAGGTAAAATAGACAAAGGCCTGAGTGGTTTTCTAAGTTTGCTCGCAAAGACGTCGCATCTTCTGCCTACGTATCCTGACTAGGATAGAATCAAAGCAATCGTAGTTCGCCTTACAAGGGAAAGAACACTTGATGACGATCAAGGTTCAATGGGGAACAAACATGACAATGTTTGTGTGGAGTTTGACAAAACTCCCTATTCTAAGTTATAGAAGGGGAAAGTAAGAGATCATGACGATGATTCTTACACAGAGTTGACGAACTCTTTCCTAGGGTTCTAGTCGAAGAACGCTCCTAATACGAGTGGGTCTTTTAGACTTAAGCAAAGTCTGGGGCTTCTAATCTAAGGTTTAAAATGACTTAACAAAGTCAAGGGTGTGATTGAATAAGTTATCCATGACATCGAGGGTTAAATGGACAGACCTTCCTTTGGAGGAAAAACGGGGAGATGAGTTGGACGAGAACTAACGAGTTTCGTCGCTTCGGGATAAAAGAAAATAGAATGCTAGACAAGATGACAATCAAGGTAAATCATAATCATGGTTACAACCAATTAAATATTAAGAGATGGTGAGAATGAAATATGATGATAACCTTTAATAGATGAAAATAACGGGTACTGCGGCGGCAGTTCGCACTCGGTGAAATCATCAGATAAAAATGGTAAAAACTAAGAAATAAATCCTAGCATGTTAACTAACATGTATAGTCATGGATTCAAACAAGTATCAAGAAAAATATTGAAAGGAATCACATGAACATTCATCTGAAACTAGGTAAACGATCGCGTAAATGCGCACAACTTGTACATAAACAAAGTAAGTGATAAAATATGCAAACATCAAATATAAAAACATGGCATGAAAGTACACATTAATACGAGCACAACAAAAAAAGAACGGACAAAAAACGATGAAAAACGAGTGAGATACGAATTTTCGAAATTTGTACGAAACTTCACAAAATTAAACAAAAGAGTTGCCCTCCTCAGGGGTTGAACTCAGGAACAAGGGGTGAAAGGGCGCATGGTCATACCACTGGGGTGACTATACATCCATTGATGAAGCCACCCCTAATTAATTATAAGGGTAAGTTGGTTCTATGGCTGGGCAAGAACACACATAACCGGGCATTTACGTTTTGTACCGTATCTCACTAACCGCTTATCCTTTTTTCACAAACTTTATATGGATTTGGGGTAGAATTGAACAAGGAATCCAATGGTGGTATTAGTTTTCTCAATTTATCCCTCTAGTGAAAAACCCAATAGTGCTTTTGTTTTAGGTTCAAAGTTGCATTTTCTCATGGGTAGCCTCACACACTCATGCTCAAACCATAACAAATGTACACACATCATAGATAAATGGTAATGAATGAATGCAGCTCATCCTTCGGGATGAAACTGGTCTGTTATGAAAAGTCACACACAAAATGCAAAGATGACATGGATTATGCATGAACATGTGGAATTTCAGCTTAAGGCAAACATTATCTACAACAAGGTTACACACACCTCAGGTAAGTACAAAGGAGTGATTCTAAACTATCTTTGTAGTTAAAACTGAACTGTCATGATAAGTCACATGCAAAATGCAAAAGAATGACATGAGATCATGCATGAAATGTGGAATTTCAAGCTTAAGGCAAACATTGATCAATTCCACCTTCTGTACACCTCTAATGTAAGTTAAAGAATGAGTCTTGATTGAAAAATAGAGGGCTGCACTGACAGTGTGGATTTTGGTAATCAAAGTGCATTCTCTTGTGTGTGAACATGCATTTCAATGTGTGATTTTTTTCCCAAGCAGTTTTAACTTCAAACAACTATGCAAACACTTTACAATTGATGAGTATGGAGTGTTAGATCAATCATTTCAATGGAAAATACACTGATGCAAGAAGTGGTGTGTGATATGTCATTTTTGTGAAGAAAATGCATCTTGAAGGTTGAGTTTCCATGACAGTGAGTTTTTGTGCAAAATGATCATGCTAACACCTCAAAAATGATCAATATGAAGTGTGTGTGAAGTGGTTTGAGTGAAAAAACAAGTTCTATGCAAAAGTAGCACTTAAGTTGCATGAATGTGTATGAAAAATGGCCTTTGAAACATGAAATTCACAACAAATTATTTTTAATGTAAAGCAGTGAGACTAGCATATTCCAAATGGTATTCATGAGATGTTTCAATGTAATCTTGATGCAAAAAACCAAATTGTGGCAGAAATTGACATTTGTGTGGTTTGATGAGTTTGATACATTTGTGTACAATATGTGAATCATGAATTTGTGTGCAAACAGAGCAAGTAAATACACAAACATACTCCTACTGCACATTGAAACTTGTCTTGATGCTAAAATCCAAGTTTTAATGCTTTATGCAAAAAAGTGAAGTTCAGCTGCTAGGGTATGTTTTGGCAGTAGCAACACTTTCCTTTCACTAGCAGCAAAACACTAATGAATCAATCTAAATGATCTTCAATACCAAAGTTTAATTTCATGATAGCAAGACAAATTAGAAACCACAACCAACACACAAATCTTAACAGAGCTCATGCTTGCAACAGGTGATGAAACAGTAGGCAAACATACCAATACACACAACTGGAATGTAATTTACAAATTGAAACAAAACCTCTCCACATCAGTTTTATAATTGAACATGAACACTACTAAATCTGCAGCAATTAACTAATTGACAAGGATAGCCTCAAACAGAATATGGTATAGGACTGCATCAAAACATCAAGGCAAATTGAACACATATGCTTATAAGTCACAAGTATGCCAACCAATGAGTTTGGGGTACCTAAGTTGTTCTAACATAACTGTCATAGAAAAGAGGAGTAAGCTACAAGAGTAATCCATGAGAATGCACCAAAACTGTTTCTGACAGTATATCAATAACTCATAATACATTCATATGACAAGAACAAATCCAATGTACACCTTCAGAATCAATGGAAGCTTATATTCATTAAACAGCAAAATGCCATGTTGAATCATTAACAACCACAACTTCAAATTTCACATACAAATGCAAAAAATATGAAAATGAGGTGAAAGTTCATAGGGGCCAGTCACATACCTCTTGTAGATTCTTATAAGTAAGCTAGAATGGTTGAGAAAACCATAGATTCTTTACTTCACTTCTTGGCCTTGGTTCTTGCTTCAACTTTAAGTAATAATGCACTTTTCATGCTAAATGAAAAGATGTGAGTTTCTAATGGTTGATAAGTGCTTGAACAGTTGAGTGATGTTATTTGTGAGGTGTATGAGTGATCAAACCCTTAAGAAAAGGCTTGGAGCAAAATTTGGAGATTTTTGTAGCTTTGGTCAAAGTATGAAAGGTAGAAGTTTGACTTTTTGATCTTTGAGGTTTCTTGGTGGTTTAAGGGATCACACACCTTCTATATGGTATTTAGAAGTTGTGTGGAGGGTGTTTGAAGTGTTGGAAAGAGTAGAAATGATTTTGAGCAAATTTCACTTCATGACATATTTTGGTGTTTTCATGGATTTTGTGACTTTTGAGATTTTGAAGCAAGGTGAAGGAATTGTAATGACAGAGCTTCTCTATAGGTTTTATCAGATGAATTGTGTATTAAATGAACCCTCCTTTTATAGAGAAATAGGTTGAGGTGCTTGCTAGAGACTTTACTTCATCATGAAGCAAGCTTGGAGATATTTTGAAACAAACCTCCCTTGGAGGGTTTTCCACTTGCTCTGTTGCAAGACCATTTTTTCAAAGTTTATTAATGATTTCTGATGTGTTTTTCAGCCTATAGATCATAGGGAAGGGGCTGGTACAACCTTCCCACTTTACACCTCATGCTTGGAAGTGTAACTTGTCCACTTGCTCCACTTGCAAGGCAATGGACTCAAGCCTTTGATTTTGGGCTATTTTGCATAATTCTCTTTTGTTTCATGCTACATACATCTCATACATCAGATACAACAAGTTGGATCAAGAATATTTGGCAAAATTGGTGAAAGAAATCAATCTTGAAAATTTAGCCAATGTGGGACTAAAGTGTGAAACCTCCAACTTTGCACCTATGTAACTTTTTGCTCATAACTCCTTTTGGGGGCTTCTAATACTTTTTGGAAAGCCCTCATGTAGCTCTACAAAATTCATGTTTTCCAAGAAATCAAAATCTAATTGGAACTAGGTGAAAAATCCTCTCAAAGTTGGCTGCACACAAGCTTTTCAAGTGAAAATAACAGAAATTTTCTAAGTTATTTTCCCTTCTTGGAATGTTTTTGCTTCTATCTCAAAAAGTATGAATTTTATGGTTGTGGACTAGTATGGGACTTTTGTAGGACTTTCCAAGAGCTTTCCAATGAGCTTGGAACTATCTCATTTGAGTGTGTGGTTAAGGAGTTAGGGTTTAGCCCCTTTCGAAACCCTAATTTCCCGATTTTTCGATTACTCTCACATCCTTGATCCAATGATCATGAAAATTTATATGCAAGTCCATTATGACATAAGGAACAACGTTTCTTCACAACTTGAAGTCCAATTCTCAAAATTTGGAGAGTTGACTTTTCGGTCAACCGTACGATCAATCAGTGCCGATTGAGTCGTCTGTTGACATTCCGGACATCCCAAGACTTTGACACTTCTTGAATAGACTTCAATAGACTATATGAACTCCATGGACCTCAATCCCACCATTACAACACATTCCAACATCAAAGTCAAACCACGATTGACTTTTCACTAGTTAAAAACCCTAATTGGGACCTCCCGACTGCACTGTCTTTGATTCTGAACTGATTTCCTCAAATTGGCTTCTTACTTGACTTTGGTATTTATGTTTGATTTCATTCCATTATTGACCTAGCCCAAAATTTTGATTGATCATTCCTTTGTTGTCTTGAATTTGTCGGCGCGGAAACCCTAATTCACCTGTAAGTTTGACAAACAAAAACTTGCACTGGATTAGGGTTAGATAATGCATGATCATGCTTCTACAATGATAATGAGAATCTAAGGGGTCAAAATTTGGGGTACAACACACTCTTTCTGAAAATGATTTGCAAACAATCCCGAAGGATAAAAAGGTTTGATGTTTTTTTTTTTTTTTTGTTTTTTTTAAACAAGAAGTGAATTGAGTTAAGATTTGTAATTCATGTTGCACTAACGACTATGTGTCATACCCCAAATTTTACCCTTTAGATTCACCGGTCATTTGGCTATCATCTTAAGTCAATCATTTCCGCATAGCCAACCGTCCTACTTAGTTTTCAATTGTTTTGTAGGCTGACGGAAGCAAATTTGAAGGCCATAAAGGTTTTATATGCATATTCATCAAGTTTCCATTACTCAGAAAAAATATGTTTGAACACTCATGGATACAAAAGGAGGATATTCCCCCATTCTGATGGAATCGTAATCAGTGCAAGGTTATTTCTACCTAGGATTTCTCAAGGTCTCCCCAAGGAAGGGCGTGAATCGCGTACCAAACTCACCTTTTGACTCTGAAGAATAGCAAAACTTATCATTTGTTAATTTTAAGAGATTGAAGTTCAAATTTGGTATGAAATTGTGGATATGGATAAGAATATTTGATCAAGTTTTAATAAATCCACAAAGTAAAATGCTAGCCTCATTTGTTCTAAAATCCAATTCAAGAGTTGAGAAGTTTTAGGATTTTCACGTAGGTTGCCTCAAGACTTAAAATGCAAGAGATTCCTCAGTGCTTTCATTTAGTTCATACCTTCATGTTAAAATTTGAGAATTAATTCCAATGCCAAGATTTTAAAATTCATCAAGGTTTCAAAAGTTAGGCTTAAAGGCAAAATCCATGCCTTAAGGTTCAAATTCAAAGGATTCAACCATGGAGTATAAGGTTTGAGATTTTGAGTTTTGTTGAGCTTCACACCATTTTCGTGTCACTGCAGCCTGAGGCTACCTCTGCTCCCATCTTCAAGTTCATTAAAACTTAGCAAGAAAATCAATTTGAATGAAGTTGTCATGATCCTATGCGCATAGCTTGCTTTTGTTTCAATTCTAAAAATTCAAGACAGTTGAGTTTCAACATAAGATGGTACAAATTGAAAGTTTATTTACAAAAGCTTACATTGGTACAATGTTTACATCAATGTCGTCACAAAGGTACAAGTTTCAAACAATGCATAAAAATAAAAGTCCTACTAGCAAGCCAACAACATCCATATAATTGCAGGATACCACCGAATCACTCTTCTCATCCCACTACGACGGTGAAGCAAACTATTTTGGAGATCCTGAAGAACTCAAACTCACTTCTGCCTCCTGCAGTCCTTGCTAGTACACTGCTTAGCTCTTATCTACCCACCTTCTTTAACATGGTTTACTACCAGATACTATGCACCTGCATTAGGATTTTTGATGTTTGCAGTTGGGGTCAATTCAAGTGAAAAAGACTTCCTTGAAGCATTTAATAGGCCTACAGAAAATGCCACTGGTTATTTTGGCCAGTTTGTCGTGAAGCCTCTTTGGATATCTGTTTTATATTATTGTTGCAACTGTTTTTGGTCTACCAGCAGGAATAGGCGCAGGGATTATATTGGTGGGTTGTGTTAGTGGAGCTCAGCTCTCAAATTATGCCACTTTTCTAACAGACCCACAAATGGCACCGTTAAGCATAATGATGACATCGCTGTCAACTGCTTCCGCGGTTTTTGTCACACCACTCTTATTGCTGTTGCTCATTGGGAAGAGACTGCCTATAGATGTACAAGGAATGGTGTTTAGCATTACACAGATTGTGGTAACACCCGATTCCGATGCACCAAAGGTTGCACCTGAGTTTATTGCGGAGCACACCGTTAGAGCTTTGCAGAGAACCGTACCAGCTGCAGTTCGAGCTGTTGTTTTTGTATCTGGTGGACAGAGTGAGGAAGAGGCCAGCGTTAACCTCAATGCCATCAAAACCTGCATTTAAAAGAGCAGCATCTCAGGGTTAGTTTTGGCGCAAAACAAAAGGGGAGAAGTTTGTCTATTCAATATCACCAACATGTCACCAGACATGAGTATAAATGCAATTGAACAATTATCATGACAAACTCTAAAAGACATAATTGGGGACATGATTCAGATACGCTTTGATTCATATGAAAACCCTTATCATACCATGAATTAAGACCATTTCAATTTCTTTCTAAAAATAATCAAACACCCATTTAAATGGAAATCAAAACCATTACATATGTGTTTCTTCCCAAAAACTGCACATAGCCTATATAAGAGGAGAGAAATTCAGAAGAAAAGGGGATTGATTTTTCGGAGTCTATCCAAAACACAAAAGGTTCACAAACCCTTATACACAAAGGAAAAGGGTGTCACGAAAAGAGAAACTTATCTCTGTATTTTTCACCGCCGGAAACCGCAAAGGCGACGCCACCCTCGTCGGCAACGCAAACACTTGAGACACCATCCTCGTCTCCCATTTGGTAAACCGTTGATCTTTTGCGTGAGTCTTTTGACTGTTTGTTTATTTTCAGGTTCGAAAGAGGGAAAAGGAGAATCGGAGAAGAAATAGGGGAGGAAGAGGAAGTACACGCAGAAGGCGAGCAAAAAGAATGAGGAAGAAGGGGAGAAGAATAAGAGGTGAAGCAAAGAGAAATGGATAAGAAGAATGGAATCGAAAATAGAGGGAGTGAAGGAAGTTCGTGGAAGAGAAGAAGAAACAAATGAGAAGCGAAGAAGATTGAATTTGGGGGAACCGCCATTTCGACTTAGGGTTTTGACAACCCCTTTTCGTTTGAGAAATCTGGTTCAGTCGGATCCTGGAGATTCCATCAATCCAGGCCCAACTGTTTTCTTTTGTTTTTTATTTGTTTTTTTTATTTGTTTTGTAATATTAATTATATTAATAAAATACTAACATAACCACTAACAACTAACAAATCACTAACCTAATAAAAATCTGAAAAATAAAATTAAAAAAGAGCTGGAATATTTTAATTAAAAAATGAATTTAAAAAAAAAAAATAAAATAAAAATGTTAATTTCACTTTAATCCAAATTTTGCTAAAATTATAAAAAATAATAATCTGGGCTGTTATTTAACTTTTTTTTTCATAAAAAATATATTAGTAGTAGATTTAGGTTTTTAATATAAAGAATAATAATAATTAGAATTTAAATTTTAATTACTTTAGATTTTAGTTTGATATAATAAATAAATAAAGATCACAAAAAAATGATAAAATAAACAACAACAAAAAAAATCCTTTTAAAAATAACTTAATTTTTCTTTAGAGTTTATTAATTTAATCTATTTTTTAATTCAACTTAGAATATTTTAGCTTCTTTTTTAGAGTTAATTTTATTAGAAACCTTTTAAAAAAAAAACTAATCTTTTCTTTTACTCAATTAATTAATTTCATCGAACACAAAAACATTTCATTTTTCCTTAATAATTCAACTTCTTAACAAAACAATCTCACCACTTGCATACCAATTCACACTCTCATTTATCTTTCTCTTTCGCCAATATTTTCCCTCCGAAGGAAAGGCTCACATATTTGACCCCTTTGTCAATACCTTTACCCTCACCCTAGCCTTAGGATTCGAGTCCCCGTACTCACCTTTTAGGCGTCCCGCTGTGGACATCCCTTCACATCTTCAATTCAACTTTTAACGTAGAATAGGAGTCTCTGCACTCCAAAATAAACGCTTCCCTATGAACGTTTATTTTCCCGTAGGAACCTTGACCATAGTCAAGAATTTTCTCATCTCCCTCTGTGAGGGGAACTACGAATACTCTGATTCCCTCCCCTACCCAGGATACGTAGGCACAAGATGCGAGTCTTGGCGAGTATACTTAGGACTAACCCCTTAAGTCTTTCTCTTCACCCTTAACCCTTAGCATAAACTTAAGCAGATAAGCTTAGCAATAAGCAAACATTTAAAGCAAGAGGTTCCTATAGAGTACTACAGAGGTTTAGGATGCTAATACCTTCCCTAAACTTAACCAACCCCCGAACCTTAGATCTCTCCCCGCGTTGTGTTTACAATGCAAAAATAGGTTTTCCTTCCTTTAACCTTTCCTTCGGATAAATCAAAGACGGTTGTAAATGAATTAAGATTCAAGTTAATCAATAGCTTGACATCTAAATTTCACCGCAACACTATGACTTGAGAGCGAATGCGTCGCATATCGCCCAAAGGGCATGCTAAACACTCTAGACAGATTGAGAGGAGGCCCTCCAACTATCATTCCTCAAGTACTTAAGGCTCGTAGCATACAACACTTATTATCCTTTATTAAGTGTTTTGAGATGTTTAGGAGATGAGAAGAGAAGACACAACTAAGGGGAAACTGAACCCTAATGTTATCATGCACAATGCTCCTAAAGTTGGGATTAAGAGGGGAAGAATCTATCCTAATGTTATCATGCAAAGGATTGAACACATAATATCTCTCCTACTCCCATCTTAAATGGAGGGACTAGAAATCCTAAGGGATCATGGCGAAAGACCAAGTAAACACAAGATAATTCAATAACAAATGAAATGAAGAAGGAATAAGAAGTTGACTTAAACAAGTCAAGACAACGCAAACATGATATGCAAGACTCAAAAGATGCAACACAAGCAAATGATTAAAGCAAAAATGACTTAGACAAGTCCAAGAGAAGTGAGATGAAATGGGAGAAGTTACAACTCTTACAACCATTCAAACATTCATCACTATAACCAAAACTAAACAAAAACCCAAAAGGAAAAGTCATGATAAAAAACGATGATGGGAAAATAGGCTTGGGCACCTAGCAACACATAAAGCACCTCAACCAAAAATCTCACATTGATCATGAAAGAACAAAGAGTAAACAAGTGCTCAAAGTAAACCATCATTCAAGACAAACTCAAAGTATGAACATGGATACCGAATTGTCTTGAATGACAACCAAAAACCCAAGGGACAGAAATGAAACCATAAGAAGAAAGGTTCAAATCAAGATGGAAAATAAAGCTCAAGCAATAAACAAGTCAAGGCAAGAGGAAGAACCAAAGTTCAATCCATGTTCAACACTTAAAATCATATGGAATGCCCTAACTTCAAAGTAACTTGTGAAAAAAGTTACACAAATGTAATGACCTAAAAAATCAAGACCAACACCTTAATCATATCAAGAATGAGTATCAAGACTCATAGGGTGCATATGGAATCCATTAAAGTCATTTCCCAAAGGAACTAGGTCAAACTAGTTTATATGAACCTTCTCTAAGATGACTTGACTTGCAAGCTTCATCAAAAATAGAAGAAATATTCAATAAATTCCAAATAAAATGCACAAAGTAACCAAGTCCAATGGCAAACAGAATCTAAAGTTTCAAATCCAAACTCAATCTTAGGCATCACCAAATAATTTGATTAACAAGGGTGATCTACCTTATTGAGTTTTTATCGAGGGTCAAGAAAAGTCAAATCAAAGTCAACAAAAAATGATCAACCATGAACCCAAAATCAGCCTCAAAGGTACCTCAATCCATCCTCTAAATGGATAAGAAACCTAATTCATAGGCAACCTTAAAAGCACTTCCAATTGCAAAATTAAATTAAAATTGCAAAATAAAGTAAAATCAGAAGAAAAAAAATTATGAAAAATTAATTAAGGTCTTGAAATATAAGCAAAATATTTTTATGGAACTTTTTGACAATTGGAAGTATTTTTAATAATGGAAAATGAAAACAGAAATAAAAAGAAATAAAATAAAGTGAGAACCAAAGGGAGGTGCATTAGCAATCAAGATCATGAACAGAGTCCTTTGAAAATATGCGCTTGGGCCAAACAGAGAAGGGTGTGGATAGCACAAAGGTAAATCCCAAAGACCAAATGGAGGCTGACTAAGTGAAACGTGCCGTTTCACTAAATGAGGTGGAGTCAACAGCCACACCAGCGAGCTCAAACCAATAGAAACACAACAAATCACACAGTCAAAGATTCAACGCATGCCAAGTTAGACTGGCCAGAAAAATAATCAGACGCCGGAGCTAGGTGTTGCACCCCAAAATTTGACCAACCAATTATCGCATTTGGCTTATGTTTCGACTCATTTTGCATTCTGCCTTTGCATACCGTATACATTGCATTTTTGCAGTCAGGTTGATTTTATCGGGATTTCAGCCTCTCCTGATGCTTCAGGCATTTCAGGCCAGTTCGAATAAGTTGTTTTGAGAATTTGTGCCCGTCCCAGTGTTTTCAGCTCTCGCTGTTATTTTTGAGGACATTTCGGTGTCCGGTTTTTACTGCTTATTTCGCTATAGTCGCGCATTTGTGTTCTATTCAATTTAATCGGTTTTATTGCATTTTAGATTTTTCCCTTATTTTCTGGAAATTTTTAAATAGATTTTAATAGATTTAATTGATTTTTTTCTAGATATTAAATAGGAATTTTTTAAATATATTCTTATGGATTTAATTGTTTTTCTAGAATTTTAAATAGATAATTCTTTTTTAAATAGTTTTAAATAGATATTTGTTTCTAGATATTAAGTAGATTTTTAAATGGTTTTTTTAATAGGATAACTCTTTTTTCTATTTTTAATGGAGTTAATCGGAGTTTAATTTCTTTTTAGAATTAATTCATAGAGATTAATTAGATTTTAATCATTTTAATTAGTTGTGGTTAATTAGGAGTTAATTGAGTCTTAGTTGCAATTAATTAAGTCTTTAGTTTTATATCAGAATTTAATGGAGTTTTAATGATCATTAGTTTAATTGAGGATTAAATGGAGTCTTAGTTTTTTAATCAGGATGTAGTCATCTTAATTAGCTTTAGTTGTTATCATTAATGGCAGTGTTAATTGGAGACAGATTAAGTGCTTAATCAGAATTAATCCTTTTTCGGTGGGCCAGGTGTCCCAATTCTGGGGTCCCAAGTCCAAAATCGTGACACTTGTCACTATAAAGATCCAGCCACACGTCCATACCCTCTCTCCGCCAACTCACCCTTCCACCCATGCCCATCACTTGCCACCTCACAGCCACTTGTCTCTCTCTCTTTCTGCATGCTGGCCCATACGCCACACGTCCCACCTTCACACCGCATGTACGCCACCCGTCACTCCCTCACCACAACCTTGTGCCACGTGTTTCCCACTATCCCCCCTCACCGCCGGCCATGCAAACTCCGTACATCATCACCGGAGAAATCTTTCACGACCAAAATACCGCCGGAAACTTGTAACCGTCATCGGAAAACTCATCCAGTTCATCATCTTCGTCTCAGTTTTTCCAGTTTCTTCAACGAATCTTCATCAAGATTCATCAATGTTCACCGTTTTCTTCACACTTTTTCTCCAGAATTCAACAACAATCTTCAAGATTCATCATCATCTTCATAGATCCGTTCAAGATCCATCAACAATATTCCAGATCTGCAACCTTCAAGAACTTTCATTCTTTCAACCATTTCCAGATTTTCAATAAAGATTCATCCCGTTCATGAATAACTTTCAGAGAAGTTCCAAGAATCTTCATCAGTATTCTTCGTCGCCTTCAACATTATCTTCATCTGTTCATGAAGTCTTTTCCGGATCAACAACAAAGCTTCTCCATCTATTCACCTTCAACATGCAACGCCACCTGGATTCGCGATCAACACCGAATCTCAATGAACATCATCAACATCCGTGATGTTGCCAGATTTCTCCAAACGTTCAGAGGAGTTTCAAGAGTCTTCGCAGTAATCGTCGATCAACCGACAGTTTCTCTCCAGATTATCAAACGTCCAAGGATTTTCATCAACATTTCATCTTCATCTTCAGTCCAACAACGTGCTATCTTCAGAACCACTTGAATCTCCTTTGTTCATTTAACTTTCGTCTTCAAGATTCCGCAGGTTCAGGTGATGATGATGCTTGAAATAAACCGTATTGAATTGAGAGGGAGAGAGGTGTTTGGACGGAGTTTTGTTTTGGAGAGTGAGATCGGAGAAGGACGAGCTGAGGGAGGGAGAAAGTTTAGGCTGAAACGGCGCCGTCAGGGTTCGGTGGGAGCAATGTGGAAGAGAAGGAGATTAGCGTTGTTGAGAGGAAAGAGATAATGTGGATTGTCGTTGGGCTTTTTGGCCCAGTTTCTCTTTTCTGGACTATTCACACCCCCCTGAGTTCCTGCACGAACCCCCCCTGTTGGAGTTTTTTTTGTGGTTATTGGGCTGGGCCCAGAATAGTAATTTTCAGGCTCACACCTCCATTTCTCTGAGCATGCCCCCCTGTTCTTTATTTTTATTTTTCTGCATTCTTGTATTGTGGGCTGGGCCCAGTGAGTTTTTCTACTGCTTTTACCCCCTGTTCAAGCTGTACCCCCTCCCCTTACAATTTTCAATTTCCCTTGTATTGGATGATTGATTGTAATAGTTGTAGATTTTATTTTTTCTATTTTTCCTTAGGGATTATAGTTCATAGTTTAGAATATTATTGCATTTTTTTACTATAAAATTTTAAATAGGATATTGCATTAATATAGAATTTTTTGTTCTAGTTTTCTTTATAGAATATTATATATTTAATATAGATTTTTTCTATTTTCTTTATAGAACAGTATAGCATTTTAGGATAGAATTTTCATGCTATTTTTTTTATACGCATTTCATTTTAATATTTCTTCAGAATATTTTCTATTGGAATTTAATTGTCATATTTTAGGAGTAGACTTTTATTTTCATTTTGTCGTTGGTTTTCTCTCCTATTTTCGTTTCTTATCCGATTTTATCTCTTATTTTATTTTTGGCTGGTGGCATGATTCAATTGGAGAATGATTTCTCGATATCATTTCTCTATCTTGTCTTTGACACGGATATCAATACGCTACCTCTTAGAGTTTGATTTCTCGTATAAGTCGAACCATGATGGTCTAAGCGTTACATTGGTCCTGATTCGAACGTCCTCATCAAGGAACCAGAGAGGAGAACATTGGAATGGAGCTTGCGCGCATATCAGGAGCCAACGGAGCTGCTTCGTTCAACATCATCTTTCTTATTCACTTCTCTATGCAACCGTCGAGTGTTGTGAGCTGTATCGTTAGATACCTAGGAAATGACAGTTGAGGGGTTTCCTCTCAATCGTCTAGGATGTCTAGTATGGTACCCTTTGGGTGACATGCGACGCACTCGCTCCTACGTATTAGGTTCGTGCGTGTGTGTCCCGAGTTCCTTCCCGTTTAGGCGTAAGCCTGCTTCCTCTTTGTTCTCGCCCCCTAGCGATCGAAACCCTTTTTCTCTCGCGTTCAGGAGATTGAGACCCCTTCTCCTGCCCCTGTGCAATTGAGACTCGTTTTCCCGTCGAACTACGTTTGCTCTGATCTCTCGTGCCAGACGAGAGTACGTAGGCATAGGATGCGATATCCTAGCGAGCACACTAACAACTAACTTCTTTGTTCTCTCGCTGCCTTGCGATCGAAACTTTCCCGCTGACGACTGATGTTCCTTTTCTCTTGCCCGAGCGCAATTGAGACCAGACCGTAGTTCTAGAACCCGTAGGTTCCCATACCTTTCAAACCCGACATACTACGTCCGTTCTACCGTAAACAGGTAACGCCTAAGTCTCCGTCGAGCGAGCAGCAAACACCTAACTGCTAGAATGCGCACGCTAGTATCGTCAATCCTTTCTCTCACCCCTGTGTGATCGAGAACACCCTGTCTAGCCGTAGTTAGCCCGAACTACAGAAGCTCTAATCTTTCACGCCGTGTGGAAGTACGTAGGCACGAGATGCAATATCTCGGCGAGCAAATTCCCCGTAGTTTCCCGAACTCGATGACTCTGACTTTCCCATTGCACAAGGGAATACGTAGGCATAGAGTGCGATGCTCTATCGAGTCTATTTCTTTCCGTTTAGACTTAGAAGCCGTAGATAGATTGTTTTCACCTGTCAGATAAACCAGCAAGCGTGGATCCCGTCGAGTACAATGGACGTGAGGGGTGCTAATACCTTCCCCTTGTGTAACCGACTCCCGAACCCAGACAATGGTTGCGATGACCTTGTCTTATACCCTTTCGTCAGGTTTTTCCCGATCGTTTCCTTTCCTGTTTTGAGGGATAAATAACGAAAGGTGGCGACTCTTTTGTTTTGCCGGCGCCGATTTTCGCAGTAGCGACAGCTGGCGACTCTACTGGGGACTAACGATAGTTTCCTAGGGATCCAACGTCCCCTATGCGAGTCAATTTGAGGGATCCAACATCCTGACAAGAGTCAATTCTAGCGCTTGTTTGCTTGTCTTCGGGTGTTTATTTTTGTGCGTTGTATATTACTGCTGTATTTACATTTCTCGCACTTATTATTATCTGTTGCTATTGTGCTGTTGTGGGAGGGGAGCTCTGACGAGTGATAAGCCGGACCTGGGCTTGAGTATGCACATAGACTTAGAAGTGGAGAGTAGTGGTAAAGCCTGTATGCTTTACATGCACCAGCTTGCTACGAAATCTATGCTCAGACGAGATTCTCTTTGATGCTTCTTGCCTGGCCCTTTGGGCTCGACAAGTTGTCTGACCCGAGGATTGTAGACTCTGGGAACCGATCACTTGTGATTCAGCTAAGTGAGGCCGCTTCAAGAGATGATGATGCCACACCTTCTGGGTATCATATCGTCCTTCTTGAATGTCTGTGATGCTGATAACCGCATAGGATGCCGAACATGTGTCAGTTTAGGTCCATACCCGTAAGTGGGAGGATTTTTGCAGGAAACTTGACTTCCAGCCTACTCGGTATTTTGGTTTTCTTTCGTCAGAGCAAACTTCTCTCGTCAGCAGCGCAGCAGTATTCAGAGCTTTGTGGGGGGCTGTGATCCCGTGTTTGTTGCATTTTGCATTGCATTTCATGTGCATCTCATACTTGCATGTCCGTACTCAGCAGGAACATCGAGCTTACCAGTCTTTTGTCCAACTCACAGTTGACTTCCCGACATTCGCATTGGACTTAAGTTAGTTTCTGGAAGGGTCATGGACTCCGAAGAGCAGAATCAGTTTGTTACCAGGGCAGAGTTTGAGTTGTTGAAGAACCAGGTGAGCCAGGTCATGGAAGCCATAACAGCTATGACTAGAGGAGAGAACAACATTCAGAGGACTCCGGTGAACAATGTAGCCCAGAATGTGCAGATTCCTGTCGGAGACAGAGATGCATATTCTCTCCGTGACACAGACTATCAGCGTTTCACTTTCCCTGTGCCAGATCGTCAGAGGGCCGCTCCGAGGGTTAATGTTGAGAACCGTAGGGCTGTTGAGGATACGAGGAGACTTCAGCTGTTGGAAGATCAGGTGGCTGCCTTGATAAACAAGAATACTCTTGACCTGAATGTTGCGAGCATGTGTTTGGTGCCAGGCCTTGTGTTGCCTCTGAAGTTCAAAATGCCCAATTTTGAGAAATACAAAGGGGATAGTTGTCTGAAGCTACATTTGGTTATGTTCTGCAGAAGAATGACTTCACATGTCACCAATGACAAGCTTATGATTCACTGTTTCCAAGATAGTTTGATCAGAGCATCTTTGGATTGGTACATGCAGTTGAAGAGTGACAACATCAAGTCATGGTCGAATTTAGCCAATGCCTTCGTGAAGCAGTACAACTACAACCTGGATATGGCTCCTAGTCGCGTGCATTTGCAAGAGTTATCTTGGGCGAATAACGAATCCTTTAGAGGATATGTGCAGAGATGGAGAGAATTGGCTGCTCGTGTTCAACCACCGCTCATGGATAGAGAAATGGTTGACCTTTTCGTGGACACTTTGAAGGGCCGTTACTATGACGCATTGTTCAGTTGTGGAGATGCAAGCTTTGTGGACTTGATAAGAGTAGGATAACATGTTGAGAGCGAAAAGATTCAAGACATTCCTTATACTGCAGTTTATGAAGATGAATCAATTGTCAGTTCTCAAGAAGAAGGGGAGAAAGGCAGTTATGTTGTCTCAGAATCTCCCGTACCTCAGATTCAGTATCCTGACATTGCGAGTACTCAGAGTTAGCAACATGTTGGGTCTGTATGTTAGATATTTGTTACCCGCCAGAGTCAACAGCCGTATCATCGTCAGCCGCGTCAGCACGCCCGACGAAGACTAAGGAAACCGGAAAGGCAGTTTACTCAGCTACCGATGTCGTATAGTCAACTATTGCCGGATTTGGTCAAAAGGGGGCTGATAGTGCCGAAGGAGACCGATCTAATGATCCCGCCTTACCCTCCAGGTTTTGATGCCAACGCTCGCTGTGAGTACCATGTTGGGGCACAGGGGCATTCAACATATGACTGTAAGGTGCTTCGAAGCCAGATTCAAGCCTTGCTGGATTCCAACAGGATATCTGTCACGCCTCAGGGTGTCAACCTTCCTTCGTCCAGCCAAGTGGGTGTATCTGTTCAGGTTATGGGAGAGTTCACTGAAAGCAGATGTTCAGAGGAGTATCGGGATGACTTCGAAGATCAGTTCTGAAGATGGCTGGCTCAGCAGCAAATCAAGTTCGAAAAGCCCGGTTCCCAGCAACTAGCAATCTGTGTTTTATCATGTCATTTCTTTGCATTTGTAGTTTCTTTTCTGTTAAAGCGCAAATTGCATTTGTAAAACTTGTATTGTTTTGAATTGATATTGATAGTGAAATGAGTATGCATGTTTTGATTTAATCCAACGTGTTCACTCAATTTTTTTTACAGATATCCAACGCTTGGTTAAGCGGAATCTGGGGAGGATGACGAAGTTTAAAGACGCACGAGCTTCCGATAAAGTATGCTTTTGAA
This sequence comes from Lathyrus sativus, assembly GCA_963859935.3. Classification (NCBI taxonomy): domain Eukaryota; kingdom Viridiplantae; phylum Streptophyta; class Magnoliopsida; order Fabales; family Fabaceae; genus Lathyrus; species Lathyrus sativus. The sequence continues at coordinate 45,969,656 of OZ012739.1, forward strand.
AAATAAAACCTGCTGATGATGTACAAGCATTGTTTCAAATCCTAAACACTGGAGTTATAAGGAAGATAATCCCTTGTTAACCCCTTTGAGCATAGTAGTAGGAGTTTCTTTCGGAAAACGAAAAAACCCTCACTCTTAACCCGGGGCAGGGTAGGTGTTAGCTAATTTGACCGAGCGTCCAAATTGTAGAAGGGAGTGTCCGTTCGAGGATCAATCACACCTCTAGAGGTCGTGCCTAAGAAACCGCGGTGGTTAAGCATAAGGAGTGAAACAGTCACATTATTCCCCAATGAGTCAGACAGCCAGTGTCACACGACTTGTTCGAAAAGAAAAAAAAAGAGAAAGCAAAAAGAATCCAAAGCCCGCTAAGTCAAAACTTGAAAGCAAATGACTTAGGCAAAAAAGAGGTCATCCCGCTAGACTTAATAATCAAAAGAAGCTCAAAGGAGCCAGTCCAGGCAAAAATTAGGGAAAGCGAAAAACTAGAAAGAAAAAATGAAAAGGATCACAAAAGAAAAATCCTCGAACAAAATACGAGTCGTGTGACCCCAAGTGTCAAAAACGAAAAGTGAGTGGCTGTCACTCCAAAAATTCATGGTTTCTCGAACTATCACTCCTATCCTTCAACTTCTGAGAAGTGAGCGCTAAGGTCGAATTAGCTAAACGTAGGATTGGAGAACATCAAGGTGAACGGGTGGGTGAAAATAAATTTTGAGCCTTTATCCTTTCTTTCAAAACCGTGAACCTGACCACGTTACAACCTTAAAAAGTCCTAATTGAAGCAGGTTTGTTTCGAAGGCATACATCGGTAAAGATCGCGTCGAAGCTGACTCCTAAAAGGGTTCTTCTTACCATGTTGGTATTGATGTTGATATTCTGATAGATGATTTGTTCATTATATGCCATAAACTGTTTTTTCCTTTTCCAGTGAACATATTGGATGTTAAAACTGTCATATGCATTGCATTAATATATCTTTTGTGCAGAACAATTGGTTTTACTTGCGGGTAAGTGCTTGACAGCAGGAAAGTTTCCTACAGTGGAAAGTCTGATCATGATAGAATGCAAAACACCCGAATACTCCGTGAACTGGGGCAAGCTATAATCCTTAGTGATGTCAGCCATCCGAAGTCGGTTATTCTGAAGCAGTCAGGTCGAGATTTGATGAATCTCTTGAGGACAACTAGTGTATCTCCCTGCAGATCAGCCAATCCGGGGCAGAGTCGTCGCAGACAGGGGCAGGCCACTCTAAGAAAAGCGCCGAAGTTGTTTCTCGTCCGAGGGGCATTTGATCCGAAGCATCTCTCCGAAGTACAGAGTGCTGGGGCAGTTCGTGTCTGACCATCAGGGTACAGATTTTTAGATTTCCATTCGAGGAATATCCCCATAGAGATCCCACAGGCTGGGGCACATCAAAAGCGAAGGAAGCGTTCTTCTCCGTGTCATCAGAGCTAATCAGAGCTACTCGAGTAGGTTCAGCCAATCTTCAAGTGTGAGACGAATGTCGGGAAGTCGTGTTACCGTCCTTGACCCTTCAATCAGAAACTGTGAATACAGACATGATGTTTTCCAACGTCAGTCGTACCTGACCCATCATGGATAGCCCAAGAGCCCAATCCTTATTGGAAATTTTCAGGAAGCCCAATCCTTATTGACGCGCCATTCCTAAAGCCCAATCCATATTGGCAATCACCGTGAGGCCTAAACTGTGTTGGCGCATCAGTCGCAAAATCCAATCTTCATTGGTATGCAGGAAGACTCCGTCTGTTTTCCCCAGCAAAAGCCCAATTTTCATTGGCACATGTAAGCTATCCCCAGGGGAGTCTATTATAATTAGCACATTCGGTTATCCCCAGCGGAGTTGGCTTTGTCTTCAGCATTTATTTTGCTGAAGCGGTTCCGTATCCAGTTTCTCCAGCAGCGGAGTTGGCTCCACCTTTCCAGCATTTATTTTGCTGGAATAGTCCTTCTGTGTACAGCTTTCCTCCAGCAGCCCGAGCCTGCATTTGCATATTGCATATATCATCATATTTGCATCATAGTTGCATTTCATCGCCAAATGCGTAGCATTCCATCTTATATAGAGCATTACGCCATCGAAAAATTCAAACATACGCATATGCATATGAAGCATACGCCAATTTTTAGATCATACGACGGTTATGCTTTGTCTATCAATCATCTGATGACGACAATTCCTATTGATGATGTATTTCCCCCAGCAAGAATTTTCTATGTCTATCTTTAGGCGTTGTGAGTTTGAGCAGGTATTTTCTCCGTCTATCTGTAGACGTCATGAGTTCGAGTATGGATTTCACCGTCTATCTTTAGGCGTCACGAGTTTGAGCAAGATATTTTCTCCGTCTATCTTTAGACGTCATGAGTTCGAGTATGGATTTCTCCGTCTGTCTTTAGGCGTCACGAGTTTGAGCAAGATATTTTCTCCATCTATCTTTAGACGTCGTGAGTTTTAGTATGGTTTCTCTCCGTCTATCTTGAGGCGTTGAGAGGTTTCAAGGCGATCTTTCAGATATTGGCTTTATTTCTGTTTATCGGATGAGATGACATTTCAAGAGGGGTTTTTCTGACCGTCGATCCTTATTGACGTCGAGGCTCTTTGAATAATGTTTGGGTTTCCTAGTTGTCGATTCTTATTGACGACATGGCTCTTTGATGGTGGTTTTCTTCCTGTCGGTTCTTACTGATGCTGTGGCCCCTTTGAAGATATCGTTCTTTCCATCAACTCCTGTAGATGAAATTTGATGGGTAGTGTTGAAGTTTATATGGTCTTCCTTCCGCTAGTTCTCACTGACGATGTGGCTCTTTGGACAAGGTTTTCCTCTCGTCTATCATTAGACGATACGAGATTTGGACATGATTTTCCTCTCGTCTATCATTAGACGATACGAGATCAAGATTGTTTCTCTTCCTGTCTATCATTAGACGACGTGAGAGGATCAAGTGCATGTTGGTCCAACCTTCGAGTTTGTTATCTGTGGCGTCACGCAGATAACTAGTGCTAAAATCAGTTTCTTTGTCAGATGATTGATCAGGTTATTACCGTGACAACTGGTTTCAGTGTTCGGGATATATTTGTTCCCCAAGTAGTTTGTACAGTTTATTTCTGCAGGTTGGCAAATTTCTGGGTTTCTTTTGTATTCAACCGTCTTCTACCTTTGAATGATTGAAAGTCGTTCGCTTCTCAACCCTTCAGGTCCAAGCCGCTTGAATAGGACAGTTGTTGCACCCCAAAATTTGACCAACCAATTATCGCATTTGGCTTATGTTTCGACTCATTTTGCATTCTGCCTTTGCATACCGTATACATTGCATTTTTGCAGTCAGGTTGATTTTATCGGGATTTCAGCCTCTCCTGACGCTTCAGGCATTTCAGGCCAGTTCGAATAAGCTGTTTTGAGAATTTGTGCCCGTCCCGGTGTTTTCAGCTCTCGCTGTTATTTTTGAGGACATTTTGGTGTCCGGTTTTTACTGCTTGTTTCTCTATAGTCGCGCATTTGTGTTCTATTCAATTTAATCGGCTTTATTGCATTTTAGATTTTTCCCTTATTTTCTGGAAATTTTTAAATAGATTTTAATAGATTTAATTGATTTTTTCTAGATATTAAATAGGAATTTTTTAAATATATTCTTATGGATTTAATTGTTTTTCTAGAATTTTAAATAGATAATTCCTTTTTAAATAGTTTTAAATAGATATGTGTTTCTAGATATTAAGTAGATTTTTAAATGGTTTTTTTAATAGGATAACTCTTTTTTCTATTTTTAATGGAGTTAATTGGAGTTTAATTTCTTTTTAGAATTAATTCATAGAGATTAATTAGATTTTAATCATTTTAATTAGTTATGGTTAATTAGGAGTTAATTGAGTCTTAGTTGCAATTAATTGAGTCTTTAGTTTTATATCAAAATTTAATGGAGTTTTAATGATCATTAGTTTAATTGAGGATTAAATGGAGTCTTAGTTTTTTAATCAGGATGTAGTCATCTTAATTAGCTTTAGTTGTTATCATTAATGGCAGTGTTAATTGGAGACAGATTAAGTGCTTAATCAGAGTTAATCCCTTTCGGTGGGCCAGGTGTCCCAATTCTGGGGGCCCAAGTCCAAAATCGTGACACTTGTCACTATAAAGATCCAACCACACGTCCACACCCTCTCTCCGCCAACTCACCCTTCCACCCATCCCCAACACTTGCCACCTCACAACCACTTGTCTCTTTTTGCATGCTGACCCATACGCCATGCGTCCCACCTTCACACCGCATGTGCGCCACCCGTCCCACCTTCACACCGCATGTGCGCCACCCGTCTCTCCCTCACCACAACCTTGTGCCACGTGTTTCCCACTATCCCCCCTTACCGCCGGCCATGCAAACGCCGTACATCATCACCGGAGAAATCTTTCACGGCCAAAATACCGCCGGAAACTTGTAACCGTCATCGGAAAACTCATCCAGTTCATCATCTTCGTCTCAGTTTTTCCAGTTTCTTCAACGAATCTTCATCAAGATTCATCAATGTTCACCGTTTTCTTCACACTTTTTCTCCAGAATTCAGCAACAATCTTCAAGATTCATCATCATCTTCATAGATCCGTTCAAGATCCATCAACAATATTCCAGATCTGCAATCTTCAAGAACTTTCATTCTTTCAACCGTTTCCAGATTTTCAATAAAGATTCATCCCGTTCATGAATAACTTTCAGAGAATTTCCAAGAATCTTCATCAGTATTCTTCGTCGCCTTCAACATTATCTTCATCCGTTCATGAAGTCTTTTCCGGATCAACAACAAAGCTTCTCCATCTATTCACCTTCAACATGCAACGCCACCTGGATTCGCGATCAACACCGAATCTCAATGAACATCATCAACATCCCTGATGTTGCCAAATTTCTCCAAACGTTCAGAGGAGTTTCAAGAGTCTTCACCGTAATCGTCGATCAACCGGCAATTTCTCTCCAGATTATCAAACGTCCAAGGATTTTCATCAACATTTCATCTTCATCTTCAGTCCAACAACGTGCTATCTTCAGAACCACTTGAATCTCCTTTGTTCGTTTAACTTTCGTCTTCAAGATTCCGCAGGTTCAGGTGATGATGATGCTTGAAAGAAACCGTATTGAATTGAGAGGGAGAGAGGTGTTTGGACGGAGTTTTGTTTTGGAGAGTGAGATCGGAGAAGGACGAGCTGAGGGAGGGAGAGAGTTTAGGCTGAAATAACGTCGTTAGGGTTCAGTGGGAGCAATGTGGAAGAGAAGGAGATTAGTGTTGCTGAGAGGAAAGAGAGAATGTGGATTGTCGTTGGGATTTTTAGCCCAGTTTCTCTTTTCTGGACTATTCACACCCCCCTGAGTTCCTGCACGAACCCCCCCTGTTGGAGTTTTTTTTTGTGGTTATTGGGCTGGGCCCAGAATAGTAATTTTTAGGCTCACACCTCCATTTCCCTGAGCGCGCCCCCCTGTTCTTTATTTTTATTTTTCTGCATTCTTGTATTGTGGGATGGGCCCAGTGAGTATTTCTACTGCTTTTACCCCCTGTTCAAGTTGTACCCCCTCCCCTTACAAATTTCAATTTCCCTTGTATTGGATGATTGATTGTAATAGTTGTAGATTTTATTTTTTCTATTTTTCCTTAGGGATTATAGTTCATAGTTTAGAATATTATTGCATTTTTTTACTATAAAATTTTAAATAGGATATTGCATTAATATAGAATTTTTCGTTCTAGTTTTCTTTATAGAATATTATAGATTTAATATAGATTTTTTCTATTTTCTTTATAGAACGGTATAGCATTTTAGGATAGAATTTTCATGCTATTTTTCTTATACGCATTTCACTTTAATATTTCTTCAGAATATTTTCTATTGCAATTTAATTGCCATATTTTAGGAGTAGACTTTTATTTCCATTTTGTCGTTGGTTTTCTCTCCTATTTTCGTTTCTTATCCGATTTTATCTCTTATTTTATTTTTGGCTGGCCGTGTGGCATGATTCAATTGGAGAATGATTTTTCAATATCATTTCTCTATCTTGTCTTTGACACGGATATCAATACGCTACCTCTTAGACTTCGATTTCTCGTATAAGTCGAACCATGACGGTCTAAGCGTTACATTGGTCCTGATTCGAACGTCCTCATCAAGGATCCATAGAGGAGAAGATTGGAATGGAGCTTACGCGCATGTCAGGAGCCAACGGAGCCGCTTCGTTCAACATCATCTTTCTTATTCACTTCTTCGTGCAACCGTCGAGTGTTGTGAGCTATATCGTTAGATATGTAGGAAATGACAGTTGAGGGGTTTCCTCTCAATCGTCTAGGATGTCTAGTATGGTACCCTTTGGGTGACATGTGACGCACTCGCTCCTACGTATTAGGTTCGTGCGTGTGTGTCCCGAGTTCCTTCCCGTTTAGGCGCAAGCCTGCTTCCTCCTTGTTCTCGCCCCCTGGCGATCGAAACCCTTTTTCTATCGCGTTCAGGCGATTGAGACCCCTTCTCTTGCCCCTATGCAATTGAGACTCGTTTTCCCGTCGAAATACGTTTGCTCTGATCTCTCGTGCCAGACGAGAGTACGTAGGCATAAGATTCGATATCCTAGCGAGCTACCTTTCTCCTTTTTCCCTTTGCTGTAGTTGGCTGAACTACAACTACTCTGATTTCTCGTACCAGACGAGAATATGTAGGCATAGGATGCAGTATCCTAGCAAGCACACTAACAACTAACTTCTCTGTTCTCTCGCTGCCGTGCGATCGAAACTTTCCCGCTGACGACTGATGTTCCTTTTCTCTTGCCAGAGCGCAATTGAGACCAGGCCGTAGTTCTAGAACCCGTAGGTTCCCATACCTTTCAAACCCGACATACTACGTCCGTTCTACCGTAAACAGGTAACGCCTAAGTCTCCGTCGAGCGAGCAACAAACACCTAACTGCTAGAATGCGCACGCTAGTATCGTCAATCCTTTCTCTCACCCCTGTGTGATCGACAACACCCTGTCTAGCCGTAGTTTGCCCGAACTACGGAAGCTCTGATCTTTCACGCCGTGTGGAAGTACGTAGGCACGAGATGCGATATCTCGGCGAGCAAATTCCCCGTAGTTTCCCGAACTACGATGACTCTGACTTTCCCATTGCACAAGGGAATACGTAGGCATAAAGTGCGATGCTCTATCGAGTCAATTTCTTTCCATTTAGACTTAGAAGCCGTAGATAGATTGTTTTTCACCCGTCAGATAAACCAGCAAGCGTGGATCCCATCGAGTACGATGGACGTGAGGGGTGCTAATACCTTCCCCTTGCGTAACCGACTCCCGAACCCAGACAATGGTTGCGATGCCCTTGTCTTATACCCTTTCGTCAGGTTTTTCTCGATCGTTTCCTTTCCCGTTCTGAGGGATAAATAACGAAATGTAGCGACTCTTCTGTTTTGCCAGCCTCGTTTTTCGTGGTAGCGACACTAGGGCTCCGGTCGTCTTCTCTGGCAGGCTCGCCGGAGCTCAGAGAAAAAATCTCCACAAAAAATCCTAAACTAGTACCATTCGAAAGCTCTCACTGCAAGGATCTTAAATCCGTAACTCAAACATCCAAAAGGTTCCAGATCATAGAGAATCGAAGACATGAAGTTCAAGATGCACATTCTGAAATTGCATTAAACAGCCACCAAAACATATCAAACATGGCCTACTCAACGTAGGACTTCAGATGCAAGCCAACATGCTCCTAAAATATGCATAGAATGAGAGAAAAATGGAAGAGAATCTTACTGAACGGAGCAACTCTGTTGGTTCTTCACAAGCACACAAACTCCAAGTTCTTGCTTCCAACTCACTCCTTATGCTCCCAGGAAGAAGATGCAAGCTTCAATTGAGGTTGATTTTGATTAGAAAACCAGATTCAAAAATGGAAAGTGTTTGTAAAATTGTTGATCTCTCTTCTCTCCTTTCACGCAAGCAAGCTCTTCTGAGCATTAGGGCAGATCAAAAAGCTTATATATGATGGGTATTGACATTCCATGCATGCCCATGTTGCTGTTTAGAGTGATTTGAAGAAATGCCCAAAAATGATGCCATCCTCATGCACACACGTTTTTGCTTCCTTCACACCACATGAGCTCAGCAATTGAAAGTGTGTGAAGTGCACAATTGACCTGAATTGATTTGGGCCTTGCATTTGATCCATATCTCAAGTTTGAAGGCAAAACTTTCTAAGGAAGAAATTTGAAAAAGTGGCATCTCATGGAATTCTTTTTTTGGTGCAATTATGGTAAACTTCCTTATGATCATATTTTGGTGTAAAATAACTCAAATGTGAGACAAAATAAGGCCTATAATGCACCAAGTTCATGCCATGACCAAAAGTCAAGATTTCGCTTTAAAAACCTCCCACATGGCCATGTAATTCAACAATCCAAATGAAAATTGAGTTCAATGATGTAAATAAGGCTCTTAGGTACAATTTTCATGTTGGTTGGAAATGCATTTGAGGTACATAAGTTCATGAAAATGACCTATGAAGCAAATGACCCATAATGAAACTTTCCCAAAATACCTTTGCCTTGTGAGGTCTATAACATGAGATGTACAAATGATATCAAGGACTTCTAGGAATTTTTGGAAATCTAAGACCATGAAGAACAACTTTCATGTTCACTTTAAGTTGAGGAGGAGCTTGATTCTAGGTCAAAAGTGCCTTGGAAGTGGGTTGACTTTTAGTTGACCAAAAACAATTTCATCTGAGACCCCTAACTCGTTGGAATCATAACTTGAGATGTACAAACTCAATGGATGAGTTCTTATACTCAAAAGAAATATTTGAACATGCCCTACAAGTCTCATGTTTTCATGAAAATGAGATTGAACTTGTATCATAGGGTAAATTGTCCCTGAAGTTAGGCACTAAAGAAGGGGATTTTACACTGAGATCCTCTGAAACCCTAATTTAATAACTTCTTGAACTCTTGATTCCTCTTGATTTGAACTTGTCATGGAATCCTAGATGCTTTAAGGTGACTTCCCATGGCCTCAAGGACTTAGAACCAAGTTGTAAACCTTCTCAAGTCCACAGTTGACCTTGGGTTGACCAGATGAAACCCTAGTTTCTTATCCTTTGATTATGCCTCTTTGTAGATGAATTGAATGGTCATATAAACTCCACCAAGACCTCTAAGGTGCTCAATGAACTTTTAAACTATACCTCAACCAAATATAAGGTCTCATGAACCTCTGATGACCCTCTGATGACCCTTAAATGATCCTCAAGATAGGAGATGACATCCACACATAAACCTTTTCTCAAGGAGCTATGAAACTCTCCAAGATGATGAAACCCTGATGGCTTGCACAAATGCCTTTTGCTTGAGCTTGAAACCAAAGAGACCCTCCTCTTGAATGGCACAACACACCTCTTGATCCCCTGTTAAAAACAATGCTATGCAAATGTAAATGCTAAAATGAAATGAAACATAAGCCAAATACAAGAAAATGGTTGGTCAAATTTTGGGGTACAACACACATACAGACACTAAACATAATGTCAGGTCTAGAGGCAGTAATATAAAGGAGATATCCAATCATACCTTGATACTTTTTCACCTCCACATCCTTACCACTTTCGTCTCGACTGAGATTCGCACATGTTGGCATTGGTGTATCGATATCTTTGGAGTTTGCCATGTTAACCCGCTTGAGAAGCTCAAGACAATATTTTGTATGGCTCACAAAGGTATCCTCCTGTAGTTGCTTAATTTGCAACCCGAGGAAATATGTGAGCTCTCCCATCATACTCATTTCGAATTCCCCCTGCATTAAAGTAGAAAACTCCCTTACAAGATTCATGTTAGTTGACCCGAAAATGATATTATAAACATAAATTTGTACCAAAATTAAGTGTTTTCCTTGACGCTTAATGAAGAGGGTTGTGTCGACCTTTCCTCTTGAGAACCATTGATCAAGAAAAAACTTGCTTAGATGATCCTACCAAGCCCTAGGGGCTTGCATGAGTCCATACAAAGCACGTTTTAATTTGTATACGTGATCAGGATACTCATGGGATTCAAACCCCGGAGGTTAGGCAACATAAACTTCTTCATTTATATAGCCATTAAGGAATGCACTTTTCACATCCATTTGAAATAGCTTAAAATTTTTTGCACATGCGAAGGCAAGTAAAATGCTATAGCCTCGAGTCGGGAAATCGACGCATAAGTCTCCTCATAGTCGATGCCTTCCTCTTGGTTATACCATTGCATGACTAAACACACCTTATTACATGTTATTACTATGTTTTTGTCCAGTTTATTCCTAAACACCCATCGGGTGTCAATTACTCGATGACCTCGCGGAGGAGGGACAAGGTCCCAAACCTCATTTCTCTTAAACTGATTAAGTTCCTCTTGCATTGATAGGAACCAATGTTCATCGAGTAAAGCCTCTTTTGGGTTTTTAGGTTCTACCTGAGAAATGAAAGCGAAATGATAACAGAAATTACTTAGCTTTGATCGAGTCATCACTCCCTTTGAGATATCACCGAGGATATTATCGATGGGATGATCTTTGGAGGATTTCCAAGTTGGAGGGAGATTATCTTTGTCAGACGGATGAACTTCCTCAGTCACTTCATGGAGGTCATCTTTTTCCTCCCCAAATTTCGCTAGGTCAGGTTGATCAATTCCCGGCTCAACACTTTTGAGTATGTCTTCCGAAGATACACTTGCACCATGAACTAAACTACCTTTTATGACATTTCTCGGATAAGACTCATCAAATGTTACGTGAATGGATTCTTCGACATTAAGTAATCTCTTGTTGTATATTCTATAAGCTTTACTTGACTGAGAGTATCCGAGGAAGATACCTTCATCTGCCTTGGATTCAAATTTACCTAGACTATCTTTTCCATTGTTTAACATGAAACACTTACAACCAAAGACATGTAGGTGAGACACATTTGGCTTACGCCCTTTTAAAAGTTCATACGGTGTTTTGTTTATAATAGGGCGAATGAGCAACCTATTCAAAATGTAACACGCCGTACTAATGGCGTCATCCCATAAATACTTAGGTAACCCACTTTCGTTGATCATAGTTCTCCCCAACTCATACAAAATTTGATTTTTACGCTCCACAACCTCGTTTTGTTGAGGGATACGCAGAGCAGAGAAGTTATGATCAATTCCGTGTCTATCGCAATATTCCTCAAACATATAATTCTCGAACTCACCCCCATGATCAGTTCTAATTGATATGATGTTTGTGTTTAACTTATTTTAAGAAAGCTTAGCAAATTTTTCAAAGGCGGAGAATGTATCACTCTTGCTAGCCAAGAAGATAGTCTAGTAAAATCTAGAAAAATCATCGACTATAACAAAACCATAATAGTTACCACATAGACTTTTAATTCTAGATGGCCCAAATAGATCCATATGAAGAAGTTCAAGAGGTCTCATTGTTGAAACAACGTTTTTAGATTTAAATGAGATCCTTGTTTGCTTCCCCATTTGGCATGCATCACACAAGTAATCCTTGGTGAAATTGATTTTGGGCAAGCCTATGACTAGATCTTTTGAAAATATCTTATTTAGCAAGTCAAAATTGACATGCGCTAAACGTATATGCCATAACCATGAGTCCTCACTCATTGTCATGAGACATTTATCGCTAGTCAATGATACTTCACTCATATCTAGAATATAGACATTATTTACTCTTAGACCATTAAACACATCCTTCATTTTATCATTGTATTCAATTAGGCAACAATCTTTTGAAAACGATACTTTGTATCCGTTGTCGCATAACTGACTAATGCTAATAAGATTATGTTTAAGGCCCTCGACTAGCAACACATCAAAGATAGTAGTGGATGAGGGATTACCTACACTACTTTCGCTACTCGAAAAATGCATCGTGCAACGACAGGGAGGCGAAAAAGATAGACAGAAGAGTCGCCACCAAACTTTATTTATCCCATGAGGGGAAAGGAAAATATCGAGAAAACCTTAAGAAAGAAATGGATAAGATGGTCTCGCAACCAAGAACGGGTTCGGAAACCGGTTATGCGAAGGGAAGGTATTAGCACCCCTCGCATCCATCGTACTCGATGGGAACCATTTGTTTGTCGATGTGTGAATTTATTTGCTTAAATATTATGCTATAAAAAAAATGTTCCAAAAGATAAAGAGAAGGGTTAGAAATAGGGAAAGGAGGTAACATGGAAGAAGAGAGAAAGGACAGACTCGGTAGGAATTCGCGGTCCTAGGCCTACGTATTCTCAACAGATATGAGAAAATCAGAGTCGACGTAGTTCAGGGAACTACAGATATATGGGGGATTGTGCTCGGCAAGGATTGGGGTCCTCGTGCCTACGTATCTTTACTTGAAAGAAGTAAAGAATCAGAGCAGCCGTAGTTCGGCCTACGGTTTGCGGGTGAGTTCTGGTAGACGATGCTATCGTGCGCATTCTAGAAGTTTAGGTGTTTTGCTGCTCATATGTAAGGAGACTTAGGCGTAATCTTGAAGTAGCTTGCCCCTGATTGAGTGTTGAAGCGACTTGACTTATTCTGATTGAACACTTGAGGGATCTTCCCTCAATCGACAAAATCTCCAAGTGATTGCCCCTGATTGGTAGTCTAGAGATGATTCACTTCTGATCAACTGCTTCTTGAATGATCTTCCCCATAATTAACCGATGCTTCGGGACTTGTCTCAGACTGACTGATTCCCATCTCACTGGATGTTAATGCCCCAGATTCACAGGGCTGCAAAATATACACAATTCTGGTCCAGACTGCTGAATAATTCGGTCCTGTTCGATTACTCCCTGTTCAAATTTCCTCAATGCCAACTACTGACCTGCAATTAAAATTGTTTGCTCACGAATGGTAATTTTAATACGGTGTTCATGCAAATTTGAAAGAAATGTCACTTACTAAGTGTCGTGACAGTGAGACGAATGGACCAAAAGTCCAAATGTAGTGCTAACTTGATTGGTGTGAAAGATACAACAAGGATATGATTAGAAAATCATGTAGGAGTCAGATTACTCAACCTCATTGTAGTATGCCTTCAGAATAAACTCTGCCACAATTAGGTCTTTCAAGGGTTGAATCGTGGTCGGGTTCACGGTTATTGAAACAAAGGATATTAGGCTCAAAGTATAATTTGTACCCACCCCTTCTCCATGATGATCTCCAATCCTATGTTTAATTAACTAGGCACAAGCGTTCGCCTCTTCAAAAGGTTTGTCGAATGGTAGGAGTGACGGTTAAGGAACCCACAAGGTTTTCGGAGTCACAGTTACCCCTCTTGTCTTCTGTGTCTGTAGCCACACGACTTCGTTCTTGTTTGAGAACTTCTCTTTTGAGGTCCTTTCTTTCTTTCATTCCCTAATTTTTGCCTAGATTGATTTTTTTTCGAATTTTCTGATTTTGAAGTCCAGCAGGATGCCCTAATTTTGCCAAAGTTTCGCTTTCCATATTTTCAACTTAACTGGCTTTTTTTCCTTTTCTTTTTCTTTTCTCCTTTTTTCTTGAAACAAGTCGTGTGACACTAGTTGTCTTGATTTCTCTGAAAGGGTTGTAACTGTCTCACTCCTGATTGGTAAGGTTTAACCATTGTGGTTGATGAGGGACGACCTCTTGAGAGCGATAAGATCTGATTGATCCTCGAATTGGGACGCTCCTCTATAAGGTTTGAACGCTCGGCCAAATTAACTGACAACTACCCTGCCCTAGGTTAAGATGTGAGGGTTTGCAAATCTGAAGAAACTTTTACTTCTAGGATCGAAGTGGTTAACTAGGGACTAACTCCTTATCTCTCCAATGTTTAGGGGATTTGAAACAATTCATGTACGTCATCAGCAGGATTTTATCCAAAAGCATACGATCAGCAATTATGAGTTTTCAGTTTTCGTCATCCTCCCTCCAATCTTTGCTAAACAACAGTGATAAAGTGGAGTGAATAAGAGGTGCCTGTGTCTATGCTTTGTAATAAAAAATGAGTGAAGGCGACATGATTAATTCAGAAAAATGCATAATCACTTCATTAATATTACCATTCAAAACAACAATGTTTAAAAGCAAGTAGCAACTAACAGAAAAGAAACTACAAATGCAAATGATAAAAGAATCCAAGGACTGTCAATGTTGAGGACTTTTGCCTGTCTGGACCACTGGCTTCTGGAAAAGACCCTCGGAATCTTTGAGCTTAGACAGCTAAAAGGTTGACATGAACAACCAAACTTCCTTTTGGAAAAGAAAGGCACCCTTTGTCAATCAATTACTGCACTTTGGCTTGAAAATCTTTGCAATCTTCGGTTGAATGCCCCATGGATCCTTCATGATATCCACATTGAACATGGGAATCATACCCAGGAGGGTAAGGTTCTGGCACATGCTTGTGAGTTCTGAATCAGATGTGGCAGAAGCTGACTGTACGACACAGGAACCGGATGAAGAGGACCATTCCTTCTTTCTAAGTTGTTGTGAGGCCTACTCTGATTCTAACACTGATTCTGATAACCTCGGCCATGGGCTCGTTGATTTGCATGAGGAGCGACCCAAGGTTTTTGATGTGGTGCTCTAGGCACGGTTGTCTGTCCAGAATGACGTGCCTAGAGCAAAAGATTTCACCGATTCACCCTGAGAATAACCAAAATCTTTCATGACTGCATTAATCACATCTTCTTCTTCTTCTTGGGAGTTACAGAGAGATTCCGTTTCACTGGCCTGACTGCTTGAGACATTCTGAATTTTTCCAGTCTTTATGCCATTCTCAATGCATTCTCCTGCTATTACCAATTCAGAGAAATTTGGTGCAATCTCAAGCATCCTTTCAAAGTATGGGATCTGCAAGGAGTCTATGAACATATCAGCTAACTCTTGGTCTAGAAGCGGCAGTTGCACTATGGAAGCAAACTCTCTTCATCTCTGAGTATACCTTCTAAAGGGTTCATCGTTCTCTTGAGACAAGCTTTACAACTGCATGTGACTGGGAGCCATATCAAGATTATATTCGTACTGCTTCAGAAAAGCCTTGGCTAAGTCCATCCATGATCAGATCTAATCACTCTCTAACTGCATATACCGACTCAGAGATGCCCTAATCAGACTGTTCTAAAAACAGTGAATCATAAGCTTGTCGTTATGCACAAACGAAGTCATTCTTCTGCAGAACATCACCAAATGTTGCCTCGGGCAACTATCTCCTTTGTACTTCTTAAACCTCGACGCTTTGAAATTCGGAGGTGACACTAGACCAGGAACCAGGCACATGTCTGAAGCATTGAGACCAAAAGAATTTGAACTTCCAAGGCCTTGAGTTTTTCCTCCAACACATGAAACCTTTCAGCATACTCAAGAGCTCCCGGGTTCTTAGTCTTCATCATCGGGATCTCTCTTTTAGAATTCGGCATCGAGAAAGCGACATCATGACGATCTATAGTATCAGGAGAAGAGGGACGTTCACTTCAGACAACAAACTGTTCATGTAGATCTTGATCCTCAACAGAGGGCTGCACAAGTGTAGCTTCAGTAAGGTTGTTCACTTGCGGAGAATCTTCATCAGGAAGAGAACCATATAGAGGGTTAGTCATCACAGTAAAACCTGACGGGCTATCAACAATCTGGAGGTCGTTCCCTGACATAGCTACCAGTAGTTTCCAACTTGACTTCACTTCTTGACACTGTTCAATCCTTCTTCAAAAGCTTGGTCGTCTTCCAACAGTCACCACTTGTTCAGAACAAACACTAGGGAATCACCTTTTGAATAAAAAACAATGGCAGGATGAGAGCTCTGGCCATCTGAAGAATGATATGCAAAATGATGCAAAGATGCTTATGCAAATGCAATACAAGATGCAACAAACACGGGATCACAACCACCACAAAGCTCTGAAAACTGCTGCGCTGCTGACTGGATGAGTCAAAATACCAGAACATCAGAATACCAACATATAGGAACCCATAGTATCAATGATTAAATGTCCTATTTGATCAGAAAACCCGGTAGGTTGAAGTTCAAGTTTCCTGCATAACCCAACCCCTATCACAGGTATGGACCTAATCTCTGATAAGGTTTGGAATCCTATGAGGTCGTCAGCGTCACAGACTTTCGAGAAATGATGATACGTTCACCATTTCTGGTTTGGCATCATTGTCTCACGAAGCGGCCTCACTTAGCTAACTCCCAAGTGATCGGTCTCTAGAGCCGATAGTTTCCAGATCCAATATCCCTGTTCTGACCAGTAGGATAAGATGTCTTCAAAGGAAACCTCGTCTGAACGCGAATTTCATGAGGACTAGTGCATGTTGCCATATAGGTCCATCACTACTTTCCGCTCTAATGCTATGTGTGTCCTCAAGCCTGGGTTTTGGCTTATCTCTCAATAGAACAACCACCCAACAACACGAAAGCAACATATAATAATAAAAGTGTGGAAAATGTAAATACAACACACAAATCTACACACCCAAAGACAAGCAAACAAACGATAGGATTGACTCACATAGGGGATGGGAAAAACCTTATCCCCAGCAGAGTCGCCAGTTGTCGCATCGCTGCAAAGAGGGCCGGCGGAAGACAAAAGAGTCGCCACCGTTTGTTATTTATCCCAAAAGAGGGAAAGGAAACGATCAGAGAAAACCTACGAAAAAGGGAGAAGACAGTTTATCACAACCAAATCTTGAGTTCGGGAGTCGGTTACGCAAGGAGAAGGTATATGCACCCCTCACGTCCGTTGTACTCAACGAGATCCACACTTGTTGTCTAAGTATATGGGTGAAAAACAAACTATGTATGGCTGCTGCTAAACGGAAAGAACTGACTCGATAGGACATCGCCGCCCTATGCCTACGTATTCCCTCGTGCAATGGGAAAGTCAGAGTCAACGTAGTTCGGGAAACTACGGGGGAATTGCTCGCCAAGACATCATCGTCTTGTGCCTACATATTCTCATCTGGTATGAGAAATCAGAGCAAAAAGTAGTTCAGGCTAACTACAGGAAAAAAGGGTGTCCTCGATCGCACTGGGGAAAGAGAAAAGGTAGACGATACTAGCGCACGCATTCTAGCAGTTAGATGTATTGTTGCTCGACCATTGGAGAATTAGGCATTACTTGTTTGCGGTAGAACGGACGTAGTATGTTATTGGTTTAGAGGTACGGGGAACCTAAAAGGTTTAGAACAACGGGCTAGAGAAGGGGATATTAGTCGTTAGCGGGAAAGTCTCGATCGCACTGGGGCGAGAGAAAAGAGAAATTAGTTGTTAGTCTGCTCGCCAAGACGTCGCGTCTTGTGCCTACATATTCACATCTGGTATGAGAAATCAAAGCAGCTGTAGTTCAGCCTACTACAGGAAAGAGGGAAAAGTGCTCGCTAGGATTATCGCAATCCTATGCCTACGTACTCTCAACAGATATGAGAGATCAGAGCAGCTGTAGTTCGGCTAACTACGGGTAAACAGTCTCGATCACACGGAGGCTAGAGAAAAGGGATATTGATCGCACGGGGGCGAGAGAAAAGGAGTCTCGATCGCACGGGGGAGAGAGAAAAGGAGTCTCGATTTCACGGGGGCGAGATAAAAAGGGGCTCAATCGCAAGGATGCGAAAGAAAGGAAACGGATAGGGACGCACACGCTAAAGTCTAAGACGTAGGAGCGAATGCGTCACATATTATCCAAAGGACATATGCTAAACACTCTAGACGAGAGAGAGGAGTCCTCCCACTCATCATTTCCCACGTATCTATTGCTTACGGCTCAGAACACTCGGCGGTTGAATAAAAGATGAAATTAGGAAGATGTTACCGAATGGAGTGGTTCCGTTGACCCTTTACATTGCGTGCAAGTTTCCCTTCCAAGCTTCTCCTCCTCTTTGATCCTTGGCGATGATGCTTTGAAATCGAATAAGGACCAATTGACATTGAACTGTCGTAGCTCGACTTATCAGGAAAGTCAAGCTATAGGAGGTCGCGTATTGATATCCATGCTATGGACAAGATAGAGAAACGATATTAAGGATCGTTCTCCAATTGAATCGTGTCGCACGGATCAAAAATAGTGGGATCTCGTCTTACGGATACAAGACTTCATCGATCCAAGAAAGTCAAAATAAAATCGAAAAAGATGAAAAGAAATAAGGAGAGAAAGAGGTGGTCTCGGATCCAACATTATTCATCAATAATTTGACTGGTAATAGATTACGGAGGTCTCGTCATCGACCACAACAGATGAAAATGAAATAAAAAGCCCAATAACAAATGCGAAATGGAAATTAACTCTAAATTGAAATAAAATGAAATTCTACATATACAAAACTTCTAAAACAAATAATAATAGTTTCTAAAAAGAAAATAACATAAAAGTCAAAATAATATAATATATATAAAGAAATGTAAAGAAGAAAATAATATATATAATACATAACTATTTATTTAAAAACTAATATAAAAAAATATATAATATATACAAACTAAAAATAGTTAGAAAATAATATAAACTATATATAAAATAAACAAAAATAGTTTACAAAATAAGTAATTAAGAAAAACAGAGGGGGTGCAGAATTGAATGTAGGGTGTGTGTGTGTGTGTGTGAAATTAGAAGGTGAGATTATACGAGTTTTGGGCTTAAAAGCTCATCTTCCATAGAGCACATCAAGGATGGTGCGTGGGAGTATCTGATATATGAAAATGAAGTCACACGGGCCTTGAGCCCATAATCACACCACATGCGAGCTTCTTTAACCCAAGTGAAAATAGGTGACGTCAAACATCAAATTGTAAACAGAAAAAAATAAACTCCCTCTGTGAATACATCCAGCTCTGAGATTGAAAACGTGAGATGAAAAGGAAAATTGACCAACATAGTATGAGCAACGACCTTTGTTCGCACGGTTCTCTCAATAATCAGCTCAATCTTAAAGTCACTCTCTCATCTGCGACATGCTTTGGATCTGTCCTCGGTTTGTTTTCTCAAACTCTGTCTCGATTTCATCTATTCTTTCCACTTCTGAATCTCTGGGTTGGTTTGAAAATGGGTTTTGAGAAAGGAGTTATGGGTTCTGATCTGTTTCTGAAATGGGTATGGCGGATGCGATTGGAGCTTTGGGTATGAAGAGGATGATGAAGGAAGTTCTAAGAATGGAGGTAATGATTTGGTGAGTTTGAAGGAAGTTCAACAGTGGGTTTCCACGGCTTGAAGTTTGATTTCAGATTGCAGAAAGTGGGTCGCGGTTGAAAGGTGTTGGTTGGTTCGTCACTGGGTTGTTTTCGGTTGTGTTGAGGAAGAAGATGATGAAGATGGTGGTTTAATGGAGTAAAGGGTTTCGGAAATGGTTGGACGAATTTGGGTTTTACGATGAGTTTATGGTGGTTTCCAGTAAGTTGAAGGTGGAGACGACAAGGAAATAAGTTTATCGAAGGTTTTGGATCGAGAGGGGTAGCTTGTGTTTCTAAAAAAATGATGGAGACATGAGTTTATTCTCAGTATTGTGAAGGAGAAAAGAAGGGTTTGAGAGTGGAAATGGTGGATGGGATGAGGGATTTGAATTTTTGGGTTGAAGGTTAAAGAACAACGTTGGAGAGATGAAAGAAGAGGGTTGAGCGGATTGAAGGAAGTTTCTGTGTTACGACACCATCTTATCCGTTCCTTTCTTAGGGTTTTCTCGATATTTTCTCTTCCCCTCATGGGATAAATAAAGTTCGGTGGCGACTCTTCTGTCTTTCTTTTCGCCTCCTCGTCGTTGCATTTTTCGAGTAGCGACACCTGTCCGGTCCATCATTGGAATGGTATATGGGTTTGGAATCGGTCAATATCAGAAGTTGGAGAGATTTGGCGGAAACCTTTGTGAAACATTATCAGTATAATAGTGATTTGGCACCAAACCGTGTACAGTTGCAGAACTTGTCACAAAAGAATAATGAAGGATTTAAAGAGTACGCCCAGAGGTGGCGCGAACTTGCTGCGAGGGTCCAACCTCCTATGGTGGAGAGGGAACTTATTGATCTGTTTGTAGCTACACTGCTTGGTGTGTATTATGAGAAGTTGGTAGGTAATATGTCTGGAAGCTTCTCAGACTTGATCATTACAGGTGAACGAGTTGAAAATGGCATAAAACTGGGGAAGATTTAGGCTGGAGAGGGGCCCTCATCTGGAGGAGGTAGAAAGAATTTCGGTAACAAGAAAAGAGAAGGAGAGAAAAATGCGGTCTCAGGGTACAAGGGTAACAGCAAGAATAAAAACAAAAATCAGCATCAACATCAAGAATACTATCAGCAACAACCTCATATTGCGAGTATTGCTATTCCGGAAGTACAACCACCACAACAACAACGTCCACAACAGCAACAACAGAACTATGCTCCGCGGCAGTTCCAAGATCGTAGAAGCACGATGAACAGACAATTTGATGCGCCACCAATGTCGTACTCTCAATTGTTACAACATCTATTACAACTGCAATTGGTTCAGAAGAGGACATTGGCACCTCTAACTGGCGCACCACCCCCAGGATACGATGCTAATGCCAGGTGCGATTTTCACTCAGGCGCTCCCGACCATCATATCGACAATTGTAAAGCCTTCAAGCATAAGGTGTAAGACCTTATCAATAGTAAAGCCATCAATTTTACCAATGATGTGCCCAATGCTGTCCAAAATCCCATGCCCAATCATGGAGCGGCTGGTGTGAACGCTATGGTTGAAGAGAGTCTGAGATTGGTGACAGATGTTAAGGAGCTGAAAACTCCCTTGAGTTTTGTGAATAGTAGACTGCTGAAGGGTGGAGCGTTTCTCGGTTGTGGAGAAGATTGCGAAAGTTGTTTGGCTCATCCTGAGGGATGTAAAGATTTGAAAAATCACGTACAAAGAATGATGAATAAAGGCATACTACAGTTTGATAGAATTCGTGAAGAGGAAAATGAGAAGATAATTGATGAAGAGAAGGATGAGATTGCCACTATCTCAATTCCTTTTAGAACAATCAATATATCTGCACCGCCAAGGCCGACGACTGTCATAATCACTAAGGCAGGGCCGGTGCCTTATGAAAGCACTAAGGCGATCCCATGGAATTATGGGGCCGAAGTTTTTTGTAACGGAAAAAAACAAGAGCTGAAGGGAACGACGTCTGATTCGGTGGATAATTTGGTGGGAACAGGCGGAATGACGAGAAGTGGGAGGGTGTTTGCATCTCTAGAGGTTAATGCTGAAAGACCGGATAAAGGAAAGGGGAAAGCCGTTGTTGAAGAAAGCTCTCAACAAAATGAGAAAGACGCTTTGTTGGAAGATGCTGAGGAATTTATGTGTCTAATTAGAAAAAGCGACTACAAAATCGTTGACCACTTACAACAAACCCCGTCAAAAATATCAATCTTATCACTACTATTGTGCTCGGAGGCACATCGGAATGCCCTTATGAGGATTCTGAACAATACATATGTGCCACAGGAAATCTCGGTGAATCAACTTAAGGGAGTGGTGGCACATGTAAATGCGGGAAATAGACTGGGATTCACAAACCTTGACTTGACGCCCAAAGGACGAAAACACAATCATGGCCTGCATATTTCCATTGAGTGCAGAGGGGCCATGTTGTCACATGTGCTGGTAGATATTGGGTATTCACTTAACGTGTTGCCCAAGAAGGCTTTGATGAAGCTAGATACCCAAGGAGTGATGTGCACCCCTAGCGATTTTATTGTGCGGGCATTTGATGGGACAAGGAGGTCTGTTTTCGAAGAATTGACTCTTCCAATCCAGGTTGGCCCAGAAGTTTTAAATTTCATCTTTTACATAATGGATATCCAGCCGGCGTACAACTATTTGTTGGGACGACCTTGGATCCATTCGGCGGGAGCTATAACGTCAACTCTACATCAGAAGCTAAAATATATGGTGGGTGGTAACGTTGTCACTGTCTGTGGTGAAGAGGACATTATGATTAGTCATTTGTCTTCGTTCAAATATGTGGAGGTCGACGGAGAAATTCATGAAACCCTATGTCAAGCTTTTGAGGGTGTACAGGTCAAGGAAAAGGCGCCGGTTGCAGATAAAGTTTCTGAGTTTGCTATGTCGTCTTTCAAGAAAGCACAAGCAGTGATAAAGTCTGGATCATCTCAGGGTTGGGGATAGGTTTTGAGCATCCCTAATAAACAAGATAAGTTTGGACTGGGGTACAACCCGTCATCTTCTTCTTCACAGGGTGCTTCGTGCTATAGGGGACCAGTCTAGTTCACAAGTGGTGGAGTAATATTTGATCGGATCAATGTTGTGTCCGAGGATAAAGGTGACAATGACTGCGATATGGATGCATGGATCCAACTGTGTGTTCCTGGCCAGAGACTGAACAACTGGACTATCGAAGAAGTTATCCAAGTGACTCATGAAGAGTAATCATCCTATTTTCTTGATTATGTGTAACCCTATGTTCTACCCGGAGCATAGTGGTCTTTATTTGTAGGGCCTTATTGTTTATGTTTTGAACATTTGTTTTATCGTTAATCAAAAAGGCGTTTTGCATTCAAATTTTGTGATCCTTGTTTTTCTTGTTTTATTTTTAACAATAAAATGGCAATATGGTTTGTGTTTGTATGCATATCATTTTAAGCATTAAATCATCATCATTGCAGGTTTCACATCGCAGATGCCACCGATTCAAACTCATCTATGACTCGGTATGACTTTGATAATCCAATCTTTCAAGCTGAACAAGAGATTGAAGAAGACGAAGACCTGCCTGAAGAGCTCGCCAGGTTGCTGAGACAAGAAGAGAAAGTGATTTTGCCTCATCAGGAGGAGATTGAAGTCGTCAAATTGGATATAGAGGAAGCCAAGAAGGAGGTTAGAATAGGGGCTGCTTTGGAAGATGACGTCAAACAAAGACTGGTAGAAATACTCTGAGAGTATAAAGATGTCTTTGTTTGGTCATATGAAGATATGACCGGACTTGATACAGATATTTTGGTTCATCGCTTACCTCTTCGAGAAGAGTGTCCACCTGTGAAGCAGAAGCTAAGGAGAACCATACCAGACATGGCAGTAAAGATCAAAGAAGAGGTCCAAAAGCAATTGGACACCGGATTTCTTGTCGTGACAAACTACCCTCCGTGGGTCGCTAACATCGTACTTGTGCCTAAGAAGGATGGTAAGGTAAGGATGTGTGTAGATTACCGTGATCTAAACAGAGCGAGCCCGAAGGACGACTTCCCGCTCCCCCACATTGATGTGCTTGTTGATAATATCGTGCAATATTCAGTGTTTTCCTTCATGGAGGGTTTCTCCGAATATAATCAGATCAAGATAGCCCCGGAGGAAATGGAGAAAACAACTTTTATCACACCATGGGGAACATTTTGATATAAGGTAATGACTTTTGGGTTGAAGAACGCAGGGGCAACCTATCAGCGGGCGATGGTGACTATCTTTCATGATATGATTAATCATGAGATCGAAGTCTATGTTGATGACATGATCATGAAGTCACAAATAGAGGAGGAACATCTGGTGAATCTTTTGAAGCTGTTTGAGAGGTTAAGGAAGTTCAGACTAAGGTTGAATCGGAACAAATGCACTTTTGATGTACGGTTAGGAAAGCTGTTGGGGTTTATAGTCAATGAAAAACGAATCGAGGTCGATCCTGCAAAAATAAAAGCTATACAGGAAATGCCAGCATCGAAAACAGAGAAAGAGGTTCGTGGTTTTCTAGGTATGTTGAACTACATTGTAAGGTTCATATCTCACCTCACAGCCACGTGTGAACCGTTATTCAAGCTATTAAAGAAAGATCAAGCGGTGGTCTAGAATGAAAATTGCCAAAGGGAATTTGAAAAAATAAAAGAATACTTGCAGAAGCCTCTGATACTGATGCCTCCAGTGGCTGGAAGACCGTTAATAATGTACCTGACGGTTCTTGAGAATTCCATGGGTTGTGTTCTCGGTCAACACGACGAGACAGGAAGAAAAGAACATGCCATCTACTACTTGAGTAAAAAGTTCATAGATTGTGAGTCCAGATACTTAATGCTAGAAAAGACATGTTGTGCACTTGCTTGGGCCGCCAAACGCCTAAGACAGTATATGCTAAATCACACAACCATGCTGATTTCGAAGATGGATCCGATCAAGTATGTGTTCGAGAAGCAAGCGCTTTTGGGAAGGATTTCCAGGTGGCAGATGGTTTTGACAGGATACAATATTCTATACGTCTCCCAGAAGGCCATTAAAGGGAGTGCTTTGTCAGAATATCTTGTGGAGAAACCAATTGATGATTATCAACTGATGAAGTTTGAATTACCTGATGAGGATATCATGTTCTTGAAGATGAAAGACTGCAATGAGCCGTTACCTGATGAAGGTCCTGAGAAGAGCTCCCAATGGCAAATGAACTTTGACGATGTTTTTAACTCCTACGGCAGTGGAATTGGGGAAATCATTACGACTCCCCACAGTTCTCATATACCATTTACTGCCCGGTTAACTTTTCCTTGCACCAACAATGACCTAAAAAGACTGGCACGAGATGTTGCCCTTTGCATTGCACGGATATCGTACTTCGATACATACTTCAACTAGGGCAACTCCTTTCTCGCTAGTATATGGTATGGAAGTTGTCCTACCATTGGAAGTCGAGATTCCTTCTTTGAGAGTTCTGGTTGACGTCAAATTGGATGAGGCAGAATGGGTAAGGAACAGATTGAATCAGCTTAGCTTGATGGATGAGAAAAGGTTGGCGTCCATCGCGTATGGTCGTTTGTATCAAAGTAGGATGAAGAAAGCCTTTGATCAGAAGGTGCGCCCATGGAGCTTTCAGGCAGGTGAGTTAGTGTTGAAGCGGATTCTCCCTCCACAGACAGATCAAAGGGGAAAATGGACTCCCAACTATGAAGGTCCATATGTCGTAAGGAAGGTCTTCTCAGGAGGAGCCTTATTATTATCAACCATGGATGGTGAAGATTTCACATCCCTTGTGAATGCAGACACAGTTAAAAAATACTTTGCTTAAATAGACCCGTTGGAAAGAAAATAGAAAATCCAGGCAGAAATGGGGCATCCCGGCGAACCATAAAAAGATTGGGTTCGGGCAAAAGTTAGGGATATAAGGAAAAATGTAAACCCACAAAGTTGAAAACCTGAAAAGGTGACTTTGGGAAAAATGGGTATCCTGATGAATCGAAAACCCGCAAGGACGGTTCAGGCAAAAATTAGGGATTTGAAAAGCAAATGACTGCAATCTGCGTGTGATCAGTTAGCACAGTGGATTTTAGGAGGACCCGAGGGTCAATCAAGCAAGTTAGTCTCTTCAGAAGATGAATCATCGGAGAAGCATTAAAGTCATACGAGTCATAGATGAATCGACACATGGTGGTTGTCTGTACCACATTGCCGACATGTTGTATATTTCTTGCATTCCTGTACTTTTTGCGCGACTTTCTCTTTTCAGGAGTCGCATCTGCTGTAAATATGCCTATTTACAGGCCATTTATCAATGAAGTACATATACTATTCAGAAAGCTTTTGTCTTGTTTTAGCTTTTATTGTTTTGTTTGCAAAAAAACGCCTGATGTTTTTGATAAAACTTTGCATAATAAACTTGTGGGCTTTGCCAATCATAATTAAAACATGGATTTGCTTGAACAATGTCATGGGTAATAACCAAGATAGCTCTCGTTGTGTACAGAATACTTTTTTTGTATTTGTTGCAGGGATCTCGTTCTTGAGACTATTCCAGAGGTGCATCCCCAGTAAGATCACCATGTCTCCATCCCCACAAAAAAGAAAAGGTGCAGTGCATCCCCAACAGATTGGGATTTCAAAGTCATCCTCGGCTGGTCGAGATTGGTATTCCCGGCAGAGTGGAACCATCCCCAGCAGATGGAAGGCGTACACCTATTCTCAGCAGTCGATTGCAGTTATCTTATCCCCTAGCAGGTTGATATCAGGAGTTATCCCCAGAGGGTCAAAAACTGAAGTTTCCCAGTAGTGGTGTATACTTATCTTGTGACATGTAGGTTTGGGGATTGTCCCCAGCAGTGGAGCAGGTTCATAGTACCTGTTTCCCCATAGAATCTAAATCTTTGACTCCTCTCCCCCTCAGAGTCTAGGTCATTGACTTGTTCCCCAAGAGGAGTTTGACTGATGAGTTTATTTCTCATTTCCCCAAGCAGAGGTCGATATCGTGTCCCTCACCGAGTAATCCCCGTCAGAGTGGATTTTGATTCCTGGAAAAGTGGATTTTCCTGGCAGTTTGCTTTACTCCCCTGTAGAGTCACATTCTAGAAGGCCATCCAGGGCTGATTTCCCCGGTAAAGTAATGTTGTTTTCCCCAGCCGAGACATTTGTTCCCCAGAAGAGTCGTATTTTGGTAGGCCATCCAGGGCGTTTACCTTAGCTGAGTTTGATTTGGATCCCCAGCAGAGTGGATTTTGTTCTCAAGAGAGCAGTTATACCCAGGAGAATCCTTTTTCGAAAAGCCATCCAGGGCTTGTTTTCCCAACAAAAGTCCAATTGTACTTGGCACGCCTTCTTTTCCCCAGCAGAGTTGGATTCCTCTCTTCAGCATTTATTTTGCTAGTTTGGTTCCTCTACATTTGCATCGTGCATAGCATCCTCCCAAATGTGTAGCATTTCCATTTCATATGGAGCATTACGCCATTTTCAAACATGTGCATTTGAAACATAAGACAGGTTGTTACCTCTTATTTAAGGTGTATCTCTAGTAGATAAGGGTAGTGGCTTAGCTCGTGCGATATCCAGACCTCAGTTGATGTTTGTTTCTTTAGCCTGTGTGGTATCCAGATCCCAACTTCCAACGTCGTTTTCTTTAGCCTGTGTGGTATCCAGACCCCGGCAGATTATAATGTTTTCTTAAGCCTGTGCGGTATTCAGACCCCGACTTCCATCGGTTTGTTATCTTTTTGCTCGTGCGGTATCCAGACCCCAGCAAATCATGGTCTATTCCATCCTGCATGGTATCTAGACCTTGGCTAGTAATTATTCCATTGGTATGTGTGGTATCCAGACCATGACTAGTAATTGTTCCATCAAGCTTATGCATTATCCAGACCCCGGCTTCCACCAGTTTATTTCCCTTGGCCCACGCGGTATCCAGACCCCGACTTCCACCGGTTTATTTCGTTAGCCCGTGCGGTATCCAGACCCCGGCTTCCACCGATTTATTTCGTTAGCCCGTGCGGTATCCAGACCCGGCTTCTACCGGTTTATTTCCCAAGCCTGTGCGGTATCCAGACCCCGGCTTCCTCCGATTGATCTCACATGTATGGTATCCAGACCCTGGTAGATTATAATTTTTCTCTAGCCTGTGTGGTATCCAGACCCCGGCAGAGTGTGATCTTTGATGAATGCGTCTATTTTACATTTGTCTCTCCCCAACAGGAATTATCAGCTACAATTTCTTTTTGCGGTTGGCAAATTTTTAGGTTCTTTGGTATTCAACCGTATTTTACCTTGAATGTTTGAAAGATGTCCGCTTTTCATACTTTCAGGTCCAAGCCATTTGAATAGGGGCAGCTGTTGTACCCCAAAATTTGACCAACCATTTTTTGTGCTTGGCTTATGTTTCATTTCATTTTAGCATTTTGCATTTGCATAGCATTGTTCTTAACAAGGGATCAGGAGGTGTATTGTGCCATTCAAGAGAAGATTCTCATTGGTTTCAAGCTCAAGCAAGAGTGTTTATTCAAGTCATTAGGTGTTTGCCATCACCATGAAATTGTCAAGGCTCCTTGAAGGGAGGGTTTGATGTGTGGGTTCTACCTCTCATTCTGAGGACCATCAGAGGGTCAGCAAAGGTTCATGAGGCCTTATCTTTGGTTGAGATATGGTTTAAAAGTTCATTGAGCACCTTATAGGTCTTTGTGGAGTTTATATGGCTATTCATTCCATCTACAAGAGGCCATAGTTTGAGGATAAGGGTCCAGGGATTCATTTGGTCAACTCAAGGTCAACTGTGGACTTGAGAGAGTTCAAGAATTGGTTCTAATACATTGAGGCCATAGGAAGTCATCTCAAAGCATCTAGGATGCCATGATAAGATCAGATTAAGAGGAATCAAGAGTTCAAAGAGTTACTAAATTAGGGTTTCAGAGGATCTCAGTGTAAAATCCCCTTCTTTAGTGTCTAACTTTAGGGACAATTTACTTTATGATACAAGTTCAATCTCATTTTCATGTAAACATGAAACTTGTAAATCATGTTCCATTTTGAGTACAAGAACTCATCCATTGAATTTGTACAACTCAAGTTATGATGCCAACAAATTAGGGGTCTCAAATGAAGTTTTTTCTGGTCAACTAAAAGTCAACTCACTTCCAAAGCACTTTTGACCTAGAATAAAGTTTCTCCTCAACTTCAAGTGAACATGAAAGTTGTTCCTCATGGTCTTAGCTTTCTAAAAAGTCCTAGAAGTCCTTGATATCATTTGTAAATCTCAAGTTATGGACCTTTCAAGACAAGGGTATTTTGGGAAAGTTTCATTATAGGTCATTTGTCTCAATGGTCATTTACATGAACTTATGTTCCTCTAATGCACTTCCAACTAACATGAAAATTGTTCCTAAAGGCCTTATTTACATCATAAAACTCAATATTCATTTGAATTATGAAGTTACATGGCCATGTGGGAGGTTTTTAAAGTGAAATTTGGACTTTTGGTCATGATATGAGTTTGGAACATTATGGGTCTCATTTTGTCTCATTTTTGAAGCATTCTACACCAAAATATAATCATGAAGAGATTACCATAAATTGATTCAACACCAAGTGCATTGAAATGCCTTTTTTTCAAGTTTCTTCATCAAAAAGTTTTCCATTCAAACTTGCAATGTGGATCAAATGTGAGGCCCAAGTTAATTCAAATCAGAAATACACCTCACACATTCTCAATTGATGATCTCATATGGTATGAAAGAGCCCAAACGCGTGTGCATGAGTGAGGTTTGTTTTTTGGGAATTTTTCTCAAAACTCACCAAACAGCCAACATGGGCCTGGATGGTGATCATAAGTCCATCATATATAAGCATTCTAGGGCGCCCTAATGCTCAAAAGGGTGAATTGGAGCTGGAGAGAGCAGATTGAAATTCAAAATTTCCAAGCATTCTTCAACTTCGAATATTAGATTTTACTTCAAATCAACGGAAATTGAGGCTTACATCTTCTTCCTGGGAGCAATTGGAACGTGTTTGAAGCAAGAATGTGAAGGTTTCACGCATTTGAAGAACAAACAGAGTTGCTCCATCCAGTAAGTTTCTCCTCCTTATTCCTTTCATTCTAGGCACCTATTTAAGTCCATACTGATTGCATCTGAAGCCCTACATTGAGTAGGCCATGTTTGATCCATTGTTGTTCTTATTTAATCACATTTCAGATTGATGTACTCAAACTTTAGGTCTTCGATTCTCCTTGATCTGGAACATTTAAGATGTTTGATCTATGGATTTGGAATCCTTGTAGCAAGACCTTTCGATTGGTACCATTTTTGGCTATGTTTGTTAAGGTTTATAACCTGAGCTCCGTTGAGCTCGCCGGAGAAGACGACCGGAGCCATAGCTCCGACGTCTGGTTCGTTTCCAATTAGATCTGACTTAGCATGTTTGAATGTTTGACCTAACTGGTGTGTGTGTGTGTTTGATTGGCTTGACCTGAATTATTTGGCACGCTGACTCCACCTAGGATTAATGAAACGCTGTGTTTCATTAATCCTGAGTCTTTGGTTTTGATTGGACCCTAAGTGCTATCCCCACCCCCTACTTTTCTGAGCCCATTTCATTTTGAACGTGCTCCAGTTATTTCTGTTTTTACTTTTGCACCCCTGTTCCATTCCACTTATTTTATTTTCCATTTTTATTTTTTGTTTTCATTTGCAATTATTAAAAATACTTCCATTGGTCCAAAAATTAAATAAATTTTTTTTTTCAAATATTTCAAAACCTTATTTAAAATTTCATAATTTTTATTTATCATTTTATTTTAGTTTGCAATTTTATTTTAATTTTGCAAAGTGAGGTGTTTTTAATATTGTTCTTGTTTGATCATCAACATTCAAGCTACCATTTTACATCACCTATGAATGAGGTTTCCTCTCCAGTTAGAGGATGGATTGAGATACCTTTGAGGATGATTTTGGTTAATGTTTGATCACTTTTTGTTGGACTTTGCTTTGGCTTTTCTTGACCCTCGATAATTACTCAATAAGGTGGAGTACCCTAGTTGATCAAATCATTTGGTGATGCCTAAGATTGAGTTTGGTTTTGAAACTTTGGTTTCTGTTTGCCAATGGACTTGGTTGCTTTATGCATTTTATTTGAGATTTATTGAACATTTCTCCTATTTTTTATGAAGCTTGCAAGTTAAGTCATCTTAGTTGAAGTTCATACAAACTAGTTGACCTAGTTCTTTTGGGAAATGACTTTGATTGATCCCATATGCACCCTATGAGTCTTGGTTCTCATTCATGACATCATTAAGGTGCTAGTTTTGCATTTTTAGGTCATACACTTATGTAACTTGTGTTATAAGTTACTTGGAAGTTAGGGCATTCCATTTGATCTTAAGTGTTGAACATGGTTTGAACTTTGGTTCTTTCTCTTGCCTTGACTTGTTTCTTGCTTGTGCCTTACTTTCCATCTTGAGTTGAACCTTTCTTCTTATGTCCTTTGGGGTTTGATCATCATTTAAAATAATTTGGTATGCATATTCATACTTTGAGTTTGTTTTGAATGATGGATCACTTTTATCACTTGTTTGCTCCTCTCTTTTGCATGATCAATATGTTGTGATTGATTGAGACATATTTCATGTGCTTGCTACCCAAGCCTCTTTCTCCCATCTACACTTTGATTATGATCTTTTCTTGTGCATTTGTATTTATCTTTTGGTGTAAGTGATTGATGCATGAATGGTTGTAGGAATTGTAACTTCTCTCATTTCATCTCACTTTTTCTTTGACTTGTTTAAGTCATTTTTCCTTATCATTTGTTTGTGTTGCATCTTTTGAGTCTTGCATATCATGTTTGCATTGCTCTTGACCTGTTTAAGTTAACTTCATCTCTTTCTTGCATTTCATTTGTGATTGAGTTATCTTGTGTTTACTTGGTTTTTACCATGATCCCTTAGGATTCCTAGTCCCTTTGTTTAAGACGGGAGTAGGAGAGACATTAGGTGTTCAATCCTTTGCATGATAACATTAGGATAGATTTTTCCCCTCTTAATCCCAACTTTAGGAATATTGTGCATGATAACATTAGGGTTCAGTTTCCCCTTTAGAGTTTGTGTCTTTCTCTTCTCATCTCTTAAACATCTCAAAACATTTAATGAAGGATAATAAGTGTTGTTCACTACGAGCCTTAAGTACTTGAGGAATGATAGTTGGGGGGTCTCCTCTCAATCTGTCTAGAGTGTTTAGCGTATGCCCTTTGGGCGATATGCGACGCATTCGCTCTCAAGTCATAGTCTTTAGTGCAACATGAGTTACAAACTTAACTCAATTCACTTCTTTTCTGAAAAACACAAAATAAAACATCAAACCTTTTTATCCTTCAGGATTGTTTACAAATCATTTTCAGAAAGAGTGTGTTAAGCTTTGGTTCTACCGCAAATAGGCATCGTCCCTAACTGCTAGAACGAAGGTTTAACCCTACTCAGTTAAAACACTTGAACCAATTTGTGGTCGTGTCAGCCCGAACTACATTTGCTCTGATTTCTCATACCAGATGAGGATATGTAGGCATAAGACGGCGATGTCTTGGCGAGCAACCTTCCCCCCTTCACCTGTAGTTTTCCGAACTACGTTGACTCTGACTTTCCCATTGCACGAGGGAGTACGTAGGCATAGAGCGGCGATGCTCTATCGAGTCTCTTTTCTTTTATTTTGTCCCTGTGAGCCTTTAGCTTAGATAGTTTAACACCCTTTTAGATAGACAACAAGCATGGATCACGTTGAGTATAATGAACGAGAGGGGTGCTCATACCTTCCGCTTGCGTAACCGACTTCCGAACCCGAGATTTGGTTGAGATGACATGTCTTTTCCATTTTTTGTAGGTTTTCTCTGATCGTTTCCTTTCCCTCTCTTTGGGATAAATAAAGAACGGTGGTGACTCTTCTGTCTTTGTCGGCCCTCTTTTTTTGCAGTAGTGACAATTTGAAATGGAGGTAATATCTTTCCTCAACTATCTCTCTCTCGATACTCATGTTCACAAAATGCATCAAATTATCTGTTACATTTGTCATATATGTTGTATTATATGTATGTTGTCTCTTTGAATGCTTAAAATATGTTTTGGCTGGTTATCTTTGTCTTTATCTATGCCCATATGATTAAAAATGCCACAATTTGTTAGTTTTACCTGCATGAGTCGACCTAAACAAGGACCGGTTGACTCACAAATATGTCTCCAAAATTGAAATTTGTTCGGGTATGCTCAGGTCGACCTACCGGTCGACGCATACCTTTTGATTTTTGAACGTGTAATTTTGAACACAGTATGCGTCGACGCATACATAGAGCGTTCGACGCATCGCGCGAATTCTTTCAATTTTTTTCAAACCGTTCAAAATTCCCTCTTTAATTCTCATTTGTGACTCATATTAATGTGTATCATTACATTTGCATAGAAACTTGACACCTACATCACATGCTACTCTACTATTCTCCTCTTCCCAAAACCTAGAAGCTATTAAAAAAGGGTCAAAGTTTTAAACTTCTCTCCATATTCAAGAATTCTCTACAATATTTGCAATCATCGTCAACTCATTTCATCTTCTTCTCTTTGCAAGCAAAAACCATGGCTACTCGAAAAGTTATCGGTAAAATATCCACAAGAGCTTCCTCCTCTGCATCTCTCCCGGTGACCGCCGTATCACTGGTTCCTCCTAAATTTGCCGAGAGCTTCGCCAAAAACTTCAGCAAACGGTTTGTGGTAAAACAACATGCCTACTATCGACTCTCTGCTGAGAGAATGCACATTCCTCCAAGTAATCAGTCTTCTTGATTTTCAAGGGGTTAACAACTTTCTGGAGTGTAATACGAAAAACAATGAAGACCTTGTGCGGATTTTCTACACGTGTCTTCATGGTAAGTTTCCGGGTTCTGAATTTCACTCGAAGGTAGGAAACATAAAGGTGTGTGTTAATAACGTTGTTTGGCAAACACTGTTTGATACGACTTACGTATCTAATGAACCTAATGTTGAGTTCATTGACACCCGCACGATTGATGGCTACGAGTTTAAAGGAGCTTTGAACTCAATGCTGAAGAAGCCGTATCCATCTGACCTTGTGGCGAGTGATTTATTCCCGAGAACCGTCACTACAGGTAAATTGAAACTTATGGATAGGATTTTGTAATGGATTGTGGCGCGTATTCTGCGGCCTAAGAAAGGTGGGTTCTCTCGAGTTGATCAGGCCGAAGTCCTTTTGATCAACATCCTGAAGAAAAGGATGAAAATTAATTGGCCTTATTACATTGCGGGTAGGATTTATACCCTTAGGGACTCGGGTCGTGGTACCGCTCTTTCATATGGGTCAGTTATTGAAGAGATCTTAAATAATGCCAACATGATGCTTCCAGGAATTTCATATGCATCTCTCACGCCAGATCAAGAGTTCTGTCAAAAGACTCTTACAATGATGGGTTATCTATGGATTAAGGAAGAAAATCATTATCGGTTCGTTGTTAAAGCAACCTCCTCTCGGTTGGAAGATTCTGATGGGAGTGATGAGGAAGACGAAGAAGATCAAAATGACCAAGGTGATATACAACAAATGGATGTTGTCGATTGCATAA
The DNA here is from genome assembly GCA_963859935.3 of Lathyrus sativus. Taxonomy (NCBI): domain Eukaryota; kingdom Viridiplantae; phylum Streptophyta; class Magnoliopsida; order Fabales; family Fabaceae; genus Lathyrus; species Lathyrus sativus. Next base: position 46,003,468 of record OZ012739.1, read on the forward strand.
CTGTGAGTTGGGCTAACCAATCCCCTACTTCAAATCATGGAAATAATCAAGGTTGGGGCGAATGGAAAAATACCGGTTAGACATCATTACGTGATAACTATCAGCCTCCACAATATTCGGAGTATCCAGAAACTCCGTAGTGGGGTCCTGAGGAGTCTTCACAAGGGGGCTATGAGGAGCCTCCACAGTGGGGCTATGAAGAGCAAACACACTTCACGAATCCCCCGAAACAAAATTCTGCCGAACTCCTCGAAATGATGAGGAATATGCAATTAGAACAGTGCGCTTTCATGACTGATCAGGATGAACGACTCTCACAACTTCAGACTCAATTTGAGACGCAGACTGAAAACTGCAAGGCATTCTCTTCTAATATCAATCAACGGTTCGATGTTCTGGTTGAATCAAGTGAAAGACAAAACCAAGTCATTACAAATAGCCTCAACACATTGAACTGTGCCGTTTTGGAGTTTACTGACATGGCCGAGGCTCAAATGCCTCCGCCGTACCCGTATCATGGGAGAGGCCAACATTTCATGGGGAGGAGACATTGAAGACTATGCACTCTGCATCATTGTGTTATTTTGTCATGTTCTTTTGCTTTGTATTAAGTACATTTCTATTATGTTAATGACTTGCATTATGAACCTATATGTCATTCCTTGGGTGTATTTTTCTAGCAACAATGGTTATCTGGTTTATCATTCTATGGTGCTATTTATTTATTTGTTTCTTGGTCATTAACTCTATCATGTGTGGACGATTGTTAATGTTTATCCTGTTGTGCATATTTTGATATGAGCTTCGGTTATATTTTTATCATTTCTTAACGGACATTTCTTTCTTTTCGATGTTGTCAAAGGGGGAGAAAGTGTCCAGCTGTTTAGTAGAACCATAAAGATCAAAAGTGAAGACGTTGCATTTAACACAAATGAGTAAGTGAGAATGAAGGCATCAAGCAAGGGGGAGGATAATGTTGCGCATCATACAGACAAATTCCACGTGTTTTGCCATCATCAAAAAGGGGGAGTATGTGAGGGCAAAGCCTTATATACTAGATATACGGGTTTCGATGGTGTCAAAACTTAGCCGCATGGAAGAAGACATGTTTGGCGTTATCACTATAATACATAAGCATATCATATTTCTCATGTTTCATTTGCTTGCACAAAATATCTCTAGTACTGCACTTAGTGTTGTTAAAATATGCGTCATATGAGTTAAAACTCATTGGTCATCATCGGTATCATCTAAGATTGTCAAAAACATCAAAATTAGGCATTTTCTGAAATTACAGGTCTTTGAGTCGACCATACCTCTGCTCCGGTCGACTCATGGTAAGTGTCTCAAACTTGAATTTTCCTCGGGTTAGGTATGGTCGACCCACCAGTCGACACATACTGTTAGCATTTGTATCTGTCTAAAAATTCAGGCTTTGCTCGACGCATACCCTTGTTCTGGTCGACGCATAGCTGCTTGTTTTGCACAATCTGTTTGCCTCGGGTTAGCTTAGGTCGACCCTGCATTCTGCATGGGTCGACCGCTCGCTGTTTGCTACATATTTTTTTATCTGTCTATTATTTTTGAAAGGTGGTTTTATCAGTTATAACAGTTTTGTCTAGTATAAATATTCAATTGCTCTATTCATTTCATCAATTGAATCAATTAGAAAAACAAGAAAAGTGAAAGAGGTGTCAATTCAAGTTCTCATCATCTTCATCTTCTACATTTCATACCACAATCACACACAATAATCTTTGTTGTGCATTATGCATTGGAAGAAGTGATAACGTCTGAACCCGTTGATTGGGTAATCAGGTTCGGGTTGAGGAATTGGCAGGTTTTTCTTGAATAAAACCTCTAGGGTTTCGTCCTCCAAGATTCTCTGAATTTGGGGGGTTTTTGCACGAGTCTTCTCAACACATATTCAGGGGAGTGAAAGTGATCGAGGATTGGTGGGTTCCGTCGATCTAGTAGCGGCAATCGGTGAATTGTGAAGGAGAGGTTTGAGTTCGACACGCGAGTGTTTGAGATCAGTCGGGATGGGGTTTGAAGATGGAAGGATGTTCAAACATAGAGCTGTAATCAGAGGTTCATTTACAAGCTGTTGAAGGACTTGATTCGACTCGAATCAAGGGACAAGAGGAGTTAGCATCTACAACAACAAGGGTGTTCGTTTGTTTAATTGCTATTCTATTCTTGTATATACGATTCTACTACATGTTAAACTTATATTATAAGAGCTCAATTCTATTGTTAGAATTGAGGGCAGACGTATCCCGAAGCGAGGACGGCGGGGGAACTTCCTCAACAAATCCTTGTGCCTTTTACCTTACGCTTTTACATTTGCTTAATATTTGTGTGATTTTCATACAAACAATTATATCAAATTGAGGACTATTTTTGAGTAAGTGATGAAATGATTTTGACTCTAGTCCAATCATTGATTGTACAAGGAAACTAGCGCAACTCACTCAAAGCGGAACTCACTTGAAGTGCTCTGCACGCCAAGTGTTTGATAAATTGTCTGAACCAAAATCCTTGTGTGCTGATTTATTTTGTTAGCATTTGAAGGCATTGGAACTAGTCATACCAAGTAGTGATCTAAATCAAGTTGATAGTGTGACTAGCATAGTGATTCTCATTACTCGTTATCCAAATTCCATCGGCTAAAGCGCATATTTGGTTTTCTAGTAACCGTTCGTTATAAACGGTATTTTTCCATGGCCGCTTCCATAAATTAAACAATTTTTTAAAAACCAATTTTATTGGTAGCGCCGACTCATTTTTTAAATTAGGGATTTATTCAACCCCCCTTCTAGATCTGTGCCATCGTCTAACATTAGGTCTTGATCAACCTTGTTTTAACTCGTGCTACATGTTTTAGGAGTATGATCTTTATATCACATCTCTAACATGTATGGTACATAAATTTTTACTGACCAACCTCATATAGTATGATTTTCATACTCCAAATTTTACCCCTTAGATGTCATCAACATTAGCATGAGCATCATAGGTCAATCATCGTTGCATCACTAACCAAATCTTCAGGCTTTATGGTTTTATTTTTTTTGTGGCATTATGGTTTATGGAAAAAGAAGGAAGCCCTGATTAATCATCAGTTGAGTGGGAAATCAACCAGGGAAGTCCTCATACATTTTATGGGTCTTTAAGAGGTTATTTTGTCCAAAGAAATCCAATTCAAAAGCTTCCTAAGTGGATAGGAGATGCATTGACTTCAACTGATTCAAAAGTCAACTGAGGCATCCCAAAAGTTAACTCTTGAGTTTTATGGTCAAACCTAGGCTTTACAAGTCTTAGTCTATGATTTCATGTGGTTGGATCATCAAAAATCAAGTTGGAACAATAAAATCAGAAGATTTGAAGAATTAGGGTTTTATGGTGAAGTCAAAAAGTCAATATTTGGAGTGATTTTTCAAGGCCAAATTCAAGATTGTTCCAAGCATAAACATCTATGCCATCCACATGAAAGTTATATATCATCTCTTTAGCATTCTTTTGATACCAAAAACTCCTCAAGAGCCTTTATAACTCAATTTATGATATTTTCAAGTGGAGGTCAAAGTAGGGCAAAACCTAAGGCATCATTTTTGCAAGAACTTCTAACCAAGGCCTCATGAGTTTATTGACCTCAAATCAAAACTCATCCAACATGAAAGTTATTCCTCTTGATCTAAGATTTCCAAGCATATAAAGAAGTCCTTAATTGGATCAAGGAGTCAAACTTTATGGCATCACAAAGTTTATTGATTTTAGGCACAAGTTAGGCAACATGCCCTAGTTGCCAAGGCATTTCAAAGACATGTTTTTGCTCAACTTGCAAGCCTTCTTTTTTATAGTTCCAAGCTTTAAATCCAAAAGTTTACAACATCAAAGTTGTTCTCCTCCATCTCAGCTTTCTAAGCTTCTAAAGAACTCCCCAATTGGAGTACTACAACTCAAGATATGGTGAGATGAACATGGGTACGAACACTTGATAAAAGTTGCCAAAGTCATGACCAGGTCATGCGCAGGCTTTCCTAGACCATTTGTTAAACCAATTTTCATGACCAACTTTCATCATGATGTAAACCTCAAATCAAACATTTTAAAACATGAAAGTTATTCATCTACATGTCCTTTTTTTTAAAAACATAAGACTTCGCCATTTGAGTCAAAAACCAAAGATTTATGATGTGCCAAAGAGACCTTACAACCATGTTTACACCTTGCCAAGTTTTCCTAGGCCATAACCAGAATTTGTGTCAAAATAATACAAGCCTTTTTAGCATTCAAGGCCTAAATCCAAGTGTCCAAAACCTGTCATGATGAGATACCCAAACATTGCCATTTTGAGCTTACTTCCAATGGCATGCCAAAAGCATTTTGTAACATTATCATGAAATGGTGAAACCATCAACTTGTGTAGCACACATAGCCTATTTCTTCTCACCATACTACATGATTCTGATCACAAAACAACAAATACTCTGCTAAATACCTGTGCCCTTGAAGCTAAACTGAACCACCTCCATGAGAGGTCAATTTTTTTCTCTTGCACATTTTGACCAAAAACAAGAAACCTTGGGATAAGCTCTGCCTCAAAAAAAGACACAAGGACCTCAGTTAAAAGAAAGAAACCCTAGCAAGAGATAAGGGGCATCCATGCTACGCAAAAACAGAATCTAAAACCAGCTTCTCTAACTAAAAAAATTGAATTCTCAAAACCTTTTTCCTTTGAATTTCTGAGCTTCTCTTTCTTCCATTAACCATCCACAAAGTTCAGTGAATTAGTTGGTAAAGGATAGAGAGGCTGTTGGTGCACGAACAAGCTCACAAAAGCTCGAAGTATGGTAAAAATTCTTCAATCATTTTCCACATGTTTTAGCTTCGATTTGTTGTGTATATGAATATTTAAATAAGAGTAGAACGTTTCTGAATCGTTTTTGTTTTGTTTTGTGAGATTGCAGTTTGAGTACGTTTTTTCGTGGCATGATTTAGTGATGTTAGAGGCTTCTAATGGTGAAAACAATGTTGGAAATGGAACAAGCATGAAAAATCCTTGAAAACTGTATAAAATTTGAAGCATTTTGGTGAGGTTTCACCTCTGCAAATCCGGTGGCCTACCGGAGAGAATGACCGGAGCTGAGGCTATGACGTCCTATGTGTTCTCTTGTTTGACTCATTCTGATCAGCCATGTCATCGCCACGTCTTTTAAAATCTCACGTGTGGCATCTATGTGGCATCCCCGTGTCTTATTTTTGAGTTGTTTTAATTATTTTGGACTGGGCCTAGTTATTCTTATTATTCACACCCCCACTGGTTCAGGCCCAAGTGCGTGTTGACCAGTTTTATTTTATTCTAGAATTTACTCATGCACCCCATTGCCCTACTTTGTTTTTATTTTCTTTTCCAATGATTCTCTTCATCTTTGTATTTTATTTTTCATGTTTAAAACATCTAAAAATCACACAAAAAATAATATTAGATACTTCACTGTTTTGACATTTTTTGTATTTTTGTATTTTTGTATTTTATTTTAATCATTTGTTGCAACATGATTACTATACTACCCTTGAATTAGGGTTTTCCATTTGAGTGACTTTCTTGAAACTTTTTAACCTGATTTTTTGACATGTTGTTATATGTGATGTAAGGAGTCTTAAATATTTTTGATGGCCATAGGTGTTGTTGTTTGATTAGACTTTTGGTTTGGATTTGAGTCCTCAATTCATTTTGACACTATGAGCTTGTAAAGGGATTTTGATGGAGTTTTTGTACCAATCTTGTTGTGAGATTTTGCACATGTATTATTGAATATTTGAATATGGTTTAAAACTTTGAGTTGGATTTTATTTTACTATTTTTGGTTGATACATCAACTTAGGGTTCATTTTTGAACATGTCTTAGTGTTTGTTTTGACATAGTTTTTTAAGGTTTGTTCTTTGAGTGGTTATCTAGAGGATTATATGCTTATGTATGGTTTGGAAGCTTGTTGTAGCTACTGACTTCATCTTTCCAAAGGGTTCTTGTTTTCCCATTTGAGTTTCCATACATGCTTTGCTTGTTTGAAGCCTTTCATTGTTGTTCTTTGATTTAGTTCCTTGCATATGATCTTATTCATGCCTTGATGTGATTCTTGATTGTGTTTATATTGATATCATGGTGTTAAATATGAGCTTTGTGCGATGTGTATGCTACTTCCCATTTGCTTCTAGAAGTTATAACTTTATATTTGAATCATTCTTTGTATTTGTCATGCTTGATTAAGGGTGTAACAGATATGCTTGTTGTTTTAGTGTGTTTTTGGCATGTTCTTGATTATTTGAGAATTTTGAATATAACATGATGTAGCTACTTCCCCTATTGGATTTTTATATCATTTGAACTTCTTGGCTTTAATACTTTGATTGTTATCATCTTTATCTTAAAGTTTATCATTCCAACACTTGTTGTTACAAGTGGTTTGTCCCTTATTCCAAAGGAAAGTTATCATGTTGACTTATAAGTCATTTTCTAAGATGATTTAGACCTTTCCCTATTTGCTTCCATGATATTTTTAAGATCATTTTCCTTTGGCCTAGTTAGAGCCATTATTCCCTTTTTAACCTAGTTTTAAGGTAGCGTTTGTTAACCCTATGTAAGTCCTATTGTTATAGATACTTACTTTCCTTTCTTGGCCTTGTAGGAGCCATTTTATTTTGTAAACTCTATGTGGGTACCATTGTGATGTGTACTCACTTTCCTCTTTGACTTTGTTAGAGTCAACCCTAGTTAGGATTTTCAACTTAGACTTGGAGAGTTCATTAACTCTATGCAAGTGTCATGGTTATGAATACTTATTTCCCCTTGGAACCTTGATCGTTATGAAGAGTTCCCCAACCTTAGTTAGGTGAACTATGAATGCTTTGATTCCATCCTAGGTAGGATACGTAGGCACGAGATGCAACGTCTTAGGGAGCATACTTACTGTATATACCTTAGGTATTTACCTTAGCACAATTCCCTTATCAACTAACTTTAGCATAACACAAATACTAACAAGAGGATCCTGTAGAGTACTACAGATACTTAGAATGGTAACACCTTCCCTAAGTATAACCAACCCTCGAACCTTAGATCTCTAGCTATGTTGTTACATAACGCACTTAGGGTTTTTTCTTTGATCTTTACTCTTTCCTTTGGATAAATCAAAGCTCAGTGGTGAACTTCATGATTTGTTATTCAAGTTAATTAATAACTTGATATTCTATTCACACTGCAACAGAAATGGCGACTTCACTGGGGACATCTCTCCTAAGAGGGATAAGCCCAACTTGTTTGTATTTATGTTATCTTATATGTTTGCATGCTTGTATAGTTGTATATTTGTAAATATCTATATATATCTGTTGTGCTTGGGTTCTTCTGCTTGCAGGGTGGTTACCTTAAATGGTGAGATGAATCCTAACCCAGACTTGAGAGTACACCTATGATAGGATTGTGGTATAATCAATAGTTAGCTGTTGAGAGTAGTCCTAACATGTCTAGCATATGATAACCATGCTTAATGGTGGCCCTTTGGGATTACTGATGTCTGATGTGAGTAGTCGTATTGGCATTACTTTTCTCGACCTGGGAGTCCATGAACTTGAGGACCTTTAGTTACCTGTTACCCCTCTATGCCTTTTTAGGATATAGTGCAATGATTATCCAGGTGTAGACCTGTGGTGGTTGTCATGCGATACTACACTCAGACGAGTTTATCTTGAGAATATTATTGGTCCGCATGAGTAGTCGTGTAAGCTGATAATATCTGAAAGATTTATATATGACTCTAGGAACTTTGTAGAACCCATTGTATAGGAACATACCCATAGTACATATCTTATGGGGTGGGTAGACCATGGCTCCATGCTCATGATCTCCAAACCTAGGCTTTTGTTTGTTTGCCTATACATATCTGTATATATATGAATATCTGTGTATATGTGTGTTTGTGCATTGCATCCATCCTTGCATTCATGACCCTCATTTGGTTTTAAGGAACTCAATTGTCTTTCCTTTGCAAAAATCTTAGGCATCATGGATTTTGGGAAGAGAAACACTAAGAAGTTCAATTTCAAGAAACTTGATTTGGTGGAGTTGAGAAAGTTAGGAGTCTTGGTGTCATCTCCTAATGATTTCAGAAAGCGCCATGGAAGACTATTGAGCATTTTCAAGACTAAGATGGAAGAGGGAGTTATCGACACTCTTGTGCAATTTTATGATCCTCTATATCATTGTTTTACTTTTCCCGATTATCAGCTCGTCCCAACTTTGGAGGAGTATTAATATTGGGTTGGTCTACCAGTATTGGATAAGGAGCCTTTCAGTGGTTTAGAGAAGATTCCATCACCAAAGGACATTGTTGATGCCATTCATTTGGAGATGTCCGAAGTCAAAGCTAACCTTACTACCAAAGGAGGAATCAATGGTTTGTCCTCTAAGTTCTTGATAGAGAAAGCTTTCTTCTTATTTAAGATGAATAGTTTGGACACTTTCGAAGCTATCCTTGCACTACTTATCTATGGGTTGGTTTTGTTCTCTAATGTTGAAGAGTTTGTGGATGTCAACGCCATTCAGATTATTCTAAGTGGGAACCCTGTGCCTACACTACTTGGAGACACCTATCACTCTATTCATTATAGGACCCTTAAGGGGTGTGGGACTATTTTGTGTTGCACTCCTCTACTTTACAAGTGGTTTATTTCACACTTGCCTATGGCTGAGCTCTTCAAGGAAAATCCAAATAAGCTTCGATGGTCTCAAATACTCATGCCTTTTACTCACACTGATGTACATTGGTATGACCCAGCCTACGACAAAGCAATCATTATTGATAGTTGTGGTTCCTTTCCTAACGCACCCCTTCTTGGTATCCGAGGGGGAATTAGCTATAATCTTATTCTCGTGAGGTGTCAATTTGTGTTCTATATGAAGGAAAGCCTAGTAACATCCTATTGTCGGGTTTTTTTTATCTTAATGAGGAGGCTAGTGCAGAGACTAAGGATAGAGTTTTACAAGCTTGGGGAATAATTCATAAGAGGACTAAGAATGATTTGGGAAAGAGGAACTATGTAGCTTTTGAGCCTTTCATTCAATGAGTTCGATCTCAAGCTCGTGACCTCAAGATGCAATATCTCCTTGAGAAGCCTTTATGGCCTATTATTGCATCGTCATCTACCATTCCTGTTAAGTGTATAGAGGAATATCAAGAAGCATTGGCAAGGATGAAGCTTAAACGAGACACATGGGAAGGAAAGTACCATGCTATCTATGTTGAACAGATAGGGATGAAAAAGCAGTTAAAGGAGAAAGATGACTTGATCGAGTTGCTCAAAAGGCGTGTTGTAGATAGGCATGTAGCGCAAGAGAATTTTTTTCTCTAGCGTGCAGTCGATTCCTAGTACTCATGAGTATTCAGACATTCCTCCTACATTTGGTGCTAGGTGTTGCACCCCAAAATTTGACCAACCGGGTCTCGCATTTGGCTCGATGTTTCGACGCATAACCGCATTCGCATCTGCATATCGCATACATTGCATTTTTCATTTGTATTGATTTTATCAGGGATCACAGCTCCCGTCTCGTGTTTCAGGTGTTTTAATCAGTAGAATTGATTTTTGGGGATATTTCGGTGCCCGCTTATTTTTTACCGATTATTTTTGTGTCGTTCGGTGCTCATTTTGTCTCTCTGGGAATTATCTTGATTTTTCTGGATTTTATAGGATTTTTTAGGGTTTAAATAGCTTTTAAATCAATTTCTAGGATTTAATAGAATTTTCTAATAGATTTTAATATTTTTAAATCAATTTTTAGAATTTTATAGAATATTAAATAGATTTTAAATCATTTTTAGGGTAATAGGATCTTTAAGATTTTAAATCATTTGTAGGATTTTTTTAATAGACTTTAATATTTTTTAGATTCTTTTTTCAGAATATTAGATAAACAGATTTTTCATTGTAGAGTTTAATAAATAAAAATAGTTTGATTAATAGATATTCTTTTTAGAGTTTTAATTAGGAGTTAATTTGATTTTTAGAGTTAATAGGGGTTTAGAGTTAATCTTCAGATTAGTGGGTTATTAGTAGTTAATTAGCATATTTTAATAATTGTTTTTCAGTTTTTGTGAGTTTTAGTCATTTTTTTCGTTTTGGGCTTTATTCAGCTTTGCAGGCCCAGATTCAGTTTTTGTCCATGATCCATTCAAAGTCCAGAAAATATCAGCAAAAGTCCAAGAGTGACCCAGTAATTTCCAGCACTTGCTAGAACTTTCCAGAGCGTTCCAGCGCAACACATCAGCATAAATACCCATAGCGCAACACGTGTCCGGAGGAGGGAGGCCCCACTCGGTTAATTATGAGCCTGCCACGTACCACTCTCCACTCAGAGCCCAAAGCGCCACACGTCGCGCATGCAACAAACTACCCCACTCACTCTTCCACCTGTCTTCCCCCTAACCTTCACCGGTTGCATGGCCGGCGGCCATGAAACCACCGCGCCCAACGATTTCCGGCGACCTTAACTACCTCCGGCCACCATCCAACGCCGGAAAACCTTTTTTTTTCCCCAGATTCTTCTCAGATCTCCATCGTTTCTTCCAACGAACTTCAATCCTCCATCCTCCGATCCAAAGCCTCTCTGATTCACCAATCATCAGATCCATCTTCTTTCTTCCCAGAAGAACAACCTTCAGATTGTCCAGAGTCCCCAGATGCCTTCAAACTCCCGTCAAGATTCATTCACGAAGCTTCGAGATCCTTCGACCTTCATCAATATCGTCTCCGATCTTCATCAGTAATGATGATCGTCATCTCCTCCGTTTTCATCAAGAATTACTAATGAACATCGCTTCGTCGCCATCAAGTCTCCAGCACGCAGACATCAAGTCAGCACATCTTCATCCAAGTGTTCGTCAGAACTTGTTTCCAGGCCACAGATCTTCAAGAAACTTATGAAGACCTTCATCGGGAACTCGTCAGAAAACTCCCAGAAGATCCAAGATCTTTGTTCAGGTCCAATGAGCTGGTTACTCCACAAACGTTCCTCAGAGCGCCTCCAGGTCAATCTTCAAGAAGATGCCCTCAACCTTCTTCAAGAGTCTCGTTCAATTCCACAGAAGCCTCCAGATCATCGTCGTCATAAGCATTTTCCTGAGATTTTCCACAAACGCAAGGCCATTTGTGCTCGATGAGAAGCGGAGTTCATCTTGAGTTTAGAGGTTGGTCGATTACTCTTTCTGGTCGTTTTGAGTTTTATCTCCATTCGTCTGTTCGAACAAGAACAAGGGTTAGATGATGGAAGGATTGAGGGAGATCATGAGAGTTGCAGAAGAAGATTTGCAAAGAGGTTGAGGGAGAAGAACAAGAGAAGATTCAGAGAGAGACGGCGCTAGTATGAACAGTGAGGGGAAAAAGAGTTGAAGTTAGGGTTTTGTCTGATGAACACAATGGGCACTTGTTTTTGGGCCTCAAGCTTCAAGCCCGTGGATTCTTTCACACAACCCCCTCTGTTTCGTAATTCACACCCCCTGCGTTTTTTTTGGGCTGGGCCCTTCTGCTTTATTTTATTTTTTTTGCTGTGTTAACATCCCTTGTAGTCCAGTACCCCCCCCTTTTTTGTTTTCTCTTGTTTTTATTTTGTTTACCAATAAAGAAAAAAAAGAGAGACATATTATAGAAAAAGAAGAGAAAAGAAATGTTATAAAAAAAAACATTGAAAAAAGAAAATCATATTAAAGAAATATTTGAGAAAAATAGAAAAAAGAAATGAAAAGAAAATATATTTGAAAAAATAGAAAAAAGGAGTGAAAAAAAGAAATAGAAAAAGAAATAAGGAAGAAAATATTGAAAAAAAATATGAAGAAAAATCTTGTGAAAAATAAAAGGAAAATATTTTTGAGGAAAAAATAGGAGAAAAGAAAAGGAGAAAAAGAGAAAAAATATTAAAGTGCCGATTTAATATTTTTCAAGCATTTCTTTTAGGGATACTTTCATAGATTTTATTTCTCGACTTTTAGGATAGTTTAGAGGCCCATTTGTTAGGGGGCTGTTTTCAGTCGACTTTTCAAGATAGAATAGGATAGCGTTTCCTAGGAGATTTATTTTCAGTATGCACTCATTGTAATCATTTTTCAGAGATGAATAAAACGAGATTTAAGCTGTGGTCCCGTAGTAGCCGAACTACAGCTGCTCTGATTCTTCGTGCCAGACGAAGATATGTAGGCATAGGATGCGATATCCTAGCGAGCACACTAACGACTAACTTTTGTTCTCTCGCGGCTGTGCGATCGAGACTTTCCCGCTGACGACTAATTGATACCCTTTTTCTCTCTTGCCCAAGTGCATTTGAGACTCAGCCATAGTTGTGACCATAGGTTCCCGACCCTGTGAAACCAGTTGTTTTTCTCACTGCTGTGTGAGAATGTTTGTTTAGCCATAGTTAGTCTGAACTACGTAAAGCTCTGATCTTCCATCCAGTGGAAGTACGTAGGCACAAGACGCGATGTCTTGGCGAGCCAATTTTCCCTGTAGTCCCGAACTACGTTGACTCTGACTTTCTCTCTTGAGAATACGTAGGCATAGAGTGCGATGCTCTATCGAGTCAATTCCCTTCCCTTTAGATTTAGCAGCCGTAGATAAGATTGTTTTGCATCCAGTAGACAACCCAAGCAAGCGTGGATCCCGTCGAGTACGACGGACGTGAGGGGTGCTAATACCTTCCCCTTGCGTAACCGACTCCCGAACCCAGGCTATGGTTGCGATGACCATACCTTTTCCCCGTTTTTTGCGAGGTTTACTTCGAGCGTTTCCTTTCCCGCTCTGAGGGATAAATAACGCACGGTGGCGACTCTTCTGTCAGCCGGCGCCGATTTTCGCAGTAGCGACAGCTGGCGACTCTGCTGGGGAAGCGATAGTTCCCCATGCATGTGGGATCCAACGTCCCCTAAGAGAGAGTCAATCCTAGCGCTTGTTTGCTTGTCTATTTGGGTTTATTTATCAATATTATCTGTTGCTGTTGGGCTGTTACGGGTATTCTATGATTGAGATAAGCCGGACCTGGGCTCGAGTATGAGTATACACCTAGATATAGTTGCGGAGAAGTAGTAGACGAACCTGTCTGCTGAGCAGGCGCAGTTCCCTACGAAAATTCGCACTCGGACGAGATTCTTGCAGAGGTGCTCCTTTCCGGTCCTGAGGATCTGAGGGGAGTCCAGACGTGAGGATTGTCGACTCTGGGAACCGATCAATTGGAAATCAGCTAAGTGAGGCCTCTTCATGAGATGACGATGCCACTCCTTCTGGGAATCGTATCATTCCTCATGAAAGTCTGTGACGCTGACGACCGCATAGGATGCCGTACCTTGTCAGATATAGGTCCACACCTGTGAGTGGGGGGGTTTTTTGTGCAGGAAACTTGACTTTCAACCTACCCGTTATTTTGGTCCTCTTTTCAGAGAACGTCTCCGTCAGCAGCGCAGCAGTATTCAGATTTTGTGTGGGGGCTGTGGTCCCATTGTTTGCTGCATTTTGCATATCATATGCATATCAGTGTTGCATTGCATATCATCCTCCAGCTAGCCAGAGTTCTGATCCAGCCTTTGTTTCCTGAAGGTGATTACCCGGAGTTTGGATTGAGCAGCTTTTGATTGTCAGAAGACCTACCCAGGGGTTGAGTAGATTTGAGCAGAATCAAGTGTCAAAGTCAGCTGAAGATTATTGGTAGCCATGTCTGAAGGCAATTTCCAGTCTCCTAACACCTTGACAGGGTTCACTATGGCATCCAACCCTCTGTATGATTCCATGGAAGACTTCCCGCAAGTGAACCACGTTGCTGCAGACCAAGTTGTACAGCCTTCTGTTGAGAACCAAGATCGACATGAGCAGTTTGTTGCCCAGAATGAGCGTCCTCCTCTTGTTACCAATCAAGGTGTTGCTTTCCCTGTGATGAATTACCGAAGAGATATTCCAGCAGCTGGGATGGTAGATCCAAGAGCCCTTGACGATGCTAGAAGAGTCCGAGTGTTGGAAGAGCAAATGAAAGCTTTGAAAGCCAAAGATGCTGTCAACCTAGATGCTGTAGGCATGTGTTTGGTTCCTGACCTGGTGTTGCCTTACAAGTTCAAAGTGCCGAAATTTGAGAAGTACACGGGAGATAGCTGTCCAAAGCTGCATTTGATGATGTTCTGTCGAAGAATGACTGCGTTTGCGCGAAATGACAAGTTGATGATCCATTGCTTTCAAGATAGTCTGACTGGGGCATCTTTGAGGTGGTATATGCAGTTAGAGAGGAATCAGATTCAGTCATGGATGGATTTAGCCAGAGCTTTCCTGAAGCAGTACGATTACAATTTAGACATTGCTCCTTATCGCATGCATTTGCAAGAGTTGTCTCAAGAGATCAATGAACCTATCAGGAGGTATGCTCAGAGATGGAGAGAATTTGCTGCTAGAGTGCGTCCCCCGCTGTTAGACCAAGAGCTGGCAAGCATGTTTGTGGATTCCTTACAATATCCGTACTTCAAAAGATTGCTCGGAGTTCCGGCAAGTTTCTCTGACGTGGTAGCATTAGGAGAACGCCTTGAGTATTCCATAAGAATGGGGAAAATTCAGATTACTCCATATGATCAAGCTGGTGAAACTGAATATCCTTGTGACTATCAGAGTGAAGAAGAAGTTGTGATCAACTCAGTCATGCCAAAGATTGAATATCCTCGAAGCGAATCAGTGAATTTTGTTGGTTCATCATCTTATCAGAGATCAGTACCTCCCGTGGCTTGTTATACTGAACAGACAGCCATGCCTGGGGCACCATATCAGGAATCTTATGTCGCTTCCATTGCAAATCAGCGAACTCGTGGCCGAGGTTATCAGAATCAGCGTCAGAACCAGAACAGACCTCGCAACAACTTGGAACGAAGGAAAGCTCCTTTTCACCCAGTGCCGATGCCGTATAGCCAGTTGCTACCATCTTTGATCCAGAAGTCTTTGGTGGAGCCGAAAGCTCTTAAGCCAGTTCCAGAACCTTACCCTCCTGGGTACAATCCCCACGTGCAGTGTGGTTATCATGGTGGCTCTCCGGGGCATTCAACCGAAGATTGTAAAGCATTTCAGGCGAAGGTACAGCAGTTGATTGATCAGGATCGCATTTCCTTTCGAGAAGGGTTTCTGTTTGTTCATCCCTAGCCGCTCAGCTGTCTAAGCTCGTAAATTCAGAGGGTGTTCCCCAGCATAAGCCAATGGTTCAGACAGGCAGGCGCCTCAGCAGTGGCAGTTCTCAAGCTTTACATCATTTGCATCTGTAGTTTCTTTTTCTGTTAGTTACTACCTGCTTTTAAGCATTGTATGTTTCGAATGGTGATAATAATAAAGTGACTATGCATTTTTCTGAATTAATCATGTCGCTGTCGCTCATTTATTGCATTGCACTGACACTTGCATTTATTTCACTCCATTTTTTCGCTGTGACTAGCAAAGTCAGGAGGGAGGATGACGAAACTGAAACTCATAACCAATGATTGTATGCTTTCAGATAAGACCGTACCGATGACGTACAAGGCATTGTTTCAAATTCCCCAAACACTGGAGATATAAGGAGTTAGTCCCTTGTCAACCACTTCGAGCCAGGAAGTAGAAGTTTTTTCGGACTTTTATAAACCCTCACATCTTAACCCGGGGCAGGGTAGTTGTCAGTTAGCTTGACCGAGCATTCAAGTCTTGCAGATGAGTGTTGTCTTTCAAGGACCAATCAGTATATACCTTTCAAGAGGTCAAACCTCACCAATCAGGAGTGAGACAGTTACAATCCTTTCGGAGCAATCAAGACAACCAGTGTCACACGACTTTGTTCCAAAAGAAAAAAAGAAAGAAAGCCTGCTAAGTAAAAAGAAAGAAAAGCTGAGAAAGCTGATACTTAGGCAAAAATCAGGGCATCCCGCTGGACTTCAAAAGAAATCAAAAGAAATCGAAAAGAACTCAAAATGAGTCAGTCCAGGCAAAAATTAGGGAACCAAAAGAATGAAAAAGAAGGGGTTAAAAAGAAAATTTTCCCCAACAAATCACAAAGTCGTGTACACAGACACCGAAAGCGAAGAAGGAGTAACTATCACTCTAGAAGAAAAGCTTGTGAATTCCTTAACTGTGGTTCTTACCATTCAACATACTTCTCGAAGAGGCGAGTGCTTGTGCCAGGTTAACTGAACCTTAGGATCGGAGATCATCACGTAGAAGGGGTGGGTACAAATCAAAATTTGAGCCGAATATCCTTTGTTTCACAAACCGTGAACCCGACCACGATACAACCCTCAAAAGACCTAATTGAGGTAGGGTTAGTCTGAAGCGCATTACGATAAGGTTGAGTAACCTGACTCCTTCTTGACTTGCTAGTCACATCTTGTTGTATTTTTCACTGACCACGTAAGCACTGCGTTTGAACTTTGGTTCATTCGTCACTTTCAATCACATGCATGTAAATGAGTGACAGCTCAAAATTTTTCAAAATCTGCATGAGCACTGCATTAAGATTACCATTCATAGACAGACGATTCTAATTGCAGGTTAGTAGTTGGCATGAAAGAAATTCCAGCAGGGAATAATCAATCAGGACTGAGTAATCCAGCAGTCTGAACCAGAATGGTGAATGTTGTGGAGCCCAATGAATCAGGGGCATTATCTTCCGATAAGTTCAGTATCAGTCAGTCTGAGGACCAGTCCCCGAAGCTTCAGTTGAGCAGGGGCAGTGTGTTTGAAAAGCAGTTGATCAGAGGTGAGTCTTCTCAAGACCTAATCAGGGGCAATTATGCAGAGCGCTGAGATTTGAAAGCAGATACTTCCAATGGATAATCAGATCGGGATGAGTCGCTAGAACGCTCATTCAGGGGCAAGTCATCGCAGAGAATATTGAAATCAACTGGGTTGTTAGGTGTTTAATTGGAGATTGAATTCTTTTGTCATGCAGACACCGGGGCAAGTATTCTCGAAGTATTCCCGTAGCAAGGTATTCAGAGCAATATTCCCAAGAGTTAGATTGGGGCAAGTTGAATTGTAATGGGGCAAAGTTGTGCAACTTGTTATCCCCAGCTGAGCATACCAGGGGCAAGTCATTCAAACCAGTTTGATTATCCCCAGCCAGAGTTGAGTATCGGGGAATCATGTCAATACCCTTTTCAAAAACCGAAAACCTTTCAAATAAGAAGATCTTGTTGTCGTTGGATCATTATCCTGCAGTTTAAACCTGTGACGTGTCAGTAACCAGTCGTTTCCAAAGTCCAGTTCTCGCCTGGCAAATCGGTAACCAGTTCTCGTCTGGCCCACCTTCCGTAAGCATCAGTTCCCGTCCTGGTGCAGTTTATTGTAAGCATCAGTGCCCGTCCTGGTGCAGTTTATTGTAAGCAGCAGTTCCCGTCCTGGTGCAGTTTATTGGTAACCAATTCTCGCTTGGTCACTATTTCTTCAAGTGTTATACCAGTTCTCGCCGGGTGTACGTTAGCCTTCAGCCAGTTCTCGCCTGGTTGTCTTTTTCTTAGTCTGTTATCTAGTCAGCTCGTCTGATGTTCAAAAACACAAAAAAATCAATTTTTCTAACTTATTTTCCTGTCAGTTCTCGCCTGGTAGTCTACCTTTGAATGCTAGTTCTCGCCTAGTATTTTCCATTCCACTGTGTACATATTCCATGTTTATTCTAAACCAAAAAAGCAAAACAAAAACCTAAAAGGTATCTGACACAATATTTCCCAATGACTTGCATGTCGTCATGTTCCCCGATACGAAGCTCGACGGGTGCCAGTGTTCCGATTAATGTTTGAATTCCTTGTGGATGTTGTCAAATCAGAATTGTTACTCTTCAGCAGATGAAAGTTGTTTATTATCCCCGGAAGAGTCGAGATTGTCTTTTACCCCGTATCAGAGTAGGATCAGGAGTATCTTCAGCAGATTAAGATTGATATCCTTGATAGTAGGAGCCTTTCCAGCAGTGTGCTGCGTGTAATCAACCTCAGTTTGGGTCGATCCCCGCAGAGCGCAATCAGTCGCCAATGGTTTGAAGAGAGCATTCCCGAGCAGAGTTGTCTTTCTTTCCCAGTGAAGTCGTCAAGCAGGGTTGCCTTTTCATTTCTCCAGCAGAACGGTTATCCCCAGCGGATTTGATTTCTCGTTTCCAGCATTTATTTTGCTGAGATGGTTCTGTGACTTCAGGTCATCCCCAGTAGAGTTGACATTATCTTCGGCATTTATTTTGCCAAGTGGTTTTCAGACCTGGTGTTCTCTGGCAGCTCGGGCTTGCATTAGCATTTGCATATATAGTCATAGCATTTATACAAGCATATAGCATATCCGTGCCGTCTGGGCCTCGCATTTTCAAACAAAACGCATAGCATATTCATGTCATATAGGGCATTGCATTTTCAAACAAAACGCATAGCATATTCATGTCATATAGGGCATTACATCATTATCAAGCATACGCATGTCGAAACATAGACCAAGATGGTTGCCTATTGGATTTCGAATTTGTTCACCTGCAGAGTTGTGTGGTTCAGCTTCTTGACTTCCCCAGCGGAGTGATTCTTCATTTGATTGTTACATCAGCATCGAAAAAAACAACAACAACAACAACAAAGATTGACATATACCAGACTTCTGAAGCTGCCCCCTTTGTCAAAACAGGTGCAAGGCAGTTCTATTCAGAATTCCCCAGGAGAATTGTCCTCAAGTTCGCAATGAACTGTGAGTCGACCAGATTTGATCCCACGAGAGAGATGGGAATCAAAGTGTTTGCTTTATGAAGCATTATTTCAATACTTGTGGCGTCACACAGGTGTTGAAGAGAGAGAAAAATTTTTATCAGAAAATTGACCAGATGTTGCCGTGATAACCAAACTTCAGTTTATTGGAAGCTTTTCCTCAAGCAGCTTTGCAGTATATTCTTGCGGTTGGCAAATTTCAGGGTTCCATTTTGTATTCAACCGTCATCTACCTTGAATGTCTGAAAGCTAAGCGCTCTTCATCCACTCAGGTCGAAGCCGCTTGAATAGGGGCAGCTGTTGCACCCCAAAATTTGACCAACCGGGTCTCGCATTTGGCTCGATGTTTCGACGCATAACCGCATTCGCATCTGCATATCGCATACATTGCATTTTTCATTTGTATTGATTTTATCAGGGATCACAGCTCCCGTCTCGTGTTTCAGGTGTTTTAATCAGTAGAATTGATTTTTGGGGATATTTCGGTGCCCGCTTATTTTTTACCGATTATTTTTGTGTCGTTCGGTGCTCATTTTGTCTCTCTGGGAATTATCTTGATTTTTCTGGATTTTATAGGATTTTTTAGGGTTTAAATAGCTTTTAAATCAATTTCTAGGATTTAATAGAATTTTCTAATAGATTTTAATATTTTTAAATCAATTTTTAGAATTTTATAGAATATTAAATAGATTTTAAATCATTTTTAGGGTAATAGGATCTTTAAGATTTTAAATCATTTGTAGGATTTTTTTAATAGACTTTAATATTTTTTAGATTCTTTTTTCAGAATATTAGATAAACAGATTTTTCATTGTAGAGTTTAATAAATAAAAATAGTTTGATTAATAGATATTCTTTTTAGAGTTTTAATTAGGAGTTAATTTGATTTTTAGAGTTAATAGGGGTTTAGAGTTAATCTTCAGATTAGTGGGTTATTAGTAGTTAATTAGCATATTTTAATAATTGTTTTTCAGTTTTTGTGAGTTTTAGTCATTTTTTTCGTTTTGGGCTTTATTCAGCTTTGCAGGCCCAGATTCAGTTTTTGTCCATGATCCATTCAAAGTCCAGAAAATATCAGCAAAAGTCCAAGAGTGACCCAGTAATTTCCAGCACTTGCTAGAACTTTCCAGAGCGTTCCAGCGCAACACATCAGCATAAATACCCATAGCGCAACACGTGTCCGGAGGAGGGAGGCCCCACTCGGTTAATTATGAGCCTGCCACGTACCACTCTCCACTCAGAGCCCAAAGCGCCACACGTCGCGCATGCAACAAACTACCCCACTCACTCTTCCACCTGTCTTCCCCCTAACCTTCACCGGTTGCATGGCCGGCGGCCATGAAACCACCGCGCCCAACGATTTCCGGCGACCTTAACTACCTCCGGCCACCATCCAACGCCGGAAAACCTTTTTTTTTCCCCAGATTCTTCTCAGATCTCCATCGTTTCTTCCAACGAACTTCAATCCTCCATCCTCCGATCCAAAGCCTCTCTGATTCACCAATCATCAGATCCATCTTCTTTCTTCCCAGAAGAACAACCTTCAGATTGTCCAGAGTCCCCAGATGCCTTCAAACTCCCGTCAAGATTCATTCATGAAGCTTCGAGATCCTTCGACCTTCATCAATATCGTCTCCGATCTTCATCAGTAATGATGATCGTCATCTCCTCCGTTTTCATCAAGAATTACTAATGAACATCGCTTCGTCGCCATCAAGTCTCCAGCACGCAGACATCAAGTCAGCACATCTTCATCCAAGTGTTCGTCAGAACTTGTTTCCAGGCCACAGATCTTCAAGAAACTTATGAAGACCTTCATCGGGAACTCGTCAGAAAACTCCCAGAAGATCCAAGATCTTTGTTCAGGTCCAATGAGCTGGTTACTCCACAAACGTTCCTCAGAGCGCCTCCAGGTCAATCTTCAAGAAGATGCCCTCAACCTTCTTCAAGAGTCTCGTTCAATTCCACAGAAGCCTCCAGATCATCGTCGTCATAAGCATTTTCCTGAGATTTTCCACAAACGCAAGGCCATTTGTGCTCGATGAGAAGCGGAGTTCATCTTGAGTTTAGAGGTTGGTCGATTACTCTTTCTGGTCGTTTTGAGTTTTATCTCCATTCGTCTGTTCGAACAAGAACAAGGGTTAGATGATGGAAGGATTGAGGGAGATCATGAGAGTTGCAGAAGAAGATTTGCAAAGAGGTTGAGGGAGAAGAACAAGAGAAGATTCAGAGAGAGACGGCGCTAGTATGAACAGTGAGGGGAAAAAGAGTTGAAGTTAGGGTTTTGTCTGATGAACACAATGGGCACTTGTTTTTGGGCCTCAAGCTTCAAGCCCGTGGATTCTTTCACACAACCCCCTCTGTTTCGTAATTCACACCCCCTGCGTTTTTTTTGGGCTGGGCCCTTCTGCTTTATTTTATTTTTTTTGCTGTGTTAACATCCCTTGTAGTCCAGTACCCCCCCCTTTTTTGTTTTCTCTTGTTTTTATTTTGTTTACCAATAAAGAAAAAAAAGAGAGACATATTATAGAAAAAGAAGAGAAAAGAAATGTTATAAAAAAAAACATTGAAAAAAGAAAATCATATTAAAGAAATATTTGAGAAAAATAGAAAAAAGAAATGAAAAGAAAATATATTTGAAAAAATAGAAAAAAGGAGTGAAAAAAAGAAATAGAAAAAGAAATAAGGAAGAAAATATTGAAAAAAAATATGAAGAAAAATCTTGTGAAAAATAAAAGGAAAATATTTTTGAGGAAAAAATAGGAGAAAAGAAAAGGAGAAAAAGAGAAAAAATATTAAAGTGCCGATTTAATATTTTTCAAGCATTTCTTTTAGGGATACTTTCATAGATTTTATTTCTCGACTTTTAGGATAGTTTAGAGGCCCATTTGTTAGGGGGCTGTTTTCAGTCGACTTTTCAAGATAGAATAGGATAGCGTTTCCTAGGAGATTTATTTTCAGTATGCACTCATTGTAATCATTTTTCAGAGATGAATAAAACGAGATTTAAGCTGTGGTCCCGTAGTAGCCGAACTACAGCTGCTCTGATTCTTCGTGCCAGACGAAGATATGTAGGCATAGGATGCGATATCCTAGCGAGCACACTAACGACTAACTTTTGTTCTCTCGCGGCTGTGCGATCGAGACTTTCCCGCTGACGACTAATTGATACCCTTTTTCTCTCTTGCCCAAGTGCATTTGAGACTCAGCCATAGTTGTGACCATAGGTTCCCGACCCTGTGAAACCAGTTGTTTTTCTCACTGCTGTGTGAGAATGTTTGTTTAGCCATAGTTAGTCTGAACTACGTAAAGCTCTGATCTTCCATCCAGTGGAAGTACGTAGGCACAAGACGCGATGTCTTGGCGAGCCAATTTTCCCTGTAGTCCCGAACTACGTTGACTCTGACTTTCTCTCTTGAGAATACGTAGGCATAGAGTGCGATGCTCTATCGAGTCAATTCCCTTCCCTTTAGATTTAGCAGCCGTAGATAAGATTGTTTTGCATCCAGTAGACAACCCAAGCAAGCGTGGATCCCGTCGAGTACGACGGACGTGAGGGGTGCTAATACCTTCCCCTTGCGTAACCGACTCCCGAACCCAGGCTATGGTTGCGATGACCATACCTTTTCCCCGTTTTTTGCGAGGTTTACTTCGAGCGTTTCCTTTCCCGCTCTGAGGGATAAATAACGCACGGTGGCGACTCTTCTGTCAGCCGGCGCCGATTTTCGCAGTAGCGACACTAGGAAAGGGATCATCGACAAGCTTATCTTAGAGAATACCAAGTTGAAGAGGCAGAAGAGGATGCATGGGATATGACCTTCTTATATAGGATCTTTTGAGACCGATTAAGCCTAGTTGTCTCCTTTTGTATTTTTAGTTTCTTTTTTTGTACTTCAAAGTTGTAACTTTTCCCATTATTAATGAATTGAAGTTTCGTTTAAAAGTGTTTCTCTTTGCAATTTACCTCCTGAGTTCCTTAAAACCAATTGCATTTTCATTGCATTCATATTTTGCTAACCATTCAAGGAACTTAAATTTGTTTTGCAGACATTATAGAATGCATTCTGGAAAGAGAGTGGCTCCAAGGTACACATTCAAGAGTCCAAAGTTTGAAAATCTAAGGAAACTGGGAGGCCTAGTGGAAGATCCTCTAGAATTCAAAGACAAATATGGGAGTATTTTGCCATTGTTGAGACTCCAAGTGGATGACAAGATGTTAGTGGTACTCGTGCAGTTCTACGATTCGATCTATATTGCTTCACATTTCCATATTACCAATTGTTGTCGATATTAGAAGAATACTCTGTGTTGATGGGATTGTGTGTCACTTCTAAACCATTTTCTGGAAGATAAGGGACTCCAAGTGAAAAGGTTATTGCAGAGGTTGTGCATTTAGAGCTGACAGAAGTACAGGCTCATATGATTATCAAAGGAGGTTTCTCTAGATTACCAGCTATGTTCTTGTTTGAGAAAGCTCAGTACTACGTTTATATGAAGAATTCAAAAGCCTTTGAGGCCATCCTGGCACTATTAATTTACGGACTCTTCTTATTCCCGAATGTTGACGATTTTGTTGACGAGAACGCTATCAACATCTTCCTGATCCATAATCATGTTCCCACTCTGTTGGGTAACGCGTACTATTCCATCCATTTGAAGAACTATTATGGGGAAGGCCAAATCATCTGTTGCACAACTCTCCTTTACAAGTGGTTTATTTTGCACTTGCCAAGGTCATCATCCCTCTGGGATATGAAGGATGAACTCTCGTGGACAGAAAAGATTTTATAACTCAAGCACTCAGATATCAAGTGGTATGATCCCATGTATGGAGGAGTCGCCATGATCCGTAACTGCGGAGATTTTCCTAACGTGCCTTTTCTTGGCACGAAGGAATGTATCAGTTACAACCTTATCCTAGCTCGTTGACAACTTGGATACCTGATGGAGAATGAACCCGATCCGGTTTTTTGAAGAGATTTTTCTTTGAAGAAGGAAAAAACCCAGTGCTCAAGGCTCAAATTATGTACGCTTGACGTCACTTTCACACGCAAGGGATGACTACTTTATGATACTCTGACTACTCTGTCTCAGAATCTTACCTGCTATGGTTTAAGGAGAGAGCTTTGAAGATGTTCTACACTCGTTTTGAGCCAATCCCTGTGACTCCAAAGGATCCCATCTACATGGAGGAATTGAGGACTGCTTTGGTTAAAGCTAAAAAAGAGAAGAAGGCTTGGAGGGACAAATACTTCATGGACGTTCAAGAAAATGAAGAACTTCAGAAACTACTCTGTCAAAATGAAGGAGAGAAATTTTCAAGGAAGATGGAGGCCCAAAGAAATGAAGGACCCTCTCGTCAAAAGTATTAGGCCTTTAGTTTATGTACTTTGTTGTTTGATTTGTATTAATTTGTACTTTGGTTTTTGAATGTGTGATGAATGATTTGTAAAACTCTCAGTCTTTAATTTATGAAAGTGTGGTTCTATTCTGTGTGTATTCTCCATTGTTATAATGTTTGTAAACATGTTCTTTGGGTTCCTTGAATATTTTATTTTTCATTTTCATTTGCATTCATAAGCATTACATATGCATTTTTTGTTTTGTGGCTCATCTTGTTGTCTCGTCTTCAGTTGTTCACACTGAATCCTCAACACCAGTACAACACCCAAGCTCGAGCTCGTCAAAGAATGGCTTAACATAAAGTGGAAATGGAAAGGGTCAATGATGAACTTGAGGACTTGCACGGAAGTGTGGGGCAGATCATAGAAGTACTACAGGTTAGCAAGGCGAAGATAGACACTCAAACCACTGTAGTTTCTGAAATCACCAATGCAACTATCGAACCGACACCAACAATAGTTAATACCACAAATGTGCCACCTTATGGGTTATCTCAGGGTTTTGTGCCTCCACCATTCACAATGACAACTACTTAACAAGAAATTCCTTTGGGGTCAGAGATTCATCAAGCTATTCCGACTTATACCCCGACTTTTGTACAAGCTCAAGCAAGTCCTATTTTTCACAACCAACGGCAGGTTTACGAGATCCCTGATATGTATGAAGAAGGGGACAAACATCATGAAAGGATGAAGGAAAGTGTAGAGACCATTGGAAGGAAGGTTAGAATAATGGAAGGAAACAACATCTTTAGTACTGACGCAAGAGATATGTGCCTAATGTCTGGGTTGGTAATCCTTCCAAAGTTTAAAATTCCCAATTTTGAGCAATACTCAGGTGCAACTTGTCCAAAGACACACTTGATTATGTACTACAGGAGAATGGCCGCCCATGTGGACAATGACAAGTTAATGGTCCACTATTTCCAAGCTAGTTTAAAAGGGGCATCTTCCAAGTGGTATCTAAGCTTAGATCAGTCCCGCATTCATAGCTTTCAGGATTTAGCTAATGCTTTTGTTAAGCATTACAAATATAATATGGATCTAGCTACGGATAGAAGGAAACTTTTAAGCATGTCGCAAAATGGTTCTGAGTCCTTTAAAGAATATGCATAGCGTCAGAGGGAGACTGCCTCTCAGGTAGAGCCTCCTCTAACCGAGAAAGAGCTGACTGACTAGTTTGTAGACACAGTGAGGCCATAATTTTATGAGAAGATGATCAGCAGTGTGACAACCAACTTTTCTGACATTGTGGTTGTAGGTGTAAGGGTGGAATTGGGGATGAAGAATGGGAAAATGACCAATGCTTCTGGCAGTTCAAGCAATAATAATGCCAAGTCTAGTAGCAGTTTTCACAAAAAGAAGGAAGGAGAGACAAATGTTGTATCAGTAGGAAGAAGGAACCAGACTTGGAAACAACCATACCAGCAATATCAGCAACCTCAACAAGGTTATGTTCAGCAACCGATGTACCTTGTGTAGTGTGCCCAGCAACCTTATGTGGCAGCTGTCACACCTACATTCAACATGAAGGTGAGAAAATACTTAGAAGGGGGGGTTGAATAAGTATGACAAATAATCAAAGATTCAAACACAGTTATTTTTATCCTGGTTCGTTGAACACAACTACTCCAGTCCACCCTCTCAAGAGTGATTTGCCTTTCTCAGTCAAGGACTTAATCCACTATTTAATCAAACAGATTACAATAGTAACACCTAAGAACAACTGTTCTTAGTCTTCTCAAGAGCTACTGACCCCAACTGGATCCTCTTAAGGAAACCTTTTATAATCAATGTAAAACTATTACAAGAGTAAGAATGCTTCTAAAAAGCTATTATCACAACTGTGATATTTCTCTTAAGTTTTAAGAACAATGTTACAACAAATAGAATATAAGAGCTTTTTAGAGATTTGCTTTGAGTGATTTTTGCAAGTAGTTCAGTTACTGAAGAAGATGGAGTGGACTTCTTTATATAGGCACTTAGATCCATGAAGTCTTCTCAATGTTGGAGGCTGTGCTGAAAAGCCTGGTGCCTTTTGTCTTTACATTGGAGGTTGTGCTGAAAAAGCCTGGTGCCTTTTGTCTTTTACTTTGCAGAAACTTTCCTTAGAATGGAATACACAGATAAAACCTTTTTGTCTGTGTTCTTGTGTCTAGCATAAAAGAGGAAAGAGTTGTTGAGATATGCCAACGTACATATTTAAATCTTCTTCACTAAGTAAGTTCAACTATCAACATCAGAGTCTGGATCTTCAGAATCTTCAGAGTAGAGATCTTCTAAATCTTCAGAGTCTTGGGATGTTCTTCAGATTATGCTGAATCAGAGTATATGCAGCTTATGTGCTTTGAGCGTGTAGTTCTGTCGGAGCAGAGTCTTCTATATCAGATTCTCAAAACTATGCAGTGCAGTATCTTCAGAGTCTTCTGATGACTAAGCTTCTGATCTCTCAGAGTCTTCTATTCTTTAAAGGCTTCTGCTTCAGAATCTTCAGTAGACAGCACTCAGATTCTTCTGGAGGCAGCGTTCAGATCTTCATTTAAGATGCTCTTGAACCTTTGAAGCCTTTCATAATATCATTGTTCAGATCCAAATTTGCTCTTTAAGAATATTTTCTTTAGTACCTGTAGCAAACAGTCTAGAACAAATTTAGAGTATATAATTCTTGAATACAAAATTCATAAGTGTTATCATCAAAACATAGAGATATTACTAAGAACCAATCTGTGTTCTTACAATCTCCCCCTTTTTGATGATGACAAAACATGAGAAATTTTGTTCAATAAAAAGTATGAATTATAACTCCCCCTGAGATTAATAATCTCCCCCTGAAATGAATACTCTAATAGAAGAAAACACTTCCCTTTTTGATTAAGTATATTTCAGATTTAGAGCCTGATGCAAGAGGTCTGACTTTCAGAATCAAATCTTGATGCCAGATAATTATGACTTCCTTCAGTCAGAGCGCCTGGTTATCATCTTGTTTGAATTATCTTTCAGAGTAAAGGTATCAGAGTAAGATATCAGAGTTGATTGAATACTCAGATTTGCTTTGGAAAATCAGGTTCTGGTTGGAAAAGTCTCAGGGTAACTTCAATGAATTATGTCAGATATATCAATGTAATCTGAAAGACTTAAATTCAAAGTAAGTTAATAAAATGTCTGAATTTCAGTTTTAGTAATTGCTTATAGGTTGAACAATCAGATTCTCTTTTTCTCCCCCTTTTTGTCATAATCAAAAAGTTTTTTAAAGACATAAAGATACAGAAGAAAAGAAACATATAGAAGAAAAAACATCAACTTTCATTTAAACATATCAAAGTGCACAATCAAACAGATAGATGCCAAAAATCATAACACAACAATAAGAAAACAACAGAAGCAATAACATGTGCAAAAACAACAAATAAAACTAAGTCTGGCGTGAGACAATAAGGGTCAGAAGCTCTGTCATTTTGGCTGTTGACTCTTCTTGCTTAGACATCCAGGTCTTGATCTCATCAGTTGTCTTCTCTTGCTTTACCATCCAATCTTTTATTTCCTTGACATTATTCACAAGCTCTGTGACCACAGATGAAGAAGGAGCAAATGCAGTAGCAGCAGTGTTCTCTTCAGACTGGTTCTCTTCAAAAGCTTGTTCAACCATTTCAGATTCAGGAGCCTCTGGAGGTGCAGCTTCCAGAAGCAACACAGGAGGAGGAGGAGGCATGTTCATTAGAGTTATCTTGATTAACCCTGCAAACTGAGTCTTTGCAAGCTTAGAAAATTTAGCTCTAACTTTTAAAGCAGCTTTGTTGAACATCCAGATGAAACGTTTCCAAGCAGCATTTGAAACAACCGGATCCAAACTTGACAAGCACACTTCCTTAACACGAGCATACTCAGAATCTATCTCCTTCTTGAATATTTCAAACATAGTATTAACACATGATCCTAGATCTGACTGTTCTGAGGGTTCAGGATTGGGAGTGTTAACAGGAGTAGGTTCAGATGGTGTAGGTTCAGATAGTTGTTGTTGAGGTGGTGTTGGTTGAGACGTTTGGGTGTCAGACTGAGGGGGTTCAGATGGTTGAGGAATGGTTTGTGTTTCAGATAGATTGGTTTCAGATGGTTGAGTGATGGTTTGGGTTTCAGATAGGTGAGTTTCAGATGGTTGAGGGATGGTTATCTGAGGTGGGGAGTTGGGTGGAGTATGAAACATAGAAATGTTAACATGTTCCTTCATAGCAATGTCAGAACGAGCTTGTTTGAGAGACTCTGGTTCAAAATCAGATGAATCAGATGATTCACAATCAGAAGATTCTGCTGAGTGAATAGATGTTGAAGAAATATTAATGGATTGATTCAGGGGTTGGATATCCAGAATATCTTCAAAAAGATTTGGATCTTCTGGTGGAACTGGTTGTTCAGAGTGTTCAGTTTGAACAGTCTCTGGTTGGTTTGGTTCTGAGATGATTATATCTGGTTGGGGAATTTCTGGTTGGGAAATTTCTGGTTGTGAAATTTCTGGTTGTGGAATTTCTGTTTGTGAAATTTCTGGTTGTGAAATTTCTGGTTGTTGAATTTCTGGTGAAGTAGGTTGAGGGGGTTCAGATGTAGTATGAGGTTGGGGGTCAGAGATTGTTGGTACAGAAGATGGTTGTGATTGTACTGGGGGAGATGAAGGTGGTTCAGATGAAAGGTTTGCAGATGGTTGGGGTTTAGAAGTTCTATGTCTAAGGGTTAGAGAGAGTTGAGGTGATGAAAGGGGTGAATGAACAGCAGGGGTAGGATCAGATGTTAATACCTGATGAATAGTGTCTCTTATCTCTTCCAGAGTAGCATCCCTAAAATTGATTCTGGCTTTCTTTACTCCTTTCTTCTTCTTCCTTGAAACTTCAGATTCTTTCCTTTTCTTCTGAACAGAGCCTTCTTCAGATTTTCTTTTACTACGCCTTTCCTTCATCAGATTGGGCAATTCTTCTCCTTGTTTCTGAACAAGGTTAGCAGGTAGAGGAATTTCATTCTTCAGACAATCTGCAATGTAAGCCCAGACAATACCTTTTGGTTCATCTGCGTGAACATTGGAAAATCTTCTATTGGTATCCTTCTGCCATTTACTTCCTCAGAGTTTATTTTCCTTAGTTTACCATTCAGCTCTGAAATGATCTTCATTCTTTTCAGAGTGAGTCCGTTTATCTCAGATCCAATGATGTAGGACAGATCCTCTGTTGTTTTTGCATCTGTCAGATGCTTCACCAACTGATTCTCTGTAAGGATGTCTAAAATAAGTCTTCCCAGAGGTATCCAAGTTCTGACTTTCCCAGCTTTAGCTCTGACCTCTTCTCTAGTCTCTTTGACATGAGTCAGAAGATGACTGAAAATCAGATAAGGCAGATCCACCTTAATGTTCTTGCTGATGCAGTACATGAAGTACAGATGCTCTGTACTCACATAGTCTGGTGAGTTGGTTGACTTTCTGTGAAAGATTTTACTCATAAATATCTTTGCCCAGATCCTATAGATAGGTTTCAAATCTTTAACCTTACTTGTTGGTGTTCCAGATACAGTAATCTCTTCATACACCTTAGCCATATCAATACGTGAAGAGGCTAGGTTTGTAACACCATCAGATTCTTCATAACTGAACAGTTGCCTGATCAGTTTCTCAGTGATCACTATCTCCTTCCCAAGGACAGATGAGTGAATGAACTTAGGACCAACATGAGCGTGAATCCAGAATTCCTTCACAAGAGTTGGGTACACAGGACCCATCAGTCTCTCAAAATACTTCTCCCAGCCTTGAGCTTTAATGGCAATTGTTAGGTCAAACCCATTTTCTTCTATGGATTCAAGATCAACGAAACTCTCACACAGAACCTCAAGATTCACAACTGGAGTAAATAGAGTACGTACTGGTTTCTTGTACATTATATTTTTGTTGGAGATTTCAGCAGCATTTGATGGAGAAGCCATTGATGAAGATGAAGATCTTGATTTGGGTTTAGGGTTTTGGTAGAGGTTGAAGAGTAAGCAAAAACGCATAAGTGTAGAGAGTGTGAAAAGTGTGAAAATGTTGTGATAGGTGGTATTTATAGAAAACCAAAAAATCAAACATTGGGCACATCAAAAGACACATACGCACATTTACACAGCATTTAATGAAAATAATCATTTCAATTTAAAGATATGATAAATGGGGGGAAATCCAAGAAAAATGAGATTTTCAAAGCAGTACCTCACACGTCAATTCAGTAGAGCACTCCATCTTTTTAGATTCTGAGTGACACGTGTTTGCTTTTATGTGCATCTGATGTCTCTCAAGAAATGAAACGTTTCCAACGTTCAGATCTTCTGAGTTTGTTAGTTCACAGTTTCACACAAATAAATCAATCAAAGATAAATGAACAAATAATCAGATGAAATACTTCAGATCTTTAAACATTTTGCATCTGAGAAGTTGCCTCTGATAAATATTACTCTAGACAAAAATCCATACAAATATTTTTCAGAATGAACTTAAACCTATCTTCAGCAAGGGGTTTTGTGAAAATATCAGCCCATTGATGATCTGTATCAACAAAGGCTAGATTTATTACACCCTTCTGAACATAGTCTCTGATGAAGTGATGTTTAATTTCTATATGTTTAGCCTTAGAGTGTAAGATTGGATTTTTTGACAAACATATAGCAGAAGTATTATCACAGAAAATAGAAAGATTACTCTCATAGATCTGATAATCTTCTAACTGACTCTTCATCCAGAGCATCTGCGTACAACATCCAGCAGCAGCAATGTATTCTGCCTCTGTAGTTGATAGTGCAATAGTGGGTTGCTTCTTGCTGTACCATGAGATCAGATGACTTCCAAGAAACTGACAGCTTCCAGAAGTGCTTTTACGTTCAACTCTGTCTCCAGCATAATCAGCATCACAGAATCCAACTAATGAATATTCATCAGATCTTCTGTAAGACAGACCCATGTTAGTAGTACCTTTCAGATACCTTAGAATCCTCTTAACAGCTGTTAAGTGTGATTCTCTAGGATCTGATTGGAATCTTGCACATAAGCAGACACTAAACAGAATATCAGGTCTAGAAGCAGTCAAGTATAGAAGAGATCCTATCATACCTATGTAGAGTTTCTGATCTACCTTCTTACTTACCTCTTCCTTACCTAGAGTGCTTGTAGGGTGCATTGGAGTCTTTGCCATCTTACTATCAACCATGTTGAACTTCTTCATAAGCTCTTTAACATATTTGGTCTGATGTATGTAGGTGCACTCTGGAGTCTGGTTGACTTGGATTCCCAAAAAGAATCTCAATTCTCCCATCATGCTCATCTCAAACTCTGCCTGCATACATTTAGCAAACTCCTTTCCAAGCGTAATATTTGTTGATCCAAAAATAATATCATCTACATATATTTGACAAATCAACAGATCTTTCTTAAGAGTTTTACAGAATAAAGTTGTGTCCACTTTTCCTCTGATAAAATTTTTCTTTAGAAGGAAATTGCTCAACCTCTCATACCAAGCTCTGGGAGCTTGTTTTAAGCCATAAAGAGATTTCTTTAGTTTAAAAACATGATCTGGAAAGTTTTCACTTTCAAAACCAGGAGGTTGGTGGACATATACTTCCTCTTCTATAATACCATTAAGGAAGGCACTTTTAACATCCATCTGATATAAAGTGATGTTATTCTGTGCAGCAAATGAAATAAGAAGACATATAGATTCTAACCTTGCCACTGGAGCATAAGTTTCAGTGTAATCAATACCTTCTTGTTGACTGTAACCTTGAGCAACCAGCCTTGCCTTATTCCTTTCAACTTCTCCCTTTTCATTCAACTTATTCCTGAAGACCCATTTTGTTCCAATAACGTTGAATCCTTTAGGTCTAGGAACCAGATCCCAAACTTCATTTCTGGTGAATTGATTTAGCTCTTCTTGCATGGCAATAATCCATTCATTATCTTTCAGAGCCTCATCCACAGATGTTGGTTCAATTATTGACACTAAGCCAAACAATGAAGATTCAGATGTTTTGAGATAGGATCTTGTCCTGATTGGATCATCTTTCTTTCCAATAATCACATCTTCTGGGTGAGATGCCTTGATTCAGGAAGAAGATCCTCTGACATTTGATCTTTCAGAAATGTGTAAGTTGTCCTATTGAGAAGATAAGGGAATAGCATCTGGAGTTGCTTCAGATTCCTTCTCTTTAGCGTTTTCTGCCTCTGAGCCTTCAGAGCCTGTGAGAATCACTTCTCTATCTGCAGAATTTTCAAACTGCTTTGGCTTTTCAGAGCCAAGCTTATCATCAAATCTTACATGAATAGATTCTTCCACAATCTGTGTTTCAGTATTTAATACTCTGTAGCCTTTAGAGCGTTCAGAATAACCAAGCATGAAACACTTATGTGCTTTGGAATCAAACTTGTTAAGATTCTCATTAGTGTTAAGTATATAGCAAGTACATCCAAAAGGATGAAAATATGAAATGTTGGGCTTTCTGTTCTTCCACAGTTCATATGGAGTCTTTTTCAGAAGAGGTCTTACAGACACTCTGTTCTGAATGTAACAAGCTGTGTTAATTGCTTCTGCCCAAAAGTGTTTTGCCAGATTTGTCTCATTGATCATGGTTCTGGCCATTTCTTGCAGAGTTCTGTTTTTCCTCTCTACAACTCCATTTTGTTGTGGAGTTCTAGGACAGGAAAAATCATGAGCAATGCCATTTTCAGAAAAATATTTTTCAAAATGTTTATTTTCAAATTCGCCACCATGATCACTTCTGACTTTTATAATTTTGAAATCTTTTTCATTCTGGACTTGCTTGCAGAAGTCAAAGAACACAGAATGTGACTCATCCTTGTGTTTTAAGAACTTTACCCATGTCCATCTACTATAGTAATCAACAATGACTAATCCATACTTCTTGCCTCTGATGGATGCAGTTTTCACTGGTCCAAACAGATCAATATGAAGTAATTCTAGTGGTTTGGAAGTAGAAACAACATTTTTTGATTTAAAAGATGATTTTGAAAACTTCCCTTTTTGGCATGCTTCACAAAGAGCATCTGAGGTGAACTTCAAATTAGGAAGTCCTCTGACAAGATTAAGTTTATTAATCTGAGATATACGTCTCATATTAATATGGCCCAATCTTTTGTGCCAGACCCATTGCCCTTCATTAACAGACAAGAGGCATTTAACATTCTGAACTTTAAGTTCTAAAAGATTTATTTTATAAATGTTGTTTTTCCTCTTACCACTAAATAGGATAGAGCCATCCTTCTGACTAATAGCTTTACAACATTTTTGATTAAAGGTAATATCATAACCATTGTCACTTAATTGTCTTATGGACAATAAGTTATGCTTTAAGCCTTCAACAAGTAAAACATTAGTTATAGAGGAAAGTTTACCATTTCCAATAGTGCCAGATCCAATGATCTTGCCTTTATGGTTCCCTCCAAACTTCACGTCACCTCCAGATCTAAGTTCCAGGCTTTGGAACATAGACTTTTCTCCTGTCATGTGTCATGAGCATCCAGAGCCCAGGTAACATGACTGGCGTCCTGACCTTGCTGCTAAGAACATCTGCAACAAGGATTATTTTTCTCTTAGGTACCCAGATCTTCTTGGGTCCTTTAGGGTTAGTTGGTTTGTAGGTTTGTCTAAACTTCTGTTTTTCAACATAATGTTTATTCTGACTTGCCTTGGGTTTAAACACATAAGTATTCTTCTCAGAGCTCGTGTGTTTAATGTCATTTAAGTGACCAAACTTAAATTGAGAGTACAGAGGTGTCTTCTTGATGAAGAGTTTGTCAACAGATTTTGGATTACTTCCAGAGGAAGATTCATATCCAATACCTCTTCTGTTGTTCCCACTAACACCATAGATCATAGAAGCCATCTTGCTTCTGTCTATGCTCTTAGTAAGGAATTTCTGAAAGCTAGAGTCATATTTTTCTAAAATGTTTTCACATGACTTAGTCTCAGATTCAGATTCTTGTTGAGCTATTTCAAAGTCATTTTTGATTTTTAGATTAATTTCTTTTTGCTCAACAAGTTCTGTCTTCAGAAGATCAATCTCAGATTCAAGACTGCTTTTCAGCTTCTTGTATTTGAGTTTGATATTGTTATAGCTTTTCAGAACTTCTGATAACACCTTGATAAGTTCTTCTTTAGTAAGTTTAGCCATTACCTCTTCAGCGTCATCGTCAGATTCAGAATCAGATTCAGATCCTGAAGTTCCTTCCTCCTGATCTTCTATGTCTGCCATCAGTGCAACATTAGCACATTCTTCTTCTGATTCAGAAGATGATTCAGATTCATCTGAGTCATCCCATGTTGCCATCAGAACCTTCTTCTTTTTATCAAACTTCTTCTTGGGTTTTTCTCTTTGAAGTTTGGGGCAATCATTCTTGTAATGCCCAGGTTCTTTGCACTCATTGCATACAACTTCTTTCTTGCCCGATCTTCTGTACCCAGAAGATTCCTTTCTATGATCAGATTTTCTGAAGTTGTTGAACTTCTTTCCCTTGTGCTTCCAGAATCTGTTGATCCTTCTGGATAGCATGGATAATTCATCTTCTTCAGAAGAAGAAGATCCTTCAGAGCTTTCTTCAATAACCTGCAAACCTTTAGCAGATTTATTAGATTTTAAAGCAATAGATTTACCTTTCTCTTTCTTCTGAGGTTCATCTTCCTCAAGCTCAATTTCATGGCTCCTCAGTGAGCTGATGAGTTCTTCTAAAGAGATCTTGTTCAGATCTTTAGCCATCTTCAAGGTAGTCACCATTGGTCTCCATCTGGTAGGTAGACTTCTGATGATTTTCTTTACATGATCTGATGTGGAGTATCCCTTGTCCAGAACCTTTAGACCAGCTGTGAGGATCTGAAATCTAGAAAACATAGTTTATATATTTTCAGATTCTTCCATTTTGAACGCTTCATACTTTTGTATAAGCGCCAGAGCCTTGGTCTCCTTCACTTGAGAATTTCCTTCATGAGTCATTTTAAGTGACTCAAACATTCCATGAGTTGTTTCTCTATTAGTAATCTTTTCATACTCAGTATGAGAGATTGCATTAAGCAATATTGTCCTAGCCTTATGGTGATTTTTGAAATCCTTCTTCTGGGCTTCTGTCATTGATTTTCTATCAATTTTCTTGCCATCCTCATTTGTAGGATGTTCATAACCATCAATGACCAAGTCCCACAAATCAGCATCATACCCAAGGAAGAAACTTTCTATCATGTCCTTCCAGTAATCAAATTTCTCTCCATCAAACATGGGAGGCTTTGTGTTGATTCTATCCACTTCATATTTGTTACAATTGGTTGTATTGGATGTAGAAACATCACCCATAATGACAAAAAAATATATATATCAAAGTAACTTTTCTCACTGGATCTTTACTGACACGGTTAAGTGGTAGCACACTCAGAACCGGCGCTCTGATGCCAACTGAAGGTGAGAAAATACTTAGAAGGGGGGTTGAATAAGTATGACAAATAATCAAAGATTCAAACACAGTTATTTTTATCCTCGTTCATTGAACACAACTACTCCAGTCCACCTTCTCAAGAGTGATTTGCCTTTCTCAGTCAAGGACTTAATCCACTATTTAATCAAACAGATTACAATAGTAACACCTAAGAACAACTGTTCTTAGTCTTCTCAAGAGCTACTGATCCCAAATGGATCCTCTTAAGGAAACCTTTTACAATCAATGTAAAACTATTACAAGAGTAAGAATGCTTCTAAAAAGCTATTATCACAACTGTGATATTTCTCTTAAGTTTTAAGGACAATGTTACAGCAAATAGAATATAAGAGCTTTTGAGAGATTTGCTTTGAGTGATTTTTGCAAGTAGTTTAGTTAATGAAGAAGATGGAGTGGACTTCTTTATATAGGCACTTAGATCCATGAAGTCTTCTCAACGTTGGAGGCTGTGCTGAAAAGCCTGGTGCCTTTTGTCTTTACATTGGAGGTTGTGCTGAAAAAGCCTGGTGCCTTTTGTCTTTTACTTTGCAGAAACTTTCCTTAGAATGGAACGCACGGATAAAACCTTTTTGTCCGTGTTCTTGTGTCTAGCATAAAAGAGGAAAGAGCTGTTGAGATATGCCAACGTACATATTCAAATCTTCTTCACTAAGTAAGTTCAGCTATCAACATCAGAGTCTGGATCTTCAAAATCTTCAGAGTAGAGATCTTCTGAATCTTCAGAGTCTTGGGATGTTCTTCAGATTATGTTGAATCAAAGTATATGCAGCTTATGTGCTTTGAGCGTGTAGTTCTGTCGGAGCAGAGTCTTCTATATCAGATTCTCAATACTATGCAGCGCAGTATCTTCAGAGTCTTCTGATGACTAAGCTTCTGATCTCTCAGAGTCTTCTATTCTTTAGAGGCTTCTGCTTCAGAATCTTCAGTAGACAGCACTCAGATTCTTCTGGAGGCAGCGTTCAGATCTTCATTTAAGATGCTCTTGAACCTTTGAAGCCTTTCATAATATCATTGTTCAGATCCAAATTTGCTCTTTAAGAATATTTTCTTTAGTACCTGTAGCAAACAGTCTAGAACAAATTTAGAGTATATAATTCTTGAATACAAAATTCATAAGTGTTATCATTAAAACATAGAGATATTACTAAGAACCAATTTGTGTTCTTACACAACAATCCAGTTCTAGCTTATCAGACAGTGCAGCAGGCACCGATCTATCAACCAGTGCAACAATAATAAAGCTATCAACGAGCACCCAACGCTCTGGCTTACCAGCAACAACAACCTCGAGCTCAAGCTCCTAGATAGACTTTTCAAAACAGAAGACCAGCTGGAAAACCTCCCATTCCTCCAATCCCGATGACTTATACTGAATTGTACCCGTCTTTAGTGCAACAAGGGCTGATAACGGCTAGACTGTTGGGACCACCCTCAGATATTTCATCTCCTTACTATAATCCAAATGTTCATTGTTTATTTCATGAGGGTGCTTTCGGACACAATCTGGAGGGATGTCTTGCTCTAAAACATATCGTCAAGGAATTAATGGAGAAAAAGATCTTATCTTTCGGTGACATTCAACCAAATGTTAAGAATAATCCTTTTCCTAACCATGGGGGATTCCATGCTATAGAAGAGGCATCTGATGAGAAATTAATCCTTGTTGTGTCAAAAATCAGAACTCCGTTGCAGGCTTTTCATGAAAAATTAGTAGAGGTTGGTCTAATTGAAGGTGTTCATTCTGATTGTGAAGAGTGTGTTGTTGATCCCAAAGGATGTTGTTTGGTTCAGAGAGATGTTCAAAGGTTGATCGATGATGGATTTTATAGGTGCGTAGTAAAATGAGAAGATAGGAAGTATCGATGGTTGAGGCCATCTTCAATCTACTGAAAACTAGTGAAAAAGTCCCCATATTCAATGTGTTTTACCCTAGTTCGATGACTCTAGTTTTCAATATTACTAGGCCTATTTTCAACATCCCTAAGCATGTTGTTTCAATAATTGATCAACCTAGACCGATTATCATTCAAAATCCGAGTCCATTCCAATTTGAAGATACAAAGGTTGTACCTTGGAGGTATGACATGACAATGATTGATAAAGAGTCAAAAAAGGTTGTTCATAATGAAGAAGTGAAGGGTAATCAGGTGAGTGTAATGAACATTGTTGGAACTAGCAAGATGACCTGCAGTGGTCAAATTTATCAGCCCAAAATAATTGTGGTTCCTCAAAAAGAAACAAATCCCGCTATGCTTACCAAAGATAAAAAAGTGACGCCGAACGGAGAATATGCTGAAATTTTTAGGATCATTTGAAAAAGTGATTATAAAGTCATTGATCAGTTTCACCAAACTCCTTCCAAGATATCAATTATGTCACTCTTAATGAATTCTCCTGGCCACAGGGAAGCTTTGTAGAAGGTGTTAGCGCAGGTGCATGTGACATAGAACATAATGATTGGTCAATTCGATTCTGTAATTGCAAATATTACTGCTTGTAACACTTTGAGTTTAAGCAATGAAGAGTTGCCTAGAGAAGGATTTAATCACAACCGTGTGTTGCACGTATCTGTTAGGTGTCAAGAAGATGCTTTGGCGCTAGTCTTGGTTGATATCGGATCTTCTCTAAATGTGTTGCCCAAGAGGACATTTGCCAAACTGGCATATAAGGGGGCATACATGAGGCCAACATCGTTGATTGTCAAAGCCTTTGATGGTTCAAGGAGGACTGTTATTGGAAAGGCAGAACTACCGGTTATGATAGGTCCTCATGTGTTTGACATTACGTTTCAAGTGATGGACATTAATCCAGCTTATAGCTTCCTGTTGGGACGACCATGGATTCATGCAGTCGGTGCGGTAACTTCTACCCTACATCAAAGGATAAAATTTGTCGTGGATGATAAATTGGTAATTGTACATGATGAAGAAGACTTGATAGTGAACAACCTATCATCGTTTAGATATATTGAGGCTGATGAAGATGCGCTGGAAACTTCTTTCCAAGTGCTTGAGATAGCTAATGCTGTGATGGTTGAAGAAACAGTGGTTAAGAGTAATCCATCCTTCGTGTCTACTCAAAGTATAAAGTTGATGCTAGAAGAAGGTACTCTTGCAGGTTGGGGAGAGGTTATAGAAGTGGAAGCAAGATTAGGTCGTTAGGGGTTGGGTTACAAACCAACTCGTGACGGAACATCAACTTTTGTCAAAGGACGCCCGAAGACCATTCATGAAGTGTTTATTAGTGGGGGTATCAAATCAACACCATTGAGGAGGATTTTGAAGATGAAGATGTTGATCACCTAGTGTATCATTGCGAAGCCGCTTTGAACAACTGAGAAGTTGTTGAGATTCCTGTTATCTTTCCTGTGCTGAAGTAATTTGTTGTTGTTTTTAATTTCCATAGCCACGCCCAAGGCTATAAGATCATTTTGTAGGCCCCCATGCTTTTAGAGTTATTATGATTAATGAAGGTGTTTTGTTAAACTCCTCATTTTTCTTCCATTTACTATTTTTTTTTCTTTTACTTTTAAAGAAAATGGCAATCTTTGGAAAACCAGCAAATATATTTATTTTGTTTTGTTGCATTTGTCTTTGTGTGTTTTAATAAATCAAGTTATTCCAAACATGCAGAGAAATTCCCAAACCCGTTGAATCCAATGACTTTGTTTTCCCTCCTGACTTTGACTCACCCATATACCAAGCCGAAGATGAGGATGATGAAGATTTTGAGATATCGGATGAACTGGCAAAGATGGTCGAATATGAGTACACAAACCTTCAACCTCACAAAGAGCAACTGTATGTTATTCATCTTGGAACCGACGAAGATAAGAAGGAGGTCAAGATTGGAGAAACACTTGGGGCAGAAATCGAGTAGAGACTGGTGAAGCTTTTAGAAGATAATGTTGATGTATTCGCTTGGTCATACCAAGACATGCCTAGCTCAGAGACTGACATAGTGGTTCACAAGTTACCGCTTTGACATGGCTCTCAAGATTTGGGATGAGGTTAAAAAGCAGATTGATACAGGTTTCCTGGCAGTGTCAAAATATCCAAAATGGGTGGTTAATATTGTACCCGTGCCAAAGAAAGAAGGAAAAGTCAGAATGTGTGTGGATTTTAGGGATTTGAATAAATCCATTCCGAAGGACAATTTCCCTCTGCCACATATTGACACTTTAGTATACAATATGGCTCGTTATACAGTATTCTCGTTTATGGATGGGTTTTTTTGGTTACAATCAAATCAAGATGGACCCAGATGATATGGAAAAGAATACCTTCATCACTCCTTGGGGAATCTATTGTTATAAAGTCATGCCCTTTGGTCTAAAGAATGCTATGGCCACTTATCTGAGAGCTATGGTCGCACTTTTTCATGACATAATGCATAAAGAAATAGAAGTGTATGTCGATGATATGATCGGCAAATCTAAGAGTGAAGAGGATCATCTAGACCATCTTTTGAAGTTGTTTGAGAGGCTCAGAAAATATCAGTTGTGGCTGAATCCTGCCAAGTGCATTTTTGAGGTGAGATCTGGAAAGCTGCCCGGGTTCATTGTTAGTTAACAAGGGATTAAGGTGGATCCTAACAAAGTTCGAGCTATTCAAGAAATGCCGGCTCCGCAGACTGAGAAATAAGTTAGAGGTTTCCTTGGAAGGTTGAATTATATCTCTAGATTTATTTCCAATATGACTCCTACTTGTGAACCAATCTTCAAGCTATTGCGCAAAGATCAGACAGTTGTTTGAAATCCAGATTGTCAACAAGCTTTTGATAAGATCAAGGGTTACCTTCAAGAACCTCAAATCTTAATTCCTCCTATTCCTGGAAAACCTCTTTTCATGTACCTAACTGTGCTTGAGGGATCGATGGGTTGCGTGTTAGGCCAACAAGACGAGTCTGGACGCAAAGAGCACGCCATCTATTATTTGAGAAAGAAGTTCACTGATTGTGAAATTTGATATTCACATTTAGAGAAGACTTGTTGTGCTTTGGCATGGGCTGCCGAGCGCTTGAGGCAATACATGATCTGTCATAATACTTTGTTGATCTCGAAAATGGATTCGATAAAGTATATTTTTGAGAAGCCTGCTCAGACAGGAAGACTCGTCCGTTGGCATATGTTATTATTAGAATATGACATCCAATACATTGCTCAGAAATCTATCAAGGGTAGCATCTTGTCAGATTACCTTGCAGATCAACCAGTAGAAGATTATGAACCTCTGAGGGTGGACTTCCTCGTTGAGGATATTATGTTAATAAAGAAGGATTGTGAAGAGCCATGTCTTGATGAAGGTCCCGAGCCTGGTTTCCAGTGGAAGATAATGTTTGACGGTTCCTCCAACTACAATGGGCATGGCATAGGTGCAATCTTGATAAATCTGGATGGTGGTTACACTCCATTCACAACTAGGTTATGCTTTGAGTGTACCAACAATATTGCCGAGTACGAAGCTTGTATCTTGGGCCTCGAAGCAGCCATTAACCTTCGCATTAAAATTCTTGAAGTGATTGGTGACTCATCCTTGGTGATTTATCAGGTCAAAGGTGAATGGAAGACCCGAGACGAGAAGTTAATCCCATACAGAGCTTACATTATGGAAATGATCAAGTACTTTGATGAGATCACCGTCAAGCATGTCCTGAGGACTAAAAACCACATCGCTGATGCATTGGCTATGCTAGCCCTAATGTGGAAGGTCAGATTTGTTAATGAAGCGACACTCATACGAATCGAGAGGAAGATTGGGCCTGCTTATTGTCAGATGGTGGAAGAAGAAACAGATGGGAAACCGTGGTTTCACGATATTAAAAAATATCTTCAGACTCAGGAGTATCCAGTTGATGCTACATCTCTTGACAAGAAAACTTTAAGGAGATTGGAATCCAATTTCTTTCTCAGTAATGATGTGCTTTACAAAAGAAATCATGACATGGTCTTGCTTAGGTGTGTGGACAGACGAGAAGCATATTTGTTAATGCAAGACATTCATGAAGGAACATTTGGCACTCATGCTAATGGATATGCCATGTCTAAGAAGATTCTAAGAGGTGGGTACTACTGGTTGACTATGGAAACTGATTGTGTCCAATATGCCAGGAAATGCCACAAGTGTCAGATTTATGCAGACAAGGTGCATGTACCTCCAACATTGCTAAACGTGTTATCATCACCTTGGCCATTCTCTATGTAAGGCATCAACATGATTGGGGAAATCGAGCCAATGGCTTCCAATGGACACTGATTTATCCTTGTTGCTATTGACTACTTCACGAAGTGGGTTGAAGTTGCATCTTATGCCAACGTGACTAAACAAGTGGTTGCCCATTTTATCAAAAGGGAGATTATCTGTCGACACGAAATCCCAAGCCGAATCATAACAGATAATAGAACCAATCTGAATAACAAGACAATGAAAGAGTTGTGTGATAGCTTCAAGGTCGAACATCATAACTCTTCTCTCTATTGTCCAAAGATGAATGAAGTTGTCAAAGCTGCAAACAAGAACATCAAGAAAATTTTGCAGAAGATGGTGAAGACTTATAAGGATTGGTATGAAATGTTTCCATTTGCCTTGCATGGGTATAGAACATATGTCCGCACTTCGACATGGGCAACCCCCTTTCATTGGTATATGGGATGGATGTAGTTCTTCCCATTGAAGTTGAGATACCGTCTTTAAGGGTTCTGATTGAAGCCAGACTTGATGAAGCAGAATGGGTCAGAGAAAGATTTGGTCAACTGAACCTCATTGACGAGAAGCGCATAACTGCGTTGTGTCACGAACAGTTGTATCAAAAGAGGATCAAGAGAGCTTTTGACAAGAAGGTTCATGTCCGAGAGTTCCAAGAAAGGGAGCTTGTACTCAAGAAGATCTTGCGAGTTTATAAGAACATACGTGGTAAATTGATGCCTAATTATGACAGCCTGTTTGTTGTAAAACAGACTTCTTAGAAGGCTCGTTAATTCTCACAATGATGGATGGAGAACAACTTACTCACCCGGTGAATTCTAATGCAGTACGAAAATATTATGCCTAACAGAACCTGCTAGGTCGAAAAATTGAAAGGGCGGCTTAGGCAAAAATGGGTATCCCGGTGGATCATAACCTATGAAGGAGATCCAGACATTAATTAGGGATCAAAAGAAAAATGAAAAGCTCGCTAAGTCAAAAACTCGAAAGGGCGACTTAGGAAAAATGAGC
This sequence comes from Lathyrus sativus, assembly GCA_963859935.3. NCBI lineage: Eukaryota > Viridiplantae > Streptophyta > Magnoliopsida > Fabales > Fabaceae > Lathyrus > Lathyrus sativus. The sequence goes on from OZ012739.1 coordinate 46,046,346, forward strand.
GCCCTGGTGGATTGAAAACTCGAAAGGGAAATCCAGGAAAAATTTAGGAGCAAAGGCATTTCATTGCATCAGATGGTCTTCACCTCTGCAGAAGATTGCACGAGAAGTTTGTTTCAATTGCTCTTGTTAGAAGCGATGTTTTGGAGAACTCTTAGCTAGTAGGGATAGATTTTCATTGGATTCAATGTAACCTTTTCCCTGTTTCCATTTTCAATTGTAAATGTTCCATGGATATTTTCCATTTGCAAGCTACTATTCTTGAATAAAATCAGATTTAGGGCCATTCATTTGTTTGTAATTTACTGCCTTATCTACTGTTTCTTTGTTATGCAAAACATCACTTATTTGTTAATAATTATTTTGAAAGCAAAAAGTCTTGAATTTAAAACAATTTTTGAAAAATTAACAAAACATAAAGTTGCTTTAGCTCGTGGAAATATTCGGTGGAAATCATGTGTTCCCCAGGAAGTCCTAAGGTGGTAGAAGCCTTGATGTGCTATCTCAGCATGTTTCCCCATTAAAACTCGGGCTAACTTTATCTATTGGGTTGTCCGTTTGATTGTGTGGTTACCAAGATTGGTGGCAGTCTCCCAGTGTCCTCTATACAATGCAATTTTTGATAGTGCGAAGATCCATCCTCAGTGGAGTCATCTGGTGCCTCTACTGAAGCTACAATGTCATTTCCAGCAAGCTTGTTTGAGCTTTATATTTCCCAAGTGGAGTGGGTTTATTTCCCAGTGGGTCTTTGGACACCTTGTACCCTTGAATGTAGTGTTATTCCTTGTTTCCTCGTCTCTTGTTAGAGTCGACTTTTGCATATCATTAATCATTAGCATCATGCCATATCATATGCATTTAGTATGTTTCCAGATCTTTGTTTGTAATCGACATCTTATCTGCTATAACCAATTGTCGCTAGCATCCTCCATCTTTCAGATCTTTGGTTGTCACCAATGTTTCTACCCCAGTTGTCACTAGTTTATTTCTATAGTTTGTGGGTTACCACATGTATCCCCTTTGAAGTCTGATTGTTACTAGCACCTCTAGCCGACTCCACCTGCTATTGATATCATTTGTTTGGTCGTTACCAGTCATTCTCCTTGAAGTCTAGTCATTACTAGAAATCTCCGGTGAAGTCTAGTGGTTATTGGCATTCCTTTTAAAATCCAATGGTTATTGGTATTTAAAGTCCAGTCGTTACTGGCATCGTTTAAAATCCAATGGTTATTGGTATCTAAAGTCCAATGGTAACTGGCATTGCTTAAAGTCAAGTGGTTACTGGCATTGTTTGAAAGTCCATTGGTTATTGGAATTGTTTAAAGTCCGGTGGTAGCTAGCATTTCTTAAAGTCCAGTGATTACTGGCATTGTTTAAAATCCAATGGTTATTGGTATCTAAAGTCCAGTCGTTACTGGAATTGTTTAAAATCCAATGGTTATTGGTATCTAAAGTCCATTCGTTACTGGCATTGTTTAAAATTCCAATGGTTATTAGTATTTAAAGTTCAGTCGATACTGGCATTGTTTAAAGTCCAATGGTTATTGGAAATTTCACCTGAATCTGTTATATTTTTTATTATTGGTTATTACTGATGTCCCATGCAAGATCCAAATGTTGTATGCATTCTCAGAGTTTAACGCATTTGGCATATTCCAGATTTAGACTTATCTTGTTTTCTTTTCTTGTCATTTCCTGAAGATCCCGTTCGAACTCTTCACTTTGAGGAAATTCCTTGTTTTGTTGGGTCTCTTGTTAGAATATCATTCATGTCTTGTTTGATTCTCTTGTCAGAGATCAACTCTTTGTTTAACTTGATCCCTAGTGAGGATCATGTTTCTTTCTGGTTTTGTTCCTAGTAAAGATTCTTGTTCTGTCTTCTTTCTCCTCCCCAATTTTTCTGTTGATCATGTTTGAATCTGTTGACTTTGTTTTTCCCCAGTGGAGAACACCTTTTAGGTTCTATATTCAGTGGAGAATCTTCCTCTATAGTATACTCCTAGTCATTTCTGAACTTGTGTTTGATCACTTTAGATTTCCCCAGTGTTGTTGTCATCCCTAATGAGTGGTTACTTAGTATGTTGACTCTATCCTTGTTTGCTTTCGTTGTTGTTGGCATTTTTTGAATTTATCATTCCATCATTATCATCATGCTAGAGTTCATGGCATGCCAGCATTTGTATAGTTCCTTTTGTCCTTTGCATAACATTGCATATAAGGGCAAACTTTTCGGTTTGCTATATTTAAATACCTTTCACCATGACTATATGAGGATCATCATCTCTCATGTAACCCGGTAAAAGCTATTTAAATAGGGGCAACTGTCATACCCCCAAATTTTATCCCTTAGATGTCATCAACATTTACATGAGCATCATAGGTAAATCATCCTTGCATCACTAACCAAATCTTTAGGCTTTGTGGTTTTGTTTGTTTTGAGGCATTAAGGTTTATAGAAAAAGGAGGAAGCCCTGATTAATCATGAGTTGAGTGAGAAATCAACCAAGGAAGTCCTCATACATTTTATGGTTTCTTAAGAGGTTATTTGGTCCAAAGAAATCGAATTCAAAAGCTTTCCTTTCTTGGCCTTGTAAGAGTCATTTTATTTTATAACTTAGAGTTAAGTTTAGAGTTTATAAAATCTATACCGGTACCATTGTGATGTGTACCAACTTTCCCCTTTGACTTTGTTAGGGTCAACCCTAGTTAGGATTTTCAACTTAGACTTAGAGAGTTCGTTAACTCTATGCAAGTGTCATGGTTATGGACACTTATTTCCCCTTGGAACCTTGATCTTTATCAAGAGTTCCTTAACCCCAGTTAGGTGAACTACGAATACTTTGATTCCATCCTAGTTAGGATATGTAGGCACGAGATGCAACGTCTTGGCGAGCATACTTAGTGTATATACCCTAGGTCTTTACCTTAGCACAATTCCCTTAGCAAGTAACTTTAGCATAACACAAATACTAACAAGAGGTTCATGTAGAGTACTATAGATACTTAGGATGCTGTCGCAGTGAGAATTGGATAACAAGCTATTGATTAACTTAAATCACAAAGTATTTTTCACCACCGATCTTTAATTTATCCGAGGGAAGGGAAAAAGAACGAATAACCCATAAACATGCAATGCAAAAACAAAACAAAAGAGAATCTAAGGTTTGGGGGTTGGATATACTTAGGGAAGGTGCTAGCAGCCTAAGTATCTATAGTACTCTATAGGAATCTCTTATTTTATTGTGTTATTTGTTATTTTGTCTTCTAAGGGTGAAAAGGAAAAAGGATACCTAGTGTGTTATTCCTAAGTGTGTTTGACAAGACATCGCATCTCGTACCTACGTATCCTGACGGGAGTGGAATCAGAGTATTCGTAGTTCCCCTTAATAAGTGTGAGGAACTCTTGACTATGGTCAAGGTTCTAGGGGGAGAAGGTTTGTTTATTGATTCTAGGAAAAGAGACAAGTCGTCATCTTAGGGAGAATACTCGATTTAAACCACCACAAACATATGTGTTCTACCCCAAAATTTGCCCAACCTTTTTCTTTACTTGGCTTGTGTTTCATTTCATTCTTTAGCATTTGCATCTACATAGTATTGTCTTTTGCAAGGGATCAAGAGAGGTGTGTCATCCAAGAGAAGGTTATCAAAAGTTTTAAGCTCAACCAAGAGTGCTTACTCAGCTTATCAAATGCTTACAATCATCAAGAAGAGGTCAAAGTTCTTTAAGGGAGAAGATTGACAAGTGTTGCTTACCTCCTATCTTGGAGGTCAACTGAAGATCATCAAGGGTTCACAAGGCCATGGTTATGGATAAGAGATGTTGGAAAAGCTCATTGAGTGCTTTTGAAGTCATGGAGGAGCTTATCTAAGTGTTCATATCATTTGCAAGAGGTTGCAGTCAAAGTTGATGCATCTAGGGTTTCATCTGCTTAGTGCAAAGTCAACTGAGGACTTAAAGGAGTTTGAGACTTGATTCTAAGTCATTAGAGTCATGGGAAGTCATGTTGAAACATCTAGGATGTTATTTCAAGTTCAAATCAAGAAGATTCAAGGGTGCGAGAAGTTACTAAATTAGGGTTTCAGAAGGTTGTCAGTGTAAAATCCCCTATTTAGTGTCTAACTTCAAGACCACATATCTCAAGATACAAGTGGAATATCATTTTCCTTAAAAACAGGAAACTTGTAAGGCATGTTCTTAGCTTTCTTTTGAGTACTAGAACTCAACCATTGGGTTTGTGGAACTCAAGTTATGATGCCATCAAGTTATAGGTCTCAGATGAACATATTTTTCAGTCAACAAAAGTCAACTCACTTCCAAGGCACTTTTGACTTAGAATCATGTTTCTCCTTAACTTTTGATGAACATTAAAGTTATTCCTCATGATCTTATATTTCCAAAAAGTCCTAGAAGTCCTTCATATCATTTGTGTAACTCAAGTTATGAAGCTTGCAAGGCAAGGGTATTTTGGGAAACGTTGATTATAGGTCATTTTGATTATGGGTCATTTACATACACTTGTGCACTTCAAATGAAACTTTCACCAACATGAAAGTTGCTCCAAATGACCTCAATTTCATCATGAAACTCAAGATTAGCATGAATTATGAGTGGTTAGAGACATTGGTGAAGAAATTTCAAGTGAAAATGGACTTCTTAAAGTGAATTCAATTGATTTGGTTAAAGGTCATTTTCATACCATGTTTGTATTCAAAAAATTTCAGAATGTCTAAACAAGTCAAATGAACAAAATAGTTTTGGTCATGAGTAGCAAAAACACGTGGAGTTAAATGTTGCTTCAGGAAAAAGTTTCACATCTAAACTCCATAATTGGACCACAATCGAGCCCAATTTCAATCTACATGTGAAATCCAAGTTCCCAGATGAAGAATGAAACAAAATTCAAGTGTGTATGACCTGAATATCACGTGTGCATGGGCACAATTTTCAAATTGGGCATTTTCAAATTTCCACAAGTTGGAGCTTCATTGGGCCTCCAATTCATCAGATATCCATAATATATAAGTTCAAAATCAAGTTTGAGAGCTCATAAGGTGAAATTCATGGAGGGAAGAGCATAGCTATTTTTGGAATTCAAGAGAGAAATTCAAATTTGGAAACTCAGATCTAGCACAATTCAAACCAAATTGAAGTGATATTCCTGTTCCTCAAGTTCAGTGGAGTGGATCTGCACGTTTTGGATCAAGCTCAACCTCAATTGAAGCACCAACGAAGTGTCTCCCTTAGGTAACTTTCTCTTCCAAATTTCTCACATGTTAGGCATTGAATCTAGGTCAATCTTGCTGCATTTGAAGTCCTACAACTTGTAGGCAAAGTTTGAATGTTTGATTGCGTTGTTGGATGAGCTTTACAGTTGAGCATCCAAATCTTTCTTCGTTCGAATCTCACAATTTATGCGTGATAAATAGATTTGAGCACTGGATTTGGATACTACATGGTGAGACCTTCAATTTGGTATAAAATTTGTGGCATTTTGGTAAGATTTTCAGACCTGGTCTCCGGCCACCTCGCCGGAGAAGACGACCGGAGCTAGGGCTCCGGCGTCTGGTCTTTGTTCAGGCCAAGCTGATGTGTCTTGGTTTGACACTTTGACTTGATCAGATGGACGGTTGTGATGCGCTTGACTAGCACGCGTGGATAGTTGACTGCCAGGTCAATTAAATGAAACGGTGCGTTTGGCATTTGAGCTGATTTGCTTGTGTTATGGGCCTTACATGCTATCTGCACCCCACTATTGATCTGGCCCAATGTTTTCAACTAATTTTGTTGCTATTTGCTCCATGTGGATTTAATTGTTTTATTTTATTTTTATTTCTTTTCTGTTTTGATTTTAATCAATTAAAAATAGTTCCAATCATTTAAAAATTCCACCAAAAATATTTTCTAACACTTTAATGTGTTAGTTAATTTTCTCAAATTTTTAATTTCATTTTTATTTTATTTTTCAATTAAAATGGAATTAAATGATTGGAAGGGTTTTTAATTGTGTTTTATTTGTTCTTCTTTGTTTCTTGCTTGATTCTTGGCCATTTTTTACCTCCAATGATTGAGACTTTTTCCTCATTTGAATGATGAGTTGAGAGGTCCTAGAGGATGGTTTTGGCCCTGATTTGATTTATTTTTGGTTGACTTTCAAGTCCATTTGTTTGACCCTCGATAACCCTCCTTCAAAATGGTGCACCCTTGTGGATCAATTCCTATGGTGATGTTTTGAATGGACCTTGGTTAAGTTGTTTTGGCCCTTGGTTGCCTACATCCTTATGTGCTTTTGGTATTTTATTTGGATTTGTTTGAACTATTTTCCTATTTTTGGAGTAGCTTGCAAGTCAAGCTACCCCTAAAGATGGTTCACACACACACTTAACCTAGTTTTGTTGGGAAATGACCCTTGTGGATCCCAAATACTTCCAACTCTTTTTGATCCACATTCATAACATGTTAAAGTTATTATATGCCAATTTATAGGTCATATATTTGTTTGGTTCTTGTGCTAAGTTGCATTCTTTTTAGGTTTTCCATTTGGTTTCTCATGTTGAAAGTGCTTAGGACCTAGGTCCTTTACCATGCCTATTCTTGCAACTTTCTTTGGTGTGTTTTCTTCTTTGATTTGTGAATTCCTTTCTCTTGTTCTCACATTTGTCCTAGGACCTTTAAATCCCATTTAAGATGATTTGGTACCTCCTTTGGAGGTACTTTGAGTTTGTCTTAAATGGTGATTCATTTTGAGAACTTTTGGTGTGTTTCTTTTGCATGATCATTGTGATTGTTTTGGTTGAGTTGCCTCTTTGCATGGCTTGCTGCCCTCATCTTATCTCCCATCCTCACATTGATCATGTCTTCTTCTCCTTTCTTTTCGGTTTTCTTGTTGTTTAGTGGTTGATGTTTGAGTGATTGTAGGAATTCTATTTCTCCCACTTCATCCCACTTTTGTGTGAACTTATTTATGCTCTTTTGTGTGATTTCATTCTTTGGTCTTACATATCAAATTTGTATGCTTGAGGTTGAGATGTCCTTGTGGAGGATACTGCCCCACACTTTGTTCCTCCCTCTTTCTTCATATTTGTTTTGCATTGCATGCTTGCATGTTTGCATCCTTTCTTTTTTTCACTTATGCTTCTTTCTTCTTTCTTCTTTGCCATGTTCACTTAGGACCTCTAATATTTCTTGTTCAGGATTGATTATGATAGACATTAGGCTTGAAACCACGCATGATAACATTAGGTAGAATTCCCTTTTCATCCCAATCATAGGTGCACTTTGTATGAGAACATTAGGTTGAGTTTAGTGTCCCTTTAGAGTTGTGTCTCTCTCTTCTCATCTTCAAACTTCTTCAAGTCATGTAATAAAGGATAATGAGTGTTGTATGCTACGAGCCTTAAGCATTTGGGGAATGATGATTGGGGGTCTCCTCTCAATTATCTAGAGTGTTTAGCGTATGTCCTTTGGACGATATGCGACACATTCGCTCCTAAGTCATAGTCTTTAGTGCAACATGAATTACAAACATTAATTCAATTCACTTCTTCTCTAGAAAACACAAAAACAAACTTCAAACCTTTTTAGTCTTGGCGAGCAACCTTCCCCCCTTCAACCATATTTTTCCGAACTACGTTGACTCTGACTTTCCCATTGCACGAGGGAGTACGTAGGCATAGAGCGGCGATGCTCTATCGAGTCTCTTTTCTTTTCTTTTGTCATGTGGCCTTTAGCTTAGATAGATAAACACGCTTTTAGATAGACAACAAGCATGGATCCCGTCGAGTACGACGGACGTGAGGGGTGCTAATACCCTCCCCTTGCGTAACTAACTCCCGAACCCAAGATTTGGTTGCGATGACCTATCTTCTCCCTTTCCCTCTATTGGGATAAATAACGAACGGTGGTGACTCTTCTGTCCTTGCCGACCCCTCTTCGCAGTGATGCAACAATATGGAAGGCGATTTTTTCTTCACATTGAGAGGAGGGCTCCAACTCAGATCTATAATCGATGAGTATGCCACATACCTCTCTCAAGAGGAAAAGATTCTACGTCTTTCTCGACTATGTTATGGGGTATGAGAATTATATCTCGACTACATAGATGAATCATGTCTAATTCTCTTGTGAGAATAAGGAATTTAATCTATAAGTTGTCTAAGTTGAAAATCTAAGGAAATCTAGCCTGACGATATGAGGGTGTCTCTTAAGTTGATCAACCTGAAAGGAATCAGGGATCAAGCAGAGGAAAAAGATGCAAATGAGTAAGATGTTCATGACTATAAAGTCAAGAACAAGATCCTTCCTTTGGACGTGTAACAAGAAATTATTAGTTAATTTAAATATTAATATTTATATTAACTAATAATTACAACATATTTTTATATTTTTTTTAATATTCAACAAATAACTAAATAACTAAAAAACAAAAATAAATAATTAAAATATTTTTGGTACTTTTGAAATATTATATGAATTAAATTAAAGAGAAACTAATTAGAGAAAATAATTTCAAAATGTAACAATTAACAAATAGCCAAGAAAAATATTTTTAATTTTCTAGATTATGAAAAATCAATTAAAAAAGAAAAGAAGGAAAATAAAATATTATTAAAAAAAAGAAAGAATCAATGTTTGAGCAACCACACCATGTAATACAACATAAATACATTTAGAATATTTGTACAAATACTTTCCTTATTATCACTTGACATGTTGTTAACTCATATACACATGCACTTTAACCATCCACACACTTGCTACAAATGAAAGGAAACGTGGGAGTCTAAAGAACAATAACTTAGCACTATTTATTTTAAAAGATAAACTAATAAAGTCTAAAAAATTAAATGAATTATTCACATTAGTACAATTAAAACAATTAGCACATATATGCGCATACAAAAAAAACTGCAAATACAAATAGATTTACGCATAGGAAACAAATATGTAATGTCCAAACAACAAATACAAAATTTGCATAGCAACACACAAGTCAAAAACTCAAATAACACACATTAGTAACTGTCATACCCCAAATTTGTCCTACTTGCGTATATGGCTTTCACTCTGTATATCTATCCACCAGTTATCATTCATAAAATTCAAAAAAATATATGTTGCTCAGAGTTGGGCGAGGTTGAATTCAGAGTGACCCAGACAAGTGTCGAGTGAGATCGAGTGGTGTTGACTTGATTTTCTTGGTCAGGCAAGTTTAGCTTCACAACAGGTCAATTGTGACATGAGCTAGTTGGGAGGAAAATATGGATTGGATTCAAGTGCTTTGGATTTGAGGATCCAAGTTAGTGCTTGTTTGCAAGTTTTGACTACGTGGTTTGTGCTCTCGTCGTTTATTCAAGAAAAATTTATTAGGCTTGCTATTCAATTCAAGATCATTTAAAGCTGGGATTATAATTTGATGTCACCTTTCATGGAATTAGTTCAAGGTTTTACTTCATTCTTGGTATGTTCTTAAGAGAGAAGTTAACAATCTTGAAAATTGATTGTAAGTAGAATTCTTGGGCTCAATTTCAAGCTTGGTTTGAAGTTAGAAATGAGAGGTGCAAATACAACCTAAGCCCATTACATGCGAAAAGGATGCAAAAAAAGAAATATAATAATATAAAGGGTACAAAAGTAAATAGAAGGTGTGTTGTTTCAAAATCCATGAATTACAATAGAAAGCCCATATTCATAAAATAATTCTATTAAAAAAAGGGGGATAAAAGCTCATGGCTACATCAACATGGCCCATCTTCAGCATATGACCACCATATCAACTAGCTTTGAACAACAAAAAAAACCACCATTTATCAACAAGGTTTCATGAAGCTGCAACAAATTTTAGTACCTCTTCAACATAACATGATTCACTTGTCATATTGGCAAGACAACATGGCCCGTCTTCATAACTTGCAAAAAACCATTCCAAAAACATATCCCAAAAATATTTTGCATAAAAATGAGAAAAGGGCAGCTCGTACAAAAAGTCCGTTCCATACTCGTTCGACAAGATTACACATCGCGATACAATAACACCACAGACATATACGACAAGCCTGCGCAAACAGCCGTACAACCCCAAAACTGAAAAAAGGTTCGCATCATAATTCACGTTCCCAGCCACCCCACAACCACAACGAGTCACAGGTTGTACTAATTTCTCCTCAGTTTCCAAAACACCCCTAAAAATTCCATAAAAGAAAACAAAACCTTCATTCTAAATAAAGATAAAAAAACACTTTTCTTCACCAATTGAAAACCACTAGCAACAACACGATTTGGTAGAGGTTCGAAAAAAAACAAAAATTTTTTTTACCCTTTTCTCCAACTGAATCATACACCCTCTTTCACCTTCATCCTTTTTCAATAAATTCAAACCACAAACCTTTCTCCTTCAACTCCAACCTCCATCAATCTCTCCATTTTCAGCACTCAAATCCACCATTAACCACAACCCAAGATCCAAATACGAAATAGAAATTGAGATGAAGTAGAGGAAAGGAGATCTAAACACAAATCAAATACAAACCTGAGCAAACCCAGAAACGAAACAAGGTGAGAACAAGGCCATGAGAATCACGATTTGAGATATGAGAGGCCGAGACCGCGCGAAGGAGAAACTCGAGCGGATTAAATTGATTCATTTTGTGGTGTTTTACTTCTTCTATCAATTTACTTTTGGGAGCTTCATTATGTTGCCATGTTCTTCTTTAAAAGTATGGTTTTTGTTCCGATTTAATCATGCTTAGAGTGTTTTATTTCCCAAAAAAATGGAATTAATGGGTTTTTATCATTCTTTGGATCATCTCTGATGGATTAATGGGCCCAGGTCCCGACGTGACTCCCATTATTCACACCATTTTTCTTTTACACCTATATTGCTTCTAGTAGATGAATGGGCCACAAGGCCCATAATGATTCTACAAGATATTTCTTCACACACCCCTTTTTATGTTTTCATACCCCCATTTATTCTATTTTATTTTAAATTTGTTTTAGAAACTTTGTAAATTTATAACATTTAGTTTGCTTTTTTTTTTAAATGTTTCACTATCAACATTTTGGGTTTTCTGTGTATCTCCTTCATTTTTAAATTTCCTTTTCAATTTTATCTTCGTTTTTTGGTCGATAACGAGACCTCTGAAATTATTATCATTCAAACTATTGATAGCTGATAATTTATCCGAGAACACCTTTCTTTTTGACTTTTCATTTTCTTTCTCATTTTCGATTCTATTTTATTTTTCGAACCGATGAAGTCTTTGATTCACGAACGTTAGTTTTCGAGGTTGTTAAAACCTTCATTATTTCAAATCTATAGAAAATGATCATTTGGATTATTTTTTATACTTTTGGGATTGTGAGAGGTTCCCTTTGATTAATTAACATAAGGTTTACGATTAAGACGAGGTTTAAACCTTAATTTCAAATTCATCTCGATTTTATTTTTATCTTATCGGTCAATGAAGTCTTTACATTCGTAAATGTCGACTTATCGAAGTCGCTAGTCTTCATTATTTCAAATCTGTAGAAAATGATCATTTGGATCATTTTTCTATACTTTATGATTAAGACGAGACCCCACTCCTTTTGACCAATCTCATTTAATCGATCATTAATTCTTAATTTCTAATTTTTGTTCAATATAATTGCTTTACATTTCTGTTAATATGTCACTGTTTATACATTCTTGCACATATTTTATGTTTATGTTTTCTGTTGATATTATCTTGTTTATTATTTTGCTCATTCTATCATCATTGTTTATACTTCATCCTGTCATATTACATATACTGTCATCTAACTCTTTTCTTTTGTTTATTTCATTCAAAATACCAAAAACACGATAAAATTATCGAAATCCTAAAAATCCTAAATTAGTGGATTGTTGATCATTATTTTAGATGTTGAAGTTTAGGCTTTGTACATAAACCCTAGTTTGCTTATTTTGTCTGAACTCTTTTTCATTGTTTAGTTTAGGACACCTCGCACACACACGGCTTTCTCTTAAGCTACCTAACAATGAGACCATTTATTTCTTGCAATCCCCTGTACTTTATATGTATCCCTATCCCATTACAGTGTAATAGTTTAGTTCTTTTCATGCTTGCTTGCTACTTGTTAAAAAATATTTTAAAAAATGAACTAGGCTAGAACAGGTTTTCAAAACAAAGAACAAATGAGGCTTGATCCAACGTCAAGCCATTTTCAAACTCGTCTCAAATCAAATCACCTTAGGGTTTATCCCTCTTATATCACCCCACTTCCCTCAAAATACTAACCATGTATGTGTTCAACCCATGTAAGTCAATTTCTCCGCGCATCACCATCAACCTACCATGCTCTATTCATCACTCTCTCTTTTCAAAACTTCTTCTTAAACTTCTCTCTGTTGAGTCTAAAAACCTTGGTCTCGTACCACGTGCATTTTCAAAACTCTTTTCCAAATATAACTTGAATGGTTGTGGAGGGGTTAGGCGTAGGCCTTCTCCTATCCCGAGTGCTTGACATTACCTTTAGGGTTCACTATCGTAAAGCACTTACCATTCAAGATCAAAATATCTTTAATAAAGAGAATGAAATTCTCTTTTTATTGAACCAAAGAGAGGATTGAGTGCAGACTCCTTCCTCTTCGAGTGTCAGGATACTCACTTTAGAGTGTGTGGTCTCGATACTCGTCCTTCAATATGAAGACGTGACTATATTTGTTGCACCCTTTTCAAAATAAATCTTTTGAGATAAAAAATTGGGTACTACCCGCAAGGGGTTACTATATGAGGACTTATTTCACCCTAAAAATAACTTTTACAAATCAAATGTGACATCTTTCCTCAGTGGTAAAAACTATCTCTTTTCCAAAAGGATATGTTCTGTATGTTCTACCACAAACAGGTAACACCTAAGACTCCACAAGCGAGCTGCAATACACCTAGCTGTTAGAATGCGTATGATAGCATCATCCACAAAAACACCAGTTAACCGTAGGCCGAACTACGTATGCTCTGATTCTTTACTTCTTTTAAGTAAAGATACGTAGGCACAAGGGCCCCAATCCTTGTCGAGCACACGTTTCTGTCTTTTATCCGTAGTTTTCCGAACTACGTTGACACTGAATTTCTCATATCTGTTGAGAATACGTAGGCATATGACCGCAAAGTCCTACCGAGTCTCTCTTCCCTCTTTCATCTTCTTTTCCCTGTTTCTAGCCTTTCTCTTTATCCTTTGGAACACACTTATATAGCAATACCCTTTAGCAAATACCTTCACACATAGATAAACAAATGGTTCCCATCGAGTACGATGGATGTGAGGGGTGCTAATACCTTCCCTTCGCATAACCGGCTTTCGAACCCTTTCTCTTGGTTGCGAGACCATCTTATCCGTTTCTTTCTTAAGGTTTTCTCGATGTTTTCCTTTCCCTTTATAAGATAAATAAAGTTCTATGGCAACTCTTCTGTCTTTCCATTTTCGCCTCTCTGTCGTTGCATTTTTCGAGTAGAGACAGCTTGGCGACTCTGCTGGGGACACCTAGCAAGCCAAACCTAGTTTGTTTGTCGCGTTTGTGTTTTATTTGTTTTTATTATTTTATTGTCACGTGTTTTTCTTACCTGTTGGGTTTATTGGGAATGGTTTGTAAGGATAAAAGCTTTCTACCCGAGCTTTCTAGTATACACTAAGTTAAGAGGTGGTTTCTTCCTGATTTGCGAGACTTAGGAATTTTTGAGTTGGTTTTAATTCCCCCGCTCAGATGAGGCCCCTTTGGGATGATTATGTCTTACGAGTAGTCGTAATGGAGTCTTTATTTCCGACCTGGGAGTCCGTAATTCTAAGGACCTTTTATAGAACCCTATTCCAAAAGTTACTAAAACATAACTCCGTGCTCATCCTTTAAAGGGATTACCGTCTTACGAATCATCGTTATGATGGAAAACTTTTGAGGGTTAGTGAATGGGACTTTGTTTGAAAACTCTTGGAGTTCCCTGTTACAAACCAATAGATTACCCATCCGAGAAGAGGGATATCTCGTTGCGTTACCTTGCAGGACCTATGACTTTTACCCTGCTGGTGTTCTGTTCTCATATGAATTCGTAAAGCATTGCATTGCATAGCATTATTACATATCAAGGGTGTAATACCCCAAATTTTACCCTTATATTTAGTCAGTCATTTCGCATATCATCTCATATGTACATTTGCTAGCCACTAACAAGTTATGAGGGTGTTTGTTTTGCAGATTTGGTCCCAGGGGTATTTTGGTCATCTTACACAAATTCTACCAATTCCTTGAAGACGGGCTGTTATTAAAATTCTGAGGCATTTGATACGTTGTTGTTTTGAGGCATTTATCTATTACCAGGTCTGATCATATTAAGATTTTGGCATTTGGTCAGTGGAATTTAATTACGAGTAGTGTTACTGTTGATGCTGAAACTGTTGTGATTACGGTGCCCATATGTGTTTGGTTATGAAATGGTTGGTTAACATTTTAATCGGATGATGAGATTAGGATTACAAATGAGACGAGTGCACCAATAAGAATACCACTTGGGAGTATTTATGTTTTATGCCTATGTTAATGAATTTAAATACTTGTGGATTTATTCACAAATGTTTATATTTTTAACTAAGAATAAAATATAAATAAATTCAAAATTTTGGGAATTTTATTTCATAAAAAATGCCATCATACAAGAAGTGGAGATTGCTTCATATTTCATAAGTGCTGTTACAAGGAAATACATTAAAGTTCTAAATCCTAAGGGATTACATTGAAGTATCTATCCTAAATCCTAAGAACATCTGAATGTCTTCATGTTGTCTTTGAACGTCTCCACGAATCCTCGGCTAACCTGCACATCAAAAAGAAAACAAACAGTGTAGAAAAAATGTTAGAAGTTTTTGACACTCTCAGAACAATGTCATCATCGAGTGCCGGGAGTGGCACAACCGAAGCTGCGTCCTACCCCCGTTACTGATCCGCGCCGTGGGCGTCAGATCAGATAATACCTGTTCTTATCGATACGGGACATCCGAGAGATAGAAGTAATAAAAGAAGCGGGACTGATTCGTTGTGCCGCGATTGGATTTCCAAACTGATACGAGAATAAGGCAACATAGGCAAGTTTTGACTCAGACCCGGATGCCGGCAGGTCTGAGTCCCCTTGGTTTCAAAACTTCCAACACCTGAAAAGCCACAAGCATCATCAGAACTCAAAGCATAAACAAAACCAGGAAGGGACTCGCGCCAATACAGGTATGAATAGCCACCAAAGAAAACAAATCTGTACCAAATAGAATGAAGACCCATGGTCCAGCAGAATGAAAATCAAGTTCGAAATAGAACAAGAGAAGCCAAACTATAGCATCAAGTTGCACAAAAAGAAAATAAACCATCAAACGATGCAAGTTCATGTGCAAAGGTCCTACAAATCTGTCATGAATGAAAAATATTCAGCAGGATCCAAAGAAGCGCAACAGCATACCAAAACAAGAGAGCAGGTCAATTCACAACAGCTCTGAACCAAACAAGTGAGTTCACCTCATAAAAATCAGAAGTGAATAAACGGACTGCACATCCAAATATGATGCCTAAAGCGCATCAACAAGAATGAGAAACGGAGGCAAGATGTAACTCAGAAAGATTATCAGAACCAGCTCGATTACAAGGGACTCAGTCCATAAAGACTGTCATAGACATTACAATTGGAGGCACTGGGCTCAGCTTAACATCATAGCCCATTGAATCAACCTGCCAAAACTACACAGAAGAGTTGAAATTCATGTCAGTTCAGAATTGCAGGCAGTATTAAATCATGGCACGGATTGTACCAGCAAGAATGATCTAATATAAACATGTCAGTTCATGAGATAAACAAGTTATCAAATCATGCTCAGTTCATAAAACAAACAAATCATCAAACACGGGGCTCAGTTAATCAAACATCATAGCCCAGGTCATCATCACCAATTCAATTAGAAGCAGCAATATGATCAGAAGCCAGGATGTAGTATCCTGTTCCAAATGGTTCAGACAAACGTCATCACTACCATGTACCCTTCTCGGCGGCAAAGATCAAGGCAAAGTGTCCATCCTGAAAGAAGAAAAAGAAAAGTAAGTGCTAATGATCAGGATTGAATTAAAACAAAATCGCATCAGGAATCAAATCGTATCCCATTGGAACTCAATCTGGGAAAAATAGAAACAAATCAAAATGAATCCATCAAGAAATCCCATGAATTAATATCAGATGCCAATCAATCCAATCTGAAGGCAAACCATATCAGAAAATAATAGAGATTTTGATTTGATGTCAATCCTAAAGCAGATCAAAACAAAATCAGTTCAGGTTATTAAATCGAACAGGGTCAGAAGAATCAGCTGGAAATCAGAGACCAATCAAATCCTAAAAAGGGAAATAGGATCAGATGGAACCAAATCGTATCCCATTGGAACTCATCAATCAACGAATCAGTATCAAATTCATACCAGAAAAATGAATTTCAATCTCACTAAAACCCCAATCAGGATTCCAAGAGAAGAAACGAGATCCCAATCGTATCAGAAAGCCCCTATTGGAACTCAATCTGAAAAAACCAAAGGAAATCAAAATCAAATCGCATCAACACAAAATCAAATCAGAAAAAATGCAAGTTCAAGGCCCAAAAAGAGAGATAAAGAGAAGTTATAAATAGGAGGATACAACCTGATGGAAAGAGATCGGTTGAAACCCTAGACGGAGAGTACCAGAAGCGGCGAAAGAGTCCCATGCGAAAACCCTAAACGGCGCGAGCTCAGACAAAGCAATCGTCATCACCGCTCAAGGAACCACCAAACGCGATCAACAATACCCAGAGAGATCACCTTCATCGTTCGCGAAGAACGACGGGCAATCCAACCGTCCAGCCTCAGAATTTCTTCATCATTGGCCGTCAATCGCTCGCAAAAACAAAACGTAAATCATCCGCCTCTTCATTAGACATCTTGCATGTTCATTTTTGTTGCAGAAAAATGAAGAACGAGAGATATTATGGTGAAGAGAAGCAAGAAAGACGTTGAAGAGAGGAGAAAGAGATGAGAGAAGAGGAATGTGTGAACGGCGCCGAAGGAGTATTAGGGTTCCCAGAACCCTAATCATTTTTCAATTAAGCTACCAACCGGGTTGGGTCCGGATGTGGTGACCGGCCCAACCCCTCCTCCTTTTTATTTTTTTTCTTTATTTCATTTTTTTAATTTAATTTGTTTTATGTTTTTTAAAAAAAACTATTTTAACATTTTAATTTTTATAATATAAAAAAAAATCTTTATAAAAAATAATATAACATTTTAGTTTTGTAATTATAAAAGAAAAACTTTTTTTAAAAATAAATATTAAGAATAAATTGAATTCTTTTTATAAACTTAAAACTTTTGTAAATATAAAATAATGAAAAACTCCTTTTTTTAAAAATACAAAAATAAAACCTTTTTTTAAAAAATTCTTTTGCAAGTTAAATCATTAAATATTAAATAAAACTATCTCAAGTTTGTATCTCATTTTTCTTCATTGCCTCGTAATTCATCTGATAGCTGGTTGACTTTGCCTACTAACATTGTTCATTGGTTTTGCAGCTTGTCATGTTTACCGTTATTTATTTTATTTCTCGATTCAAGTTTCGTTTATATTTGTATCTGCTTCTCAGTTGTAATCTTGCGAACCTAATAATCGCGTTTACTTTTCGCATTTAAATTTCTGCTGATGTATGGTTTAAATTTCTGCTGATGTATTGCAATATTTCTGTCACATTACACGCTCCGAAGGAACTAGGTCTAGCATTTGACTGCCATGTCAATAGTCCTCAACTTCAAACCCTTACAACTCTTACAAACCCTAATTTTCACAAATGCCTCGCCGCAGGCAAAATTACAATTTTACCCCTAGCATTAGGTCAAAGAGCCGCCGCGCTCATTTTAGGGTTTCCCGCCGTGGAATCCCTAACCTAACCTAACCCTGATTACAACTTAACAATTCAACGTAGAGATTTGGAGTTTCTACACTCCGCGCAAGCGTGTCCCTAAGATGCGTTTATTCCCCTTGAGACTTTGACCACAGTCAAGAAGTCTCTAACCTCCCTTTTGAGGGGAACTACGATTACTCTGATTCCACTCCCGTAAGGATACGTAGGCACAAGATGCGATGTCTTGCCGAGTAAACTTAGAATTAACCCCTTAGGTCTTTTTTCTCACTTTTAATCCTTTGTGCATATATCTTAAGCAAATAAATAAAGCAAAATAGTAAACATTTGAACAAAAGGTTCCTGTAGAGTACTACAGAAGTTTAGGGTGCTAATACCTTCCCTAAATTTAACCAACCCCCGAACCCTAGATCTTTCCCCGCATTGTGTTTACGATACAAAATAGGTTTTCCCTCTTTTGACCTTTTCCTTCGGATAAATCAAAGAGCGGTTGTGAATTGAATTGCGATTCAAACTCATTAATAGTTTGTGATCCTATTTCCACCGCAACAGAAAATGGCGACTTCACTGGGGAGCGTCTTAACTTTTGAGGGTTATCCCTAATTTGTTCATATTTATTACCATTTGTTTTGCTATTCATTTGCATGTATATATTGTACTTTGATTTTGGGGACTGTTCCTTGTGTTGTGAGATAAGTCCTACGCCCGGACTAGTGACATTATTATAGGATGGGGATATATTCGATGAGGCTTATAGGGAGTTGAATCCCGACCAAGCTGATTCGAGAATCACCGCTCAGTTGAGACCTTTTCGAAAATGGTTCGGTTGAACGAGTAATCGCGAAAACTTTTTCCATGGTCGATTGGAGTCTGTGATATTGAGGACCGTAGTACCTTGACACCACCTTGGCCTTATTTAGGACGTAGTGCGGGAGCTATGTGGGAGTAATCCTACAACGGCTGCTACGCGATACTACACTCAAAAGAGGTTCTCTTGAGAATATTATTAACCCCTGAGTCAGTCGGAAGGTTGATAATATCCGAAAGATGGGCTGATGACTTTGGGCACTTTGTAGAACCTTGTTCGGCAGGTACAACTAACCTATAGTACATTCCTTTTGGGATGGGTAGACCTTGACTCCGCTCACGTTCTTTTAACCTAGGACTTTGTGTGTTTTCATGCATTGCATCCATAAAGCATCTCATTGCATTATATTTCATGGAGTTCAAATACCATTTATGGATATCGCGGGATACCATGAATAAAAAAAAAACAAGAAAAAGATTTCCTCGGTACCCCCACGACATTCGTAAATGTTTGAATTCCATGAAATCTTCATTTGCATCATAGCATCATTTATTTTCTTGCATTGCATGTGTCTTCTGTTTTCTCATGATCGGTTCTCTCGCCTTCCAGTTTCGTCACCCTGAGTTCTCGGCACCAATACAACACCAGAGCTCAAACTCGGAAGAGAATGGAGGATCAGGCAAAAGAGATTGATCGCCTTAGCAATGAACTTGAAGACCTTCGAGGGGGTATGGGGCGTATGACGGAATTGTTACATGTCATGAATGCTAAGATGGATACCCAGCCCACTGTTGTTTCTGAGATTACCGGCGTTACTGTGGACCCTCCACCAAGTGTGACCGTAGCAAGGGACCCACCTTATGTTCTTGCTCCAGGTTTTGTGCCTCCTCAAGCCACTGTTCCGATTAATCAGTCTGTTCAGCAAGCCGTGCCTTTATTCTCTGAAGTTTCTAGGGGGGCTCCTATCTTTGCACCACCTGTTGTACACACTCGTGCGCAACCGTACTTCAATGAGACAGTTTTTGATAATCTTGATGAGAATGTTGAGGGTTATGAGAAACATGATAAGCTTCGTGAGGAAGTAAACACCATCGTCCAGAGATTGAAAAAGGTAGAGGGTGATCAAATTTTTGGGACTGCAGCAAGGGATGTTTGTTTGGTCTCGGGTTTGGTTATTCCCCCGAAGTTCAAAACTCCGAATTTCGATCGTTATGAAGGTGCCACCTGTCCTAAGAGTCATCTGATCATGTATTATCGCAAAATGGCTGCCCATGTTGAGAATGATAAACTGATGATCCATTGCTTCCAAGATAGTTTGAAGGGTGCTTCCTCCAAGTGGTATTTAACTTTAGACCAGTCTCGCATTAAGAGCTTTCAAGATTTATCTGACGCTTTCATCAAACACTACAAGTACAATATGGATCTGGCTCCTGACAGAAGACAGTTGTTGAGTATGTCACAAAAGAATTCTGAGTCATTCAAAGAGTATGCTCAAAGGTGGAGAGAGACTGCTTCGCAGGTAGAACCTCCTTTGACCGAGAAAGAGTTAGCCGATTGGTTTGTCGACACGGTCCGTCCAGAATTTTACGAAAGAATGGTGGGTAGTGTGACTTCAAATTTCTCCGACATCGTTGCTGTGGGTGTCAAGATTGAATTGGGTATGAAAAGTGGTAAAATGACAAATAATCATGGTACTTCTAAGGATCAGCCGAAGAAACCTCCGTATAGCTCCCAGAAAAAGAAAGAGGGTGAGACTAATGCTATATCCTCTGGTAGACCAAGAGAACGCTTTTATCGACATCCGCAAGGTTATGCTCAACCTCAAGGGTACCCAGTCCAATATGCTCAACAACCCTATGTGGCAGCTATTACACCTTCTTTCAATCAACAGGTTCCCATGTATCAACCTATGCAACAACCTCCTGTTTATCCGCCTCCTGCCAACTATCTACAGGCGCCCAACGCTCCTGCTCCTCAATAGCCAAAGAGTCTGGCTCCTCGCCAGAATGTTCCGAACAGAAGAACGTATAAGCCTTGTCCGCCGATTCCGATGACTTTTACCGAGTTGTATCCTTCTTTGGTCAAGCAAGGTCTAATCACCACTCGGGCTTTGGGTCCGCCTCCTAATCCTCTACCCGCCAATTATAACGCCGCCGCTCATTGTTTATTTCATGAGGGTGCGCCTGGTCATGATCTGGAGAACTGTTATGCTCTCAAAAATATTGTCAGGGATTTATTGGAGAAGAAGATTTTGTCATTTGAAGATCCTCAACCAAATGTTAAGAAGAACCCTTTTCCTAACCATGAGAGTGTCAATGCCGTTAGTGTTGATTCGGAGGAAGGTTATGCCCTCGACGTTGAACAGATTAAGACTCCTCTCAAGATGTTCCATTCGAAACTGTTTGAAGCTGGTTTGGTGGATACTTCCCACGTTGCATGCGTAAGTTGTGAAGCCAGTATTAAGGGTTGCGTGTTGGTTCAGAATGATGTTCAGAGGTTAATTAATGAGGGTGTTTTACAAGTGACAAGCCAATACAAGAAAGATGAGGTCGCTGTGGTTGAGCCTGTCTTCCATCAGCCTGAATCAAAGGGTAAGGTACCAGTGTTTAATCTATCAGGGGCAGGTTCTGCCAATCTCGTGTTCGATATACCAAAGTCGTCTATCCCTGAGGTGAATCAGCCTAAGCCTATAGTTATTCGAAGACCAAGTCCGTTTCCTTTCAGTGATCCTAAAGCTGTGCCTTGGAAATATGACGTGACGATGATTGACAAGGAGTCTGGGAAGGTTATCCCAAATGGAGAGGGTAAAGGCACTGTGACCAATATCGCAGAGGCAAGCAAGATGACTCGCAGTGGCCGTGTGTATACTCCCCATTCCAATGAGGTCCCACCTAAGGAAATAACTAGTATCCCAGTGCCTGCCAAAGACAAAGGGAAGGGAGCTGTTACGAATGATGAAGATGCTGAGTTTTTGAGGATCATCAAGAAGAGTGACTATAAGGTTATCGACCAACTTCATCAGACTCCTTCCAAAATTTCGATTTTATCACTGTTGATGAGTTCACCCGCTCATAGGATGGCCTTGCAGAAGGTTTTGACTCAAGCACATGGGGATCAAGATATCAGCACCAGTCGGTTTGATAGTGTGATTGCCAATTTGACCGCCTGCAACACCCTTAGTTTCAGCAATGAAGAGTTACCGAAGGAGGGTCCGAACCATAATCGTGCTTTACATATATCGGTGAAATGTCAGGAGGACAATTTAGCAAGAGTGCTAGTGGACACCGGGTCTTCTCTGAATGTTCTACCCAAGAGAGTTCTTGATAAGTTGGCTTGTAAAGAGACTGTATTGAAACCTACTCCTTTAGTCGTCAAGGCTTTCGATGGCTCTCGTCGGTCGGTAATGGGGGAGGTTGAGCTTCCTATCCTGATCGGTCCGCAAGTTTTTAATATCACGTTTCAAGTCATGGACATTAATCCCAATTACAGTTGTTTACTTGGAAGACCGTGGATTCATGCCGCTGGGGCAGTAACCTCAACGTTACATCAGAAGATGAAGTTCGTGATCAATGGAAAGTTGGTTATTATACACGGTGAGGAGGATCTGATGGTCAGTAACCTGTCTTCTTTCTGTTACATCGAGGCCGATGAGAATGCTTTAGAAATCTCCTTTCAAGCACTTGAGATCGCCAATGCTGTGCTGCTAGAAGTCGAAGAGACAGTGGGTCAGGATAGTCCATCTTTCGCATCTCTGAAGAGTACCCGATCAACAATTGACAGGGGCATTCCTGAAGGTTGGGGAGAGGTAATCGATGTCAAGACCAAGACTGATTGCTCTGGGTTGGGTTACAAACCAACTCATAACGGCGCTGCCACAACTGTCGAAGGGCGTCCGAAGGTTATCCAAGAGTTATTTGTCAGCGGAGGTTTCCAAGTCAACGCTATCAGCAACTGTGAGGAAAATGAAGAGCTGAGCAACCTGGTGTTTAAGGGTGATGCAGTTCTGAACAACTGGGAGGCCGTAGAGATCCCTGTTATCTTTCCCTTGTCAAAGTAATTGTTTTTCGAATAAAAATCCATAGCTCTTCCCGAGGCTATAGGGTCACTTTTATTGGGCCACCTTTCATTCCTAAAAAGATATTAATAAAAGCATTTTGTTCAATTCCACTTTGTTTCATTTGCGTTTTTCGTTTTCACTTTCAAAAATGAAATTGGCAACCTTTTTTCCGAAAAAAAAAAAAACAAAAAAAACAGCATTTCATTCTTACATATCTTCGAGCATTTTAATTAAGTAAGCCTTCCATCATGCAGAGACATCGCAAATCTTGTTGGATCCAATGACTTTATTGACACTCCTGACTGGGATGCACCCATCAATCAAGCTGAGGACGAGGGTGAAGAAGATTTTGAAGTACCCGCTGAACTGACAAGATTGATTGAGTACGAGTACACAGAGCTTCAACCGCATAAAGAGCAGGTGGACTTAATTAATCTTGGTACAGATGAGAACAAGAAAGAGGTCAAGATTGGCGCAATGCTTGGGACGGAGGTTAAGCCGAGGTTGATTGAGTTGTTAAAAGAGTATATTGATGTGTTTGCATGGTCGTATCAAGATATGCCGGGCCTAGACACGGACATTGTTGTTCACAAGTTGCCACTTAAGCCAGATTGTCCGCCTATCAAGCAGAAACTTCGAAGAACGAGACCCGACATGGCTTTGAAAATTCGAGATGAGGTTAGGAAGCAGTTGGATGCAGGTTTCTTGGCAGTCGCAAAATATCCGGATTGGGTTGCCAACATTGTGCCAGTGCCTAAGAAGGACGGTAAAGTTAGGATGTGTGTGGATTACAGGGACTTGAACAAAGCAAGTCCGAAAGACGACTTCCCTTTACCACATATTGATACACTGGTAGACAATACAACCAGTTTTGCGTTGTTCTCATTTATGGATGGTTTCTCTGGTTATAATCAGATCAAGATGGATCCCGACGATCGAGAGAAGACTACTTTTATTACTCCTTGGGGAACCTTCTGCTACAAAGTCATGCCCTTCGGTTTAAAGAACGCGGGGGCAACTTACCAACGCGCTATGACCACTCTTTTTCATGATATGATGCACAAAGAGATTGAGGTGTATGTGGACGATATGATAGCCAAATCTCAGAGTGAAGGGGAGCATCTAGACCATTTGGTGAAGCTGTTTGAACGACTCAGGAAATATCAGCTGAAATTGAATCCTGCTAAATGTACTTTCGGTGTCAGATCTGGAAAATTGCTTGGCTTCATTGTTAGCCAGCGAGGGATTGAGGTGGATCCTGACAAAGTCCGAGCCATTCAAGATATGCCGGCTCCGCGAACCGAGACGCAAGTTTGAGGTTTTCTGGGACGTTTGAATTATATTTCCAGGTTTATCTCCAACATGACCGCTACTTGTGAGCCGATATTCAAGTTACTTTGCAAGGGGCAGACGGTTGAGTGGAACCCCGATTGTCAGAAAGCGTTTGAGAAGATTAAGGGTTATTTGCAAGATCCCCCTATTCTGATTCCTCCCGTACCTGGAAGACCGTTGTTTATGTACCTTACTGTTCTCGAGAAGTCTATGGGTTGTGTGCTTGGACAACATGATGAGACTGGGAAAAAGGAACATGCGATTTATTACCTGAGCAAGAAGTTTACCGATTGCGAAAACAGATACTCACCATTGGAGAAAACTTGTTGTGCATTGGCATGGGCCGCTAAGCGCCTTCGGCAATATATGGTCTGTCATACCACATTGCTGATTTCTAAAATGGATCCGATCAAGTATATTTTTGAAAAACCTGCTCAAACCGGGAGGCTAGCCCGTTGGCACATGTTGTTATCCGAATATGACATCCAGTATGTACCCCAGAAGGCGATTAAGGGTAGTATTTTATCTGATTATCTTGCAGACCAGCCAGTTGAAGATTATGAACCTCTTAAGCTCGATTTTCCTGATGAGGATATTTTGTTGATTAAAAGAGATTGTGAAGAGCCAGATCCGAGCGAAGGTCCAGAACCAGGTCTTTCGTGGAGGATGATGTTTGATGGTTCCTCGAATTTCAATGGGCATGGTATAGGCGCCGTTTTGATGAACCCAAAGGGTGGATTCACTCCATTTACAGCGAGGTTGGACTTTGAGTGTACTAATAACGTCGCAGAATATGAAGCATGTATTCTTGGCCTCGAAGCGGCGATTCACCTCCGAATCAAACTTCTTAAAGTAAGTGGTGACTCAGCCTTGGTTATTTACCAGGTACAAGGCAAATGGGAAACGAAGAATGAGAAGTTGATCCCTTATAAGGACTATATAATTGAGTTGATCAAGTATTTCGACGAGATAGAGTTCGAGCACGTTCCTAGATCCGAGAATCACGTAGCTGATGCTTTAGCCATGTTAGCATCCATGTGGAAAGTTAAATTCGTTAACGAAGCACCTCTTATCCATATTGAGCGCAAAGTTGAGCCCGCTTATTGTCAGATGGTCGAAGAAGTTGAGGTGGATGAAAAGCCTTGGTTTCATGATATCAAGAACTATCTCGTCAAGCAGGAGTATCCCGATGGTGCTACTGGTCTGGACAAGAAAACATTGAGAAGACTGGCGTCCAAATTCTTTATCAGTAATGGTGTGTTATACAAGAGAAATCACGACATGGTTCTGCTCAGATGTGTTGATAAACGGGAAGCGGACATGTTACTGCAGGAAATTCATGAGGGGACCTTCGGAACTCATGCCAATGGTTATGCTATGTCTAAGAAGATGTTAAGGGCTGGGTATTACTGGTTAACCATGGAAGCCGACTGCATCCAATACGCTAGAAAATGCCATAAGTGCCAAATTTATGCTGATAAAATGCATGTACCTCCGTCACCGTTAAATGTTTTGTCTTCACCATGGCCGTTCTCTATGTGGGGCATTGACATGATTGGGGCAATCGAGCCGAAGGCTTCTAACGGTCATCGTTTTATCCTTGTTGCTATTGATTATTTCACCAAGTGGGTAGAGGCTGCCTCCTACACCAACGTGACCAAGCAAGTGGTTGCCCGATTTATCAGGAAAGAGATCATCTGCCGTTATGGAGTCCCAAGCCGGATAATAACTGACAATGGCACCAATCTGAACAACAAGACTATGAAAGAGCTGTGTGATAGTTTCAAGATCACTCACCACAATTCTTCTCCGTACCGTCCTAAGATGAATGGGGCCGTCGAAGCTGCGAATAAGAATATCAAGAAGATCCTGCAAAAGATGGTTGTGACTTACAAGGATTGGCATGAGATGTTACCGTTTGCTTTGCATGGATACAGAACCTCAGTGAGAACTTCGATAGGGGCAACACCTTTCTCACTGGTATATGGAATGGACGCCGTGCTCCCCATCGAAGTAGAGATACCTTCTTTAAGAGTGTTAATGGAGGCTGAACTTGAGGAAGCTGAGTGGGTTCAAGACAGATTGGATCAGTTGAATCTCATTGACGAGAAGCGTTTGACAGCCATGTGCCATGGGCAATTATATCAGAAACGGATGAAAAGAGCGTTTGATAAGAAGATCCGTATCCGTGAGTTCCGTCTAGGAGAGCTCGTACTCAAAAAGATCTTGCCAGTACACAAAGATATGCGTGGAAAGTGGATGCCCAATTATGAAGGCCCATTTGTTGTAAAGACCGTTTTCTCCGGAGGGTCCCTGATACTCACGACAATGGACGGAGAAGAACTAGCACATCCCGTGAATTCTGATGCAGTCCGAAAATATTATGCCTAAAAACCCGCTAAGTCGAAAACCTGCAAAAGGCGACTTAGGCAAAAGTAAGGGTTGAAAAAAAAAGAAATAATAATAAAAGCTCGCTAAGTTGAAAACCCGAAAGGGCGGCTTAGGCAAAAAAGAGCGTCCCGGTGGATTGAAAACCCGAGAGGGCGGTCCAGGCAAAAGTTAGGGACAAAGGCATTTCATTGCATCAGAGGACACTGATCATCTCGAACACACTTTCCGCATGAGAGCCATGTTTCAGTTCTTTCATCCTTGCCCAAAGCAGGATTCTGGATTAGTCTTAGTTATTAGTGTCAGTAGGTGTCATTGGATTCGATGTAACCTTTCCCATGTTGCCAATTTCAAAACATAATCATCTGTGGAGCTATGCCTTCAGCGAGCTACCGCCCTTTAAATAAAAGATACCATCTTGTTACTTATATTCCTTGGTGCATTGCTCTTTGTTTTCTATTGTTATGCAAAATGCGTTTATTCTTAAAATTCGAAAATGAAAGGTGCATTGTAGATTTTTCAAAACTGTCTTTCAAAAACAACAAATTCGAAATGTAATAAATTACTTTGACTAGTGGAAATTTCAGAAGGATCTTTTCACTCCCCGAAAATATCATTATTGCAGAAACACTTTCAAACCATTGCTCTATCACAGTCCCCGGCGAGACTATAAGCTGACAACTTTTTCTTGGGTAACTCGAAAGTATCCCTCAGGTTCTCTTCTCCCCATGTGAAGACATGATACTGTGCACCCAAGCAAATTACCCTTTCCCCAGAGAATTCAGAACTTTAAAACTAGATTTGGTTCTACCATTGATCTTCCTTACCCATGATTGACGTATTGGTTGCAGAGAATGCAGCGTATCTCCGTCGAGATGTTTATTTCATCTCTCGTCCCGTCTCTGGTCAGTTTCGTCCGCATACGCAGGGGCATAAGCATCACATGCCTATGTCATATATTCATTTCACATACTCATTACATACTCATTTCATAACATCTTGCATATTTAACTACATACATAGACATTAACATATATTCACATTAACATATGCATTAACATACGTTAGCATTCACAGGTTCATTGTGTTTCACCATCATTGGTTGTTACCGCCGAGTAACTGGGGTTTGTTCATTCTCTTCAAATAGATTGTCAGCCTTAAGCATAAAATACCTATTTGTTTCCAGTTTCCCCACAGAGCTCGATCCTCGTGGATGACGGTTACTTCAGCTATCTTTCCTCGCCAGGATTAGATATTTACCCTTCGAGATTATTCCCTCGATGGAGTCTTGATTACTAGTCTTCTTTCTAGCTCGATCCTAGATTGAATCTCGGTCTTGTCGGTCGTCGAGCCCAACCGGACGTGCATTTATTTTGCACCATCTAAAGATTTTCACCATACCATGGAAGATACGCGACTGTTCTCGCCCGAGAAGCTTATCACTGTACCCGGACGTGCATTTATTTTGCACTATCTTTCAACTAATCCTTTACAGATACACGTCAGTTCACGCCTGGAAAAGCCTATCAGTACAACACTTTACAATCCTACATTTACAACACTTTACAACATTTTACATCTTATAGCATCAATATACAACATTTCTCACCTAAGAAGTCGATCCTATCTTCGTTATGACTCGCAGCAAATGGCCATCTCCATGGAGCAGTTGGGCTTCCATTTACCTGTCGTCTTGAAGTATAGGGGGTATGAACCAAATCGTATTCAGGAGAGCACGATCTTGAAGTACGCGAAGGTTTTGAGCGGAATCATATTCAGGAGAGCACGATTCTGAAGCATGAAGAAGTTCATTTATCCTTTAGTAAAAGAAGGAGCGGAATCATATTCAGGAGAGCA
The DNA here is from genome assembly GCA_963859935.3 of Lathyrus sativus. NCBI lineage: Eukaryota > Viridiplantae > Streptophyta > Magnoliopsida > Fabales > Fabaceae > Lathyrus > Lathyrus sativus. Next base: position 46,074,738 of record OZ012739.1, read on the forward strand.
CGATTCTGAGTTATGAGGAAGTTCAATTGGCCATTTTTCAGGAGGGCACGATTCTGAAAAATGAAGAAATTTCAAGAGCCGAATCATATTCAGAAGAGCACGATTCTGAGCTATGAGGAAGTTCGATTATCCATTTTCATATTCAGGAGAGCACGATTCTGAAGTATGAAGAATTTCATTTGCAAGAAACAACCGAATCATATTCAGGAGAGCACGATTCTGAGTTATGAGGAAGTTCGATTATCCATTTTCATATTCAGGAGAGCACGATTCTGAAGTATGAAAAAATTCATTTACAACCAAATCATATTCAGGAGAGCACGATTCTGAAGTATGAGGAAGTTCAGTTCACCCTTTTCATATTCAGGAGGGCACGATTCTGAAGTATGGAGAGTTTCATTTACACAAGAAAGCCGAATCATATTCAGGAGAGCACGATTCTGAGGTATGATGAAGTTCAGTTTACCCTTTTCATGTTCAGGAGAGCACGATCTTGAAGCATAGAGAAGTTTATTTATCCTTCAGTAAGAGAAAAAATCAGAATCGTATTCCAGGCACCGACCTTAAATGCGAAAAGATTTATTTATCAGATAAGCAGCAGCCTCTTTATTTGAGTGCTTATCCATTTTGGCACATAAGTCCCTTCCAACAATAAGTGACAATTCTCCCTCGAGAAGCTTATCAGGGCATTTCCCATCAAAGTCCATTTATTTTGGCATACAGCCGGTCTTTACCCTGTATATTTGTTACGGAGTTCCGAAAAGTCCGTTTGATCCTGTCACGAGAGATAGTTTACAGAAGCTTGGATGTTATTCTTTGCTCAATGCTCCAGCATTTTGTAATCGATCTTACAATCGTACAATTTTTACTTTTAGATTCCCCAGTGGAGGCCGTCTCACAGGTGTCATCTCCATTTGAGAATCTCGTTCCTTTTCTAAAAAGACAATTGGTCGTGTTCGCACCAGTTGACCATCTTTTTTGGAATTCCCCAGTGTTGTGCTGTCGTCCCAGCGCGTCGTTTTTCCCAGTGTGTTCTTCTCGTAGCGTCTGTCCCTGTGTCGTCGTATTCGTCAACATCTTCATATTCATCATTCCAGCATACGCATCATATCATATTCATATCATCTGCATTAAGCGGTCCCCGCTTTGTCCATAGCATCGCATCGTCGCATATAAGGGCAAAATTTTCGGTTATCTATATTTAAATCTCTCCACCACGATTCCTCACTCAAATCGTCCGGTGTAGCTATTTAAATAGGGGCAATTGTAATACCCTAAATTTTACCCTTATATTTAGTCAGTCATTTCGCATATCATCTCATATGTACATTTGCTAGCCACTAACAAGTTATGAGGGTGTTTGTTTTGCAGATTTGGTCCCAGGGGTATTTTGGTCATCTTACACAAATTCTACCAATTCCTTGAAGACGGGCTGTTATTAAAATTCTGAGGCATTTGATACGTTGTTGTTTTGAGGCATTTATCTATTACCAGGTCTGATCATATTAAGATTTTGGCATTTGGTCAGTGGAATTTAATTACGAGTAGTGTTACTGTTGATGCTGAAACTGTTGTGATTACGGTGCCCATATGTGTTTGGTTATGAAATGGTTGGTTAACATTTTAATCGGATGATGAGATTAGGATTACAAATGAGACGAGTGCACCAATAAGAATACCACTTGGGAGTATTTATGTTTTATGCCTATGTTAATGAATTTAAATACTTGTGGATTTATTCACAAATGTTTATATTTTTAACTAAGAATAAAATATAAATAAATTCAAAATTTTGGGAATTTTATTTCATAAAAAATGCCATCATACAAGAAGTGGAGATTGCTTCATATTTCATAAGTGCTGTTACAAGGAAATACATTAAAGTTCTAAATCCTAAGGGATTACATTGAAGTATCTATCCTAAATCCTAAGAACATCTGAATGTCTTCATGTTGTCTTTGAACGTCTCCACGAATCCTCGGCTAACCTGCACATCAAAAAGAAAACAAACAGTGTAGAAAAAATGTTAGAAGTTTTTGACACTCTCAGAACAATGTCATCATCGAGTGCCGGGAGTGGCACAACCGAAGCTGCGTCCTACCCCCGTTACCGATCCGCGCCGTGGGCGTCAGATCAGGTAATACCTGTTCTTATCGATACGAGACATCCGAGAGATAGAAGTAATAAAAGAAGCGGGACTGATTCGTTGTGCCGCGATTGGATTTCCAAACTGATACGAGAATAAGGCAACATAGGCAAGTTCTGACTCAGACCCGGATGCCGGCAGGTCTGAGTCCCCTTGGTTTCAAAACTTCCAACACCTGAAAAGCCACAAGCATCATCAGAACTCAAAGCATAAACAAAACCAGGAAGGGACTCGCGCCAATACAGGTATGAATAGCCACCAAAGAAAACAAATCTGTACCAAACAGAATGAAGACCCATGGTCCAGCAGAATGAAAATCAAGTTCGAAATAGAACAAGAGAAGCCAAACTATGGCCTCAAGTTGCACAAAAAGAAAATAAACCATCAAACGATGCAAGTTCATGTGCAAAGGTCCTACAAATCTGTCATGAATGAAAAATATTTAGCAGGATCCAAAGAAGCGCAACAGCATACCAAAACAAGAGAGCAGGTCAATTCACAACAGCTCTGAACCAAACAAGTGAGTTCACCTCATAAAAATCAGAAGTGAATAAACGGATTGCACATCAAAATATGATGCCTAAAGCGCATCAACAAGAATGAGAAACGGAGGCAAGATGTAACTCAGAAAGATTATCAGAACCAGCTCGATTACAAGGGACTCAGTCCATAAAGACTGTCATAGACATTACAATTGGAGGCACTGGGCTCAGCTTAACATCATAGCCCATTGAATCAACCTGCCAAAACTACACAGAAGAGTTGAAATTCATGTCAGTTCAGAATTGCAGGCAGTATTAAATCATGGCACGGATTGTACCAGCAAGAATGATCTAATATAAACATGTCAGTTCATGAGATAAACAAGTTATCAAATCATGCTCAGTTCATAAAACAAACAAATCATCAAACACGGGGCTCAGTTAATCAAACATCATAGCCCAGGTCATCATCACCAATTCAATTAGAAGCAGCAATATGATCAGAAGCCAGGATGTAGTATCCTGTTCCAAATGGTTCAGACAAACGTCATCACTACCATGTACCCTTCTCGGCGGCAAAGATCAAGGCAAAGTGTCCATCCTGAAAGAAGAAAAAGAAAAGTAAGTGCTAATGATCAGGATTGAATTAAAACAAAATCGCATCAGGAATCAAATCGTATCCCATTGGAACTCAATCTGGGAAAAATAGAAACAAATCAAAATGAATCCATCAAGAAATCCCGTGAATTAATATCAGATGCCAATCAATCCAATCTGAAGGCAAACCATATCAGAAAATAATAGAGATTTTGATTTGATGTCAATCCTAAAGCAGATCAAAACAAAATCAGTTCAGGTTATTAAATCGAACAGGGTCAGAAGAATCAACTGGAAATCAGAGACCAATCAAATCCTAAAAGGGGAAATAGGATCAGATGGAACCAAATCATATCCCATTGGAACTCATCAATCAACGAATCAGTATCAAATTCATACCAGAAAAATGAATTTCAATCTCACCAAAACCCCAATCAGGATTCCAAGAGAAGAAACGAGATCCCAATCGTATCAGAAAGCCCCTATTGGAACTCAATCTGAAAAAACCAAAGGAAATCAAAATCAAATCGCATCAACACAAAATCAAATCAGAAAAAACGCAAGTTCAAGGCCCAAAAAGAGAGATAAAGAGAAGTTATAAATAGGAGGATACAACCTGATGGAAAGAGATCGGTTGAAACCCTAGACGGAGAGTACCAGAAGCGGCGAAAGAGTCCCATGCGAAAACCCTAAACGGCGCGAGCTCAGACAAAGCAATCGTCATCACCGCTCAAGGAACCACCAAACGCGATCAACAATACCCAGAGAGATCACCTTCATCGTTCGCGAAGAACGACGGGCAATCCAACCGTCCAGCCTCAGAATTTCTTCATCATTGGCCGTCAATCGCTCGCAAAAACAAAACGTAAATCATCCGCCTCTTCATTAGACATCTTGCATGTTCATTTTTGATGCAGAAAAATGAAGAACGAGAGATATTATGGTGAAGAGAAGCAAGAAAGACGTTGAAGAGAGGAGAAAGAGATGAGAGAAGAGGAATGTGTGAACGGCGCCGAAGGAGTATTAGGGTTCCCAGAACCCTAATCATTTTTCAATTAAGCTACCAACCGGGTTGGGTCCGGATGTGGTGACCGGCCCAACCCCTCCTCCTTTTTATTTTTTTTCTTTATTTCATTTTTTTAATTTAATTTGTTTTATGTTTTTTAAAAAAAACTATTTTAACATTTTAATTTTTATAATATAAAAAAAAATCTTTATAAAAAATAATATAACATTTTAGTTTTGTAATTATAAAAGAAAAACTTTTTTTAAAAATAAATATTAAGAATAAATTGAATTCTTTTTATAAACTTAAAACTTTTGTAAATATAAAATAATGAAAAACTCCTTTTTTTAAAAATACAAAAATAAAACCTTTTTTAAAAAATTCTTTTGCAAGTTAAATCATTAAATATTAAATAAAACTATCTCAAGTTTGTATCTCATTTTTCTTCATTGCCTCGTAATTCATCTGATAGCTGGTTGACTTTGCCTACTAACATTGTTCATTGGTTTTGCAGCTTGTCATGTTTACCGTTATTTATTTTATTTCTCGATTCAAGTTTCGTTTATATTTGTATCTGCTTCTCAGTTGTAATCTCGCGAACCTAATAATCGCGTTTACTTTTCGCATTTAAATTTCTGCTGATGTATGGTTTAAATTTCTGCTGATGTATTGCAATATTTCTGTCACATTACACGCTCCGAAGGAACTAGGTCTAGCATTTGACTGCCATGTCAATAGTCCTCAACTTCAAACCCTTACAACTCTTACAAACCCTAATTTTCACAAATGCCTCGCCGCAGGCAAAATTACAATTTTACCCCTAGCATTAGGTCAAAGAGCCGCCGCGCTCATTTTAGGGTTTCCCGCCGTGGAATCCCTAACCTAACCTAACCCTGATTACAACTTAACAATTCAACGTAGAGATTTGGAGTTTCTACACTCCGCGCAAGCGTGTCCCTAAGATGCGTTTATTCCCCTTGAGACTTTGACCACAGTCAAGAAGTCTCTAACCTCCCTTTTGAGGGGAACTACGATTACTCTGATTCCACTCCCGTAAGGATACGTAGGCACAAGATGCGATGTCTTGTCGAGTAAACTTAGAATTAACCCCTTAGGTCTTTTTTCTCACTTTTAATCCTTTGTGCATATATCTTAAGCAAATAAATAAAGCAAAATAGTAAACATTTGAACAAAAGGTTCCTGTAGAGTACTACAGAAGTTTAGGGTGCTAATACCTTCCCTAAATTTAACCAACCCCCGAACCCTAGATCTTTCCCCGCATTGTGTTTACGATGCAAAATAGGTTTTCCCTCTTTTGACCTTTTCCTTCGGATAAATCAAAGAGCGGTTGTGAATTGAATTGCGATTCAAACTCATTAATAGTTTGTGATCCTATTTCCACCGCAACAAAGGGACTTAAGAGATTGTAATTATCTCAGGTATTGCTGAACAAAATGACTGATCAAAGAAAAAGAAGCACAAACTCCTTAAAGTTCAGAGAACTAAAGTTGGGACTGATCCAAGATCTTTTGATTGAAGTGCCGAAGACTGTCAAAATAAATTTTCAAGGGAAGCCTGGGAAGCTACTTGATCTCCACTATTCTGGAGTGGACACTTGGGCTTTGTTCGCTATGGCTCAATTTTATGATGCTTCGCTCAGATGCTTTACCTTCCAAAATTATCAGTTGGCCCCTACTCTTGAAGAATATTCTCACCTGTTGAATATCAAGATTAAGGATCAACCCATTTACACTGGTCTGGAGGAAGAACTGAAGCCTCTTGCCATTGCTCTTGCTCTCCATATGACTAAGGAAGAAGTTGAGGCTGGTCTAGCCAATAAGGAAGGTACTTAGGGATTTCCTTTGAAGTTTCTGCTTGACAAAGCCGTCCAGTTCAAGACTAATGAGGATTGGGAAATATTTGGTGTCGTTGTTGCTTTGATGATCTATGGGATTGTTCTCTTCCCAAATATAGAAAATTTCATAGATATCACCGCCATCACTCTCTTTATGCAGAAGAATCCTATTCCTACCCTTCTTGCTGATACTTACCACTCCATTCATTAGAGGAGTGAGAAGAAGATAGGAATGGTCCAGTGTTTCTCTCACATTTTTCTCAAATGGTATGCCTCCCATCTGCCGAAGGAAAGGCCGCTTGTGGAAAACAAAGAGAAGCTGAAATGGTCTAGGCACATTATGTCTCTAGTAGCTGATGATATAGCTTGGTATTCCCATGAATACTACGATATGGAGATCATTTTTAGCTATGGAGAGTTTGGTAATGTGCCTCTGATTGGTAGAGCTGGTTGCATCAACTACAACCCAGTCATGGCATTACGTCAATTGGGTTATGCTATGGAAGACGAGCCCGAAGCGGAGAAAATCCAAAGTTTCTTTTTGCTCACCATAACAGAAGATCATGCGTTTGTCAGGAAAATTGCTAGGGCATGTACCAAGATCCATACAAAGAGAAAAAAAGAAAGTGAAGAACTGTGTGGCTAAAGAGTCATACAACAGATGGTTGCTAGCTAGAGTGGCTGAGAAGTTGTTACCATTTCCTCCAGAACCATCCATGCAAGAAAAACCTCATGTTCCCACTCACGTATCCATAAAAAGAGTATGAGAAGCTGAAGCTAGTGGTAGAAAGGTTAACCAAAGAAAATCAAGACCTTCAGGCTAAAATCCATCAAGCAGGTGTGGAGAATGGCCAATTCAAGAGAAAAATGGAGGTTGAGCAAGACCAAGTAGCTGAAAGCAGCAAAAAGTTGAAGCTAGAGATGGATCTGAGGGTTATGTATCAAAATGGCTTTGAAGGGGCTGACGCATCAGTAAAGACTCTCTGACAACGCTTGAAGGAAGCTAAGGAATCTTACGACAGAGTGTGGCATTTTTGTGAGCTAGCTTCTGCTGAAAAGAAGAAGACAAGGGAGAAACTTGAGGCTGGCATTGATGATCTCGAAGAGTAATTGAGAAGTGCCTTGACCCTAGCTGAAGATGAACAAAAAATCAAGAAAGAAGCATTAAGAGCTTCATATGTCACTCATGGCATGTGGAACAATAAATGCTTAGAGTTAGAGACCGCTTAGGAAACAGCCACTCTGTGGAAATATTGCTTCGATGCTCTGAAAAGGGATAGTTCACAATGGCTCAAGAAAGAAGCTCAGCTCAACAAGTTGTTGGACACCCATGTGGATTCCCTCTGGTATTATCAGACGACTCTATGTATCGTGCTAAGTATAATGATCTAGTGGAGCATTGTAATCTCATGATTCGGGATATCCCATGGAGGTTAGAAAGTGCGATTAAAGACTTGGAAAGGAACATGTCCCTCCTTCAGCCCATCACTTCATCTAGCTTTGTGATCAGATGGTTAGCAGATTCATGTTTGAGTCGAGGAAGCTTGAAGAGCGTCTCCAAAAGAAGACCTTTTAGTTGATTAGTTCTCTCGCTTGTTGCATAAATCGTTGTATTCAGCTTATTGAGCAATCATTTGTATTGAATATTTCTTTGGAAAATTAATGAAAAGTTGCTTTTTGGTCTTAATTATGCATCTTTACTATTCATTCGCAGTTCTCTAATACCGTTGATAATCACAAGTCTCGAAAGTCCCTTGAACATCATTCGAGCATTGCATATACTTGCGCATCATTTTTGCATTCCCTGAAGCCTGACCTTACACACTGCTTGCCCTTTCTGCAATAGAGCAAGTTGACTTCTCAACATCCGTACAACACAAGAAGTAATTAGAAGAGAATCATGGATCAGCTAGAACAAATCAGGCTTCTATGAGGGAAGAAATGCAAAGCATGAAGACGCGGATGAACCAGCTCATGGAGGTGATCCAGGACATGGCCAGGAGTTAAGAAGAGATGAGGCTAGCAGCAGAGAGGAATGATAATCATACCCTTGCTGGCGCAATTCCAAATGCAGATGACGCAGTTCCAACCCATGTTGGCGCAATTCCAACCCCTGTTGGTGCAATTCCTACTCCCGTGGGTGTAGTATCTATCCCTGTTAGCACAGTTCATCCACTAGCTAGTGCAGTCCATCCTCCCGGTGGTACGATTCCACCACCAGTCCACTAAGACGATCATGAGGGTTCCTACGAAGATTCAACAGCTGATGCGTGTGCGCCACAGAACGCTGAATTGGAGAAGAAATTTCATGCTCTACAAGAAGCAGTGAGAGCAATGCAAGGCCCTGACATTCTGGGATTAGACACTACGGAAATATGCCTTGTACCAGGGGTTAAGATACCTCCAAAGTTCATTATTCCGACCTTCGAGAAATACAAAGGTAGCAGTTGTCCCAAGACCCACATAAGGTCTTATTGCAAGAAGATGGTCGCTTATTCCGACGATGAAAAGCTCCTAATTCATTTCTTCCAGGATAGTTTGACCGAGGCTTCTCTATAATGGTACATGCAGCTCGAGCGCTCTCATGTGAAAATCTGGAAAGAGTTAGCAGATGCTTTTATAAAGCATTATTAGTACAACACTGATATGGCTCTGAATCGAACACAACTCCAGAGTCTGACCCAGAAGCCAAACGAGTCTTTCAAAGACTTTGCACAGAGATGGAAAGGACTAGCTGCGAGAGTACAACCCCCGTTGTTGGAAAGAAAGCTAACAGATATCTTCATGGGGACGCAGCAAGGCCCAATTCTTGAGCGTCTGGCATCTACTACTTCCATGGTGTTTTTCGAACTTGTCATGGCTGGAGAAAGGCTAGAGAGCTTGATGAAGGCCAGAAAGATTCAAAATGCTAATGGATCCTCTAGTGGGGTCAAGAAGCCATATCAGGGATTCATCAAAAAGAAGGAAGGCGAAACTAGTGTCGTGTCCACAGAAAGGGGAAAAACCCATCAGGGTTATCATCATGTTGTTGTCGTTGCTCCACAATAATGACTTTCCATTCCTGTAAGCCAGCCTGTGGCTCAACAACAGAATCGACAACAACAATCATACCAACCGAGGCAAAACCAGTATCAGGGTCAACAAAGACCGAGAAGGCCAGAAAGAAGGTTTGATCTGATCCCATCAACATACGCTAGACTACTTCTGTTCTTGTTGAAAGGAGGTCTTGTGCAACTAAGGGAAATGAGGGACCCTCCAGTCGTTCTTCCCCCGGGTTATGATGTCAATGCAAGATGTGAATTTCATTCTAGTGCCCCAGGACATAGCATTGAGAATTGGAAGACCTTGAAATACGTCTTTCAAGATCTTATTTATTCAAAAGCAATAAATTTCACCCGAAATACCCCGAATATCAAGACTAACCCAATGTCGCCTCGTCATCACTCAACAAACATGATCAAAAGCTCTAGAGGGATCCGATTAATTTCGGATATTGATAAACTAAAGATGCCCCTCTCCATTGTTAAAGAGCAGCTTTTATTAAAGAATATTTATCCTGGCTGTCCAGTTGATTGTCATGTTTGTGTGAACGAATCTCAAGAATGCGCTGAACTGAAGAAAGGCATTCAACACCTGATTGATCAAGGCGTATTGGTAGCAGAACAACTTTCGAAGACTGAAGAAGTTGCTACTCTGGATATTCTGTTTGAGACGTTGGACATACCATATGATGATGAAAGTGGATTATGGAATCCTTCCATAAGTTTGAATCGTATTCTGTTAACAATATTGTGCGATGAAGAAGATTGAGAAAATGTGTATGGACAGGCTCATATCCCTCTATAGATCCCTTATGATGAAACATATGTGCTTCCTTAGGGTCAAGATGAAAAACCCCTGAGTATACCTTACGGTCCAGTTGAGATACCTATGTCTCTACCCTCAATGAATCAGCTTGTCATATCAACACCATCTCCGTTTCCTTACGAGAGCACGAATGTTGTTCCTGGGCTATATGACGAGGTTGTTTTTCTCAATGGACAGAAGGTGAGAGAAGAAGACATCTTAGAAGAAAAGAAGACTGTAGAGAATATTGTGGGAACTGGTGGCGTCACCAGGAGCGGCAGGATCTTTGCACCAACCACATCACTCGTCCATAACAGTAGCAATGCAAGCAAAGATACTGTTAAACAAGGCACCATTGAACAGGGACAGTCATCCAAACAGAAGGATTTCCTTAATAATGAAGCAGAGGGATTTTTAAGAATCATCCAGAAGAGCGATTACAAAGTGATTGACCAGCTCAATCAAACTCCTTCGAAAATATTTATGTTGTCATTATTAATGTGTTCAAAGGCCCATCAGGAGGCGCTATTAAAATTCTAGAAGGCTACTCACGTGCCTCAAGAGATATCAGTGGTGCAGTTTGAAGAGGTGGTTGGGAATATAGCATCAGGTCATATTTTGAGCTTCAATGATAGTGAATTACCCCCCAAAGGTAAAAATCATAACAAGGCCTTGCACATTACCATCAAATGTGTAAATGTTGTGTTCTCTCGAGTGCTAGTCGATATTGGGTCGTCGCTGAATGTACTACCAAAAAGCTCGTTGTGTAAACTGTCAATTGAAGGGCTTGTGATGAAGCCAAGTCAGGCTATCGTGAAAGCTTTTGACGGAGCTAGGAGAACTGTAATTGGCGAGGTTGATCTCCCGATTGTTGCACCCCGAAATTTGACCAACAGGTTCCCATATCTGGTTTATGTTTCGATACATTTTGCATTCGCATTCGCATACTGCAGGTATTGCATTTTCTCAGTCAGGTTGATTTTATCGGGATTGCAGCCCCTGGCGTTTCAGGCAGTTCAGGCCGGTTTGAATAAGCGTATTTTGAGAACTGGTGCTCGTTCCCTGTGTTTTCAGGCCCTCTCGGGGCCCGGGTTTCATTAGGGTTGTGCAATCGTTTTATAATCGATTTAATCGGCCTCCTGGCATTTTTTAGGATTTTTCCTTTATTTTCTAGATTTTTAATGCATTTAATAGATTTTTTAATAGGGTTATTTGTTTGTTTTTAGCTAGTAAATAGGTTAGTATTTTGTTTATAGAATTTAATAGATTTTTTAATAATTTTTAGAGTTTTAAATAGATATTCTTTAGAGATTTAATAGATTTTAAATTTTTTAGGTATTAATTTCCTTTTAATAGATTTTTTAAATAGATATAACTAGATATTACTTTTCTTAAATAAGAATAGATTTTTAAAATGGATATTCATGTTTTTATAGATTTTATTAGATTTTATTTGATTTTTTAGATTTAATTAGATTTTAAAAAAAAATAGAATTTAATGTTTTTAGATTTTATTAGAGTTTAATTGTTTTTTTTTAAGATTTAATTAGATTTTTTTAAATAGTTTTTTTAGATATTAAATAATTTTTTCTGTTTTTTTTTAATAGATTAGTTAGGATTTTATTATTAATTTTCGTTTTAGACTTTAATTAGGGTTAATTAGGGATTTTAATTAGGTTTTAGTTAATTTTCATTTTATTTTAAATAGGGTTTTTATTATTAAATTTTTGTTAGTTAATTAGTTAATATTCATTTTGTGGGTTAAGTAGTCCTTAATCATGTTTAAGTCACAGGATTAGCAATTGGGCCTATTATCCAGTCCAAAGCCCAGTCAGAGGGTCCATTTTCGCATGCCAGGTGTCCTATAAGAGCAGTGCCACGCGTGCAGCCCCAGTTTCAGCCACCTCACTCTCACACACACTCAGAATCTTGACAACACACACTCCACTATCTCCTCTCTCCTCACACGTGTAACCCTCTAATCCTCTCTCAGTGCCACTTGTCCACCACCGACACCACACACCTTGCATGAGCGCCACCTAGTATCCCACTAACTCCCCCTTGCCGGAGTACATGCGAACACCGTCGGACGGCTTCCCCTCTGCCGTAACAGTCACCGGAGTCTGTTGAGACCGCCGGAAACTGCATTTTTCCCAGATTTTTTCTCCTCTCAACATTAATCCTCACCGATCATCCTTCATCAATCTTCGCCAGAAAATTACTCCTCGCCGGAATCTTCATCAAGATTCATCCAGTTCTTCGTTTTTTCCAGAAACGCCAGGAACACCTTCACATCTTCATCATCTCTCTTTCCAGAATAACCAGAGTTTCATCAAACCCTGTTCATCTTCATCGTTCGCCATTCTCCAGATTCATCAACAATTCCATCCCTTCAACGATCTCTTCATCGCGTCGTGTTCGTCACCTGGATCTTCATCCAACGTCTCCCGTTCGTCCAGATTCAACACATTTCTTGGACTTTCACGCAACTTCGACGAAGATCTTCAACGATCGTCTGCCATCCTCAACCAGTTTTCCAGATTTCATCCACGTTTCATAGATCCGCGTAGAAGCTCTCCCCAGATCTTCTTCAAGGTTTTCGTCAGGAACTCTTTGTCGTCCGTAGATCATCTTAGCATCACCCAGGTTTCTTTTCCTTTTCACCTAATTCATTGCATGTTTGTAGGTAGCTGGATCTGAGAATCTGTAGGTTGAATAGTGATGTTAGGGCGAAGGTTTAGGTTGGAGAATTTTGTTCTGAGGGTTTTAGCATTAGTTCATGTCGATTTGGATTGATGAACTCTTTCATGGTGAAGGAGTTAGAATGAATTGATGAAGGTTTTTTGTTTCAGAGTGTTTCAGAGAGTTGAGTTTCAGAGAGAGGTTCTCTGCGCCGTTTAGGGCTTCAATGAGGAAGGTGAACAGTAGCGAGTGGTGTTAGGGGGACTAGGTTTTACTTGGCTGAGGTTGTGAGTGGATTGGGCTCGGGCATTAGGCTCATTGCCTTTACTGATCATACCCCCTATTTTCTATAAGCACCCCCTTCCTCCCATGTGTGAATTTCGTTTGGGCCTAGCCCAGGTTTGCTGTTTACACCTCCGTCTGGGGCCCAACCTGGATACAAAGCGAGTTCGTCGCTATCTGCCCCCCCCCCCCCCCCGATTTGTTTTTTTCTTTTTTTTCTTTTGTGTTTTTTTTCTGAAGCAGATTGGGCCCAGCGCAGTGATATCTGCACCCCCCCTCCTGGGCCCAGTGCATTTCTGAAGTGAAATAAATTGCTATTGCCACCCCTGTTTTCCATTTGTTTGAATTTTCATATTATGTGCATATAGTTTACTATAAAAATCATAATAAATCCAAAATTAATCAGAAAAATATTTCAAAAATACCTCCATGATCTTGGATTCATTTGTGATTTTATGTAAATAATAAATTTCATATTCACCCATTTTTCAATTTAATTTGATTTTTCCCATTTTATTAATTTCTTTAATTTGGTACATTTGATACATGTTTTTGTGAATTTGCTTGTGACCAATTGGTGAATAATTTTGATTTGATTCTTGTTGGGATGATTAGATTAGAAGTATAGGTTCCCTTAGAGATTTATCTCACATTTTTGTGATTTAATCTTGTTTAGTTTTGACTAGAGAACATTAGGTTAGTTAGAGTAGGGTTCAAACTCAACATAGGTGCATTATAACATTTTATTTTGGGGTTTTTAGCATGAATTAGGTTCTGGGACATATAGGATATGTAGGGTAGATGTAGAAATCCCCTTAGAATTAATCTTAGAATTTTGACTACTATATTACTATTTTTAGTATATTTTACAAATGGAGTGTTTGTTTGGTGTTCCCACTGGGGTTTTTAATTGTGTGCTTGGGCTTTTGGGCTTTGATATGGGGTATGGGGATTGGCTTGAGCTTATGGAGCATGAAGACATTAAAAGAGAAGATTGAAGATCAAATGTTGAAGCTTGAAGATTGTTTGAGCTGGGAGTTGATTGAAGACATAGGAGATACGAGATAGGTAAAGCCTTAGAATAGAACAAATTCTTTGTACAAACATGGTAAGCTTCTTGTGCTTCCATTCCTCTTTATGACATAAAGTCCCTCTATGGTATTCACCTCCCTCCTTTGGAGGGATAAGTGGCCTTACCTTAGAGGTAGAACTTTGAGAGAAACATTCTTCTATAATGTTAAACTGTTTGTAGGCTTCCTTTGGTAGTCAATGAACTGTTTAACATTCAACTCATCTTGTTAAGTGACTATCATCTAGGAGAGCTTGCCTTGAAGAAAGAAGCCATTGAAGATAGAGATAAAGATCAAAGATTGACAAAGATGAATATTATTCATGTCAAAACTATGCAGCTGTTAAAGCTAGGGTTTACTGCTGTTTGGAGCTATTTGCTGTCTGATGCTGTCAATGGTTTAAGATTCTGTGCTTGCTTAAGCTTGGTGATTTCTTGGAGATGGGAGTTTGTTGTAGCTTGGGTATAATTGGAGTTTGACTTTGGGGTTCACTTGAAGATGTTACTGTTTTGCTGTTTATCAACTGTCAGAGTTGGATGTTTTTCAGAGCTGCTGTTGTAGGAGCTGGTGGGCTGTAGGAGCTGGTGGGCTTTCAGAGCTGGTTTTGGGGTTTATTTTCTTTGCTGTATTGTTTGTCAATTTTCCCCTTAGGTTTGAAGTGAAGCCGTTTCACTTTGCCTATTGTTTTCTAGGTTCGAGGTTGAGTGGGACTCCCTTGCCTCGCTTGTGCTGTTGCATTCATGCATTTTACTGCTTTACTGTATATGTTGTTGCTTTTCCGTTTATCCCCTAGGATCTCTGTTTCTCTCTGTGCAAGAGAGAAATATGACAGACATTAGGTGTTAATCCATGCATGCCAACATTAGGATAGTTTTGATTCCCATTTTAACCCTAGGTTTTTAGAGTTCTTTCTCTTCTCATCTCGAAACAATCAAAAAACACAATAAACATTTCAAACACAATAAAAGATAGTTCTTGCGTAAAAGACTAAAAACCAATCAAAGTGTCATTTTTGTCCGCTTGGACCCGTAATCAGGAGAAAACCTTTTTCAGAAGGATAAAAAACAGTCCGACAAATTTGTGTCTTCCGTAGCCCGAACTACGTTTGCTCTGATCTTTCATGCTGTATGAAAGTACGTAGGCATAGGATGCGATATCCTAGCGAGCAACCTTCCCCTCCTTGCCCGTAGGTAGGCGAACTACGTTGACTCTGATTTCTCGTTCCAGATGGGAATACGTAGGCATAAAGTGCGATACTTTGCCGAGTCATTTTATTTTCTTTTAACCTCAGACCTGTAGTATAGATAGAATAATAATCCGTACCAGAAAACAAGCGTGGATCCCGTCGAGTACGACGGACGTGAGGGGTGCTAATACCTTCCCCTTGCGTAATCGACTCCCGAAGCCAGGATTTGCTTGCGATGACCATTCCTTTCCCGTCTTTGCAGTAGGTTTACTTCGAGCGTTTCCTTTCCCTCCGTTGGGATAAATAACACACGGTGGCGACTCTTCTGTTCAGCCAACGCCGATTTTCGTAGTAGCGACAGTTGGCGACTCTGCTGGGGATTCCAACGGTCCCTACGCGAGTCAATCCTAGCGCTTGTTTTCCCGTCGTGGATTTTGTATGGATTTACGTTTTCTGTATTTTACATTCAGCATTATATTATTGTTATTATTGTTGTGGGTATGAGGGGGTTCTATGATTGAGAGATAAGTCGGACCTGGGCTTGAGTGCACCTAGAATTAGAGTGGAAATTAGTGGGCGCGTGCATGCTTTGCATGTACTAGTGTCTCATGAAATCCATGCTCAGACGAGGTTCTCCCGATTGACTTCTTTTTCAACCCTTTGGGTTGAGGGGGATGTTGGTTTGGAGGATTGTCGACTCTGGGGATCGATCATTTGGAAGTTGGCTAAGTGAGGCCTCTTCAGGACATGATGATGCCACACCTTCTGGGTATCGTATCATCAGTCTTGAAAGTCTGTGACGCCAATGATCGCATAGGATGCCATACCTTGTGTCAGTTATTAGGACACCTACCTGTGAGAGGGGTTGGGACATGCAGGTAACTTGACCTCCAGATTACCGGTTTTCTTGATTGAGATTCAGTGGTGTTGATATTTGAGGACAGTGTTATTGGGTCTGTCAGAGACCAGGTTGGAGCATTGTGGATGGTCTTGAGCAGTTTGTGGATCTATTTGAGGCCAATATTGTGGATTGGATTTCTCAGCCAGGGGCACGTGATCCCTTATTGCATTGCTTGCATTATTGCATTGTTTGCATCATCATGTGCATATCATTAACGTGTGTCTGTGCTGCAGGTGCATTTTCATACTTCCCGATTCTAGTGCTCCGGACTTCTATCTATTGTTATGAGTACTTTGAGGAAGACTGTTGCGTATAAGTTGCCTACTCCTGATGTGACTTCTTTGTTGGGTCTGATTTCCCTAGCTGACGATGATGTGAAGAGAAGTTTTAGAAAGAGTTATGGGAAGCTACTGAGTTTGGTTTGCAGACCAACTGCATACAAGTTGAATGGGTTATACACATTGATGCAGTTATATGATCCCTCCTTGAGGTGTTTTATGTTCCAGGACTTCATTTTGGCTCCGACCATGGAGGAGTACGCTGAGTTTCTAGAGTTTCCAGTTCAGAACAGAGTGCCCTTCATTCACTTTGACGCTAAGCCTAAGCTGGAAGACTTAGTTGTTCCCTTGCATATGGATCCTGCAGAGTTGTTGTTGACTTTCTGGCATGGAGTTTCTGGGTTCTCTCTCAAGTTTTTGGTTAGCAAAGCTCAAGAATATGCCAAAAGCGGCTGCTGGATCGTGTTTAACGTTGTTCTTGCCTTGTGCATCTATGGGATTATACTGTTCCCTAATCTGCCTGAATTCGTTGATTTGGATACATTCCACTTGTTTGCTGCAGGCAACCCGGTGCCTACCTTGATTGGAGATTTCTATCATTCCTTGCATTATAAGAATGAAAACAGAAGGGGGAAAATGTCCATTGTTGTGTACCTTTGCTGAACATGTGGTTTGAGAGCCATCTGCCCAAGAAGGGTCCTTTTGTTGAATTTGCGGATACAGCTGAATGGTCTGAGCGTCTAATGGGGCTTTCTTTGGAAGATATTGTCTGGTTTGATAGAGATTTATTGGGGTCAGAGATTATCTTCAGTTGTGCCAGGTTTCCCAACGTTCCTCTAATTGGAAGGAAGGGCTGTATTAATTATAACCCGTCTTTGTTGGTTCGACAGTTTGGGTATGCTTTGAAGAGTCCGCCGAAGGAAGAAGAAATACAGGAATCTCTGTATTTCACTGGTGACCTGAGTGGGGAATTATTGTCCAAGCTTCAGCACGCTTGGAATCATATCTGCAGAAGAGGGAAACCATTGCTAGGCAAGAATGATTGTCAAGCCTATATGCCATACAAGATGTGGATTCAAGAGAGGGTAAGACAGGTGCAGATGCCTTTTCCAGCAGTATCACGTCCCGTTCCCATACCAGTTGAGGAACCGACTACTGTGGCTATTGGGGTCTATGAGCGGGTTGTGAAAGAGAAAGAAGACTTGATAAAGATCAATGAAGAGTTAGAGAAGGAATTGGCTCAAATCCGGAGTGAGAAGAACAAAGTTGTGTATTCCTTCCAACAGCAAACTGAGTTGGTAAACAGGCTGGATGCTGAACTGACAGAAGAGACAAAGAAACGGGAACGCCTGGGAAAAGAATTCAGAAGCTCTCATTATATGTTAGAGTCCAAGAAGAAGTCACTTGATGCCGCCTACCGGGAAATCTCTTCGTGCAATAGAACGTGGAATGCTACGCTAACCAACAACAAAAAGAGGGAAGACAAACTGAAACAGCAAATTTCTGAACTCGAAGATCAGTTGAAGGTTAGCAAGAGAAAGTATGAAGAGGAGGTTATGACAAGATATAGTCTTCAGAACTCATTGAACAAGGCTGTTGAGCGTAAGAAGGAGGCTGTGTCTCAGAAACGGAAGTTAGATGACCGCTTTGGAGAAGGGGCATGGGAGGAATCTATTGGTGATTTATGACGTGTTCTCAAGCAAAGAGATCTACTTGTCGAGGGTTTGCTTACTCAACCAAATCATCCCGAGACTAAGAGATTATTAGAGGAGTACCAGGCGTATGGTCGCACTTGACTATCTCATGTATTGATGTGTATGCTTTATTTGCATTGTGCTGGCCATCACCAGGATTGTTGGTTGAGGTCATGCCTTCTTATTGTACGCTCATTAATATTGTATTCTTGACTTGATGGGATTCTCTGCAATGTATGAGATGTTTTTCTATGATTGGGTTTCGAGCTTCTTATTGCTATCACCGCACTGGCACATTGGCACTAGAATTGGGGGGTGATATTCCCTAATGCACAGACACATGCTGCATTTGCATACACATTCATATTGCATTATCAGGTGATTATTAAACTGTATCTCATTTCCTGCATCTCACCAGGTTTTTCCAGGATTGAAAGTCAACATCCTCACCGATATTCTACTCGTACCAACTTCAAAAGAGTCATGGACCAGATGCAAAACGAGATGCAGGAGATGCGTGAGAAGCTGGCACTGTTCATGCAGACGATGGAGACAATTGTGAAGGGGCAGGAAAACTTGCAAACTTTGGTGCAGCCATTGCTGGCGAGAAATGTCGGGAATGGAAACGAAGACCACAATTCTGTATGTGTTGAAACCATTCATGGGGATGGTACTCCTACGCCTGTAGCTCCACCTGTGGTGAATGTACCTGTTGTGAATGTGAACAATGGCGCTGGCGCCGGGAATGGTAATACAGGAATTGGTAATGAGACCGTCATTAACAATGTTGGATTCGGGGACGCCAATCTGGGCGGTGATAACAATGGAGGTAATGGCCTTGGTAACAACGGACTCGGCTATAACGACCAGGGGTTTGATTATGTTAACCAGGATGGGAAGTTTGGCTTCAACGCTCAGAGTTTCGGATATGATGGTTTTGGTAATGCCAATTAGGGCTATGGTGGATTCGGTAACGGAAATGGTGCTGGAATGATGTCCTTTGGACCTGCCGGGGTCGCTCAAGGGTATGGTAACAGAGGACGGGGCCCTATGATGAATCAGGCTAGATTTGGTCGTAACAATGGGTGTGATGGGTACGGAAATGAGAATGTTAATTGGATGGAAGACCAACAAGAAGATGCCTTCTCTGGTAGGGGTATGGATGGACCTGTGGATCCGGTTCAGAGGATCAAAATGCTTGAGGAACAAATGAAGGGTGTAGTGAATCAGAATACTTCTGGTTTAGATATGACCGCAATGGGATTGGTGCCTGGACTAAGGGTACCGCTGATGTTTAAAGCTCCCACCTTTGATAAATATAAGGGAGACACTTGTCCGAAGGTGCATGTTCGCTCTTACTACAGACGGATGTCCGCTTACTCGAATGATGAAAGAATGCTGATGCATTTCTTCCAAGACAGTCTATCCGGACCGTCACTTGAGTGGTATATGGGGCTGGAGCCCACTCAGATCAAAACCTGGAAGCAACTGGCTGAGGCGTTTGTGACTCATTACAAGTATAATAGTGACCTGGCACCGAACAGGGTCCAGCCGCAAGGCTTGTCACAGAAAACTGGGGAGAGTTTCAAAGAATATGCGCAAAGGTGGTGCGACATGGCGGCAAGAGTGCATCCTCCTCTAGTGGAGAAGGAAATGAATAATATGTTCATTGGAACATTCACGGGGATATTCTACGAGAAGTTGTTTCCTGTTGCGTTGGGCAGTTTCTCCGATCTGATCTTGATGGGTGAAATGATTGAGAATAGTATTAAGGTGGGAAGGTTCCAGGCTGGGGAGTCTACTTCTCGGGAGGTAATAGAAAAGCATTTGGCGGTCGACGTCAAGGTGATTCTAGTGCAGTGTTTGGTGGCCGGGGCAGAGGTAGAGGAAGACACCAGTATAATCAGCCGCAGCAGATAGCTAGTGTCACGATTCCGATTCCTCAACAGAGACAACAACAACAACCGCAACAACAGCAGCAACCACAGCAACAGCAGGGGCAGAATGCTGGCCAAAGAAGATTTCTGAATGCGAAGCTGAAAAGAGTGTTTGAAGCGCCTCCTTCCACGTACGCGGAACTCTTACAGACACTGTTGGGGCTGAATTTAGTTGAAAAGAGGACCTTGGCCCCGCCCACGGGACCAACCCTTCCTTATGGGTATGATGTTAACAAACATTGTGACTTCCACTCCGGGGCACCCGGGCATGACATAGAGGCCTGTCATGCGTTTAAACATAAAGCTCAGGATCTACTGGATAGCAAGGCCATAAATTTTGGACAAGCGGGTCCGAATATAGTACAACAGCCTATGCCCAATCATGGGGCAAATGCTATTTTGACTGAGGAGGGTTTGAACCTGGTCATGAATGTTGATGAACTGAAAACACTGTTGTGTGAAGTAAAGAGCAGGTTACTGAAAGGAGGTGTGTATCCGGGCTGCGATGAGTTTTGTCTAGAATGTTGGACCCAAGCTGGGGGTTGTGCTGAATTGAAGAAGGGCATTTAAACCTTGATAGATGAAGACACGTTGCAATTTGATAGAACGGCAGTTGAGAAACCTGCAGAGGTGTTAGTTGATGAGCAAAGTGATGTTGCTACGGTGACAATTCCACGAAAAACGATAACTATAACGGCGGCAGCCAGGCGGCCGACGATCACTATTACAAAGGCAGGGTCAGTCCCTTATGAGAGCACCAAGGCAGTACCATGGACTTATGGGCTGGAAGCATATTGTGATGGGGAGAAAATTGATATCAGTAAACGACCAGATGGGGTTGTGGACAATGTCGTCGGGACTGGAGGGATGACAAGGAGCGGGAGAATTTTTATATCGCCTGAGGTAGAGGCTGAATGATTGGCAAAAGGTAAAGGTAAAGTGAATGAGAATGTTCCAGTGCAGAGGAATGAAAAAGAAACGTCACTGAAAGATGTAGAAGAATATATGCGTCTTATCCATAAGAGTGACTATAAAATTGTTGAGCACCTTCAACAAACGCCGTCGAAGATCTCCATATTGTCGCTGTTATTGTGTTCCGAAGCCCATAGGAATGCGTTATTAAAAATTCTGGACACGTCGTTTGTACCCCAAGATGTTTCTGTGATTCAGTTGGAGGGGGTGATGGCGCACGTGAACGCAGGCCATAGTTTGGGATTTACGGATTTTGATTTGACTCCGAAGGGAAGAGAGCATAATATGGCGTTGCACGTCTCAGTTGAATGCAGGGGCATAGTCATGTCCCATGTGTTAGTAGATACCGGGTCTTCCTTGAATGTGTTGCCGAAGAAAGCAATGATGAAGTTGGATATCAGGGGGATCATTTGTACGCCTAGTGACTTGGTGGTCACGACATTTGATGGTACACGGAGGTTAGTCTTTGGATCTATAACTTTGCCTCTGCAAGTGGGGCCGGAGGTTTTTGAAACTGAATTCTATATCATGGACATCCAGCCAGCATATAGTTGTCTTCTTGGACGACCATGGATCCATGGTGCTGGGGCAGTCACATCTACCTTACACCAAAAGCTGAAGTACATGGTGGGGGACAGTGTGGTCACAGTTTGTGGAGAAGAGGATATACTGGTCAGCCATTTGTCGTCATTCAAGTGTGTGGAAGTCGACGACGAAATCCATGAACCCCCTGTCAAGCCTTTGAGGGGTTGCGCATTAAGGACAAAGTTCCAGGGCCAAGCAAGGCATCAGAGGTGGCAGTGTCGTCATACAAAGAGGCTCAGGCTCTGGTGAAGACCGGCGAGACCAAAGGCTAGGGCAAGGTTTTGGATATTCCCGTGAAAATGGACAGATTTGGACTGGGATATCAACCTTCGTCATCAACGCCTACTGCAGGGGCACCCCGTTTCAAAGGACCAATAACAATTACGGCTGGTGAGGTATATCACGAGACCATTAACGCTGTTTCAGATTCTAAAGAAGGAGACAGCGACTGCGACATGGACGCCTGGATTCAGCCGAGCGTGCTAGGGCAAGGGCTTTGCAATTGGTCTATTCAGGAGACTGTTCCTGTGACAACTAAACAGTAATGCTTTGTTTTCTTAATTGTTGAACAATCTGGTGTCCTACCCAGGGCATCGTGATTTTGCTTAGGGCCATTCTGTTATGTACATTGCACTGTTTAATCGTTAAATAAAAGGCATTTTTCATGTACAAATATTGTGATCCCTGTTTTTCCTGTTTTTATTTTTACAATAAAATGGCGACGTGGTTATTTGTTTTGTATGTGTTTTGAAGCATTTAACCACTTCCTTTGCAGGATTACTATTTCAGATGACATCTATGAACCGCCTATGACTCACTTCGACTTTGAGCACCCGGTATTTCAGACCGAAGAAGAGATCGTTGAAGATGGCGATGTTCCAGAGGAGTTGTCTTGGTTGGTAAAACAAGAAGAAAGAATCATTCTGCCTCACGAGGAAGTCATTGAGATCGTCAATCTGGGGTCGGAAGGGGTTGAAAGGAACATCCGTATAAGGGCCGCGCTGCAGAGCGACGTCAAGCAAGGATTGGTTGAAATGCTCAAAGAGTACAGTGATATTTTTGCTTGGTCGTATGAGGATATGCCTGGGCTGGATACAGATATGGTTGTGCACCATCTGCCGCTAAAAGAGGAATGCCCGCCGGTTAAGCAGAAGCTCCGAAGAACTAGACCAGACATGGCTGTGAAGATCAAGGAGGAGGTTCAAAAGCAATGGAATGCTGGTTTCCTAGCTGTTACAAAATATCCCTCATGGGTCGCTAATATTGTGCCAGTGCCAAAGAAAGACGGTAAGGTGAGAATGTGCGTAGATTACCGTGATCTGAATAAAGCGAGCCCGAAAGATGATTTCCCACTTCCTCACATCGATGTACTGGTCGATAACACCGCTCAATTCTCCGTATTCTCCTTCATGGATGGCTTCTCGGGCTATAATCAGATTAAAATGGCGCCAGAAGACATGGAGAAGACTACCTTCATTACGCCCTGGGAACATTTTGTTACAAAGTGATGCCCTTCAGATTGAAGAATGCTGGGGCAACGTATCAGCGTGCAATGACGACTCTCTTTCATGACATGATGCATAAAGAGATCGAGGTTTATGTTGATGATATGATTGCCAAATCCCAGACGGAGGAAGAACATTTGGTGAATCTGCTGAAATTATTCAAGAGGCTTAGGAAGTTTAGGCTGAGACTGAACCCTAACAAGTGCACCTTCGGGGTGAGATCGGGTAAACTGTTGGGGTTTATCGTGAGCGAAAAAGGAATAGAGGTTGATCCTGCGAAAATAAAAGCAATACAAGAAATGTCGACGCCTAAAACAGAAAAAGAAGTGCGCGGGTTTTTAGGGAGGTTGAACTACATCGCTCGGTTCATATCTCACCTAACAGCTACGTGTGAGCCGTTATTCAAGCTGTTGAAAAAAGACCAGGCTGTAACATGGAATGAAAATTGTCAAAAGGCGTTCGATAAAATAAAAAATTATTTGCAGGAGCCTCCTATTTTGATACCTCCTGTGGCAGGGAGACCCTTGATTATGTATTTGACGGTTCTTGAGGGGAGTATGGGTTGTGTTCCCGGTCAACATGACGAGACAGGGCGTAAAGAGCATGTGATATACTACCTGAGTAAGAAATTTACTGACTGTGAGTCTCGATACTCAATGCTCGAAAAAAACTTGTTGTGCGCTAGCCTGGGCCGCCAAGCGTTTGAGGCAGTACATGCTAAATCATACAACCATGCTCATCTCGAAGATGGATCCTATCAAATACGTATTTGAAAAGCAGGCACTATCGGGGAGAATTTCCCGTTGGCAAATGGTTTTGACCGAATATGACATCCAGTATGTTTCACAGAAGGCTATAAAGGGGAGCGTGTTATCAGAGTATCTAGCTGAGCAGCCTATTGAGGACTACCAATCGATGAGGTTTGATTTTCCTGATGAGGATATCATGTACCTGAAGATGAAAGATTGGGAAGAACCGTTGTCGGATGAAGGGCCAAAGACGGATTCCAAGTGGCAGTTGATCTTTGATGGAGCTGTAAACTCCTATGGTAGCGGAATAGGGGCAATCATCACTACTCCACATGGGTCGCACATCCCATTTACTGCTCGATTAACCTTTCCGGTTACCAATAATGAAGCCGAATACGAATCTTGTATTATGGGGCTTGAAGAAGCCATTTATTTGCGAATCAAAAATCTGGATGTATACGGAGACTCGGCACTGGTGGTGAATCAAATAAAAGGAGAATGGGAGACACGTCAGCCTAATTTGATACCGTACATGAATTATGCAAGGAGATTGTTGCCTTTCTTTGACAAGGTTGAATTGCATCATGTGCCGCGAGCAGAAAATCAGATGGCTGACGCCCTGGCTACATTGTCTTCCATGTATAAAGTTAACTTCTGGAACGAGG
This sequence comes from Lathyrus sativus, assembly GCA_963859935.3. Taxonomy (NCBI): domain Eukaryota; kingdom Viridiplantae; phylum Streptophyta; class Magnoliopsida; order Fabales; family Fabaceae; genus Lathyrus; species Lathyrus sativus. The sequence goes on from OZ012739.1 coordinate 46,099,176, forward strand.
CTCCCAGAATTGTTATCTCTCGGCTTGACATGCCCGCGTTCATATTTTCCATTGACGAAGCTTCCAATGATAAACCCTGGTATTTTGACATTCAGAATTTCCTGAAGAACAAGGAGTATCCGGCTGGGGCATCCAGCCGCGATCAGAATACTCTCAGGAGATTGGCTGGTAATTTCTATCTAAATCCGGACGGTGTCCTATACAAAAGGAATCACGACTTGGTGTTGCTACGCTGTGTAGACGAGAAAGAGGCGAAGTTGCTCATGGAGGAAATACACGAGGGTACGTTTGGTACACATGCTGGCGGGCATTGTATGACCAGAAAACTGCTGTGGGCAGGTTATTACTGGCTAACTATGGAAACTGACTATTTCAAGTTTGTGAAGAGGTGTCATAAGTGCCAGATTTATGCGGATAAGATCCATGTGCCTCCAAGTCCTATGAACGTGATGTCATCACCGTGGCCATTCTCGATGTGGGGAATTGATATGATTGGAAAGATTGAGCCGACAGCATCTAATGGACACCGGTTCATTTTGGTAGCAATCGATTATTTTACCAAATGGGTGGAAGCGGCATCATATGCTAATGTGACCAAGCAGGTGGTAGCCAGGTTTATCAAATGAGATATCATTTGCAGATATAGAATCCCTGAGCGGATTATTACCGATAACTGTTCGATATTAAATAACAAGATGATGAAGGAGTTGTGTCAGGATTTTAAGATTGAACATCACAACTCTTCTCCTTACCGACCCAAGATGAATGGTGTTGTCGAAGCGGCCAATAAGAACATAAAGAAGATTGTTCAGAAGATGGTGGTGACCTATAAGGACTGGCACGAGATGCTACCTTTCGCTTTGCACGGTTATCGTACGACGGTACGCACATCAACCGGGGCAACCCCGTTCTCGTTGGTATACGGAATGGAAGCGGTGTTACCACTGGAACTTGAGATTCCTTCCCTGAGGGTATTACGAGATGTCCAACTTGACGAGGCAGAATGGGTGAAAGACAGGTTGAACCAGCTGAGTTTAATGGATGAGAAGAGGCTAGCTTCTCTAGCATACGGTCGGTTGTACCAGAGCCGGATGAAGAAAGCGTATGATAAGAAGATACATCCTCGGAGCTTTCAGACGGGCGACCTTGTGCTGAAGAGGATTCTCCCGCCACAAACTGATCACAGGGGCAAATGGACACCTAACTACGAAGGGCCATACGTTGTCAGAAAAGTCTTTTCAGGAGGAGCTTTATTGTTGTCCACCATGGACGGTGAAGACTTTACGTCGCCTGTGAATTCGGACGCAGTTAAAAAATACTTTGCTTAAAATTGACCCGCTGGACAGAAAAAAGAGAGTCCAGGCAAAAATGGGGCATCCTGGCGAACCAAAAACAGAATAAAAGGTTCGGGAAAAATTAGGGATAAAATTAAAAAGATGTACACCCGCGGAGTCGAAAACCTACACTGGGCGGCTTCGGCAAAAAAGGGTATCCCGGTGAACTGAAAACCCGCAAAGGGCGGTTCACGCAAAAGTTAGGGATTTAAAAAGCAAATGACTGCGGTCCGAATTCGATGCTGCATAGCTTGGTGGTTGGGAGAATACTTTGGGGATTCGTTTATCAAATACAATCTTTTCCAAAATTTGAATACCGGGAAAGCGCCAGAGTCAGGCGAGTCATAGGAGGATCAACTCATGATGTTTGTCTGCATCATGTTGCCGACATATGCGCAAATTTGATTTATCATTGTATTTATGCTTCCTGTGCATACTTGTATATTTGTTGTGCGTAACTTCCTCTTTTCAGGAGTTACATCCAGTGTACAAAACTCTGCCCATTCAGGGGCCCAATCAATAAAACATGTTATTCAGTATTTGATGCTTGTTCTTTACTGTTTTGTATGTGAAAAACGCCAATGTTTTGATAAAACTAGTAGTTGCATAACGTTGCTGGCCCTTGCCAATGACTGCTAAAACTTCGAATTGACTGAAAATGATGTCACTAACGCTAACTTGAATAGATTTGATTGTATAGACTTGTCTTGTCTCGTTTGCGGTGTTGCAGGGTTCTTGCCCATGTGAAGTGGACGACCAGAAAATTATAGTCCTAACCAGAGGCTCTTGACAAAACGACTTGAGCATTATGTGAAGTGAATCCCCACGCAGGTCACGCTTCATTCCCTGAAGCTGAGATGACACTGTTCTTTATTGAAGAAGAATCAATTTCTCCATCTAGTCGCGGCTTATCCAAAGGATGTGCTCCAGCAGGTCACGATTAATGCTCGTCACAGGATGTCTATCCTCAGTCCCGAGTTTGTAAACTGTGACCAGATGGTTTACTTTCCCCAGCAGGGTCGTTTACCCTCAGCAGAGTTTGATAACTTTAAAGTTTCGTAAGCTGTATTCAGACAGTGGTGTTTCTCCAAAAAGGATTCTTCGTCCTCAGCGGAGTCGTTTAGTTTTCAGTGGATTGATCATTCCAGAGTTGTAAACTGTGCCCAGACAGTTCATTATCCCCAGTAGGGTTGTTCATTCTTCCCCAACGGAGTCACTCTCTGTTTCCAGCGGAGTTGGTTAAGATTCCCCGAGAGAGCCGTTTTTTTTCCAGCAGAGTGTTCTCTCCCCAGCAGGTGTTTTCTTTCCTCCCAGTGGAAATTGAAGGTTTAAAGCTCTCCCCGACAGAGTTGGTTGTATGTCCTGGCATTTATTTTTCCGAAATACTTGGTGGTACCCGTTCCTTCCCCAGCAAGGTGGAATTTGTCCTCAGCATCCGTGTTGAAGCCAGCTTATCAGAGCTTTTCCCAGCAGTCTGAACCCGCATTTGCATTTGCATACATTATCATGTTTGCATCCATCTAGAAAACGCGTAGCATTTCCATGTTGTATGGAGCATTACGCCATTGTCACACATGCGCATTTTGAAACATAAGTCAGGTTGGTTAACCTTTTGCTTTCAGGTGTGTTTATCAACAGGAGTATGAAGTTATAAAGCTCAGATGTCCTTTCAGACAATCAAGGTCTTGCCGTGAGACATATGATGATGTGATTCAGTTTATTATCATCCCCACAGAGTTACTGATTGAGGTTTTCTCGTATCCGATCAGCGGACTGTTTTGTCAAGTTTGTTGCTGCAGTAGCATCTCAGGGTTCCATGAATCAAAATTTCAGAAGAGGTCGCTTGTTGTCAGAACGAGTGTCGGTCATTGGTTTTCAGAATATCCCCAGCTATGTTGATAGGATTTATTCGTGTTAACGAATTGATCTCTCCATGTTGACGGAATATGGAGTCCTGATGAGGACAATTTATGCCTATGTTGATAGGATTTATTGACGAATTGCTCTCTCCGTGTTGACGGAATATGGAGTCCTGATGAGGACAATTTATGCCTATGATGATAGGATTTCTTCGTGTTGACGAATCGATGTCCCCGTGTTGACGGAATATAGAGTCCTGTGGAGGACCAGGATTGATCTCTCCGTGGTGACGGAAGGTGGAGTCCTGATGAGGACGAGTTTTCTCCGTGATGACGGAATATGGAGTCCTGATGAGGACAATTTATGCCTATGTTGATAGGATGTTGACGAATTACTCTCTCTGTGTTGACGGAATGTGCGTCCTGATGAGGGCAATTTATGCTTATGTGGATAGGATTTCTTCGTGTTGACGAAATATGAGATCATATATGTGCAAGAATGGTATTCCTATGATGATATGACTTATTCGTGTTGATGAATCTATTTTTTTCCTCGTGTTGACGAGACGTGAGTCCTGACGTGGACAATTTAGTCCTATGTTGATAGGAGTTCCTCGTGTTGATAAGACGCGAATAAGATGTCATTGCCTATGCTGATAGGATCCCCTTGTGTTGACAAGATGCTGACAACTCATCCCCAACGAAGTCGCCGGGATTTCTCCGTGTTGACGGCAATGAGGAGTCCTTATGAGGACAAGTTTGATTTCTCTGTGTTGACGGAATGAAGAGTCCTGATGAGGGCAAATTTTATTCCTATGATGATAGGATTTCTTCGTGATGACGAATTTATGGCTTTTCGTGTTGACGAAATTTAAGGGCAATTGTGGATAAGATTTTCCTGTGATGATGGGATCTTTGCTCTTGTTGACGAATTTGTTTCTCTTTTGGTGTTGACAAAGTTAGTCCAGTTGCGGACAGAGGTGTTCTTGCAAAGATAGTTTAGTACCTGTGGTGTTGCATAGGTGGTGGGAGTTAAAATCAGAGTTATTCTCTAACGAATGATCGGCTGTTACCGTAACAATCAGGTTCACTCGACGAATGTCGTTCCCCAAGAAGTGGTGCAGTTTATTTTTGCGGTTGGCAAATTTCATGGTTCTTTGGTATTCAACCGTCTCGTACCTCGAATGTTTGAAGGCCGTTCGCTCTTCACCCAGTCGGGTCCAAGCCGCTTGAATAGGGGCAGCTGTTGCACCCCGAAATTTGACCAACCGGTTCCCATATCTGGTTTATATTTCGATACATTTTGCATTCGCATTCACATACTGCAGGTATTGCATTTTCTCAGTCAGGTTGATTTTATCGGGATTGCAGCCCCTGGCGTTTCAGGCAGTTCAGGCCCGTTTGAATAAGCGTATTTTGAGAACTGGTGCTCGTTCCCTGTGTTTTCAGGCCCTCTCGGGGCCCGGGTTTCATTAGGGTTGTGCAATCGTTTTATAATCGATTTAATCGGCCTCCTGGCATTTTTTAAGATTTTTCCTTTATTTTCTAGATTTTTAATGCATTTAATAGATTTTTTAATAGGGTTATTTGTTTGTTTTTAGATAGTAAATAGGTTAGTATTTTGTTTATAGAATTTAATAGATTTTTTAATAATTTTTAGAGTTTTAAATAGATATTCTTTAGAGATTTAATAGATTTTAAATTTTTTAGATATTAATTTCCTTTTAATAGATTTTTTAAATAGATATAACTAGATATTACTTTTCTTAAATAAGAATAGATTTTTAAAATGGATATTCATGTTTTTATAGATTTTATTAGATTTTATTTGATTTTATTTGATTTTTTAGATTTAATTAGATTTTTTAAAAAAATAGAATTTAATGTTTTTAGATTTTATTAGAGTTTAATTGTTTTTTTTTAGATTTAATTAGATTTTTTTAAATAGTTTTTTTAGATATTAAATAATATTTTCTGTTTTTTTTAATAGATTAGTTAGGATTTTATTATTAATTTTCGTTTTAGACTTTAATTAGGGTTAATTAGGGATTTTAATTAGGTTTTAGTTAATTTTCGTTTTATTTTAAATAGGGTTTTTATTATTAAATTTTTGTTAGTTAATTAGTTAATATTCATTTTGTGGGTTAAGTAGTCCTTAATCATGTTTAAGTCACAGGATTAGCAATTAGGCCTATTATCCAGTCCAAAGCCCAGTCAGAGGGTCCATTTTCGCATGCCAGGTGTCCTATAAGAGCAGTGCCACGCGTGCAGCCCCAGTTTCAGCCACCTCACTCTCACACACACTCAGAATCTTGACAACACACACTCCACTATCTCCTCTCTCTCCTCACACGTGTAACCCTCTAATCCTCTCTCAGTGCCACTTGTTCACCACCGACACCACACACCTTGCATGAGCGCCACCTGGTATCCCACTAACTCCCCCTTGCCGGAGTACATGCAAACACCGTCGGACGGCTTCCCCTCCGCCGTAAATGTCACCGGAGTCTGTTGAGACCGCCGGAAACTGCATTTTTCCCAGATTTTTTCTCCTCTCAACATCAATCCTCACCGATCATCCTCCATCAATCTTCGCCGGAAAATTACTCCTCGTCGGAATCTTCATCAAGATTCATCCAGTTCTTCGTTTTTTCCAGAAACGCCAGGAACACCTTCACATCTTCATCATCTCTCTTTCCAGAATAACCAGAGTTTCATCAAACCCTGTTCATCTTCATCGTTCGCCATTCTCCAGATTCATCAACAATTCCATCCCTTCAACGATCTCTTCATCGCGTCGTGTTCGTCACCTGGATCTTCATCCAACGTCTCCCGTTCGTCCAGATTCAACACATTTCTTGGACTTTCACGCAACTTCGATGAAGATCTTCAACGATCGTCCGCCATCCTCAACCAGTTTTCCAGATTTCATCCACGTTTCGTAGATCCGCGTAGAAGCTCTCCCCAGATCTTCTTCAAGGTTTTCGTCAGGAACTCTTCGTCGTCCGTAGATCATCTCAGCATCACCCAGGTTTCTTTTCCTTTTCACCTAATTCATTGCATGTTTGTAGGTAGCTGGATCTGAGAATCTGTAGGTTGAATAGTGATGTTAGGGCGAAGGTTTAGGTTGGAGAATTTTGTTCTAAGGGTTTTAGCATTAGTTCATGTCGATTTGGATTGATGAACTCTTTCATGGTGAAGGAGTTTGAATGAATTGATGAAGGTTTTTTGTTTCAGAGTGTTTCAGAGAGTTGAGTTTCAGAGAGAGGTTCTATGCGCCGTTTAGGGCTTCAATGAGGAAGGTGAACAGTAGCGAGTGGTGTTAGAGGGACTAGGTTTTACTTGGCTGAGGTTGTGAGTGGATTGGGCTCGGGCATTAGGCCCATTGCCTTTACTGATCATACCCCCTATTTTCTATAAGCACCCCCTTCCTCCCATGTGTGAATTTCGTTTGGGCCTAGCCCAGGTTTGCTGTTTACACCCCCGTCTGGGGCCCAACCTGGATACAAAGCGAGTTCGTCGCTATCTGACCCCCCCCCCCCTCCCCCGTTTGTTTTTTTGTTTTTTTTCTTTTGTGTTTTTTTTCTGAAGCAGATTGGGCCCAGCGCAGTGATATCTGCACCCCCTTCCTGGGCCCAGTGCATTTTTGAAGTGAAATAAATTGCTATTGCCACCCCTATTTTCCATTTGTTTGAATTTTCATATTATGTGCATATAGTTTACTATAAAAATCATAATAAATCCAAAATTAATCAGAAAAATATTTCAAAAATACCTCCATGATCTTGGATTTATTTGTAATTTTATGAAAATAATAAATTTCATATTCACCCATTTTTCAATTTAATTTGATTTTTCCCATTTTATTAATTTCTTTAATTTGGTACATTTGATACATGTTTTTGTGAATTTGCTTGTGACCAATTGGTGAATAATTTTGAGTTGATTCTTGTTGGGATGATTAGATTAGAAGTATAGGTTCCCTTAGAGATTTATCTCACATTTTTGTGATTTAATCTTGTTTAGTTTTGACTAGAGAACATTAGGTTAGTTAGAGTAGGGTTCAAACTCAACATAGGTGCATTATAACATTTTATTTTGGGGTTTTTAGCATGAATTAGGTTCTGGGACATATAGGATATGTAGGGTAGATGTAGGAATCCCCTTAGAATTAACCTTAGAATTTTGACTACTATATTACTATTTTTAGTATATTTTACAAATGGAGTGTTTGTTTGGTGTTCCCACTGGGGTTTTTAATTGTGTGCTTGGGCTTTTGGGCTTTGATATGGGGTATGGGGCTTGGCTTGAGCTTATGGAGCATGAAGACATTAAAAGAGAATATTGAAGATCAAATGTTGAAGCTTGAAGATTGTTTGAGCTGGGAGTTGATTGAAGACATAGGAGATAGGAGATAGGTAAAGCCTTAGAATAGAACAAATTCTTTGTACAAACATGGTAAGCTTCTTGTGATTCCATTCCTCTCTATGACATAAAGTCCCTCTATGGTATTCACCTCCCTCCTTTGGAAGGATAAGTGGCCTTACCTTAGAGGTAGAACTTTGAGAGAACCATTCTTCTATAATGTTAAACTGTTTGTAGGCTTCCTTTAGTAGTCAATGAACTGTTTAACATTCAACTCATCTTGTTAAGTGACTATCATCTAGGAGAGCTTGCCTTGAAGAAAGAAGCCATTGAATATAGAGATAAAGATCAAAGATTGACAAAGATGAAGATTATTCATGTCAAAACTATGCAGCTGTTAAAGCTAGGGTTTACTGCTGTTTGGAGCTATTTGTTGTCTGATGCTGTCAATGGTTTGAGATTCTGTGCTTGCTTAAGCTTGGTGATTTCTTGGAGATGGGAGCTTGTTGTAGCTTGGGTATCATTGGAGTTTGACTTTGGGGTTCACTTGAAGATGTTACTGTTTTGCTGTTTATCAACTGTCAGAGTTGGATGTTTTTCAGAGCTGCTGCTGTAGGAGCTGGTGGGCTGTCAGAGCTGGTTTTGGGGTTTATTTTCTTTGTTGTATTGTTTGTTAATTTTCCCCTTAGGTTTGAAGTGAAGCTGTTTCACTTTGCCTATTGTTTTCTAGGTTCGAGGTTGAGTGGGACACCCTTGCCTTGCTTGTGTTGTTGCATTCATGCATTTTACTGCTTTACTGTATATGCTGTTGCTTTTCCATTTATCCCCTAGGATCTCTGTTTCTCTCTGTGCAAGAGAGAAATATGACAGACATTAGGTGTTAATCCATGCATGCCAACATTAGGATAGTTTTGATTCCCATTTTAACCCTAGGTTTTTAGAGTTCTTTCTCTTCTCATCTCGAAACAATCAAAAAACACAATAAACATTTCAAACACAATAAAAGACAGTTCTTGCATAAAAGACTGAAAACCAATCAAAGTGTCATTTTTGTCCGCTTGGACCCGTAATCAGGAGAAAACCTTTTTCAGAAGGATAAAAAACAGTCCGACAAATCTGTGTCTTCCGTAGCCCAAACTACGTTTGCTCTGATCTTTCATGTTGTATGAAAGTACGTAGGCATAGGATGCGATATCCTAGCGAGCAACCTTCCCCTCCTTGCCCGTAGGTAGGCGAACTACGTTGACTCTGATTTCTCGTTCCAGACAGGAATACGTAGGCATAAAGTGTGATACTTTGCCGAGTCATTTTATTTTCTTTTAACCTCAGACCTGTAGAATAGATAGAATAACAATCCGTACCAAAAAACAAGTGTGGATCCCGTCGAGTACGACGGACATGAGGGGTGCTAATACCTTCCCTTTGCGTAATCGACTCCCGAATCCAGGATTTGGTTGCGATGACCATTCCTTTCCCGTCTTTGCGGTAGGTTTACTTCGAGCGTTTCCTTTCCCTCCGTTGGGATAAATAACGCACGGTGGCGACTCTTCTGTTCAGCCGGCGCCGATTTTCGCAGTAGCGACACTGATCAAGATTGGGCCTCATACTTTTATCATTACATTTTATGTAATGGACATATATCCTGCCTAGAGTTTCCTTCTTGGTCGCCTGTGGATTCATTCAGCTGGTGCCATAACGTCAACTCTTCATCAAATACTCAAGTTTATGATTAATAATCAGATGGTTATCATTGAAGGTGAAGAAGATGTTTTAGTAAGTCATCTTGCTTCTTTCCACTATGTCGAGGTAGGATACGAAGTGCATGAGACTCTGTTTCAAGCCTTTGAAGTGATCAATGTTGAAATGATTCATGAGAAGTCGGTGTCTTCGATTGTAACCTGGAAACATGCGAAGACAGTGATAGAAGAAGGTCACCCTCGAGGATGGGATAGGGTGTTGGAACTGCCTGTCAACAAGAATGGAGCCGGTATGGGTTATAAGCAGAAGAACGCCTCCGATAGGGGTAAAGTACTTGCAACTCCGTTAGTTTTTACTAGTGGGGGTTATCTCGTTGATGGTCAAGTCACATTTCTGGAAGATGAAGACGGAGGTCATGAAGAACTGTGCATGGTGTATCCTAGAGCACCCAACCAGACATTGAACAACTGGAGAATCGTTGAAATTCTCGAAGTTACTCTAGTAGACGAGTAATTCCCTGTTTTTCATTTTTACCTAAAAAATCCTATGCTCTGCCCAAGGTATATGGATCATGTTGTAGGGCTTTTTGCTTTTAAAGCACAGACTTATCATCAATGAATAAACTTTTGCATCCAATTGCGCTATCTTTCTTTCATTTTACTTTTTTCACATAAAAATACTTTTATAAGGCAATGTTTTTGTTTTCTTCTTTTTCATTTTTCTTAAAATAAAAGCATGAAATTATTCATTGTGTAGATCTTCCCCTGTTCCTATTGATAACGATCATGCTATGGTCCAATATGACTTTGATAACCCAATCTACCATACTAACAAAGACTACGAGGAAGATTGTGATCTCCCAGAGGAGCTGGCTAAACTGTTAAAGCAAGAGTCAAAGGTCATTCAGCCGTATCAAGAAGATATTGAAGTCATCAACATAGGAACGGAAGAGGATGCCAAGGAGATCAAGATAGGTGCTGCCTTGGAAGAAAAGATTAAGGTATAGTTGGTCACGTTGCTGCAAGAGTATGTTGACGTGTTTGCTTGGTCCTACAAAGATATGCACGGCCTGGATGAAGACATTATAGTGCACAAGCTACTCCTCAAAGAATATTTCCCGCCGGTGAAGCAAAAGTTTAGGAGAACGAAGCCAGAGATGTCCTTCAAGATCAAAGAGGAAATTCAGAAACAGCTAGACGCTGATTTCCTAGCAGTATCCAGCTACCTGCAATGGGTAGCGAATATTGTTCCCGTATTGAAGAAGGATGGGAAGGTGAGAATTTGTGTTGATTATAGAGACCTCAACAGAGCGAGTCCAAAAGACGATTTTCCTCTGCCACACATTGACGTGTTAGTGGACAATACAACTCAGTTCTTTGTCTTCTCGTTCATGGATGGTTTTTTTGGCTATAATCAGATCAAGATGGTGCCAGAAGATATGGAAAAGACAACTTTCATCACCCCTTGGGGAACTTTCTGTTACAAGGTCATGCCGTGTGGACTTAAGAATGCAGGCGCGACATATCAGCGGGCTATGGTCATTCTCTTTCATGATATGATACATAAAGATATTGAATGCTATGTAAAAGATATGATCGCAAAATCTCAGACCTAGGATGAGCACCTCATTAACTTGGAAAAGCTTTTTGCAAGACTGAGAAAATTCAAGCTGAGATTAAATCCCAACAAATGCACTTTTGGTGTAAGATCTGGTAAACTGCTAGGTTTTATTGTAAGCCAAAAGGGGGTTGAAGTCGATCCAGATAAAGTTAAAGTTATCCAAGACATGCCAGTGCCTAGGACCAAAAAGGAAGTCTGAGGTTACCTGGGGAGATTGAATTACATTGCCAGATTCATATCTCATCTAACGACCACTTGTGAACCCATCTTTAAACTGCTTAGAAAAGATCAAGCTATGGTGTGGAACGATAATTGCCAGAAAGCCTTTGAGAAAATAAAGGACTATCTACATGAGCCACCGATCTTGATGCCTCCAGTACCCGGACAACCTCTGGTCATGTACTTAACTGTGCTAGAGGGATCCATGGGATGTGTGTTGGGTCAACATGATGAAACTGGTAGAAAAGGCCACACCATCTACTACCTCAGTAAGAAGTTTAACGACTGTGAATCGAGATACTCAATGCTCGAGAAGACATGTAGCGCATTAGCCTAGGCAGCAAAATGCCTTAGACAATATATGCTCACCCATACAACGCTGTTAATTTCCAAGATGGATCCTGTCAAGTACATATTCGAAAAGCCTGCTCTCACCAGACGAGTGGCTCGTTGGCAAATTGTACTGACAGAGTACGACATCCAGTATGTCACGCAGAAGGCTATCAAAGGGAGTGTGCTCTTTGACTATCTTGCCCACCAACCTGTGGACGACTACCAATCTATGCGCTTCGATTTTCCTGATGAAGACATCATGTTTGCCAGAAATTATACCACACTAGGGCCAAATGATGTACCCGAACCAGGATTTCGATGGACGCTAGTGTTCGATGGTGCCGCAAATGCTAAAGGCTGTGGAATTGGGGAAATCATTACCTCCCCAACTGGATTTCATCTACCATTCATTGATAGGTTGTGCTTCAAGTGTACTAATAATATGGCCGAGTATGAAGCTTGTATCTTTGGGATTGAAGTTATTATTGATAATAGGATTAAGATTCTAGAAGTCTATGGAGATTATGCGCTTGTCATATGCCAGATAAAATGGGAATACGAAACGCTTGATGTCAAGTTGATTCCTTACCGAGAACATGTCTTGAAGCTAATCCTATATTTTGATGAGATCACTTTTCATCACATTCCCAGAGCGGAAAACCAATTGGCAGATGCTCTATCAACGTTAGCATCCATATTTCAAGTCAAGTGGAAGAATGAGGCACCGTCCATCCGTCTAGAGTACCTTGATGAACCTGATTATTTCTTGGCAACTGATGCTGAAGAGCCTAAAGTTGATGATCATCCTTGGTTCTACGATATCAAGGGGTATATAGAAACACAGAAATATCCAGAGGGTATTACTATCACTGACAAGAAATATCTTAGGAAGCTCTCGTCAAAATTCTTCCTCAGCAGTGATGTGTTATATAAACGGAATTATGATTCGGTTCTGCTCAGATGTGTGGATAGACACGAAGCAGAATGTATCATAAATGAAGTGTACGAAGGATCTTTTAGAACATACTCCAGTGGCCACATTATGGTTAAGAAGATCTTTAGGGAAGGATACTGCTGGATGACGATGGAAACAAACTGTTATCGTCATGTCCAGACATGTCATAAGTTCCAGATTTACACAAACAAAGTTCATGCTTCACCACTTCCTTTGAATGTGTTGACTTCGTTGTGGCCTTTCGCCATGTGGGGTATAGATGTAGTCGGACGTATCGAGCCAACCGCCTCCAACGGACATCATTTCATCTTAGTAGCCATTTGTCGCATCGCTACGAAGGAGGGGCCGACAAGGATAGAAGAGTCGCCACCGTTCGTTATTTATCCCAAAGAGGGGGAAAGGAAACGATCAGAGAAAACCTATGGAAAAGGGAGAAGACAGGTCATCGCAACCAAATCTTGGGTTCGGGAGTCAGTTACGTGAGGGGAAGGCATTAGCACCCCTCACGTCCGTCGTACTCGACGGGATCCACGCTTGTTGTTTATCTAAAAGGGTGTTTATCTATCTAAGCTACAGGCCACATGGAAAAAAGAAAAGAAAAGAGACTCGATAGAGCATTTCCGCTTTATACCTATGTACTCCCTCGTGCAATGGGAAAGTCAGAGTCAACGTAGTTCGGAAAACTACGGGTGAAGGTGGGGAAGGTTGCTCGCCAAGACATCACCGTCTTGTGCCTACGTATCCTTGTCTGGTACGAGAAATCAGAGAAAACATAGTTCGGGCTAACAAGGCCACAGGTTGGTTCAAGTGTTTTACCCGAGTAGGGTTAAAACTTAGTTCTAGCAGTTAAGTGTATGCATCTCGACCATTGGAGACTTAGGCGTTACCTATTTGCAGTAGAACCAAGATTTAACAAAACTCTCCTTATGAAAAAAGTTTCCATTAATCTCGAAGGATAAAAAGGTTTGGTGTTTGTTTTTGAGTCTTTTATGAAGAAGAAGTGAATTGAATTTTTGTTTGTAATTCATGTTGCACTAAAGACTATGACTTAGGAGCAAATGTGTCACATATTGTCCAAAGGAAATACGCTAAACACTCTAGACAATTGAGAGGATGCCCCTCAATCATCATTTCCCAAATTCTTAAGGCTCGTAGCGTATAACATTCATTATCCATTATTAAGTGTCTTGAAGAAGTTTGAAGATAAGAAGATAAAGACACACTAAAAGGGAGACTAAACTCAACCTAATGTTCTCATGCAAAGTGCACCTATGATTGGGATGAAAAGGGAAAGCTACCCTAATGTTATCATGCATGGGTCCAAACCTAATGTCTATCATAATCAATCTTGAACAAGAAATATTAGAGGTCCTAAGGGAACATGGCAAAGGAAGACAAAAGAAGAAGAAGAAGAAGAAAACATAAGTGAAAGAAGAAAGAAGATGCAAACATGCAATGCAAAACAAAGAAGAAGAAAGGGGGAGGAACAAAGTGTGGGGAAGTAGCCACCACAAGCACATCTCAACCTCTTAAATGCAAACAAGAGATGCAAAACAAATAAGAAGAGCAAACCAAAGAACTTAAACAAGTTCAAGCCAAAAGTGAGATGAAGTGGGAGAAATAGAATTCCTACAACCACTTGTACATCAATCACTAACCAAGGCAAAGCAAACAAGAAGAAGAATAAGGCATGATCAATGTGAGGATAGGAGATAAGGCTTAGGAAGCAAGCAACACAAAATGAAACTCAACCAAAGGCATCACCATGATCAAGCAAGAAAAGAACAAAAGAAGTTCTCAAAATGGCCTCTCATCCAAGTCAAACTCAAAGTGCAACCAAGAGGCACCAAATCAACTTAGATGAGTCCCCAAGGTCCTAGGACAGAAGTAAGAACAAGAGAAGAGGATAGGCAATCCAAATAAGAAATAAATCCAAAGAAAATTGCAAGATGAGGCATGGTAAAGAACCTAGGTTCTAAACACTTTCAACATTTAATATCAAATGTAAAGCCTTAAACAAATGAAACTTGCAACATGAACCAAGCAAGTGTAAGCCCTAAAAGTTTGCAACAAGCCACTTCAACATGTTCTAAATGTGAATCAAAAAGAGTTGGAAGCATATGGGATCCACAAGGGTCATTTCCCATCAAAACTAGGTCAAGTGTGTGTGTGAACCATCCTTAGGGGTAGCTTGACTTGCAAGGTACTCCATAAATAGGAAAATAGTTCAAATAAATACAAATAAAATACGCAAAGCTCATAAATATGTTGGAAACCAGGGGCAAAAGCAAAACAACCAAAGTCCTATCAAAGCATCACCATAGGAATTGATCCACTTGGGTGCTCCACTTTGAAGGAGGGTTGTCGAGGGTCAAACAAATGGACTTGAAAGTCAACCAAAAACAAGTCAAACCAGAACCAAAACCATCCTCTAAGACACCTCAACTCATCATTAACATGAGGAATAAGTCTCATTCATTTGAGGTTTCAATTGGTCAACAAAATCAAACAAGATCAAAGAAGAACAAATAAAAACCATTTAAAAACCCTTCCAATCATTTAATTCCAATTTAATTGAAAAATAAAATAAAAATAAAATTAAAAAATATCAAAAATTAAATAACATATTAAAGTGTCAGAAAATATTTTTGGTGGAATTTTAAATTGATTGGAAGTATTTTTAAACAATTAAAATCAAAACAGAAAAGAAATGAAATAAAATAAAACAAATAAAATTGAAATGGTGCAAATAGCAAGAAATAACGCTCAAAACATTAGGCTGGATCCAACAGGGGGTGCGTGTAGCAATTGAAACCCAAAACAAAACAACTCAGCAAACCATCCAAAACGCATCGTATCATTAAATAATGTGGCATTCAAAGCTCCACGCATGCACAGTCAAAACAATCACAACCGTTCATCAAACCAAGTCAACAGGTTAAACATTGCCAACTCAGTTGATCTGAGCTTTGAACCAGACGCTGGAGATCTAGCTCTGGTCGTCTTCTCTGGCGAGGTGGTCGGAGTTCAGGTTCCCAGACTTCACCAAAACTTGCAAAATTTTATACCAAAATGAAGGTCTAGTCACGTACTATCCAAATCCAGTGCTCATTTGTTTTAATTATGCATAAATAGTGAGAATCGAACGGTGAATGTTTTGGATGCACAACTGTAAACTTCATCAAACATGGAAATTAAGCTATCAAACATTGCCTACATGATGTAGGGCTTCAGATGCAGCCACAATGATCCTAAAACAGTGCCTAACATGAGAGAAAAATGGAATGGAAGATTACCTAACGGAGACACTCCGTTGGTGCTTCAATTGATGTCAAGCTTGCTCCAAAATGTGCAGATTCACTCCACTAAGCTCAAGGAAGAAGAAGCTTGCTTCAATTTAAGTTGAAGTGCCTTAGATCTGGATTCACGATTTTCAAATTTCTCTCAAGTTTCCAAAACTGAATTCTGAGCTCTCTCCACGAATTTGCAATTGTGAGCTCTCAAAATGAACTTGGAGCTTTTATATTATGGATATGTGAAGTCATTGGAGGCCCGTGAAGCCTTGTTATGGTGTAATTTGAAAATGCCCAAATTGGAAGTTACTCCCATGCACACGTGAAAAAGCTAGCTACCACTCATGGGATTTGCTTTATTTGGCAGCTGACAATGTGAATTACACATTGGGATTGAATTGGGCTTGATTGGTGATCCAATTAAGGAATTTGGATGAAAAACTTCTTTGGGAATAAAACTCCATTTGCTCGTGTTTTACACCTCATGAACCAAAGTAATTTGTGAATTTTGTACATGAGCACATTATGAACAAAATTGAATAAAAACATGGCATGAAAAAGACCTCTAACTTGTTCAATTGAATTCACCTTTAAAAATCCAAATTTCACTTGAATTTCTTTACCAATGTTCATATCCAAGCATAATTCATGCCAATCTTGAGTTGCATTGTGAAATTGAATTCATTTGGGACAACTTTCATGTTGGTTGAAGTTTCATTTGAAGTGCACAAGTGTATGTAAATGACCCATAACCAAAATGACCTATAATCAAAGTTTCCCAAAATACCCCTACCTTGCAAGCTTCATAACTTGAATTCCACAAATGATATGAAGGACTTCTAAGATCATGAGGAATAACTTTCATGTTCATCAAAAGTTGAGAAGAAACATGATTCTAGGTCAAAAGTGCCTTGGAAGTGAGTTGACTTTTGTTGACTGAAAAATATGTTCATCTGAGACCTATAACTTGATGGCATCATAACTTGAGCTCCACAAACCCAATGGATGAGTTCTAGTACTCAAAAGAAAGCTAAGAACATTCCTTACAAGTATCATGTTTATAAGAAAGTGAGATTTAACTTATATCTTGAGGTAAATGGTCCTTGAAGTTAGGCACTAAAGATGGGGATTTTACACTAAAATCCTCTGAAACCCTTATTTAGTAACTTCTTAGACTCTTGATCCTCCTTAATTTGAACTTGATATGACATACTATATGTCTCAACATGACTTACCATGACTCCAATGGCTTAGAACCAAGTTTCCAACTCCTTCAAGCTCACAATTGACTTTGCACTAAGCAGATGAAACCCTAGGTGCACAAACTTTGACTGCAACCTCTTGCAAATGATATGACCACTTAGATAAGCTCCCCAATGGCTTCAAAATCATTCAATGAGCTTCTCAAACATCTCTTATCCATAACCATGGCCTTGTGAACCCCTGATGATCTTCAGTTGACCTCCAAGATAGGAGACAAGCAACCCTTGTCAATCTTCTCCCTCAGAGAAGTTTGACCACTTCTTGATGGTTGTAAGCATTTGAATAACTTGAGTAAGCACTCTTGGTTGAGCTTGGTACTCTTGATAACCTTCTCTTGGATGGCACACTTCCCTTGATCCCCTGCAAAAGACAATGATATGCAGATGCAAATGCTAAAGAAATGAAATGAAACACAAGCCAAGTAAAGAAAAAGGTTGAGCAAATTTTAGGGTGCAACACCATTGACTACTTCACCAAATGGGTGGAAGCCGTATCTTACGCCAATATCACTAAACAGGTGGTGAATCGCTTCATCAAGAAAGAAATCATTTTCCGATATGGAGTTCCGAATAAAATCATTACTGATAATGGTTCAAACCTTAACAATAAAATGATGAAGGAGTTGTGTGAAAGCTTCAAGATTGAGCACCATAACTCCACACCATATCGTCCTAAAATGAATGGAGTTGTGGAGGCGGTGAACAAGAACATCAAGAAGATCGTCCAGAAGGTGGTGAAAACTTATAAAGACTGGCACGAGATGTTGCCATTTGCCCTGCATGGCTATCGCACTTTAGTGCGCACTTCCACTGGGGCAACCCCGTTTTCTCTCGTGTATGGAATAGAAGTAGTGCTGCCTATTGAAGTAGAGATTCCTTCCTTGAGAATTTTATCAGACATCAAGCTAGACGAAGCTGAGTGGATATAAGCAAGACTCGACCAACTTAATCTCATCAACGAGAAGCGCATGACAGCCATCTATCACGTTCAATTATACCAAAAGCGGTTGAAAAGGGCCTTTGATAAGAAAGTTCGCCCATGACACATCAAAGCAGGAGATTTGGTCCTGAGAAAAATTCATCCAACTCACATTGACCCAAGGGGCAAATGGACGTCGAACTATGATGGCCCATACGTAGTGAAAAAGGTTTTCTCTGGAGGAGCCTTGATTCTCTCAACCATGGACGGTGACGATCTTCCATCCCCTGTGAATTCAGATGCAGTTACAAAATATTATGCCTAAAATATAGACCCGGTGGACCAAAAAGAAAATCCACACAAAAATGGGCGTCCTGGTGGACCATAAAAAAGAAATGGTCCAGGCAAATATTAGGGACTAAAATAAAAAATAGTATATCCTGGTAGGCTGAAAACCCGAAAGGCTGGCCTAGGAAAAGTTAGGGATTCAGAAGGCTAAGCTGCATCCTGAAAAGACGTGTGAACTTTCATCCATGATTATTGAGCTCCGACTGGGAGAGATCAATTCATTTGTTGCGCTCAGAAGCAAGGCATAAAGGGTTTTCAGAGACATATGGGTCATAGCAGAGTTGAAACTCAACAGGAACCGTTTTCAACATTGCCCTTGTATTTTATTTCTCTCTCAAAGCAATTATCTCTTTTAGGAATTGCCTCATTTTGTAATTTTCCCATGTATGGGTCTTCATCAATAAAAATTACTTTCATCAAAAAATTTCTCTTCCATTTTCTATTTATATGTTTGCAAGATTTATTTTATTGGTGATAAGTATTGCGCATAATAGCATTGTGGTAGAATGAATTAAGGAATTACTTATTCTCTTATGATAACTAAAGAGTGACCACGACTCCGAGAAACGGGCAGGAACACTGTTTAAAATCCTAAGGTGACGTGGCCGAGACAAATCCTCTAGCCCAGAAGAAATTGGCACTAAATTGGGAGTCTTAACATCTCCAAAACTTGATTAAATCATGAGGAAATGATGTCAGGAAGTCGAGCTTGTTACCCCATACGGTCCAAAGCCCAATCATACTTGGCACCTTTTGTTTTGAAGCCACTTTCGGTTGGCACTTCTCTCTGTGAAACCATCTCTGACTGGTACCTTTCACCTTACATATCTTTGTTCCTCGGCAAGCCCAACCATGCTTGGCGTAACTATCACTCCAGACTCTCTCATATCCCCAGCATTAAGCATCATTTGCATCATATGCATACTATAACCATAGCATATTACCCTGGCTCATACATCTCCGTGCACCAGCATTTGCATTTGCATTTCCATTCGCTATGGAATATCATTATCATCAAGCATTAGCATATGAAGATCAAGGTCCAGGATCAGTCTCGCAGATTCTCCAAGATCCCCAGCAGCCCAGTCAGGGGCATCTTATTGTGATACCGTGGGTTTTCCCCCACGAGATTTAAGGGTATCAGAACAAGGTTTAGCCTAGCCAGGGGAAGCTTTTTTCAAAACCATGGGCATCTCCCATGACATTATTTCAACTTTGTGGTTGATCAGAATTCTAAGACGATCTTCTACCTAGTTAGGGGCATCTTTTTCAAGACTGTGGATGTTCCCCACTAAGTTGTTTCAACCTTATGGTTGATAAGATTTCAAAAGCAAGATTCGGCCCAGCCAGGGGCATATTCCTCAAGATTATGGGCTTCCCCCACGAAGTTGTTCAACCTTTTGTTGGGAAAACTCAAGAACTTTACAGCAACCATCAGCCCAGTCAAGGGCATTTCTTGCAAGACCATGGGCGTTACCCGTGAAGTTGTTCGACCTTTTGTTGGGCAAATTCAAGAGTTTCAAAGCGACGTTTAGCCTAGCCAGGGGCATCTCCTTTAAAGCCGTGAGCGTTCCTCACGAAGTTGCTCAACCTTTTGTTGACCAAGATCAAGAGTTTTTAAGCAAAACTCAGCTTAGCCAGGGGCATCTTCTTTGAAATTCATGGGCGTTCCTCATGAAAATTATTTCAACATTTTGTTGTCAAAACTACGATCCCCAAACTAGTCAGTGGGCGTTCCCCGTTGATGTACCTTAATCCAATCTTCCTCTTGGGTGTTCCCCAGTGAGTTGTCTCTAGCAAGCTTGACCTTTTGTCAATTGCCTTACTATTATCCTTTCGGAGATAGCTGAACCTGTCAGTTCGACCTAGTCTGCATCCTTTTGATGTTTGGTTGCCTTCAAGATTGGGAAGTTATTATCATCTTTTGTTGGTGGTAGTAACTTATGTGTTTCGCTCCGCCATCCTTTTGATGATGAGTCTGTCATCCTTTTGGTGCCAGAGTGTGTGAATGGTGTTCTATCATCCTTTTGGTGATAACAACTTGTGTGTGCTTGCTCTATCATCTTTTTGGTGATGGGTCTGTCATCCTTTTGGTGCTAGATTATGCGAGTGTTTCCTCTATCCTTTTGGTAATGGGCCCCCTACATCCTTTTGATGTCAGGGAAGTGTGTGTGAGTGTATTGTCACCCTTTTAGTGATAGATCTGTCATCCTTTCGGTATTATTTTATTTCAGTTATCATTCTTTTGGGTGATAATGACCTTTGCAGTTATTCAGTGTCTACTCGAGGTTTGACATTGATGCGTTACTTCACTTCCCAAGCATTTCATTTCTTTTCAAACAAATTCGGGGTTTTCTTCATATATAATTGTCTTCTACCTTGAAAGTTTGAACGTTGTAGCATTTCATCTTACCAAATTCAAGCCAATTAGATAGGGGCATCTATCATACCCCAAATTTGTCCAACTTGCATATATGGCTTTCACTCTGTATATTTATCCACCAGCTATCATTCAGAAAATTCAAAAAAAATATATGTTGCTCAGAGTTGGGCGAGGTTGAATTCAAAGTGACCCAGACAAGTGTCGAGTGAGGTTGAGTGGTGTTGACTTAATTTTCTTGGTCAGGCAAGTTTAGCTTCACAACAGGTCATTTGTGACATGAGCTAGTTCGGAGGCAAATGTGGATTGGATTCAAGTGCTTTGGATTTGAGGATCCAAGTTAGTGTTTGTTTGCAAGTTTTGACTACGTGGTTTATGCTCTCGTCATTTATTCAAGAAAAATTTGTTAGGCTTGCTATTCAATTCAAGATCATTTCAAGCTGGGATTATAATTTGATGTCACCTTTCATGGAATTAGTTCAAGGTTTTACTTCATTTCTAGTATGATCTTAAGAGAGAAGTTAACAATATTGAAAATTGATTGTAAGTAGAATTATTGTGCTCAATTTCAAGCATGGTTTAAAGTTAGAAATGAGAGGTGCAAATACAATCTAAGCCCATTACGTACAGAAAGGATGCAAAAAAAGAAATATAATAATATAAAGGGTATAAAAGTAAATAGAAGATTTGTTGTTTCAAAATCCATGAATTACAATAGAAAGCTTATATTCACAAAATAATCTATTAAAAAAAGAGGGTAAAACCTCATGGCTACACCAACACGACCCATCTTCAGCATATGACCACCACATTAACTAGCCTTGAACAAAAAAAAACCACCATTTATCCACAAGGTTTCATGAAGCTGCAAAAAATTTTAGTACCTCTTCAACACAACATGATTCGCCTGTCATATTGGCAAGACAACATGGCTCGTCTTCATAACTTGCAAAAAATCATTCCAAAAACATATCCCAAAAATATTCTGCATAAAATGAGAAAAGGACAGGTCGTACAAAAAGGTCGTTCCATACTCGTTCAACAAGATTACACATCGCGGTGCAATAACACCACAGACATATACGACAAGCCTGCGCAAACAGCCGTACAGCCCCAAAACTGAAAAAAGGTTCGCACCACAATTCACGTTCCCAGCCACCCCACAACCACAATGAGTCACAACTTGTACTAATTTCTCCTCAGTTCCCAAAAACACCCCTAAAAATTCAATAAAAGAAAACATAACCTTCATTGTAAATAAAGAGAAAAAAAACACTTTTCTTCAGCAATTGAAAACCACCAGCAACAACACGATTTGGTGGAGGTTCGAAAAAACACAAAAAAATATTTTTACCCTTTTCTCCAACCGAATCATACACCCTCTCTCACCTTCATCCGTGTTCAATCAATTCAAACCACAAACCTTTCTCCTTAAACTCCAACCTCCATCAATCTCTCCATTTTCAGCACTCAAATCCACCATTAACCACAACCCAAGATTCAAATACGAAATAGAAATTGAGATGAAGTAGAGGAAAGGAGATCCAAACACAAATCGGATACAAACTTGAGCAAACCCAGAAATGAAACAAGGTGAGAACAAGGTCATGAGAATCGCGATTTGAGATATGAGAGGTCGAGACCACGCGAAGGAGAAACTCGAGCGGATTAAATTGATTCATTTTGTGGTGTTTTACTTCTTCTGTCAATTTACTTTTGGGAGCTTCATTATGCTACCTTGTTCTTCTTTGAAAGTATGGTTTTGGTTCCGATTTAATCACGCTTAGAGTGTTTTATTTCCCAAAAAAATGGAATTAATGGGTTGTTATCATTCTTTGGATCATCTCTGATGGATTAATGGGCCAAGGGCCCGACGTGACTGCCATTATTCACACCATTTTTCTTTTACACCTATATTACTTCTACAAGATATTTCTTCACACACCCTTTTTTATGTTTTCATACCCCTATTTATTCTATTTATTTTAAATTTGTTTTAGAAACTTTGTAAATTTATAACATTTAGTTTTCTTTTCTTTTTTTAAATGTTTCACTATCAACATTTTGGGTTTTCTGTGTATCTCTTTTATTTTTAAATTTCCTTTTCAATTTTATCTTCGTTGTTTGGTCGATAACGAGACCTCTGAAATTATTGTCAGTCAAACTATAGATAGATAATAATTTATCCGAGAACACCTTACTTTTTGAATTTTCATTTTCTTTCTCATTTTCGATTCTATTTTATTTTTCGAACCGATGAAGTCTTTGATTCACGAACGTTAGTTTTTGAGGTTGTTAAAACCTTCATTATTTCAAATCTATAGAAAATGATCATTTGGATCATTTTTTATACTTTGGGATCGTGAGAGGTTCCCTTTGATTAATTAACATAAGGTTTCTGATTAAGACGAGGTTTAAACCTTAATTTCAAATTCATCTCGATTTTATTTTTATCTTATCGGTCAATGAAGTCTTTACATTCATAAATGTCGACTTATCGAAGTCGCTAGTCTTCATTATTTCAAATCTGTAGAAAATGATCATTTGGATCATTTTTCTATACTTTGGGATCGTGAGAGATTACCTTTAGTTAATCAACACGAGTTTATGATTAAGACGAGATCCCACTCCTTTTGACCCATCTCATTTAATAATAGTTTGATATCTGATTCTCACCGTAACAATGATCTTCCTTATAGATTGTGCTACGGTTGCTTAACATAGCGCTAAATTTTTCCCTAATTGGAAAATGGTCATATTGGTCCAATTTTAGATTTAGTCATATTTAGTTTATGTTCAGATCTAATTTGCTTCTGGAGTGATATTTACTTTAACATCTGCAGCAAACATTCTCAAGCAAATTTTAGAGTATATAATTCTTTAATACAAAATTTCATAATAGTTATCATCAAAACATAGAGATATTATTAAGAACCAATATGTGTTCTAACACCTAGTGGGTTAAACCCATCTTTATTTATATGTGTTTATATTATATGTGTTCTTCATCTGGATTTTCTTTCTTGATCTCAGATGAAGAAGGTGGGGCAGATCCTGAAGCAGGAACAGAGTCAATCTCCATAGGAGATGCAGAGTCAGGAGCAACAGATCTAGAGGGATGTTCTACAAGAGTCATAGCCAGAGGGTTTTCTTCAGATGCAGACTCAGTAGTCACTTCTGTATCACATACTGCAGAGGATGAAGGAACATCTTCAAGAAGCAATGGTTCAGATCTTTTAATAGTCCAGATCAAACTTCTAGCAGTCTCAGCAAATCTGAGCTTCGCATCATCAGAACATACATTCTTAAGATTTGATGCTACAGTATTGAATCTGTTGATGAAGCTATTCCAAATAGCATCAGATTCATTTGCATTCATTGTTGATAAGCACTTCCTCTGAATAGAGCCTAAATGCACCTCTATTTCTTTCAAAAAACTTGTAAATAAATTATCAACATTCAGCCTAGATTTTGGTTTCAGAAGGGTTTCTAAAGTAAAAGGCTTAGGTTGAGGTGTTGGTGGAATGGTGGATTCAGGTATTATAATTAGAGGGCTAGGATATGCTGGTTTCTTCTGGGCTGGCATGATACGAAAGAATGGTTTGATTCTGCAAATAGACGGTATCACAGCCTTTGGATTGTCAAAGTAGGGAACAAATGCAGATTGTTTTTCCTTAATAAGAAAAGGAATAAAGGCAGATTTAGGTGGTTGATCAAAGAAATTGTCAATATCAAGTCCATATGGAAGGTGATTAGAGGGAAGAGGTTTAGAATAAGCAAATGAAACAAATTCAGATGTTCTTGGTTCAGGAATGGTTTCAGAAATGGTAGTTTCAGAAGAAATAGGTTGTTCTGGTTGATTAGCTTCAAAAGTTCTGAGAGAGGGAGGTGAAAGAATATTTGGGTGGAGGATGTGGTTGGGGTACAAGACGTAGAGGACACTTCAAAAACAGTTTTGAGAGGTGTAACGTTTAGAACATTTGTCTCAGGTATATTTGTTTCAGGAGGGTTGGTTGGTTCTGATTGATTCTCAGAAGGTTTTGATGGAGGTTCAGATATAGGTGGTTCAGATGTAGGTGGTTCAGAAACAACTTGTTCATGTGCAACAGGATCAGATACAATTGGATCAGATGCAACTGGATCAGATGCAACTGGATTAGATTGTATGGGTTCAGATGAATCTGGTTGTTATTTTTCTGGATGTTGTTGTGAAGAAGGTTGTTCTGTTGGTTTTGTTATAGGTGTTGGAGGTTGATTTGCTGGTGGTGGTGTTGTTGGTTCATATGGTGGAATAACAGAATTTTTTAGTGAAGTAGTGGAAATAGGATCAGATGATTTTTGTGGGGAAGGAATTTTGATGGTTCAGATTTTTGGGATGGAGCAGGAATAGATTGTTTTTGAGTAGGAGGTGATTTTGGAATAGAACTAAATGTTGATTCATTTATAACAATTTTAGAGAAAGAAGATACATATGTTTTAGTACCTTTAGTCTTGATACACTTTGTGGGAACAGAAGGAACGTCACCAGAGGCTTTTCTCTTGATCAGCTTCTGTGGCTTGTCAGCAACTTTTGGCTTCTTCTGAGCAGCAGCTTCTTCTGCCTCTGATTGACCTCTTTTCCTTGTGTTCTCATTCTATACATCAGGCATTGGTTCTCTTGCTCTTTTCAGAATGTATGCGGGAATGGGTGTTCCATCTGCTTTGCATGAATCAATATATCTCACAATTATATCCATTGGTTCTTCAGCACCAAACAGTGGAAAGTTTTCAATTGGAATTCGCTTCTGACTGATTTCAGAAATATTCAGCTTCTTGGGTGCAGATGTGAGTTCCTCTACAATTTTTAGTCTCTGAAGACTCTTTGCATTCAGAGGTTTTCCAACAATGGATTCAAGTTCATCCTTGACTCCAGCTTCATACAAAGCAGTCACCAGACCATTCTCTGTCAGAATGTCTAAAATTAACCTTCCAAAGGGAATCCATGTTCTGATCTTCTGACCCTTATCCTTTACAGATTCTCTTGAAGCATTGATATGGTTCCATAAATGCATAAATAGAATGTAAGGAAGATCTACCTTAGTGCTCTGACTTAAACAGTACATGAAGTAGAGTTGTTCATTGTTCACGTAATCTGGAGAATTGGTAGATTTTCTATGATGGATGCATCCCAGAAAAATCTTTGCCCAGATTTTATAGTCAGGCTTCAGATCCTTAAATTTGTTAGAGGCTTGTCCAGATGTGATGACTTCCTCATAAACTTCCTCCATGTCCACACGCCCATCTGGAAGATGACATACTTCATCAGTCTCCTCATACCCTATGAGTTTCCTGATTAGATCTTCAGTTATTATGATCTCCTTTCCCAGAACAGAAGATAAGATGAACTTTGGATAAACAGATGCATGTATCCAGAATTCTTTCACCAGATGAGGGTAAACTGGTCCAAATAATCTGTCAAAGTATTTAACCCAGCCTTGAGCATCAATTATTGAACGAAATTCAAACCCATTTTTAGCTAACGAATCAAATTCTACCATTGATTCACAGAGAACTTCAAGTTTGTCAACAGGAGTTAACAATGTCCTTTTAGGTACAGTGAATGGAGTCACACCCATATTTGCAGAAGTAACTGCAGCCATGGTTGATTGAAACTAAGTTGCTGTAGAAGATGAAGTTGCCATTGAAGAGGATGAAGATGATTTGGACGAGGGTTTAGGGTTTTTTGTGAAGAGAGAATAGAAGACAGAAATGCATAAACTTGTTTGTGATGTGAAAAGTTTGAAATTGGTGTGAGATGTGGTATTTATAGAAAACACTTAAGGCACTCAAACAGACATACAAAGCACGTTTTCACATAGCATTTAATGACAATTAATGAAAGAGAATAAAAATCATTTCAAGCATTAATTGATTCTGACAAATTGGGGGAAAATCAAGATTTTCACTATTCAAACCATACCTCAAATGTCTCTTCAGTAGTGTACACGCTATCTTTTCAGATTCAGAGTGGCACGTGTTTACTTGCATGTGCTTCTGAATTCTCTTGAGAAATGAAACGTTAGCCAACGTTCAGATCCTCTAAGATTGGTTAGTTCAGATACACATAAATAAAAATAAATCAAATAAATAACAGATGAAATACTTCAGGGTTATAAACATTTTACATCTGAAAAATTTGCTTCTGATAAGTATTATTCTGGACAAAAAATTCATACCAATATTTTTCAGAATAAATTTGAACCTATCTTCAGCAAGGGGTTTTGTGAAAATATCGGCCCATTGATGATCTGTATCAACAAAGGCTAAGTTTATAATTCCCTTCTGAACATAGTCTCTGATGAAATGATGTTTAATTTCTATATGTTTTGCCTTAGAGTGTAAAATGGGGTTTTTAGACAAACATATAGCAGAAGTATTATCACAGAATATAGAAATGTTACTTTCAAATATCTGATAGTCTTCTAGCTGACTTTTCATCCAGAGCATCTGCGTGCTACATCCAGCAGCAGCAATATATTCTGCCTCTGTAGTTGAGAGTGCAACTGTGGGTTGCTTCTTGTTGTACCAAGAGATTATATTTCTTCCTAGAAATTGACAACTTCCATAAGTACTTTTTTTTCCACTCTGTCTCCAGCGTAATCAGCATCACAGAATCCAACTAATTTGAAATCATCAGATTTTCTGTAACACAAACCCACATTAGAAGTACCTTTCAGATACCTTAGAATCCTTTTAACAGCTGTTAAGTGTGATTCTCTAGGATCTTATTGGAATCTTGCACACAAGCATACACTGAACAAAATGTAAGGTCTAAAAGCAGTTAAGTAGAGAAGAGATCCTATCATACCTCTGTAGAGTTTCTGATCTACTTTCTTACTTACCTCTTCCTTGCCTAGTGTACTATTGGATGCATGGGAGTCTTTGCCATCTTACTATCAGTCATGTTAAATTTCTTCAAAAGTTCTTTAACATATTTAGTCTGATGAATGTAAATGCACTCTGGAGTTTGGTTGACTTGAATTCCCAGAAAGAATCTCAATTCTCCCATCATGCTCATTTCAAATTCTGCCTGCATACATTGAGCAAACTCCATTCCCAGCATAACATTGGTTGATCCAAATATAATATCATCCACATATATTTGACAAATTAGAAGATCTTTCTTAAATGTTTTACAGAAGAGTATTGTGTCCACTTTGCCTCTGATGAAATTTTTCTCCAGAAGAAAATTGCTTAACCTCTCATACCAAGCTCTAGGAGCTTGTTTTAAACCATAAAGAGATTTCTTTAATTTAAAAACATGTTCTGGAAATTTTTCACTCTCAAAACCAGGAGGTTGGTGAACATAAACTTCTTCTTCTATAATACCATTTAGAAAGGCACTTTTAACATCCATCTGATATAGAGTGATGTTAAACTGTGCAGCAAAGGAAATGAGTAAACGAATATGTTGCACCCCAAAATTTGACCAACCGGGTCTCGCATTTGGCTCGATGTTTCGACGCATAACCGCATTCGCATCTGCATATTGCATACATTGCATTGTTCATTTGTTTTGATTTTATCAGGGATCACAACTCCCGTCTCGTGTTTCAGGTGTTTTTAATCAGTAGAATCGATTTTTGGGTTGTTTCGGTGCCCGTTTACTTTTACCGATTATTTTTGTGTCGTTCGGTGCTTATTTTATCCCTCTGGGAATTATTGTGATTTTTCTGGATTTTATAGGATTTTTTAGGGTTTAAATAGCTTTTAAATCATTTTTTAGGATTTAATAGAATTTTTGATATTTTTAATTCTTGTTAAATCATTTTTTAGCATTTTATAGAATATAATAGTTTTTAAATCATTTTAGATATTTTAATAGCTTTTTTCATTTTAGGATGATATAGGATTTTCTAGAATATTAGTATAATTTTTAAATAGTTTTAAATAGCTTTAATAGTTTTTTAGAATTTAATTGTTTTTTTTAGAATTTCTTTTATAAAAATAATAAATGAATAAGAGTTTTCTTTTATAAAAATAAATAGGTTTTATTTTAGATATTATAGAAAATTAATAGATTTTAGAATATTATTAATTAGGAATTAATTAGAGTTTTTAATTAGTTCAATTGGGTTTAGTTTAGTAATTGGGCTGTTCCATTTGGTCTTTTTTCTGAGTTTTTTGTAGTGATTTTCGTTGGGCTTCATTTGTTAGTTCGCAGGCCCAAATTCAGCATTCAGCAAAAGTCCAAGATAATCTAGAGTATTCCACCATTTTCCAGCAATTTCTAGAAGACTCCAGAATGTGCCAGCGAGTCTCATCAGTTTAAATATCCAGACGACACGTGTGATAACAAGGAGGCCCCACCCTGCATCACGCGTTCAACGCCACGTATCCCCATTCACCCTCTCTCTCAGCCACGCATGCTCCCACGTGGAGGGCATGCAAGCCTCCACTACACCGTCCCTCCACTCCACGCGTCATCACGCTGCCTCGCCTGAAAAGTCTCACCGACCGGCCTGCATGGCCGGCGGCCACCACTAACCCTCACCGGCGACCATCAAACCCAGAAAACCCTCCTTGATCTTCATCTTCTTCCCCGTGTCTCCACCACCAACCGCCACCAGAAAACTCATCAAGAAACCCAGAAAAACGCCAGAAAACACCACAAACTCCAGAAACCTCCATCACCAACCTTCAATCCGTTCATCTTCCTCCATCTCAACCTTCATTCAACCACCGAATCACCAGAATCCTTCATCTTCTTCGTTCAACAAACATCAATCTCAACAGAAACTTCATCTCAAATTGTTCCCCGATCTTCACATCCTCATCGTCTCGTTTTCCAGAATCCATCAACAATCATCAAGTTTTCCATATATTTTTCTCAGATCCGTGCGAATCATCCATCAAGAACCACCTTCAGATCAACAACAAGAATCACCGTCACAAGAACATTCAAGATTCGGATCCTCCTTGTTCAACGACCTTCAAGCACGATTTCCAGAAGTCATCAACGCTCATCGTTTTCCAGAAACCACATGCACATTCATGGCGTTTGTAACCTGTTCACGAGAGTTCATCAATCTCATCCAGATTTTCCAGATTCCTCTCCATAGGACGTTCATCCAATTTCAATGTTTGTCCAGATCTTCGTCCAACTCCAAGACTTGTTTGAAGATCTTCAAAATCCTCCATCAACTTCATTGGAGGATTCGTTAATACTCATCCAACTTCGTGAATTAGCAACCAACCTTCATCATCACTGCTGTTGAACATGTATTGAATGGATTGAAGTTGAATGGAGAAGGAGAGAGGGTTCATTGCGCAAGTGAAGCCATGGAGATGGAGGGGAGTGAGGTTGCTACGGCGGCGGAGAGAGAAGGGAGAACGCTCTAGGGTTTTTTGAAACTTGGAAGGGAGAAAGGAGAAGGAGGGAATGGGTCGTGGGCCTCAGGGCCCAGTTCATTTTTTTGATCAGCGCCCCTCACGTTTTTTTTGGACAAACGTTGGGCCTGAGCCCAACACCACCTGCCAGCATACATCCCCAATTTCCCCAGCACCCCCTTCTGCATTTTTTGGACAGGCACATTGGGCTGGGCCCAATTCAAATCCAGTTTTTTTATTTTTATTTTTCTGATCCCCTTGTATGGACTATAACACCCCCAGCCCCTTTCTTTGTATTTTATTATTTCTTTTTTTTTAAAAAAAATTGTGAAAGAGAAAAGAAAAGTGAAAAAAAAGGGATAAAGAAAAAAAATAAGAAAAAACATATTGTAGAAAAAGAAATGAAAAGAAAATATGTTTGAGAAAATAAAATAGAAAAAGAGTGAAAAGAAATATTTGAGAAAAAGAAAAGAAAAAGAATATTATTGGAAAATATGGAAAAATAGAGAAAATATTCAAAAAGAAATATTGAGAAAGAAAAATATGAAAAAAAATATGTTGAAAAGAAAAGGAGAAAAAAAGAGAAAAAAAATATTAAAGTGCCGATTTAATATTTTTAAAGTTCATTTTCTTTTAGGGATACTTTCATAGACCTTATTGTTTCGACTTTTAGGATAGCTTAGAAGCCCATTTGTTAGGGGGCTATTTTCATTCGATTTTTTAGAATAGAATAGGATAGCGTTTCCTAGGAGATTTATTTCAGTATTCAACTCAGTGTAACCATTCTTTCAGAGATTAATAAAACGAGATTTGAGCTGTGGTCCGATAGTAGCCGAACTACAGCTGCTCTGATTCTTCGTACCAGACGAAGATATGTAGGCATAGGATGCGATATCCTAGCGAGCACACTAACGACTAACTTTTGTTCTCTCGCGGCTGTGCGATCGAGACTTTCCCGCTGACGACTAATTGAGTACCCTTTTTCTCTCTTGCCCGAGTGCATTTGAGACCAAGCCATAATTTTGACCATAGGTTCCCGACCCTGTGAAACCAGTTGTTTTTCTCACTGCTGTGTGAGAATGTTTGTTTAGCCGTAGTTAGTCTGAACTACGTAAAGCTCTGATCTTCCATCCAGTGGAAGTACGTAGGCACAAGACGCGAGGTCTTGGCGAGCCAATTTTCCCGTAGTCCCGAACTACGTTGACTCTGACTTTCTCTCTTGAGAATACGTAGGCATAGAGTGCGACGCTCTATCGAGTCAATTCCCTTCCTTTTAGATTTAGCAGCCGTAGATAGATTGTTTTGCATCCAGTAGACAACCCAAGCAAGCGTGGATCCCGTCGAGTACGACGGACGTGAGGGGTGCTAATACCTTCCCCTTGCGTAACCGACTCCCGAACCCAGGCTATGGTTGCGATGACCATACCTTTTCCCCGTTTTTCGCGAGGTTTACTTCGAGCGTTTCCTTTCCCGCTCTGAGGGATAAATAACGCACGGTGGCGACTCTTCTGTCAGCCGTCGCCGATTTTCGCAGTAGCGACAGCTGGCGACTCTGCTGGGGAATTCAACGTCCCCTGGCTGCTAAGGACTGCGATAGTTCTTATGCATGTGGGATCCAACGTCCCCTAAGAGAGAGTCAATCCTAGCGCTCGTTTGCTTGTCTATTAGGTGTTTATTTATCGATATTATCTGTTGCTGTTGGGGTGTTACGGGTATTCTATGATTGAGATAAGCCGGACCTGGGCTCGAGTATGAGTATACACCTAGATATAGTTGCGGAGAAGTAGTAGACGAACCTGTCTGCTGAGCAGGCACAGTTCCCTACGAAAATTCGCACTCGGACGAGGTTCTCGCAGAGGTGCTCCTTTCCGGTCCTGAGGATCTGAGGGGAGTCCAGACGTGAGGATTGTCGACTCTGGGAACCGATCAATTGGAAGTCAGCTAAGTGAGGCCTCTTCATGAGATGACGATGCCACTCCTTCTGGGAATCGTATCATTCCTCATGAAAGTCTGTGACGCTGACGACCGCATAGGATGCCGTACCTTGTCAGATATAGGTCCATACCTGTGAGTGGGGGGGTTTTTTTGTGCAGGAAACTTGACTTCCAACCTACCCGTTATATTGGTCTTCTTTTCAAGAGAACGTCTCCGTCAGCAGCGCAACAGTATTCAGATTTTGTGTGGGGGCTGTGGTCCCATTGTTTGCTGCATTTTGCATATCATATGCATATCAGTGTTGCATTGCATATCATCCTCCAGCTAGCCAGAGTTCTGATCCAGCCTTTGTTTCCTGAAGGTGATTACCCGGAGTTTGGATTGAGCAGCTGTTGATTGTCAGAAGACCTACCTAGGGGTTGAGTAGATTTGAGCAGGATCAAGTGTCGAAGTCAGCTGAAGATTATTGGTAGCTATGTCTGAAGGCAATTTCCAGTCTCCTAACACCTTGACAGGGTTCACTATGGCGTCCAACCCTCTGTATGATTCCATGGAAGACATCCCGCAAGTGAACAATGTTGCTGCAGACCAAGTTGTACAGCCTTCCGTTGAGAACCAAGGTCGACATGAGCAGTTTGTTGCCCAGAATGAGCGTCCTCCTCCTGTCAACAATCAAGGTGTTGCTTTCCCTGTGATGAATTACCGAAGAGATATTCCAGCAACTGGGATGGTAGATCCAAGAGCCCTTGACGACGGTAGAAGAGTCCGAGTGTTGGAAGAGCAAATGAGAGCCTTAGAAGCGAAAGATGCTGTCAACCTGGATGCTGTAGGCATGTGTTTGGTTCCTGACCTGGTGTTGCCTTACAAGTTCAAAGTGCCGAAATTCGAAAAGTACACGGGAGATAGCTGTCCGAAGCTGCATTTGATGACGTTCTGTCGAAGAATGACTGCGTTTGCGCGAGATGATAAGTTGATGATCCATTGCTTTCAAGATAGTCTGACTGGGGCATCTTTGAGGTGGTATATGCAGTTAGAGAGGAATCAGATTCAGTCATGGATGGATTTAGCCAGAGCTTTTCTGAAGCAGTACGATTACAACCTAGACATTGCTCCTTATCGCATGCATTTGCAAGAGTTGTCTCAAGAGATCAATGAACCGATCAGGAAGTATGCTCAGAGATGGAGAGAATTTGCTGCTAGAGTGCGTCCCCCGCTGTTAGACCAAGAGCTGGCAAGCATGTTTGTGGATTCCCTACAATATCCGTACTTCAAAAGATTGCTCGGAGTTCCGGCAAGTTTCTCTGACGTGGTAGCATTAGGAGAACGCCTTGAGTACTCCATAAGAATAGGGAAAATTCAGATTACTCCATATGATCAAGCTGGTGAAACTGAATATCCTTGTGACTATCAGAGTGAAGAAGAAGTTGTGATCAACTCAGTCATGCCAAAGATTGAATATCCTCGAAGCGAATCAGTGAATTTTGTTGGTTCATCATCTTATCAGAGATCAGTACCTCCCGTGGCTTGTTATACGGAACAGACAGCCGTGCCTGGGGCACCCTATCAGGAATCTTATGTCGCTTCCATTGCAAATCAGCAAACTCGTGGCCGAGGTTACCAGAATCAGCGTCAGAATCAGAACATACCTCGCAACAATTTGGAACGAAGGAATGCTCCTTCTCACCCAGTGCCTATGCCGTATAGCCAGCTGCTACCATCTTTGATCCAGAAGTCTTTGGTGGAGCCGAAAGCTCTTAAGCCAGTTCCAGAACCTTACCCTCCTGGGTACAATCCCCACGTTCAGTGTGGTTATCATGGTGGCTCTCCGGGGCATTCAACCGAAGATTGTAAAGCATTTCAGGCGAAGGTACAGCAGTTGATTGATCAGGATCGCATTTCCTTTCGAGAAGGGTTTCTGTTTGTTCATCCCAACCGCTCAGCTGTCTAAGCTCGTAGACTCAGAAAGGCGTTCCCCAGCAAAAGCCAGTGGTTCAGACAGGCAGGCGCCTCAGCATTGGCAGTTCTCAAGCTTTTATATCATTTGCATTTGTAGTTTCTTTTCTGTTAGTTACTACCTGCTTTTAAGCATTGTATGTTTCGAATGGTGATAATGATAAAGTGACTATGCATTTGTCTGAATTAATCATGTCGCTGTCGCTCATTTACTGCATTGCACTGACACTTGCATTTTATTCACTCCACTTTATCTTTGTGACTAGCAAAATTGGAGGGAGGATGACGAAACTGAAACTCATAACCAATGATTGTATGCTTTCAGATAAGACCGTACCGATGACGTACAAGGCATTGTTTCAAATTCCCCAAACACTGGAGATATAAGGAGTTAGTCCCTTGTTAACCACTTCGAGCCAGGAAGTAGAAGTTTTTTCGGACTTTTTAAACCCTCACATCTTAACCCGGGGCAGGGTAGTTGTCAGTTAGCTTGACCAAGCATTCAAGTCTTGCAGAGGAGTGTTGTCTTTCGAGGACCAATCAGTTTACACCTTTCAAGAGGTCAGACCTCACCAATCAGGAGTGAGACAGTTACAATCCTTTCGGAGCGATCAAGACAACCAGTGTCGCACGACTTTGTTCCAAAAGAAAGAAAGAAATGAGAAAGCCCGCTAAGTAAAAAGATGAGAAAGCTAATACTTAGGCAAAAATTAGGGCATCCCGCTGGACTTCAAAAGAAATCGAAAAAAATCGAAAAGAACTCAAAAAGAGTCAGTCCAGGCAAAAATTAGGGAATCAAAAGATGAAAAAGAGGGATTAAAAAGAAAATTTCCCCAGCAAATCACAAGGTCGTGTACACAGACACCGAAAGCGAAGAAGGAGTAGCTATCACTCTAGAAGAAAAGCTTGTGAATTCCTTAGCTGTGGTTCTTACCATTCAACATACCTTTCGAAGAGGCGAGCGCTTGTGCCAGGTTAACTGAACCTTAGGATCGGAGATCATCATGTAGAAGGGGTGGGTACAAATCAAATTTGAGCCAAATATCCTTTGTTTCACGAACCGTGAACCCGACCACGATACAACCCTCAAAAGACCTAATTGAGGTAGGGTTAGTGTGAAGCGCATTACGATAAGGTTGAGTAACCTGACTCCTTCTTGACTTGCTAGTCACATCCTTGTTGTATTTTTCACTGACCACGTAAGCACTACGTTTGAACTTTGGTTCACTCGTCACTCACAATTATCATATGCATGTAAATGAGTGACAGCTCAAATTCTTTCAAAAATCTGCATGAGCACTGCATTAAGATTACCATTCGTAGACAGACAATTCTAATTGCAGGTTAGTAGTTGACATGAAAGAAATTCCACCAGGGAGTAATCAAATAGGACTGAGTAATCCAGCAGTCTGAACCAGAATAGTGTATGTTGTGAAGCCTTGCTAATCAGGGGCATTATCTTCCAGTAAGTTCAGTATCAGTCAGTCTGAGGACAAGTCCCGAAGTTCCCGTTGAGCAGGGGCAGTTTGTTTGAGAAGCAGTTGATCAGAAGGAGTCTTCTCAAGACCCAATCAGGGGCAATTATGCAGAGCGCTGAGATTTGAAAGCAGATGCTTCCAATGGATAATCAGATCGGGTTAAGTCGCTAGAACGCTCATTCCGGGGCAAGTCATCGCAGAGAATGTTGAAATCAACTGGGTTGTTAGGTGTTTAATTGGAGATTGAATTCTTTTGTCGTGCAGATGTCGGGGCAAGTATTCTCGAAGCCTTCTCGTAGCAAGCTGTTCAGAGTAAGTATTCCCAAGAGTTGGATTAGGGCAAGTTGAATTGTACTGGGGCAAGTTGTGCAAGCCAGTCTTTTATCCCCCAGCTGAATATACCTGGGGCAGGTTGTCCAAACAAGCTTGTTTATCCCCAGCCAGAGTTGAGTATCGGGGAATCATATCAATACCCTTATCCTAAACCTTTCAGGTAAGAAGATCTTGTTGTCATTGGATCATTATCCTGCAGTTTAAACCTGTTGCGTGTCAGTAACCAGTCGTTTCCAAAGTCCAGTTCTCGCCTGGCAAATCGGTAACCAGTTCTCGTCTGGCCCACCTTCCGTAAGCAGCAGTTCCCGTCCTGGTGCAGTTTATTGTAAGCAGCAGTTCCCGTCCGGGTGCAGTTTATTGGTAACCAATTCTCGTTTGGTCACCGTTTCTTTGAGTGTTGTATCAGTTCTCGCCTGGTACATGTCGTTGCGTAACCAGTTCTCGCCTGGTCATCGTGTGTTTTACCCTATGTGTTACACCAGTTCTCGCCTGGTGTACGTCAGCTTTCAATCAGTTCTCGCCTGGTTGTCCATTTCTCAGTCTGTTATCCAGCCAGCCGTCTAATGTTCAAAAACACAAAAAATCAATTTCCTAACCTATTTTCCTATCAGTTCTCGCCTGGTAGTCTACCTTTGAATGCTAGTTCTCGTCTAGTATTTCCATCTTTCACTGTGTACATAGTCCATGTTTATTCTAAACCAGAAAAGCGAAACAAAAAACCTAAAGGTTTCTGACACAGTATTTCCCAATGACTCGCATGTTGTCATGTTCCCCGATACGAAGCTCGACGGATACCAGTGCTCCGAGTAATGTTTGAATTCCTTGTGGATGTTGTTAAATCAGAATTGTTACTCTTCAGCAGATGAAAGTTGCTTATTATCCCCGGAAGAGTCGAGATTGTCTTTTACCCTGTATCAGAGTAGGATCAGGAGTATCTTCAGCAGATTAAGATTGATATCCTTGATAGTAGGAGCATTTCCAGCAGTGTGCTACGCGCAATCAACCTCAGTTCAGGTCATCCCCAGTAGAGTTGACGTTTCCTTCGACATTTATTTTGCCAAGTGGTTTTTAGACCTGGTGTTCTCTGGCAGCTCGAGCTTGCATTAGCATTTGCATATATAGTCATTGCATTTATACAAGCATATAGCATATCCATGCCGTCTGGGCCTCGCATTTTCAAACAAAACGCATAGCATTTACATGTCGTATAGGACATTGCATCATTTCAAGCATACGCATGTCGAAACATAGACCAAGATGGTTACCTATTGGATTTCGAATTTGTTCACCTGCAGAGTTGTGTGGTTCAGCTTCTTGTTTTCCCCAGCGGAGTGATTATTCATTTGGTTGTTACATCAGCATCGCAAAAAAAAAACAACAACAGCAACAAGGAGATTGACATATATCATACTTCTGAAGCTGCCCCCTTTGTCAAAACAGGTGCCAGGCAGTTCCATTCAGATTTCCTCAGGAGAATTGTCCTCAAGTTCGCATTGAACTGTGAGTTGACCAGATTTGATCCCACAAAAGAGATGGGAATCAAGGTGTTTGCTTTATGAAGCATTATTTCAATACTTGTGGCGTCACACAGGTGTTGAAAAGGAGAAGAAAATTTATCAGAAAATTGACCAGATGTTGTCGTGATAACCAAACTTCAGTTTATCAGAAGCTATTTCTCAAGCAGTTTTGCAGTATATTCTTGCGGTTGGCAAATTTCAGGGTTCCATTTGTATTCAACCGTCATCTACCTTGAATGTTTGAAGGCTGAGCGCTCTTCACCCACTCAGGTCGAAGCCGCTTGAATAGGGGCAGCTGTTGCACCCCAAAATTTGACCAACCGGGTCTCGCATTTGGCTCGATGTTTCGACGCATAACCGCATTCGCATCTGCATATTGCATACATTGCATTGTTCATTTGTTTTGATTTTATCAGGGATCACAACTCCCGTCTCGTGTTTCAGGTGTTTTTAATCAGTAGAATCGATTTTTGGGTTGTTTCGGTGCCCGTTTACTTTTACCGATTATTTTTGTGTCGTTCGGTGCTTATTTTATCCCTCTGGGAATTATTGTGATTTTTCTGGATTTTATAGGATTTTTTAGGGTTTAAATAGCTTTTAAATCATTTTTTAGGATTTAATAGAATTTTTGATATTTTTAATTCTTGTTAAATCATTTTTTAGCATTTTATAGAATATAATAGTTTTTAAATCATTTTAGATATTTTAATAGCTTTTTTCATTTTAGGATGATATAGGATTTTCTAGAATATTAGTATAATTTTTAAATAGTTTTAAATAGCTTTAATAGTTTTTTAGAATTTAATTGTTTTTTTTAGAATTTCTTTTATAAAAATAATAAATGAATAAGAGTTTTCTTTTATAAAAATAAATAGGTTTTATTTTAGATATTATAGAAAATTAATAGATTTTAGAATATTATTAATTAGGAATTAATTAGAGTTTTTAATTAGTTCAATTGGGTTTAGTTTAGTAATTGGGCTGTTCCATTTGGTCTTTTTTCTGAGTTTTTTGTAGTGATTTTCGTTGGGCTTCATTTGTTAGTTCGCAGGCCCAAATTCAGCATTCAGCAAAAGTCCAAGATAATCCAGAGTATTCCACCATTTTCCAGCAATTTCTAGAAGACTCCAGAATGTGCCAGCGAGTCTCATCAGTTTAAATATCCAGACGACACGTGTGATAACAAGGAGGCCCCACCCTGCATCACGCGTTCAACGCCACGTATCCCCATTCACCCTCTCTCTCAGCCACGCATGCTCCCACGTGGAGGGCATGCAAGCCTCCACTACACCGTCCCTCCACTCCACGCGTCATCACGCTGCCTCGCCTGAAAAGTCTCACCGACCGGCCTGCATGGCCGGCGGCCACCACTAACCCTCACCGGCGACCATCAAACCCAGAAAACCCTCCTTGATCTTCATCTTCTTCCCCGTGTCTCCACCACCAACCGCCACCAGAAAACTCATCAAGAAACCCAGAAAAACGTCAGAAAACACCACAAACTCCAGAAACCTCCATCACCAACCTTCAATCCGTTCATCTTCCTCCATCTCAACCTTCATTCAACCACCGAATCACCAGAATCCTTCATCTTCTTCGTTCAACAAACATCAATCTCAACAGAAACTTCATCTCAAATTGTTCCCCGATCTTCACATCCTCATCGTCTCGTTTTCCAGAATCCATCAACAATCATCAAGTTTTCCATATATTTTTCTCAGATCCGTGCGAATCATCCATCAAGAACCACCTTCAGATCAACAACAAGAATCACCGTCACAAGAACATTCAAGATTCGGATCCTCCTTGTTCAACGACCTTCAAGCACGATTTCCAGAAGTCATCAACGCTCATCGTTTTCCAGAAACCACATGCACATTCATGGCGTTTGTAACCTGTTCACGAGAGTTCATCAATCTCATCCAGATTTTCCAGATTCCTCTCCATAGGACGTTCATCCAATTTCAATGTTTGTCCAGATCTTCGTCCAACTCCAAGACTTGTTTGAAGATCTTCAAAATCCTCCATCAACTTCATTGGAGGATTCGTTAATACTCATCCAACTTCGTGAATTAGCAACCAACCTTCATCATCACTGCTGTTGAACATGTATTGAATGGATTGAAGTTGAATGGAGAAGGAGAGAGGGTTCATTGCGCAAGTGAAGCCATGGAGATGGAGGGGAGTGAGGTTGCTACGGCGGCGGAGAGAGAAGGGAGAACGCTCTAGGGTTTTCTGAAACTTGGAAGGGAGAAAGGAGAAGGAGGGAATGGGTCGTGGGCCTCAGGGCCCAGTTCATTTTTTTGATCAGCGCCCCTCACGTTTTTTTTGGACAAACGTTGGGCCTGAGCCCAACACCACCTGCCAGCATACATCCCCAATTTCCCCAGCACCCCCTTCTGCATTTTTTGGACAGGCACATTGGGCTGGGCCCAATTCAAATCCAGTTTTTTTATTTTTATTTTTCTGATCCCCTTGTATGGACTATAACACCCCCAGCCCCTTTCTTTGTATTTTATTATTTCTTTTTTTTTAAAAAAAATTGTGAAAGAGAAAAGAAAAGTGAAAAAAAAGGGATAAAGAAAAAAAATAAGAAAAAACATATTGTAGAAAAAGAAATGAAAAGAAAATATGTTTGAGAAAATAAAATAGAAAAAGAGTGAAAAGAAATATTTGAGAAAAAGAAAAGAAAAAGAATATTATTGGAAAATATGGAAAAATAGAGAAAATATTCAAAAAGAAATATTGAGAAAGAAAAATATGAAAAAAAATATGTTGAAAAGAAAAGGAGAAAAAAAGAGAAAAAAAATATTAAAGTGCCGATTTAATATTTTTAAAGTTCATTTTCTTTTAGGGATACTTTCATAGACCTTATTGTTTCGACTTTTAGGATAGCTTAGAAGCCCATTTGTTAGGGGGCTATTTTCATTCGATTTTTTAGAATAGAATAGGATAGCGTTTCCTAGGAGATTTATTTCAGTATTCAACTCAGTGTAACCATTCTTTCAGAGATTAATAAAATGAGATTTGAGCTGTGGTCCGATAGTAGCCGAACTACAGCTGCTCTGATTCTTCGTACCAGACGAAGATATGTAGGCATAGGATGCGATATCCTAGCGAGCACACTAACGACTAACTTTTGTTCTCTCGCGGCTGTGCGATCGAGACTTTCCCGCTGACGACTAATTGAGTACCCTTTTTCTCTCTTGCCCGAGTGCATTTGAGACCAAGCCATAATTTTGACCATAGGTTCCCGACCCTGTGAAACCAGTTGTTTTTCTCACTGCTGTGTGAGAATGTTTGTTTAGCCGTAGTTAGTCTGAACTACGTAAAGCTCTGATCTTCCATCCAGTGGAAGTACGTAGGCACAAGACGCGAGGTCTTGGCGAGCCAATTTTCCCGTAGTCCCGAACTACGTTGACTCTGACTTTCTCTCTTGAGAATACGTAGGCATAGAGTGCGACGCTCTATCGAGTCAATTCCCTTCCTTTTAGATTTAGCAGCCGTAGATAGATTGTTTTGCATCCAGTAGACAACCCAAGCAAGCGTGGATCCCGTCGAGTACGACGGACGTGAGGGGTGCTAATACCTTCCCCTTGCGTAACCGACTCCCGAACCCAGGCTATGGTTGCGATGACCATACCTTTTCCCCGTTTTTCGCGAGGTTTACTTCGAGCGTTTCCTTTCCCGCTCTGAGGGATAAATAACGCACGGTGGCGACTCTTCTGTCAGCCGGCGCCGATTTTCGCAGTAGCGACAGAATAGACTCTAACCTTGCTACATGAGCATAAGTCTCTGTATAATTAATTCCTTCTTACTGGTTATAACCTTGAGCAACTAGCCTTGCCTTATTTCTTTCAACTTCTCCTTTCTCATTAAGCTTGTTTCTGAATACCCATTTGGTTCCAATTACGTTGAATCCTTTTGGTCTTGGAACTA
Organism: Lathyrus sativus; assembly: GCA_963859935.3. Taxonomy (NCBI): domain Eukaryota; kingdom Viridiplantae; phylum Streptophyta; class Magnoliopsida; order Fabales; family Fabaceae; genus Lathyrus; species Lathyrus sativus. Next base: position 46,140,285 of record OZ012739.1, read on the forward strand.
AATCCCACACATCATTTCTTGTGAATTGATTTAGCTCTTCTTGCATGGCAATAATCCAGTCATTGTCTTGCAGAGCTTCTTCCACAGAAGTTGGTTCAATTACTGATACCAACACAAATAATGATGCTTCAGAAGATCTGAGGAAGGATCTTGTTCTAATGGGGTCATCCTTCTTTCCAATGATCATATCCTCTGGATGAGAGGCTTTGATTCTAGAAGATAATCCTCTAACAGTTGATTCTTCAAAAATGTTTAAGTTATTCATCTGAGAAGTTAAAGGAATTGCATCTGGCGTTGCTTTAGGTTCCTTCACTTGAGCTTTGTCTGCCTCTGAGCCTTCAGAGTCTGTGAGAATTACTTCTCTATCTGCAGAACTTTCAAACTGCTTTGCCTTTTCAATGCCAAGCTTATCATCAAATTTAACATGAATAGATTCTTCCACAATTTGTGTTTCAGTATTGTATACTCTATAGTCTTTAGAGCGTTCAGAATACCCAAGCATGAAACACTTCTGTGCTTTAGAATCAAACTTGTTCAGATTCTCTTTAGTATTCAACATATAGCAAATACATCCAAAAGGATGAAAATATGAAATGTTGGGCTTTCTGTTCCTCCACAATTCATAGGGAGTCTTTTCCAGAAGAGGTCTTACAAACACTCTGTTCTGAATATAACATGATGTGTTTATTGCTTCTGCCCAAAAATGTTTTGCCAGATTAGTCTCATTGATCATGGTTCTGGCCATTTCTTGCAGAGTTTTATTTTTCCTCTCTACAACCCCATTCTGTTGTGGAGTTCTAGGACAGGAAAAATCATGAGCAATGCCATTTTCATTAAAATATTTTTCAAAATATGTGTTTTCAAATTCACCAACATGATCACTTCTGACTTTTATAATTTTGGAATCTTTTTCATTATGGACTTGTTTACAGAAGTCAAAGAACACAGAATGTGACTCATCCTTGTGTTTTAGGAACTTTACCCATGTCCATCTGCTGTAGTCATCAACAATGACTAATCCATACTTCTTGCCTCTGATGGATGCAGTTTTCACTGGTCCAAACAGATCAATGTGAAGTAATTCTAATGGTCTTGAGGTTGATACAACATTTTTAGATTTAAAAGAGGATTTTGAAAACTTTCCCTTTTGACATGCTTCACAAAGAGCATCTGAGTTGAATTTCAGCTTAGGAAGTCCTCTGACCAGATTGAGTTTATTAATCTGAGATATACGTATCATATTAATATGCCCCAATCTTCTGTGCCAGACCCATTGCTCATCATTAACAGACAAGAGGCATTTAACATTTTGAACTTTAAGTTCTGAAAGATTTATTTTGTAAATATTGTCCTTCCTCTTTCTATTGAATAGGATTAAGCCATCCTTCTGACTAACAGCTTTACAACATTGTTGATTAAAGATTATATCATAACCATTGTCAATTAATTGACTTATGGACAATAGATTATGCTTTAATCCTTCTACAAGAAGAACATTAGATATAGAGGGAAGGTTACCATTACCAATAGTACCAGAGCCAATGATTTTGCCCTTCTGATTCCCTCCAAACTTCACTTCTCCTCCAGATTTAAGTTCCATGCTTTGGAACATAAACCTTTCTCCCGTCATGTGACGTGAGCAGTGTTGCACCCCAAAATTTGACCAACATTTCTTTACCTAGCTTATGTTTCATTTCATTCACATTAGCATTATCATTTACATTTCATTGACATGTATGCAGGAGATCAAGAGGTATGATTACCAATCAAGATCTACACAAGACTATGAAGCTAGCTAAGAAGGTTAGTCAAGTGTTCAAGGGTTGATATCTTTGTTAGAGAAGTTAGAAGATCCTCAGAGATAGTGGTTGAAGCCAAGTGTGTAGGCCTCCTAGCTTGAGAGTTGTGGGGAGTCATCAGATGATTCTGAAGCCATGAATGTAGACTTGAAGCCTTTAGAGAGCTCATGAGATGTATTGAGAGCCATCATAAATCCTAGATAGGTCATTGTGCAAGGTTAAGAAGACTCATCCATGAGTGATGCAGTTAGGGTTTGACTGGGTCAACCCTAAGTCAACTGATGATTTGAAGAAGGTTGAGACCTAATCCAAGAGCCATGTGATCATGGATTGATGCATTGAGATGCTATAAGGATGATTCCAAGGTTAACTCATCATGATTGAAGAGTTTGAGAAGTTTCAAGCTAGGATTTCTAAGGCTTGACAGTGTAAAATCCCCTAGTTTGACCCCCAACTTCAAGGCAGTTTAGCTCAAGATGTGATTGTCATCTCATCTCACCCCCAACATGAATGTTGTAGAGCTTGTTCTTAGATTTAATTTGAGTACTAGAAGTCATTGATAGGATTTGTAGAACTCAAGTTGTGACTTTGACAAGTTACAGGTCATCTGAGGTATGTGAATCTAGGGCCTTGAAAGTTACCCAACTTGCCTCAAACTTTTACCCAAGAAGGATGATTCCTATGAATTTTTGGTCAACATGAATGTTGTTCCTTATCTTCTTAGCTTTCTAGAGAGTACTAGGAGTCCTTGATAAGATTTGTAGAACTCAAGTTATGGCTTTGACAAGTCAAGGGCATTTTGGTCATTTGGAGATTACAGGTCATTTCAAGTGTAAGGCCATAACTCCTATTTCCAAGCTTCAAATGGAAAAATCTTCAACATAAAACTTGTTCAAAATGATGTTTTAAGGCTAGTAAGGAGGTCATGAGATGATGTAAAGGCTTGTAGCTTAAAGTTGCAAAAATGACCTAAAATAAGGGCATAAGTTAAATGAATCAAAGTTGGAAATTGATATTTTCAACCTACACATCCAAACCATGGCATGTAATATATCATTTTGACTCTAGAAAACATTCTAAGAACATTGGTTTAGCCACATTTTTGAGTTGAGATTCAATTTATGGACTTGCTTTGGAAAGCACTTGCTTGCATATTAAGTAACATTTGCCAAACTCAAAATCAAGGCATGAGCAAGGGCTTTTGCAAGCTAAACTCTTCCAAAATGTCACTAGGGGAGAAATTGAAAGTGAATGGGATGAATTCCAAGCTGTTTGCAAGGTTTGTGCATATCATGATACATGGTTGAAAATCTCATGACATGAGAAGTGGAAATTCTCATTAGAAGGATCTAGAGGGTTCTAGATCATCCAAACATCATCTATATAAGGAATAGAGTTGATCCATTGAAGAGGTTGGTGATCATTGAAGGAGAAATCATAGTTTGAGATTGAAATTCCATAGCTTGCAAGTGAATTCGGTTTCACCAAATTCTCCATTTTCCTTCCATTTTCTTGATTGAAACTTCTTCCATGGATGTCAAGGAGTGATTCCAGATCATTATCAAGAAGAATTGGTGGCTAAATCGTGTATGAGCAAGTGATTTTCAGAACCTGCAACTCACCATCGGGTTTCTAGATTCAAGCACTTTCAACTGGTTCTTTTGCATACAGAAGCAAGAAGAAGGTTCATTGATCGTGTCTGCAAGATTGTAGAGCTTGAATTGGAGGTTTAGTGCATTTGTTCATCCAAGGTTTTCAGGTTGGTAACTTTCTTCCTATAGCATGATTTAGGTAGAATTAAAGTGAATTAAGGTGTTAGATTTATTGTAGAATGGTGTAGGATGGATTTCAGATAGTTAATTGGAGAGTTAGAGACAAATTAGGTGAATTGCCATTTTCGGTTGAGATTGGGATATGGTGAATCTTGAGGTTTCAGAGGAAACTAAGGGTATGGTTGAGTTCGTGGCAAGATTTGGGATGAGTTTCATGTTTTGACCATTTGGATTGGAGGCCTCTAGAGAGAACTAGGGTTGAAGGTGATGACCGGAGCTCCACCGGTGGTGGCCGGAGCTGGGCGCGAAGCTCAGATGTTCAAAAGGTTGAAGACGATGTTTGCACCATTAGATGATGGTTTGACTTGGACTGGGAGCATGATCCAATGACCACGTTTTAATCTCAGCTTGTGAAGGAGTTCTGAAGGAAACGCTGCGTTTCATTTATTTGTTGTGCTGGGCTTAGTGAACTAGGCGCTATCGACACCCCCTGATGGCCCAACCCATGATTTAAACTGAGTCTGATTGCTATTTACACCGTGCGTTTATTATTTTAATTGGATTTTCTTTATTTTCTCATTTTATTCATGGTTCTTGGAAAAATCATAATAAATTGAAAATTAATCGAATCAACCCCATTCTTTTTGCATTTTACTCATGATTGAGTCTAGTATTTTTTAGAGAAAAAATATTTTCATTTCATGTATTTTCTGATTTAACGGGAATTTTACATTTTAATTGATATTAAAATGTTTATGTTTGATACATATTTTTGTGGAATTTAGTGTGATCTCATGGTGATGATTTTGAGCCTGATTTTTTGTGTGTGATTAGGTTAGATATGTATGATCCCATAGAATTTTTCTCACATTTTTGTAATGAAAATAGGTGTGCTTTCTAGATTGATATTTAAAAGCTTCCTTTTTAGGGTTTTAGGTTGATACCTTGTGATGTAGGATTTAGTTCTAGGTCTAATTTGATGGTTTGATCTTTGAAATTAATGTGGTAGAGTCATGATTGACCTAGGTTCCCATAGATATTTTTGTAGGATTTTACAATTGATTTTACTATTTTAGTTAGGACTAACTTTAGTACTAGGTTTTAGGTGATCCTAACTTACTAATTCAACTAGTTTAACTTCCTTAGTCCCCTTAGATTAGGGTTTGTGCTTTGTTTGCCTTTGGTTGAGATTGAGGACAAGTTTAAGACAAGGTAAGGATGCTTGAAGTTGCTTGGAGCTCTGGGATTTGCTTGTGCCTAAAGGTGTCTGATGAAGATTAGGAGATAGGACATAGGGAGAGCCTTATAGTTAGAATGATTTCTTTCACAAACATGGAAAGCATCTTGTGCTTCCATTCCTCCCAATGACTAAAAGTCCTTCTCAGGTATTCACATCCCTCCTTTGGAGGGATGAGTGGCTTTATCTAGGAAGTAGAACTTTGAGGGAATCAGTCTCTCATAATGTTAAACCCTTGTAGGCCTCCTTTGGTGGTCAATAAGCAGTTTAACATCCCAGCTTATCCTGTTAAGTAATTATCTTCTGGTTTAAGTACCTTGAAAGATGTTCGACTTGAGTTTGAAGATGAGGACTTCATTGAAGAGGGTGGCAGAGGATGATTCCTTGAGCATTGCCATTATAGCTGAAGCTTAAAGAGCTTGAAGAGCAAGTTGATACTTGAAGACCCAATTGAGGTTGAGTGAAGAGCTGAGGCTTAAAGGATTGAAGGATGAAGTTGACACTTCCATGTGATTGAAGACTACTCTGGGAAGCTGAAGCTTGTAGGAGAAGAAGACCAAGTTGAGACTGGAAAAGCAAGGAGAGCTGAAGCTTGAGAACTAAGTTGATACTTATGAAGAGGGTTCAATTGAGATTGAGTGAAGAGCTGAGGCTTGAGGAATAAAAGATGAGGTGATACTTACACTGATGCTTGGAGAGCCTGAAGGAATCAAGTTGATACTTGTAGTTAAGAGTGAAGCCTGAAGGTGGAATTGACTGGAGAGCTGAAGCTTGAAGAAGAGAGAATGAGTTGAAGCTTATGTTTGATGGGTTGAAACCCTAGAGAAGCAAGTTGATACTTGTCATGAGAGATGATAACCTTGAAGGGTGATTGAAGTCTGAAGACTGGGTTGCTGTTATAAGAGCTGAAGCTTGGAATTGACAGGGGGAGTTGTTGATCTGCTTTCTTGTCTGTTTTCTTTTCTGTGCTGATGTGCCTTGTTTGACTTGCTTGATGCATTAGAATAAGTCCATGATTAGACTGACTTCAATCTAGGAGCATGATTGCACTAGAGGTGGAGTTGCTCCCTCTGCTTGTATTGTTACTGTATGGCTTTGCTTGCGGGTATTCGGTAGAGCCCTGCTCCCTTGCCCATGTGGTTTATTTTGCTTAACAGCATTTTACTTTCTTCTGTATGATTGCAGTTTACTGTATTTTTCTTGATAGCATGATGTTATTTCTTCTGTATGATTGTAGTTTAGTGTATTTTGCTTGATAGCATGTTTTTATCTTTTTCTGTATGATTACAGTTATTCATTCTGGCTTGAGGTTGAGATGAGCTTGTGGAGGCTGACACCCCACACACATTTCCTCCCTCACTTGCATTGCATGCATTTTACATTTGTTTACTGTATATCTGTTTACTGTTTAAGCTGATGCTTTATCTGTGTCTGTTTATCATTGACATGATCCCTTAGGACTCTCACTTCCTTTGATAAGGAAATGATGATTAGAACTTTAGGTTGAAACCTATGCATGATAACTTCTAGGAGTTCCCTGTTTCAAACTTCAACTATAGGATGAATCCTTGGCATGACAACAGTAGGACTTGATAGTCTCCCCATTAGTTGAGCCTGTTCTCTTCTCATCTCAGAACAAATTAAGATACAGTAATCATGAATGATTTCTTTCGTACGTTATGAGCCTTAAGCTATCTGAGAAAGGATTGTTGGAGAGCTTCTTTTCAACAGTCTGGATGTTTAGTATGGTACCCTTTGGGTGACATGCGACGCATTCACTCTCAGGTCATAGTCTTTAGTGCGATTGAAATTGCAAACACAATAAAAAACACTTCTTTCGTAAAAGACAGAAAACAAACTTCAAACCTTTTTGCCCCGTGGGCCCATAATTCAAAGGAAGCTTTTCTGAAGAAAAGAGTGTCGTTAAACTTCAGCGCCAACGCAAACAGGCTTTGTCCCTAACTGCTGGAACTGCTGTTTAACCCTACTCGATAAAAACAGATGAATCTGAATCCCCGTAATCCGTATTATCCCGAACTACGTAAGCTCTGATCTCTCATACCTGTTGAGAGTACGTAGGCACAATACTGACGTATTGGCGAGCCACCTTCCCCATAACCCGTAGTAGGTCGAACTACGTTGACTTTGATTTCTCATTCTCTGATGAGAATACGTAGGCATAAAGCGCGACGCTTTGCCCAGTCATTTTCTTTTCCTTTAAGCCAGCCTTTATAGGTAGATAGATAAACCAACTCGTCCAGTGAACACAACAAGCGTGGATCCCGTCGAGTACGACGGACGTGAGGGGTACTAATACCTTCCCCTTGCGTAACCGACTCCCGAACCCAGATAACGGTTGCGATGACCTTGTCTTATACCTTTTCGTCAGGTTTTTCCGATCGTTTCCTTTCCCGCTCCGAGGGATAAATAACGAAAGGTGGCGACTCTTCTGTTTTGTCGGCACCTTATTTTCGCGGAAGTGACAAGCAGCCAGAGTCCAAGTACCATGACTGGCGTCTTGACTTTTCTGCTAAAAACATCTGCAACAGGGATAATCTTATGCTTAGATACCCAGATCTTTTTGGGTCCTTTTTGGTTAGCTTCCTTGAAGTCCCCTCTTTTTTGTCAAAACACGTATCAAATAGTCTCAATTCAAACTCAGTACTAGGGAAAAGCCCAAAATACCCTCAGGGATCACAAGTGTTAAAAATACAAGAAAAATAGGGAAATGGGCGTTTTAACCAACACGGGCCGTGTCAGGCAACACGGGCGGCCGTGTTGGCTTTCTGATATCATTTTCGCATGATTTTTTCAAGTCCCAGGTGTCCTAACACGGGTCGTGTCTCACAACACGGGCACCCGTGTCAGGCCACTGTTTTCCACACAAAAAAAAACACCTCTTCTGAGCACATCCTGACACGAGCCGTGTCACACAACACGGGCACCCGTGTCAGGCCCCTCTTGTGAATCTGACTTCGACTCCAACACGAAATTCGTAGCTCTCTCTCTTAGCTTTCCGAAGGTTTTTAGAACGCCTCAAACGGATTCCCGAAACTCCAGTTATGATCGTTTTCTTGTAGACTTCTAAAGATTTTACTTTCACAACAAAACTCTTCCGAAATCTTGCCATTTTCCCCGGGTTTCGCTCTGCTTCTCCTTTACTGTTTACCTGAACCTAGAAATAGTGAAAACACCAAATCGACGCGTAAAATGTAATAAAAACAACTAAAATGCGACAAGACAAAACAAATGATTAACTGCAATAAATGGTAAAATCACGTGTAAAAACCACTGATTAAACTCCCCCAAACTTAAACCATTGCTTGACCTCAAGCAAAAGGCTTGAATAAATACTTTCAAATCAAACAACACATCAAGTGAAAGGCTCAGGATGTAAGGCATGTCGATACTTATATGTGAGTCTTAGTTAACGAAGGCATTACATAAACACATACCGCAGTAAACTTACGGACCTAAATCCCCCTTTTGGACACCTCTCCAACTATGCTTTGGGCTTAAGTCTTTTCTTCGATTTTCTACCCCTTTCATTAGGATAATCAGATTAAGGCATGTAAACTTTTGCTCAAGATTTTTTTCCTGTGGCACCTTTATTCTTTTTCTCGCTCACAGGCGTTTATTAGTTCACTTTGGGACGACTATAGAGATTCAACCGCCGTTAGGCTAAATAACCGGGTGAGGGTTACCCAACTTAGAAGGACAGGTTGTCTTTACCGTCATTATTCAACTCTTTTTTGGTGCCACACATCATTCTCAAAATCAATATCTACAATTTTTTTTATCATGCCGGACTATCACAATGAACTAATCGGGGTATACTTTTCAAATTCAAGTACTATGGCACAAATCTACACGTTGGACTTGTTTCCTTACTCTGGGGAACCTAAGGTGTTCAAGCTATACCTCAATTTCCAAACTTTCCCAAGTTCCTTAGTTCAAACTCCAGTTCCCTTGAACTCTAAATACTTTCTTGACTACCTTACACACCTATCAATCACAAGAAAAAATGTACGGTCTCCATAGGCGCGAATTCGGTGTGATTTTTACCGAAGTTAAAAATAAAAAGGTATTTAAATTGACAATTCAAAATGGTAAAACCTCCCCCAAACTTGAACTAAACATTGTCTCAATGTTCAATAACAAGAGAGGAAGAGGTGTACTCACAGAGATCCTCACATAGGGGTCAACATGTAATTCAGCACCTCTTTGCTGCTTCCACGTTTTCCCTTGCAAACTCTCGTTATTCCTGCAAAAATAACAACAAAAGAAACAACATCAATACTTAAAACTCGTGGGTTGACTCCCACGCAGCGCTTCGTTTAACGTCGCATGGCTTAACGGTCGACGCCCCATTGTTATGGGGGGTACTTCAGCCTCTACACTCTATTGCTTGACTTCTTCGCAACAGAATATTTGGCAGGTTCGAAGATAAGAGCAACCTGAAGTGGTTTTGATCATTCTTCTTTCTTAGTTGTGTTGATCTTCCCAACTGACGGTTTAACATCTTTCTCCTTACCTTTCTTTCTAACCTCATGAGCTTTTAACGTGATTTCCTCTTCAAAACATTTCAAAGTGAGCGTACCTTTTTCCACATTAATATTGCATCGACTAGTAAGCAAGAACGGCCGGCCAAGTATGATTGAAGTCTCTTCATCCTCTGGTATATCCATGATTTGAAAATCAACTGGGTAAGTGAAGTTATCGATTTTCATTAGAACATCCTCTGCTAGCCCATATGCCATCTTAGTTGTGTGGTCGGCAAACTTCAAGCTTGTTCCCGTATCACTCACTTTTCCAATATCCAGCTTTTTGAAAATAGATAACGGCATGAGACTCACACTAGCACCTGAATAAATTAGGACTTTCTTAAAAGTTCGATCTTTTATAGTACAAGGGATTACAACTGGTCCAGGATCCTTCATCTTGATGGGTATTTTCCTTTCTTGTGCTATTTCCTTGCATTGCTCAGTTGTGGTCTTCGATTCTTCACCCATTGGTCTCTTTTTACCTATAACCTCTTTCATGAATTTCTTGTACAAAGGCATTTTCTCAAGTGCTTCAAAGAACGGCATGTTGATTTCCAATTTGTTGAACATTGCACTGAACTTTCCGAAGTCTTTCTCGTTCTGATCCTTCTTTGTAACTCTTTGAGGGAACGGTAATTTGATTTTCGGTTTGACCTCCTCTTTCTTTTTCTCCCCAGTTGACTTTTCAGATAGCACAACTTCTTCTGGTTCTTTTATTTTTTTTCTCTTACCTCAAGTTCCACCTCTATGCATTCTTCCTCCTTTGTTTCCTCCTCTTCTATCACTTTCTGATTTCTTGTTGTGACAACATTAATACTCTCTTGATTTTTTGGATTCGGTACTGTCGCGCTCGGGAGGGTTCCTTAAGTGTGTGTTGAGAGGTGTTGGGCTATCTGTCCCATCTGTGACTCAAGGTTTTTGATGGAAGTTGTGTTGTTCCTTTGAATGTTCCGAGTCTCTTCTTGGAATTGCATACTTTGAGATGCCATTCTTTCAATAGCTAACTCCCATTCTGCTTTTTGAGGATCCTGTTGTTGTTGTTGCGGATATGGGGGTTGATTTGGGTCTTTCCAGGAAAAGTTAGGATGATTCTTCCATCCTGGATTATATGTATTGGAATAAGGATTGTTTTGCCTCAAAAATTTTATCTCTTCAACTTGTTGAGTAGTCGCAAGACAATGCACAGTATAATGGGGACCATTACAAACCTCACAACTAATAGCTTGGACAGGTTGAACTTGAGCTACAGTTTCAGTACTCACATTCATCCCTTTAAGCCTTCTTTCCACTTCAGCCTTGATTCGATCTTCCATGTTCACCATTTGTTCTGCTAGTTTCAAATCAATCTTACCCTCTGGTTGGTTCACAGTGCGATCATACAACTCATGATGCTCATTGGCGGCAATTGCTTCTATGATCCTCTTGATACCAGTGGCTGTTGAGAAATTAGTTGAGCCACCGGCAGCAGTATCAATAAGCTGTTTAGTCTTGATTCTCAAACCATTCACAAAATTCTGCATCTGCTCTGTGGCATCCATGTTATGAGTTGGCATGCAGTCAGACACCTCTTAAACCTCTTGTATGCATCTCCCATAGATTCCCCTTCTTTTTGTTTGAAGTTGACAATGTCGTACCTTTTTCGAATGAACACTGAAGTAGGGAAATACTCGTTAAGGAATGCAGTTTCCATCTCTAGCCATGTGGTAATACTCCCAGCTGGAAGTGAATAGAACCATTCTTCCACATCATCTGTCAGTGTGAATGGAAACATAACAAGTCTATTGGCCTCTTCGGAGTGACCTTCCATCTTCAGAGATGTGGAAGTCGTTAAGAATCTCTGTAGATGCTTGTTTGCGTCTTCATTGATTCTTCCTGCGAAAGGCTTGCTCTCCAGCTGGCGAATGGTGGACGAATGTAGCTGAAAGTGTGCCACATTCACGGGTTGATTTACGATAGTCATCCGGTTTGGTTGAGCATTGTCCCCTCCATAGTCTCCCAAAAGTCTTTCAGGCTGAGGTGGATTCCCAGCCATTTGAACAGTTTCTGGTGTTGTCTCCCTCTCTGCTTCTGAATCACTATTCACAAATACAACTTCGTTTTCTGCAATTTTGGCTTTTCTACGTCTGGAGTGCAACAATCTTTCAGGTTCTGAGTCAAAAGAAAATAAAGCTGAGGTCTTACCTCACATACACAGGTTAGGAAATTATTAGTAATAACAGAAAAATAGTCAGAAAAATAATTTAAAATCTTAGTCATAGAGTGACAAAATTCTAATTGAACGAACAAGATACTTAAAATTTTTGGCAGTCCCCGACAACGGCGCCAAAAACTTGACCGGTAAATTAGCAAGTCTACTAATTATACCGATGTAGTAATAAGGGAAGATTCCCTGAATGTCGATCTTTGAGGATTGCGTGTAAATTTTTAAGTAAAAATTGTTATTTCAATCAGACAAAATAACCTTGGGTTTCGTTTGGTAACAGGATCTAAGAACTAGTAAAATAATAACTTTTTAGAGTAAAATAAGAACAATGCTAGGGAAGTGGATAAATTGCTAGTAAAGACCTTAAAGAATTATCACGAGATATTTGTTTCCAACCTTAAAAAGTCAAATTTCAAAATCAGTTTTCCTTAATTCCTTAATGAAAAACCTTTTGATAATTTTCCTACGCACTAATTCCTTAGTTGCACACAAAAATCATCAAGTAATAGTTCTGACATAAAAACACGCTACTACAGGGTATCCCCATTCCTAGGAAATATCTACCGTAATATTATTTTGCAAAAGTATTAGGTTGACTTTCCAGACCAAAACCTAATCGTAAATCAAATTCTATTTTCCAATATGAACTCGCATAAATATCGTTGCAAAATAAAAGCTATAAGGTGAACAACAAAAATCTCATAGAATAATCCCAACAAAGGTCAATACATAGCAATTTAGGACCACCCCCTAACAATTGGGGGTTTAGCCACTCATAATATTCGATAAAAACAACATGATAAATAGAAACATTACAATGATAAAAACAACATGATAAATAGAAACATTACAACATGGGAGGGGCATTCTGATGAGTGAGAAGCCAGACCCAGGCTTGAGTGAACATAGCATTAGTTGTGGAAATTAGTGGGTGTGTGCTTGCTTGGCAGGCACTAGTGTCTCATGAAATCCACGCTCAGACGAGGTTCTCCCGGTTGGCTTCTTTTTCAACCCTTTGGGTTAAGGGGGTTGTTGGTTTGGAGGATTGTCGACTCTGGGGACCGATCATTTGTGATTCAGCCGAGTGAGGCCGCTTCATGAGCTGGTGATGCCACACCTTCTGGGTATCGTATCACCCCTCTTGAATGTCTGTGATGCTGATGAACGCATAGGATGCCGAACTTGAGTCAGTTTAGGTCCATACCTGTGAGCAGGGTTGGGTTTACTGCAGGAAACTTTGACCTTCAAACTACCTGGTTTTCTTGATAGTGAATCAGTTTTGTTGGTACCGGAGGTTCTCATCATCAGATATATGATTGTTCTTGACAGAGCAGAGCTTTGGTCCTGTATCAGAGGACCTTATATTCAGATGAGTATTTGTTCTTGACAGAGCAGGTTTATGATTAGGATCCGAGGATCTCATCAGCAGATGTATGATTGTTCTTGATAGAGCAGGCTTTGATTGGGATCAGAAGATCTCATCAGCAGATATATGATTGTTCTTGATAGAGCAGGTTTTGATTGGGATCAGAGGTCTTTATTATCAGATGTTTGTTCTTGACAGAGCAAAATTTTGGTCCTGTATCAGAGGTCCTTATTATCAGATGTTTGTCCTTGACAGAGCATATTTATGGTCCTATGTGTGTTTGTTCTTGACAGAGCAGATTTATGGTCCTAGGAGTGTGTGTTCTTGACAAAGCAGATTTGTGGTCCGATACCAGGGTTTTCTTCTTATCAGATATAGTGGTTGTTCTTGATAGAGTAGGATTATGGTTTTGTTGATACAGAATCTCCGCAGCACAGTTGCCTTGATCTCCTGCTGCATGATTGCATTTTACATTGATTTGCATACTCATTTGCATTTCATTAACGTGTGTCTGTGTTCCAGGTGCCGTTTTCCCCGATTCAGGATTTCTTGCCTCCTATTGTATTGTTATGGGTTCTCTGAGGAAGACCATGGCTTACAAGCTCCCTGCCCCTGATGTGGTTCAGCTGACTGGTTTGATTGCTTTAGCAGATGATTCTGTGAGAGATGAGTTCAGAAAATCTTACGGCAAATTGCTCAGTTTGGTTCGCAAACCTTCTGCGTTTGAGTTGAATGGGTTGCACGCTCTGCTGCAGTTCTACGATCCTCTGTTGAGATGCTTTACTTTCCAGGATTTTGTTCTCGCACCCACACTAGAGGAATATGCTGATTTGTTAGGTGTGCCTATCAAGAGGCAGATGCCTTTTGTTCATATGGATGCTGAGCCTAATTTGGCTAGTCTAGCTCCGTCACTTCATCTGGATGCCTCCGAGTTTGTATTGTCTAGTTGGAACAAGGTTCCCGGGTTCTCCTTGCAGTTCTTAGTGGGTAAGGCTCAGCAGTGCGCCAAAGACGGATGTTGGGTCATGTTCAATGCCATTCTCGCTCTATGCATATATGACATCATTCTGTTCCCCAATATGCCCGATTTTGTAGACTTCGACGCCTTTCGCATCTTTGCTTCAGGGAATCCAGTCCCTACCTTGATAGGAGATGTCTACCATTCTATCCACTACAAAAACGAGAACAGAAGGGGCAAGAATGTCTCGTGTTGTGTGCCCTTGCTTTATAAATGGCTTGATAGTCATCTACCCAAGAGGGGTCCCTTTGTTTCGTCTGCAGCCACAGCTGAGTGGTCCGAGCGTTTGATGGGTCTATCTGCAGAGGATGTTGACTGGTTTGACAGAGATAGGTTGGGTACCAAGATTATCTTCAGCTGCAGCGGGTTTCCGAACGTGCCTCTGATAGGCAGGAAGGGTTGTATAAACTATAATCCGTCTTTACTGGTCCGACAGTTCGCGTATGCTTTGAGAGCTCCGTCGAAGGATGAAGAGGTGCAGGAATCTCTGTACCTCACTGGTCTTCTAGAAGGGGATATGTTATCTAAGCTTCAGCGCGCTTGGAATGGTATCAGTAAGAGAGGAAAACCATTGCTGGGGAGAAGTAATAATCAAGCCTACCCTCCGTATGTGATGTGGATCAGAGCCAGAGCCGATGCTATAGGGATGCCGTTTCTTCCTGCCAAGCCAGAAAGCCCTCCAATGATTGAAGAGCCTACTACCGTGCCCATTCAGCAGCATAATCAGCTGTTAGCTGAGCGAGATGAATTGAAGAGGGCAAATGAAGAATTGGAGAAAGAATTGGCTCAGCTCATAAGCGAGAGAAACGAAGTCGTTCATTCCTTCAAGAGGCAGACAGAGCTGGTGAACCAACTGGGGACAGATTTGACTAAGCAGATAGCCGAGCGTGAACGCATGGGTCGAGACTTCAAAGTTGTCAACGACGTACTGGCTACTAAGAAGCAGCACTTGGACGAAGCGTATCGGAGGATATCCAAGTTCAACCAGCACTGGAAGGCCTCCCTAGCCAACAAGAAAGAGTGGGAGGATAAGCTGATGCAACAGATCTCCAAGCTGAAAGCCCAGGTGAGGGCTAGTGAGAAGAGGTTTGATGAAGAAACCGCTCGCAGATACGTCGCCGAAGGCCAGCTCAACAGGGCTCTCGCTAACCTGAAGGAGCGCAAACTGACGTTTGAGGCCAAGAAGCGGAAGTTAGAAGATTGTTTCGGCGAAGGAGCATGGGAAGATTCGGTCGAAGGTCTTCAATACACCATTATGCAGAGGGAGCTACTCGTCGAAGGGTTGCTCACTTGGCCTGATCATCCAGAAACGAAGGGGTTGTTAGAAGAGTTTCGCGCCCGTGGCCGTACTTGACTAGTTGTATTCCTTTTGTTTGATCATTGTTGTAGGCTGACCATCACCAGGCTTGTTGGTTGGGGTCATGCTATTGATTCTTCTTGTACTCACTGACGTTGTATACTGCCTTGATGGGCTTTCTTTCTCTATATGAAATGTTATTTCCATGACTAGACTCGGACTTCTTATTATCGGCACTGGCACTCAGGCACTAGGATCGGGGGAGATCTCCCTAACGCACAGACACACGTTTGCATTTGCATGAAGCATTCGCATAACGAGCACTTTGTCGTTTTTTCCTAACCCTTTTGTGTTTTCAGGTTGTTCCAGGATTGATCAGAGACCTATCCACCGCTATCCGACCAGAGCAAATCAAACCAGAATCATGGAGCAAGTGCAAACTGATGTTCAGGAACTCCGCGAAAGAATGGACCGCTTCATGGAGCTCATGCAAGCGGTCGCCAATGGCCAGGATCAGCTCAGAACCTTGGTTCAGCCTCTGATTTCAAGGGTCGATAGCAATGGCGTACTCCATGGTGGGACCGTGCCTACCCCTCCACCAGTTGAAACTCCTCAGAGTGGCGTCCCCGTGACCGGGGGGAATGGCAGTGCCAATGGCAATGTGATAGCTAACATGGGACTCAATGGTAATACGACGGGCATCGGTAATGGGAGTCTTGAAGCTAACGTCAATGTTGGGCTGGGCAACGGCAATACAGGCGTTGGGAATCTGTATGGGCCTCAGCCGTGGTTAGAAGACCGTCAAGACGATGTGTTCTCTCAGAGAGGTGCTGAAGGTGAGATGATTGCTGAAGCACGACTAAGGTTCAAGGCACTCGAGGATAAGATGAGAAACATCGAGAACCAGAACACCCTGGGTGTTGATATGTCCAAGTTGGGACTGATTGCTGATTTCAAGGTGCCTCCCAAGTTCAAGGTACCTGACTTTGAAAAATATAAGGGCACCACTTGCCCTCGCATCCACCTGAGATCATATTACAGAAAAATGTCGGCTCATTCTGAGGACGAGAAGTTGCTGATGCACTTCTTTTAGGACAGTCTGTCCGGACTCTCCCTCGAATGGTTCATGAGTCTGGAACCTACCAGTGTGCGCACGTGGAAGGACCTTGCTGAAGCATTCGTGCACCACTACCAATATAACAGTGACTTGGCTCTGAACCGAGTCCAACTGCAGAATCTGTCGCAAAGGAACAACGAAGGGTTTAAGGAATACGCCCAGCGGTGGCGTGAGTTGGCAGCCCGGGTTCAGCCGCCGATGGTTGAACGTGAGCTTGTGCAGATGTTCGTAGCTACCCTCCCCGGGGTTTACTATGAGAAATTGGTCAGCGGTATGTCTGGAACATTCTCAGATCTCATTATCACGGGTGAGCACATCGAAAATGGGATCAAGCTCGGGAAAATTCAAGGTGATCCATCCTCAGCTGGAGGAGGCGGAAAGAAACCTTATGGTAGCAAAAGACGGGAAGGAGAAACGAGCGTTGTGACCAACGCTCGAAGGAAAGGTAAAGGCCCTCACCAACAGGTGGCCAGCATAACTATCCCGGCAGTTCAACTGCCACAGCAGCAGCAGCAGCAGCAACCGAATCAACAAGGGTACAGAAAGTATCAGAATCGGGCACCTTTGTCGAGCCGTCACCTCGAGACACCGCCCATGTCGTACGCGCAACTATTGCAGACTTTGCTTCAGCTACAATTGATCCAGAAGAGAACGCTGGCTCCCTTGACAGGGGCACCTCCGCCAGGTTATGACGCGAATGCAACTTGTGAGTTTCACTCAGGGGCACCAGGCCACACAGTAGAGAATTGTAAAGCCTTCAAGCACAAGGTGCAGGACATGGTGGACGCTAAGATCATCAACTTCTCCGATAATTTGCCAAACGTCACGAAGAACCCTATGCCGAATCATAGGGGAGGTGGAGTAAACGCCATTATCGAAGACGAGAGTTTGGATTTGTTGACTGACGTCAGAGATCTGAAGACACCGCTTAGCTTCGTTAAAGCTAAGTTGATGAAAAGAGGTTTCTTCCCAGGTTGCGGAGAGCTGTGTATGGGCTGTGCGACGAGTCCTGATGGATGTGAACAGTTGATAGAGGGGATTCAAAGTCTGATGACTGAGGGAATCCTGCAGTTCAGCCGAAGGGCCGAAAGCGGAGCGAGAGAGGTAATGCTGAAGCAAGGTGATGAGGTCGCCACCATCACCATCCCTCGCCAGACGATAACTATTTCTGCACCCAGGCCGCCCATAATTACCATCACCAAAGCTGGGCCGATACCGTTCGAAAGCACTAATGCTGTCCCATGGCATTATGGGGCTGAAGTCTACTGCAACGGACAAAAGTTGGAGCTAGAACCGTTTGGGTCGTCTGTGGAAAACCTTGTGGGAATCAGTGGTATTACTCGTAGCGGGAGAGTGTTTGCACCACCTGAGGTCGTGGCAGACAAGGCGGACAGAGCTGATGCAACTGATAAAGGTAAAAGTAAAGTCGTCGAAGAGACCCCTTGTGGGGTAGAAAAAGACTTACTTGTTAAAGACGCCAAGGAGTTTATGCGGTTGATTAAAAAGAGCGACTACAAGATTGTGGATCACCTCCATGAAACACCCTCAAAGATTTCCATCCTGAATTTGTTGCTGTGTTCTGAAGCACACCGCAACGCACTGCTGAAGGTGTTGAACGCTGCATATGTACCGCAGGAAATATCGGTAAACTAGCTAGAAGAGGCCGTAGCCCACGTGAATGCTGGAAATGGGTTAGGGTTCACTGACCTAGAGCTGACGCCGAAGGGGAGGAACCATAATAGCGCTCTGCACATCTCGATAGAGTGTAGGGGAACGATTATGTCTCACGTGTTGGTGGACACGGGGTCGTCACTCAATGTGCTTCCGAAGAAGGCATTAATGAAGTTAGATACTCGCGGAGTGATTTGCACACCCAGTGATCTGGTGGTGAAGGCGTTCGATGGAACCAGACGCCATGTTTTCGGGGAGGTGACCCTGCCAATCCAAGTCGGGCCGGAAACGTTCGACGCAATCTTTTACATTATGGACATCATGCTTGCCTACAGCTATCTCTTAGGTCGGCCATGGATCCATTCGGCTGGAGCCGTGACCTCCACGTTGCACCAGAAACTCAAGTATGCCGTTGGAGGTAGCATCGTGACCGTTTGCGGCGAGGAAGACATAATGGTGAGCCATTTGTCGTCCTTCAAGTATGTTGAGATGGATGGGGAAATCCACGAGACCCTATGCCAAGCGTTCGAAGCTGTTAAAGTCAAGGACGTAGCTCCTGTAGTCGCTGAAAAACCAGAGATGACTCTCTCCTCCTTCAAGGAAGCCCGGGCCGGTGTTCAAGCCGGATCTACCCCAGGCTGGGGACGAATTTTGGAGATACCTAACAAGCAAGACAAGTTTGGGTTGGGATATTCTCCTGGAGCTGAAGCTTCCTCTTCTAGCAGTGCGTCGCGAGGTAAAGGGCCGATCCAGTTTACCAATGGCGGGGTGATATTTGAAAGCGTCAACACGGTGTCTGAAGACAGCGGAGATAGCGATTGTGACCTCGATTCTTGGATCCATCCAAGCAAGCCAGGCGAGAGCCTCAACAATTGGTCTGTCAAGGATATCATCCAGATGACAAGCGAAGAGTAATGATTTACTTTTTCCAATCATTGTACAACCCTATGTCCTACCCGGGGCATAGTGGTTTTATTGTCAGGGCCTCGTTTGATTATGTACATGCATTTTATCAATAAATCAAAAGGCGTTTTTCTTCGTATTCAAATATTGTGATCTCTGTTATTCCTGTTTTATATTTGTTTTGACAAACAATAAAATGGCAGTGGGGTTTGTGCTAACCTGCATATCCTTGTTTTAAGCTTAACCCTTATTATTGCAGGATCCACATAACAGATGACATCGACTCTGGACCTTCTACGACTCACTTCGACTTCGATTGCCCGATCTATCAAGCCGAAGAAGAGATTGATGAAGACGAAGACCTTCCTGAAGAGTTGGCCCGCGTGTTGAAACAAGAAGAGAAGTTTATTCTGCCTCATGAAGAGGAGATCGAGATTGTGAATCTGGGTTCTGAAGAACTTGTCAGGAACGTCAGGATAGGGGCTGCACTGCAGAGTGATGTCAAGCAGAGATTAGTCGAGATGCTGAGAGAGTATAGTGACGTCTTTGCTTGGTCATACGAAGATATGCCCGGACTTGACACTGACATCGTGGTCCACCACTTGCCATTGCGAGAAGATTGTCCTCCCGTTAAGCAGAAGCTTAGGAGGACGCGACCAGATATGGCCGTGAAGATCAAAGAAGAAGTGCAGAAGCAGCTTGATGCTGGCTTCTTAGCGGTCACTACTTACCCTCCATGGGTCGCCAACATAGTGCCTGTACCGAAGAAGGACGGTAAGGTACGAATGTGCGTCGATTATCAGGATTTGAATAGGGCGAGCCCTAAAGATGATTTCCCGCTGCCTCATATTGATGTGTTGGTCGACAATACAGCCCAGTTCTCCGTGTTTTCGTTCATGGATGGCTTCTCCGGTTACAATCAGATTAAGATGGCGCCAGAGGACATGGAGAAAACGACGTTTATCACTCCTTGGGGAACATTTTTCTATAAGGTAATGCCTTTCAGTCTGAAGAACGCAGGGGCCACTTACCAACGAGCAATGGTTACTTTGTTTCATGACATGATTCATCATGAGATTGAATTATATGTTGATGACATGATTGCGAAGTCCCAAACGGAGGAGGGACATCTGGTCAATTTGCTGAAGCTTTTTGAGAGGCTTAGGAAGTTCAGGTTGAGGCTGAATCCTAACAAGTGTACTTTCGGAGTACGATCCGGAAAGTTACTGGGGTTTATCGTGAGTGAAAGAGGCATCGAGGTTGATCCTGCGAATATTAAAGTGATACAAGAAATGCCAGTGCCAAAAACAGAAAAAGAAGTTCGTGGTTTCCTGGGCAGAATAAACTACATTGTAAGGTTTATTTCTCAGCTCACGGCCACGTGTGAACCGATGTTCAGACTGCTAAAGAAAGATCAGGTGATTATCCAGAAGGCACTCGATAAGATAAAGCAGTATCTGCAGGAACCTCCAATCTTGATACCCCCAGTGGCTGGACGGCCATTAATCATGTACTTGACAGTTCTTGAGAATAGTATGGGGTGTGTTCTCGGTCAGCACGACGAGACGGGCAGAAAGGAGCATGCCATTTACTACCTGAGTAAGAAGTTCACAGACTATGAATCTCGCTACTCGATGTTGGAGAAAACGTGTTGTGCACTAGCCTGGGCTGCCAAACGTTTACGACAGTACATGCTCAATCATACCACTATGCTAATTTCGAAGATGGATCCGATCAAGTACGTTTTCAAGAAGCAAGCGCTTTCGGGAAGGATTGCCAGATGGCAAATGGTGTTGACAGAATATGACATTCAGTACGTTTCCCAAAAGGCCATTAAGGGGAGCGTATTATCTGATTACCTCGCCGAACAGCCGATCAAAGATTACCAGCCGATGAAATTTGAATTCCCTGATGAGGATATCATGTTTCTCAAAGCGAAGGATTGCGATGAACCGTTGCCCGACGAGGGGCCAGATAGGAAATCCCAGTGGAAATTGATATTTGACGGGGCGGTTAATTCTTACGGAAGTGGCATTGGGGTGATCATCATGACTCCCCACGGGTCCCACATCCCGTTCACTGCGAGACTGACGTTTCCAATCACCAATAATGAAGCGGAGTACGAAGCATGCATCATGGGTCAAGAAGAGGCAATTGATTTGAGAATCAAGAACCTAGACGTATATGGTGACTCGGCGCTTGTGATTAACCAGATTAAAGGGGAGTGGGAGACTCGTCAATCGAATTTGGTGTCGTACATGAATTATGCCAGAAGGCTACTTCCATTCTTCGATCGAGTGGAACTCTATCATGTACCCAGAGCAGAAAATTAGATGGATGATGCCTTAGCCACGTTGGCTTCGATGTATAAAGTCAATTTTTGGAATGAAGCTCCGAGAATTGTCCTTTCTCGTCTTGATAGACCTGCATTCGTCTTTGTGATCGAGGAAGCCTCCGACGGCAAGCCATGGTTCCATGATATTCAGACCTTCCTTATGACTAAGGAGTATCCTGCGCGAGCGTCAACCCAGGATAAGAAGACTCTGAGGAGGCTGTCTGGGAATTTTTATCTCAATCCTGATGGAGTTTTGTACAAAAGAAACCACGATCTTCTGCTACTCAGATGTGTATATGAGAAAGAGGCGAGTATGCTCATGGAAGAAGTCCATGAAGGCACATTTGGTACGCACGCCGGCGGGCATGCTATGACGAGAAAGATCCTGAGAGCAGGATACTACTGACTGACGATGGAATCGGATTGCTTTAAATTCGCGAAGAGATGTCATAAATGCCAGATTTATGCTGATAAAGTTCATGTGCCGCCGTGCCCGTTGAATGTCATGTCATCCCCGTGGCCGTTCTCCATGTGGGGCATCGACATGATAGGCAAGATCGAGCCCACTGCATCTAACGGTCATCGCTTCATTCTAATAGCTATCGACTACTTCACCAAGTGGGTGGAGGCAGCCTTATATGCTAATGTGACCAAGCAGGTGGTGGCTAAATTCATAAAGAGGGATATCATCTGTCGTTACGGAATTCCCGAGCAGATCATTACTGATAATGGTTCGAATTTGAATAACAAGATGATGAAGGAGTTGTGCCAGAGTTTCAAGATTGAACACCACAACTCATCTCCTTACCGACCGAAGATGAATGGCGTCGTTGAAGCGGCCAATAAGGACATCAAGAAGATTGTTCAGAAGATGGTTGTGACCTATAAGGATTGGCACGAGATGCTGCCATTTGCACTGCACGGTTATCGTACGACGGTATGTACGTCATCCGGGGCAACTCCTTTCTCCTTAGTGTACGGTATGGAAGTTGTCCTACCGTTAGAAGTGGAGATCCCTTCTTTGCGAGTTTTGGTTGACGCGAAACTCGACGAGGCAGAATGGATTAAGAACCGACTGAACCAACTCAGCCTGATGGACGAGAAGAGGTTAGCATCGATTGCGCATGGTCGTCTGTACCAAAGCCGAATGAAGAAAGCTTATGATAAGAAGGTGTGTCCTAGAAGCTTTCAGACGGGTGATCTCGTCCTGAAGAAGATTCTTCCTCCACACTCCGATCACCGGGGCAAGTGGCTCCCAATTACGAAGGTCCGTACGTCGTCAGCAAGGTCTTCTCAGGAGGAGCTTTATTGTTATCCACGATGGATGGTGAAGATTTTGCATCCCCGGTGAACGCGAACGCAGTTAAAAAATACTTTGCTTAAAAATGACCCGCTGGAAAGAAAAAAAGTATCCAGGCAAAAATGGGGCATCCCGGCGAACCATAAAAAAGGAAAAAGGTTCGGGCAAAAATTAGGGATATAAATTGAAAAAAATGTACACCCGCAAAGTCGAAAACCCGGATGGGCGACTTTGGCAAAAAAGGGTATTCCGGTGAACTAAAAACCCGCAAAGGGCGGTTCACGCAAAAGTTAGGGATTTGAAAAAGCAAATGACTGTGTTCTGCGTGTGGACTTTCATTGTTTAGTGGTTTGGAAGACCTGAGGGCCGTTTATCTGAATCAATCTCTTCTAAAGCTGAACCGTCGGAGAAGTATCGAAGTCGAGTGGGTCATAGAGGGATCAACTCATGGTGTTCATCTACGCCTCGTTGCCGACATTTGTATATACTGATGTATATTTATGTTTTATTTTTGCGCGGCTTCCTCATTCCAGGAGCTTGCATCTGTTGTAAAACAGTTTTACCCATTCAGGGGTTCGTTATCAATAAAATGTATACTATTCAGCAATTCTGTTTGTCTGTTTAGCTTTTATCTGTTTTGTTTGCGAAAAAGAACACCGATGTTTTTGACAAAATGCGCATACATAAACTTACTGGCCTAGGCCACTGATTGTTGAAACAATGAATTACTCGAACATTGTCACAAGATGATAACCTTGATAGGTCCCTTTGAGAAGGGTATCTTGTCTGTTTGTTTGTGTTGGTGCAGGTGTAGCATGTACCAGACAGTATGCCATGTGCGTCCCCAAGCAGGATGATTCCTCCTTCTCCAGCAAAGTTCAGCAGTCTCTCCCCGCAGAGTCTGAACGTGAGATCGTAAAGCATTGATATGTCTCCCCAGGCAGAGAAGATTCTCTCCCCAATCAGATTCATCCTGAAGGAATGCCATCTCCCCAGCTGAGTCATACGCTGAAGTATGCAGCAATTGATAGTTCCAGACTGAAGTCCCTAGCGGAATTGAGATTCCCCACAGAGTCGTACTCTCCCCCGAAGCAGGATGATTTCTTCTTCTCCAGCCGAGTTTGCAGATCCCCAAGAGAGACGAGTCCTTGGAAGCCGTTCAGGCCATGATTGGTTTTCGACAGTAGAAGGTTGAATAGCTGATGCTGTATTTCCCCACCGGAGTCGTTATCTCCAGGAGGGCTAGCCGTGAAGTTCGTGCAGTTTATCTCTGCGATTGATATCGCTTTCCTCAGCAGGTCGGGGTTCTCGTAGAGCTTCGTTCCCCCGCAGCAGTCAACTGAAGTTTTCTTCCCCATGCGGAGTCCGTTGGAGATTGGTGTGACCTTTTCTCCGTGGCAGGATGATTCCTTCCTCCACCAGAATGGTTCTTTCTCCTTGACAGGAGGATTCTTCCTTCAGCATTTATTTTGCTGACGGGGTCGCAGCATTTTGCATGATGGCATAGCATCTATCATAAATGCGTAGCATTTCCACCGCGTGGAGCATTGCATCATAGTCAAACATATGCATACTAAACATGAGTTAGGTCGTTACCGTTCTTGTTTTGCAGGTGTTCCTCCGCAGAGTAGCTTGCTCAAGATGATTCTTGAATTCTCCCCAGCGAAGTCGTTTGCTTAAGATGATTCTTAAAATCCCCTGTGAAGCCGCCAGAGAGGGTTGCTCAAGTTGATGCTTAGAGTCCCCGGCAGAGCGTTTGCTCAGGATGATTCCTGAAATCTCCAGCATAGTTATTGGTTCAGGATGATTCTTGAAGTCCCCGGCGGAGTTATTTGTTCAAGATGATTCTTGATGTCCTCAGCAGAGTTGATTCACCCAGAATGATTTCTGGATCCCCGAAGCAGAGTTACTTGATAGTTCCCCAGAATCCCCAGCGGAGGTGTGTCATCCCCAGCAGGTTTCTGAGCAGCGAAGTTGAAACTTCCCCCGAAGACTTGATGATTGAAGTCCGGCCGTCTTGACGAAGCAGTTCTCTCAGCTGAAGCAGAGTGCCTGATGGTAGAAGTTGGATACCCATAACTGGTTCATGATTGGCCAAGAATTCTATCCCCGACTTACTGATGAAGTCCGGCTGATGCCCGAAAGTTCACTTTGAATGCCCGACGGCGTGATTAACTTGATTGTTGACCTGACGAGTCCCGAGGAATCTTGATGCCTAATGGCATAACCGACCGTGTATCACCGGTTACCGTGTGACCAATTCCCCAGCTAGTTGTCGTGCGGCTAGTATTTCAGTTTTCGAAGATTTGTTCCCATCAGAGTACCGTGTACTTGTGCAGTTGGCAAATTTCTGGGTTTGTTGGTATTCAACCGTCTAGTACCTTGATTGGATGAGAGCCGTTCGCTCCTCACCCAGTCGGGTCCAAGCCGTTTGAATAGGGGCAGCTGTTGCACCCCAAAATTTGACCAACATTTCTTTACCTAGCTTATGTTTCATTTCATTCACATTAGCATTATCATTTGCATTTCATTGACATGTATGCAGGAGATCAAGAGGTATGATTACCAATCAAGAGCTACACAAGACTATGAAGCTAGATAAGAAGGTTAGTCAAGTGTTCAAGGGTTGATATCTTTGTCAGAGAAGTTAGAAGATCCTCAGAGATAGTGGTTGAAGCCAAGTGTGTAGGCCTCCTAGCTTGAGAGTTGTGGGGAGTCATCAAATGATTATGAAGCCATGAATGTAGACTTGAAGCCTTTAGAGAGCTCATGAGATGTCTTGAGAGCCATCATAAAGCCTAGATAGGTCATTGTGCAAGGTTAAGAAGACTCAGCCATGAGTGGTGCAGTTAGGGTTTAACTGGGTCAACCCTAAGTCAACTGATGATTTGAAGAAGGTTGAGACCTAATCCAAGAGCCATGTGATCATGGATTGATGCATTGAGATGCTATAAGGATGATTCCAAGGTTAACTCATCATGATTGAAGAGTTTGAGAAGTTTCAAGCTAGGGTTTCTAAGGCTTGACAGTGTAAAATCCCCTAGTTTGACCCCCAACTTCAAGGCAGTTTAGCTCAAGATGTGATTGTCATCTCATCTCACCCCCAACATGAATGTTGTAGAGCTTGTTCTTAGATTTAATTTTAGTACTATAAGTCCTTGATAGGATTTGTAGAACTCAAGTTGTGACTTTGACAAGTTACAGGTCATCTGAGGTATGTGAATCTAGGGCCTTGAAAGTTACCCAACTTGCCTCAAACTTTTACCCAAGAAGGATGATTCCTATGAATTTTTGGTCAACATGAATGTTGTTCCTTATCTTCTTAGCTTTCTAGAGAGTACTAGGAGTCCTTGATAGGATTTGTAGAACTCAAGTTATGGCTTTGACAAGTCAAGGGCATTTTGGTCATTTGGAGATTACAGGCCATTTCAAGTGTAAGGCCATAACTCCTATTTCCAAGCTTCAAATGGAAAAATCTTCAACATCAAACTTGTTCAAAATGATGTTTTAAGGCTAGTAAGGAGGTCATGAGATGATGTAAAGGCTTGTAGCTCAAAGTTGCAAAAATGACCTAAAATAAGGGCATAAGTTAAATGAATCAAAGTTGGAAATTGATATTTTCAACCTACACATCCAAACCATGGCATGTAATATATCATTTTGACTCTAGAAAACATTCTAAGAACATTGTTTAAGCCACATTTTTGATTTGAGATTCAATTTATGGACTTGCTTTGGAAAGCACTTGCTTGCATATTAAGTAACATTTGCCAAACTCAAAATCAAGGCATGAGCAAGGGCTTTTGCAAGCTAAACTCTTCCAAAATGTCACTAGGGGAGAAATTGAAAGTGAATGGGATGAATTCTAAGCTGTTTGCAAGGTTTGTGCATATCATGATACATGGTTGAAAATCTCATGACATGAGAAGTGGAAATTCTCATTAGAAGGATCTAGAGGGTTCTAGATCATCCAAACATCATCTATATAAGGAATAGAGTTGATCCATTGAAGAGGTTGGTGATCATTGAAGGAGAAATCATAGTTTGAGATTGAAATTCCATAGCTTGCAAGTGAATTCGGTTTCACCAAATTCTCCATTTTCCTTCCATTTTCTTGATTGAAACTTCTTCCATGGATGTCAAGGAGTGATTCCAGATCATTATCAAGAAGAATTGGTGGCTAAATCGTGTATGAGCAAGTGATTTTCAGAACCTGCAACTCACCATCGGGTTTCAAGATTCAAGCACTTTCAACTGGTTCTTTTGCATACAGAAGCAAGAAGAAGGTTCATTGATCGTGTCTGCAAGATTGTAGAGCTTGAATTGGAGGTTTAGTGCATCTGTTCATCCAAGGTTTTCAGGTTGGTAACTTTCTTCCTATAGCATGATTTAGGTAGAATTAAAGTGAATTAAGGTGTTAGATTTATTGTAGAATGGTGTAGGATGGATTTCAGATAGTTAATTGGAGAGTTAGAGACAAATTAGGTGAATTGCCATTTTCGGTTGAGATTGGGATATGGTTAATCTTGAGGTTTCAGAGGAAACTAAGGGTATGGTTGAGTTCGTGGCAAGATTTGGGATGAGTTTCATGTTTTGACCATTTGGATTGGAGGCCTCTAGAGAGAACTAGGGTTGAAGGTGATGACCGGAGCTCCACCGGTGGTGGCCGGAGCTGGGCGCGAAGCTCAGATGTTCAAAAGGTTGAAGACGATGTTTGCACCATTGGATGAGGGTTTGACTTGGACTGGGAGCCTGATTCAATGGCCACGTTTTAATCTCAGCTTGTGAAGAAGTTCTGAAGGAAACGTTGCGTTTCATTTATTTGTTGTGCTGGGCTTAGTGAACTAGGCGCTATCCACACCCCCCTGATGGCCCAATCCATGATTTAAACTGAGTCTGATTGCTATTTACACCGTGCATTTATTATTTTAATTGGATTTTCTTTATTTCCTCATTTTATTCATGGTTCTTGGAAAAATCATAATAAATTGAAAATTAATCGAATCAACCCCATTCTTTTTGCATTTTACTCATGATTGAGTCTAGTATTTTTTAGAGAAAAAATATTTTCATTTCATGTATTTTCTGATTTAATGGGAATTTTACATTTTAATTGATATTAAAATGTTTATGTTTGATACATATTTTTGTGGAATTTAGTGTGATCTCATGGTGATGATTTTGAGCCTAATTTTTTGTGTGTGATTAGGTTAGATATGTATGATCCCATAGAATGTTTTCCACACTTTTGTGATGAAAATAGGTGTGCTTTCTAGATTGATATTTAGATGCTTCCTTTTTAGGGTTTTAGGTTGATACCTTGTGATGTAGGATTTAGTTTTAGGTCTAATTTGATGGTTTGATCTTTGAAATTAATGTGGTAGAGTCATGATTGACCTAGGTTCCCATAGATATTTTTGTAGGATTTTACAATTGATTTTACTATTTTAGTTAGGACTAACTTTAGTACTAGGTTTTAGGTGATCCTAACTTACTAATTCAACTAGTTTAACTTCCTTAGTCCCCTTAGATTAGAGTTTGTGCTTTGTTTGCCTTTGGTTGAGATTGAGGACAAGTTGAAGACAAGGTAAGGATGCTTGAAGTTTCTTGGAGCTCTGGGAGTTGCTTGTGCCTAAAGGTGTCTGATGAAGATTAGGAGATAGGACATAGGGAGAGCCTTATAGTTAGAATGATTTCTTTCACAATCATGGAAAGCATCTTGTGCTTCCATTCCTCCCAATGACTAAAAGTCCTTCTCAGGTATTCACATCCCTCCTTTGGAGGGATGAGTGGCTTTATCTGGGAAGTAGAACTTTGAGGGAATCAGTCTCTCATAATGTTAAACCCTTGTAGGCCTCCTTTGGTGGTCAATACGCAGTTTAACATCCCAGCTTATCCTGTTAAGTAATTATCTTCTGGTTTAAGTACCTTGAAAGATGTTGGACTTGAGTTTGAAGATGAGGACTTCATTGAAGAGGGTGGAAGAGGATGATTCCTTAAGCATTGCCATTATAGCTGAAGCTTGAAGAGCTTGAAGAGCAAGTTGATACTTGAAGACCCAATTGAGGTTGAGTGAAGAGCTGAGGCTTAAAGGATTGAAGGATGAAGTTGACACTTCCATGTGATTGAAGACTACTCTGGGAAGCTGAAGCTTGTAGGAGAAGAAGACCAAGTTGAGACTGGCAAAGCAAGGAGAGCTGAAGCTTGAGAACTAAGTTGATACTTATGAAGAGGGTTCAATTGAGATTGAGTGAAGAGCTGAGGCTTGAGGAATAAAAGATGAGGTGATACTTACACTGATGCTTGGAGAGCCTGAAGGAATCAAGTTGATACTTGTAGTTAAGAGTGAAGCCTGAAGGTGGAATTGACTGGAGAGCTGAAGCTTGAAGAAGAGAGAATAAGTTAAAACTTATGTTTGATGGGTTGAAACCCTGGAGAAGCAAGTTGATACTTATCATGAGAGATGATAACCTTGAAGGGTGATTGAAGTCTGAAGACTGGGTTGCTGTTAGAAGAGCTGAAGCTTGGAATTGACAGGGGGAGTTGTTGATCTGCTTTCTTGTCTGTTTTCTTTTCTATGCTGATGTGCCTTGTTTGACTTGCTTGATGCATTAGAATAAGTCCATGATTAGACTGACTTCAATCTAGGAGCATGATTGCACTAGAGGTGGAGTTGCTCCCTCTGCTTGTATTGTTACTGTATGGCTTTGCTTGCGGGTATTCGGTAGAGCCCTGTTCCCTTGCCCATGTGGTTTATTTTGCTTAACAGCATTTTACTTTCTTCTGTATGATTGCAGTTTACTGTATTTTTCTTGATAGCATGATGTTATTTCTTCTGTATGATTGCAGTTTACTGTATTTTGCTTGATAGCATGTTGTTATCTTTTTCTGTATGATTACAGTTATTCATTTTGGCTTGAGGTTGAGATGAGCTTGTGAAGGCTGACACCCCACACACATTTCCTCCCTCACTTGCATTGCATGCATTTTACATCTGTTTACTGTATATCTGTTTACTATTTAAGCTGATGCTTTATCTGTGTCTGTTTATCATTGACATGATCCCTTGGGACTCTCACTTCCTTTGATAAGGAAATGATGATTAGAACTTTAGATTGAAACCTATGCATGATAACTTCTAGGAGTTCCCTGTTTCAAACTTCAACTATAGGATGAATCCTTGGCATGACAACAGTAGGACTTAATAGTCTCCCCATTAGTTGAGCCTGTTCTCTTTTCATCTCAGAACAAATTAAGATACAGTAATCATGAATGATTTCTTTCATACGTTATGAGCCTTAAGCTATCTGAGAAAGGATTGTTGGAGAGCTTCTTTTCAACAGTCTGGATGTTTAGTATGGTACCCTTTAGGTGACATGCGATGCATTCACTCTCAGGTCATAGTCTTTAGTGCGATTGAAATTGCAAACACAATAAAAAACACTTCTTTCGTAAAAGACAGAAAACAAACTTCAAACCTTTTTGCCCCGTGGGCCCATAATTCAAAGGAAGCTTTTCTGAAGAAAAGAGTGTCGTTAAACTTCAGCGCCAACGCAAACAGGCTTTGTCCCTAACTGCTGGAATTGCTGTTTAACCATACTCAATAAAAACAGATGAATCTGAATCCCCGTAATCTGTATTATCCCAAACTACGTAAGTTCTGATCTCTCATACCTGTTGAGAGTACGTAGGCACAATACTGACGTATTGGTGAGCCACCTTCCCCATAACCCGTAGTAGGTCGAACTACGTTGACTCAGATTTCTCATTCTCTGATGAGAATACATAGGCATAAAGCGCGACGCTTTGCCGAGTCATTTTCTTTTCCTTTTAAGCCAGCCTTGATAGGTAGATAGATAAACCAACTCATCCAGTGAACACAACAAGCGTGGATCCCGTCGAGTACGACGGACGTGAGGGGTGCTAATACCTTCCCCTTGCGTAACCGACTCCCGAACCCAGACAACGGTTGCGATGACCTTGTCTTATACCTTTTCGTCAGGTTTTTCCGATCGTTTCCTTTCCCGCTCCGAGGGATAAATAACGAAAGGTGGCGACTCTTGTGTTTTGTCGGCACCTTATTTTCACGGAAGCGACAAGCAGCCAGAGTCCAAGTACCATGACTGGCGTCTTGACTTTTCTGCTAAAAACATCTGCAACAGGGATAATCTTATGCTTAGGTACCCAGATCTTTTTGGGTCCTTTTTGGTTAGCTGCCTTGAAGTCCCCTCTTTTTTGTCAAAACACGTATCAAATAGTCTCAATTCAAACTCAGTACTAGGGAAAAGCCCAAAATACCCTCAGGGATCACAAGTGTCAAAAATACAAGAAAAATAGGGAAATGGGCGTTTTAACCAACACGGGCCGTGTCAGGCAACACGGGCGGCCGTGTTGGCTTTCTGATATCATTTTTGCATGATTTTTTCAAGTCCCAGGTGTCCTAACACGGGCCGTGTCTCACAACACGGGCACCCGTGTCAGGCCACTGTTTTCCACACACAAAAAACACCTCTTCTGAGCACATCCTGACACGGGCCGTGTCACACAACACGGGCACCCGTGTCAGGACCCTCTTGTGAATCTGACTTCGACTCCAACACAAAAGTCGTAGCTCTCTCTCTTAGCTTTCCGAAGGTTTTTAGAACGCCTCAAACGGATTCCCGAAACTCCAGTTATGATCGTTTTCGTGTAGACTGCTAAAGATTTTACTTTCACAACAAAACTCTTCCGAAATCTTGCCATTTTCCCCGGGTTTCGCTCTTCTTCTCCTTTATTGTTTACTTGAACCTAGAAATAGTGAAAATACCAAATCGACGCGTAAAATGTAATAAAAACAACTAAAATGCGACAAGACAAAACAAATGATTAAATGCAATAAACGGTAAAATCACGTGTAAAAACCACTGATTAAACTCCCCCAAACTTAAACCATTGCTTAACCTCAAGCAAAAGGCTTGAATAAATACTTTCAAATCAAACAACACATCAAGTGAAAGGCTCAGGATGTAAGGCATGTCGATACTTATACGTGAGTCTTAGTTAACGAAGGCATTACATAAACACATACCGCAGTAAACTTACGGACCTAAATCCCCCTTTTGGACACCTCTCCAACTATGCTTTGGGCTTAAGTCTTTTCTTCGATTTTCTACCCCTTTCATTAGGATAATCAGATTAAGGCATGTACACTTTTGCTCGAGATTTTTTTCCTGTGGCACCTTTATTCTTTTTCTCGCTCACAGGCGTTTATTAGTTCACTTTGGGACGACTATAGAGATTCAACCGCCGTTAGGCTAAATAACCGGGTGAGGGTTACCCAACTTAGAAGGACAGGTTGTCTTTACCGTCATTATTCAACTCTTTTTTGGTGCCACACATCATTCTCAAAATCAATATCTACAATTTTTTTATCATGCCGGACTATCACAATGAACTAATCGGGGTATACTTTTCAAATCCAAGTACTATGGCACAAATCTACACGTTGGACTCGTTTCCTTACTCTGGGGAACCTAAGGTGTTCAAGCTATACCTCAATTTCCAAACTTTCCCAAGTTCCTTAGTTCAAACTCCAGTTCCCTTGAACTCTAAATACTTTCTTGACTACCTTACACACCTACCAATCACAAGAAAAAATTTACGGTCTCCATAGGGGCGAATTCGGTGTGATTTTTACCGAACTTAAAAATAAAAAGGTATTTAAATTGACAATTCAAAATGGTAAAACCTCCCCCAAACTTGAACTAAACATTGTCTCAATGTTCAATAACAAGAGAGGAAGAAGTGTACTCACAGAGATCCTCACATAGGGGTCGACATGTAATTCAGCACCTCTTTGCTGCTTCCACATTTTCCCTTGCAAACTCTCGTTATTCCTGCAAAAATAACAACAAAAGAAACAACATCAATACTTAAAACTCGTGGGTTGCCTCCCACGCAGCGCTTCGTTTAACGTCGCATGGCTCGACGGTCGACGCCCCATTGTTATGGGGGGTACTTCAGCCTCTACACTCTATTGCTTGACTTCTTCGCAACAGAATATTTGGCAGGTTCGGAGATAAGAGCAACCTGAAGTGGTTTTGATTATTCTTCTTTGTTAGTTGTGTTGATCTTCCCAACTGACGGTTTAACATTTTTCTCCTTACCTTTCTTTCTAACCTCATGAGCTTTTAACGTGATTTCCTCTTCAAAACATTTCAAAGTGAGCATGCCTTTTTCCATATTAATATTGCATCGACTAGTAAGCAAGAACGGCCGGCCAAGTATGATCGAAGTCTCTTCATCCTCTGGTATATCCATGATTTGAAAATCAACTGGGTAAGTGAAGTTATCGATTTTCATTAGAACATCCTCTGCTAGCCCATATGCCATCTTAGTTGTGTGGTCGGCAAACTTCAAGCTTGTTCCTGTATCACTCACTTTTCCAATATCCAGCTTTTTGAAAATAGATAACGGCATGAGACTCACACTAGCACCTGAATAAATTAGGACTTTCTTAAAAGTTCGATCTTTTATAGTACAAGGGATTACAACTGGTCCAGGATCCTTCATCTTGATGGGTATTTTCCTTTCTTGTGCTATTTCCTTGCATTGCTCA
Source organism: Lathyrus sativus (assembly GCA_963859935.3). Lineage (NCBI taxonomy): Eukaryota > Viridiplantae > Streptophyta > Magnoliopsida > Fabales > Fabaceae > Lathyrus > Lathyrus sativus. Next base: position 46,173,444 of record OZ012739.1, read on the forward strand.
GCTGTGGTCTTCGATTCTTCACCCATTGGTCTCTTTTTACCTATAACCTCTTTCATGAATTTCTTGTACAAAGGCATTTGCTCAAGTGCTTCAAAGAACGGCATGTTGATTTCCAATTTGTTGAACATTGCACTGAACTTTCCGAAGTCTTTCTCGTTCTGATCCTTCTTTGTAACTCTTTGAGGGAACGGTAATTTGATTTTCGGTTTGACCTCCTCTTTCTTTTTCTCCCCAGTTAACTTTTCAGATAGCACAGCTTCTTCTGGTTCTTTTATTTTTTTCTCTTACCTCAAGTTCCACCTCTATGCATTCTTCCTCCTTTGTTTCCTCCTCTTCTATCACTTTCTGATTTCTTGTTGTGACAGCATTAATACTCTCTTGATTTTTTGGATTCGGTACTGTCGCGCTCGGGAGGGTTCCTTAAGTGTGTGTTGAGAGGTGTTGGGCTATCTGTCCCATCTGTGACTCAAGGTTTTTGATGGAAGTTGTGTTGTTCCTTTGAATGTTCTGAGTCTCTTCTTGGAATTGCATACTTTGAGATGCCATTCTTTCAATAGCTAACTCCCATTCTGCTTTTTGAGGAGCCTGTTGTTGTTGTTGCGGATATGGGGGTTGATTTGGGTCTTTCCAGGAAAAGTTAGGATGATTCTTCCATCCTGGATTATATGTATTGGAATAAGGATTGTTTTGCCTCAAAAATTTTATCTCTTCAACTTGTTGAGTAGTCGCAAGACAATGCACAGTATAATGGGGACCATTACAAACCTCACAACTAATAGCTTGGACAGGTTGAACTTGAGCTACAGTTTCAGTACTCACATTAATCCCTTTAAGCCTTCTTTCTACTTCAGCCTTGATTCGATCTTCCATGTTCACCATTTGTTCTGCTAGTTTCAAATCAATCTTACCCTCTGGTTGGTTCACAGTGCGATCATACAACTCATGATGCTCATTGGCGGCAATTGCTTCTATGATCCTCTTGATACCAGTGGCTGTTGAGAAATTAGTTGAGCCACCGGCAGCAGTATCAATAAGCTGTTTTGTCTTGATTCTCAAACCATTCACAAAATTCTGCATCTGCTCTGTGGCATCCATGTTATGAGTTGGCATGCATTCAGACACCTCTTAAACCTCTTGTATGCATCTCCCAGAGATTCCCCTTCTTTTTGTTTGAAGTTGACAATGTCGTACCTTTTTCGAATGAACACTGAAGCAGGGAAATACTCGTTAAGGAATGCAGTTTCCATCTCTAGCCATGTGGTAATACTCCCAGCTGGAAGTGAATAGAACCATTCTTCCACATCATCCGTCAGTGTGAATGGAAACATAACAAGTCTCTTGGCCTTTTCGGAGTGACCTTCTATCTTCAGAGATGTGGAAGTCGTTAAGAATCTCTGTAGATGCTTGTTTGTGTCTTCATTGATTCTTCCTGCGAAAGGCTTGCTCTCCAGCTGGCGAATGGTGGACGGATGTAGCTGAAAGTGTGCCACATTCACGGGTTGATTTACGATAGTCATCCGGTTTGGTTGAGCATTGTCCCCTCCATAGTCTCCCAAAAGTCTTTCAGGCTGAGGTGGATTCCCAGCCATTTGAACAGTTTCTGGTGTTGTCTCCCTCTCTGCTTCTGAATCACTATTCATAAATACAACTTCGTTTTCTGCAATTTTGGCTTTTCTACGTCTGGAGTGCAACAATCTTTCAGGTTCTGAGTCAAAAGAAAATAAAGCTTAGGTCTTACCTCGCATACACAGGTTAGGAAATTATTAGTAATAACAGAAAAATAGTCAGAAAAATAATTTAAAATCTTAGTCACAGAGTGACAAAATTCTAATTGAATGAACAAGATACTTAAAAAATTTGGCAGTCCCCGGCAACGGCGCCAAAAACTTGACCGGTAAATTAGCAAGTCTACTAATTATACCGATGTAGTAATAAGGGAAGATTCCCTGAATGTCGATCTCTGAGGACTGCGTGTAAATTTTTAAGTAAAAATTGTTATTTCAATCAGACAAAATAACCTTGGGTTTCGTTTGGTAACAGGATCTAAGAACTAGTAAAATAATAACTTTTTAGAGTAAAATAAGAACAATGCTAGGGAAGTGGATAAATTGCTAGTAAAGACCTTAAAGAATTATCACGAGATATTTGTTTCCAACCTTAAAAAGTCAAATTTCAAAATCAGTTTTCCTTAATTCCTTAATGAAAAACCTTTTGATAATTTTCCTACGCACTAATTCCTTAGTTGCACACAAAAATCATCAAGTAATAGTTCTGACATAAAAACATGCTACTACAGGGTATCCCCATTCCTAGGAAATATCTACCGTAATATTATTTTACAAAAGTATTAGGTTGACTTTCCAGACCAAAACCTAATCGTAAATTAAATTCTATTTTCCAATATGAACTCGCATAAATATCGTTGCAAAATAAAAGTTATAAGGTGAACAACAAAAATCTCATAGAATAATCCCAACAAAGGTCAATACATAGCAATTTAGGACCACCCCCTAACAATTGGGGGTTTAGCCACTCATAATATTCGATAAAAACAACATGATAAATAGAAACATTACAATGGTATTAGGAGTGAATTTGATCTTCAATTTCTTCCGAGCATGAAAATCTCCTTGTCCTCCCAATTCTCCAGAGCTTCAATCTCCCGTCCTATTTTCTCCGTACGAAAAAAGTCCCCTCTTTTTTGTCAAAACACGTATCAAATAGTCTCAATTCAAACTCAGTACCAGGGAAAAGCCCAAAATATCCTCAGGGATCACAAGTGTCAAAAATACAAGAAAAATAGAGAATTGGGCGTTTTAACCAACATGGGCCATGTCAGGCAACATGGGCGGCCGTGTTGGCTTTCTGATATCATTTTTGCATGATTCTTTCAAGTCCCAGGTGTCCTGACATGGGCCGTGTCACACAACACGGGCACCCGTGTCAGGCCACTGTTTTCCACACACACAAAAAACACCTCTTCTAAGCACATCCTGACACGGGCCGTGTCACACAACACGGGCACCCGTGTCAGTAGGCGAGTAGTCATTCATATTGGTAATGTCTGAAAGATGGAATTATGACTCAAGGAACTTTTTAGAACCTTGTTCTACAGGTGTTTATACCCTTATTACATACTTTTGTGGATTGGTTCTCACCCTTGGATCCATTCTCGTGACTCAGAACCTTTGAACTCGTGTGCCTTATGTGATCTTGTTTGTGGTTGTTGCATACATGCACTCATGCATTCGTGAGCATTTTTCTCAAGATTTTAAGGAACTTAGAGGTGCTTTTTGAAGATATTTCAGATGTCAGTGATTATGGACATTGGGAGAAGGAATACCCAAAAGTACAGTTTCAAGAGTCCTGATTTACAAGAGTTGAGAAAGCTTGGATGTTTGGTATCTAGTCACGTGGGTTTCAGAGGCTGCTATGAGATACTTTTGTCCATTCTGAAGACTGATATAGAAGATGGGGTTCTCAACACCTTGATTCAGTTCTATGATCTGTTGCACCATTGTTTCACCTTTCCTGACTATCAGCTTATGCCAACTTTAGAAGATTACTCTTATAGGATGGGTTTGCCTATTTTAGATAAGATCCCTTTCAGTGGCTTAGAGGAAGTTCCTACACTCAAGGTCATTGCCAAAGCTATTCATCTTAGAGCGTATGATCTCAAGGTAAAGTCTGTCACCAAGGGAGGAATTCTTGGGATTAGTTCTAATATTTTGATAGGGAAAGCTTCTACCTTTGCTACTATAGGGAGTATGGATGCATTTGAGGTTGTTCTTGCCTTACTTATCTATGGTCTTGTGTTGTTTCCTAACATGGATGGTGTTATCGATATTCATGCTATTCAGATATTTTTTATTGGGAATCACATGCCTAGTTTATTAGGAAACACTTACCATTCCATTCATTATAGGACTTTCAAAGGAGGAGGAGAGATTACTTGTTGTCCACCTCTACTGTACAAGTGGTTTATTTCGCACCTGCCGCAGTCTCAATTCTTCAAAGATAACAAGGATAAGATCAGATGGTCTCAGAGGCTTATGTCCCTCACTCATGCAGACATGACTTGGTATTATTCTGCATATGATACTGGAGTGATTATTGATGGTTGTGGAGAGTTCCCCAATGTGCCTCTTCTTGGTACATAGGGAGGAATTAGCTACAACCCTATTCTCGCTAGGCGCCAGTTTGGATATTGTTTGAAGGATAAACCTATTAGTCTTTCATGATCGTGTTTCTTTTTCCTTTATGGAGTAGAGAGCTTGGAGTTAAAGAAGAGGATTATGAATTCTTGGCGCAACGTCCATAAGAAAGAGAAGGGTCAGTTAGGAAGGCATCATTGTGCTGCTTTTGAGTGTTACATGCAGTGGGTCCGTGAAAGAGCTTGTCAACTCAAGATGCCTTATCCTCTTGAGAATCCATTATTTCCTATTGTTACAACATCATCTTATCTTGCCTCTCCTGATGATAGAGGAAGTCCTCAAGAAGCTTTGGATAATATGAAGCAAGAGAAAGAGATGTGGGAGAGCAAGTTTCATGCTTTCGACAAGGGGAAGACGGAGTTGCAGAAACAGCTAAAGAAGAAGGATGACTTGATTGAGTTGCTCGAATGATGTGTTACAGAGAGATCTAGAGAGCCAGAGGATTTATTTTTCTCTAGCACTTCATCATCTGCTCATCTTCCTACCGTTGGACATGGAAGAGAATTATAGACTAACTTATGATAGAGAAGGATACCATGGAGAGCAACTATAAGAGAGAGATCAAGAGGCTTCGTGAGAAGTATCAGCCTAGGATTGGGTCATCTTCTGACATGATTCCATAGATCTAGTTTTATTCCTCTTATGTATTTGAGACTCTTTGAAATTGTATTTCAGACTATGTAATACTTTTTCCAATATCAATGAAATGAGATTTTTAGTATTTTGAATTTGTGTTGTTTCAATAATATTTGCAGTTCGCTTTAAGGTTCCTTAAAGTATTTGCATTTGCATTTGCATATCATGCATCATGGTGCATTCTGTTTTTCTTTTGCCAGGTATCTTATGTTTTCTCTTGGTCTTCGTTCAGACAAGTTGTCGCATCACTACAATACTCGGGCTAATCATAGAAAGAACATGGATAAATTGCAACAAGAAAACCATGAACTATGTGAAGAGGTAACAACTCTGAAGGACAGTTTAGAGAGACTTTTTGCAATGATGGAGACTCTGATGACTGCTTAGAATCAGCCACCACCGCCTCCTTATTCTTCTATATAGAGAACCGTGATTTTAGAGATTATATCAGCGCCCATTTCTGTGGCCCCGGTCAATGCTTTTCAACATCATATGCCTCCTGGTTTCCCTTGGGGAATTCCTTTCAATCATGTGCTAGAGGGATACTAACCTCCCGCTACTGTAGGTTTAAATGTTCCTGATGTGATGATTGTATCGCCTCCTGTGGTTAATGATGTTCCTCATATTGAGATTCCGCTTATTCCTACTGTTATGTCTGTGCCACTTCCCATGGTTCACACTGTTCCTTATGCTGAAAAACAAGTTTTCCATGATGAACAAAGGGAGATTTTGGATGTTCTTGATCATATGGATAATTTTCAAGATCAGTTTGCAGAGATGCAGAAAGAAATTAGAGCTTTAAGAGGGAAAAAGTTATTTGGAAAGAATACTCATGAGCTATGTCTTGTCCCAAATATGAAGATTCTCCCAAAGTCCAAGGTTCCAGATTTCGAGAAACGTAAAGGGAACACTTGTCCACAAACTCATCTGGTCATGTATGCTAGAAAGATGTCCACCCATACTGATAACCATCAATTGCTCATTCATTATTCCCAAGATAGTCTTACTGGTGCTGCACTAAAATGGTACATAGGACTTAATAGTGCCCAGATCCGTACTTTTAATGACCTCGGAGAAGATTTCATTCGTCAGTATAAGTACAACCTAGATATGGTGTCGGACCGTGATCAACTCTGCGCTATGTCTCAGAAGGAGAAAGAAACCTTTAAGGAATACGTGTAAAGGTGACGCGAGATTGCTGTATAGATCAGCCCTCCTCTTGAAGAGAAGGAGATGATTAAATTTTTTTTGAAGAAGTCGAGCTCATTTTATTATGAGAGAATGGTTGTGAGTGCGCCTAGTGACTTCACCGAAATGGTGAATATGGGTATGCGGTTACAAGAGGGAGTCCGTCAAGGACATTTGACCAAGGAAGGTAGTTATAGAAGTGTAAAGAAGCATGGCGCTGGGTTTTCTAAGAAAAAGGATGGAGAAATCATTGTCATCTCTCAAGAGAGATCCAGAAGATACAAGGGAAGAAACAATAATGGTAATCATCGTCAGCAACAAGTAGCTTCTGTTACACCCGTTATCAATGTTGCTCCTATCGCCCAGGAAACTTTGAATTTTCAACCACAATTCCAGCAAAGAACACATCAGAATCATCAACAGAATCTTCCATAGAAGAAAGCGCATTTTGATTCCATTTCGATGTCTTACACTGAGTTATATCTTGGCTTGATACAGAAAAAGCTTATACAAGCCAGAGACCCGCCGGTTGTTCCTGCAGAGATTCCATGGTGGTCCATAGTTGATCAATCATGTGCTTTTCATCAACGAGCACCTGGACATGATATTTAAAATTGTTATCCATTGAAGCATAAAGTTCAAATACTCATCCGAAGTGGTATTTTGTCATTTGAAGACAAAAATCCTAATGTGCAATCAAATCCATTGCCTAAGCATGGTAACGCCTCTATTAATATGGTATATGGGTGTCCTGATACATACCATATCTTTGATATTCGCTGGATCCGAAGGTCATTGGTTGAGATGCATGCTACTTTGAGTGAATACATCCATTATGAACATGATTATGCCGCTTGTTGCATTTGTTCTATGAACCCCCGTGGGTGTGTAATTGTGAAGAGGGATTTACAAGAGATGATTGATCAAAATCTGATTCAAGTCACTGCAAATAGGAATGAAGTTGAGAATGAGATGAATTTCATAGTTCCACACTTCAACATCCCAGAGCAATTTGTAATTTCTTACAATAGTCAAAAATCTGATGTTACACCTTTGGTCATTCGTTTGCCTGGCCCGATACTGTATGAATCAGATAAAGTTGTTCCCTACAAATACAATGCTACTATGTTAGAGGATGGAGAAAAAAAGTTCCCATTCCTTCTCTTCCCTCAGTTGTGACTATTACAGATGTATGAGGTGTGACCAAAAGTGGTCAAATATTTGTTGTTGTACCCTTGAATACGAGTGAAGATATTGTGGGTAAGCAAGCTCAGTTGAAGACTTTTGTTGAAGCTGGTCAATCAAGTGATGTAAACCAGCAATCAGACAATGATGAAATTCTAAAACTGATGAAAAAGAGGGAATATAATGTGGTTGATCAACTTTTGCATACACCGTCAAAAATATATGTTCTATCTTTGCTAATGAGCTCTTGGAACATGCTTATGTAGACCATGATGTGATGATTGATTAATTTGATAGCATTGTTGCCAATATCACATCGTGTAATAATCTGAGCTTTTATGATGAAGAGTTGACTGAACATGGAAGGAATCATAATTTGATTCTCTATATTTCCATGAATTGCCAAGAGGACGCTTTGTCCAATGTGTTGATTGATACAGGCTCATCATTAAATGTAATGCCAAAATCTACTTTATCCAGACTGTCATATCAGGGTACTCATATGAGGTTCAGTGGGGTCATTGTGAAAGACTTTGATGGCTTGAGAAAGACTGTGATTGAAGAGGTTGGTCTCCCTATCAAGATAGGCACATGCATATTCCATATTACTTTTTAAGTAATGGACATTCATCCTGCTTACAGTTGTCTTCTTGGGTGCCTTTGGATTCATGAAGTCGGAGCTGTCACTTCGACACTCCACCAAAAGTTGAAATTCGTTCAGAATGGCAAACTTGTTGTGGTAGGTAGATAACAATTATGCTGGTGAGTAGTTTGTCATCTTTCTCTTATATTGATGTTGATGGAGATGTTGGAACTCCATTCCAGGCTCTTTGTGTCGTTGATAATGTTGTTAAGAAGAATGAGGTGCACATGTCTTCTTTGAAAGATGCTCAACACGTGTTAGAGAGTGGCCAAGCTGATGGATGGGGCCAAGTCATTGAAGTTATTGAGAACAATGATAAAATTGGTTTGGGTTTTGCACCTGGTTCAACCCGCAAATAGCTGAAGAGTATTCATGAGGTTTTTTCGTAGTGTCGGGTTCATCCATGCCAAAGATAATTGTACTGCTGCAATCATTAAAGATGAACAAGAGGAGGAAGCTCCCAACTTTATGAAGCGTGGATTGATATGTCAAAATTGGATAGTTGTTGACGTTCCAACTATTGTTCATGTTTCAAAGTAATTTTTTTTTCTTTCAAAAATTCCTTTTACTCTGCCCAAGGTAAAAGTGAATTTGTGAGGGCTTTGTTTCAACTATTATCATCATCATCAATAAAATGTTATTTTGTTTATCCATATTATGTTTTCCCTTTTTGCTTTATTTCTAGAAAATGGTAACATAAAAAACCAAAAAAAAATAATAATATGATAATCACTTTTATCTGCATAATACTTTCACTTTTGTTCATATTCTAAAATCAAACATAAATTATTGTGCAGATTGATTGTTAAACCCATTAGAAACAATGTCCCTATGCCCACTCCCAACTTTGAATTCCCTATGATTGAAGCGGAAGAAGAGGATGTTGAAGATATTCCTGGTGAAATTTCTTGGTTTCTTGAGCACGAGGAAAAAGCCATCTAGCCTCATGAAGAGCTGGTGGAATTGGTTAATTTGGGTTCAAAAGAAGATAGAAAAGAAGTCAAAATTGGGGCACTTCTTGGTCTAGATGTTAAGAAGATGATGGTAGAGCTTCTTAGAGAATATGTTGATGTATTTACTTGGTCTTATCAGGACATGCCAGACCTTGATACTGATATTATGGAGCATAGGTTGTCGTTAAAGCCAGAATATTCGCCTGTAAAACAGAAGTTGAGAAGAACACATCTCGACATGGCTGTCAAGATTAAAGAGGGGGTTCAGAAACAAATTGATGTTGGTTTTCTTGTGACTGTTGAGTATCCTCAATGGGTGGCCAATATTGTGCCAGTTCCAAAGAAAGAAGGAAAAGTTCGAAAGTGCGTTGATTATAGAGATTTGAATAAAGCAAGTTCGAAAGATGATTTTCTCCTACCACACATTGATATATTGGTAGATAATACTTCTAAGTTCAATATCTTTTCCTTTATGGATGGGTTTTTCGGTTATGACTAGATAAAGATGGCACCCGAGGATATGGAAAACACAACATTCATTACACCCTAGGGAACATTTTGTTACAAAGCGATGCCCTTCAGTTTGAAAAATGTTGGTGCAACATACCAGAGAGTTATGACCACTCTGTTCCATGATATGATGCATAAATAAATTGAGGTATATATGGACGATATGATTTATAAGTCGAGGACTGAAGAAGATCATATTGAGTATTTTTTGAAGCTATTTCAGCAGTTAAGAAAGTTTAGGCTCCGTTTGAATCCGAATAAATGCACTTTTGGAGTCCGATCTGGAAATTTGTTAGGCTTTATTGTTAGCCAAAAAGGCATTGAAGTTGATCCATGTAAAGTCAAAGCTATTCAGGAAATGCCTGTGCCCAAAATAGAAAAACAAGTAAGAGGATTCTTGGGACGTTTGAATTATATCTCCCGATTTTTATCTAATATGATTGCCACTTGTGGGCGGATTTTCAAGCTTCTCCATAAAGATCAGGGTTATGTACGGACAGAGGATTTTCATAAATCTTTTGATAGTATTAAAGAATATCTGCTTGAACCTCCAACTAGGTCTCTTCCCATGGAAGGAAGACCATTGATTATTTATTTGACTGTGTTGGAAGAGTCTATGGGCTTTGTTTTTGGTCAACAAGATGAATCTGGTTGAAAATAATTTTCCATTTGTTATTTGAGCAAGAAGTTTATTGATTGCGAGTCTCAATAATCCATGCTTGAAAAGACATGTTGTGCTTTAGCTTGGGCTGCCAAGCGCCTCCACGAGTATATGTTGAATCACATTACTTGGTTGATATCCAAAATGGATCCAATCAAGTATACTTTTGAAAAACCTGCTTTAACTAGAGGATTGCTTGTTGGCAAATTTTACTGTCAGAATAAGATATCGAGTACCGAACTCAAAAATGATAAAAGGAAGTGTTTTGGCTGACCATTTGGCACACCAGCCAATTGATTATTATCAACCTATCAAGTTTGACTTTCCTAATAAGGATGTGATGTACTTAAAGGTTAAATATTGTGAGGATTCATTACATAAAGAAGGACCAGAGCCTGGATGCTGTTGGGGTTTGATTTTCGATGGAGTTGTTAATGCATATGGCGGGGTAATAATTGTTACTCCCCATGGTTCCCATATTCCTTTCACTACAAGGTTGATGTTCACTTGCACAAATAATATGGTAGAGTATGAAGCGTGTATTATGGGCTTGGAAGAAGCTATTGATTTAAGAATCAAGATTCTCGATGTATACGGAGATTCAGCCCTAGTGATTAATCAGATTAAAGAGGAATAGGAGACACGTCAACCTGACTTGATTCATTATCAAGATTATGCAAGAAGGTTGTCAACTTTCTTCAATAAGGTTGAGTTTCACTATATACCTATAGAAGATAATCGAATGGCGGATGCTTTGGCAACTTTATCCTCCATGATTATGGTGAACCGGTGGAACAATGTGCCTAGAATCAACATCATGCATCTTGATAGACCAGCTCATGTGTTTATAGGTGAAGAGGTCGTTGATGATAAACCATGGTATTATGACATTAAATGCTTTCTTCAGAGACAAGAGTACCCACTTGGAGCATCCAAGAAGGATAAGAAGACTTTGAGGAGGTTGGTTGGAAATTTCTTCCTAAATGATGATGTGTTGTATAAAAGGAATTATGACATGGTCTTGCTCAGATGCGAGGATATACACGAAGCAGAAATGTTGATGAAGGAAATTCATGAAGGATCCTTTGGTACCCATGCCAATGGACATGCAATGGCAAAGAAAATGTTAATAGCAAGTTACTATTGATTGACAATGGAGTCTGACTGTTGCAAATATGTGAAAAAGTGCCATAAGTGTCAGATTTATGCTAACAAAATTCATGTACCTCCAACTCCTCTCAATGTTATTTCTTCTCCATGGACTTTCTCCATGTGGGGTATTGATATGATTGGAATGATTGAGGTTAAAGCGTATAACGGACATCGTCTCATATTGGTGGTTATCGACTATTTTACCAAGTGGGTTGAAGCGGCATCATTTTCCAATGCGACCAAGCAAGTAGTGGTTTGGTTTATCAAGAAGCAAATCATCTATCGGTATGGTGTTCCGAGCAAGATTAACACTGATAATGGGTCAAATCTGAATAAAAAGATGATGAAGGAATTATGTGATGAGTTTAAGATTGAGCATCATAATTATTCTCCTTACAGACCCAAGATGAATGGGGTCGTTGAAGCTGCTAATAAGAACATCAAGAAGATCATTCAGAAGATGGTCGTTACATATAAGAACTGGCATGAGATGCTCCCTTTTGCTCTGCATGGGTATTGTACATCCTTTTGCACTTCAGCAGGGGCAACCCCTTTCTCTCTTATTTATGGAATAGAAGCAATACTCTTGATAGAAGTTGAAATTCCTTCTATGAGATTATTTATGGAAGTTGAATTATCTGAGGCTGAATGGTGTCAAAGCAGATATGATCAATTGAATTTGATTGAAGAGAAAAGAATGATGGCCTTGTGTCATGGACAATTATATCAACAGAGAATGAAGAAAGCTTTTGAAAAGAAAGATCGACCTCGTGTGTTCGGAGAAGGCGACCTCGTGCTAAAAAAGATCTCAACTTTTACCACTTATTCTATGGGTAATTGGACTCCTAATTATGAAAGCCCGTATGTGTTTAAGATACCCTTCTCTGGTGGTGCACTAATTCTTACAACTATGGATGGTGAAGAGTTCACTCGTCCTGTGAATGTCGATGTAGTCAAGAAATATTTCGCCTAAAAAATAAAAGAACAACTCGCTAAGTTGAAAACCCGAAAGGGCGGCTTAGGCAAAAATAAGTGTCTCAGTGGGCTGAAAACCCGAAAGGGCGATCTAGGCAAAAATTAGAGACAAAAACAGAAATAATAATCCCGGTAGATTGAAAACCTGAGAGGGGAATCTAGGCAAAAGTTAGGGATTATGACAAGTAACTGCATTCGTCCAGTCTTGATCATTTGAAGCAACATTGCCTATCAACGATTCTCAAGCAATCATTCTCAACGGAAGCTTTGAGTACAGTGGAATTTAAAGTTGTTAGGGAGAATAACGGTCGTTGTATTTCAATGTAAACATTTCCATGTATTTACCATTTTTCAAACCTTGTAATGATTTATGGGGTTACACCATTTACGGGCTTCCATTCTATCAATAAAATTTAGGCATTTGTCCTTTTGTATGCAATTCTTATTTTGTTTCTATTTGCAAAATTTATTTTATTTTTTGATGATGATTTTTGAAACAAAATGTGAATAATTGATTGAGATTTTTAAAATTATAAAAACACTTTCCTTTGATTCATGAATATTAAAAGGAATGTCTAACAGTTATTTCAATAATGGTAAAATCGTGAAACACAAACCTTAGTGTTTTCCTCAGCAGAGTTTGTTCTCATTCTCCCTGGCAGAGCACGTTGATAATTCCTCAACAGAAGTTTGTAACCAGGTTTCCCTTTTAGTTATTAACAAGATGGTGGGTTCCCTTAAGATTTGTTGCAGTATGTTAGACTCATGAAATCCAATATTCCTCAGTTGAATGTCAGTTCGGGTTTTCTCCAAACGAGTACTGTTTGGTTTTTCCCAGCTAAGTCTTGATTCAAATCTTCTCCAAATGAGTATGTTTCTTTCATCCAACCAGGTTATGATCAGACAGTTAAACAGTTTTTGAGTTTCCACTTCTCCTTGATGTGGAACCCCCCACCCTCATTCAGAGATTTATCCTTGTCGTACCCCCAACGAAGGTTGTGCATTATTACTTTGGATGTTTCCCAAGTAGAGAGCAATATTATTTTCTTTCTAAGAAATGTTGACATAGCAGTCATCTGTCGGGTTTTCTCTCACCTGTGTTGGGTTAAAATCCCCCACAACATCACTCTTTGCTATGATATTAACTTCTTATTTTCCTTGGCAAGTCCAGGATGCTTTTCTCAGAGATGGCTAGTCCTCGGAGATTTTTCTTGTATCCCCAGAAGATATGTGTTATTCCCTAGTGGAGTTTGTGTGATTGTTCACATGGCTACAATTCTCAATGAATCCTTCGTTTTTCGCAGCAGATCTAATCCCTTTTGAGCGGAGTTCATGTTGTTATCCCCTTTGTGGATTATTGATGTTAGAAGATTGATCTTTGGATTTCTCCCCAAGTAGTATATTCCTCCCTCCGGCTGGATTTGAGCCTTGTAGTAGGATTTATTTTTCTTTAATGATTTTTATTAATCCCTAGCGGTATCTTTATTGATATCTCCATCTTGTTGAGATTAGCTGAGTATTCAGTTGTGTTTTGATGTTTATTCATCCTCTGTTTATCTTTATGTCTGTTTTGTCAACATATTCATACTCATATGCATTGAATGTATATTCATTTATTGTGCATAACATGTTATTGTTGCATTTTGCATTGTGCATTTTTGTCGGTGCTTCCACGCTCTCTGGTTTTGTTATCCCTGCAGGGTGTATGTGTCCTCTCTTCAATAGAGTGTTGACCCGTAAGTAGAAAATGTTTATCCTTTCTAATTCCCCATTGAGTTTATTTCTCATGGAAGATGTAACACCCAATTTTTAGTAATTATTTATTTAATTAAATTAATTGATTAATTGTGTGATTCTGTGCCTAATTAAATTAACTAATTTATGTGATTTATTTGATATATTTGAATTAGTTGATTTATTGAATTTATATGAAATATTTAATTTATATGAATTAATTGATTTATTAAATTTATATAAATTATTTGAGTCGATTGAATTAATTGATTTATTGGGCATATTTGAAATAATTGATTTAATTTAATTATTTGACTTATATGATAATTTTTAAAATGTGGTAATTAATTGTTTGAAATTAATTATATATATGATAAGGTAGCATTTCCTTCTCATTAAGTTACTGTAAATACTTTAATTAAATAAAATAATGATTTATAGGGATAAATAATATAGTGAATACTATTTATATTGTTACTGCAATATAATTATTGATGATGTAGCGTAGCAAATTAGTAGGACATGAAATGTGAGTGATACTTCTATTACCCTAGTATATGAATTAGTTATAGAAATGAAACAGTATTAATTATTGAATATTTATTTAATTTTAGAACTATATTAAATGTTGAATGTTTATTCAATATTGAATTTTATTGAATTTTGATTATTTATTAAAATGTTAAATTATTTATTGAATAATAGAATTAATGAGTGAATATTAAATTATTTATTAAATATTGAATATTTATTAAAATATTGGTTATTTATCTAAATATTGATTATTTATTTAAATAATGATTGTTTGTTAAAATATAGAATTATTAGAATTGGTAATTGGGCTTAATGGAGGGTGTGAATAGAAATTGTGACAAGCCCAATTATTTAAAGACAATTGTTAGGGTTAATAAAAATAGAAAGTTAGTAAGAAAAAGGGGAAAAAGGAGGCAAGAAGAATAGAGTGGGGACGAATAAGAAGAATCAAGAGAGAGCTCAAGAATACCAAGAAATTCAAGGTAAGGGTGGGTTTTCACTCAATTATTTGGATTAGTTGATAATGATTAATGGGTAGAAAAATGTTTATGATAAATCCCAAATTTTTATGAGATTAGAACTTGTTAGGTTTTATATTAATCTTTGAAATGTGTTAATTTTAGTGTGTTTGGAATTGATATTTGGTATAGTATAGAGACTCGTTTAATATTTAGAGTACTCATTGAAATTGAAATATATTTATATTCGTTGAACAGTAGCGCATGATAGAATTCTCAAGTTCTGTAGCGGAAATTATAGAAATGGACTTTGTAATCCTTTCCACCATATTGGTGTTGTAGCGACACAAACAACGAAGTGGGCAAAATTGAAAGTAACCCCTTTTCTTTTCACAAAACTGTAACGCAACATTAGGAAAAAATAATATGACCCTCTATCTCACATGTCCTGTAATGATAAAACCATATGCAATGAAATGTGACTTTCTTCCTATCTTATACTATAGCGCAAGGAACACATTTGAAAATGAAAAGTAATATCTTCTTTTTATGTACTGTAGCCAACAAGAAAGTAATATCAAATGTAATTCTTTCTATTTCCTTATATATATATATATATATATATATATATATATATATATATATATATATATATATATATATATATATATATATATATATATATATATATATATATATATATATATATATATATATATATATATATATATATATATATATATATATATATATATATATATATATATATATATATATATATATATATATATATATATATATATATATATATATATATATATATATATATATATATATGAATTGGAATATTTATTAACATTACTAAATAGTTATTAAATACTTATTATCTATTAAATATCGAACGTTCATTAGTGAACATTGATTAAATATTGAATATTGAATATTTATTTAGTGGTGAATATTTATTGAATATCGAATTTTTAATTATTGATGATGAATTAATTATTCTATATTTAATTAGTGATGTGTGTTTTGTGAATTTGAGGTTGGATTATAGTGATGTTTGTGTATGGCCAAAGGTGTGATAATTCAAGTGTGATGAATTATTGAAGATATGCATGAATATTAATATTTGAGTATGGTCTTAATTCCATATGATTGTTGTTTTGCATTACACATCATTTATGTCAAGAGGTAATGCTTGTTAGTCCCGTGGGAGTTAGTGACTTGTCTCAAACCTAGAGCAGGGTTTGAAAGCTTAGGAAATGAGCTTTTGTGTGTTATTGGTCTAGGGAACGGACCCGGTTTAAATGTAAAAACCGAAAAATAATAAGTGTTGGTACCACATGACATGAGTTACATTGAGTCTTGCATTGAGTTTTGCATTGAGTCTCATTGTGTATATGTTTGTGCTATGAGATTATGTATATCTATGTGAATTGTTGAAATTCGTGAAATTGTGAATTATGTGTATATACTGGTGAATGTTATGGTTACTTGAGTGATACTTTGTTGATGAAACTTTGAAGTGTGAGAATAATTGAATTATGCTTGTATGCCTTAGATTAATTATTATCTTATAATTTCAATAATTATGTGAATTATCACCCTTCTATTGGAATGATATTTTATACGACATCGCTCAGGTACCGAGGAGTAGAGTTGCTTCTAGTACGAGGTAGTCGTTGGAGTAGCTTGATTTGTGTCTTTATTTATTTGGGTCGAGTCATGCTCTGATTATGTAACACTGGGAAATGTTTCGATTTCATATTTTGAGAGATACTTTATGTACTCTACTTCATTTTGTTATTGTTATTTTGAATTATATGAAGTATTGGCTTTTAAGCCTAAGTATTGAAAAGGAATGAGATGAGCATGAGACTTTTATTATGTCTATCATGATTAAAGTAAATCTGCTGCTACATGCTAGTGTGAAAGTGTATGAAAAGCAGGAAGTTATTTAAATGTTATTGAGCATGACAGGTTTATGTGATTTTTTTTTGAAATTTTATGTGACACCCTTTTTGTGAGATACATGATAATTACTCTGATTTATTTATTTCTTTATATTTAGTGGGGGTTTAGAAGGGTGTTACAGAAGATGCTTGTTTTTAGCTTTCCTCCCCAGTTTCTTATCTGGATGAAATTAATCCCCAGTTGAGATATTTTCTCACCGGGTAGAGTCTTATTTGACTGTTTCTTTCCAGTTTGTTCTTGGATTGAATTTTGGTCTCCTGTGTTTGTTACCTTCTTTTAAGCTTCCCAATAACGGTGGTTGATAATTTTTTTCCTTCTTCTACCAAGTAACAGGTAGTTGATTGTCCTTTCTCCGAGTCTTACTACCACTGTTGTCTACCAAGTAATCGGTAGTTGGTAATATTTCTCATATCCTTGTTGATTGGTTACCTTTGTGAGCTACCGAGTAAATTGATAGCAGGTAGTGTAACACCCCCTTCTACACCCCCAAATAAATAATTAAATCACACAAGCACATAATAATTTCATCAGAGTAACTTAAAATATGGTATTAAAGAAGTATGCCACATCATTCACCATAATAACATACAACACCTGCTCAATAACATACATGCACCAGCAGGGTAGTTCAACAGAGGAACTTAGTCCTACACTCACATCTCAATATCTAGAAATTAAAGCGGAAGATTAAAACATTGAATCACTTAAGAAATGTTATCATTTAGATACATAATTTAGTTTGGTTCACAATATCATTCATGTTTACAAAACATTACCATCAGATACATATACAAAACATATCCCAAAAGAATACTATACAAGCCTAACTACCCGATGCTACATATCAGAGCATAACCGACCAAAAGGATGAAGCTAAACTTCACAAAATACCTCCAGCAACCTAATCTGCAATGCCTCATAGAACATTATGAAACAGTAGAAGGGTGAGAAATATTATCATAGTAGTTAAAGCATATCATTATATATACATACATGAGTATACAACATAGGATTTTCACATTTCTCACCACCATTCATTCCATCATCATATACATCACAACATAAGTGTAAGCAAACATGGATAATCACCAAATACATTCATCATGCATACATCCCTAATTCTCAATTCAATACTTCACGTAAAGGTAAACTTTCATACAACGATGCACATTATTCATGTGACTCCATGCAACTCAATGCAACTCATGCCATGTGGTACCAACACTTGTTATCATTTTTCGGTTTTTACACTTAAACCGGGTCCACCCTTCCAGACCGATAACAACAAAAGCCTGTTCCCTAAGCTTTCAAACCCACCCTTCTAGGTTTGGGACAAGTCACCAGTCTCCACGAAACTAGCAAACATTGCCTCTTGACTAAATGATGCATATGCAATCAACCACCAAATGCACTTAAGGCCGTCTCGCATCTTAATCCCATACATTCACATAATTCATCACACAAGAATTATATCATGATTGCACACACAACATATTCATATATCATCAATACATTAATCAAGCAATGCACACATATTCACAATGTTCTCATGCATTCTATTCATACGATCTCATACAAACAATATGTATTCATGATCAATTTCACAATCTAGGATTCACGCCATACGGCTACCCACAACATATATTTCACAGTATATAATTACTCATTTCCAACAAGGATTGAATAAAATCAAACAAAGAATCAACATGGAATGGAATCACAAGAAAACCAAATGTTGTCACGCTCGCTGGCTTGCTCGCCTAGCGAGTTTCTAGCGAATTCTTGCTATGTGTTCGCCTAGCGAACCAGCTCGCGAAGGCAAACAGAAGCTACTGACTTCGCTCGCCACCTACATCGCTGCAGCGAGGCTCTAGCGAATGCTTCGCCACCATACTCGCTACCAACGAACCAGATCAAATGCATTCTGCCCAAGTCTGGGACCTCTCGCTAACTCATTCGCTCAACGAGTTGCTAGCGAATGTTCGTGACCTGTTCGCCTAGCGAAGGTGCTAGCGAATGTCTGCGAACTCAGAAAATTCTCACTGTCCTCAGGTCCTCAACTCTTCACAAAACCTACCAATTCTCACCAAACCAGTTCCATAGTCTTAGTATAACCTCCCTCGACTAAATTATACCACTTATTCTCATTTTCTACTGTTAAAGCTCGGTTTCTATCGATTAAATCCAATTTGCCCTAAAATGGAAGTTGTAGAAAAACAACCAACAATCTAACCCAAGCACACACAATCATATACATTGACTAGATAATGACATTTCACACCCTTACCTCGATTAATCGATGCTTGAGAGTTGTTCTTGAGATTTTTCTAACTTTTCCTTCTACTTTCTCTTCTTCCTCTATCTTTCTTTTTCTTTCTCTTATGTTTCTATCTTTTTCCTTTCTCTCCACCTTTCCTTTATAAGTCTTTCCCTTCTAATTCTCTCCAACATCTATTAATTCATTTAATTAATCATACATTAATTAAACAATTCTCTTAAATCATTTAATTAATATAAATAATTAATTAGTGAAAATTGGGCTGTTACAACTCTCCCCCACTTTAGGAATTTTCTTCCTCAAAAATGTTACCTGATTCGAACAACTCTGGATAAGACTCCCTCATCTGACTCTCCAGTTCCCAAGTCACACTTCCACCAGCCGGTCCTCCCGAAGCGACTTTCACCAAAGCAATCTCTTTACCTCGAAGTTGCTTCAACTCTCGATCCTCTATCCGCATAGGTGATGTCTCCACTGTCAGGTTATCCCTCACCTGCACATCATCTACTTGGACTACATGAGACGGATCCGCGATATATTTTCTCAACTGAGATACATGGAACACGTCATGAAGATTAGCAAGCGACGACGGCAAAGCGACGCGATAGGCTACCTCCCCTATTTTCTGCAAAATATGATAAGGACCAATAAAACGTGGTGTCAACTTACGCGACTTCAATGCCCTACCAACACCAGTCATAGGAGTAACTCGAAGAAACACATGATCTCCCTCTTGAAATTCAAGTGCCTTCCTCCTCTTGTCATGATAACTCTTCTGACGGCTCTGAGAAATCTTCATCTTCTCTTGAATCATCTTAATCTTATCGGTCGTCTGCTGGACTATCTCAGGTCCAACCACAAAACTCTCTCCCGATTCATACCAACACAATGGCGTTCTACACTGTCTACCATACAATGCCTCGAGCAGTGTCATTCCAATACTCGAATGAAAATTGTTGTTGTAAGTAAATTCAATCAAAGGTAAGTAGCTATCCCAAGCTCCTCCCTTCTCTAATACACAAGCTCTCAAAAGATCCTCAAGTGACTGAATCGTCCTCTCAGTCTGACCATCGGTCTGCGGATGATAAGCTGAACTCAAACGCAACTTCGTACCCAAAGCACTTTGCAAAATTTCCCAAAATCTCGAAGTAAACCTCGGATCTCTATCTGACACAATGCTAGACGGAATTCCATGCAAACTGACAATCCTCTCAATGTACAGATTTACCAACCTCTCCAACGGGTAATCCATTCGCATAGGAATAAAGTGAGCAGATTTGGTCAATCTATCCACAATAACCCAAATGGCTTCAAAGTTACTCGGCGTCCTCATAAACCAGATACAAAATCCATAGAAATGTTATCCCATTTCCATTTAGGAATAAACAACGGTTTCATCAAACCCGACGGTTTTTTATGCTAAATCTTCGAATTCTGACAAGTCAAACAAGAATACACAAACTCGGCAATATCCTTCTTCATACGAGGCCACCAAAATACTTTCCTCAAATCTTGATACATCTTAGCAGCACCCGGATGAATACTCAATCCACTACGATGTCCTTCTTCAAGAATGCTCTTCTTCAGCTCAACAACATCAGGAACACAAACTCGATCATGACACCTCATGATACCATTTTCATCAATCCGAAAATCACCACCTCGACCTTGATTGATCAAAGTCAACCGATCAACTAAACTCAAATCAGATTTTTGTCCTTTTCGAATCTCGTCCAGAATACCACTAGTATGCTTTAACATACTCAGCTTAACTCCATAAGAAGTCTTCTCACACATCAAACTCAAATCACGAAATTGCTCGATCAACTCCAACTCTTTTACCATCATCATTGACATATGCAATGATTTCCTACTCAACGCATGAGCTACCACATTTACTTTACCCGGATGGTAGTTCAAACCAAAATCAAAATCTTTCAGAAGTTCCAACCATCTCCTTTGCCTTGCATTCAATTCTTTCTGATCAAAAAGATACTTCAAACTCTTATGATCACTAAACACCTCAAATCTCGAACCAAACAAATAATGCCTGCAAAGTTTCAGCACAAATACAACAGCGGCCAACTCTAAATCATGCGTCGGATAATTCTTCTCATGCACTCTGAGTTTCCTCGAAGCATAAGATACAACTTGTTTATCTTGCATCAAGACACCTCCTAAATCCATCAAAGAAGCATCACAATACACAACGAACGGTTCTGTCGGATTCAGCAAAATCAAAACAAGAGCTATCGTCAATCTTCACTTAAGCTCTTGGAAACTTCCTTCACACTTCGCATCCCACACAAAAGCTTGACTTTTCCTAGTCAACTGCGTCAACGGCAATGATAACTTGGCAAATCCCTCAATAAATTTCCGATAATATCCCGCCAACCCAAGAAAACTTCTAATCTCAAAAGCTGATTTCGGAGTCTCCCATTGCGATACCGCTTCAACCTTCGACGGATCAACTGCAATACCTCTACTCGAAATCACATGACCAAGGAAACTCACTTCCTTCAACCAAAATTCACACTTGGAAAGTTTAGCATACAAACTCTTCTCTTTCAATACAGATAACACAATCCTTAGATGCTCGGCATGTTCTTCTTCACTCTTCGGATAAATCAAAATATCATCAATGAACACCACCACAAACTTATCCAAATAAGGATGGAAAATCCTATTCATGTACTTCATAAATACACCTGGTGCATTAGTCACACCAAATGGCATCACAAAATACTCATAGTGTCCATACCTCGTTCTAAAAGCAGTCTTCTGAATATCTCCAGCCTTCACGCGAATCTGATGATACCCAGATCTCAAATCTATCTTACTGAACACACTCGCACCAACAAACCAATCCACCAAATCATCAATCCTCGGAAGTGGATACTTATTCTTGATAGTCACCTTGTTCAGTTGTCTGTAATCCACACAGAGCCTCATAGAACCTTCTTTCTTCTTAACCAACAACACCGGTGCACCCCAAGGTGACACACTCGGACGAATAAACCTCTTCTCAAGTAACTCTTCAATTTGACTCTTCAACTCTTTCAATTCCGATGCGGTCATACGATGTGGAGCCATCGATATCGGACTAGTTCCAGGAATTAAGTCAATCACAAACTCCATCTCTCGTTCCGGCGGTAAATCTATTATCTCCTCTGGAAAATCTTCCGGAAAGTCACAGACGATTGGTAAAGCATCAATCGTTCCACTTTCACCAATACTCACTGTTGCCATTAACAAAAACACCTTAGCACCATCTTGCAGTGATTCCTTCACTTGCTTAGCAGTCATAAACAAATCTTCTTCCTTCTCAGGTTCAGGAAAAATAACCGTTTTGTCAAAACAGTTAATATAAACACGATTGAATTTCAACCAATTCATCCCAAGAATAACATCAAGTTGATTTAAGTGAAGACACACTAAATCAACTCCAAAGTCTTTACCAAAAATACTCAACGGACAATTCAAACACACATACGGGGTAGTTACCGAACCCATAACAGGAGTATCAATAACCATATCTCCACTCATGACCGACAACTCAAGACTTAATCTCTTAACACAATCCAAAGAAATAAAAGAATGCGTAGCTCCAGTATCAATTATAGCGATCAAAGGTATACCATTAATGAAGCACGTACCTCGGATCAATCGATCATCATTAGCAGTCTCCGATCCTGATAGAGCAAACACCTTCCCACTCCCTTGAGTCTTCTTTGGCTTATCACACTTGCTACTAATGTTCCCTTGCTCACCACAGTTGTAGCAAGTCACATTCGCACCGCTTCGGCACTCTAGAGCTTTGTGGCCTGACTTCCCACACTTAAAACATTTCTGCTCAACACTTTTGCACTCGGGAGCATGATGTCCCTCTTCACCGCATCTAAAACATCTCACCGGAGTAGAGAATCCTCCCCCACTTGGCTTCTTGTCGAAACCAGCTTTCTGCTTCCCTTTCTCTGCAGGAGTTACATACGGCTTTCCTCTAAATTGACCTTTTCCTTTATTTTCACTTAAACTCTTGTAGTGGCTAGACCGAGCCCTACTATCTTCATCATAAATTCTACTCTTGTTCACCAACTCAGAAAATCGCCTAATCTCCTAATAACCAACAACTTGCTTAATTTCCGGCCTCAAACCATTCACAAACTTGAGACACTTGGATCTCTCCGCATTAACAGTGTTATAATGAGGATAAAACTTAATCAACTCCTCAAATCTCGCCGCATACTCGGCCACAATTGAGTTACCCTGCTTCAACTCAAGAAACTCAATTTCCTTCTTCCTACGCACATCTTCTGGAAAATACTTCTCCAGAAATGTTTCCTTAAAAAGATCCCAAGTAATCACCATCTCGTTCTCTTTAAACCTTTAGCGAGTATTACCCCACCAATCCTCAGCTTCCTCTTCGAGCATATGAGTGTCAAACTGCACCCTCTGTGCATCCGAACAATTCATAACCCGAAAGATCTTCTCTATAGCTTTCAACCAAACTTGTGCTTTGTCAGGCTCATGGGTTCCCTTGAAAACTGGTGGATTGTTCCTTTGAAACCTTCCCAAAGCACGGAACCCATCATCAGCATGATTTCCAACATTCACACCGGCTTGAGGATTCTGCCCAATCGCTCCAGCCAACCTTGTCAAAGCCTCCGCAATTGCGTTCGTCATTCCTACCTGCAACCATCGTTCTTGATTCCCACAACAAACCTCATTAGAACAACCATATTGATAGTGCTACACACACGTACCAAATATAAATGGGGAATAAACACATTAACAACTTGGTCAACAGACCGACCTGCTCTGATACCACTTAATGTAACACCCTCTTCTATACCTCCAAATAAACAATTAAATCACACAAGCACATAATAATTTCATCAGAGTAACTTAAAATATGGTATAAAAGAAGTATGCCACATCATTCACCATAATAACATACAACACCTGCTCAATAAAAGACATGCAACAGCGGGTTAGTTCAACAAAGGAACTTAGTCCTACACCCACATCTCAATATCTAGAAATTAAAGCAGAAGATTAAAACATTGAATTACTTAAGACATGTTATCATTTAGATACATAATTCAGTTTGGTTCACAATATCATTCATGTTTACAAAACATTACCATCAGATACATATACAAAATATATCCCAAAAGAATACTATACAAGCCTAACTACCCGGTGCTACATATCAGAGCATAACCGACCAAAAGGATGAAGCTAAACTTCACAAAAGACCTCCAGCAACCTAATATGCAATGCCTCATAGAGCATTATGAAACAGTAGAAGGGTGAGAAATATTATCATAGTAGTCAAAGCATATCATTATATATACATACATGAGTAGACAACATATACTTTTCACATTTCTCACCACCATTCATTCCGATCATCATATACATAACAACATAAGTGTAAGCAAACATGGATAATCACCAAACACATTCATCATGCATACATCCCTAATTCTCAATTCAATACATCACGTAAAGGTAAACTTTCATACAACGATGCACATTAATCATGTGACTCCATGCAACTCAATGCAACTCATGCCATGTGATACCAACACTGGTTATAATTTTTCGGTTTTTACACTTAAACCGGGTCCACCCTTCTAGACCGATAACAACAAAAGCCCGTTCCCTAAGCTTTCAAACCCACCCTTTTAGGTTTGGGACAAGTCACCAGTCTCCACGAAACTAGCAAACATTGCATCTTGACTAAATGATGCATATGCAATCAACCACCAAATGCACTTAAGGTCGTCTCGCATCTTAATCCCATGCATTCACATAATTCATCACACAAGAATTATATCATGATTGCACACACAACATATTCATATATCATCAATACATTAATAAAGCAATGCACACATATTCACAATGTTCTCATGCATTCTATTTATACGATCTCATAAAAACAATATGTATTCATAATCAATTTCATAATCTAGGATTCACGCCATACGACTATCCACAACATATATTTCACAGTATACAATTACTCATTTCCAACAAGGATTGAACAAAATCGAACAAAGAATCAACATGGAATGGAATCACAAGAAAGCCAAATGCTGCCACGCTCGTTGACTTGCTCGCCTAGCGAGTCTCTAGCGAATGCTCACTATCTGTTCGCCTAGCGAACCAGCTCGCGAAGGCAAACAGAAGCTACTAACTTCGCTGGCCACCTACATCGCTGCAGCGAGGCTCTAGCGAATGCTTCGCCACCACACTCACTACCAGCAAACCAGATCAAATGCATTATGCCCAAGTCTGGGACCTCTCGCTAACTCATTCGCTCAGCGAGTTGCTAGCGAATGTCCGTGACCTGTTCGCCTAGCGAAGGTGCTAGCGAATGTCTGCGAACTCAGAAAATTCTCACTGTCCTCAGGTCCTCAACTCTTCACAAAACCTACCGATTCTCACCAAACCAGTTCCATAGTCTTAGTATAACCTCCCTCGATTAAATTATACCACTTATTCTCATTTTCTACCGTTAAAACTCAGTTTCTATCGATTAAATCCAATTTGCCCTAAAATGGAAGTTGTAGAAAAACAACCAACAATCTAACCCAAGCATACACAATCATATACATTGACTAGATAATGACATTTCACACCCTTACCTCGATTAATCGATGCTTGAGAGTTGTTCTTGAGCTTTTTCCAACTTTTCCTTCTTCTTTCTCTTCTTCCTCTATCTTTCTTTTTCTTTCTCTTATGTTTCTATCTTTTTCCTTTCTCTCCACCTTTCCTTTATAAGTCTTTCCCTTCTAATTCTCTCCAACATCTATTAATTCATTTAATTAATCATACATTAATCAAACAATCCTCTTAAATCATTTAATTAATATAAATAATTAATTAGTGAAAATTGGGCTGTTACAGGTAGTTCTTCCCTTTGAGTTTATTACCTTTTGTTGTCTACCAAGTAATCGGTAGTTGGTAATATTTCTCGTATCCTTATTGGTTGGTTATCTTTATGAGCTACCCAGTAAACCGGTAGCAAGTAATTATTCCCTTTGAGTTTATTAGATTTTGTTGTCTACCAAGTAATCGGTAGTTGGTAATATTTCTCGTATCCTTGTTGGTTAGTTACCTTTGTGAACTACCCAGTTGTCGCAACTGCGAAAAATAACCGGCGAAAAAACAAAGTCGTCGTCGGACATTATTTATCCCGACGGGGAAAAGGAAACGATCGAAGAAACCTCAAAAAGAGATAATACATGGTCTCACAACCAAATTCTGAGTTCGGGAGTCGATTAGGCGAGAGAAAGTTGTTAGCACCCCTCGCGTCCATTATACTCAACGGGATCCACTCTTGTTGTTTTAATCAAAGGGTGTGTATATCTAAAAAATCACTTGCTAACGAAAAACAAGACAAAAAAGGAGAAAAACAAAAAGAGACTCGATAAGACTTCGCCATCCTATGTCTACGTATTACCTCGTGCAATGGAAAAGTCAAAGTCAACGTAGTTCTGAGGACTACGGGTGAATGTGAGAAGGGTGCTTGCAAAGACTTCATTGTCTTGTACCTACATATCTTCATTTAGACAAGAATGAAGAAGTCAGAGCGTTCGTAGTTCATGGGACCACAAGTCGAACTTGAATTGAGATAATTAATCTTACTTTGCAAAAGTAGTTTTACAAGAGAAATGTAGCAATACAACCCCACATGCTCTATGTTTGATGTTGATTCTAACACTTTCTCTTCTCTTGATCTAAACTCGATCAAGTCACCCAACAATACCAATTTAATCGACCATCTCACACTACTCCTTTGCAAGAAACCTCATTCTTCAAAGCTATCACTTGATCAGACCCAAACTGCGAATTATTGTCACCCAAGATTCACCAAGATGATCCACCGTCTCACGCTACTCCTTTGCAAGAAACCCTCGTTCTTTAAAGCTTTCACTCAATCGAATCCAACTTGAGTAATCTTGTCTAAAATCTTCAAATCACCAATTGATATTAAAGGAAAACCCCAACTTGGGTTTCTTATTTGAAACCCCCAAAGATTCTCAACTGAATTTACTATTCAGCAACCTAAATTGGACATTATCAACTCTGATTCTAGATGGCACCCAAACAAAAAATAATTACGTGTAATTTGTTTGTGTGTATGCATAGAACATAGGTTGAAAATGAAGAGAACTCTTTGTATATTATTGGTTTTATTTCTGGTTTTTCAACAACCATCCTTTTGAAATGATGCATGTATGAAGTATATATATGTGTTCAAGTTAGGGGCAAAAGGAATGCAAAAGATTTGAAAAAATCATGAATTTTTAGAAAAATGCATCGTATGTAACAACCTATATAAGTCACGAGCCGACACATTCGAAGCATGTGTCGACTTGTATAGGTCATGTGTCGACTCATAGAAAACAATTTCTTATATGGTTGACCTGAAACCCTTCAATAGTCGACACGTCAAATAGAAGGTACAATCTTTAAAAGTCATCCACATGTGCTGACACATACATGCTATGTGATGACACATTGACATGCAGGCTTTAAAAATGATTCTTATGTGTCAGCACATAGCATGTATGTGTCGGTACATAGAACATGTTTTCACACAAAAATCTATTTTTAATGCATGAAACCTTTTCTAAAATGTTTTTATGCTTCCTAATTCTAAAATGCACATTGAAACTCAGAGGATACCGTCCAATATACATAAACGCTAGAGTATAATAGTTTTGACATCATACAAAATACATTTAACGGGAAATTGCACTCACACAAACTACTTTAGCAACTTGGGTTTTTTGCGCCAAAAATAGAGAGAGAGAGAGAGAGAGAGAGAGAGAGAGAGAGAGAGAGAGAGAGAGAGAGAGAGAGAGAGAGAGAGAGAGAGAGAGAGAGAGAGAGAGAGATCTTGTAATGGTTGACGCAAGTTGCCATTGGTAAGACGCTTTCTTCTCCTGAACTATAACGTGTAGTGTAATTATAATGCAAATGTCGTGCCTGATTATGCATATGTCTGCGCGACAGTTTTGATTTCACTCGCTGAAGAATGTCTTTACTTTGCAAAACTTGTATTTGACGGGTTAACTAAACTAAACAATTATTAATTCAATATATAAAAATAAAAACCTGACACAACATTATGATTATAAAATTTTTCAAAAAAATTTATATAAAATATAAATGAAATCCCAGTGTCAGAATTAAACTTAAAAACTCAAAAAATATAATAATAATAATAATAAATTATTTTCTATAATAATAATAATAATAATAATAATAGTAATAATAATAATAATAATAATAATAATAATAATAATAATAATAATAATAATAATAATAATAATAATAATAATAATATGGTTAATAGCTAATTTGTCTGGACGAATTTTGAAAAAAAAAATCCTGTAAAAAAATTAAATTTCTCCCTAATATTGGAAGATTCATTTATTAATTTATTTATAATTTTTATAATATTATTAATTTATTATTTAAATATTACTTACTTATATTATTAATTTATTATTCAAATATTTATTTTAGATTTATTTAAATATTTTAATTCACTATTTTAATATATTTATAATAAATATTCAGTATTCAATATTAATTTATTAGTTAACTTTATATTGCTTTGGTTTTACAATTAATAGATATTTTATACTAAATATCATATATTATATATTTATATAGTTAATATATTTATAAAATTTAATATTATAAATTTATTTCGTAAATATTATGAACTAAATAAATAATATGAAATAGTTACAATGCATATTTAATATAAAATAGTTACAGTAAATTATGCATTATCAACTAAATAAATATGTGCATTTACAGGATATATTCAATATGAAATAGTTATAGTATATTTAACATACCAAATATTTTCACAATTTTAAAAACTTACTCTTTGACTATTGAGAATCCCCTCCATACGAGGGTGGTTGTACAATTGAATGTACAGAATCGAAAATAAATTCTTAGTGGCTCCTGCCTAGCTCCACATGGGAGATAGGACCACCGAAAAAGGGGTGCCAGAGAATTGAAAGGGTCCATGTCCTTATATTTGCTAGGAAACGATTGGACCATATTTATGGTACATGTTTGGGAGAGTAAAGAAAGGCATATGCAATGGTTTGGAGCTGATAGTGCATCCCTCCTTTATTTCTGATGACTTCTCATATATGCATTTATTTCATCTTTTATTTTACTCATGTAGATTTGAATAGCAAGCACATAAAGACCTGGCACGTAGTTAATGCTCATGACAGTATCATGTGTTCTTCCAGGGGTAGTTGGCATGTATTATTGTTCTCTTAATTTCACTGCTCTTTTTTCTGCTTTTGAGTGGATCCAAAATTGGAAAACAGAGTTCACCCTTTCTAGTCTTTGTGAAAAATTGACTCAAAAGTTATTATATCTACACTGGTCTCCTCATTCAATGGTGGAAATTGTATCTAAACATAGAATGTGCACATAAAAAGTTGTTGTAATATTTAGGGCAAGTATAAAAATTTATATTAGATAAAAATATTTCTTTAAGATAGATATAAGTGATGACACTCATATTAATCAATGCGTCAATTTCTTAACATATGTCACAAATGTAATTGCATATTATATTTAAAATTCTCTTAACAAAAGTAGAAACAATCTTCACTTTTAGAAACAAGTTTTAAATTTTGTAAGATTGAATAAAATTTAGCCACATTTAACATGATATTAGAATTTCATTTAAAAATCTCACATATCATATATATTATAGATCTAAAACATTCAAAAGAAAAAAGAATAAGGTATAGAGTAAAAATATTTAAGCATGAAGTGATAGATAATATATTTATATCAAACACTTATAATTGATGTAGAGTAATAGTGGGATCACTATCCAAATATTTTATTACATTAGGATAGAAAGCTCACATGCATAACAGAAACATTCATGTAGATCCAATTTAGCCTCTACACAAAACATAAATTCTTTCCTTCAAAGCCTCAATGTGATGCTATGCACTAGCATTCAAATTCAAATGCATAAAGCTCCTTCCAACAAACTTATATTTTTCAATTTCAACTTTACCACTACAATATATCATATTACATTACTTCATTAAACAAAAACTTTAACATATAAAAAAAATTCACACTTTATCTTCATTACTTCATAATAGCTTGTAGAGTTGTAGTATATCATTACGAATCGGGTAATTCACTTATTCGGGTCACGGTTAAACCCGCATTATCAACATGTCTTCAAAGGGTTTCCACACAAACAATCATTGTTATTAAATGACGACGCTTCCAGATGATCAAAAGTTGAACCCAAACCTAATGGTATAGGTCCACACAAATGGTTATGGCTAAGATCCAAATGCCCGATATATTTCGACGACGATAATGAACCGGGTACCCGCCCGTTTAAATTGTTAAAGGACATATCCAAAACCATGAAATACGATTTCGGACAAAAAACATCGGGTATGGAACCCGAAAAACCGTTATGACTTAGGTTCACTATACCCAAACCCGAGTTACTTAACAAGCTAGAAGGTATTTGACCTGAAAGTAAGTTAGTATCCAGATTCAAAGTGGATAGAACCGGCATTTTACCGAGTTCAGAAGGAACGGAACCGGTTAACCGGTTCATTGACAAATCCAAATCAGCGAGCCGGTAAATTTTTGAAATCGAAACTGGAATTGAACCGGTGAGTTGGTTCCGGTTCAGCAACGCGCGGCTTAGCATTTGGAGTTTTCCAAAATTAGCGGGAACTGAACCGGTGAGAGCGTTGTTGCTTAAATCGAGATGTTTAAGAGAAGCGAGATCGACGATCGACGGTGGAATCTCGCCGGAGATTGAGTTATCGGCGAGGTTAAGAACAGTGAGGCGCTGTAAGTTTCCTATATTCGAAGGAATTTTTCCGGTGAGTTTGTTTCCGATCATGTCAAGGATTCGGAGGTTAGAGAGAGAAGAGACACACTGAGGAACCTCTCCGGTGATGGCTTTCCAGTCGGCGACAACGAGAGTAGTGAGACGATCGATCTTGCAGATCTCAGGTGAGATTTTCCCTGTCATGTAGCCTGAACGGCCGGATTTCACGAAGATTGGATCCTCTGACTCGCCACGGAGGTTGATGTCCGTGACACGGCCGGTGCTGGAGTCGCAGCTAACACCGTACCAGTTGATGCAACAATCATCGCCGGACCATGAGTTGAAGATGCCGTGGTAAGGCTCCTTGAGTGCGGCCTTGAAGGCTAACAGTGCTGTTCTGTCAGACGGAGAACAACCGTTGACGGCGATGATGACGGTGGTGATGAAAACGGTTACGGAGATTATGTATGAAGAAGCCATGGGGTTTAGAGAGTGTACTGTTGTTTACTGGTGAAGGTGTTTGTAGTTTGCATGGTTATATAGATATGTTGAGTGACGAAATTACCCCTTGTGTGGAACTATTATTACACTGTGCCACTATGTGTGGTAGCTCTGTGTTTTACTGCAATTACCACGTGATGTTGCCGGTGCTTGACATGGTGGGCCAGTTATTTTTCTTAATTTGAATTGATTAAATGTCCAATTTGTCCCTATACCAAAGCATTCAGGAGATTTTTTGACCCAAATACTCTAGTTTGAAACCCTAAATATCACAACACCTCAGTTTGAAATATATTTATCAGCCTCACCTATTTTTGAAGGAGTTAGTCCAACAGAAGGATGACCTAGTAAAATGGATTGAAGATGTTCGTCCAACGCAATGGCGAACTGGTTGAAGGAGACAGCCATGAGTGAGTTCGCCCATTGCAAGGGCGAACTTGTGAAGGGTTTTTTTTTTTTTTTTTTTTAATTTTTTCAGATTTTTAAAGACATTAATTTCAAATATATAATACTCCTAATATATTTAAGTAATTTTAAATATATTAAATACTCATAATATATCTAATTAATTTTTAAAAAAATTATTTAATATAAAACATATAAAATCTACTTAATTAATTTAATAAAAAATAATAGTTAATTAATTATATAAAAAAGTTATTTTATTAATTTTGTATAAAAATTAATAAAGTAGATTTTTTAATAAATTAGGAGTATTTTATTTTTTATTAAATTAATCTACTGTTTAATATGTGAAAACTATTTAATATAAAACATATAAAATTTATTTAATTAAACTAATAAAAAATATATTTAATTAATTTTAAAAAAAAAAACTATTTAATATAAAACATATAAAATCTGTTGAATTAATTTAATAATAAACGTATTTAATTAATTGATCAAATAATTTACAAGAATAAAATTGCAAGATTAAATAGTTACAATAAAATTGATTACTTAAATATACATATCATCAAAGATGACCCCCAGTTCCACACCTAGGGGCCCTTCGCTGTCGGTGTCCTCTCCCCAAACGCTCGTTTGCAGATGACTGAGACGAGTCGGAAGACAAATCTTCATTGTGATGTGTTGTCGGGGGGATTGTCTGCCTTGTAGAGGGTCCTGGTTCATCATCTAGAATATCTTCGATGTTAAAATCCGGCATCTGCATCAGTTGCTCCTCTGTCAATAAGAAATGTTGGAATGAATGTGTTGGTTGTGGTGGCTGTGGGTAGGTTTCGACTTGGGTTTGTTGAACGGTTGGGATGTAGACGTCATCAGGCGTGAAGGCGGGTTGTGAGAAGGTAGTGTTGAAGGTAGGATTTGTAGGATATTGGAAATAAGGGTTGCTCTGCTCAAAGTTGGGGGTTGTGCATGGGGTGAACTGTCTGGGTGGTCGGAGGTAGGGTTGAGGCTGATATTGTTGGGTGAACTGGGGGAAATTATAGTTATGTTGAGCTAACGAGGATGGTGTTGCACCCTAAAATTTGCCCACTTGTATATTACTTTCATCTGTATATTCATCTACCAATTGTTAATAAGAAAATCCAAAAAATATGTGACTCTACTTATGGTCAAGGTGCAGAGTTTTCTGCAAGTAGGGTTGAATCAAGTATCAGTTGGGGTCTGTCAGAAGTGTTCCAGGGCAGGTTTTTGTGTATGATGTTATTTCTAGTTCAAGAGGTCCTAACTT